>VMRM01000028.1:6204000-7637500 GCA_010277075.1 Poeciliopsis retropinna
TGTTACACCGTGAGACGATGGGAATCTCCTCTCCAGTCTGGGTGCCTGCTGGAAAACAGAATAAAAAAAAGAAGTGTCATAATAGATGAAGGAAAGAATGTAGGAAAGGAAACCTTGGTGAGTCGACAATTTAAAAACGAGTAGAAAAAAAAAAGAAAAAAAAGGAGTGAAAGTTGGTGTAGGAGAGAAAAGAGCCAAACACAGAACACTAAAGGAATTTCAAAAACGGGTAAAGCGGCTGCTTTACCCGTCCATATGAAAGCGAATTTTAATTAGACCCTCCATAGAGAGAGGATGAAAAGGGGGAGTACTTCCATTGGAAGTACTCCATTGGAGTACTCCATGGAGTACTCCATTGGAGAGGTGAGACACCTCTGTGTCTCACCTCTGTGTCTGACACAGAGGTGAGACACACACACCTCTGTGTGTCTCCTCTGACACAGAATCGTACCTGTGAAGCTGGTCGCCCAGGTAATGTTCAGGTTGAAGTTCTTGGAGGCATTTATGAACACGTCCAGATCGCGGTTTGGCTGCAGACAGAGCGGAAACACAGCAATTATACCAACAGCAACATCACTGCTTTTAATTTGTCCCCCCCACCAAAAAAACAAACAAAAACCCAACAACAAAATACTTGTAAGAGAAACAAAAGCCAGTGAGAAAAGGCTAGATTTGATTTAATTTGGTACTGAGAAACTCATTTAGTCGCAGGTCACACAGCAGAGTAGAGATTTTATTCACGCTGCAGAAGCACAAACACACTTGTGAGCAAACAGCACAGGTAACAGAAGATAAATTACTTTAATAACTCCAAACTATGTGCATTATATTGTTTATGAAAACTATATTACTTCATAAACAAGAGAGAGACTGAATTCTGCTGGTTTACAGCTCAGTTTGAGAAGAAGAAACTTTAAAATGCAGTCAGTGAATGCGCGCTACTATGCACTACCATGTCACCCTTTGGTTTGGATGTTGTTACTGAGGAAAGAAGACTGAAAGCCAGCACTTTTCAGCAGCAGCTACAAAAAGATCCAAGCTTTTAAACACGCTGTCACTGTATTACCTCAAACTTCAATTGTTTTTGTTTTTTTTTTCCAGTATGGGGAAGAATTTTAAATCTTTGCACAGGTAGATAAGATTGGATTGATTTCTGATCCAAGTTTTCGAATGAAATTTTTTAATAAAATCAGAGGCAATCAGTGCACCCCTACAACATGCCTTTAGCTCTAAAAAAAAACACAATATATTGTACATTTATTTAACAGTAGGTGTTATTCGCTTGTTTTAGATGCAAAACTTAAGTCCTAATCAAAGCAAGAACAAGCATTTAAATTGGATTCTTTCCTAATCTTACAGATGAAGTTAAGTCAGACAAGCCGTTATCACTTCCTGTATAAAGGTAATTATCTCTGCTCCTGCTCAGATGACAAATGGATTACATTTCAGCCATTGCAACACTCTGGTAAAAGCTTCATCAGGGGAGAAAAACCATCTGGAACATTTCATCAGACGCTTTCATTTCAGTTTCAGTTCCAGATGTTCCTGGTGAATAAACGTAAGTGGACGAGCTTTTGTTTGCTGGGAAAACATCTGTGTGACTGCGACGAGCAAATCTCCTGATAAGACATCACTTCGATTCACAGAACCAGAAATACCTGCCTTGAACAATCTGTTCAAGGCAGGTATTTAATAAACCCTCATGTATTAATAAGAGACATCAGAAATATCCAGCATGTTTCGTCATCCTAAAGGTTCTACATCTTGCGCTTTAAAACACGATTCGTACAGAAATCGTGTTTTCTGTATTTATTAGGAAAATTGTGCCAAAACAGCACTGTGGATTGTAAAGGATGTAATTGGAAAGTGGTTGTCTAAATGTGTAAAGGTTCAAGAGACGTACACAAAAACCGCTGCAGCTGTAGTAGCAGCAGCTAAACTTGTAAAGAATTGCCTGAAGCCCCGCCCACAACAGAGCTTGTTTTTCTAAAATGGGAAGGTTTTTAATCGTTTGTTCACATGGAAAAGGCGTTTCAGGGGATCGAAAACAACATTTCCTGAAATGGGCTACAGAGTGAAAATTTCACTCTTGCATATTTGTGTTGACAGCAAAAAACATTTTTTGTGATAAAGTTAATATGTTAGCCTTACTGGTAACTTGACCCATAACCCCGAACGCATCATAGACACGGTACATAGCAATAATGGAGGATTACCAGCAGGAGCTGGTGCATAAAGTACTAAAACAAGACTGCCTGCACTTTGTTAAGACTTTGGGTCAGTTTTATTTTCTGTTGTGTGGCTAAACATGCTAACGACGTTTGGAGGCTTTATTCACATCCCATACTCCATGTTCAGTGCCACTGTCAGGTCTGGGGGAGTAAAAAAAAACAGAAATTACATTATAGGCTGGTGATTTTGAAATGAAAACAGGGCATGTGAGAGGTTCTGAAAACACATTCACACCACACTTTTTAATTTACATTTGACAAGTCTATGAAAACAGGCATTTCCCCTTCACTTTACAAAGTAGTGGTAGTTTGTAGATGATACAAACTTTAACAAGATTTTGATGACAGACCAACAAAGTAGTTCTACAATCTTGTTAAAGTTATAGAAGCTTCAAGGGCTTTGGGTTGGGTTGCAGTCTTTTAAACAAAAATAGTTGCATCCAAAAAGGTCACACCATATTTTAGAAGAACAGCATAGACAGAAAACATAGCAATTGAGCATCGTACTGGAGCTCCTGCTAAAAGTTCGACAAACAACTCCACCCAAACTTTGTTGGTCACCATCTTTGGTTTCTTGTTGCGTTTAAGGCTAACCATGCTAACGAAGTGCAAAGACTTTTATGCATGTCCCAATCGGCTCCAGTTACAGGTCTGGGGGAGTAAAAAGTAGATTACGTTGTAGGCCAGTGTTTTTGAAATTAACTTAGTAAAAAAGCTCTCCTGTGATGGGGACGGGGCATTAGGGGTTCTGGAATCAAGTTCATGCCACACTTTTTAGATTTCTAGCCTTGTTTTTATTAACATCAAGTAAAATTCAAGGGGTTTGGATTTAATATTTTTTAAAGTAAAATACTAAGTTCAATCTTACTGCCCTCAGAGAAAGTAAATGTAGTCGCAATGCTGCTGATAAATGTTAATTGATCATAAGGAGCTTTTTAAAAGCAGAAATATTTGTTTCTTTCCTCTCTTGAGCATTCATTGACTCACTTCAGGTAATGCCAAAAAGCAAACATGTTAGAGGAGCAGCAGTGGGGGACACATGACTACTGTAATCAGAAAATAAAGCACCTCGGTCATGTGGTGGTTCAGTCGATATATTTATTCTTGGCAAGTGGGCAGCTGCCATGACGGCGGGGCGTTTTCTGCCTGACATACCTCCTCAGGTGTGGCCACGAAGTTGATGGCGGTGTAGTAGCGGTCGTCCTCCTGCGACAGGCTGAAGGTGAACTGGTAGTCGATGAGGAGCGTGTCTGGAGAGAGAGGCCAAAACAGGCGAATAAGTCTGGCTTGAAGGTCGCCCGGTAACATGCTTTCAGACAGCGCTCCGGGTGGGAAATGATCCCCATCATTTCTCCATTTTTATTCCCCTCCCCACAGAATGATGTTTGTTTTTGTGTGTGTGTGTGTGTGTGTTTGTCCTGTGATAAAAGGTCATGAAACCATTACAGCATCGAAACGACAGAGTCAACGAGTCGCCCAAAAAAAAACAAAAAAACCCCGCAAAGGTTTCCTTTTTGTTTTTCACTTTTCTCTGGACTTTATTCGTCATGATCTAGAAACCGAGAATTCAATTTCCCAGCCTTTCTTCGGCTTTATTGACTGGCACAGGAAAAGCCATTTTCTTTGTCAGTGTGTAGCCGCACCAGCTGCTGTTCTAAAAAATATATATATAACATATATATATATATATATATATATATATATATATATATATATATATCTAGCTATCTATATATAGGATGTTTCTCATCCTGCCCCGACCTTTGAAGAAAAATAACAATTACCACAGAGAAATAGATTTGTCCTCAGACTGGTAAAACCTCTTTCAGGAGAAATTCTGCTGCCACAACTCAATGTCCAATGGTTGACCTGGGAAGCAGCAAAAGAAAAAAAAAAAAAGCTCCTGATATATGAGCTGTTGTGTCTCTATACTGGTTTACCAACTGATTGACTTCAGTTCTGATTACTGAGAGAGAAAAACAGTCGTCTTTCAAATTTACACCACCAAATGGGCAAAACAGGAAATCACTGCATTCTGTAATATGATTAAAAATGGGGAGTTGGTCAAATTTGATGATCTGTGCCGGACTTATGAGGTGGGCAGAGAAGATTTCTACCGTTACTTGCAGGTTTTTGTGCAAGGAGGAGGTGGGTTTTCACCCGCATCGAAATAGATGCATTTTGTAAAACCGCAATGGAAATACGTTTTTTGAATCACAGGAGTCACGTGACCAACAGCCAGATGTTACTACTGGCGGAAACGACAAAAAAGAAGACAGGAAGTAGTTGGAAGATTTTGTTTATAGACGAGGTGCTGCTGGCTCCAGAACTCTCACAGCATCACATTTCATAAAAAACTTGCAACATGTTGAATCCATACACTTTTCCTAAAATGGCGCAGACATAGTCGCTCCCATATGAATGCATTTCATTTAACTGTTTACATTTGTTGCTGCCATAATTTTTTATGATATATGGCTTGAACACGCTTATTCTCGTGCCTCTTTAACTTAATGCCTTATTTAATGGAAACATCACAATTTATGTATCAGAATGGCCTAGTCAAAGTCCAGATGTAAATATAATTGAGAATAGACACCAACTTAAATTTGACAGCACTTAACTTCTTTTGCAAAAAAAAAAGGGGCCAAAAGTTGATCTATAATTGAAGAAAAATATCTTTTTACAAAGTATTAACTCAAGGGGAGTTTGTGTATATTTGTAAGGCAATGCATTTTTGTGCATCCTCTTTAAGACCTATTTCCTAATAGGTCTTAAAAATACTCCTGGTAACATTTGCTTCATATTCGCTGTGATAATATAAGTCTCTCCCACTAAGAGGTAGAACATCTACAGTGTCACCAGACGCTAAACCCTTCACCGTGCGACCCAACCTGAAGAAAACCCAAAGAACTTAATTTTAAATTAAATCATTAAACCGATCACTAAGCTGGATAATCAAAACGACTGCCGTTTCATTATCTGCTGTTTAACTAACCAATTAATGTCTTCGTTGTTCCCACTCCGGTGAGTCTAAAAATGGCACAGAAAAAAAAAAAAAAGCTGGGGAAAGTTCACAGCGGGAGAAGGGGGGGGATGGGGAATTCAAACTTTTTGTTGGGTGGTTTTCATTGACTTGCCAGTCAGTCGGGGGAATTGCTTCAGCACTTAGTTTTAATTCCAGTGATAACAGAAACTCCTGTTCATTAATCTCTGACAGCTTTCTAAATCACATTGCAGTCCTGTCCAAAACCGTGAAATCACCAGATTCTTCTACAACAGGATTACTGTGGAGGGGGGAAAACAAGCAACCAATCCTCTTCTGTAAAATCTAATGTACAAGAATGTGGGCCAAAATAAAAAAACAAACAAACAAACAAACAAAAAAACAGGCTGCCAAATTAACATAAAACAAAAATACTGAAATGTATTACAAAACTAATAAAATTACTACATAAATACATTCCTAATGTTCTTTTAGAAAAAAATAATTGCATAGATTATGAATGATATTATACATAATAAATTTAAACATGTCAAATTATAATTTACATATGTATAATAAAATAAAAAAATATGGATAAAAATAAAAAATGGAAAAATGACCTAAAATAATTAAGATGACAATAAGATAATAAAGCAAATGTATTCTTAAAATAATAATCTAAAATAATAAAAATGAAAGTAATTTGTAGTTAAAATGACAATCTACAATCATTAAAATTGTAAAAAATAAAATAAATTGTTTATTGCCATCATATCTATATTCCATTACTTTTCTATGCAGTCTCCTATATCTATCTTCCTCTGTCATTTTCGCTATAAGACTCACTTTGCACTGACTTGAATGAGACAATTTTTTATTTTCAGGATTTGGTAATAAGAGTTATACTTACAGTAGCATGTCCCTTTGAGGGGGTTGCCTTGGTAACGGCTCTCCACTTCACACCTTAAAAACAAAGGTGGAGAAAAGGTGAGCCGAAATGGTAGGTGGGTGGTTAGCATGGAGCGAATTAAACAAAAGGAGAACAGAAAGGAGGGTTGACTTTTCTGTCTGCTGAATTAACATCACAATGCTGGTGAACGGGGGAACAATGGAGCCGAGGGAAAACGTACTGGAAACATTTTCTCGCAGAAACGGGACAAATACGGCCTCATTTTCATACTGACGGCCATTCATACAGTCATTATCTGGAGGTTTTAATGGTTTTCTCCAAAGTCCTATAATCATAAAGGCCAGACAGACGATAAAAGGCAGAAAATGATCAGAAGACTAAGGAGTCTTTTAGGCTCATTAATATTTAGGTGGGATAGTTTAGATCTTAAAATAATGTCATTCCAAAAGTAATACATGACTTTGAAGGAGTTCAGGAAAAAGCAGTAAGAACATTTCTCCTTGGAGGAGGTAAAAATCTACTGGGTTTTAAATGCTGAAGAATTGTTTTTAATCACGTTTAATACTGATTATAATCAGGTAGTGCAATGCCTGCCTTTTCTTAAAGACAGAAAAATTACAGAATTATTCAAAATACAATTTTACAATTTCTTGGTTTTTTTCCACTTGGTTTTTCAGCATTTTGAAACAATCCAGAATTCCCAAGAACAGGAATTTAATTTCTAAAATCTACTTGTCATTCCACTTATCAGCTATTTACCCTATAACAGAATCCCAATCGAATACATAAGGATGGTTTTTGTGAAAACCTCAAGGAGTCGGAATGAACACTTTGACAAATGTCACGATAACTACAGAGCCTTGTGAAACTCAAATCCTGCTTCCTGAAACAAACACCGCACAGCGCAGGAAGGGCCTTCAAAAGAACATCTATCAGACAGAAATATGGAAACATATAAAGGAAACATGACGAAATAATATTGTGGTTTTAAGCTATAAAATGACATAAGAAGCAGAAAGTGAAACTCACATGTGGCATCGATCTCCTTTGATGCCTTTGGTGGTGCAGAAGCATTTGCCGTTGCTGGGGTTGCACATGCTGGCATGGCCGTTACACTTACAGGCTGGAGGAAAACCAGGAAGAGTCACGATGAGAGCTCCATTTCTTCTGAAACAACATTTACTCACCAAGAGTACGTCTGCTTCAATACTTCAAGCACTCAAATTCCATTCTAAAGGATAGATTTCATCAATGAGTCGCAGATCTACAAATGCATTTTTCATGCAATGTGCTAATGGTAAAGTAAAATTTTGTTTATCTTCATGCTCTTATTTTTGAAGTAGGTGACGGATGTTTACGCAGCATTTCCATTTCCTCTCCTCATTTTATCTTTCCTCCACCAACAATAACTTTACTTCAACAAAAATATATCAAATAAAAACACAGACAGTGGAAGATGTAAACATAAATACAATATCTAAGCACATTATAGGAAATGTGAATTCTAAAGTGAAAATTAAGTCGGTTCTAGTCTTTCTAGGGCAGATACAATTTTAAATAAAACTAGTGCTTTCACATTAGCTTCTGCTAAATTCTTGGTTGGTAATTGCTTTAGCATTAGCAGAACCATTGTTTATGATTCGTGTTTATCTTCATGCTCGGCCCAAATACTTTAATTTAGGATGATCAACTGATACTTGTTTGTGAAACCGGTTTTTTCCACCTAATCTTAAATACTTCTGCAAAGGTCTGAAAATTAGCCACTGTCCGTTTTTGCCCAGCTTTGACAAAGGGAGGGAGAAAAATTTAAATTGAATTGTGAAAAATAAAACTCTTCTTGTTCAGTTAATCTAGCAGCTTTGGACAGCAATGCTTTAAACTTTTCATTTATATTTAAGAGTACCGTCTATCGTAGTTCAAGTGAGTATAGTTCATAGTTGTATAATAAAATAGGATTGGAACATTGAAAGTGTGTGATGACCTTAAAACACCTAACAGTGTGTAAAAAAAAATCTGTCAAAATCGGAATGAAAGATTGTGATCGGCCAGAAAACTGCAGTCGTTGCACTCCTAGTAACAAAGAAGAAACGATGCATTTTAACAGCCTAATGTACTGATTAAGTGTCACTGATGCAGACCCTTGTGAATATAAATCAAATGGGAGACAGAAAGAGAATATACAACATACAGAGCAGCAGTGATATATCAGAAAGCAAAATTAGGCTAAACGATTGATTTATAGCCTGATTGAGTGACTGTCTGTATCAGCTGTGGAAGGAGAAAATCTTTAATATCCCAAAAGGAGCCGCCAGTGCTCAGAGAAGCAGCAGACGTAAAAATGAACAGCAAAAAAAAAAGTGACATGTCGGACGAGGGTGCGTGCGGCGGAAAGCCGACGGGCTGATCTGGCGCAGACCTGAACGGGTACTTACGCTGGCAGCTGCCCCCGTTGGTCGGATCGCCGTAGAAACCGGAGATGCAGCTCTCGCAGTGTCTGCCGGTTGTCAGGTCCTCGCACTTTTCACACACGCTCTCGTTGATACACTGACTGTGGCCATTACACTGACAGGCTGGCGGAGAGTAAACAAAGCGCGTACTGCATTAATGTCACAGACACACACACACACAATCCCTGGAGGAAAATAAATAAATAAATCCTCTTTTTTTTTTTTCTAAAAGAAAAGGTTTAGCAATAAACAGCCCCAGGGCCAAACACGGACAGATCTGTACGCTCATTTGCAAACACAAACAACAATGTTTATGTGAGGGACTGAACAGGTATGGAGACGTCTGTCAAAGCTGTGGCTCTCATGCAGCAAATGATCCAAACATCATCTTCCAGGTGTCTCATAAAAACATTCAAAACCCTAAACTTTGACTAAACCTGCCAACCACAGGAGAGTTGGTCATGCCCCACATTCTTCAAATTAAACTAAATATTCTTGCAGCAAAAATATTTTGTTTTTGACGCCATCGTTTTAATTAATGATAATGTGTTGGCAGAGGTCAACAAAAGGTTAACCACTCCGCCCACATTTACAAAAGAAAATCAAACATTTGTTAATCATATTCGGTTTGATTAACTAAATATGATTAGTTAAGCAAACAAAAAATATTGTTTGAGACATCACTTTTTTTTTTTAAGTTCCCCCAGGTCTCCAGAGATCGGTCTCTGAGAGAGACAATCTGATGTCTCTAGTCTAATTTTTAGAAATTGAACCATCTTAAAAAAATAAATAAATAAAAAGAAGAAGAAGGTGCCTTGAAAAGAAACAATTTCTTTTTACAGTTTTGTAAAACTGAAACATACATGACAAAAAAATAAATCAATCAAAACAGGGGCAGGGCATTCAGCAGAGAACCCCTTGGTTCCTACCTGGGCAGTGAATGAAGGACCAGTTATACTTGGCTTCGCTGGGACACATGCTGGAGTTCAGGGAGGGCTGGGGGCTGGCGGGCAGACCGGGCAAAGTGGATGGCGCCGGCACCAATGTCTGGAAGGGCCCTCGGTAGGAGCCCTCGATGCACTGGCCTTTCCCCGTGTTGTTGGGGTCCGTGCACCAGCCACAACCGGGCTGGTCCAAACACTGGCCGCATGTCCTGTAGCCCGAACAGTTTTCAGCTGGAGCAAAACACAACCACATCGCCACTTACAGTTACGACAGAGCTTTTAGGCTACGATGCCACATTTTAATCAGGACCTGCCATAGCAAAGCATAGGAGAGCACTGCAACGCCTCGCAAAGGCTACTGCTTCCTTTCACTATTATCATAACCAACTGACAGAGTTAGTTGGTTAACTCTGTTTGAGTCCAACTCTTAGACTCAAAACAGAGATAAAATTTTGTCTCCCCCTCTGTGTCTCACTCACACAACAGTTTTCAAAGGGGCTCAATTACCATGGCTCCCCCACCAGACTAACTGTCAATAGTTTATTTTAAAAAGGGTTTTTGTGCACTAGTAACAGTGACAGTAAAGATGGGTAAAGTAGGTTTAAGTAGTTGACACATTGAGCTGGGCAGTGGGTACCAATTCCGCCATTTCTCCACCTGACGTTGGCCACACATGTCTGCTTCTGAACTTCTGAATTTTTGTAACTTTTAACCTTTTTTTTTTAAAGCCCTAGCGCCCCCTACCACCAGGTCTAGAAGGTTTTATAGGGGAAACCCTAGAAAACCCCTAGAAAGGGGTGAAATCTTTCAGGGTTTTCCTGCCTGTTTCAGGGAACTCATCGCCCCCTTTATGACAACAAAACCTGAGCTTTGTCTTTTATACAGCACGACGTAACTCAGGTGTTTTAGAAGCACAGCAACACTTGGGTTCAGTTCTTATTCTCACCTCAGTATGTTAACAAACGAACTCCGAACAAACCAGACGATCCATTAAAAAGTGCCAAAAAAAAAAGAAAAAATCATCAGTGAGATCCAGCTCATGTTTTCTGCTGATTCTGAACGAGTAACGAACGGAGCAGCAGAGGAGATTAGACGGGGATTACCAGGATAAATCACAGTGTTGCATTCTATACTACAATGTGATGATGGGGAAATTATTTTGGGACTGAACATTTTCTACTTTGCAGCGTGGCTAAGAATTCCAATGCTGTTAGTATTGAGACGTCTTACGTGGACAGTTGCTCATGGTGTACCACTCCATGCACTGGCCGAACGGGAAGGAGGCCACGTAGGCGTTGGAGTCCACGCACTGCTTCATGTTGCTGCACCACATGCACTCTGAGGTGCCGCTGGTGCACTCGCTGCAGGTGGTCCGCATGGCGCAGGGGGTCTTGCACTGCTTGGCGCTGTGGTTCGCTAAGAGGAGAGAGCATGAAGAGAAGGGTTAAGAGCCGATTCGCCTCTGGAAAAGATGAACAAAAGACTGAATGAGGATTTGGTTTTTTTCTCCCTTAATACCAAATTATTTTCTTTTAGTAAGATTTTATGTATGATGCCTGTGGAAAGTATTACTTCATTTCAGTGCCATACATTAGAAAATTCTTGGCTGTATTTTTTTGACAAAATGAGCAAAAGTTCTTGCACCGTATATATAAATGGATGTCGCAATAAGCTACGAACCAATTCATCGCAAAATGAATTAAAGCGAGCGATTTTGAAACTAAAGTCTTCTTCTGGTGTCTTAAAATGTCTTCCAGTTTCAATGTTAAATGCTCCTTAGAATTTAAAGCTTATTGACCTTTGAGAATGTTTTCCTGCATTATTCCACCTTTACCGTCGTATTAATTCAAAACTGTCTTAAGACAACGATATTATCGTTTATTGCAATAACTTCTGGGACAATTTATCATTCAGCAGAAACTATGCAACTGTGAGAAGCTGATTTGAAATGACGGGAAATCTACCGATATTTATATGTGAAACCGATCTTATCTACCTTTGCAAAAGACAGAAAATCAGCTACTGTCAATTTTGGGAAAGAGAAAAAAAAAAAGGACATAGGCCAAAATAAACAGTAGATCAGGCTTGTTAAAGATTGGTGGTCAGACAGAAAGCTGAAATCAGCGCACTCTTAATGTATAAATGCACATTTAATGGACGGGCAGTCCGCGTTGGCTTCGTGTTGACGTCAAAAGCTTACCGGGTCGCTCACACAGGCTGCCGTTCACTGGGTTGATGCAGGACTGCGCCTTCAGCCCGCTGGAGGCCGGTTCGGCCAGGTAGCCGCAGAACCCGGCGTCGCTCGGCTCGCCGGGCAGCCACTGCAGGGTGGTGTTAGTGAAGGGCGACATGTCCTCCCAGCACCAGTAGGACACGTTGATTTTCCTCAGCCCCACCCAGGGAGTCATTGTTGTCTTGTACTGATGAATCAAGTGGAAAGATTTGACTATACATCCAGTTTTTGCATGTTCAGTTCATTTGATTTCATAAACAAAAAAAATCTATAGTTGTTATGATGATGGCAGATTCCCACCAATTACATTAACGTAAATAAATAGAATAGCTACTACTACTTGACAAGTATCTGTTTTTTTGTTTATTTGTTTCAGAAAACAGCTGCACCCTGACTGAAGAAGGAGAGGGGAGAGGAAAAATGACAGAGCAGTCATTTATCTGGAATAAGGCAGGTTTATTTCACCTGACTTGAAGGGCTCTCAAACCTAAACCCATGTCTAGTCTGCAGATATGTTGCCATGTCAAAAAAAGTGCAGGCTTTCGCAGAGAGACAAATTACAGTAGGGCTGACATGTAATTCCAGAGGTCGGATTGATTGATCCTGGCAGAATAACACTCAGCAAAGGCGACGTCAACATCACATAGGAGGAAGTCTTTTTACCGCCTTACGCTCTGAGCTAAAAAAAAATAATAATAGTAACAACCAAAATTACACACTGCATGTGCTTTGTGCTCTTTTCTCATTTCTTATAAATTCTTCACTTTCCTCTCAAACAGTTTTAACTAATTCAGGAATATACTCCCAGTTTGGAGACTGGTATTGTAATTTCAAATGTAAGTGACTGGAATTTTATGAGACATTTTTCACGCTCGCCAAAAAAAAAAAAAAAAAAAAAAAGGTGTGGCGTAATTTTATATTCATCCTCCTTTATTCTGATATCCACTAATAAAACCAAGTGCAACTTCAGTTTTCAGACATTTGATTAGTAAATGTGAGTTTATCTGTGTTTAAGTGAGTCCAATCTGAGAGTTTGAGAGATTTTACACAAAAGAAAAACAAATGGACTTCACACTTTTTCAGATTACCATTTAGAAAAATGTTTGAAAGCCATTTTTTCCCCCAGTTTCTACTACTTCTCCTTTCTGAATTATCTTGTGTTGATTCATCAGAAAACCCCAATATAATAAGTCAAAGCTTTCTTTCTGCAGTAAGACAAATATAAAAGAAATTCAGGAAGGTTTAAAAAAAAATTTAAAAAGCAGAGCAGTTTATAAGATAAACAATGAAAAAAAACAACTTTTTTTTTCCCACTGACAAAGAAGCCAACGCATCCTGTAAGTGATTAGCGGGTTGCTGGGATAGATTTCTGGGTTTCCACTCTAATAGATCGAGCAAATGAAACGTGTCTGAGCTCTGAAGGGAAAGATCTGTTCATTTGAAACTTATTTCATGCTCACTGATCCAACAACTTGACAAAGAAAACTCACAACAGAAAAAATAGTATATGTATACTTGAAGGCAAATTTTGGAAAGCGCCTCACTTGTCAAGTATGAATGGAACAATTAGAAGAGAAAACCCTTGTCGTGTCTCCCTCTTGTTGGAGCCAATCAAACACCGCCGCTGTTCTGCTGGAATCGGCTCCTCTCTCACTGCGTGTGTGGCATCGGGATCTTACCACCCACAGGGAATATTCTGTTTTTTGCTAATCCGATGATCATCAGCAAGCCTTACCATGACGTTCATGATCTGCAGCTCCTTCAGGACAAAGTCCACCTTCTTCTGCGTGGTGAGGGAGGCCAGGACGGCGTTGTGGTTCCTGCAGGCCAGCTTGGCGTTGTCGTACGACTCGCTGGTTGTGTTGAACTTCAGGCAGGAGTTGCCCACCAGGTGCCAGGTCTCACCGCACACGTTCTCTGGAGCAGAGAGAAAAGATGCTGGATTGAGAAAAACGCAGCGTGAAATCAGGCTGAAGTAAGTTTAGAACAGTAAGAAAAAAAAAAGAGAATTGATTCTAGGCGTTTTTGTTGTCAATAAATTAATTTCTAAGCAACATGTCCTACAGGGAGAAATATTAAACACGGATGGAAAACTTTCCAGGCTGAACAATGCTTGGAGAAATTGTAAAAACAACAAGTTTCTGACAATAAGTGCGTTTCATTAACCATAAAATTGAAAGCACAGAAACAAATTTCCGTCATCGAAATGTGGCAATTTTAGGAAAAAAAAAAAAAAAAAAAATTTCCATAAATATTTTTGAGGATGAGGTTTTTTTTCAGAAATAGATGTATTTCGCAAAACTGCAACGGAAGCAATTTTATCGCATCACAAGAGTCACAACCAGAAGCTACTACTGATGGAAACCACAAAGAACACGACAGGAAGACGCAGAAGCACGACGTTTTTTTTTGTTTTGTTTGTTTTTTCAGTCAACATGAAACATCACAGTTTATAAAAAAGTTGTTTCTAATTCAAACGTGTTGAATCCATATCTCTTCTGTAAAATGATTGAATACAATTTCTCCAAAACTTCGCATATGTAGCTCCTCCCAAGTAGGCGGGGCTTGTCGTTCCAAGCAGACAAGCCCCTCTGATTGGCTGATAGATGATGAGTGCTGGCACCGTGACTGGAAACAAATAACCACTTTAATCGGGTGAACAAGTTTAGTCACGCTTGATTTTAACTTGGCTTCTTACTTAATGGAAACTCTGCAGTTGTGAGATTATGTTTTATTTTTTACATCAACAGAATGTAGACAAAGATTTGCGCACATTTGTAATGTAAACACAGTCAGAGAAATTAGAAAACAGTAACTGAACAAATCCAGCAGGAGCTGATGGAAAGGGCCGTATTAAACGCCAATATTTCAAACTAGTGAACTTCAGAACTACCTGGCAGTGAGATACACTCCTGGTTGCGATTGTCCCACTGGCAGTTCTGGTCCACAGAGCAGCTCTTGCAGCTGGTTTTCTTATTGCACACATATGAGGGGTTGTCTTTGGGGCAAACATCATACTCCGCTATGGACCCCTGAGAGGAACAAAACAGAATAAAAAAAAAAAAAAAGCAGAAGGACAATATGTCAGGCGTTAGCATCAATTTGTTCTTTAAAAATGGATGAACATTCATTTTAGAGAAACACTGCTCATGGCAGGGGTTTGGAGAGCATTAATAAACCCTTTTAGATGATCATAAAACAGAATAGAAAAGCTGATTCTTATTTATGAAATGTTTAAGAGACGATAGAGCGCGCCTGGGGCAGGGGGAGACGTACGAGGTGCATCTGTGTGTCTGACAGCGTCTAAATGAGGACTGATTTGATCGCGGGGCGACAAATCAGATCTGGTGCTGCGAGCGACTCGGCGCTCCATCAGTCGCTAATCGTCGCTCACGCCTGACGCAGCCCGGTTTACAAGGTGAAGTAAATCATGGAGGGAATCAACGAAAGCTCATCAACAACGGCAGCGGAGAGGGACAAAGACCTGAGTGAGTTCAGTGGCGTTGAAGTTGGAAGATGGTGGAGCTAATCAGCAACAGCTAGCTAGATGGTCACGTCTTAAAGAGCCATTCAGCCGTAAACAGCTGCAGTAGTGTCTGTAAGGCAGGGAGCCTCGTCACAGAGATTCTCAGGGAAAAAAATGAAAGAAGAAAAAAAAAAACAAACAAACAAAAAAAAAGCTGTTAAAGAGAAATCTAGATGATGAACTTTTCAATGGCTCTGAAGGACTTCAGTTCTTTGTAATCTGCAGGATGACTGTATCCTTGACATTCTCATCACGCCTACAGTCCCTTTGTGAGCAGACGGAAAATGGACCAATGTCAGTAAAATATGATCTCTCTTTTTTTCTTCCCTCGCCAAAGTTGGTGACTAAGTATAAATCACCAATAATCATCTTCTCACACATTTTTTCCAAGTAATTTAACAGAGCTTTAATGGCTGTAACGTTTTAGAACTACAGTTTGGACACAACTAAAAAAAAATAAAACGGAACGTCATCCTGAACACATGGTGGTGGCGGCAGCATGCTGTGGTTCAGGCTTTTCCTCAGTAGTAATGTACAATATGCATGTATTATATACGGAGGACCACTTTCACCAGTTTTACCAACAAAAGGAAGTCATTTGTGGAAAGTGAGGAGCTCATTTCTTGCAATTTTACTGGTGCTCTACTGGTTATGTTTAGAGGTGTGGTGTGAATTAAGTTTTATTTTAGGTTAAGGTTAGGTAAACTATTGCAGCTACCAAAATGAAAAGTCCTTGCTTGGATACAAGTACAAGAACATGTGTGCGTATGTGTGTCATTCCCACGAGGAGAAAGGCTGTTTATGGGTTAGAGGTTAACCCTGACATTTCATTTCACCTTATGAAATGTCAATTCATCAGGTGTGAATTGACATTTGGTTAGGGTTACGTATGCGATGTTTAGGGTTTGAGTTACGCTGCAGAAAATGAATGGAAGTCAATGAAAAGCAGAGGTCTCAAATCCAGTCCTCAAGGGCCACCGTCCTGCAACTTTTAGATGCATCTATGCTCCAAAATGTCTGAATTACCTCACCAGCATTCATTCAGCTGGTAACAGTTTATTTGATCCAGGTGTGTTTAGGCAGAGATGTATCTAAAAGTTGAGTACCTTGAGGACTGGACTTGGGGACCCCTGATAACAAGGAAACACCACTGTGCGTGTGTGTGCATGCGTGTGCATTAAGGTGTATGTATGGGTGCTCACGCGTGTGTGTGTGTTTTCATACCGTAGCAGCGGTACAGTTACTTCCCAGAGACACACACTGGCCCGAACACCACTGGCAGCTGTTTGTGTTGGCCGTGCAGCTGTAGCAGTCTGTGTACTGCTCACACCTCTCATTATCGGCATCTGCAACAGTTAGACAGACACATCACTACTTCTGTTGCTAGGGAGAGAAGACTTCATTACAGAAAAGATTGATATAAAGATAAAGTAAAATGAATATCTATTAAAAAAAATTTAAAAAAAAGAAGCTATGTTTATTTTTGTTGCAGCTAAAAGCAGATCTAAAGCAATAGTTCACTTCCAGTTGAGAGATAACATTTTTAATTTGAATCTTAATTGAAATGTCCTCTCAAATCAACTTGAATGCAATTAATAGTTTAAGTTTCAAGTGATAAAAGAATACAAAATAGTTCTTTAGTGAGGTCTAAGCAATACATGGCTTGGATTTTTCTTTCGCAAAGAATCTGAAAAGTGTGGTGTACATGTGTTGTCACAACATGGCTCCTCTATTCACCTTTTAACAACATTTTTAACAGCACTTCACTGAGACGTAGCTCTTATATGTAACAGCTGATGTGCAGTTCCAGCAGGTGTTTGCCAATTGCTGGTTGCTAGTCTGAAGGAGCTGAGTGGGAAAGTGGCGTTCTGGAAGGCAGAGCTAGGACCAGCCAGGCATTTTGCATAGCTTGCCATGGAAATTAAAGAACTTCTCAAATATGCATGAAAGAATCAAACAACACTCCAGGTATGTTTTTGATGAGGGAATAATATCATAACATTAAATACAGCTCAAAAAAGTTGATTTGACATAATCATGCCCCTTTAAGATCTTCTCAGTGCCACTGTCATTTAAAATAAACCTCCAGTAGAGGCAGAGGATGGAGATTTTTTATATGTACTTATCTTTATGTCAAACAGCAAGCTTAACAAAGCAGAGAAAACGCAGCTGAGCCGTCCCTCTGCATCATCTCCTGTCCTGTCTGACATGTCCAACAACATAGAGAAAACATGTTTGCTCCTACATGATCTGGTGTTGCAGGAGGCCGGGAGCTGCTGCTGCTGCTGCTCGGCGCTGGAGCTGTTGCCCTCCCACGGCAGGCACGCCCCCAGGCTGCCGTTCCACATGCAGTGGATCCCGGGCCAGGCCTGGCTGCAGGACGACGGGCTGGAGAAGGCCGAGCAGCTGGGCGAGGTGTACGTCAGGATGTCGCTCAGCAGCAGGCTGTTGAAGCCCCCGAACACGTACATGACGCTGTGGGACGGAGGGGGGGGGGGGGGGGGGGTCAGAGGGCAGAGGAGAACAAGGAGAGGTGAGCCAGGAAAGGTCCAGCTTTAGCGATCCTTCAACTTCCTTCTTATGAGCCCAGATAACAACCAGCTAGTGCCCTCTAGAGGAGGCCCTGACCTGAATGATGACCTCTCTGTTAGTGAACATGTCCGTCTTCTGGTCTTTATTCTGCCGCACTGGTAGAAGTGCAGGAAAATTTGACCAAGTTGTTTTTGTCTAGTTTCTTTGTACGCTACATGGATATGTTATTAATTCATCTCGAGACACTTTATGCATCATTAATAGCTGTTTATTATGCATGCATTAATTAAGGATGAGGAGGAGAAGGCACATACTGAGCCAAATCTGTTCACCTACATATTTCATCTACAGTTGTTATACTAAACATTTCAGACTTTCTTATAGGCACAATTTGTAAACTTCCTTTTTTAGCAAACAGTCTCCTTCTCACACCTAATGCATAATAAACAGTTATTATTGATATATAAAGTGTTAATAGATGAGATAATAAACATGTAAACTACTTATTAGCCATCTATAAGGGGAACCTTACTGTAAAGTGGTCCAGACAAAAATAACTTAAGCAACTTTTCAAGAAGATATAGGAGCTCAAAAAGAGTTCAAAGGTTATTTAAAACAGCACGTAATTAAAGAATTGTCATGGTCACTTTTACATTGTTACGTATTCATGGAAAGTATTTCCATGGAAACTTTTATGTTCGTTTTATTCTATTTGATTGAATTTCTTTATGATCAATTGGTGGAGGATTATTATTGGATTATATTACTTTTTATCTATACAATTTGGATGAAGGTTTTATAGAAGTCTATCAGGCTTTTGCCCCTTCCTGCACTGTTACTTATTATGATAATTATTATTTATTCTTAATGTATTTAATCTGTATTTTAATTGTGCAAACTAAACTTGTATGAAGTAAATAATTCCATAATACTATCAAAGTTTTTTTTTTTCCTTATGGAAAAATGTCTTGTTATAATCCAAATAATCTGCCAGCTCCTATATCTTCCTGAAAAACTAACAAGTTAGATCTGCCTTATTTCAATTGAACTAATGTATTTGCACTAGAAACTAGACAAAAAAATATTTGGTAAGATTTTGTGTTTTTGCAGTGCACAGCCAATCAGAAAACAAGGAAAATTAGTAGTTCGCTTGTATGAAACCACCAAACAACAGGGTGTCACCTATTACTGTGATTATTATTATTATTGTGATTATACAACTAGGAAATGGCCTTTAAAGTGATATAAGTTTGTATATACATTTTTTCAATGATATTGTGCCACTATTGCCGAGTATTTGAAGTGTTTCAGACAGGAAAAGGGCAGAGCCCTGATATCGGGAATCAAACCCCAAACAGCGCCGACTCTACTGCTACACCGCATAAAAATTCACACATTTAATCATCATCGACTCTTTCAATAATAAGTTTCCCCTTTATAACTTTCAGGTGACGTTTATTAATCCATATTTCCTGTGCAGCTGCTTTTTACCTTCGGGTTTCTTTTCAACTTGTTTCCGTCTTCACTTTCTTACTGTGACAATGTGATCAGCTGAAATATTTCACCACCACCTGAAGGCGCAGATGCATTTGAAGGAGTGACTGGAACACAGCTGGGGATTTGTGTTAATATTTGATGTGTTCTCTGCAAGAGGATGTATAATTCAATGTGGCTGGCAGTCTCTCAGACAATCCTGGAGTCATTGTTTTAAGACTCAGCACCATGTCCGTCACATTCCCTCTGCTGCTTCTCCGTGTCAAAGTAACTCCTCATCGGGATGGCTAATAAATCAAGTTAGAGTTTTCATTTTGGCTCCAAACGATCACAAAGTCGTACTCATTTTGTGATGTGTTCCAAATGACAAGCGCTCTCCTGTCTTTTTTTCTGGATACAAACATGTTTTCTGTTTGAGACACCGCCTCGAATTTATGGAAGTTTGTTTGCCAAAATGTAGAGTAGATGCATCTTTAAATACGTTGTGCCAGAGCACTAACAAGAGTGAAAATCAACAAGAAGGGATCAGAGCAGGTTTGCTCTTCTTTAAATGCAAATAAACACTAGAGTTAAAGCTGCAGTATGTAACTTCTAAAAGTTACATATATATATATATGTAGTTTTAAAATACTTGTTAAAACTGTTACCACATTATGACAGTATAATGTGAGACAGTTTGAAAAGATCGATCTTCTCCAAGTCATCCCTGAGCTGCTACTGACATCTAAAGAAATGCACCAAAATCAACCAATCAGAGACAAGAGGAGAGTCTTAGTGCTATCAGTCACTCTAATGTACTTGCTGCTAAATGTGCTATTGGCAGGGAGACCGCTTACAAGAAAACGGTTTACTACTTGTTATCTGTGACTATGCTGACTAGCCTTAGCATTTACAAGAGGCTATGCTAGCTAAATGTGGCAGGAGGCAAATGGAATCAAACCTACAACCTTCCAATCATAAGATGACTACCCACAGAGCCTTGGGGAGTGTGTATATGACAGTATCAGCAGTGACAGGAATATAAACAATGGAGGGAGCTGCGTACTTTGTTGCTTGAAAAACGGGAACTATTTTGAGTTTCGCTTGCCAAGTCCTAGTATTACAAGCAGCTTTGGGCTTGTTTTTTCTAAATTCACAGATTTAATGAGTCGCGGGTTGCGGTTTATGGGCTTTGAAATAAGTTGACATAAACCCCAGAATTTCATCCAGTTAGTTTTATTCAGGCTCTCCCTGTCCATCATTTCCCAGATGATCCGTCCCGCTGTGTCTTTGTTAATGTCAAGTTAATATATGAATCACATTGAGCTTCGCGTTGCGCTCCAGAAAACTGCAAACATCGAGACTAATATGAACAGGGCAATGAACGTGAAAACAGCCACGAATGAACGAGTCCGTGAAGTTGTGCCACTAAACGCCATTATAATTATTAATATTAAGATAAGCGTAACAAATCTGTGCAGCCATCTGAGCTGTGGAGCCACAGGAGAAGCGCTGTGACAGCAAACACAGGGCCGTATTGTATTGTAACCATTAAACAATTTCTCCTTCTTATAAGTGGAGACACATTGTTGACGTTACCATTATAAAATAACTTGCAATTAAGTTTTGGCAAAGATCAGTGTGATTTTCACAGGTGGTGGAGCGTTGTCGTTAGCAGCTGCTGAAATTAACTAAAATAGTTACTTTTAATGTAACTTAGTTACTTTCCAAATCAAGTAATAAGTAATCTAACCAAGTTACTTTTTCAAGGAGTAATCAGTAATCTGATTAAAGTTACTTTTTCAAAGTAACTATGCTACCACTGATTGTAGTAAAGTCCCTCCTCCTGGCTCTAATTGGTTGTTTCTAGTTAGCATTAGCAGAAGGCAGATTAGCTTGATTTTTTTCACAGATTACCCGTTTCTGTCGCGACATGATGGCAGTTTCAACAAAAATGCAAAAAAATACATGTTTCATTAAAGTTACGTACTGCAGCTTTAATAAATAAAAACACGATTATTTTTCTTTTCTTGTCGTATTTGTCGAAATGAAGACATACCTGTCGCTGAAGACGGCGGAGTGTCCGAAGCGGTTCACGTCATGATGGAGGTCCGGTCGGGGCAGCACCGTCCACTCGTCGCAGGCTGAAACAAGAAAATTAAGAAGCAGAGGTCAGAGCGACGGCCTGCTCTCGCACGTTCAGTCATGTGTTTCCTGAGGCGGGAGGATCCACCTCGGCTGGTTAGAGAGACCTTTAGCAAGTCTTCTCCTGGAGTCAAATGGAAATAAAAAAAAAAAGAACAATGTGTCCATGAAGGGAAGTTGAGAGGTTAACAACGGAATAAAGTTAACGGTGCGAGGAGAAAGGACTGAATTTATTCCTAACAGTAATGTAGAAATGTGTTCAAGACACTGGGGGAGGCTTCAGCCAACATCCTGTGGGAACAAGAACAAGTCTAGGAGGTGAGAAAGATGGCTCTTGGAAAGTACATCGTTCAGAAATATCAGCTGAGAAAAAAAATTTTTTTTTCAAAAGGTTAATGAAACATTTGCGCTGCTAAACGAGTTTTATTTATCTTAATTGAGGGCAAAAACAGCTCTTTGGATTGTAAATGTGCCCCAACACTGATTTTCAAGACTTGCCACAACTTCTTAGCTGGATTTAGGTCTGGACTTTAACTGAGCTGCTGTGTCTCTTAAATAGCAGTGACTCTGATGCTCTGAAACATCCTTTTGGAAAAGGAGGATTTTTTTGAATCTGGAGGATCTTTTATTTTGAAAATCCTTCAACCGGATTCTCTCGGTTACGTCTTGCGCGCCAACATTGAGCCACAAGCAGCAAAATGAGTCAAAAACAGTTCAGACGTCTTTGGAAAGTTTATTTACGAAGGGAAAAGGCTCAGAGAAGAGACAGGAGAATGGATTTACCCCGGTATGTGATTCCCACATTCCAAGACCGCTGTGCATGATATGGTGACCGGATCATTAGTGAGGCAATGAAGCCTTCAAACTGCTTCGCCACGTAGAGACCAAGCACCCTGTGCATAAGTAACACTTCGGCTGTCATTGTTTCCCAGAAGGGACCGTCTAGTTACAGAGAAACAAGCTCTGGACTCCCATTAGTTATCGTGAAGTAAAATTTTCACAAAAGTAAAATGCTCGTTTTTGTTGCATATCTTATTTTGAAGGGATATGTAAACGTTACCATAGCGACCAGAGTCAGAGAGCGTTGGAGAAGTGGTCGAGACGAGATGGGAGGAGTGGAGCTTGTGAGTTTTAGGTCTGGAAGCCAGAACTATGCGGCTTTGATAACAAAATAAGAAACATTAAAGGGGTGTGAATACTTTTGCAGAACAATGTAAGCCGAGATTTGGTCATTAAGATTTTTGTGGCAGTTTCCACATTTATCCACCAGGTTTTGGGTCATTTCTTTTTCCCCAGCAGAATAGTAACATTAGGTCAGAGCAGATTAAATTAAACTAAATTCAAATTTAAAACTACTTTATTGACCCCAAAGGGAAATTAACTATAGCTGTAACTCATATGAATTCAAATTCCTCAAATAGTTATTGTAGATGGAGATGGCTGATGTCTTGAAAAGTGACTGCAAAACATGTTTTATGGGAAAAGAGACCCCTGAAAAAGCTCAAAGACTCCATGTTGTCAGGTTCTGAACAACCCGGTGGCAACTGGGCACAGCAGCAGAATACTGGCTCACACTCACTGCATGTCATCCATCACACTCTGTGAGCACAAGTCATCATGGCCTCCCAGAGGAGAGAGAGAGCGCCACATCCACAAAGAGCCAGTGCCATCTGCTGTCGCAACGAGGTACTGCAGATGGGACAGACTAACGTCCCTCTGAGCTGGGATTCATTACAACAGCAGTAGACAATGTCAGGACACAGGGCGACCTGTAAATTCTAGCCTTTAATTGAGTTCAGCTTGTTAAAAGTGGGGGGACTCAAGGGGGAATTAGCTCTCTAGACTTGGCCCATCTCAAATGTAATTACCCAACAATTACCAAAGGTGCTGCTGCCAACAACTCTGCAGCTGGTCGAGGTGGGCTAATTTATAGAGTCGACTTTCGTTCTTCTTGTAAAAAAAAAAAAATATATATATATATATATATATATATATATATATATATATATATATATATATATATATATATATATAACACAGAGGACGGGGTGGGAGCGAAAAGCTAAGGGTCAGGACAAATATTAAACTCATTACAGAGTCGTTAAATGATTCCCCCAGCCGTAGAGAAGCAGAAGTCACAGTTCCTCTGGGAAGTTTCAGTGGCGAGTGGCAGCCCAGATGAGAGAGAGGACGCTCAGCTACAAACTGCACTGGTTGTCAGTCAAACTTTCTAATGACACAGAAAAGCCTGGACTTCCCCAGGGCGCGCTGCAGCCTCTGGGGAAATCTGGCCGACGTCCCAGGAGCCTCCGGCCTCCAATTAACGAGCCATTTATGACAGCGCGGCAGAACGAGGCCAACTCAATCTACAACAGCGTTTGTAGGCTGATAAAATAATGAGAATCATTTACTGTGGAAAGTTTGGATCACGCTAAACTGTCAACTATTGTTATAGCCGTCTGTGAAAAGGCTATAAATAAACCCATAGGAAGAGCATTTAGCCTTTTGAGCAAGCCGTTTTGGAGCATAATAATATAAAAAACCTATCAGTTTACTTATTAAATCCTGAAGTCAGCGTAGCATTGAGCAACCTTAACACATTTATATATATAACGGTCAAACAAAATAGAGGTCAAAACAACTGGTTGGTGGGTAGATAGTGTGATGGTTGCTATTTAGACTCTTAAACTAAAAAATTCATTTCCGCTTTCAGGAGAAGGGTTTTAAAGTCAGATTAGAATGATTGAGCCATTAGGCAAGAAGTCAAGATGAGGTTTCAAACCCTCTTAAAGATAGCGCGGCAGAACGAGGCCTTTCTTCTTAAAGGTCTTTGTAGAAATGTAAAAAATAGTTAGAAATTATTCCGTTTCATCCCAACTCAGCTAAATGATTAAAACAGAGACAAATGGGTGAACAGGAAATGTGAACTTTTTTTTTTTTGTTTAGCGCTTTAGCGTTTTTGCTAACGTTGAAAACATTTGGCAAACTTAGCTTCCCCTAAATTATTTTTACTGGACAAGTTCAAAATTTACTCAGCGGTTTTGTAAACTTTCAGTTGATATAAATGGAAAGATGACAAATACTTGTGCCGATACTTCTGTGCGGGTGTTACTTACCCAAACTGTAGGCCAGGAAGTCCGAGGAGAAGCACTTGGCGCCGTGGCTCATAGACGTGTCATTGTGCGTGTTTCCTCCAAACACCAGCATGGCGCCGCTCACTATGACCGCCGTGTGAAGGTAGCGGAAGAAGCCGCTGTCTCTCAGAATGGTCCTGAGCAAAAATATGGAGACGGTGGTTTGGACCACAGCTGACTTTTCTATCAACTTCCACACTTAGTCACATTATTTTTGTTTGTTTTCTTTAAAAGAAAACCTTTACCATTTCCGTTTGTCCACGTCAAACTTGTACAAGTCTCCCGCCAACCCGTACTTGTTGGCACTGAAGGCCTTGTAGCCTCCGTGGATGTAGATGGCTCTGGTGCTGGGGTCAAACACGCTGCTGTGGCCGTAGCCGCCTTGGACCAGCGCTCCATCTGTACTCACCACGCTCCACGTGTTCTTCGCTGGAAGGTCACACAACAGAGTCAGTGAGGAACTGGAAGGACAGCTGCCTTATGTTGCTGAAACGTAATGAGATCCCACAGGGAAAGAAGGGCGCAAAAAAACAGAAAAAGCCGAGCCAAGACAGTAGGTGTGTCAGTGTTTCTGGTTTAGACTGAAGCTTTTTGAACTGCAGGACTCAGCTTAGTTTATGCAGCTTTTCATTAGTCGGACTGGAAGAGACTCAGAAGGTTGTTCAAGTTATTGTTCAGCTCGCAACTGCGCTTGGTTATCGATCGCTAGGGTAACAAATTTTTAATTACTTCCACTTTATTAGTAATCGGCCGAAGTCAAAGGTTCATTCGTCCCGTTTTCTCAGGGAGATCAGCTCTTAGGAACTGTAAGAATCTGTAACTGAGGTCAAGTTTCCCGCCAGCCAAACACTTTAGCATCGCTGCTACTGACAATCACTTCTGCAAAATTCTATCGACTATTCTGATGATTAATCGAATAAAAAAAAAAAAAAACTGGCATTCTGCAGATTTTCGTTGAACCACGTACCCTTTTTTTATACAATATATTAGGAATACATCAAAAGATGCAAATAATTCAGATACTTTTTGAATAAGAAAATGAACTTTTTTATTGCCTAAAATGGAACAGCAGCGTTTTTTTAGTGGCTGTTTGATCATTTGTCGCAAAGGATGCATCTGCAGTTAAGAAAAATACTGTTTACCAATTGGTTGAATATTTTTGAATTATTAGATTGCAAAAGGTTCTCACTATATTTATTTATAGATAATTTGAACCAGGCCACCAGAAGAGTTCTGGGTAAAACATTTTTTACAGACAAACAAGAAGAAGTGGCTCTACTTTTTGTACAACTGTAGCTTAATTGGCTGTGATTCTTTCAGAAATTGGCCAATTTTTTAGACTCTGTATATTCCAGTTAGCAATTAATGGATTACTAACTAAGTTGACGGTTATTTCAATAACTGATTAAACGCGATTCGTTCGATTAACCGCAATTACACTTTAGTGTTAAAACATGAAACCAGCCGGAGCCACTCACCGATGTTGTACTCCTGCACATTGCTGATGTAACCGTAAAGAGGACAGTGTCCGAACAGGACCAGCATGACAGGACTGTCCCACTCTTGCACGGGCGGCACTA
The DNA here is from genome assembly GCA_010277075.1 of Poeciliopsis retropinna. NCBI lineage: Eukaryota > Metazoa > Chordata > Actinopteri > Cyprinodontiformes > Poeciliidae > Poeciliopsis > Poeciliopsis retropinna. The sequence continues at coordinate 6,230,142 of VMRM01000028.1, forward strand.
TGTGGGCCGAATGTCCAACCACGGCGTACTGGTCCTTGGGCCGGGGGTTAAGGAGGACCCAGGTCTGGTTCTGGATGTGGAAAACCCACAGCTGACTCGACACATTTCCGGTCGAGTCGATCTTTCCTCCGTACATGTAGATCTTCCCCTGGAAGAAAGTAGGATTCTTTCAGATTTTTTTTTTTTACTTGTGTATTAAGTGAAAATAAATCTGCCAGTTGAACTAATGATTTATTGACTTGCTGAAAAGTTACTTGCATGTTAGTTTTGTCTTATTTCAAGATATTTGCACTAGAAACGAGACCAAACTTTTATCACTTGGTAAAATTTGGTGTTTTTCAAAGTAAAAGATACAATTAATTTCAAAATACCACATATTAATATGCTTGTCCTGCACATCAAGACACAACTATAATTTAGACATATTGACTGGAATTGCCTAAGATGCTGCAGCAAAATATCAAAACCTGAACATTTCTACATTAGATACAAACACACATTAAAAGCTGCGAGTCCAGAAAAAGAACCTTGAGATGACGCTTTTGTTTCTGGTGGAGGTTCCTGATTCTCTTTTTTCATCTTTAAACATCATGAACTTGAGGCTAATTAACTATATAAAACATTCATGGAGTTTTTTGGGAAACAGATAAACAGATAAAGCCACAGGCAGCATCCTCTCACCTCGTGCAGAGCTAGTGAGTGACCATATCGGGGGGTCACCGTGTTGACAGAGGGGTCAAGGGTCAGCCAGGTCTTGCTGCTGAGGTTGTAACTAAAAGAAAAAAAAAAAAACAAAGAAGCGGAAAAATGATTTTGGTTTAGATTGGAAAACTTATCGGTCTCAAAAGCAACTTGTCCGTCCGTGGAAAACAAAACGGAGGGGAAAAAAGCCGTTCATTTGTTCTGATGAACAAACAAAGCTGCTCAGGTTGATCTGCAGCATCTAAAGGAGGCTAACAACTTCTACCAGAGGAGAGCAGACAGAAAGGGTTGAGCCACGGCTCTCTGGTGGGAGCAGAAACAACAACCAGGGATGTTCAGATTGTCTGTGATGCCCCCTGCTGGCTCATTCTCATAAAAACACTTGGGGCAGGCCAAAGGGAGGAAAATAAACGTATCCAAACATCTGGGTTCAATGTGAAATCTGTAAAAACAGGAAACTAGAAGCAAAGGGGAGAAGGGGAGAGTGGAGGAACAAGAAAAAGGGAGGTGAGCCACAAAGAAAGGATGGAAGGAAGGAAATTTGTTTGCAATGAATAAAAAAGAAAGAAAGGAGAGAAGAAAGGAAGGGATGGATGCAGCACAAAATGAATGGAGGATTGACCGAAGGCAGGAAGACACAAGAGACGCAAGGAAAGAGAGGAGTTAGAGCACAAGGATGGAAGGACAAATGAGAGGAAGAGTGAAAGAGAAAAGGGCGCAAGAAAGGAAGGAAAAAAGGGAAGCAGCATTAAAACTGTGGGACAGGGAATAAACTCTTATTTTCTTTTTTGATACTTTTTTGAGTCCTGGAAAAATATTGAAACCAATATTCTGATTTTTCCCCTCATATTTCTTTGCTGCTTTAGGGTATAAATTTTTTTTAAAAATCCAAAACAATCCTGATCTTTGATTTTAAGGAAATGGTGTGATATTCCAGAGTGTTGTTTAAGATGAAGAACGTTCTCTAACTTATTTTGGACATAAAAATATTTTCATTTTAACCTCGTGTGGGAAGAAAAATTCTCACTGTTCTTTTATTTTCTCAGTAAAAATTTCAATGTGTGGAATCCCTGTGACAGTCAAATTCTGCTGAATTTGACTGTCACAGGGATTCCACACACTGAAATTGTGATTTGACTAATGTGACAGTCAAATTCTGCTGAATTTGACTGTCACATTAGAAACATTTAAGCCCATCAATCATATGTGCTTCATTCTAACCCCTGCAGTCAGACCAGCATGTTCTTATCTACTTGGCCCAGAACTGCAAGTAGTTCTGCAAGTAGGTTGAACAGGTGAACTACTCACGCTTTGACCATGTGGTAGTCCGACGTGTTGAAGACGTAGCCTCCGATGACCCACATGACGCCCTGCTCCACCACGGCCTTGTGGGACGCCCTGGCCAGGCCGGGCTCCAGATGTTCCTCCCGGCTCCAAAACGAAGAGTTGGCGGGAACCGAGACGGAGCAGTCCGGACCTGAGAAGGGACAGAACCGATGAGTCGAAGAGTTTCTCAAATTTCACCATCGGGATGGTGTGTTCAGGTGTGGGTTGCATTTTGGTCTCAAGGAACCAAAGCACCTTATTAAAAAGGCAATATTATGTGTTTTCCAGGCACATAGTGCCATTTTCTATGACTATTTATTAACCAAGTTACTTTCAGTTGCTATAAAAATGTTATGTATATCAAATACGACTCATGCGATTAATTGATTTATTGCAACAAGCCTAGAGGTGACAACATATTGGTAAGTTTGAAAAGTGGAATACTCTTGAGACCTTGTCCTGTTGTGGGCAGCGGGGCCCGGCTAATACCCGTGGTAAAACGGACGGCAGAGTCCGGTGAAAACAGGCGCTTAAATTCCGTGACGTGATAGGGAAAAGGATAAGTAAAAATTAGCCAATAGACAGTCTATAATCAAACGACTGGAAGTATGTCAAAGATCAGGATCCGCACAAAGTAAAACATTTAGATAAATGGATAACAAGTTATAAATTTGACATCCGTCTAAATTAATGTTTTGATTGTTTATTCTATGTTACATGACTTTGTGTTTTTATGTTTGTTATGATGTAAAGCACTTTGAAATGCCTTGCTGCTGAAATGTGCTATACAAATAAAATTTGATTGATTGATTGATTGTAGTGGGTCTGTTTGTGCTAAAATAGACATTTTAGTTGGGATGCAAATTGGACCAGATTTCCTTCATTTTTGATTAACCGATATTTACATGAGAAACCAATCTTATCAGTCGATCGTCGACCTTCACAAAGGTCTGGAATTCAGCCACTGTCATCATTTGCTCTGCTTTGAGGGAGGGCTGACTGACCTGCCCACCAGCTCACAAGAAAAAATAAATAAATAAATAAAATACATTTTTAAAAAATGGCCAAAATCAGAATCAGCGGGTCAGCTTTTTTCAAAGAGTTATGCATCCTTATATTTCAGTTTTTCATATGAAAATCATGTACAGAAGAACTACATTCACTCTGGAAACACCAACTGTTGCCTTGTTGAGTCGAGCGCAGCAACTCCGTCAGATGGCAGCAGTCATGGGAGCCTTCCTGTGTTTATGAACCAGAACAATGCGGCCAACATAAACCGGAATCCTTGAGAGAATTGGGGGGCGGGGGAAGAGAGAGACGGCCTTTCTGCTAAAACATCTAGCAAGAAATCTTAGTTGAGAAACGGAAAGATTGATTGTTTCTCGCCGGCTGCCTGTGGTAGAGTTCATCTCTAATCTCTGATGGCCCAAAACATTGGCGGCGTTCTGGCTCTTCAGCACTTTCCGAAAAACTGTAGCATCTGGTCCTTCAAACTGCTGTCGTTTTCCGCAGCAAAAAGATCAGACGCGAGGCCCACTCGACTTCACAGACATCTGCCCGCGTTTGCACTTGTTGGCGTAGAAAATGAGATGGCTCTGAAGAAGGCAGTAAAAAAAGCAGGAGAGGCTGCAGTTCCGGCGTGAAAAGCCTCCCATGACAAAGGTAATAAAGGATAAGGAAAGTGCCTGTCTGTTGCTAACCTCCCTCAGCTTTTGGTAATGAGATAATAAGCACGCAGAGCTGCTGATATAAGTGCGGTTAAATTGAGCGGCGGTGTCTGTTCGTGCAGAGCAGCGCCGTGGAGCCGTTAGAGCAGCTAACAAAGCAGCTGGAAGGGCCAGATGGTCCGGGTTCAGGGACACAATAATGTCACAGAGAAAAAAAAACAAAAAAACAAGAAGCAGCAGATTGGGCAAAAAGTTTAAGTCATTCTGAGTAGAGCAGGTGGATGTTCTGTATTTGGAGTTTGTTATTTTAGACTCCATATCACAAAACATTCATTTATCAGAAAGCAGCACAATGGGGAGGTTGGCTTGAGATTCGGTCATGTGCTAAAGGGCTATTACACAGCATTTTTAGACCTGTCGCGATAAACAATAAATCAATTAATCAAACGATAAATTAAAACTATCGACCTCATTTCAATTATCGGCTTTATCGTTTCTTCCGGCCTTTTTCTCTTTCTGTTGATGACACTGAATGAAAAAAGGCTCAACTCCGGTGCTTCCACTGACCCTCCCTTCCTCATTTCCTTAGTGTAAGTCCCAGCGCACACGACATGATCATTTTCAAAACCTGAGAGACCACACATTAGCACACAGAAAGCATAGGTAAATGGTTTGATCGTACCCCCTTGTGGTGATACCTACTCATCTCTAGGAACCAAGCAGTATAATGACTGTTACATGCTGTCCAACAATGGGCACAAAATAATGGCTACAAGTCCAGTTAACTAATTTTAAAAACAAGCATTAATCATGCTTTACTACAATCTACCTGCAATGCATGTGGCTAGTGTCATTCCTGACTGAATGAAAATCATTATAACCTATTTATGTCACGTTAACGAAGAACAGCTGAAAAGTTACCGGGTTTACTGGGCGATATAGTGTACAGACTTCATAATCTGCACTCTTTTGGTTGAATGCAGTATTTATTTCCACTTTGGCTTTATGTTGTTAGTTTTTTTCCAAGTACATTTTTGTTGATAGAGACTGAGAATCCATTTTATTTTTGTTTTTGGTTGTTTTGTTTATCATTTCCAGTGTTAAGTGTTCTTTTGACAATAAAGTGTATCTATCTTTGGCATGCATTATGACATCATTTCCATTAAATCAGTGTAAAAAGGTCTTCAAACAATATTATCGTTTATCGCAATAATTTTTTAGACAATTAATCGCTCAGGAAAATTTGGTATCGTGACAGGCCTAGTCAGACTACAATAGAATGTCCAGTTCCAATGGTATCAATGACATCAGCAGTTATGACATCACTGTGATACCACAAAGGAATCTCTCTCTTGAATGTAGCACACAGCCAGCGTTTTCTCAGACCTGTTCCATAGTTCTATCGCGACAGATCACTCTTCAGAGCACGTTCGAAATTAATCGAAACTAGCGGGATATCGATTCCAGATATTACACGCCTTTCAGAGAAGCAAGAACTTACCAGAATACAGACATGAAGCAACAACAGATTACTCTTGAACATGAAGCTTTTCCAGCTGAGCTTTCATGGATCGAGATGATGGAGCAAAACATCCAAGTCGACTACGACGCTGTCCTTTGTTTTGAAGACAACAGCGACTACTCTGAAGATGAATCAACAGAGATCCAGGGGGAACCAAGTCCTTCCAGCCACTTGGAGAGTCCAAGATTATTGGAAGTGGAGCAGGAAGCAACACCCTCTGCTGGCTTCAAGGATACCCCTTTGGTGGAAGACGGAGAGACAAGCCAACATGTCATCGATCTCACAAAGCAGGTCGACGTTCTTAAAACAGAATTGCAGAATAAGATTTTTGAACTCCACGAGGAAAGAGACCAAAGGATTGCATGTCAGGCTGAAGTGAAATCACAGCAGGAGGAGATTCAAAAACTGCAAAAACTGTTGGATAAAGAACGTCACCTGCAAGTGAAATGTGAACACGGAAGAAACGGTCCAGAGATCACCGGTGGCTCAAAGTATTCCAGCTCTTCCAAAGTAACAGCCGACAAGAGCGTTCTTCAACAGCTGGATTACTTCAAGAGGGAGGCTGAAAAATATGCCTCCCTCAACAAAGGCCTCATAGAAGTAATGATGGAAGAATACAGAGTGAGACTGAAGTATGAGGAACAGCTCAAGAGTCACTCTGAGCAAGTTTGCAAATTCAGAGAGCAGGAGGAAACTCTGAAATCTCTGCAGGCTCTGGTTGCAGACCTGAAATCACAGTTCAAACTTGCTCTGGAAAACAACTACCCTAGAGTCTCCACCCAACCAGAGGTCCCCCTGCAACCAGAAGGCTCCCTGCAAACAGAGGAATCCGAGGAAAGACGGACCTCCAATCAACCGCAGTGGTGCCATGAAAGATGGACTTCCAGTCAAGCAGGGAGGTCCGAGGACAGACGGACCTCCAATCAAGCAGGGAGGTCCGAGGACAGACGGACCTACAATCAACCGCAGTGGTGCCATGAAAGATGGACCTCCAGTCAAGCAGGGAGGTCCGAGGACAGACGGACCTACAACCAACCGCAGTGGTGCCATGAAAGATGGACTTCCAGTCAAGCAGGGAGGTCCGAGGACAGACGGACCTCCAATCAAGCAGGGAGGTCCGAGGACAGACGGACCTACAATCAACCGCAGTGGTGCCATGAAAGATGGACCTCCAGTCAACCAGGGAGGTCCTAGGAAATACAGACCCAAAGCAACCAACCTCCACCGGTTGCATGGAGGGCCTTCATGTTGGCGTTGGCCTGAAGGCCAAATTATGCCCAGCTCAGCCTTTACACCGACCCACACCCGGGTGGCACTAACCTAGATCAATATCCGAACCTAGGTTAGGTTTGCTAATACTGGGGATTATGGAAATTCGAGGCTTTACACAAATTTGGGCAATAAAAACAGACCCGGGCCTCAACGCAAATAGAATTCCTGACTCCAAAATCAATGGAGAAACACAAGATCAGTTTCAGAGTTCAAAACATCAAATGTAACATTATTAAAACTTTCCTATATGAAAGTTGCAGCAAGTAAAATTTCTCAAAAATTAATTGATGAATTGGTCTCTCTAAATTGCCCGAAGGTGTGAGTGTGTGAATGCAAGGGTAAGTGTGTTCGATGATGGATGGATGAATATTTGTTAAAAGTGTCTGACAGTAGAATGTGAAACAGAGAATCTGTGAAAAGTCCTCTGGTTCTGCTACTGTCCAGAAACAACCAATCAGAACCAAAAGACAAATGTTTGGTTCTGATTGGTTTCTGATGTGTTGAATGTGTCTCAGCACATTCAACACATTAGATTACTAATGTACTGCAGCTATGCAATTGGCAGAAAAACAACCTAATATTGTATAATTGTTATTTAATGAATGATTTAGAAAACAAAATGCTAATCAGGTTTGTCAAAACTATTTGGACCCATATTAGAACTTTGCATTGATTTCCCTTCGTTTTAGTAGCTGTAATTTTGCCTAACCCAATCCAATACTAGTCTATTCCTAACCCTAACATGAACTAAAACTTAATTCACATCTTAACTCTAAACGTTATCCTTGACCCAAAGCAATAAGCCATCATATTAGGACCAGGCTTTGGTCCTAATATGATGGACATAATATGACACTGGACATATAATGGTGCGTTCACACCAAACACATTTTGACCATCAGGCGCATCTGGTGTACAGTCAAAGTCTATGTGGAGGCGCATCGAGGGCCGATGTGGCACGTTTGGAGCGTCTAGCGAGTCCATGGGGTCTAACCCTAAACATAGACTTTGAATGTAAACCAGACTTTGAATGTAAACCAGACTCGCCTGACGCTCAAAACGTAGTTGGTGTGAATGCACCATTAGAATATTCAGTTCCAATGGCAACAATGACATCAGCAGTGATGACGTCACTTTGATGCATAAAAGCAATCTCTCTTGTGTTGCACACAGTTTTTTTCAGACCTGTTCCTGTTTCAGACTTATAAGTTATAAGTCTGAAAAAAAAAAAGATGAATCTTCTACAGGAACACAGAATCAACCCAGTACAGGTTCACATTCTCAGGTGAGAAACTAACCTGGTATAAAGTTAATTCTCAGGTAGTGGAATTACACCGAAGATAAATTAGTTTAATCAAAGCACATCATGGATATGTGTTTGTGTATTCCATATTAAGTACAGAGCATACCAGTTTTTTTTTTTTTTGTTTGTTTGTTTGTTGTTTTTTTTACTTTTACCACTAGATGACTTTATGTATATGTATGTTACCATGGTGGCACCCTTTATGGCTGTAGCTACTTCTGCTCCTGTTAATACAGTTAAAACTAATTTGTTGCTTAATTAATTCAATATTCATATAAGATATAGCACGACTTTATTCAGAGATGCAATGAGTTTATGGCAGCTGTGCAAATCATTTCGCTTAGTCCCCATGCAGCAGTGCTTCTCGGTTCCAGTCCTCAGGTCCCGCTGCTCTGCATGTTTTAGATGTGCCTCTATTCCAGGGCAGCTGATTCAAATAATTGCATGACCTCTTCTGCAGCCATCAAATACTGCAGAAGCCTGTTAATCACCCACCCATTAATCCAGGTGTGTGGCAGAAGGGAAACTCCTAAATCATGCAGGGCAGACGGGGCGTGAGGACTGGAATTGAGAAACATTGCCATAGAGGCCTGGGCCAGTGGCCCTGATGTCAACATCTCCAGAAAACATATTAAAGATTGTATTATCGCACGGCAAAACATGGAAAACAAGTATGGCTGTGAAAACTTATGCACGGCACTAGTAAAATGTGAGGAGTCAGCAGATAATTGGGTAAATTGGGGAGAAAGGCACTACATGCACAGAATGTGAGGCGTCGCGTGGTGCAGTGGATATTGGGGGCACCCAACTGTCCTGAGTCACGATCCCATCCACGGTTCTTTTACCACATGCCTTTCCTAATCCCCTCTCTCCTTCCCTTCCCGTCGGATTAAATTAAAACTATCGACCTCATTTCAGTTATCGGCTTTATCGTTTCTTTCGGCCTTTTTCTCTTTCTGTTGATGACTCTGAATGGAAAAAGGCTCAACTCTGGTGCTCTCCACTGATCCTCCCTTCCTCATTTCCTTACTGTATTGCCCGTTGCACACTACACGATCTTAGAGCTGTCGGCCGATTGTCGGCCCATTTTCAAAACCCGAGAGACCACAGACTAGCCCACAGAAATCCTAGGTATAACGGTTTGATCGTGCCATGACCAACAATGGGCACAAAATAATGGCTACCAGTCCAGTTAACTAATTGTAAAACCAGGCATTAATCAATGCTTTACTACAATCTACCTGCAATGCATGTGGCTAGTGTCAACGTAAAGTCCTGACTGAATGAAAATCATTATAAACTATTTATGTCACGTTGAAGAAGAACAGCTGAAAAGTTACCGGGTTTATCAACTGCGGTAGTGATTTCACTCCAACTCCTCTTCTTGTTATTTCTATTTTCTTTGCACAAAATATTGAATAAACATTAATGTTGTTTCCACATATCATCTCCGTAGCGACGTGTCAGCTGTTTGGGATTCCCCTCTGTAATTTTCCCTCAGAAAGCACGGAGGGGAATCCGCGCTTTCCGATTGGCTACCGGTCACATTCAACAGGCTGCGTTAACGCTCCCAGTCGGGGAAAACCCCTGATTTAGATCGGAGCGGCAACGACGATCTACCATGATGATCGGTCCAACATGTAGAGTGAACTACTGCATCAGATAGTCGATGTGTCCAGCTTCTCAATTAAAATCTAATGATTACTGAAGGGCAGACTTCATAATCTGCACTCTTTTGGTTGAATGCAGAATTTATTTCCACTTTGGCTTCATGTAGTTTAGATTTTATTCAAGTGCATTTTTTGTTAATGGAGACTGAGAATCCACTTTATTTTTGTTTTTGGATGTTTTGTTTATTTTGTTTATCAGTTCCAGCATTAAGTGTTCTTTTGAAAATAAAGTGTTTCTATCTTTGGCAGGAAATCGCATGCATTATTACATATTTTCAATTAAATTAGTGTGAAATGGTCTTTAAACAATATTATCGTTTATCGCAACAATTTTTGAGACAATTAATCGTTCATCAAAAGTTATCGTGACAGGCCTAAGCATTTTGTCAACTTACATCAGATCCATTTCAAATCGAATAATAATTTATTCGACAAGTGGCGCAATCTCTCCGCTGCGTCTTTATTTACCCTCTTTTTGCTTTATTGTCCACATAGTAGACATTATGGTTTGAATGGGAGATAATAGTGTGTGGGGTGTTTTGTAGACAAAAGGTTAAGAGTTGTCCCGATCCGATATTGGTATCGATATAGTATCAGACGATATCGGCCTGCATCTAAAAACTGAGATGCTCCTGTGACCCATTGGTTAACAAATGGGACAATTGTTTTCATACCTATTGTTGTTGACTATTCTTCTTCTTTCTTTACCAAATCGCATGGCAGCTTCTGCAACACTTTTTTAAAAATGTGAGTGTGAAAAGCCAAACACAGAATTCATTTTTTACACGCAGACTGAGCAGAACTAAGCTAGTTAGAAAAGTATTTCTGAACCGTTATCTCTTAGTGTGATCCAACAACTCCACATGAAACAGAATCACTGTTTCATGTGAAGCTGTCCAGTTTAATTCTTGGCTTTCCTCCTGTCCCCTACTAAAATCAACTCCGTGGCTGTATGAAAGAGAATCATAAACACCAAAAAGCGGCAGACTGTGCTTCAGTGAACATCTCATATTAATAATTCTGCATGGTGAAGCTTTTGACCACCGTTCAGTTTCGCTTCTGATAACAGATTGCTTTAAAACCCGACGGGGGAAGCGCTGTGGTTTGTCACGTTTCCCGTCAGAACGCGAAACGGCAGAAGCAATGCCTACCTTGCCATCCGGCTTTGCAGATGCAGCTCTTTCCCTGGCAGCGGCCCCTTTCAGGGTAACCGCAGTCATCCAGGCAGTATGGGATGTCGCAGGCTTCCCCCTTCCAGTTGGCTTCACACTCGCAGTAAACCGAGGCAGTGGAGTTCCCCACCCGGCACTCGCCACGGCCAGAGCAGTTGTTGGGACACGTGTTGACCCTACCATGGAGACGCACATGGGGAGAAAGACAGAAACAAGGCCTCACCATAAACAATGACCAATGCATTTATTACAGATGCCTTCATTCTTAGAATCTATACACAGGGCTTAAATAAGCCTGTCACAATAACAAATTTTGCTGGACAATAAATTGTCCCAGAAGTTACTGTGATAAACTGAAATATTGTTGTTTTGAGTAGTTCAAGTAACATAATGATAAAGATATTATAATTGTTTTCATTTATACAATGAAAACAATTCATTGTATTGTTTTGTGAAAGTGATTATGATTTCTGATTCCAGGATTATGATTCATGTCATAATCTCCTGTTAAGATTATGACAGGAAGATTATTACTTCCCGTCATAATCTTAAACATGGTTTGTGCCAGTGGCAACATCTGGTTGTTGATCATGTGACCAGTGTGATGGAAAAAAGTGTTTCCATTGCAGTTTTGTGATATAAACTAATTTTGATACGACCAAAAAAAAAAAACATCATTCTAGTGCTAAAATGTTATTGAAAAACATGTTTTTTTTTTTTTTTTGAAAATTAGCATTTTTCCACTAAGAAAGATTATTCTCAAAATGTTAAATTTTGCAATTATAAAATTATATATCAAGACACAACATAAGAACTCAAAACCATCTGGGGAAAAAAATAAACCTTAGGCCTTCTTTTAATTATGGAGAATTTACACTTCTGGTAGGAAAAAATGTTTTCTACTAAGGAAAAAAAAAAACTAAGTTGTGTCATAAATTTTGATTGAAACTGAAGCTTTCAGCCATCAAAGCAGGACACGGCAGTGAGATGTTAATTTCTCTCCTTGAACAGGCATTGGAAGCGAGGCGAAAGACACAAAGGGCCTCCCTCCCATCATTCTTTCATGTTCCTTGTTTTGGTTAAAGGTTTGATGTTCCGGCTACTCCGCCTTTCCGAGACACCAAAGACGGAGCGCCCGGGGGCGCACTGCCTTCATCCAGCTCAGACTGTGTGTTTCTCCGCCAGCGCCGACTCTCGTCGCGATGGCAACGGAATCGACGAAGTAGGGAAGAGGCTGGGAGGGGAGCCGCTGTGCTCTTTAGAGATGTGAACACCGGACAGTGGTTCTGCTTTGGGTTTGAAAGTTTTTTGGATTTTCAAAGGCAAATTTGATGTCTAAAGGATGTGTTTTTCCCATTTATCAAAATGTACCATTTAAAAAAAAAAAAAAAAAAAAAAAGTTACCAGAAAAAATAAATAGCCTTTTTTCATGAGTCTTTAGGATGACAAATTTAAGACCTTTTTAATGCCACCTTCATACCTATGTAGCTAGCCTAATTACAGGATGGACAGAGCTATGGCAAAACTCCCACAAAGACAAAAAACTACACATATGAGAATAAAGAGTCCAACAAAGTTTAAGACCCCAAACTTACTGGACTGCGTTCATCATCAGATGACATCACATAATCATTCATTTATCATCAATCTAGTGTACTATAAAAAGTCAAAACAAAAGGGATTTATTTTTTTTGTCAAATGCATATGTAACAACATATAAATTGTGGTAACCGTGGAGGGGAGCTCACCTGTATGAAATATTGAAGCCTGTCAGATTGTAGGCTGCATCACTGAAGAAGTGCAGCAGGGCGTAGCCGGACTGGGACACCACCTCAGGAACCGTTTCATTCCCGTATCGCTCCGGAACAATCAGCCCACTGTAAGAAAAACAAAAAACAAAACATATCCTTGCGTCTCAAATCTTTCCTTACATGGTAGGCCTATGTGAAACCAATCCCCAGTTCAAATATTACAGTTTATTGTATGGAATTTTTTTATTTGTTCATTTGTACAAAACAGTTTAAAGTAATTTGAAATTCCTCAGTTTTGTTATTATTACATATCAAGGGTTCCACAGAAGTTGGTAAATTTCTAAATGTCTTGAGTTAAATCTCTAGGCCTGCACCGATTGCAGTTTTCTGGCCAATCACAGACCTTTGAAAAGCCTGACCTGCCAATTCTGATTTTGGCCGATGCCGATTTTTTACTGTGAAAAGTCGATATATATTATGACAAAGTTTCAAAGTTGACAAGAGTGGGGAGGCTGTTGTGTTTGTGGACGTAGATAAGATTGGTTTCTCACCGAAGTATCGACCAATTGCCCATGACCCAGAGCTAAGGAAATCTGGGCCGATTTTTTGGTGCACTCCTAAAATTTTTAATTGGACTTGTTAATGTGTTTGAAAACTTTCCTACTGTCTGACCTATTATCAAAGAAGAATTGTTTTGTGTTTTGATAGCACAACAGCCCAAAATGAACATATGAATTATGCTGAAGTTGAACTTAACTTCAGCATAAAGAAAGGCTCTACTAACTCACTGACTGATACCAACCTGAAAGCAGCGAGCAGCGGCGCGTAAATGGAGTCGCCGTCGTAAACGTAGAGATGGTCCCAGCTGCATTCAGTGGCAAAGTGGTTGAATCGTAATCTCAGAATGGTGTTTGGCCTGCAGAAGAGAACAGAGTTTTATTATTATTATTATTATTATTAATATTACAATATCTGAGGAAGTGGAAGGTGTTCTTGATTTAAAATTCATCATTTTACATAAATGTGTGGCAAGAACTTGAGATTTGTTTTACATTTATAAAAGACCAGTGTGCTAATTATATTCTCCTCTTCAAAGGAGAAGAGGTTTCGTCATAGTTCATGTAAACACATTTCTGTTTTAAATAGAATTTTATTCTTGAGCAAGAGTCCAAGTCGAGCTTTAAAAATTATGGATTCTGCAAACAGGCCATTTCTAAAACTGCTGTTTACTACTTTTGCCGCCATTGTTCTTCAGCATTAAAAGTGGAAAAATCCTGAAGTGATAAAAAAGCACTTAACACCCACGTAAAAAAGAAAAATTATATTACACATTTTACAAGCTATATCCATACAAACATGGACAGGAAGCAGGCCTCCAATGAGAGCGCTGCCAGTTAAAACAATGAAAGGAACAATAAAACTCCCAAGGTGATCACTCAATATAGCAGCAAAACATGTTTCATATTTCAATCTTTCCTGGGGTATATAACTAAGAGCAAAAATGAATTTTAAAGAAGGCTGGAAAATTAAAACCTCTGAGCTATTCATGGAAGCTCAAATGCAAGAAAAGGGACTGGATGTTTATAGTTTAACGATGAGCGCCTACAGGTGAGAAACTCCAAAGTTTGATCTTTAACCGTTCAGCGAACGGTTCCTGATAGTGAAGCCATCAGGATGCGCCAACAACATGCTTCAGTGTGGAAGTTGTGACAGAGCAAAGATTACTCAGTTTTCAGAATGCGTGAAGTGCTTAAATCAATTCTAACCTTTCAATAGGGGCTTTAATAAAGGATAAGATAATAAAAAAAATACTCTGTTGTCATACGGACAAGTCTTTGAAAGCAGAAGTGCAGCGACTGTAAGATGCAGACGCAATAGTATAAAAACTTAAACGTTTAGTACAGATTGGTTTAAAACAGTAGAACCACTTTAAATTAACGTACAAGACTTCTATTTTCTACGGAGGCATGTAGACTGTTTAGTAAAATCTTTTCATACTTCTGCAGTTTTAGACATTACATGCCACAAAAAGGAGCAGTTTGCAACAGAAGCTCATATCAAAGTATTAGAGGCTATTTGACCTAGATCTGACTCCAGGAATTCTGAACATGTTACCGCACGGTGTCTCCTTTTTATTGTGGCTAAAGAGCATATAGCAGGAAATGCTGGCAACCAATAGAAATCACATAGTTAAAGTAAGAATCTGCGTCCTCCAGGAAGCACACATTAGAGACTAAAGACTCCTCTTCATTTTCAGAAACACATGCCAACATGTCAATTTCAAATGATTTTGTCTTTAAGGTCCTGCTCTGCATCCACGGAGTCTCTTTTTAAAGTACTCTAGGATTTGGGGGTCATAATTCACATATTATGTGGACTTTTGAGAGCTTCATCAGTGGCGCCCAGTTGTAAAAACAATACAAAACTAGAGGGAATAAGTGTCCAAATAAATAATGAACTAAAGTCTCCAAAGAACAAATCAGTGTTCAATGCCGGCGAATTTAATGAACAGAAAAAAATCAGGGTTTTTTGGAGGCATTTCACATGCCAATCATAGCCATTTGATTGATGCATCACTAAATTTGACCACCAGCGGCAGCAGACAGCAGGGCAAGCCTCCTTACTGGGGCTTTTGACAGAAAACATGAGATTCATAAAAATATGTCTGAGCTGCAAATCTATTTAACGTCCCAAAACGAAATCACTCATAAGAGAACAAAGATCCCTTCTGCGCTTCTTTGGTGAAATACAGGATGGAGGAAGTGTGTTATGAATGGTCACATTTTTTTCCTAAAAATGTTTCTTCATTCAAGTAAAGTGGCGATTCATTTGTCCCCTCTCTAAGAGGAAAACTTAAACTAGGCATGACAGCAGCCCCCGAGCCTCTTCATTACAGGACAAGACTTGTGACCAGTCACACAAACTGTGGACAGGCTAAGGAGGCGCAACAAAGAAATGTCCTCTTCTACATTAGCAGCAGCCAGTAAGAGTCCTTTTGAGCGTAGGAGCAAAAAACCCCCCAAAAAACACACAAATCAAGTCAAAATGTTTTCATGGGGTCACGTCACTGCAAGCCATTTAATTTAAGGAAAACATGTCCGATGGTACAAAGTTATTCCTTTTATGGTAAAAGGGATTCTGCAAGTTTCATCAACTTGAATTTAAGTCTCTTTAACACCATTGTGAATGAAATATATGACCTGTATTGCAGCAAATAGCTAGCTTCCAAAAGATATCAAGTTAGCTTAATATTTTTGGAAGGATGGAAAACTATTGAAGAACAATTGGCACCATTTGTGAGATTAACCATTTTTGAGCATATTTTAACTATTTAGTCACATTTTCTCTTTCGTTTGAGACATTAATTACAGTTCCTTTTGACCTTTTTCCCTGTTTGTCATCACAGCTGTGTCTGTGGCTCTCCATTTTAATTTGGTTCCCCCTTCTCAGCTGTTTTTCCCTCCTTAGTAATTTTGTTTAAATAAAATTCTTAAATAGACAATGCTGATGATTGACCAGAGTTTAAAATCCACTGAACTTCCGACTTCAGAGTTTGTGTCGCACCAAATGTTGCTTTTAGATCGGCACTAGCAGTAGCAGCGGCGCCATTTTCCGGGGAGCTTTAGCCATGCCAAGGAGTTGAAAAGTAAGAACGCATTGGCAACAGAAGTAAACCGGAAGGAAAGGTGAACATCGTCCAGCCAACTGGCAATAAATTTGGACCATGTTAGACATTTCAAGAAAAAAAAAAAAAAAAGCATCTTAGCCAGGCAGCTAGCAAAAGTATATTAGCAGCTAGTTTCCTGTAGTCACAAAGCGTAATGAATATGTCTGTGTGCAACTCAAACTTTTGCCTGACAGAAAAGTCCTGCAAGGAAAAAGTAAACAAAATAAGACATTTTCAGGACTTCATTTTAGATACATGAATTTAAGACTTTTTAAGGAAGCGCAGACAGCCCGTCAATTCAATACATCTCTTTCTACCTTCCTTTTAAGATTCATGTGACATCTGCAGAGAATTGAATGTCACGACAATGAAATTCAATCTTATTGGGATTTTCTTTGAGGGTGCCATATACAATCTATCACTATTTATTCAATGTGATGTATGAAAATATGCCACCAACATGGATATAAATTTGAAAACCCAATCCTGGTGTAATGCACTGTGTCACTTCCAGTACACTAAATATCCGTCTTATGTTTGTAAAATACGGCAATGTGGAAAAGTTTCAGCGGTGTGAATACTTCTTAAGACACTACATGCTGCTAATGAATGCTGTCACAGTGGGGCATTAAAAAAAAAAAAAAAAGACATGTTCTGACTCTACAGAATGGATTCTCGTTCTCATAATGGAAAGTAAGACATCATGATGTTCATCTTTTGGATTCCCTTTTGATCAGTGGGAGCTTCTTTAGTGCTCGACACATTAATTGGTGTTGATAAATCGGCAGGCTAAGATTTATGAGCTTAGCCTGTCCAATCCGTCCTCTGGGAAGTTGCAAGACTGCCTAAAACAATAGGCAGTATTGGATTTCTTGCAGTTACTTTGTTCCCAATTTTCATCCGTCAGTGTCTGGAAACTATCTCCCTAAACCTCGGCGGATCAGAGAGACAGATTCTGCACATAACTTTTATGAGTTTGTTGCTGTTCCGAGCAAACGTTTCAGATTTCAGTAGAGCAGGGGTGTCAAACTCAATTTCACCAAGGGCCACTTCAGCATATTGGCCACCCTCAATGGGCCCCATTGACGGTATAAATCAGGAGTGCCCAACTGCAGTCCTTCAGACTGCAACTTTTAGGTGCATCCCTGCTAAAACACACCCCAGACTAAAGGTTGACTTCCCTCATTAGCAGCAACTCAGTTCTGTAGAGGCCTAGTGATGAATCAATGATCCAGGAACGCATCTAAAGTTGCAGAGTGGTAGGTCTGGAAAACTAGACTTGGGCACCCCGAGCATAAATGTATGAAAATACAATGTTAAAAATAAATTAAACAACACCTCATATTGTCAAATAACTCATTTTATGTATTCAAGTTTTAAATATTACTTTTGAGTTTACCTGGATGTAAAGTTACTGCTCAGTTTAAAAATTACAATACTGAAATCAGTGTTTAAAGGTAAGCAAGCAAATAATAAAAACAAGTTTTGATATTAACTCTCTACTTCATTCACAAAACATTTTTTGTTATTACACAACCAACATGTATTTTCACATAAGAACAAAACAATTAGGTGATGTTGCCTGTCCTCTTGCCTGTGACACCAACTCACACACATCCTCATTCATCGGTCCTGTTCTGTAAATAAACACAAAACAAAACACAAGCAAAATCAATAAACTACATGCATATTCTAGTATACTTAGTCTTGGTTTTACATTCAATTTTAATTCAGTTAGTTCGTGCTTACCGATGTTTTATGGTCGGATGTCTGGCACTGTTTTCCCTTGGTCAGTTCGTCCATGTCTGGTTTTAGTTCTTCTGCTGTGGCAATCCGCAAAACGGCGTGCAGGTTTTCGTCAGTAATGCGCGATCTGTGTTTGGTTTTGTTTTAATTTATTATTGAAAACATCTATTCGCACAGATAGGTGCTTCCAAACATGGACAAAACACGAGCTGCATGGAGTCGGAGCTGTGGCATCAAATCAGGGGGCAGTAGATGGTAAAAGTCCTCGATTGAAACATCACGGAACTTCGCTCTCAGGCCGCTGTGGCTTTGAAGCTCAATAGCTCCATCTGAAGGCGGTGGGGCGCACTGCAGACATCAGCGGTGAAAGGATTGGTAAAGACGTCAAAATCAGAGTGCTGTGATTTAAAGTCAGAAAAGCGCCGATCAAACTCGTTTATTAACAGTTAGTTTGGTAGTTAACCGAGCACATGAAAAAGCACCGGGAGCCGAGATGATCTGACAAGCAGGAAAGTGAACGAGATTGTTTTGTACCACCTGGCGCTTCCATAAGTCGAGTTTGCGCTGGAAAGCTGTGATCATGTCGGACATCTGGTGATGATTTGTTTACGTCCTTGTAGTTTCTGATTTAGCTGAGCAAGCTGCTCGGTGACGTCACATAACGTTGTAAAGTCACAGTCATTTCGGATCGGACAGTTCAGACGAGGGTTTCCTTTGTTCTTCTTGAAGGCTAAATTTGGTGTACTTAGCTCCGTGTTTGGTTTCAAAATGCTGACGTATATTGTTTTCTTTCACAACGGACACGGTCCCAGAACACAAAAGACATATTGGTTTTTCACCTTGAAGTACAAACAGGTATTCGTTTTCCCATCATTTATGAAACAGTCTTCCTAAATCGTAAATCGATTTTTGTTTTCTTAGACATTTTGATGTTAGCTTGTCGATGTCTCAGTTTTATTCGCTGGGAAAATTAATGAGCTAGAGGTGACTCTGCTGCACTCTAGTGGAGAGAAGCTGTAATGTTGGCTGGTAACGATCGGAATGCATTATAGGAGATGTAGTTTGTAGTCAATTCGTGCTCAAAACCTATTTTAAGTCAATCATGGGCCTATAAAACGGTGGAGGTAGGGGGAAGGGCCACATAAAATGACGTGGCGGGCCACATGTAGCCCGCGGGCCTTGAGTTTGACACATGTGCAGTAGAGGGACAAAAAAGGCCCATTTTAAAACTAATTTCAATTAACGGGGTAAAAATTGTCTTTAAAAGGTATAAAAGAGTTTTAAACTTTATGAAGGACTGACGATTTTGGATGGGTTCTGTGTTTTCCAACAGATATTGTCCGTAGATTAAGCGTCCTTCGGGTACCTGGCTTAATAACTACCAAAGAACAGTACAGCTAACATCCAGCATTTTGTTGAACCCAATGTGATTGTTCAGCTTCATCACAGGCTACATTCACAAAGCAGGCAAAAGCGACCCAAATCCAAAATTTTTGCCCGACCTACCACTGCGGTCTGAATTGGTGTGAAAAATTCTGATCTTTAAAAAAAAAAAAAAAATTTTTTAAACACGTCCATACATGGTACTAATCTGATTGTTTTCAAAATGTCTGCAGTCTGAATAGGCATCTCGCATTTGATTCAACTTTTATCTCATCGGTGTGACGCATGTCGGAAATTTGCTCCAGGGGAACCCAGACCGCATGCGAAATAACAATAGCTAAAAAATTTGACTTATGAAAGAAATCTGCATCACAATCCAACCACTCATACATTTTCATATACGAATAACTAGTTAAGCAAGGCAGGTGGCATCAGCTAAGTCACTTACTCTTTGGTTACCTAGCAACAACCTGTCAAGTAACTTGCGCAACAGCAGCTTCAGGTTTCGCCACCGGGCTTCATAGCTGCTTTAAAATAAAAAATAAAAAAAACAGTTTCCCACACCAGTTTGGTATTTCATATATATAAAACAAATAAAAACTACTCAATAATGATCAATATTGAATGATACGATGAAAGCCTTATATTGCGATACGTTTTTCAGCCTTGTCGTTCAGCCCCACTTGACAGCAGCAGATTGTACTTCACCCAAGATTTAGAGTGTTACTGAGCAGTAGAGTCCACCTCCACACGTTGCAAAGAGATTATGTAACCCAAAAAGAAAAGAAAAAAAAAAAAGACTCCAAACAAAGTAAAACTGGAGAAAACAAACTGAGCAAATCATCCACCCATGCAAGTGTCCAGAGCTGTGGGGGAGCAGGTGCTTTTCCCACCCAGTCATCGGCGAGAGGCGGGGTATAGCTTGAATAATTTGACAGTCCATTATGGGGCAACACAGAGAGAGAGAGAGATGAAGAATGCATCTTATCTGTAGGAAGATGGAGTATCCCGAGAGAATCCCACACACAGGGAGGACATGCAAAGTCTATGCAGAAAGAACTGAACCGGTTTATTATCTTTACATTAAATTTAGAAATTCACAATCGCACTTTCTGAACCATTTGACAGAAAGTTTGTTGCAGTTTGTTTTTGCATGTTTGAACAAGATGGCCAACATTTTGTTTTTGCCATTTTCAGTTTCTTTTTTTCATTTTCCATTGGCTGCTCTACTCCTAATTGCATTTTCTGAATAATTAAAAGTTGTTTTTCATGCTAGACATGAAAAACATGTGCATCCACCAACAGCTTATGAAGTTGTTGGTGTATTTAAGTGTGTTCTGGTGTAGAGTTAGCAAAAAAATAATTCAGTATATTTATGTAAGTGTTTTAAAAAATTGTTTTAAGTCAATTCAGCATCTTTTTCCTGTATTCAATTGGTATTGGCCGATATTAAACTTCAGATATATCGGTATTGGAAGAGAAAGAAAATGGATCGCTGCAGGGATTAGCTCCCACCATAAGTGATGTCAAACATAAAACAAAATGTTGATAGCGAGTTTTATTGTTGTGTTGTACAGAGCAGAACCAGTTCCATGTTATTTAAAGAACTGCTATGCATTACAGGAAGTTTTGGTGACACTTTCACTTTAAGTGAAGCATCTCCACTGCATTAAGCAGCACGACTGTTGCTTAATACAGTGGAGAAGCATCAACACAGGCACATAAGGACACATTAGGACTTTGTGACAACTCCAAATAGATACATGTTGCATTAAAGTCATAGTGTGGTGCATAATTTTACCTATGGCAGTAATATGCGACAATATTGGTAAAGATTCCAAGGACAATATTGGGTGTGATATGTGGTTATTTTCTTCTTTTCAACAGAGGAAATGGTGTTCATGTGGTAAGATCATCTGCTCAGCAATATTTAACTTTTAACAGGGAATCCCTGGACAACCTTTGGTTAAGGATGTAATCTAAAACACCCAACATGGGCGAAAATTGGACAGAACTGTTCTAGCCCGAAAATATATTCCTGAAAACACAGTTTGTGATTTATGAAACCCTGTTTTCCCATTTGTGAAAACAAAAGGTGTTCTTTATTGCAGGGATAATAATCCATTTTAGTTTTAGTCTTTAATGCAGCTTCAACGGTTGACTCTAAGGTATTATACATGCTAAGTCAATCATTGAGATTGTCTCTTTTTTCCCCCCAAAAAAAGTAGACTTATGAAGAATCTGACCCAGTTCAGATTGGATTTTTTTATTTTTTATTTAAAAATTTTTTTTAATTATTTTTTTAATAAAAAAAAAGATTTTTTAAATTTTCAGTAGTAGTTGTAGTAGTAGTTTCACCCATGATACCCAGTTGGGAAAAGTTTGCACAAGTGCACATTTTTGATAGTTTTACTATTATTTTAAGACAAATTATGACATATTCAACATTTAGAGCTCCCTTTAGCATCCTATATTTGTGATTAGCACAGCTATGATGGCTGTAATTAAAATATCAGTTTCAACACTTAATCATAGATCTTTACCGTTAAGATTTCCAACATTTCCTTAAAATGTGGCAAAAAAAAAAAAAAGTTCAAATGATATGAGTATTTTGTTCAGGCGCTGTGGCTGCTGGTCTCATGGTAGTGAGTTTGCACTGCACTTACTGTCCCTCGATAAGCCAGGTGCACTTGGTCTTGTATTGATAGTTTCCTGGGCCATCAGTCAGGTAACCGGACGGTCCTGTGAGCCTAGAGGAGAAATGAGACAGAAATAAAGAATACATTTAAACACACAAAAAGTCTTTTAGACATATTTGACTTTGTAATTTAACGCCTTGAAATTGGGCCTCTGTCTTTTTAAGAAGCTCCTGCTCTTTCTGAAACTCCACCTTCAGGAAGTTATCACAACATGGCTCCTATATTAACCCTTTACCAACATTTTTTAGTAGTTCCACATTTCGACAATTGTGCAAATCATATCACAATACAGCATTAAAAAAATGAAATAAAACAAAAACAACTTTGCACTGTTGCGTAAGAGTTGGACAGCAGATCAATGAGTTCAACTTCTGCTGCCACACATTTCAGGCAGTGGATGAGTGAGCAACAGAGAGAGTAAAGATGATTAAACCTCACGGCAAATTATGGGAGGCCATGACACAAACGATGGTAATTGTACAGTACGGCCTGTTGTTGCCTGCAGAGGGAAGCTCGCCCGCTCTGGGGAGCGAGAGAGCATAATCATTAACAACAGCGAGCCCGCCGACGTGCCCCAGACCGTTGTTTTCCACAACAGTCTCACCTTAAAGTCAGCAGAGACGGCCAAGCCAAGAACACGCATCGACTGCTGAGCCGCGCGACTCGACCCAAAGATTATACCTCCAGCCTCTGGAAACCTCAGAGCCCAGATGTTATTCTGACAGATCCAGCAAGATTTAGAGGATATGCTTCTGGAAACCAAAGAAACTTGATAGTTTTAGCCTTGTGTGTTGTGAAAGATTACTTTATTCATATCTAGGCAACAAGTGCGCTGCAAGGTCTTGTTTGTGAAAGGCTTCCTGAAGCCACAAAGGGACAGGTCAACACTCGCAGGCAGTTGTTTGGGTTGGGAGGCTCAAAGTCCATTGGCAAGGGTGTTTTTAAGAGAATGACAAACATATGACAGTGCTGCACTAAACGCTACCACGGTGTATCTTGTGACGAACATTATAGATGTAAACATTAAAAAAAGGCGGAGGAGAATTCCAAGAAAATCTCAGAAATCTTCTGAGATTAATCTGAATTTTTTGTTTTCTCTGAATTTTTTCCTGTTTTTTTTTTTTCTTTTAAATGTGGTCGTAGGATCTGCAGTAGTTATAAGAAGGCATGTCGTGGTAATAAATTTAGTCAGGCGATAAATTGTCCTAGGAATTATTGCAATAAACTATAATGTTGTCATTTTCAGTTAGTAATTATAATAATGGCACAATAATGCAAGTACACCCAATCAAAGTTAAGAAAGAAAAGCTTTAAAGAACTTTAAAGACTGCAACCGGAAAACATTTTAAATCTCCAAAATAAAAACAAAACAATTAAAATGGATTATTGAAATTGTATTTCCAAAAATAACCATCATTCACCCAGGACAAGGAAAACACGGCAAAAGTGTTTTCCTCATGTTTCTCAAAATTTCGGCTGTTGTCCAAATGGAAATGATCACACTCATTTTAATTCGTCTTGCAATTAATTGATTTATTTCTTATTGTGACAGGCTCACTTATACGTCCTAAATAACCGCAGAGAGAACAAATTCCTGCTGACGGTTCGGGTTGGTATCACAGGTTCACAGCTTACTAACTGCTTTGAGAGAGCAGGTGAATTTGTGAGTATCAATTCAGCGGTTAGCCGGTAATCACAGCTCTCCGGGGCATACAGGGACTCTCAGCTGGCAGACAAGCTGAGCTCCTTCAAACAAAAAGCGGCTTCAGACACTCCTGATCCCAATGTGCCACCCAGTAGCGAGCACACAGCTTCTTTAGCACCTTTCTTGTCACTTATTTAAAAAAAAAAAAAAAAAAAAAAAATTTCTACCGACATAGATTGCTCAACAATACATGTGATTTCAGTCTACCGCCTCCACATTTTGACACATTAAAAGAACTGTACCCGGAAAGTATTGGGGAATTTATACAACACTGGATGATGCCATCAGTTGCTAGCAGACGATGCTAATCCACTTCATTTGCTTTTGCCAGATGGTTTCGACTTTGTTCTTTGCCCTTTCGATCCATGAAGCCTCTCTTTCATCTCCTGTGCCATTTGAGGTAAATTTTACATCCATAAAACCAAATTAAAATCAGTTTATGTTTGTGGTAGTACCATAAAAAAATATATATATATAAACCAAAGTGCACTGCACAACTAAAAAAAAAAGAAGAAAAAACTAAGAATGTTCAATGCACATTATTACTTTGCTAAGTACTAACGCTAACCAGAAAAAAAAGGAAAAAAACCTGCTTTATCTACTTTCACTTTACATCAAGAAAACCTCAGATATTGAAGAATTGCATGTTGTGGTGCCTTAAATAGGACAAAACACAACCACAATTGTAACCAGTACACAAAATCTGATATGACAGCAATTAAACTGTTTGTCGACTCATCAGCTTTGGATGACCCACTTAACTTTAACTGAGTCAGCTAACCGATACATCATGTGCTGCTTTGGATGGGAATTGAGAGGCAGACTGCATGGTAAGCTATTAGCCAGTACTGGAATAAATGGTTAATTATTAGTAAAATTAATTTAGACTAGTTTTTTTATTTTATTTTTCAGACTAAAAAGTTGAGAAAGCACAATTTTCAGATGCCTCGTCTCCAACTCAACATTGGCTTTTTGCTAAATATTTGAAGCATCTTAATCAGCTAACATATGAGGTTACAATCTTAGACCAATTTAAAACCCATCGTTGGCATACATATAGCAGATTAGAACCACAACCCTGAAACCATGGCAGGCTACCTGAACCATCGTTTCTTTTAAGTGCCTTGCAAGAAACGACATTTTCATAAATTCTACAAGCGCAAAACTCTTTCAGCTCATGGCGCTGGCACACAGTTACACATTAATTACATTAGAAAGCCAAAGAATCAGAGTTCGTGTCCGTAAGTGAACACACGTCAGAGGCTTACACTGGCTCTATGTTGCACAGACAAGGACCTTATTCACAAATCTGTCCGTCTGCAAAAGAATAGCGGCTCAAGACCTCAATCCGTCTAAAAACAGTACTCTTTGCAAAACCATCTCGTACTAATAAAAATGTCATGGCTTGCCCTTGGGAGTGCTTTTTGGCACCAACCAAGAAGGACAGAGCCGACTTCTGTTGCTATAATTTATCATTTAATTTGCTCAGCCTTTGGGTATCAACATTACAAGCAATAATTATGGCTACAACTTGGAGTAAAACTAATAAAAGTAACACAGGAAACCATCTAAAGCAGCACAAAATGTATTCCAAGAGTCTGGGTTCCCAAGCCTTGTATGGTAGCATTGTCTGTATGCTAAATACAGACACAGACAGCAGGCTCCCCTCTGAAAAACCACCAGTTTTTAAAGTAACGCCAGTGATAAACCACATAGTGGAAAAAACAGAGTTTACTCTTCCACTTGGAGATAATTAACCTGACTAAAATAGGCATATAATGAACATGGACAGCAAATGTGGCTTGTACCAAATAAATTGGCTAGCTTAATCTGATAGACTTTCCATTGGGGAGTGTGTGCCGTGCATTTCTAGGTTCTTATTGAGAATTCGGTCACAGCATCAACACTTTAGTGGTGAGGAAGATCTAAAAGTTTCTGAACAGGAGTGAAGGGGAATTTTCATTGATTTTTCCCTAAGAAGCACACGACAAGGGAACAGAAAGTTCAAAATCTGATTTCAGAGCCACGGAGCATCAAGTTCAGATTTTCAAATCGAGTTGCTTTTTTTTTTTTTTGGCAAACTGGGCAACAGGTGGGTATATAACTGGCTAAAATGCACCGATAGTGAAACGTTTCAGTTGCCTTGTAAAATTACCTGACGATTGAAACTGACCGATCCTAATCAGTGATTGGCTGTTCAGGAGAGTGGAAGAAAAAGAAGGAAAAAAAAGCCAATCTTTTTTCAGATCAGTACCTAGACTTAAGAGGTGCTAGTAACAACAACCCTCTTCAGTGTGGATGACTTCAGTGTGATAAAGCTGCTGACTTTAATTTAGAGTGAGGTCTTTAAAAATTAAGCGAGAGGAAGCACAGAAATGTACGAATAATTCAACAATCAAAGATCACCTTAGCAACATTTCTCCATTTTATATTTTAAAGAGTCTATCTCAAAGTTCATGATGAATTAGGAACATTTGTGGGAAACGCTGCAGGTCCTGGTCCTGGAGGGCCGGTGTCCTGCAACTCTTAAGACGTCTCCCTGGTCCAACACACTTGAATCCAAAAACTGAATCACTTCCTAAGTGCAGTGAAGTTCTCCAGAGTCCTGCTAATGACTTCATTATTTGACTCAGGTGTGTTGAAGTAGAAACACATCTAAAAGTTGCAGGAGCCCGGCCCTCCAGGCCTGGAGTTGCCCACCCCTGTGCTAGAGGAACAAGTTTAAAAAGAGAGACTGTACAAGTTCCAGGTAATCCTCCAGTTTAGCATTAACACAAACCACTAGAAGTGCTATTAAATTATACGTGGAACTCAGTGAGATAACAGTGAAATCCTGTTTAACCGCAGAGCTGCGTCACACCAACTGCTCTCTCCAAACACTAATGTAACCGCTCGTGCTAATTTACATGAAATTTATGATTAACTGTTGCAGAGAAGCAATGTTAGACTGCTGTATAACCTTAGTATCTATAAGTAATAAAATCGATTTTATAGCTCAGTCCGATTTTTGGCCTATCATCGTTGTTTGGTAAGCATGTTTTACAGCTTCTATTAATTTAGACTTTTGATTCAGGTCAACTCTGACAGAACATTAGGGCCAAGTCGAGATTTATCTTCTTTGTAATTACAAGAATAAACTCAGAATTTTAAAAGGATACAGTCATAACGACACAAGAATGAAGTTGTACAACAATGAAATTGGAATATTATGGGAACAAAGTCTCCGTAGGACTAGAATAACATGGTATTAGGAGAATGAAGTAGTAAATTTATGAGAACAAAAACATAAAAAGATGAGGAATGTTGAGAAACTTGTGAAGATATACTTTGCTGTCAGTTTTACAGATAGAGAAATACTTAATCTTTTAACACCTCAATATTAAATGACTGTCAGTAGCAGCACTTTGAAACAACTGTGAAAACGACTGAGCCCGTTCTGACAGAACCACACGGAGGGAGTTGGTCTATATGAGCTTTTCATCCTCAAACAACTTTTTTTCACTAAATTTTAATACATTCTTCTGGTAAAACTGCATCTTTAATCTGCTAATATTGCGACTACACTCTCTTAATTAAACAAAAAAAATTGTACAACTCACAGAAGGGATGGCTGGGATAAAAGACACTTTAGAAAATATATTTTGTAAATAGGAAATCGGACCTGGTATGAAAAAAGTTTAGATTTTTAACCCATATGAACCAGCCCTACTTGTAGGTAAACAAAGGAAATTATGCTGCCATTTCCCCCCCACTGGGTTCGTTAATACAGATTACCGACAAGGTTACGTTTGCATCGTAACCTGTGGAAATTTATCACGGCTTTCAATGACGCAGTTAGAGACAGCTTTATTTCTTTAGTTTGCTTCAAATCGTTTAATTGTTTTACTGTCGACCTTTGATTGATATGACAAATACCAATGTCTTTTTGGGTTGTTAATTTTAATTAGCGCACAAAATAGACATCGAAACTATTCTGTTGCCTTTTAGAGTTCCGAGCTTCACGAATACCAGAGATGAGAAACTGGTAAATAGAATTATGCAGTCAGATGATAAGTGAGAAAATTATATTAAAAAAAAGGGCCACAAATCTAAGATTGTGGCTTACCAAGCCCCTCATGCTGGCGGTCTTGAGCATGTAGAGTTTCAGCCAGGTTTCTTTTTTATTATTATCGTTTTCCTTTGTGCGAGCACGAAACTGGTCCGTCCAGATAGTATCTACCCTCACATGTGCTCAGCAACTGGCTGGGCTTCCTTTTCGTCGTCCAATTGCAGAGCCACACACGGCACAACATGGCATGGCTTCCACGGGTCCAACTATACAGCCCGACAGGCTGGCAATGTGCTGAGGCAGCATGACACGAGGTAACAAATTAAACCCGAGGAAAGATGGCGCCCGCGCTGAATCGGCGCTTAGCCGGCGAGGGCGTGCCAACTCGCTGCAAATATCAGGAAGGCCGGCTTCCACGTTCGCCTCGATTCAGGGTCCAGAGAAAGTAAACGAGGGGAAGAGTCATCTTTTACTCTGCTGCTCGTTTGTGTCGAATCGGTGGGATGTTGTTCAGAGAGGCGCAATGCTGTCCAAAGCAGTCAGTAATGTGATCAGCGCTCGGTTAGGCTAAGTGAAGCTGTCATCAACTGATGCAGATTGGGTTTTTTTTTTCCCCCCTCAGTGAAACCGTAATGTATTTTTTACTGCTCTTAAAAAAAAAAAAAAAAAAAAAATTAAATCAATGTGTTAACATTCCTGCTGGTATTTGCACAAGCATTTGCACCGTCTTATATTTTTACTAATGTTATGTTTATTAAGACATTTATTTAATATCAAAGTAGAACATACATGGTGTGGTACATTACATTTTCACTCATTTTTAATAAAATGTCCACTTCTATTTTTCTGCACTGATATATACTGTATTGTAAATAGACGTGTTTTTTAATGTTCAAAACACAAGAATGTCATGGAAAATTATTTTGGAAAAGTGAACCGACATTCTTTGGATCATGAGTCTGATTTTCCTGTTTCTCAAAACTTCTCAGTATTTTCTCTTACAGTCTTGTACAGTACATTATGATTTGTTATTTTTAATGTGGGTTTTTACATGCATTGTTTTTAAACACTTTTACAACTTTTTTTTTTGTGTGTGAACTATCATATCTGATGCTCCCGTTGCACCTGAATTTCCCCTTTTTGGGACAGTAACAGGCTGTTTTTAATTTGTTTTTAATCTTTAGTGAAAGGGAAGTCGACTCTATTCTGCCACAGTGGTATGAGAGGCCGTTAAGATGAAACTACCACCACCGTAATGAACTGCAACTCACAGCCGTTTCCACACAGTTCAAAGGCTTTATCGCCAGGTAAATATTGCCCAACCTCGATTTACGCTCACGGGAAACAGAAAGCGAATGAGGCTGTTGCAATAAATCAATTAATCGCATGATAACGTCAAAACAAGCGAGGTCGTTTTCATTTGGAAGGTTGCTTTTCTTTCTACCAAAAAAACTGGATGACAAAAGGCTCCAGTTTGGTGTTTTGGTCTCAACTTGCTGTTTTTTGGGGGGGGGTTTTAAGGGCAATTTTGTTTACAGAGACTCAATATTCATTATGGGTATTTAACATGTCTTCCAGTTTCAGTGTTAAATGTTTGTCAGAAAGTAATGTTTATTGATCTTCCATAGGGCGTACTTGCATTGTTACACCATTACAGTTATCTGACTTCAAAACAACAATATCATCGTTTAATCGCAATAACTTCAATTTATCGTCCAGCAGAATCTGTTATCATGACTCACTCCCTTTAACGTCAAGGTTTTTACGTATTATGTGTGAGTCTAGAGGCATTTTGAGCACACTTATTTTTTTCTTCAACTTTCTTCAGATGGAAATTGGAAGAAGTCGCATCAACGCATTGAAAAAGTTTCTCAACTTCCTGAGTAAAGACCGAGTAATAACCTGACTTATTTGAATCATTTAAAAAAAACAAAGGGAAATTGTTTACAAAAATGTTTGCGTATAAATTTAGTCTTAATGAGGCGACCGGTGCTTTCTCGAACCATCTTTTCTCTACGGTCACAGCTGCCTGTCTCTTAGGGAAGATCTCCATCAGCTTTGCACATCTAATGAAAATGTTCATTTTTGCCATTTGCAAAAGGAGTGCGTTAATCAGCGCAGCAGTGCAGCTTGGAGATGAAGGCGTCATGCTACGGGTTAGGAGTTGATGGAAAGACAAATAAAGAGCAATCTTGGGGGTTAAAATAAATTTAAAAAGTTTAAAAAACTCTTCTCGAAAGCATGAGACTTCAGACATATGAAAATTGATGTTCAGACACTCTTCATCCAATCCGGACTGAGCTTGAGCTGCTGGGAAAAGAGGAACTGACGAAAATGCTAATGTGTGGACAGACACATTAGTATTAGTTCACCCAAAATATGTGCAGCTGCAACTTCAGTGAAATGTGCAGATGCATAGATGTAATGTTTGATTTTTATGTGTACACTAAAATAAACATGAACTAATGTTCTTACAGTTTCTTTGCACTTCATAGGTCTGTCACGTGAAAGCCTGAAAACACACTCTTGAGGTTTGTGGTTATGATATTTTAAAGTTCTGATATTTTTAGCACGTTGAATTAACAGCCTACATAAATAAAGAAATGTTGATTTAGACTTAAAGGGGGCCACTTTCAGCGGAAAGCCTCGAAATTGTGTCCAGACGAAATTACTTTTTAAACTAATTTCCTCTCATTACCATTGAAGTTTCACATCAGTCCCTGTGCTGTAGTAGTGACAGAAGCAGTAGTAATAGTAGTGAAGCTATTTCTAACGAACAGCCAACCACCTGAACCCGGTCCCAGTCATAAAACCAGCGGCGTGCTGCGCTCGGTGTACCTGAATCTCCCTCCGCAGTGCTGGCATTGGTCCCCAACCCAGCCGGGGAAACACACACAGCTGCCGGTGGCGGCGTTACACTGTCCGTTCAGACACGGCTTGTCGCATTCCTTCGCCTCGGCGAAGCCCGGCAGCCCGGAGAGCAGCACGACGGCCGAGAGCAGCAGCGCGGTGGAGAGCATCAACAAGCTCCGGCCGGGGCCGGGGCCGGAGCCGGAGCAGGCCCGCCGCGTCGCCCCGTACATTCTCTCACAAAAGATGGCTGCTTGAGGCAGGCGGTCCGCCGCTTCGGGGGATAACCACCCAGGGAGCTGTCAGTCTGCGGGGGGCTCCTTCCTTATCGACGCGGTCGTCGCGTTTCCCTGGAGGTAACGGCGGAGGCTCTGAGCTGAAGAAAAGGCTTCGCTGGCTACTTAGTTCCCATCATTTCAGCGGCTGTTTCCCAGCGCCGCACCGAGCCGCATATTGACATCCAGAAGTGACGTTATGGCGACGGAAATGCGCAACGCAGCGTCCGCGGCCTGAGACCTTTATTTTGAAAACAGGTGATAAGTCCCGCCTCCTCAGGTTGGGATCTCCGCCGTGAACCTCGGTGTCATTTCTCACATCATTTTAATTTATTTATTGTAAAAAAAAATAATAATAATAATAATAATAATAATTGTACAATTTTATTCTGCTCATTTGTACCACTCACTCTTTTAAACTCATAAAATACAAAGTCAGACGTATGAGATAAAGTCATAATTAATAACAGGTCATAATTATGAGACACAAAGTCATAATTTCGACAATCAACTTAGTAATTTGAGATAATAAAAAAAAAAAGTATGAAACACATTAAGTTTGTGATGTCCAATTCAAAAACATGCAGCTGAAATATTTTAATGTGAGAAGGTCTTCAAGACAAAATATTTAATACAGTTTCATGTAAACACCAAAGTTTCAAATTCAAATAGTGTATGATTAGGCCACGTATTACAATGTTCTATTTTATTAGGTATTGTTTGTAACTGGAGGGAGCTCTGATTTCAGAGGAAGTCATTTAACAGCTGGGAAAAGAATAAGTAGCTGTTGTACAATACCACCTAATAATTATCATACAACCTTATAATACAGACATAAAAACGTAAAACATCTGGTAAACCCAAATGTTTTATCACTTGCCATTTTGTGCTGCCTTTTTATTTTCAATTATTTGTCAAAAAAAAAAAAAAAAAAAAAACAGTTTCAACAATTACATTTTTCCTATATGTATGCCAATTCTAGCTTGTGACTGATGAGCAGTTCCAGTTGTATCTCCCATCTTACAGTGATCGACTGGCCGTTCTTTGGACGTTGCAAACGGCAGGAAAACCAATTAACCTCTTGACTGACAAAGTCAAGCTGTCAAGAAACAAAAGCAATGATTAGAATCGGGTCTCAAAACATTTAAACCGTCAGAAAATACTCAAAAGTATTTGTAAAGTTGAGAGAGTATGACTGAGTCATCAAAATGTGAAGTCCTTTTCAAGTTAGGACAAAGAAAGTTGGTGGAAGAAGAAGAATTATGTGTTCATCTGAAAGGCAGTGGGTTTGTTTTTAGCTGATCCAAAATGAAAACATAAAGCATAATCAGATTTAGAGGCTGATATAACAGACTCACTTGATGAACAGAACACTGCAGATAAAACTAGTCTTTTGTAGTTTTTTTTTCCCTCCCTAACAACCAATCAGAAGAACGGCAGCAGTGACTCAGTGACCGGTGGAAATGCCAAACAAGCTTCAACACATTTCTCTCGTCGCTCTCAGGTTCGCTCTGCGCTGACAGAGTCCAAAGCACCACACAGGGTTGGCGTCACATACGTTTACGACCAGCAGTGTCCGTGTGCGCATTCGGAAAACTGAAATCGGTCATTTTTGATATTTCTTGTGAAGTAATTGTTACAAAGCAAAACAAAAAAAGAAAAACATGGTGACCCGGGTGTGGAATTAAAACACATCCACGGTTGTGACCCCAGCTAACTCAAATGTGTTGATTAAACCTATCAGAAGTTTCCAAAGCCACATCGTCGTCATCTGGAGTTTCCCTTACCGTTTAAAGAGATAGAACAGAAATATATTTTATTGTCCCACATTGGGGAGAATTTAGGAGCAACAGCAGCAAAGTGACACGCAATTGAGTCTTGTGGCTTCACATAAAGATTATATGGTAAAAATACCAAGTAATATATATGTATAATTTGAATAAAGGGTCAAGGGTTGCATTATTTTCATATGGGAGACTTAAGGGGAAGAAAGCTCAGAAGCTGTCACGTTTGATGTTTCGTGAAGGACCTTTGTACAAAGATCACAAATCGTCCCTCACTGTAATCAGACTGCAAATGAGTAGAGAGAGAATGGGGGAAAGACATAGCAAAGGGGTCAAAGGTCAGGGTTTGAACCTCCGATGGCTCAGTCAAAACTAATATTTCTGTCCGTGAGGCACCAGCGTAGCCCCAGCTAACAGCCCCACTGGGACAAACAAATCCTGGTTTTTAAACTTATGGTCTTTGTCTGTGGGTTGACACAGTTGGTGAGCTGACCTGAATGCTCACTTTGTGTCTTCAACGTGTCCTCGATTGACCTCCAGCTTAACTTCTGCCTCCAGCTGGCCGGCGTTATCTAATGCCAGAAAACTCTGCACCTCTGAAACTGTAACCAGAAGGGTTCAAAACAGTCACAGTGTACATGCGTTTGTGGCACAAAGGTCAGAATAAATAAATAAATAAATAAATAAGTAAATAAATAAATAATCTGACCTGGTGACATCACACAAAAAAATGTGGCGACATCACATTTTTTGCAACTTTTGTGTGCTGATCAGTGTTGAGTTCGTTAGCGCAAGGAGAGACAGACAGATAGTGACGGGTTAGCCGAGAGGCACAGAACCAGTACCACGTTTGAGCCCAACCAAAAAAATGTGGATCAACTCGTTGCACACAGACAGACAGAGAAAGAAATGATAACGACCGGTGCAGTGTTTTGGGATTGATGTAAAATAAGACAAAAAACAAAAAGCTGTTTAGACACTATCTTCACAAAATAATATCTGAGGAAATTGTAGTCAAAAGTGTGGAAATGATCAGTGTTGTTGTGGTGCGTCATTGTGAGAATCAGACCCAAATGCAGGCAGGGGTGGCTCATAGATGGTGGAAAATTCATAAGAAAATAACAAAACAATGAGTCACAAAGCAACAAGGAGGACACCGGCAGTGAGAACAAGAACAAACAGAAACCAGGTAAAAGGACGTAACAGAGAAATTCAGTGAGGAATGAAGGAGACTGGAACTGTCAGCGCTGGAACAATGAAATGGGACTGATTGATAACTGGGTGCAGCTGTGAGGGGGGAGGAGAAGGCAGGCCGAGGGAAAGAGAGGGGAAGATGGCACAGTGGAGCCAGGAGAAGCTGGGAAACATGAATAACTATAATCAATAATAACTAAACAAAGACCAAAAAGAAAAGACTGAAACTAAGGCTAGACATGGATAAACCACGCAGGTGGACAAGCAAATAGAACTCATACTTTAAATATACGTACCTAGTTTTGTTCAGAATCTTCACTCTGTAATCTTGGACCCAAAGCCAGGATCAGACTACAGTTAAACCCTCCTGTGGTTCCGGAGTTAACTGCTCTGGATTAAGAAGAAATATCCCAGCTCAACCTCAGAGACCATGTCTGGCCGGACAGAAAACACCTGAACTCCACCATCCATGGCTGGACTGGGAAAAAAAACTCAGCGTCAGTCAGGGTCTGGCCCAGAGATGAGTTTGTCCAACGTGACAGAATGAACCATGGAGGCTAACACGAAGGTCAACATTTTACACTGTAGACTCATTGCATAAATGTTGTTTGATAAGAAAATACAAAATATTTATTTATGCACAGTCATGAGGCAACATATTCGTACATTTTGACTTATTTCAGTTTTACTGATTGAGTGTCGTAGAGGCTTCTCCTTCATAGATAATGTTTTTTGAACGTTATGGGGAACACCTTGTCAGAAGTTTGAATTATGTCAGCCTTACATGAAAGTGTTTGAAAGCTGGTGTGCAGACTCTCGCACAATCTCCCATTGTTGCTTGACGGTGTTGACCTCATAGAACCTTACAGATAAAGGCAATAAAACAATTTCACACAGAGAAGATATTTGGCACCGTTTGAGCCTTTCATACTGGCTGCAGGGCTGAAAAACAGCAGGCCAACATCCATCGGTGAGTCTTTACATGAACTGCTCACAGCAAAATTACCCAGTGGCAGGCCGTTGGCTCCACCATGGAGCCTTCACACTGTTTTAGAAGACATTTCTTGTTCTCATGTTGAACGTGTGAACAAAGTTCAACACTAGCTACACTGGCCATAGAATTTGGCTGTTTGACATTTTGAAAATAAATTTGCTTAATGGAAACACACCAATTCGGAAAAAAACTCGTTCTTTAATAAAAAAAAAGTTTTGGCGCTAGGATGAGGTGGTTTTTCTAGCAATATTGATATCAGTTCATGTCGCACCACACGAGTCACATGATCGACAACTGTATGTTGCCACTGGCGCAAACCATGAAGAAGAAAACGACAGGAAGTAGTTGGAGGATTATGGTGCAGTGTGTTTTTTTTAATGACTTGGTGCGTGAACAAAATTATTCATATGTGATTTGAATTGTGTTTCTCATTTAATGGAAACACAGTAATTGCGGAATTATATATATGTATTTTCTTACATCAGAAGAATATTGACACATTTTCATGCACATTTGTAATGGATACAAAGCTAGTCATGCTAATCGGGAGAGCGGCGTTAGTTTCTCTTAAGTGATAAACTAAGAGAAAGGTGCTCATAATAGTGAAGTGGAAGGAATGTGATCTGAGTAATAATCTGATATTAGTTGAATTCATTGGCTGCAGATGTTTCAGCCTCATGTCTTTTTGCAGAGTCCACCAGCTCTGACATCTAAGGACTAATTTTTCTTTTTGAAAATTGTGTCCATTTTGTTCTTGCAGGACAGCAATGAACATCACTTTTTAAGTCAAATATGATCAGTTGGACCATAAAGGTCATTTCTGTAGCGCTAATTTCATTAGACCGCCATGCTAACAATGGCTCTTGTGCCAAATGTAAACAAATAGCACGGCTGATGTTAGAAAGTACTTCATCAGAATCTTAACTGGCCAACAAAACTGATGACACACACAACTGTGAAAATTGTATAGAACAGTTTATTAAATTCAGACTTATAAGAAGTCGTATTCCAAGGCGCTCCATGGCATGAAGCGCTCAGTGTAACGCCAACCCTCAAAGGATTGATCACGCCCACCAAGCATAAATAAACCAAATCGACATATTTACAGTTCAACATGGACAGACGGAGAAATGGGATTGGTGCACAGAGACCAAAGCGTCTGCGTGTGCAGGCAGAGGCTCGAGACGCACAATGGAATTGGTTTCCATTCGCACAATTTACCCGAGAAAACTACTCGGGCTTCCGGAAAACAAACGAGGACCGAAAACCTGGGATGGGATCACATTTTCTTGGTTTGACTCTTAATACACCAACCAGCAATGCTGCAGTCAGTATACGAAGATGATGCGGTATTTTACTAATGCAGTCAAATGAAGTTGTGACTGTTTGTCCCATTCCAACATGTATTTGGAGCAAAATTCACTGTGGAAACAAAAACTCCTGAGGAATGATTATTCCAAAGCCTCTCCTGAAATATAAATCAAAGAGAAAAATTGTAACAATATTTCTACAAAAAACAAAACAAAAAAGTCAGAAAAGGATTAAAGTAACATACAAAAACAACACCTGGAGGGTTTGGTTGAGACGAGGCAAAATCACTTAAAACCATCCAGCTTCCACTTTTAACAGGGTGGGCCTTGTTTACATTTGGAATAATAATTTTACATTTCTGAATCATCTTTTGTAAGCTGACCGGATGAACAAAAAACAAACAAACAAAGAAACAAAAAAACATCAGTTTGACTTCCTCCGTCTGACACAGTCAAGACGAACGTGATCTAAAAACCCTGCAGAATAATAATTAAAAAAAACTGCACTCATTGTGAAAAAAGAGAAGGTCTTTAGAAAAGTACAATCATAGAAAGCACAACCTACAACTAACGGTTTGTGTGTGTAGTTCCAAAAAGCAGGTCATGTGACTCTTCCAGCGCATTAAAACAAAGGCCATGTGGATTACACAACCGTCATCAGGTCCAGGTTCCCCACAGACACAGCAGAGGGGATAAAACAAAACCAACCAACTCTTTTTATGGAAATGCTGTATTGCTGCGACAGGAGAGCTGCAGAGCTCAGCCTTTGTTTTTTGGTTTTTTTGCAGCGGTGCACCGATCTGACCACAGATTTCTTCGGGTTTCTTTTTACTCCATTTATTAAATGCGTCACAATTGCAAAAATTACACTACTTTAGGTTTGTAAATGCATTGACTAACAGTTAACCTCGTTTTTGAAGTTCAATATGAAAAATGCATCAAAATCGAATGAAGGTCAAAAAACATGTGCTTCAGTTAATAAATGGGGACTGTCCTTCATTTTCGGGTGAATTTAAACTCCGTTACTTTGCCCTATATTTTATATCAAGTCAGTTTTCAGTCTTTATTGAAAGTAACAGATCGAAATTGGGAAAGTTGTTCCAGCATTTTAACCACACGTCAGTAGAAATGACTATCGTGATGGTGGTTGTTGTTAGCCATAAGTGCTAATAACATATTTTTCGGTTTGATTTAAAACTACTCCACTATTTTCCCCCATATTTTATATCAGGTCAGTGTTCACTCTGTATGAACGTCAGATGTTATATTTAAGAAAGATGTTGCAGCCAAGTGTGGAATTCAAGTTGGACATCAATTGGAGTTGCTAATTGTCGTGATGCTAGCTGTCGTTAGCCCATATACGCTAATAATGTATTTTTCGGTTAGATTTAAAACCTTCATTGTTTTCTCCTGTATATTATATCTGATCAGTGTTCAGTCTATATTGAAAGTAAAAAAGAATCCAAGTTTGGCATGTGCAACTACAGCTAGCTAAGCATGTTAGCTGTAGTTAGCCGTAAATGCTAATAATATATTTTCTTCCATTTGATGCCCTTAAACAGTAGAGACACATCTTTACAAGTTCTTAAAATTTATAGTACATATGCTATGAGCTTAATGAGATTCAAAAATTCATGTGGTCTTCATTATTTTTGACTGTGAACTCGGAAAATCTGATTTTGGAAGACAAAGTGCAGCCATCAAAACAAAAGTCGGAGCGCAATGACCAGAACTCGCCGAAGTCAAGCTCCTGTTGTCAGCAGCCAAACCTTGAAACGCTTCACTGATACTGAAAAATGACAAACCTTAGGTCTTCTTCACACAGTGACAACATCCACAGTGAGAACTGTTATCACTAGCTGATAATTATTGTGTATGGTGTGTTCAAACATCGGAATAATACCAGATTTTTGAGATTTGCGTTTGCCCGTCGAGCTGAAAATTCTCGGTGCATCTCTACAAAAAAACAAATAGAAAAAAAAACAAAAACAATTTCCTTTATTATTGTAACCATAAAAAAGTTTTAGTTTTGTGCGTTTCGGGAGGGGGGGAAATCGCCAGCACAAGGCTGCTGAATCATCCATAATCAGAGGGGTGTTATTGGTTGCAGAAAAGTACACTTAGCTGTCTTTCCAAATGGCACTCCGGGTCCTGCTGGAGGGAAAAAAAACCCCCAAAAAACACCCATAGGCGTTTTGTTTTTTTTCTCTTACCAAAGCAAGGCAACGCTCTCTCTCTCCACTTGGTTCCCCAAAAACATGTGAAAACAAACACTGAGAATAATTTCAAAGAGGTGACCACCGTGGTCTTGTCTCCAGGCGGGGAGTCACACTGTAACATTCAGCTATCCGTTAATGGCAAAGAGCAAACCTCCTCTTTGTTTTTGTCTCTCACAGTATATCACACTATCTTACAAGTCAATATGAAAAAAGAAAAGCCTTTTACAAGCAATGGCGCCTTACGATATGTACAACATTGGTCAAACTTATCTTAACCAAAGAGGGGGAGGAAAAAAAGAGTATAAACAAAGTTTTGCCTTCAACTATGTACAGATGGTAAAGAAGAAGTGCTGGAAAAGGCTGGACAATTTATACAGAGAAAAAAGTACTGGCTTTAAGATAAAAATGAAAAAACAATCTCACATTCATTCCTTCATGTTCCCGTCTGATACATGCAAAACGACACGAGGGTTAGCGCTAGCATCCGGCCTGAGAGGGCAGACGGCCACATTCTAAAGGCAAGTCACATCTGGCGGACGGGACTCAAACTCCTCTCTATGCAATACATCATCTTTTATTTTTTAAAAAAAGAAAGATGATTATGAAAAAAAGATGGTTGTCTTCTTTTTTTGTGTTTTCTTTCTTTTTTTTCTTTTTTTTTGGTCTTCCAAATCAGGCAGATTGTGTGCGGGAACACCGCTCGGTGTTCGCACGAGCATCAAAGGCCCCTTTGGAGTGAGGAGTGACCCCTTGGTTCGTCATACCTGAGGCGTAGCGGTGTGGGATTGAACACTGGCTCGACGTTGGGAGCGAGCGGCACGTTTTGACCGGATCTGTTATTATTATTTTTTTTTTAGCATCGCTGTCAAGGACAATTTAGTTAAGAGTGAGAAAAGAGGCAGTTTCTAGAGAGAGATCAGAGGTAAACGCTGCAGAGAAATTATTGGGCAGGTTTACACACAGCTGGCTGAGAGCAGGATAAAAACTACAAAATTAAAAAAAAAAAACTGCCCTTCTTTGTTTTGTTGAAATACCCACAAGAAAAATGCTCTTGAAAGAACCTTTTCCCCTCTTTTGAAGGGTGAACGTTGGGTAGTATAACGCTGCATGAACGATAAACGACACGGTGTTTCTCTAGAGTTAACTGTGCGGGATATAGTCTACGTTTAAAAAAGTTTTTTTGTTGCTATTCTCTGGTGGCGAAGTGACCGGGCGGGGCGGGGCGGGGCTTCTCGTATCTGACAGTAGCCGAACGGAGCGCTTTCAGCTGGAGGACGCCTGACGTGCAGGGCGGCCCATGGAGGAAGAGCTGTAGGTGCGGGAGCGCTGCCGCACGGCGAGCCGGCACGGCAGCTCCAGCT
This sequence comes from Poeciliopsis retropinna, assembly GCA_010277075.1. NCBI lineage: Eukaryota > Metazoa > Chordata > Actinopteri > Cyprinodontiformes > Poeciliidae > Poeciliopsis > Poeciliopsis retropinna. The sequence goes on from VMRM01000028.1 coordinate 6,269,762, forward strand.
CCTGGAACAGGGACATGGCAGTGATGTCGGCCGCCTCGGGACGCTCGCCGGGGCTCGGAGACAGCATGCTGCGGACCATGGTCAGCTGTTGACAGAGAGGCGGACATGTTTGGTTCATGAGACGTCGGGGTGGCGGCATTTTAAAAGAGTCTGAGAGTCACAGGTTGCGCTCCAGGATTATGTTAATCTCATTACAGAGTAAACAGCTCTGCTAAGCAGCAACTATAACACTCACAGGATGAGTCAGTGTCTGATTTAACAAGAAAAACAACTTGGGCTAAACCACTGATCACGATTAATTGATTATTTAAACAATAATCAATTCAGCAATCAATGAATTGTTAAGTGGAGTATGTTCTCCAAAAAAGGCCATTTGATGAAACCACAATCAGACAAGAAATTAAACCAAAACTGTTCAAAAAATGTATATTTTGCATGTAAGATAAAAAATTGTGCTATTAAGCACCTTCTGTTATCCTATTATTAAAAAATAACCAAATGATCAGCCCAACACTGCACTGATGTTAAGTCAAGCAAAAAGGACAGAATTTTTCTCAAAGTTGAGTTTTTTCTTAACTGCAGATTCATCCTTTGGAAAGCTGTCACTGCATTTTAGGCAATAAAATGTTCTTTTCCCCTTATTTCAAAAACAAAACTAATACTAATAGTAGAAATGCATATGTCTTTAATGTATTTATGATAGTATGGAACAACCTCAAGTGGTTCAATGAAAAATCCAATTAATCAATTAATCGTTTGAATAATCAATTACTAAAGATCGTTGGCTGCAGCCCTGCAAACAACATGTGGAGTTTTTGTTAAGAACACATTAAAGTTATGAATTTACCTTCATACTGAATGAAAGATTTTATGCTCTCCTAAATCTGATGTCACATTCACAGCCCAGGCGATTAATTAATCAAAAACCACATCATATCTGGATTAGTGTGGACGGGTAATTTACATCTATTCTCTGATAATATTACAGGGAAAAAAAAAAATTGTAATCAAAGCTATATTATAGAGATCGAGGAACACAGATGTTAGTTGTGTTTGTAGCCACTAGGTGGCAGCAGATGACCACTCACCTCCTCAGCATTGTTTTTGGAGAAAAGCTCTGGGAAGCGCAGAGCTCTCACTTCGGTGAGCGTCTGAAAGGAGGAAGGTCAACACCAGTGAGTGACAGAGCAAGAGTTCCTTCTGTGAACTTTTCTCCATTTCATCGTGTTCGAAACTTTCACTTGTGATTCAAACCATAGTAGCTGAGTCGGAGGAAATCATCTACAGGCTGGTGAAAAGTTGCACCTATTCACTAAATATTCAGAGATTGAAACGTCTGCCTCTCTTTTTTTGCAAAATAGTTGATTGAACTTATTGACTGGCTAATGTTTAATTGATAAGCAGCCTTTTTCTCATATCGAGAAGGCCGACTGTCATGACGTGCTGAAATTAAAAAAGAAGCAGCACATGATTATAGTTTAACTTTTTTTTTTGTAAGCTGCATTAAATGCTGATTGAATAGACAATCACATTATTAACTTATTTAGACAGATGACAAATATCCTAATAAAATACCCTGAAGTTTGTTACTGCAACATGGTAAAATGTCAAAAAGTTTAAAGGAGCGGTATTATGCACTTTACAGCCACATAGCAGCATTTTATAGCACAACCAAGTAACAATGTTAACTTCATTTTTTTAAAATGCTGTAGATATCAAATAAGACTTAAAGGAGACATGATGTAATTTAATGGCTTGAAATTGGGCATCTGTCTCTTTAAGAAACTCCTTGCTCTTTCTGAAGCTCCGTCTTCAGGAAGTCATCACAACATGGCTGCTCTATTTAACAATGTTTATACCGGCGTTGCTCTGAGAAGTAGCTCCTGTAATGAGCTCCACAGAGCCGTCGTTCCACCAGGTGTTTGCTAATTGCTGCTGGCTAGTCTGAAGGAGCTGAGTGTGGGAGAGAGCTGCTCTATGAGGCCGAATGGTTGCCATGGAGACTAAAGGAAAAGAACCAATGGAAGACTCCAGGCATGTTTTTGATGAGGAAATAATATTGTAAACTGATGTAAAGCTCAAAAAAGTCAATTTAACATGATACTGCCCCTTTAATAAGTATGAATATTTCTTCAAAGCTCAAAATCAGGAGCTGATTAGAGGTCTGTGTGTTTGCTGACTCACCCTCACTCTCTCCATCTGGGTCCTGAAGGGATACAGCAGCTCGAACAGGATCAGCCCCAGCGAGTAGATGTCCACCTTGTGAGAGTACGAGTTACCGGAGAGCTGCGGAGCAGAGCAGACACGGCAGCGTCAGTCCCGCGGTCGTGTTCTGCAACAGAGTCCCTTCTGCGGCAGCGGCGTTCGTTTCCTTCACCTGCTCCGGGCTCATGTAGAGCTTGGTGCCGACCTGGCCCGTGTGCCGAGTGAGGAGCGGGGCGGGCGTCAACACGCTGGGCTCGTCCTCGTCGTCCTCCTGGTCCATGGCGGTCACCAGGCCGAAGTCCCCCACCTTTACCACGTCGTCCATGGTGAAGAAGATGTTGGAAGGCTGGAGGGAGCAGAGAACAAGTCGGGCTGATTTGTGTGGCACATGTCAGCCACCAGGCAGTTCAGAGTGACTTAAAAAATGAAAACATCAGCCAGTTATGAAACATCCCATTGCGTCAAATGCATAAAAGCCATCAAGCAAATAAACATTAAATATGTTGATCAAAGTTCCAGTTATTATTAATCAAATGCACCTCTGAACAGGTGGTGTTTCTAGCTTTCATTGAAATGAACTCAGTGTTTTGACTGTTTCTTCAGTTCTCTAGAAGTTTGCTCTAGATTTATGGTTCACAGAAGCTGAATGCTGCTTCTCCATGTTTGGTTCTGGTTCTGGTTCTGGGGATGCAGAGCGGGACCAGAACCAGAAGACCTGAGTGGTATGTTTCCAGTAAGCAAATTCATTTTCGAAATGTCTAATTGCGCAACGACATGGTCCGTGAGAACACAGCTAATGAAAGTATCAGTGCTGTGGTTGGCATGGCAACCAGACAGAAAGACATCACAGCGGTTAGTTGTCATTAGGAAGGTATTGATTAGTTTTCAGTCGGTTAGCTGATGAATGGACGGTTGAAGATTGGCCTGTATTTCTGCAGTAGTGATTTATCCAGATTGTTCTCTTTGTCAGTGGTTTCCAGGGCTTCTCACTGGAAACTTGCTAAGTCCAGTGGTCGGAGTGCTAGCGCACACATCGCACCATGTTTTTGATTTAAGAAATGATTCAAATTTGACGGAAAATTTGAAAATATAACTAGGTAACTGTTATTGGAAGATATTATTAGCACGAACCTAAACAACAATTGTAAGGTCTTAAAAAAGGTGAAAAAAAAAACCCTAATTAATGTGTCCAAAATTTGTTGATTCTTTATCCGTGACTTGTCACTTTACTGGCTGAAATTGTTAGTATGTAGACCAGTAAAGGTTGACAGTGGTTACAGAAACTGGTGTATATAAAAAAACTATAATAAATAAACAAACAATTCTTAGCCAGGTGCAAGTAAAGGCTAGAGGCCCGCCAGGCTTATAAAACTCTGGGAGAAATCCTGGGTTTAGCAACTGCTGACACATGGGATGCATGCCATTTCTTCCTCCTCAGTGCAGATTTTGTGTGCCTTTACCTTCAGGTCTCTGTGCATCAGGCCCTTGCTGTGCAGGAAGTCGACGGCCTCTGCGATCTGCAGGAAGATGTCCAGACACTGGTTGAGCTCCCTCTGATCCGGCTGGCACCGCTGAGCCATCCAGTCCTTCAGGTTCTCCTTCCGACAGAGCTGCATCTGGATGTACAGGTACACCTGCAGGAAGGACGCCGTGTTCAAGGACAATCTGACAACAGGAGGGCCGAGTGTTTGAGCTGGTCGTTTGGTAATCACCTTTGGGGAAGGCTGGAAGCGCTGGATCGGCTGGGTGGCTGGGAGAGCCAGGGTGAGCGAGGTGGGTCGAGGAGGACTGGAGGAAGCCGGCGGCGCAGCCTCCTGCTGCCTGCTGTGAGAAGAAGAAGAACTCTTCTTCTCCGTCAGCGTTCCGGGATCGGCGGCGCTCGTGCCCGACTCCGTGTCGGCGTCGGCATCCCGATCGCAGCCGGAGTCCTCGAAGACGATGTCGAAGGAGGAGGAGGTGCAGTCGCTGGGGCCGCGGGGAGGGCACAGCTCGAAGGAGTTGGGGGTGTCGGAGGCGTCGGGGTCGGCCTGGCTGTCCCGCTCGGACATCAGGCTGTCGTGGCCCAGCAGCGGCTGGAAGGACAGGTCTCCGTCGTCGGCGCTGAAGCCGGCGTTGCTGTTGGAGAGGAGCGCCTGAGCGCTGACGGACGTGTCTCCGTCTGGACCGGACGTGGGAGACACGGAGCTGGACACGGGGACTTTGACCGACAGCACCTCCATGTGGTCGGGGACGCTCATTGGCCAGTCAGTGGTACTGGAGGAGGAAGAGTTATTATTACTACAGTTAGGCTGGAAGACGGGATTTCATTCTGAGGGATTATTAATGGTGACCTGCTGAACTACAGGACAGGATGATTGAAAACCAGCTGGAAATACAATGTTTACCAGGAATTTACAGATAAATAGGCAATGAGATAAACGTTTATTACAGAGTGAAAAACATACAGGAAGGTGGTGGGAAAGAAGAAAAAACTAAAGGGAAGGAAAGAAGAAAAGTAAGGCAGATAGAAGGAAACAAAGATTAGAAACATCAAAAGAATGGAAAGACCACAAGGATGAACACAAGTCTTGAAGAAAAGACGGAAGAAAAGATTACAGAAAGCAGGATTAATGGAAAAGCTAAAAGGAAAGGAAGAATTAAGAAAAAACAAAAATAAAAAAGGAATGAAAGACAAAGAAATGATGGAAGGAATGAAGAAAAAAGGACAGATCAAAAGAAAGGCAAAAAAATTAAAGAGGAAAGAAAGTTTTGATGGACAGAAAGAGTAAAAAGGAAGAGAGAAATGGGGGAAGCAAGGGAGGGAGAAAAGAAATTAGGAAAATGAAATAGAAACAAAGAGAAGAATATAGAAAGGAACGAGAAGAGGAGAGATGGACATAAAATAACGAACTCAGCTCAAAAACAGAAATATTTTCCAAACTGTTTTTTTGTTGTTGTTGTTGTTCTTTCTATGCTGAGCCCATATATCTGGACAACACTCAACTCTAACCTTCCCAGACAGCATGTGACCCCAGCGACCCTTAACCCTGCCCTCTAACCTGGTGTCCTTGTGCCACCTCTGGTCCATCTCCTCCTGCCAGCCCTCGGGGGGGCTCTCCTGCCAGGCGTTGAAGTAGCGGATGATCCCTGGGTGCTCCAGCTTAGCCAGGGCCTTCACCTCCCGCATCACCTTCTCCCGGGCCAACTCCCTGGACCACACACACACACACACACACACACACACACACACACACACACACACACACAAACACACCACTAGGCTGAAAAACATCCAGCTTTCACACTGATTTCAACTACTACAGTGGTTTCCGTTATCTGCCACTGATGTTATAACTGGTCTATCTGTTCTTTTCTCTTGTGTACTTTTCCTAACAATGTGGCGGCTATTGCCAGTTTTTGTGCAATATCTCTAACTTTTCATCTTCTCTTCTGTTCAGAATTGCTATTGGCTGTTTATCCTTCAAACACAATCTGGTTGCAACTCTCCACCATAAATACAGCCTACAAATGCAAGACCAAAATGGGAATAAGACATTCAGCTATATTTTTTGTTTAAATGATCGTGGCAAGACGTCCAAAGGGGCAACAACAAACAATTTTCAGTCACACATCTCATTATTAATATTTCTGGCAACCAAAGCCAGAAGTAGAGAAGCCGCCTTCACGGTTGCAATTCTTTTTTTGGAGGCAGCCGTTCAGATCGGTCCGCAAGTGTTAAGAGAAGCAACATTAAATATCCATGCTTGCGCGTATAAATAATAAATGCACCACTAATATTGGTTTCAAAACGCCAGTTAAGCGTTTGTGTGGTTTTCTGTGTTTTAACAAGTAGGCCACAGCTTACATAACCGGCTTTAAAGGAAACAGAGCTGGTAGCCCCCAGCAAGGAAGCGCGCTACCTGTTGGGCAGGCGGATCCTTTTGATGGCGTAGTTGCAGTCGTCCACCTTGTTGCGAGCTTCAAAGACGACGCCGAAGCCCCCGCGGCCGAGGCACTGCACGGGCTCGAAGTCTGTTAGGTACCTGGGAGGAATCGAGGGGGAGGGGGGAATAGAGATACACGCTGGTTATCCCTGGGCAAGGAAGAATCACGCAGACTTCACAGTGTTCAAGAGAACTTTGGAGAATTCAAGATAGAATTCAGAAAATATTCACTTGCTAAGAATTTGATTGTTGATGTTTTCATCATCCATTCAAAATTAGAGGCTGCATAAAGTTACAGGGTCTCTACAAGCTTCAGAGACAAATGTAAGACTTTGAAAGACCTTTATAATGGAAGGCTGGATGAAATTTCAGACTGAAAAGATATACATAAATATAGGGAATGATTTCAGGATTGGGCTGGCAACAGGAGTAATCCAGTGGTAATAAAAAAATAAAAAAAAGTTGTCCGGCCAACTGGCGATACATTTGCACTTCCCCATGCTAGAGAAAAGAAAGCTAGCAAGCTAGCAAGCTAGCAAGGGTGTGTTAACAGCTAGATGTCTGCGTGTGACTCAAACTTTTGCCTGACAGAAATTTCCGCAAGAAAAAAATAAATAAAAAAAGAGCTACATACAACACTGAATAACCCTGCGACAATAACGTTTAAGACCCGTGATTAGCATATTTAGGACGGTGAAGAGTTCTTTAAAATTACTTTAAGACTTTTTAAGGATGCGCTGCCATCCTCAGTTAAGTCACTGCAGGAGCCCGAATACTATTAATTATTCATTTGTGAAAATTACTTGTCCACTTTTCAGACAGGATTTGGAGTCATTGAAAAAATAAAAACTTGAAGTTGGTACATCATTTTGGCCCGTTCAAATCTGCCCTGGACAGAACTTTCATTTGTCATTAATTATCTTTTATGGGGCTTTTTTAAAAAAAATAAAATAAAATAAAATAAAAAAAGTTAGAGAAAAGTGTCCTTTTCTTTTAAACAATCTTTCTCTCATCCGTGTCTCAAATTCAGGGGACTGAACCTATGAATAAACACTGGATCCTGCTACTGCACTGTAGAATAAGCTTGCATGAACACGGCCTCATGAATCATTACCACAATTACTACTGCCACCAAACCTAAAGGAGTTTTTGATAAACGAGGAGCAGCGCCATGCGCTTACCGCTTGGGAAACCATATTCAGACCTGGCTGCACCCTGGAAAAGCATCTCTTCTCCGGCTCAGCATGAAACTCGGAGGCTAAAGTGTGAGAGCAGCGGCTGTCAATTTTAGCTTGGAAAAGTTCTGGAGCTAAATTAATCTGTCAACCAGAGCAGCAGCTTTAAGGAACAAATGCAGGTTTTAGGGTGGATTTATCTCCACAAACATCAGATCGGCAAGAAGAAGTGAGAAACTTCTGTAAGTGATCAGACGGTGATGAAATGAGACCCCGCGACCCCGTGGCAGATGGAAGCTAGGCGGAGCCACCACTGTGAGGAGAGGTGCAAAGGTCACTCTGATTTGACAGCAAACGGCCGAGACGCCCAATCGCACATTAACACGGCTCCTATCTCCCCATCTCTGCCTTGTCCTATCAAGGCAGGCTGGAAGACCAGTGGTCACCATGGTAACAGCGCTCAATCTGTAGCTACACCTTAAACGAGTGAGGCTCTGGAAATGCGAGGATAATAAGTCGTGGAACAGCAGCGGGAGCCGGGAGAAGTTCCGACAGAAAAGACAAATGGGTCCGGTGCTCCTTTGTGGGGCAGTTAGTGGAGTACCTGGACACATATTTGCTGAAGCAGTTCTCCACGGCAACCGGCTCTTTGGATTCGACGACTTCAAGGTCAAACTTGCTGTCGGTCTGGCACTGCGTCTCCGACTCTTTCCGTTGCTGCGACGGACACACAGATGACAGCAAAAACATGTCAAACACACCCATACACATGCACACACACACACTTCGGGACAAAAACTCCCACTTTCAGCTACTTAAAAGTGCAGTATGTAGGGTTTACAAAAAATATTTTTTACATATTTGTTGAAATCGTCATTATGTCGTGACAGTGTCTTATGAGACAGATAATCTGTGGAATAAACACAATCTCCTCTCTTTTCTCCAAGCACCATCTAAGAACAACCTACCCTGCTAAGTTGCAGATACCACAGCCTGTTGTGAATGCTAAAGCTAGTTAGCATGGCAACCAGTGATAAATGGTTTTCCCGTAGCGGTAAGTTGCTTTTCCACCTTTAGCACATTTATCAGTGAGTACATGAGATTGATTGACAGCGCTAAGACCTTCCTCCTGTCTCTGATTGGTTGTATTTGGTCGGGAGCGGTGCGTTTCATCAGACGGCAATAGTAACTCAGATGAAGGAGATTGATGTTTTCACAGACTATCTGTCTCTCTCTCTCTCTCAACATAGTGACCATTTTAACAATAATGTAAAAATAAAAGTTACATACCACAGTTCTAACAGCAGTCAGGGCGTGAACTCTTACCCTGACGTAGGCCACAGGGGCAGGCGGGTGGAAGAACCTGCGGACGATGTAGGTGGTGGCAACGATGCAGAAGACAATGGTGCCGAGGATTTCCTTCCACCAGGGCAGCAGCAGCACGGGGTCCTTCCTCCTGCGGTTGTCCGAGCCCGCCTCATTTCTCTTTATCAGACTGATGGCACTTTCACGTTTCTCCCGGTAATTCTTGCTGTAGGGGAAGTAGTATCCGTTGTCTGCGGCGACAAGACGGAGACGGAAATCACACAGGTATCAATTGGATTCATCTGCACCTGGCACATACAGCCTCCCGCAAATTAGTTAGTGCATAATTGTAAAACCAAGGGACGATAACAGAAGCCTGAAAACATTTATCCGTCGGCTTTGTTGAATCCCTTTATGTTGCAGCTATGACAATTTCACATCGCTCGTGTTGGCATTCTGCTAAAACACAGGTGGTTGTAGCAAAACGAAGCAAGAAAAGGTGGAAAGGGTTTGAAAATTTCTGCTGAAGTAACATGCAGGGCTACACCATGTTTAGGGAGAGACGCGGCCTTTACCGTAAGGATACTGAAGAACGGACAAGGCGCCGTTGCTGTATTCGTCGTGGGAATACTTGTCGTTGCTCAGACACTTGTCAAATTCATCAGAGCCCACCAGCGCCGGAGTCCGAGACGGGGACTCTGCAAGGACGAGATGAGGAAACTCCTTGGAAATCAATTTGGAAAAGTAAAAAAAAAAAAAAAAAAAAACCACACATCGTCCAAAGGGTAAAAGCTTAGGGCCTGAGGGAATGAACAGATAGAGAACATCTGTGTCTTCAAAAGATTCTTTGAACAGTGACTACTTGGTTTTAAATAATAAATAGAAACCATCTTCAGTCACTTTGTCCTTTTTACCATCAAAGTCAGGGTCCTTTGGTGTTTAGCTTTTAACGCGGGAAGACTTACGTATGAGCGGCTTCCATTTGACGGTGGGGAGAGAAATGATGTCTTTCTCCGATTCGATAGCTTTAGAGGGAAACTTTTCAGAGATCCTCACTGATGACTGAAGGTAGAGCTGCCCCTGAAACATCCCTGAAAGCACATCCACAAACTCAATGACAGCAAGTTTTCAAGATGCCCAAAACAAAACAAAACCAAACAAGCTGAGTGAATGCACATGTCAGACGAACTCACCGAGGTAGACACTAGACTCTGCAGCACTCCGGGCTTTATTGGACTCCTCCTCATCATCCTCTTTAGATTCTGATTGGCTGCTGTAGGTGGTGTCATCAAACAGGCTGATCGGTGTGACTTTACCCCCACCCACCAGCCAGGCGGCGGCGATGGGCGTACAGAACTATAGTGACACAGAATGAGCTACAATACAGCAAACACTCCTCTCTTTAAAGAGCTAATACTGACAAACAAAGACGTCTCACCTGATGTTCCCAGACCAGCTGTTCGTTGGGCTCGGTGCTGAAGGCCATGACCTTCCAATCGGGAACAGACACTTTGATGACGAGGTCCAAATGTTGGTTTTGGTTCTGCTTGTTGTCCATGTGCTCCCTCTCCTTTGGTTCATCGATGATGACTCGCTGGCTTTCCTTCCAGGAGTCATCGTTCGCCAAGTCTCCCTCCAGAAAGTTCATCCCAGTCTGTTTCTCAGGGACGAGTTTGAGCTCAAAGCTCCCAACACTGAAGTTCCACCTGAGGTCACAGAAAGAAACAAAATGGGGCAAAAAAAAAAAAACAAATAATGAAAGAGAAGCACCTTTTTGTTTTGGATTATGTACTTAATGTTTGGCAACTTCATCCTCTTCACAGGACTCCAGAGTGACTGCAATTCTCAAAGTATTGGTCTTTGAGAATTAGTTGGAATGTTTGGTAGGAATTTATTGCAGATAACTCTAGAGTGTTCAGGCTTTAAATAATGAACTTGAACTCAGGTAAATAACACTCACATATCCACAGAGGATGGATCAAGTCATTAGGGCAAAAGTCTAAGATAAGTTTTTAAGGGCAATCGTCTCAGACTGCATTCCTCAAGAAACTTTGAGATATGTCCCTTGTTCTACACACCTGAATTAGATCATTAAAGTGCCTCACTAGCATGAAGTCTAGCTCTACAGAGCTCTGCTACTAAGATTATATTAGATCCAGGTGTGCTGAAGCAGAGACACAGCTGAACGTTACAGGACAAGGCCTTTGAGGAATGATGTTTGAGACCGTTGCTTTGGGGCAAGAGTCCAAGTCAAGTCTCAAGTCTTTAGGGCACAAGATCACACCAAGTCCAAGTCTGGAGTCGCATCTTGGTTGGATGAAACTTTGCCCTTACTGTTTGTGGCTCTGCACATTCAGATAGCGTGTTCTTGTTCAGTGTGTTATTTAACTGCAACTTCCTGAGGAGTTTATCAACTCACTAACTTTACTGACATGCGGTACAGCAGGTGGATCTGGTGGCGACCAGTTCAGAACTTACTTCTCCATTCCTGATCGAGGCCTGATGGCTCGTACTGTCTTCTGAGTCCTCTGCAGCAGGAGAACGTCCTCCGTCTCCATCTCTTCGTCCCCCCACCGACTGCAGCCTCCCGCAGAGCAAATGTACCGGATCTGAAGCAAAGACAAAAGAACAAAAAAATGGCTACAGTCGGAAAAGGCGACCATGTGGCAAAGTTTTAAAACTATTACCACAATAGTATCACCTTGCCACTGTAGGCCCCCAGACCGTAAGTGGTGAGGGACTTGCCCCCGACCAGAACGGTGTCCTCTCCGATGCGGTAGGATGACTCGAGCAGCGACTCAACACTGAAAGGCACAGCCTCCATACTCTCCCTGTCCCGGTTCCACTGGAACAAGGCACCGTCAAGCGAAGGTATGACCATCTTATTGCCAAATACCTGTGCGGCCAAAATACAAATGGAATACAGATGATGTCTTTTTGTTGTTTTCTACTCTTTTACTGTCGGGCTGACGAAAGAAAAAAATTGTTTTATCATAAATTGTGATCGTTGGAAGGGGAAAATCGGCAGAAAAGTCTTGCCATGTGAACTAGCCATGAACTACACCTTGATTACATGAAGACAAATTCAACTGTTGGGATACATTTCTGACCTCAAGAACAAATGCAGTCATGCAATAGGAACTGCCACCAGTCTTCTTACACTAACCTTGTTTTAAAAACAAGCCTTAGCAAACTAGAAGTGGTAATGACAAGCTAAAAGCAGCTAGATTGGTGGTATATTTATGTATAAATACTGTGCTATGGTATAACCATGATAAACCTGTGGTATCTGTACCATGATAACCAACCAACCAGTTCTTAATTCTTAGTAGGGCTGGACAATATGGCTGAAAAACGTATCACAATATCTCAGCTGATATTGATAATTATTGATTTTTTTTCTAAGCAGTTATGAGGCAACCTGAAAGTGGCTGCTCTAGTTTCTCAACAGTTTGCTGCTAGTTAACCAGAGTGAGTGAGTTAGTTGATGCCTACATTCCCCAGAGTGCTGTGTGGTTCTGGATTAACGTTCAATGGAATATTTATTATCTCTTGATACTGATTGTGTGTCTATTGCAATATGTATTGTTATTGATTTAGTGTTTATCCCTAGCTCCTAGGTATTCACATAAATCGTTAGGGATGCAAAACATTTCCTTCCAATAGTAATGCATAATACACTGTAATAATAACTGTACTGTGAAAAAAATTCATTTTTTTATATATATATTCCACAAGCGCAAATTATTGGTTACATTTTTAAATAGCAATTGATAGTTTTTTCCATGTTACATTTTCTTCAAAAACAAATAAAAAAACAAAAGAATGTTTATTCATTCGTTCAAAAACAACATTCAAAAAGCTGTGATAATGTTACCCTATAAATATTTCACAACGTCACCTGCATACAAGCTTAATTGTGTACTAATTTTATCCTTTGACTTTCAAAGATTTTTAACATGTATGCCTTGGTCCATTTTAATTCTGTAGTGAAAAAACACAACAAAATGTTACACTACAAACTATTCCTTACGTCATCCACTGAAACGCTTGTCCACACAGACACCAGCACCTGACACACACAACCGCCCACACGGCCGTCTCACTGGCCCACACACACTTGGACTCAGTCCACCGATCTGGAACCATTACACAACTATGAGATTAGGTAATTAGGTTGGATATGTACAAAAACCGTGCAAGCTGATTGAATGTGTTTGCATGAGGTGTTCATTGTAATGGGAGGGAGGGGTTTGAGGATGACATCATTGAAAAACCCCTGACCCCAATCCCGATTAAAACTCTGTAGATCAGTTCAGACAGAAGGACAGCTATTCAACAATCACTTTCTCTGGAGGGCTAGCTTTTTACGCTCTTGAACGTTTGGTGAAGTAAACGAGCTGCTTCTGGAGTCAGACTGCTGGTTTTAAGAGTGAAAACGTGTCATTTTTTTAAACACGGAGTGATGACATCCTTGCAAACACGCTGGGCGGTTTAGGTTAGTGGTCTGAGTCCATTCCCTCTGTGAGTGTATGGCCACCAGGCAGGAAAAAAGGAAATTCTCAGAGCAGCGGGTGAGTCACGCTGCTCCTGATGCCTTAATCCACCCGTCTGATCTGGCCCGGTGTTCTGACACCGGTTAGCCTGCTCTCAGACGCGTAATCTCCTGAAGGGAAACGCTCTGCTCAGCGGAGTTCTGCGCTGGGCGTTCGACCGCATCGTCCCGCATAAAGTCTGGATCAGAAAGTAGCAAAGCCGAGAGAGTCATCTGATGGGATGCATTGGAAGTTAGCTCTTTATGTGTTGCTGCATAAAAAAAAATTAAAAAGGAATATTTTAAATGGGTTAAAAAAAAAGAAATAAAATCATATTATATAACAGCCCTCAGCGGCCCTGTCTGTCGTTTCAAGCTAATAAAAAGGAATTCTTTCTGGTTAATAATTCATCTGTGATCAGTCACACCGCAGTCTGCTTGTCTTCATGTGTGTACACATAATATTTGGGAAGGATTAAGCTTTCTGTCAGGTTCTAAAAATGATACTCAGCACTGCCTTCAAATGGGGTTTTGATTCGAAGAAGAATAAAATATTAAAAACAGATAAAAAGAATAATTTAAAAGATTAAGCCCCCCACCCAGACTTCTCAGCATCAACATTCCCTCCTTCTCTCTGTGGATTTTAATGGTCCTATTAATCTTTAAAGAGCTCTGAATGTATAGTGTGTGTTATTATTCTGAGGCCTGGCCCGTGTGTGTGACTGCACCAATCAGAGCTTCACAACGTTTCCAGTCAAACGATGCGCTTGCGCAATTTCTAGATGCACCGATTGACGGGTTAAGTTTAAAATAGGGGCAGGGATTTATTGTATCGTTTATCGTGATAAATCTCTTACAACAATTCTGAAGTATTGTCGTCACGATAAATTACTATTAATGATGTTTAAAACTATCCGTATTCTTGGAATTGTTAGTTTTCAGAGAATCAATAAATATAGATAAGTTTGAAAATATGATTAAATGCTGTTACTGTGTGTGATCTAGTGATACAAATAATACTTCTTTATATGAGTGGTGTCTTAAAGAAGCATAATACAAATTTTCAAGAGCAGTACTTGTGGCAGTGGGGCTGTGAGAACGTTTTTGCTGATGTTTTATGATTTGACTTTAGTATAAATATTTAGATATGCTATTATTATTATTATGAAATTGATAATAAATCTGCTTTCCACAGAAAGTAGGAAAATATATGCTAAAAGCTTTGAATGGTAAACTAATACTGAATAAGTTTGAATAATACTGAAAACTCAATTTATTCCAGTAACTCAGTTTTCTAAGTAACACTTATCATATAGATCAATTGATGTTTCAATTGATCAACTGAAACATCAATTGCATCAAAAGCCTTCATTTCAAGTACTTATAATTTTCAAATACCATAAACACAAACATTTCAAATTAGAATATTGCATCATTCCAATAACGGTTTTTTATTTATTTTCTGACAAACAAGCCTCATCAGAATGCAGATTCTAATTTAGGACTGGTTTTCCTCAAGAGAAATCTTGAGGGGGGGCAGGAAAGAAACAAAAAGAGATAAAAATCAGAGCGTGATTTTAATCAAAGTCTGACTGATGTTTCTTGCATTGTGAGAAAAAATATTTTATTCACACATACAATTTGCTACGGAAGTATTTCTCAAAATGAGATGGATAATTATTTAATGTAACAAGTCGTGTAGACGTGTTCCACCCCTTGGGGGGGAACAAGAGAGTGGGACACCTTTAGAGAGAGGGGGAAGGAGGCAGGGGGCATAACTAATGTTTATGTTGCTGCTGATGCTCCAGTGATCCTGTCAAACAGTTTCACCTCAACGCGCAGCTCCGACTCTATTTCAGGGACCAAGCGGCCGGCTTTCTAACAAAAATACATAAATAATAAAAATACTGCTGAAGCAGCAGTTTGCATCTCCCTCACTGAGTTGGGAGAATTACTGCTTTCCCCATTAAGAGCAGAGAGCTAATCGTCAACGTGTCGATCAATCAGGTTCATTCCGTCTCACTGCATGCCAGCAGATGCACAGAAAGCAAGCGCGTGCTGTCTGTTATTTGATGACATCATCTCTGGTGGAAAGGCATTACCTCACCTCCCCTCAACAAAACACACACCGGGTCCGTCCTCTAAGCCCCGCCCCTACAGGGTGAGTCACTCCCCTCTGAACCCCCTCCAACGCCCCCGGAGCTTCTCCTGTTTTGCTCGAGTGATGGCTTGTTTTGTTTTTTCTGCAGACAATGCGGTTTGTGCTACTGTTGTCCCACGTTCTACTGCAAGAAATGATGAAAAAAAAAGAAAAAAAGAGAAAAAGATGAAGTGACACACAATGCGGGACGTAGCAGGTGACTGGCTGCTTCCGCCCCGGCGTGTCGAGGCCAGCCAATAGCGCGGCGGCATACCCCCCTCCAGCCTCCCATCACTGAGCAGACTGGTGTCTCGGGATCCGGTGTGCACCAATCAAACTGTTGCTAAGCTCCCAGCAGGAAGCGGGTGGAGGGGGAGGTGGAGGAAAGAGCCAGAGGCAAAGCAACCCCCTCCGCCCCCCCAACACACACACACACCTCCAACACCACCCTGCACATGCATTAAAGGGAGCCAAGCACACGGAGCAGACGGGCATCCCAGGTTACAGAGGCCATAGAGGGCAAGACAGGTTTTAAACTTACATAAAGCACAATTAACACACACACACACACGCACACACACACACACACACACACACACACACACACAGCTCAGATCATAACAAGTGACGTCACAACAAGTCAACAAGTTCAGAACCAGAGGGGCATCTCTGTTCAGCCGAGCCAACAGCCAGGGCCGGATTCACAGGGATGTGGGCCTCTGGGCTGGAGCCGGTTTTGGTGCCCTGTTCACCAAGGGGAAAATTATCTTATTGATGTAAATTACTGCAGTATATTAATATGTAGTCCTTTACATCAGGAGGTAATAACTGATGTATGGTGGCTAACTAATGACTAACTAACTAAAACTTCTTCAAATGCTTGAATATTGTTTACATTCATGAAAATCCTCAAACAATACAACTTGTGTTTTTTTTCCACTATGGGTTTTATATAAAGCACAACGTTAGCATAGCACCCATTCATTTAAAATAATAGGATTTGAAGCCATATTCATACTTCCTTTAGGAACCTTCTGAAATTTTAGGGGCGAGCTTTAAGCAGAAAGATCAAAGTTGTCTTCATATTTCAGGTCAGACAGGATAAAAGGTAAAAAGTAACAGATATCAGGTCAAATTCAGTTCAGAATTACATTGCAATGTTCTGCAATTAAACACTGTGATAAAAAACAAAGAGGGAAAAATGGAGAGAGAAAGAGAAAGAAAAACTAACAAAGTAAAACAGAAACAAAAAGAAAGAAAAAGAGAAGCCAAGAAAGAAAAACAGGAAGGAAAACAGAGAGAAAAAGAGAAACGGAAAGAAAATCAGAGAAAGCAAAACAAAGAAACAGAGGAAGGAAGAAATAAAGAACTAAAAATAAAGAAAAGAATGAAAAAAAAGTAACAAAGTGAGGATAGGAGGAGACAATAAAAAGGTTTAAAGAAAGAAAGGAAAAATAAAGAAGAAAGGAGCAAACTAAGACAACAGGAAAAAAGTGGAAAAAAACAAATATTGTTCTATACTTTGATTTTTTTTTTTTTCTGTGCCATATTTTTCCAATCTGACTTCTCAGTCTAAACATCATCAGAATCAGTCAGGGCTTTAAAAAAAAAAGAAGAAAAAAAAAAAAAAAGAAACAACAGCAATTAAACATGGAGAACTTGATCGATAAGCTGGGGCTGGATGGTGCTGCTGCACTAATGAGACCCAAACACTCCCACGCAGCAGCGGCAGACCGGCGCTCAGCTCCGACCCTGGTTAATATCAGAGGCCTTTTCCCCTGGAGCTTCAGCGCAGAGACAGAGCGGGTCCACATCAAAGCGCGCCTCTCCGCGTGCAGCCGCGTTGTCTCGCTCCGGGGCGTTCCGTGTGTCAGTGTGGGAGGTTTAAGCTTCTGTACACATGTAGAGGCGAGGGGTTTGCCACGCTCGTACGCGCAAGAACCCGCTACAGTCAACAAAACAAGCGCATCCTCCGGGCAAATCAGCTGCTCTGCGATTCATGTGCATGTCTGGGGTGCGTGCAATGAGGTCTACATGATAGCAGCAGCTCCCTCCTGGCTCTGGCTGCTGAAAGTGCATCAAGTTGAAATATTGGTCTAAATATCTACAAACAGCGAGGGGGAAAGAAAAGAGGGAAGATGGGTTGTTTATAGGAAAGAAAACAGGCAGAATGCCCCTTTAACTCCCACTTAACATGTATCAGTCTAACAATATATTTCCTCTTTGAGAAAGTTGTTTTTTTACAACTGGATAAGAAGCCCAAAAGGCTTGATTCCATTTACACTTTTCAACATTTATCCCTAATCATCAATGTATTTTATTTGGTTCAAAAATTATTCTTATATTTATTTTCTAAATAAAAAATTGAAAGGTCTGGTGTGTCTTTATTAAATAAATTACTTATTTTCTGTCTTTACCGGCGTTGAACATTTCCCCCCTACGTCTATGAAAATATTTCAGCCAATCAGAGCTTCAGATATAAGCAAAGGCTCTTAATTGAAAGGCCTTCCCCCGCAGCATGATGCTGCCACCCCTTGAACTGTGCAATTAATCAAATTCCTGGTTACATTTAATGCTATTAACTATTTAAATACTATTACAAACAAGCTGTGTTTGTGTCAAGAAAACACAACTTCACAATTGCAATGTTTTCATTAAATTAAAAAACACTATTAAAATCACATGTGAATAAGCTTGTTGACACAATAAGTCACTGAAAAAACATGCTAGCCGTGATCCTCCAACTACTTCCTGTCATCATCTTCTTTGTGGTTTGCACCAGTGGCAACATCCAGTTGTTGATCGTGTGATGTGACAAAAGTGTTTCCATTGAATGTTTGCAAACTAAACCAATTTCAATATGGCTGAAAAACATATAAATAAAACACCTCATCATAGTGCCAAAAATTTTTAAATAAAAAATTAGAGCTTTTTTCAAAATGTTTTCCATTAAGCAAATGTATCTTGCAAATTATAAGGTCAACAGAAACACAGCTACCGAAGCCTTTGTGATTGACATAAATGATGGAAATCCATGTGTCAAGACGGTTTTTGGTTTCAACGAGGGGACATCGAGTTGATTGTACCTCAGGTTTGCTGAGGCTGGAGGACACCAGGCACCCTGAGCCCACGTCCAGGTCCCACTGCTTCCTGCCCTGGTTGTGAGGATCCAGCGCCGAGATCCGCCCGTCCAGGGTGCTGATGATCACGAGGGACCTACGGACACAACACGCAGACGTCAAAATAAAGTTTAGTGAATTCCAAACTCATGAGGCGACACCATCAGAAGCAGATGTGTCCTCCAGGGTTTGCCCCAGTTGGGTTTAACCAATGAACAACGAGGAGCGCCGTAGCAGCGCTGCAGATGTCTCCTTCCCTCTTGAGTCCTGTTTTTGTTTGAAAATCAGAGTGACCTTCAACAGAAGCTCCGACCGCAACACCTGTGCCAAGAACCCCCCCGCTGCGTCAGGTGGTTAGGGTGGCATATTGATGAAAGAGAATTATTAAAACATGACACACAGTCACCTGACGGCGGCCATGAGAGATCAGGACCAC
Source organism: Poeciliopsis retropinna (assembly GCA_010277075.1). NCBI lineage: Eukaryota > Metazoa > Chordata > Actinopteri > Cyprinodontiformes > Poeciliidae > Poeciliopsis > Poeciliopsis retropinna. The sequence continues at coordinate 6,288,599 of VMRM01000028.1, forward strand.
AGATGTGCTCGGAGAATGGAAACATGGCTGATTCGCTCCGTGAGGAGAAGAGCTGAACTTGTCGAAGCAAAGTAGAACAATTACATCCTTGTTATTTAGTTCTTGTTGGGGCCCTGACTGTTTGCATACTGTTTCCCCCCTCTGTAATAAAGTGTTTTACATGGTTTCTTCCTGTATTTCTAGTTAGAATTTCTAACTTTTTCAGACTTCTCAAACTTCTCATTTCTATTTTTCCATTTTTTTTCAATGTATAATGTTCAGTGGTCTGCGACAGACTGGTGACCTGTCCAGGGTGACCCCGCCTCTCGCCCAGAACATTAACTGGAGATGGGCACCAGCACCCCTCCCGACCCCAGTAGGGACAAAGGTGTTAGAAAATGGATGAATGGATGGACAGACGGATGTCCAGTGGTCAAGTTTTAAGTATGGAACCCCAGAGTGTAAGAGGGAACAAAAGATAGACAAACATATAGATGGTCGGAGGAACAGACAGATGAATTGTACATCTTTGTCAGATGGATTAATACGAACTCCATGTTTCCCTCACTCATGAATAAGACCCCAAGATGCATATTAAAATTCAAAAATATTTTATTAATACTTATTGATTGATTTGTTGATATTTATTTATACTTAGAGTGCAGTCAGACCAGCCCTGTTTAGTCCGTTTTAATTTAACTCCAGTTCACTTGACTAGAAATTCTGGTTCGCTTTGGGAGGTGTGAATGCGCAATTGAACTTTTGTTCCATCTAAAAACCTTGAAATGAATTCTGGTACGGTCTGAATACAAATGTATTGAAAAGCAGGAAGTGGACTATAGTAAAAGCCAAAATACAACCAAAACAAACATGTAGTTCTAGCGCTAGAGGGACAAGGTCTTTGGCCTACAACCTTAAACCACTAAAATGTGACACCACTCCATTTTTGTTTACATTTCACAAAAAAGGAAGTTGCATTCAGTGTCTTCTTCAGAGGTTTTCGTGTCGTTTCCTTCAGTGGTTCTTGGTGCAGCGCTACCACAGGTGAGGAGGCAAACAAGTTTTTCAGAGAGTTTGGTTTGCTTGACTCAGGGCAGTGTGAAAACGAACTGCAGCAGCTGAAAAATGCAACGAATGGTCCCCAGTCGACCCGAGTCTACCGAACTATTAGGTGTGAAAACATCCTTAAACTCCTCCCTGACTTGGAGAAGGCACCATCCGGCTCAAAACTATGGTCACAGATTTAGAGGTGATGAGTTTCATCATGGCTGCCTCACACTCGGACAGTATGTGTTAGCTTTGGAGAGGCTAACAACTAGCATGCCTAGTCTGGCAGTAACCAGACACGACCTAAGAAAAATTTACCAGAAAAAATAGTTGACATACATTTGGATCCATTGACATGTGTTCTTTTGAAAGTATTTCCTATAATCTAACGTGATTTCGAGTATAAATATTAAATATAAAACATAAAGACAGAATTATTGTAAAGGTAGCATCATATTATTGACATGACCATACAACAAAGCTTAATCAAATACTTAAAAAATAAGCCAAACCTAAAATTAACCTAACCAAAGAAGAAATGATTAAACACAGGAAGTGGAATGCAGAGCTATTGTGGTCCAATCGCTAAGAACAGGATCCAGGTGAGTTACGAGCCATGAGCTGGCACTGAAACCAACTGCGTGAAGAATAGAAAGTGAAACCTCAGTGGAGTCAAATATATAACCACAGCCTCCGGAACCTAAAATAATTCTTGTTTGTTGGTTGGTTGGTAGAGCATAAAAGCCCTCCTAACACTCAATGAATTCATTTTTCATTCAGAGGCAGCGCTGGCTGACAGCGAGCAGCCACAACTGAGAATTGGGGGAAATAGGACACAGGGGGTGGAAGTATTTACTTTGCATGATATATGGGCTGAGAATTTCCAACAGCACGAGATCCCCTCACCCTTGAGGAAAGATTTTAAGAAGTAATGAGGTGATGGATTTTTTCCCCTCTTTTTATTCCCCCCTCATCCAATTAATTCCCCTGCTCTACCTAATAGTTATACAGATGAAGGCTTTTAGTACCAAGTGCAAATTCTACTAATGGCTTTCATTGCTGTTTATGTGCTCACACAGCAATATCTGCTAACAGCGCTTCCTTTTCTTTTTCTCTCTAGTAGCAGGAAGACTTGGATGAATTGAGACGTCAACCCCACCCCTCACCAAACTGTTGGGGTTTCTGCCGCATTGCTTGTCAGTCATGTCCAGAGTGTTGCCCGTGGCCACTTCCTGCTTATTGATTTTATCTGTTGAAGAAGGGGATGCCGTCGATGGGCTCTTAGCTTTATTTAACCAGGGAGGCCACAGCGAGTGCTGCTGAGGCTTCACCTATTGTTGAGGCAGCTTCCCAATGTTGTGGTCAACCTGTTCCCCTTGGATACTAAAGGGAAAGGTTAAGCTTCCATGAGATGAAATTCTGTGAAGTGTTTACAGTAGATGATGCTCTTTGAGTCTTCATTCAGCTTACGTCTGGACTAGATGGTCTTTGATGCTAACGCTAGTCCAAAAGGCACCAAGAGCAAAGTAAACTTTTACAATTCCAATCTCAAAAACATGTATGTTCATGAGAACACTATGTTATGAACTTTAACACTGTCGATACATTTGCAAACAGGTGCGATTATTTACACAGAAACCAGTCGTTATTTACACAGGTAATTGAGACAGGAAGAAGTGTGGCACTGATCACCTTCCCGAGTGAAACTACGGGGCAGGATTAGGGCCAAAATTGGAACTACCACACGCAGAGTGGTGGCTCCATCCTTTCTTTAGCAAGACTCTGGCCTGATTATAGACACGACGGCAACGGAGGAGACTACTCACTTGCGTTAGCTTCAGAGAGGCTAACAAGTAGAGTACCAAGGGTGGTCGGCCATTGGATTGTCTACTTCCCCTGCTGCCCATTAGACCGGATAGGCTGGTGTTAGTAGTACTGAAAAAGCTAACAATTAGCAAAACAGAGCCAGTCATCCATGGGGAATCTAATTTTTGAGAGTTTGAATGACCAAAAGTAAATCCCAGCTGATCAAGAAAAATCGGCCAATTCCAACCTCCAGCGGACAGATTGGTGCATCTCTGATTGTAACAGTCTAACAAAATTACCAATTCCCTCTTACAAAAGTAATGTAGATTATTTGTAATGGAGAGAGACTGCTTTTACTCACACAACAACCCATTACAGCTCAAGTGGAGCTACAAGTGTGTACACAGATGCAAATTGTATCACTAAACAATAATGGATTATGTGTTTAGTAACGCCTTCTAAAGCTGAGATTATCTCTCAGAGTCTGCTGTAAGCATCATCAGCCTCAAGTGTAGAGCGCTAAGAAAAACATTGTTTTCCTTGCAGCCACCAATAAAAACAGAGCTCTAAAGTCTGCTCTCGTCCTCTCAATTGGCTGAGAAACCCAGCCAAAAATATTAGGCTGATTGGTTGTTGCTAAGCAGTCGGCTCGCTGAGAGGGTGGAAGCTTTCCTCGGCCTTCGCTCGGCCAGCCCCCCGCCCGTCCCCTGGCAAGTTGCACTATGAATGTTAAAGTGATCTAAAAGTCACTGAGATCACCGATTTCATCTCCAGAGATAAAAAGATTTGATTCTCAGGGCTCGATCAAAGGCTTTTGTGGCCTCTTTGTACGGCAAGTAAAGGATGAAGGGTTGTGTGTGTGTGTGTGTGTGCCTGTGTGAGTGTGTGTTGCTCTATAACTTATGTATCTGGGCAGAGACAAGTGGAGTCAAAATAGTACTAACAGAAAACAAAGAGCCCCGCTGCATCATTTAGCACTGGAGGCGATTTTATTTACCACTTAGGGGCCCCGAGACGCCGCAGCTCTGCTCGGCTCCAAAGGGATAACATGCAGCCTGTGGGGTTGCTGCTGCCGCCCGTGACAGAGACACTGAGGAAGACATTTGAATGGAAAATAAAGACTGAAAAAGGGGAGGCTGCCAACAGACTGTAAGCTGTGCGCGTTCTCGTCTGTGATGCTGTCAAAATGTCATAAATGGTGCAGGGCGCTCCTCAAAAAATAAGAAAGGAGGAGAAAAAAAAATCACAAAGCGCACCGTGGAGCGGAGAGCCAATTAGCCTCGCTCTCACCAGACTGCTCTCCTCAGAGACGCTCAGCCTCAGTCTGCACACACCGGCAAAACTCGGCGGCTGGTAAACACTCTCTCCATTGACAGAAACAAACCAGGATGTTTACAGAGCCAGTCTCCAAGGAGCGCGAGCTTCCGAGCCGGGGCCAATCCCGACAGCCTGCGCGCTCTTCTCGGCGGCCAATGGAAACACGGTTTTCCCTTCTCGGCTGTCCAATGAACGAGCGGCCCTGCGCGCGTGAGAGCCAACAGCGAAGCAGGATCGCCTGTAACCATGCAACGGGAAGCAGCCCGCGCGAGCAGCAGCCGCTCTGCCCGGCATGCGGCCGCTGAGAGGCAGGATGAAAATACGAGCGCGTGGGGAGCACGTGGAGAGGAAGTTGTGGATGCAGCTCGGAGCTGGCCGCACCCAGCGTCACCAACATCGCCAGCTGCTGCGGCAAAGTGTGCACTTGTCATCAGGGCGAGCCAAAACGGCTTAACGACCGCCATGATAGCTAAATTAATTTATAAAACCGTAATTAGACATAGGCTAACTAGTTAAATTGTTACAGTGAGGTACTGCGGTACCACCCTCTCTTCACTATGTTCTCACAACGCGCTCAACTGAACTGAAGTAGCAGTATTTTTATTCTACCCACCACAAACCAATGGAAAACTTTGGAAGTATGAAGATGTGACTTTTTTAAAATTGTTAGCTGTAGAAAGTTAAAGTATAGCCATGTTTTCCATTCATGCTTTTTTAACGTGCAATTTGAAGTATCACTTTAGAAAAAGTTGGTGATGGAAATGGCAAAATTCGAAATAAGTTCCTCAACTTCACAGAAAAAAGTTTTCACAATCGCTTGAGGGGATTCTCAGCTTTTGCAGAAAAAGACTCAAAGCGCAGAGTACTGACAAAGGGAATGTGCCCAGCCTCTGGTGGGTGCTAAGAAATGTCCCAAGTCCAAACCTCCATATATCTATTACATGCAAGTCTGCAGCATCTACATCTTTTTATTTACTGTGTAGAATTAACAGAACATTACTTGCAAGGTGTGTTTCCTTGACTGGAAACACGCCTAACTTCCATTTTAAATTTAAGCGTTCGCTCAAACTTTGCATGACAGTTGGATGGAAACATAGCAACTGTTAAAAAAAAAAAAAAAAAAAAAAGCTAAATTTTTTCTAATTCAATTTCTATGCTGTAAAGTCTTACTGATAAGAGGAATAATAGTCCTAATATAAAAACATAACACAGTTTTGCCCCTCCCACACCTGTTGCTAAAAGAAGAATGCTTTCTCCTGTTCCTTACCACAAAAAAAGTTTGGCTTTTGGGACAGATTTCAGGAAATGGTGGGAAAACTAAAAAATTGCCACCTATCACTATAACAGAGGTATATTTTGTACAATACGTAGAAATCACGACTCAATTTAGAGCCTAAATCTCAAATGACATTAACATTACCGTATTATATTGCAAAATTCAACATGCTGCACATAAACAATGAAAAAAAAACCCAATTTCTGTCACAAAAAATCAATCATAACATTATAACTGTTTTTATTTAAAATTCTTGAACTTCACTCAAGGTTGTCAGTAGCAGGGGGATTGTCAGATTCTCATACTGGTCCATGCAAAGGCAAAACCCCCATTTTACTGCTCCATAAACCTAAACAAAATGGATCAGTATCTCGTATTCATGGTGTTGACTTCAGCAGTAGAATAACTGACAGCAATCTGCTTTGAAACATCGACCTTGTATCCATCGGTGGCAGTGCAGCAGAGAGCAAAGGGTGTGGTTTGAAGAAAAAGTTGCTGCACTTCTAGCCTGAAAAAAAAAAAAAATCTCTCTTCCTATACACACACACACACACACACACACACCATGTGAAAGGTGTTGCCGTCACTCTCTCCTCCCGTCGCACGTGGTAAAATCCAAACTCTGTGGCGCCACGCTCCCACCTGCTGATTGGCCACGAGTCCGCTCCGAGCCGCGGATATGACTGGTTGTTGCTAAGCAGTGATGAGACGGTGAGAGTGAAAACAAGACAGCGTGGTCCTACTAACCCTCAGCCCACTGTGTTTTTAAACGCTCCCTTCTCTTCTCTGTCTCTCTCTCTTCTTCTCTCGGAGACTCACACCTTTCTGCCTCTGCCCCACCCATACTGCAGTGCTGCGAGAGACGGGTCCTGCCGACGTACCAAAATAACCACTGACCTAATAAATTCCCTTCCAACTGATAATCGCGTTTAAAACCGCCGTCGCTTCTGACTGTGACTTCTGCTGTTGCGCATCGCCACGACCAGACCGCTCGGTGTCATTAGTCGGTGTCACCAAAGATAAAAACACATCTCAAGACGGGAAAGTGCTAACCAGCTCAAGAAACGTCCTGAAAAAATAAAAGGGAAAACAAATCAATATTCTGTTCTTATTGTCACACAAATCCAAACTCTGCATGAATAAATCAACAACAAACTCTAACCGTGAAGAACCCAGTTCAGGCGACTCTATCAAGTCCTGATAGGTAGATCAATCATCCCCAGTGTGACCTGTTATTTTAGGGACAGTGTCTATTAATAAACCACACAACATCTCCCCCAGCTTCGGAAAGCAGAGCACCGTAAAGTTTAAAAAAAGAATGTCTTCTCTCCATCCTTTACCTTACTGTAACCAGACCCATGTGGCCAACTCGAATTCTGAGCACTGACCCAATCTTTCCCTTGCAATTGGCTAACAAGTTGCCCGGCTTGGCCGATTGGCTGTTGCTAAGCAGTGGGGGCTGTTGGAAGCCGGCTCCCGGACAAGGCGGCCCAGAAGAGCTGTTGCAGCTACAGAGCCCTGGGGGTGTGTGTGTGTGTGGAGATTGATGTGTGAGAGAGGGGGGGGTTGAAAGGTTGGCGGTGAGGGTAGTTGGTTCACACAAAACGAGCGTCCTCTCTAATCTCACCTGGAAGTGCTCCCTGAGCTGCGCCGTTGCCCCAGCGGAGGGCCCTGGGAGACGGAGTGTCAAAGCTTGGGAAGGACCATCGTATGTGCACACGAAAACGGGTTCAAAACACGCCGACAGGTGGCTCGCTGAGCTTCCGGAGCGCGAGGCTCCGACGCACCGGCGGCAGAGGAAAGGTGGGGTGACAGCTGACAAGGCGACACAAGAGCGCCGCGCGTCACCTTGTGAAACCCGGATCAAAGCAGACATCTAGAATATTTATAGATTACAGGTACAGTGATGGATGGTGGGGGGAGAGAGTATGGAGGGGATGAAAAAGACAACAGCAGCAAATATCAAACTTTGAGAAAAAGATGTTGACACCTGGATGTGAGGATGTGTTTGAAGTGATCGTGTTTGGAATAAGGCAAATTTATCCGGGTGGTTTAAGTTGTGATTCTGTCAGCAAACATAAAACCAGAGTGGATAAAGAGATACGGCATGCTTAGGCAAATTCAACAGTGAAACCGAATTATGATTTTATAAGAGATATAACAGGATTGGGTCTGTTTGGATTGGAAAGGAGGTGGCTGACGGTGAAGTACTGAAAGGAGCGGTGGGAGGAGTTAGTGGCTGACCTCATTCATACTGAGGAGAAATCCTTGATGGTTTCACAGCTATTGACACAACTTCCTCTGTTTTAAGTTACTTTTATTTTTTTTATTTTCAAGTCTCCTTAAGTTTGGAGCAACGAAACTGTCTGAAAACAACTTGCTTTAAAAGTGAAGTTATTTTCAGATTCTTATCGTACATCGCAAAAACAACAACAACAACAACAAAAAACTCTTTAAATGACAAAGTAGGTATACTAGGGAAAAATGGTTCTTTTTGGTTATTGGTTGAGTTACTCCTGCCATGTCTCTCTGGGATCATCTGTAGCAGTGCTGCTTCACATATTAAGACCAGTTGCTTTTAAAACCTAATGAGGCAATGCCATTCGAACAGCAACAACAGCCTGAATCTCTCATTGCGTCGAGACACTGGAAGTCAATGAAACTGACCAACAAGCTTGAGCATTCGCCATATCACTCAAAAACAATCCTAAAATCCCATTTTCTTCACATCGTGAAGCCACTGCAACAGAATTTGTTTATTCTTGCTGACTTGTGAGAAAGCAGATATACTGCATTAACATCGCAGAAACAGGTTTGAAATTTGGTTTATCTCGATATCAAACGAGATCCCCGTTCGGATCACAGTTCTGCAGTGAACTCAACTTCAGATGTTTTTACATCACGTAAGTCGATCCATCGCCGTTATGAGCCCGCTGTGCTTTCAGAGCATGAAGTTGAGATTGTGGAACCAAAAGGGCGTGGCATTCAACTAGCAGCTCTCGCGTGAGCGACGCATACGGCTACGTTCACACAACGGGTAAATGCCACCCATGTCCGACATTTTCACAGACCCAACTGATGAAACTTCAATAATTTCAAAATGTATCCACAGACGGCGTCGTCCATTATTAAGTCCGTAAGCAGTGCGCTTCCATTTGGCGTCTACGTTCTTCTTCTGCGTTCTTGGGTCGCCATTGGGGCTGTGGATTGTTCACACAGACGTCCAATTGTGGGCGTATTTAATTAGCATGAACGACCACATGAAGAAGAAAAGTATTTCAGCAAAAAAATGAAAAAAATAAATAAATAAAATTGGAATGAAGACTTGCTCTGTGGAGGTAGCCTAAGTTCTGTGGCAAATACAAGCAAAGCTACTGTGCACCGTCCTCAACATGTTGGCTGCATCAGACTCAGCTGAGCAACACATTTGTCAGATCAAATGGACTCTGGAAGGTCATGTGGCACGACTGTCTGCACTGTACACTCCTGCTGCTTCTGCAGCTGTCTTCACGTTCCACCCATCTTCATCATGTCTGGAGTTTTGTTTTTGTTTTTTTTGTTCTTGTGGAATGGAAGGTGCAAAGTACATGTGTTGATCAGGTAGCAAAACGACGGTCTGAAATGGAGTTAGTGACGCTGTAATCCCAACAAAAACTCAATGAAGATAATACATTGAAACCATTATCGCTACAAGTTTAATATCTAATCTCAAAACAATGACATAATGAAACTATTACCAGAACTAAAACCAGTAATCCCATTGCATTCTTCACTCGCTACAAGAACACAAGCTTGAAACTTCGCTTTCGACCTGCTGAGATGAGATGAAAAGTTGAAAATCTCGCCTTTAAAATTGTTTAATTTCATATTATTTTGAGATGTCGCAATAGAATGATGTTTTGAAATCTCGCCATCTATCAAATAAAATAGTAAAACTGTCAGTATGGTGATAAACAAGCATAAAATTTCATAATCTCTATAGAATGAGGAATAGTTGACCGAAAAAAACCCACTCAGTCTTCTGTTGCGATAATGTGATGAAAATGTTACAAATATTAATAAAAAGGTTAATACATAGAAATGAGTTTGAGGTATTCTTTTTACAAGATATTTAGTAAACAAACTTATGGCAACAAAATGAGAATAAAACCATTCTTTCTGACCTAAAGGGATAGAAAAACTTATGATAAAAATCTAATTATGATCTCGACTGTCATGCTCAGGTAAGGTAACGAGTTCTTCACAGTTTTAAAACTTTTTATTCTTAAGATGACAATTTTAATAAAACCCAAAAACTATTTAGAAAAATTACACAAAATCACAGTCATTTTTTAAACTTAGAAATCAAAATAATTAGAAAATTATGAGATGTCTAAAATTTTAATTCTTATTTGTGTAAACAAGATTTATGTCCAACATCCCTTAGAAAATGAATGTAAATTTGAGCCACAGAAGTTTGTTTTCTTTTGTTTTTAAACTCAACTGAAAGACGAGTTTCCAAAAACCAACAATCTAATTCTGGTGCCAAGAAGAAAAGCCAGCGGAGAGCGTGCGCTCCTGTTTCCAGACAGGTGGAAAGGCTGCATGCTGTATGCAGCAGACTATATACCCGAGGGGTGACATTAAAAAGCAATGTGTATGTATGAGAGCGTCGGGTGAAGAAGCAAAGGGTAAGATGTGAGCGAGACTAAACTCAAAAGGGCGAGAGACAAAGAGAATAATTTCAGGGGGAGACACAATCCAACAGAGACATGCAGATGGATGAGCTGCAGACGCTCTCTGCATGTTTTAACACCCACATTAAGCCCCCTGAAAAGTGTTTTTGTTTTTTTATTATTTCTAAGTTTTTAACAAAAACATTATACATTCTACTGGTTTGTGTTCTGGTAAGAAAAACTCTGTTCCTAAACTTGTGGAGAAATTAATCGAAGCATTTCCGGAAAGTGGAAATCTAAACGCTAACAGTGAACATTTGGAAAAGAATACGTTAAGAATGTGAAGTGGAAAGTGACATGATGAGAGGGGGGGGGGGGGGGGAGGACAGGAGGAGGTTCACAGGAGGAGATGAAGGTGCAGAGAGGGAGCAGGGTGTGACCACCACCAGGATGAACGTTCAGGAGGGTTTCCTGCGGCTGCTGAGGTGACAGGCGGGAATGTTCTGCTTCTTTCCAAGCAAACTGCAGCACTTTAGTTTTATAGCTAACAAGACGTGGGCTTTAGTAGAGCACAACTTCCACTTTGCCTGTTAAACACAGAAAATCACTTGATCTGTAGAAAAACATGGAAGAGAAAGGGAGAAAAAGATCTTGCTTAATTGTCTTTCCCAAGGTTAAATATGTATTAAAATTAAAATCCTCTATTCTTCCAGTTTGTTGTTGTTTTTAGCAGGAGGTTTAAAACGTTCTCTTTTACCAGTGTTTTTAAAGTCAATTCAATAAAATTGGCTAAAGTGACCAGATTTAGGTTTTACTTGAGAAGATGTCACTGCATTCAAAAGTGTCTGAAAATAATAAAATAAAACCAAATAGCTTTTTAAAGCCAGCTTGCATTAGCACGTTACATTTATGTGAGGTTGTATATTTTGTCTTCTATCTGCTTGTTTTACGTATGTTAGCTAGATGTAGCTTGTCATACTTATGTTAGCTTGTATTCGTTTGTTACACTTATGTTAGCTTCTATCTGCTCGTTATACTTATGTTAGCTTACATTAGCCTGTTATATTAGTTTGTTATATTTATGTTTGCTTGTATACTTATACAAACTTGTTATACTTATGTTAGCTTAACATAAGCTTGCTGCGCTTATGTTAGCTTGTATTAGTTTGTTATACTTAATTATACTTAGTAGTTTGTATTCGCTTAGGAAGCTGACATACCTTTGTGTAATGCTACTTGACATGCTATTAGCTAGTGTTTGCAAAGCACCCAATCCAGAAGCTATATTTATTTTCCTTTGAGCTGATTGGCTGTACCCCCAAGAGAGGATATAAGTAAAATCGTGGGTATTAGCTCCTCAGTAGTGCAGAGATGGTTTCCACTGTGAGTATTAATGCATATTAACGTGTATTTGGTGTTGGAACTATTAAGCGTCTTAGAGGTGGACTCACATATTCAGTTTTTAGCTAATCACCAACGCCCATAAATACCCATACTGCATTGTATATTATTTTTACAGGCAGCAGGAGCAAGTGTTGACCTTTAATTTTTAAAAACAAAAGCAATTAGCTCTATAATCATGTTATGCACTCACTTAAACCTTTTCTGCTACCGTAACACTGTGTTAATCTAACTCGAGGTTATCACATAATTGGAATTTCCTATAAGGCCGAGTCTCGTCGGGTGTCATCATGGAGCATATGAGGGAAAGGTTAAATGGACAGACTTCGATAAAAGCACTGAAGTTATAAAGCGCTTTTCTCGACATACTGACTCAAATCGTTTTACACCAGAGCCACATTCACCCGATCGCACTAACACACACGCACCCATACATACCCAGGACTGCGTTTTGAACCGCCAAAGTGAATCCAGCCGCAATAAATTTGAACATAAAGTTCAGAAAGGGTGCTGGAAATCTTCAAAAGGTTCAACCAACTCTCCAACAAGGTCTCCACTTTGATAACTTCAGTCAAGCTCCCGAATGAAAGATTAACAGAATGTTTGGAATATCACACAGAGAATAATTTAGTGTAGGACATTTTACACTTCCAGCACGAAAGACGGGGAAAAAAAAAAAAAAAAAGGACACTGGAATAATCAGGGTCCATGAGGCTGTATCAGCCCAACCTAACACAGCTGCAATGGTCTGTGGAAAATAAATAAATACCATAATAGGAACACACTGCAGCAAACACCTACAGTGGGCGTTGAACCTCCTGTTTACCAAGAAAGACAGTATCGGTGCTGCACCCAGTGTACCCAGCGCTGCAGCTCACTGAGACATTCAACTTCTGACTAACAGCTTTACGGTGGATTTTCACAGATGACACAGTAAGAACAGCACAAGTACAACTCCGTACACTGGAAGAAGTTTATATCCTGATAGATTAAAGTCACGCTGAAAACAGCTTTTATGCTGTTCTTCTATATCCTTCAATCCACAGTCATTGTCTTCTCCAAAACTCAACGTGAACTGATTGTTAATAGCGTAAACAGACTGATTTACCTAAGCAGCTGACAGGAGGCTATACACACCGCAGCATGAGATGCTTCCTCTGTTGCCAAGTGAGGAGGAAGGCTTCCACTGAATTGGAAATGTAACGAGGTCTTTATAGAGCAACGGTACCAGAGGAATAACAGTGATAGTTGAAGTAAAATAAGGACATGAAAGAGATATAGCAACAAAACGTTTGCATGTATAAGACTATTAATCATGCCAAATTGATGTAAACCTGAGAAACTGTTGAGTCTGTTCTTGAAACTTTGAAACTGTTTGAGTTTTTTTTTATTGCATAACGACAGCAAAAGTGGGACAAGACATACTCAATCAAAACAACTTTCAACACACCTCAAAAAACTGTAATTACAAGTCAGTTCAGGACCCTGGTCCAAAAGCAACAGCATTTGTTAAACAATTAAAACATTACCTTGCGATATCATGAATTAAAATAGTAAACAAGGACCTCACATAAGCAGTGATGCTCTGGTCAGGGTTTAGATTAGATAATGATGGTTAAGTAGACTGAAAATGATTGAAATATATCCAACAAAAGAAAACATACTATATTCACAAAAGCCCCATTATGTCACTATTTATTTCTATGAACAATCTATGAATCTATGAACAATATCTGGTCAGTGAGCCGGGCCAGCATTACACTTGTCAAAGTATTTGGTCTGAATTTGACTTGTTTTGCCATTTCATTCATTTCTTGGAATAATTACTCAAAGATATCACATGTTAGATATTTTACAAAACTAACATTTGCGTTTATTTTAAGTTTAGTTTTTGTTTTGGGGGGAAAAAAATATCTACGTGCAACACTGCGGCACTATTGGCGCTCCATACACACTTTCTCGTTAACTGTTACAAACACGCCTTCGGGCAGACTGCAGAACAGGAACTTTCCGCTGCATGTTTCTGATCGAAAGGATGAAGCAAAACTTGTGTTATTTGTGTATATCTATAAAGAATAACCACTAGCTGACCCCAAACGAATGGCGACCCAAACGGTGCAGTTATATTTACGCAATTTCATCCAAATACTCCCCGAACCCATTTTCGGACACACTTGTCAACATCGCGCTGTCTCAGTTTTCACCTGCCAGTCCGCTGGCGGATTTCATCTATCTTTAGTCATTTAGTTCCCAGCACTTTTTCAAAATGCCTGATAAATTGTACAGTAAAATTGGAAATTAAAAAGCAGTTTATGAGTCAATGAAGCATTACCAGATAGATAAACAATAACTTCTGTGCAGCACTATGGCGGAAGGATACTCCAAAAGTGTGTCAAAACACAATAAATGGTTCCTTTAGCTGTTTTATTTCAACATTCTATCTTAGTTTAGCTTTAAATATGAAGATGCTTGTGTGTCACACTGGAAATAACATGTGTTTCCAGGTCCTAAACGACAGTGTCCGATAATGGGTTTCAAGCTACTAGCTCTGTAGCTCTATATGCGTTCGTGCTGTAATTACCTCGTAGGTCGAACATTTCCGTCACTTTCTCCCCGGGACTCTTCGGCCTCCGCTGCAGACCAGTTCTCGTCGTCCTCCACCGTAACGTCAGCTCCAGTGACCGCGCTGCCCGTGTTCTCCATGCAGAGCTCCTCCACGGCACCATGTCCTACCGAGGTCGCCGCCGAACCCCGGCTGTCGGACCCCGGCTCCAGTCCGGTGGCGGAGCCCTGAGCTTCCGAAGTCCCGAAACCTATGAGCGCTTTCAGCAGCAGCAGCAGCAGGAGCACCAGGGTAATGCTCACGCTTCCAGAGTGAAGCCCCCTTTCCATTTGTAAGACTGGCACATTAGTAAAGTAGCTGATTTACGTGCCACTAAGCAAGTAAACCTGAACATGAAAATAATTAAAGTGTAAAAAACTGAAATGATATAAAAAAATGTCTCTGCGTCTGGAAATACGCCCCACTTGAACGTGTTCTTTAAGTAAACATAAACAGCCTCTGGGACACCATGTTATTCCCTTTATACTAAACTGAGTCTTGCCTTGGTTACCCTAAATCCCGCCTTGTTTCTACACTGGGATTGGAGGCTAAAAATCATCCTTGCCATCACATGTAAAGTACTATTCTGTCATTGCGCAATTTACTGCCAATCATGTGTCCTCGCACACTAAGCAGAATCTGATTGGATTAGGAATGCGTCAGTGAAAGGGGCGGGCTCAGAGCGAACCAGCCCCCCCAAACAGTGACCGCCATTGGCTGATTCGCTGCCTGTTACGTAGACGCAGGCGTCCTGTCAGAGCTGACGCAAAAAAGTCCCTGATGGCAGTTCCTGTTGAGTGTCGCCGGTTGGTCGGATGTGCGGCTTTCCGTCAAATAGAGAGGTCGTTTGGAGAAGCAACGACGCCATTGGTTGATTCGGACATCTTGGATGAGCTGGATTGGTTCATTAAGATGTCACTCAACGTGGTTGTCAGGCCCAGCCAACATGAAATCTTCAACGTGGCTTAAGGTTAAAGCGGTACAGTTCCTGGTCACGAGTTGTTCCTCGAAATAAATAAAGTGTAGTGACATAATACCTGCATTACTTAATGTCTCCGCTGTCACTTTACACAAATTTAATCAGGAAAGCAAAATGTTTTGAGTGACTTCAGTGAGTCACTGTATATAAAGTGAGCTGTTCTCTGCCAACTATGAAGTTTGTGTTTCTAGCACCACCTCCTGGTCACAGAGCGACATTCAATCTAAAATCTGATCCGACTTCTGTACAATCAATTTAGAGCATCTCCAGAGCCTTAATAGCAAGTTTTTCTGTTTTGCTATCAATCATAATTTTATTGAGGTAAAATCTGCAGTTACTGCACTTTTTAAATACGGTTTAGTCAATAAACTCCATTATTTTAGTTAAAAGACAAGTAGTGAACTTTACAAAATGTTGAAAATGCTTCAACGTAACATTTTATTCATCTCAGCTCATTTTCACAATAAAAACTTCAACAAATATAAATAACTATAATAATTATTTAGATCATGAATCATTTTTTCACACTCAACTTTTATTGGACCAAGTTATGTTCCAACAGTTCCAACAACTCAGACATAAAACAAGCATGGGTTATAATTTGGTCCTGTATGGGTTACAAGGAAAAAAAAAATCACAGTCAACTGGTTAAAAAAAGAAAAAGCTGCTGGTGCAAAAGTATTCATGCACAGTGTAGTTTTTGTTCTTTGTGTTTTTAGAGCATAGCTTTTTCACTTCAGAAACTTTACCGCAGAGTCAAAGAGACAACTTTCACGGTTTCAATTCAACAGTGGCTTTTTGGAAACTGAAAAACGTCTTTTTGGTATCACATTAGCCAGGATGTGACGTTTACAGTCTCCCATAGTTGGAAATATATACATGCAAGCATCAAATTACAGTATGAGGCACTGTATCACCGGTTTAAAACAGATGCAACCTATGACAGTAATCTAGTATGTAGAAAATCCTACTGTACCATTTATTTCTAAAAAAAAAAAAAAAAAAAAAAAAAAAGCCTATAAAGGAGAACCAAAATAGAACTTTAAGAGGCAACCTGATTTATTTGAAAGATCGAAACAGCCACACAAACTTCAGTTTTTGAGATTTGCCCACTATATTTGTTTTTAATTTATCATCATCATCACCGGTTTTCGTTTTTAAAATTAGCTTATGGCACAAGACTTCCTGCTTCCAGAGACCTGGTGAGAGGAGAAACTGTAACGCAAGTTTGCCACAGGCACAAAAGAACGAAACAATAGACAGTTTATGCGGCAAACCGTGAAGTTGCATTCTTCTCAGCTGACTCGTCCGCAAGAGGAGTTGATGCAACCGAGGAGGAAACCGCCAGCATTTTCTAAACCTTTTCAACTTCTCTCTCTCTTTTCCTTCTGACAAGGAAATGGAAAATGAGCCACAAAATGATGAATGCCACAAAGTGTTCTTGTTGAACATTGAGCTTCTCAGAAGAATGAGTCGTTACTGCTTTGTTAGAGGGAACATTTTACGGCTCACCTTTGCTTTTATAGTAGGTCAGAGTTTGTTTTGATAGACTGCATCTAAAGGTTCAAACCTGACTGCTTAATTCTTGAATTCTGATCTGTGTCTTTGTGTATTTTTTATCATTACTCTAACGTGACACATGCAGTTAAGTTTTTTAAATGTAATTTTAAAATAAAAAGGCACAGCTTTTATTTTATTCGGCTAAACTCCGGTGACCCGGTCAGCTTCAAAACCCAATTCTGCATCCGTTCAAACTCCTCCAACAGTAAAATCTGACAGCTAGCTTTCTCTCATCAGGCACTTAAAAAAAAAAAAAAAAAAACATAAAATCAGAAGCAGCACCTTCTGAATGTGAAAGTAAATCAGTTCTTTGTTTGGAACTTATTTTGCGAGGTAAGTGATCTTCCCTGCTGTAGCTGGGGTTGGGTTGTGAGAGTGGCACTTTGTGGGCGGAGCCTGCGGCCAACTCATTAGTTGATGGGAGCCTTCCGAACCTTCACGCTTCCATCTTCCATCCCGAAGTACGCCCGTTCAGCCATGTTGACGAAGAGCCCCGTCTCCACCACACCTACGACACGGAAACCGTCTCAATGCCGTCAGAAATCTCAACATTTTGAACGTTTGCTCTGCGGATGAAGCAACTTTTCTGGGGATTTTGCGTGGCCAGCGTTCCTCACCAGGAATCATCTTGATGGCAGTGTTGACCTCGCTCCAGTTGTGGACGTGCTCAAACTTCCAGTCCAGGATGAAGTTGCTGTTATCGGTGACGACGGGACCCTGCGAGCCAGAAAGCATGCGGCGTGAAAGGAGCAGTGAGAGCCCGACTAACTCTGGGCGTGTCTGCGCTGGACATCAGTGAACCACCGCCGGTCACTTTTAGAGCTTAAGTACAAAAAAAAAGAAAAAAAAGAAAAATCGCAATTTTCTTTGTTGCCCCTTTTTCTCCCCTCAAAAACAGTTTGCAAAAAAAATATTTTCCAAAAATTGCTTTCATTTCCACCATCCCTTCTGGAAGTTGATATGAAGTCTACTAAATAAATTCACGCTGTAAAGCAAGATGGTGGACATCACTCCAAACTACAGAAATAGAAGGAGTGAAACGGTAAACAAAAAAAAAAAAAAAAAAAAGAAAAAAAAACCCCCCAGATTTTCTAAGAGTTAAATAGATACTTTCCATTTTAGGGTCCCAATGAGTGTTTCCACTTTAAGATAAACTAGTTGTTTTTATATCATGACATTTGAGTGCAAACACTGGTCAGTGTTTTATTCACCAAAAAGTTTCCCCACTTTTTCCTATGACTATTATTCCCATTTGCTAAAAGTAAATCTGTCACCTTAAATGGACTCAATAGTTCATGTATCCAGGTTCAGAGTCTGGTTGAGGATCAGGGCGTTTTGTGCTACGGCGAATAAAAAAATAAATCATATCAGAATATTTTGATGTGTAGAATCCTTAATGATTAAACATCAGATATGCTAAGCCAGACCTGGCTCCAGAGGAATTTGTCTTGTTTATTAATACAAGAAGAAAATACTAATGATGCTAGGATTAGCATAAGTTTCAGCTCATATGCTGCAGAATGTAAGAAGCTAATGTTTCCAATTTCTGAAGTCTATTTCTTTAAATGTGAAATCAGACAGGATGCTGTCCATGCCAGCTCTAATAAAAATATTCTGGGTTGTGAATGAGAGTAATTCTGAATTTTCTGTCCTAAAACCTGCCTGGTCATAACCTGTCCTTACCTCAGTAGACCCTTCCTCATCATCATCATCATCATCATCATCATCGTCCCTGCTGCTGGCCTCTGATCTAATGTCTCCTCCCTGACTTTGCTCTTTCTATTATGAATATAAAGATTTCTTTTAAGTAATGCAAAAGGACAAAAAAAAAAAACAACAATAATGAGCACAAAAATGAAAGAGGATCAGGTTTATTCCTGGAGTTAAAGAACCAGCAGGGGATGGAACAAAGCATGGGCAGGAAAAATAAGAAAGTAATACATAAAGAGACGGATTCTGATGAATTGTTTGTGTTCTACCTGTTAGGGTTTTTCTGTGTTATCATTCTTACATACGACATTTATTATTACCTTAGATCATTAACCCAACATTA
Organism: Poeciliopsis retropinna; assembly: GCA_010277075.1. Lineage (NCBI taxonomy): Eukaryota > Metazoa > Chordata > Actinopteri > Cyprinodontiformes > Poeciliidae > Poeciliopsis > Poeciliopsis retropinna. Next base: position 6,307,274 of record VMRM01000028.1, read on the forward strand.
TATTGTTATAGATTATTGTGATTTTCAATTTAAAGTATTTTCTCTTTCTGTGTGTATAAACTGACTTTGAGGCCCTTTCTTCCTGTGTTTTCATGTGAAACAGTTAACGGTGTGTTTCCCAGACCTTAACTCGTGCTTCCAGGTCCTTTCTTATCAGCCGGAATACTCCCGACCTTGGAGGCTGCCTGTGTGCAGTGGTGACTGTCTCTGCTGTTTTTTACTGTCTGCCCTCCCTTTTCTTTGCTTGTTAATAAAAGAGAAAGCTGTAATCAAAGGTCTTTAGAACGCTTGGTGAACGGCTTGGAGGAGCAGTTTGCTGAGTCTTCTCCTTTTGTAAAAGCTTTCATAAAATTCACTTACGTTGTCTGTTGTTCACTTGTGTAGATTCGAAAATACCTATCACTACCTACGACGAAATCTAGCTTAACAGTGAATCAAAATGTGACTCAAAATTGAATCGAGGTTCTTATCAGTACCGAGTCGTAATTTACAGAAATAATTTGCAACCTTAGACTGAAAATTAATCTGTTAAGAGATAAACACCACTGACAGAACTCATGTGAAAACAACAAGAAAAGTACTTCTGCAAGAAACGCAAAAGTGAAAAAAAAAAAGATTGATCCTACTTACTGCTTTACTGACCGCCATCCTTAAATTGACCTCCCCTCCAAAGCGCTTAGCTATCACCCTGGAGACGGGAACGTACGCCATGGGGATGACCTCGATGGGAACGCCCTTCTTCCACTGCTCCCCTAGAGCTCTGGAATCCTTTCTGGGACGCCAAACAAAAAAAAAATAAAATAAAACATTTCCGTGAGCCAAGCTTTTTTTACAAACTGGAAAAAAACCATTCCCACCACTCTTACTGACCTGTAGTCAGCAATGACGACGAAACATTTGGAGTTGCCGGCGACGATCTTCTCCTGAGTGAGACAGCCGCTGCAAGACGGAGAGAGGACGGGTCAGAAAGGTCGGCGGGCCTGGAGCCGAGCCGCACGCGGCACAACGCGCTCACCCGCCGCCTTTTATCAGCGTGAGCTCGGCGTCCACTTCGTCCGCACCGTCGATCGCCACGTCCAGCTGAGCACAGGAAACGCACAGTTACTGCCGCGTTTGGCTTCCACCGGCGTAACGCCAACACTCATCTTACCTCTGGGTGTCTTTCCAGATCCGACAGCGCCAGGCCGTGCTGCAGAATCAGCTGTCGAGCCTGTGGGAGGAGAGAGAGCGCTTCGGTTTGACAACTTCCATTATTATGCCACAATCAATTTCTCTTGGTCTCAAAACAACAACATTGCAATCACTGCTGGGATAATTTATCGTCCTGCAATTTTTGTTATCGTGACTGTAGGCTTAACTCTAAACCACACTGCTCTGTGGAAACTTTTGAGCAAGACCTGGTTATCATGTGGCAACTTCTTCAGAACACTTGCGAACACATGAGCGTTCACGTTGCCGAGTCGAGCGAGACTCGAGTGTTTTGGGTACTTTGACTGACCTGGAAGGAGGTGGGCACACACACGACGTTGAGCTTTTCTTGTCGAACTCTCTCGGCTGCGTCGGATGACACACATGAGAACAAATGGAGAGCGAGAGAGAGGGAATTCAAAACTGAATTTTAAAAACTGAACCGAATCCTGTTCAATCATTCAGGTCTGATGTGAACAAGGAAGAATGTGCAGAATCAACAGTTTAACTAAAATAAGCATCGCTATCAGCTCCACTCTAATCTACTACAGTCCACTGCATACAAAGATGTAAGAGAAACATATTGTTAATGCATTACCCTGATAAAACTTTGACTAGACGGAATTTCAGGGACTTAATTTTCAGTGTTACACATTAAGGCTTATGGAGGCTTTACTCACCTAACCGGTCCACAGCATACACGATGGTCGACCCACTACCCACTCCCACCACCTGATTGTTCTGGAAATGAAACAACCCATTCAACCATTTTATATTTTACGCATTTAAAGATCAGCAAAAATGTACATGCGTACAAAATTGTCTTTGCATTCAGTATTTCCACTTCCAGTGCTTTCAGAAAGTATTCACCCTCTTAATGTGTTTTCAACACTTTGTCATGTAATCATAATGTTAATCTAATCTAACTATACTGTTGTTTACTTGGACCTTAAAGCAGAACCGAGTTAGCTCACCAGCTGGGAACAACATAACACTCAGCTAAAATTATCCAGCTTTAAAATGATCCAAGTTAGATAACATCAATACAGCAACACGGCATAATGTGCACTTAACGATGAATTAGGCTAACTATGCTAACAGACTGAGCCGAGCGGCTGCACTTCTCACACAATTAAAAAAACAAAACATGAACGTGTTTGCTTGTTAGCTAGCAGCGACACGGAGGTCCGCTGTACCTGGACGTTGTTGTCCACAGCAGAGTACGCTGCGAGTTTCTTCGCCTCCTCTGCCATGTTGGCGGCTGCAGACTGACTGAACCTGAGCACGTGTGTGAAACAGCTCAGGGAGGATGGAGGAGAAGAAGAAGAAGACGAAGCAGCAGCTGTGAGCTTACGGAGGAACACCCACCTCTGGAGCGTCATGACCCTCCGGCCCCCCCCCCCAAAAAAAACAACACGACACGCGCGCGCCAGCGCGGACGGAATCACGGTCAGACAGAAGCGTCCGCCATTCCTTCGGGCAGTCACGAGTCAAATGAGATACTCTCCTGGTCACTTATTAGTGGCCGTTTTCATGTTCTGCCTGCTTTGCAGCGGTTCGTAGGCACCGCGCGCAGGTTAGGTGAAACAGCGACGCCTCGTGGACAAAAACAAACATGTGCTGCTGTTGCATTTTATTTGATTGTATTAGTGATATAAAACACAGGAGCACCAAAAAAGAGAGAACAAAATCACACATCTTAGAGCGCTTCAGGTTGAATGTTATTTGCAGAGAAGTATTTATGAACAAACGGAGCTCAAACACAAAGATGAAACTCATAGCGTCACCTTGTTGCCATGGCAACAACAAACTATGACGACTATTCTGTTTGGCAGAGTAAACTATTCCTTTCCGTCTCAAATCTATTTGCTAAAATAATTTTTTAATATGCTGAAACTATTCAATAAATGTTGATAGTGTTCCTATTTGTTTGTTTTTCTTCAAACGTTTTTAAAGGACAAATGAAACAAATGTAGTCTGAAGACTCACGCCACGTGACAAGGCGTTTTAAATGCAAAACTAAATGCGTCATTTTTAGTAAATTTGTCTAAAATGTTTTAAATATTTTATTGCTCCTCAGCCAGTTAAGGTCTGTATGTCTTTGCAAATGAAGAACCAACTCTGGTAACACCCTCCATCACAGGAAGCAAAAACATGGAGGTGAAGATGAGAAATTATGTGAACAACATTATTCAGCTGAAGTTCACTGGAGAGGCAAATTCAGTTTCTAAGAAAAGGTAATTCACTGTGCATCTTGTCCTTTCTGCACACTTCCAGAGGTAATTGCAGAATTGTGAACAGATACCGCTGTGATAATTATAGACTAGCTTTCCAATGTTTCCAAAGTCTGTGACGAGTACTTTGTTCAAAAAGTATTTTTAAAAAGTCACATGAGAAACGCCACCAAGCTGCAGCCTTTTTCATCCTTATATTTAATGAAAAAATGGTAGAAGCAGGAATAAAAAACGTAATGGATGCTGGGTTTGTTTTTGCGTCAAAACAACTATTACACTTTACTACGATAAAAACTGAAGGAATATGGTTGCTTTTTTTGTAAAGCTTTGTTATAAAATAGTAATTTGTAATGTGGAGTCCCACAAGATCTGATGTTTGGACCTCAAATTTTAACTTGTACACAGTGGTGATAAAAAGCATCCCCCCCATGCACTATGTGAGTCTATATTTCTTTCTATATATTTGTCTTAAAATGTTTCAGATCATCAAACTGTTAGACAAAGATAATTATTATGAACAGAAAAATAAAAAAAATCCAACTGTACAGTGGTAGTCTAAAAATATCTGAAAGTGTTTGGGTTGTCCTTAGCAACAATCATAAACAAAAGTTTGCGACGAGTTTCTGCAGAATTGTCATAATTCGGCCACACTGGGGGGTTTTTAAGCACCAGTCCCCTTCAAGTGCATTTCAAATGGATTCAGGTCAGGACTTTAACTAGGCCACCAAGTCTCCATGTTCTCCTTCCACCAGGAAGGTGGAGGGTTTTGGTCCATCGTCCTGCTGCAGAACCCAGGATGGTTTCACCGACAGATGGCCAGATGGACGGTCTCCTTCAGGATGTTTTGGTGGACAGAAGGATTCATTGCTGGTCCTGAAGCAGCAAAATGGCCCCTGAGCATCACACTGCCACCACCATGTCTTACTGTCCCCTTCAGAAATAGTGCTACTTTTATGAAGGAGTAATGAAGGAAAGACATAGAGAGAACAAAAAAGATGGAAATAAGGAAAGAAGAGATAGAGCAAAGATGGGAGAATATAAAGAGAAAGGAAGGAAGGAAATAAGAACTGAAGAGAAAGAAAAGAAGGAAGCAGCGGGGAAAGAAGGGAAAAAGATGGAAGGGCACAGAGAAAATGGAAGGAAATGAAGGGAGAAAGAGAGGAAGGAAAAGGAGTGAAGATGGAAGGAAGAAGGGAGTTAGGAAGGAAGGAAGGAAGGAGAGTGAAAGAGGGGAAGAAATGAAAGAAAAGGAAAAAGAAGGAAGTGAGAAGGAAGGATGGAAAGATGAGGAAAGGAGAGAGGAAGGAATGAGAAAAGGAAGGAAAGAAGAAGAGAGAAAAGAAAGGACAGAAGAAACTGCTAATAACTTTATGTAGTTTTAATATCGTTACCAAAAAGTTATGAGAAGAAGAATATTAACATCACTACTACTTTTATTTGGCAAACAGCTTGAGTTTCTCTTTTTCGGTATACAGTTTATATATATTTTTTATATATATACTATAGTAAACCAACACATTCTGTTTGATAATCATTTTTTCTTAGTTTTATACATATTACAGCTTACAAATATAGCTGATCTTTTTGACAAAATTACAGATTCCGTTTCCGACACCTAAATTAGTATGCTATTATAAAAAAATCACACGTCATACATTCATGATTAGAAAAGGTAGGGCTATATGAAATCAGGGAAAGAATGAACGAAAACGAAAAAAACAACCACAGTTTACGCCAAAAAAATTTTTTTTTTCCCCCCCATCGGCAGGACCGGGGCAGTCGAAGGTTTTCAACGAGTAGAATGTCTTTCGCTCCGAATTCGACCGGCGAGTCCTCTGAGAGGAGTCTGCTGCTACTCCGAAAAACATCACCGGCACAGTGAGGATATGGAGGAACAACAACAATACCGCCACGTAGGGAGAAGAATCAGTAAATCTCTGCTCTCAGTCCGAACTTAGAAACTAACTATGATGAAGGTTTGATTAAAAACTCAACTTTGCATCGCAGTATTCCTTCACAGCCCGGGCATCTCCTTTCATTTCTCGCTCCGTCCATCGGCGCAGTCTTAAGGCTTAGTCTCATGCAAATGCATCCCAGATTTTTCTGTGACACCTGGCGATCTGCAGCTTGCTGAAGCTGGACATCTGTCTTACGTTTGCAGGACAAAGCTGAGCGGGACTGCATGAAGGGAGCTGCCGTTCAAAACCAATAAAAACCAGAATAAAACCCAGAACTGTCGCTGCTCACAGGCAACTCTTTTTTTTTTTTTTTTTTTGCTCCTCAATGTGTGAAATCACAGAATCAGCTGGGCGGGTTGGACTGAAAAGGTGCTGCTTTGTTAATAAAAAATGACAGCTGGCCTGTCATTTGCTCCAATCCCAAAATTTACCCCCCCCCCCCCAAATTCAGTGAACTTCCTGGGTTGTTTTTATATAAAGTATTGCTGAATATCAAGCGTTGCATTTATATTTGTGTGTAGTTACCGTTGGTTCGACTTGCTACTTGTTTTTCTTACGCAGAAAGATTTTTTTTAAAAACCCCATGAGACATGCTTTAAGCAAACCAGTGCTCAGATTTTTTTTTTTTTTTTTTTTTTATCTTTTAATAACATATAGCTCTCTGTATTCCTGCATTACTATACGAGAACATTTGCAAGCACTGATCTACAAAAATGAAATAAAATAAAACAAGAACAAGTTGTTTCAAATCTCGTATTTGAACACTTGCTAAAAAACGAACGTAGAATAAAAAGATAGATTAGCTTAATCCGGATCTTTTCTAGCTGTTTTGTCTCAAACCTTTGAACCGTAATCTCCTCCACTAGCTTTGACGCTGATAACATGAAGCTGGACGGGACTTTGACATGTAAACACTGTGGCAGAGCTAAATGTACGCCGCAAAAACACTAAATCTGAAGTATTGCTGCTCTAGTTTCACGAGCTGATATCTCAGTACACTTGAAATAATACAAAATATATTAATGGCTGTTTTAAGTCAATAATTCCTTAATATTAATGAAAAATTGCTAGTTCCAATTGACAGATTATTCCATTGATCACATAGGGAAAATGTTTTAAGTGAAATTATCTGCCACTTTTTCGTCAATATTAAGGAATTATTGACTTAAAACAAGTTTCTATATCTTGCTGAAAAGTTAGCTGTAAGTTAGTTTTATCTTGTTTCAACTGTACTAAGATATTTGCGCTAGAAAGAATACTTGGTGAGATTTAGTGTTTTTGCAGGGTAAGACACACAGACAGTGGATTGGAAAGAAGCAAACAGGGTAACACTGCTCTCAGTTCAGGGCAAACACACCTCATTTTCATTTTTAAAAGATAAACTATTATGATAAATAAATATTCTATTTAAAATTAACCGATAATATTTCAATATATTGCCGTCATATATTCTGATATATTTTTCCCCCCTTCTCATTAAGATAAAGATATCAATATGTTTTTGGTTTGTGCTGTCATTCAAAATTATTACAAATTATATATACCCGTGGAATGTTTCTTTTTTTTTTTTTTTAATTATTATTCTTCTAAAGATGGATTCCACCTTTAAAAATACATTTTCTAAAGAGCTGGCAGAGAACTAGACGGAGGAGGGAGAAGTACTGTGTGTATGACCCAAACGCACACACACGCGCACACACACACACACACACACACACACACCCTCTGTGATTTCCTCCTGGTACAAATGCTGACACTTGTTGGAATGACTCCGAAAACTAAACATGTACACTCCTGATCAAAATCTTAAGACCAGTCAAAACATTGCAAGAATTAGCATTTTGCACTATTGGATCTTAAGAAGGTTCTAAGTAGAGCTTCACAATGTTAAAAGAAAAAATCAGTGCAAGAGACAAGAACATTTGAGCAGGGAATTTTCTGAAAACTGCATTTACACTCAAACATAATTTTTTCAGCTGATCAAAAGTTTAAGACCATAGTCTTTAAAAGCCAAAAGCTGTGCAAAAATCTGGATTCCATGTCATTTTCTGTGAAGTCTTAACACTGTCAAGACCTCCTGATGGCAAAAGCAAAAAAGCTCACTAACTTTGAACGTGGTAGGATTGTTGAGCTGCATAAGCAAGGCCTCTCACAACGTGCCATCGCTGCTGAGGTTGGACGCAGTAAGACAGTCATTTTGTATTTTTTAAATGATCCTGAGGGTTATGGAACAAAAAAGTCAAGTGGTAGACCCAAAACAATTTCACCAGCTCTGAGCCGCAGGATCCGATTGGCTGTCCATCAAGACACGGGACGATCCTCTACCCAAATCAAGGCCATTACTGGTGCTGACTGCAGCCCGATAACCATCAGACGGCATCTGTGAGAGAAGGGCTTCAGAAACAAAAAAACGTCTTCAAAGGCCACGTCTTCTTCAACGCCACATAATTGCCCGTTTGGACTTTGCAAGGGTGCACCAAACATGGGACATTGAAAGGTGGAAGAAAGTTGTCTTCTCTGATGAGAAAAAAATTTAACCTTGATGGTCCTGATGGCTTCCAACGTTACTGGCATGACAGGGAGATCCCACCATCTCATCCAACCTGAGATGTTTTCTACACGGCACAGTGGTGGGGGCGCCATCATGATTTGGGGTGCGTTTTCCTTCAATGGAACAATGGAGCTTCAGGTTGTACAGGGGCGTCAAACAGCAGCTGGCTATGTGGAGACGTTGCAGCGGGCATCCCTCATGACTGAGGGCCCTCGTCTGTGTGGTAATGATTGGGTTTTTCAACAGGACAACGCTGCAGTTCACAATGCCCGCCTGGCAAAGGAGTTCTTCCAAGAGAATAACATCACTCTTTTGGACCATCCTGCATGTTCCCCGGATCTAAACCCAATTGAGAACATTTGGGGATGGATGGCAAGGGAAGTTTGCAAAAATGGACATCAGTTCCAGACAGTGGATGCCCTTCGTGAAGCCATCTGCAACACTTGGAGCAACGTTCCCACTAGCCTCCTGGAAACACTGGCATCAAGCATGCCTAAACGATTGTTGGAAGTCATCAACATTAATAGTGGAGCTAGTCATTACTGAGTCCTTTTTTTTGACACTTTGATTTCTGTTTTGGGGGGTTTTCGGGGTTTTTTGAGCTATGGTCTTAAACTTTTGATCAGCTGAAAAAATCATGTTTGAGTATAAATGCAGTTTTCAATTAATTCCCCGCTCAAAAGTTTTTGTCTCTTACGCTGATTTCTTCTTTTAACATTGTGAAGCTCTACTTAGAACCTTCTTAAGATCCAATAGTGCAAAATGCTAATTCTTGCAATTTTTTGACTGGTCTTAAGATTCTGATCAGGAGTGTATGTGCGCAAGGGTCATCCATAGCAACAGCTAAAAGGTGCAGAAATGTAGAAGGCTGGGACGCTGCACAAAGACGGGGAAAAGGCGGACTTTACAGTGGCCGAAATGCAGTGCTCTAAACTGACCCGTTCAAAGTATTTTAGGTACTTTTAAACACAGTGTATGTGGGTAAAACATTTACCCATACATAGGTGCATCTCGGTAAATCAGAAAATAATCAGAAAATCGGGAATTTGTTTTTTTCCCCCGTCTTTCTTCCACTCAACTTTCCATTGACTGGAACACCCTTGAACAACCAGTTTCTGCTGGAAACCATTAAATCAGTGAGATTCCTCATGCCTCAAAACATTTCTGTATTAGAAATATGCCTCTTAATTGGTCTTATGAAAAAATTTTAACTTCTGAGAGGCTAAATTATAGGTTTCCATAACAACTAAAAGAAAAGAAAAATGCTCACTTTTTGTTGCACATTCATATAGACTCACATTTTAAACAGATTTACCAAAACAAAGGAACTTTTTTATGATCTCTGACGTATCGAGACACACCTGTAACTGTGTAGAGACAACATAAGTGCAAAGTGTCAAAAAGCGATCAGGTTCATACTTACATTGTGCCATTAACCCCTTTCTTGGTACAATCTAATGTACCCTTGCAGCGTTTCTTTTATTTTACTTTTTTATTATTACTTCCACAGCATCAGAGAATACTTGAAGCACCTGCCCCACACACTGCAAAAAGGATATTGTAAAGTGTTACCATAAAAAGGTTGAAGCTGTGAAACGAGAACGCAAGACTTGTTATGGCACCGCATGGTCCGACGTGGTCAAACAGAGGCGAGACGGGAACGGCCACTTTTCTTGGAGAACGTTTGTTTCACAGAGAAATTTTCTGTTCGCTCTTTTGGAAAATGTCGGACCCAAACGCTCGGCTCTCTTCCGCTCTCGGCTTCCCCGCGTTTCCAGTGCTTCAACAGACTTCTCAGATACAAAAAAATCTAAACAGTCCGTGATTTTTGTTTCCCTCCCCACCCCCACTGTTTGCACCCATATAGTTTTGCATCAAAAAATATGTTTTTGTTAATCCTTTTTCCTTTTTTTTTTTTTTTCTTTCTCTCTCCCTCCCATGAACTCTGTGAAGATCCAGAGCTTGAATCCTGGTGAAGCTACATGTGTTGGGCATCCATGATGTCCAGGTATTTGGCCTCAATGATATGAGGAAGCACGTTGTTCCTGGAAGCAGAACAGACAACTTGGTGTCAGGTCTTATTTGCTACAGCAGAATGAAGACTCAACGATGATAAAAACCAGAGTACGACATAAAGATTGGTTAGATTGAGGTCAGATAAACCAAATAAACTGAACAGATTCAATTACTGTAAATGAAAGGTAATCCAAACTTGAGCTGATCTTAAATCATTGTAACAGAAGAGAGTCTAAAATTTCATTATTGGTCTTATGTACAAGGTTCCTACATACACTGGAAAAAAAAAGATTTTTAAAATTTTTATTTTCTTGATTTCTGGGGGGAAAAATCTAATACTTAAAAAGTGCTGTATTGTTTACATTATTTTTATTTGAATTACAAGTTTTATCTTCAATTTGCCACATTGCGCAATCATTTTTAACACACACGAAAGCTAAAAGTATGTTGTTTTCATAATAAATGACTGAATACACAAACATACAAAATCAATAAAGGTACTGCAGTTTTTAAACTGGATCTGAAAGCCAGGCACCAAAATGGCTTCTTTTTTTTAATAAATGGAGAAAAAGTTATCAAAATTCCCAACTTCTGCTTTAAAGAATTTTTATTGTAAAATTCTCCCAATTCTTAGTTGGAAAAAGTAATAGTTACACATAGATGAATGTTTTTCAAAGTGAGGGTCTGTAGGAAGTTACAAATGTTATAAACTACAGGTGAAAATGGATTATTAACATATTATGTGGCATGCTCTTCTTTCTGATTGGCTGCCATTTAAATTCATCAAGCTGCTTTGTTCCTCAAGCGAGCACAGCTAACATAGCTAGCAGGTGCAAAATGGACAAGAAAAAGACAGAAGCATCCTTGTTGCCACAAAAAAAAAAAACCCCAAAGAACTCCTGGCTGACTAAATTCAGAAGGTATAATAAGGCAGCATTTATGCTTAATGAATATAATCATTGTTGAGTAGTGAATAAAAGTGAAGAGAAACACTCTAAAAGTTGCATATCTAGTAGCATCGTCTGTGGGTTTGTAAAGAGAATCCCCAGCAGAAGCTAATGCTCTTTGGGCGACAATAGCATGGAAGAGTTTAGCAACCTCAGAGTGATACCAAATAAAATTACACTGTAAAACACTGAATATTGAAAGCTAGTTTCAGTGTTAGTGATTTAGCAAAACTACACACAGGACTGCTATTCAAGCTGTGCAAGGTCAATGTTTGCACTCCAAATGTTCAAAAAACAAGCAAGCAAAAAAAAAAAAAAAAAAACTAGAAATTTTAGCCTGCAAAAGGCTGAATTTTAAAATGAAAAAGCAATTATCAGTTGCTATAAATGCAGACACAGCTTATGAATGAATGCTGATGACATTTCTACACAACATAATTTGATCAACACATTAAATGTAGTAATTTAATTGGTAACGAGGCATTTAATCAGGAAAGTGTGCTGCATTGTATGCAGCTATAGCAACACTGTGACTAAACACATTTAACAGATCACTCAGTAACATTTCATTTCAGCCAGAGGAATCAAAACTCCTTAGTAAACACAGATAACAGCTCCTGTCTCTGCAGTGCATCCTCTAAGACTTGGACAACATTTTTAATGATAAGATATAAAACTTTCAGAGCAAATGTTTTAAATAATGCACTGTTGACTCCTCTGCTAAAAGCTCACCCAGCAAAGAATACTAAATAAATACTTTACAAGGGGTTTCACAGAGCTGTATTTCTGTTATCAGCTCCAGATCTGGTTTCTGATCTGCCCACAGTTTGACGTCAGTAAAATAATGTGGAAAAGTTTGGGCACTTTCTTCCTTTCATCAATCCAAATTACTTTAAGGGATTATGGAGTTGCTAGGGTGAAAATACATCATAAAATGTTCCAGATATTAGACTAATTAACTAGGAGTAATCGAAATAAAACATATATTTCACTAAACTGATACATTTCTTTCCTATTAATTGATTCCTATTAACACTATTGCACATTTGCATTTTATCTCCACATTGAAAGATATGCAGCTTTTATTAAATAACGCTCCAGCATCAGCTTCCTTCACTTTTAATACTTTAAGCTACTTAAACTGATCACCAGCTATAACTAATTATCATGGACATGTCAAGAAATTCTGCCGCATAAACATTGTTATGATGAGACACGATGCAGATCACACCTATGCACCAGAGTAAACAAATTAAGAGAACAGAGATGTTGCCACAGCGACTCAATACTGACATTAATTAATCTCATGTTCTGATTGAACAGCAGAACCTGTTTTCATTTTATTTCATCAAATCAGCTTCGGGCCTCTCAGTTTATTTGCATGAAGTTTGATCTGTGCGAACGGTTACCTGTTCAATAATGAATGCTACCGTCTATGGATCGATTTAAAGTTTCACAAATCTGGAACAAACTTCTGGAAAACTACAAAACAGCCGAAACACTGAGTTCCTTTAAAACTGGACTAAAAGCCTAGTGTATCTAGGTTTTTAGCTAGCTAGACAGCCTTGTAAACTCTGTTTGTTTGGGGAGCAACATTGCAACATTTGTTAAGTTGCTTTTATACCATAAGAAATGAAACTCTAAGCAACATTTTGATGAAAAATTGAATGTTTCCATTGTTGAGTTTTGTGTTTTTATGAAGGCAAATACTTTGAAATGCCTTGTTTCTGATATGTGCTGTACAGATAGACTTGATTGATTGTTAGATAAAATCATAAGACGAATAAAGTGAAAGCACAACTTATAAAATGTTGTCTTGTGAAGAATTGATTACAGCTTCTGTAGAGGAAATCTGTTTGGATGGGTAGTCTGAGAATACAGCGCTGCAATTGTGACACAGACTTCTTCCATAAGTTCGTAATTGTAATTTCCAGCCATTTTTACATCTGGATTTACTGCGTCTTGTGACGCATGTCTCTGAAACGCCGTGAACGTCCTCACACACAAACACCTGAATGTCAAAATGGAGAAAATGGATTTCCAAGCTTCCCCCATACCTACCTGATTGGGATTAGGAGGATCATGACCAGAGGGAAGATCATTTTCATGTACGGTATTGGGTACATGCCGAATGTGCACAGCACCAGCAGCTGCATCATCTGCAGGAAGGTGAAGTAGTGGATCTTCCTCTGGGGCACTTTGCGGATGTAGTGGGTAGGTGGGTAAGACGTCTGCGGGGGGTGAGAGGATAAAAGCTGATTAAAATTCAATCTCCCCCTGTGGCTGTGTTTCTCTGCTGTCCTCAGGTCTATTGCAGTCTTAAGGAAATGATTACAGGCAGTGGACAGCTTACGCAGCTCTGAGATTTGCACTCTAAAGTTCCAGTTTCAGATGACAACTTCTGTTAGCTTTCAGTAGCTAACTTGCCTAAATTATGTTTGCAAACTTGGATGCCACTATGAAAAACTTTGGAAATTCTGATAACCACATAACCATGAATTATGAGTATTAAGAGCTTGTACTTAAAAATCACTTTCAATGTCTGGATTTTAAGCTGCTTTTTTTTTTTTTTTTTTGCTATTGTCAGTATTACTGAGGTTTTTGAAAATGAAGTCTGAAGAAAAACGGACATGTAAGACGCAGTTTTTCTTTCTCTAGAAAACACCATGAAATTTGTGTTTTTTTTGGCTGCAAGACAGCGAGAGAGAGCAAGACGAGAGAGACTCCATATCAGAAAGGCTGGGTGGAGTCCAGCGAAGTTGCTCTGATGCATTTTTCTCAGTTTCCAACATCTGCTAGGCAGAAATGTTTTGAATATCTCAGTTAAAGGAGAGGCTCGGAAAGAGAAATCAGAAAAAGTGAAATTGGGATCAACTGGTCACAATTTGCGATGGCGACATCTAGAATTAAAATATCCTGGTGTCTTAAACTATAAAATAAGAATAAGTAATATGGGGAATACACATCTAATGTACAGATTTTTCACTACACACACCATCTGTCCTTCAGTAACTGAGTATTTTTAAAATGTAACTTTACCCGCTGGATGTTTTTAAGCTCAAGATTATTTTTCCTGGAACATGCAGTTCCTGCTACTACCATTTGGGGGCAGTAGCATGTAAAGCATGGATTGAAAGGGTAAGCCTTTATCTCCTCACTGTTGAAGAGGCAAGGTTAAACCGGACACAGGGGATAAGAGACACACAGAAAATAAAGGAGATTCCTGCAGGTTTCTTTTGCCAAAACTATTTAGTGGATATCAAATGTAATATTTTCAACTGATTATGCAGGACCTTTCTGCATTTTAATGAAGCCAAGATCAAACAAAAAACATTAGTTTGGTTCCTTTTTAAATGTTATTTTGTAATTCCTTAAACCAAACGCTCACAAACATCCCAAACAACAAATAAATAAAGATGTTAGTAGATGAGAGGTGACTCTTGTGCTGGGCGTCTCGTCAACTGTTTGATCTGCTGAGTCCCACAGCTAGCATATGGGCACACACACCAACACACACACTCACCCAGCACCCTGGCTCACCTGCTCCTTCAGGAGGAGAGCCATGCGGTCGCACATCTGGTTTCCGTCGATGGAGGTGAGGGCGATGTAGAGGAAGAGGCCGTACAGGACGGGTTTGGGGATCCACTGCAGCGGAACGGGCAGCAGCAGCAGAGACACGCCGATGAAGATGTTGGCAGCCAGAGACGTCAGCCGGGTCTCCTTCACCTGGACGATGCTGAGGAGGAACAAAACGACACGCACAATGAAAGAACGGCGGGTTTCTGAAATATCCTCTCTGGCAAAACGACAGAGAGTTTGTTTCTGGGGATTTTCCCGATCAGTTTTATTGCAGGTTTTGCAGCAGTACAATTCAGATTTTCCTAAACATCAGGATTTAATAATCAGAGAGAGGATATGAATGATGTTCTTTTGTTTGAAAAAGTCGATTTTGGAACGATGTGTTACTGACAAAACAGGATCTTGTCATTTATTAGAGATGCAAATCGTTCAGTCGGTGCGTTTCTGTTGACCACATAAATTGCACAATTTGACATTTCGGAAATAAAATGTCTTAATGGAAACGCAGAAATAAAAAAATAAAATAAAATAAAAACTCTTTTTTTTTTGACAAAAAGTTTTGACACTAGAATGAGGTGTTTGTTTTTTGTTTTTTTGCCTGAATCAAAATTGGTTTACTTTGCAAAACTGCAATGAAACACTTTTTACTTTTTATTGCAAAATGAGTCACATGATCAACAGCTGGATGCTGCCGCTGGCGCAAACCAAAGAAGAAAACAGGAAGTTGTTGGACGACGATGATGGCGTCACTTTTTTTTTTAGTGACTTATTGCATGAATAAACTTATTCACACGTGATTTTGTTTTCCACACTTTTGTAACGGAAATGCAGTCATTCGATTTGGTTTGATTCCAGTTTTTAAGGTCACGAGTCAAAACCAATTTTTCTATTCAAACGGTCTTGAGATTCTGTTTAAATAAAATGACTGAAAAAGGAAAAGACTGTGTAACCAAATAGAATATTTATTTAAAGAAATTCCATAACTTTGTCAAATTTGTATTTAAACAAAAAATAGGTTTATGCACAAAATACCGTAATACCGTAATGGTTAGCTTAGCTTCCTGGCTTATTCTTAAATAAAGAAAAATATTAAACTAATTTGAATTATATGCAGTTAACTTGCAAATAGGAATAGCAACAATGTACAACTTAAGTGTATTTTCAAATCAATTTTTGAACATTTTGAATCAATTCACAATTCCCAGAACTAGGAAATGTGATGAAATGTTTTTTTGTTCCATAAATAATGATGTTAAAGTAAATGATGTTTTACTTTAAGTGACAGCAGCTTTTCTAAAAATATCATCACAAACAGGTATTATCTCTTTAATTTAAACGCCTGCACAAAATGATGGATATCGGAAAAGCAATTTGAGGAAAACTCATTGGTTAAAAGTATTTAGACTCAGTAAAATATGAAATATCTGTTTTCATTGGATGACATTTTTCTTCTTATCTCATATTCTTGAATTTTCTCTCTCTGGACCAACATGATCACATTTTGAAAAGCTGCAACATGCTGTCATTTTCTCTTTTTGTTGTTGTTGAGAAAAGGTTTCCTGTTCTAAACGCCATTTCAATGCCGGTGCGTCAATGCCACCAAATGATAAGATCACAAAACATGTTCTTTAGTTATTCTTGATTTATCTACTTATTTAACGTTTCATCACTTCTACCCAAAATATCTATGTGACTGGAGATTGTTTAAACCAAGACAGATTATAAAAAAGAAGGGGGGGGGGGGAAATCAGGAAAAGAAGCAAAAAGTATTCTAATCCACATTATCTTAAACAATTCTATATTTTTGTTTTTGTTGCCATTTGTTCTCTTTGCTTGTATAATGAGTTATTTTGTAGGTCAATGCCTCTGTTTGCTAGTCTGTAATGTTTATTTTCCATGCACTAATTGGTGAATAATAAAAAAATGAAATTTAAAACTGCTCATCTCTGAGCAGTTCTGCACAGCCCTGAAATTGTAGTACATTTTCTGGAATGCCCACTTCTAATGTTTCCAACTTGTGGATGATTTTTTACTGTGGAATGGTGGATTCAGATAGTTAGGAAGGTCAAGGTCACTGTTGATATTCTTCTTCTTTGGTATTGTGTCAACACTAGCTGTTCGTCGTATTTCAATTTTTGTGTTTTAAACTAAAGAAAAAAACGAAAAGTTTTCCCCAAATGAATATAGATGCATTTTCTTCTAGGGAAAATAATGAAAGAAGGTAGAAGAAAGTAGATAGTTTTCAACTAAAGGACAAGACAAATCCATCTAAAAGAATATCACTGGTACGAGTTATTCTGTTGTGGGAACTCAATACAAACACTCCATGAAAAAAAAAAAAGAGGAAGAACTGCCAAAACATGTTACAGCTATATTTGAAAGCGTCAGATGGTTCTCTATCATTTTCAACAGAAGTGCTACAGAATCATAGTGGAAGATTCAAAAAGATGCAACTACCTTTATAGACTTGGTCACACCTGTGGATCATCAGCCAAGTTCATTTGACTGCTACTCTTCAAGTTGTAACTTTTATTATAAAAATATGTTTTCTATTTATTTGCAGATAATCTGTGAAAAGATCAATCTTGTCCACATCCCCACTGAGCTGCTATTGTCATCTGAAGAAATGCACCAAAAACAACCAATGAGAGCCAGGAGGAGGGGCTAGGCGCTGTCAATCAATCTCATTCACTTGATGCTAAATGTACTACTGTCAAAAATCATATCAGTGGCCTGCTAAATAGCCTTAGCATTCATGATAGACTATGCTAGTTGCAGGGGAGAAGCAGCATTGCCTGGAAAGTGACTGACAGTGCTAAGGCCCGCCTCCTGACTCTGATTGGTTGTTTCTAGTCGGAGGAGATCAATTTTTCACGGATTGACATGGTGACAGTTTCAACAAATATATAAGAAACATTTTTTTTAATTTTTTTTTTTTTTAAAGTTACATACTGCCACTTTAAATCATGCTAAAAACAATGGTGTCTTTAGCTTTTTCTAACATGTTTTCATTTTTTGTAATTTGACAGATTGTTATTTATCTTAGAACTGAAGGAGATATCATTTCCATCCTCCATGACAACTTAAATGAACTTTTCTAAATGGACTAGAAGCGACTTGACACATTCTCATAGATAGGGAAATTGGAGAATTTAAAGTATTCATTTTACACACAGACATGCCATCAAAAATACCAAATTGCATACTTTGTCCACAAAAAAAAAGTAAAATCCTTGATTACATCTTCTGTCCTCACACAAGAAGTCTTCATTTATCACACTCTGCTGCTTTATTAATCCTGATATGCAAAGTATAATCTCGCCTGGCTGTGGATGAAATGCTCAACTTAATCCTCTCATCTTTGAGAAACTCCCTCTCAGCTCATCCGTCCTCAAAGGAAAACTGTTAGTTCCATGCTAATCAAGCAATCATGAGAGAGCCTGCGATTAAAAAAGAAAAAATAAAATCCCTGTCAGCACACGCTCTGAAGATGAACTTTCAACGCCTCCATTTGATCGCGGTCGGTGGCGAGAGGGCGGGCGGACTCACGTCTCGTAGAGGTGCCCCCCCTCCACGCGCTGCTCCACGAAAGCCAGCTGGCGCACGTGGAGGGTGGAGTGGGGGAAGGCAGCGTGCATCCAGGGCAACCCCAGCACCGACATCAGGATGTTAATGAGGCCGGAGAGCATCAGGTCCCAGTGATACGCTGTGCCCTTCAGCAACCTGGGGTTCGGGAGGGAGAGAGAGAGACAGAGGCAACATGTCACATTCAAACAGGAAACAAAGGAAGCAGTGTGAACACGGACAAAGAGGATATGTAATTAAAAGCAAAAAACAAAACAAACACACACACACACACACACACACAAATGGAGCAAACGTACTCCTCCATCTCATTCATCATGCAAGCAAAATTACAAATCCATTATTTATATTCTTTCACACTGTTGCGGAAAGCATCGACATAAATCAATAATGTTGACACGTTATAGGAGAGAGTGGAACATCGTGTGCTCATGTCAGAGCTGCAACATTTAAGTAAGTCTGTGTTTTTAGGGAGGGGGGGTTCAGGTACAAACAGGCTGAGCTGTATGAGGGAAGCCCTGTGAATGATGAACGCTGCAGATAATGCCCATACGTCCTGTTGACGTGTCCTTCAGTAGGACCCAGTGGATCCAGTGAACGAAGGAGGACGGGAACTTCAGAGGACAGCGATGAATCTCACTTGGTGCATGAAAGCTTTATGAACAAAAAGGAAATGAACATGCACAATTCTGGACCCAATCTTCTTATCAGAACTGGTGAAGTAAAGTTTACTGGCCTACACCGGTCTTATAGTTATATTCCTTAACCGATCAATATGGTTGAGGTCACGACTGTTCCAGAAGCTGAGTGATTTCTCCAAGTCAAATTGGAATAAAAACTTGACCTGGTTGTGGAAAATGGATGTCACTTTTGGATTCAATGGCGCAAAGTAGTACAAATTCAGTAAAAAAAAAAATAAATAAAAAAAAATAGACAACTTCAAAAGCATATTTTTTTGTAACCCAGGGTTATTATTATTGAAATTAATGTGCTACTTATCCATATGGTGAGTGTATGGAAGCTCCCGTAGAGAACCAGAGGTTCTTACGGCAGCGTGTTGGCACCCTACCTGTTCTCTGGAGCATTGGTAAGTGAAACAACAATGTTCTGGTCGATGAAGATGAGGAGAGCCAGGAGGAAGCCGAGTCCCATGGCACTGACGACGTTCATGGCCGACAGCCGCTCGAATGGAGCCAAGTTGAAGATCGGCCGATTGTGGACCTTAAACACTGGAACTGGACGAAGCGACAACCAGGAGAAAAATGGCAGCACATGAGATTGGAAATGATCCTCCACTCTCATGTGAAGTGTTATACAAACATCATAAGTAGCTCACAAAAAGCTTCTGTAGTTTGCTAATATTGTGGATTTGCTATGTTTTACTGATGTGATAATCCACGTTTTCAATCGTTTTTGATCCTTTGAAGAGTTTCTGGATTCCATTTTTTAAATGCCTCATATCTAATTTGGTGCGCCGCTCCATCAAATACTGCTGGATTAAATGTAACTGGTTAAATTTAGAAAATGACAAGACAATAATTGCTCTATTATGCTATGACTTATTGTCTCTGGAGGTACAGAACAGAAAATTGTCCAGGCACTTAAATTTAAATTCATTCGGGGTTTGGCAGTCATCTCTGTTCTGACCCCAGAGAACAGCTGCTGCCTTGGCAACAATAGAGGCTAAAAATGATGCCAAACAACAGAGGATAAAAAAAAAAGAAGAAAAAAAAAAACACACTGAAAATGGCCAATGTGTTTCGCCGTGCCTTTATTAAAGAGCATAAAGTGATAATAAGGGCAGAAAATAAAAGGGTTCCGTCGCAAACGTTCTGTTTCAGACAAAAAACAGGTTTTACCTTTTAGCATCTCTGGCTGAACTGGAATAAAAATAAAAATCTCCAAACTCATCACAAAACGAGACTCCTTACATCAGAAGTGTATCACAGGACGTCAGATGTATTTTAATAGTACAAGATTTGAAAAAAAAAAAATAATAAATTGTTTAAATTGTAAAGAAATTTAAAAAGAAAAATAAACATCTCCAAAGGATGTCAGATATATTATGTGTTTTCCAGTCACATAGCGCCATTTTATAACAATAAGGTAACTATGTTGCCGGATGTTGTTAGAAAAATATATCAAATATGACCTAAATTAAATTTGTCCTCATTATTTAATGCCTTGAAATTGGGCCTCTGTATCTATAAAATCTTTGCTTTTTCCAAAACTCCACCTTCAGGAGGTCATCACAACATGTCTCCTCTATGAACCTTTTAATGTGAACTTCTGTGAAGAAACTCATATAATGGGTTCAGCTGATGCTCCGTTCCACCAGGTGGTTGCTAATTGCTGCTGGCTAGTCTGAAGGAGTTGAGTGGAGGAGCTGCTCTGTGATGCTGAAGCTTGGAAACCGCAGTTCCGAGGAGAACTGCGGCCGGGGCCTTCGAGGATATAGAAGGATATATATAGATGGACCTATATCTATATAGGTATAGGTTCAGCTGTTTTGCACAGCTGAATGGTTGCCACAGAGATGAAAGGATTTCTCAAATATGTATCAGAAAATCAAGGCAATCCTCCATGATTGTTTTTGAAGGAGGAATATCATTATACCATGATTTACAGCTTGAAAAAGTCAATTTTACATAATGCTGCTCCTTTAATAGAAGGTTTAAATAATCATTTATTCATAAATGAAAGAAATTAAAAAGAAAAGAAAATAAATGGGTAAAATAAGCAAAGAACTAAACATTAAATCCTTCATAAACTACAACAATTCCAGGTTTATGGGTCAGTAGAAGGAATGAAAGTCTTCCTGTTGCGGTGGGTGAAGAACCGTATCGTCTATTAGCCATAAATTATAGGGGTGATGGATGACAGCGTTGATGGTAAAGTCCCTGACTACACCTGTCGGAACATCCTCGACCAAGATGATGAACTCTGCTCAACGGAGGTCAACGCCTTGGAAAGAGCTTTTCCTAGTACCAGCGTATTGATGTGCGTAACGGGGTGTTGCATATTGGTAACACACTTTAAATGGCGAAAAATTTACGCCGTAGCCGGCGTTCTGCCATCTACTGCAGATTCCACAGGATTTGCATTTGTCAGGGTAGCAGCCAGGTGTTTCCAATTAAAGCTCTTGATTAACTGAACTCAGCAGGTGGGAGCTCCTCTGTACAAGCAGCAGGTTTGGCAGTTTGCTGGTGTTGAGGAGAGGAACTTTTTTTATGGTAAGAACCACTGTGGGGAAGCCATTAAAACAGAATCTTGACGTATTGGTCGAATGATGATTATTGGCACAGGTGCATGTTTCTATTTGCTTCCTGTTCTTTAGCTGGTAGTTTCCTAAGGGCCAATAGAAACAGATGATATGGAGAAAAACGGTCAATGACGCTTTCTTATTGCCTCGTATTCTGACTTGTTTTGGACAAGGTACTCCAAAACAAACCAACTGTTTTAACTTTCCAAACAGTTTTTCTGATTTCAAAATCCATATGTTCAAAGCTAAAGAGCAAACTCAACTTTTATCCACGTGAATTACTTGGGTGGCAAATGTACAATCAAAAAACTGATTACCTGCAAGAAAGACATTGTTTACTTTTTGTACTTGAAATGTTTAAGGTCCTCTGCAGCATTTCTGATGGAAGGCCTGAGGAACCATGATAACGATACTGCCGTTGATAAGGGAGCGTTTCGGTACTTACTGGAGTTTTTAAAAAATGATTATTTCCTGCCAGGCCACAGAGATCAGAAATCTATAGACCTACCAACTAAGGACACAGTGCATTGATTTTCTGTTGGCAGTGATGAAGTGACAGCTGGGATTAGGTTATCTAAAGTAAAGGAATACCTTCCTCCACTGCAGGTGTGCTCACATTGAGTCACTCAAACACTAAGCTCTAACTGCACATTTAAATCTGGGTTTCTGCAGGTTTAACCAGTTCAGATTTAAGACCTGTGAAGGTGAAATGTAAGACCTGTATGATGTCAGAAATGTAAAAAAAACAAGCAGCCTTAACCACTGTAGTGCCATGTTATTTTGCACAGAAATGAAGGTAGCATCGCACAGGTTTGCAACAGAAGTGATCGAATGACAAAGACGATAAATTTGCACTTAAACCATAATAGACGCAAAAAAATAAATAAATAAAAAAAATATCAAGCTTGCTAGCTCGCACGCATTTTTTTTTTTTTTTAGCTAGCTAGATTGTTTTTATTGTTCCTTCATTTCCACTGCAGGAAATGCAGTTTCCACTGCAGGAAATGTGGAGGATGGTTGCTTGTAGCCAGCCTTGCTAGCTGGCTACTAGTCACCAGTAGTCACCAGTAGCCTTCTAGCTACTATTTACCAGTAGCCAGTAGCCTAAAACTAAAGAACATATTTAAGGCCAACTTCTATTTTTTAATGAAATTAAGGCTTTTTAATGTCTTAATTTTAGATACAATAATTTAAAACTTTTTGGGGATGCACAGACACTCTGTAAATACCTTATAATCTAAACTTTCAGCATTTATATCTTTCTGGGTGTCTTTCCGATTTTCTGAAACCAGAAAAACCTAGAACTATTTCTGCTTTACTGAAAACTACAAAAACTTCCTGTGGCTGTTTTCTTTTCACGTTGTATAGGTTTACCCAACAGGCCATAGCTTCATCCAGCAGAACAAGAGGTAAGTAAAATGATACTAACGCTCGATATCACTAAAAATGTAGGAGCCGATGAAGGAGAACAGCAGCACTGAGATGGGCAGGGCGCAGTCCGACAGCACTTCCCTCACTTTGGCATGCAGGAACGGACTGGGAGACGGAGACAGAGAGAGAAAGGACAGTGGAGTGAGCAAGGAGAGACAAATAATGGAGGAATACAATTACTGTGGACAAGACAAGGACAATGGCTGCAATCCTGACACCGCTTAAGTACCTTACTCCGCCTCTTGCTTACACAATTGAATCCAGCTTTGAGGTTGATTTGATTACAGAGAGCAATCAGTAGTAGAAGATTAATGCTTATTAAATCACTGGCTGGAACTGAAGCTCTGACAGAAAAGTGAGTTTAGCAAGTTCTGTCTAGAAAGTTACAATCTTTAGAGGCGAGGTCCTGCTCTGCACCATCCATCCCAGCACGGCAGCGCTCCCAGCCAAACGTGATTTAAAGTTCTCCAGTGATTAATCTTTCAGGTGCCTCGGCATATTAATGCAGAATGTACCTTCTTTTGAACTGGTAGAGGGTATAGCCCATCCATAATGTCCCGAGCATCAGCAGGAGGCAAAGGACGGGCCTCTCTCGAGTGCACTGGATGAAAGATTCAGGTAGAGCATTGAACACCGACCCGACCATCACCTCACTCCTGTTTCCTCCCTGCAGGTCTCCAACCTGAGGAAGGTCCTCTATGCTCCTGTTTTCCAGACCTGGAGCGTGGTAGTACCTCTGAAAGACTGAAACCAGAATCACAGTGGTCAAAACTAACAAAAAATAAAACCCAAATTTTTGTAAGTTTTTTTTTGTTTCTTAGGTAAATTGAACAGCATTCAAACTCCATTGAACCCTTTCCAACTTTATTATTGTACAACCAAAAGATTCAGTTTATTTTATTGTGATTTTATGTGACAGACTGGATGGTCGGCTTTGAGCATTTGAAATCCAAAATCTTTGTCAGCTCTGCCTAACTTCGTTATCACTCCACTGCGTTTTCCTGCCGCAACAATTTCAAAGTGATGGTGAGTTCAGGGTTCGTTTTCAGTGCCGAGAAGAACGTCGTCCAGCCAACTGCCAATAAATTTACACCGACTCATAACACATGCAACAAGCTAGCAATTAAGGATATATATATATATACACACACATGAATTTGAGACTTTAAAGATGCAGAGACATCCTGCACTGTAGTTTCAGTCTGAAAAGCAGAAGGCAGCTCAAAACTATAGTAAAATCTAGAAGCAAGAGCATTAATGCAAAGTTAGAGAGCTGATTTTATTCATGCTCTGTGAATTAGCCATAAATACCGGCTGAATATAAATGTTTTTTTGCACTAAATAGAAAAAAACAAAAAAAAACTAAGTAATACGCAGCAATTTGTAAAGATCCATTTGCAGATGGCTGAAACAAAGAATGTCACTAGGAAAAAGGACTGGACAGGTTTTAATTAAAATGACTAATTAATTAGCTGGAGAGATCTTGGCACTCTCGGTCAACGAAGGATTCTTCAGGCATAATTAGCAAGTAACTCGAGCAAATAACATTATTAAAAAGACACCAGTAACACAGTATGCAGAATATGTTGCAGTTATCCTTTTACGACTCCATTTGTGTTTGAAAACTTTTGCCTGCTTTAAATCGGAACTTTGCTTGTGATAACAGTAAAAGCTGAGATGGGTGCAATGTCTTAATTATCAGTAAAAATATGGAAGTATTATAAGCAGTTACAGATTGCAGTGCTGTAGAAAAACAAAAAAAACAGTGACTGCTTGCGTTACTTACTTTTGACTGTTCCTTTGACAGCATCAACTACAAATGCAATGGAAATGAACAGGGCAATGACCTCTTCTGTTGACCTGGAAAACACATTGGATGTTGTTGCTTAGCGAAAATGACAAAACACAGAAAAAAGTAGCATTTTTGTCAATCCATTTCAAACAATACAAGGAAGTTCAACTTAATAAAATAACCTTTTAATGAACTTTTCCTGCAGTGTTGTTGGAGTAGTTTGTTGTCATTAAATCATAAAAGCTCTAGATCAACCCATTGCCATTCTGCCTTTCATTTTACTTCATACATGTAAAACTATTTTGTGGCTACGATCATAAAACACGGCACATTATTTTTGCTCTACCTGATATGATTTTCTAGTTACATGTTTGGTTTGAAATTAGGACTGCATCTGGAATCACAGTAGACAGACCACATCAGTGAAATAGGAAGCTGCGTTTGTATGACCTTCAGTTATTTGGATTATTTCTATGTCAGTGTGGGTGGGTGGATGTGTGTGCAGAGTGGTTGTCTGTGTGTGGAATAGTTGTGAGTGAGAATTTGTCACCTAAAGGTGTGAAGCTGGTAGAACAGTGGGATGGGGAGAAACTTCACAACAAACTCTGGTCAAGAGAGGCAGAGGATAGATAGCCTCAGACCCTGAAGACATACGTCACAGACTCCACCTTACCTGGCACTGCTACTGTATCTTCCAGTGCAGGTCAAGAAGAGACTATCAGGCTCCCACACAACACACAAAGTGTTCCCAGTGATGAAGAGGAAAATCCACCAGGTATGTATCAAGAGATCCCTCACCACAGCCTAGTTCAGACTCCACAAGCCACAGTCACCCCGACACATCCCTGAGGGTCTTTGGGCTTCATCACAACTCAAATCCAATTGACAAGTTTCAACCACATGGATAACCAGACCAACCTCCAAGTCTGACAGACGCCATCACCCCTTCCACCAAGAGATAGCTTGGTAAAAACCAGACACTAGTCCTGGGCACTCGACCATTGAGAAATGATTGGAAGCCATCTGCAGGCTAGCTGGAGGCTAGCAATCGTTTCTGGAGTTTCTCAGTAGTCTTGCTAGCCTCCAACTGATTAAATAACATTTTAATCTTTACCCAATCACTAATGTTTCCCCACTATGTATATACTGTACTAGTTTGGTGCTATGATAGTTTGGTGCTATGAAGCTTACCAGAAATTAACTGTGCCATAAACAATCATCCTCCACTATGAAGAGAGAAGTGTTGATCTGAACAAGGCAGCTGTCGATACTAATTCAATATTTAGAAGCATGGCCAACACGGTCTGAATGGTTTTATTTACTTCCTCTTCTGCCATTTCTAGGCAGACTGCAATTCACAGAAAATTGATTTCATTGCTCACAACTTCTTCCTCTGTTCGCTGATTGGCCCAATAGAAATTCTACAGAAGGGAATCCAAGTGAAGGGGAGAAAACCCAGCCTGTTCTGTAAGCAAGATTTTATTAGAGTGGAATAGTGCAGGAAGTCAAGAGTCAGATAAACCAAAAGCCAGAACAGACCCCAAGCTGCCCAGAGCCCTCCTTCAGCATGAGGATACAAGAACCAGAACTTCTCAGTCTCGTCCATTCCCTCTGCCACTGACAGGTCCGAAAACGTTGTGTTGTACTTTGTTCCCATATATTTTGAGCTTAAAAAAGTAAAAGTAGGAAAAATCTAGTATTAACAACCAAGTGACCTCCTGCTGATAGATATTGTTCAATAGAGTCAGATAATTACATTTTCTAACAAGAATCTTCCGACAGGGTGTGAATGGTGCAAAATAGCAGATGTTACTTTTTTTTATTGTCGAATCGCGGAGGCAGCAGCCAAAGCAGAGAGAGCCAGACTTCCCTCTCCCCAGCCACTTGGGCCAGCTCCTATGGGGGAATCCCAAGGCATTTCCAGGTCAGCTGAGAAACACAGTCCCTCCAGCATGTCCTGGGCTTTCCTCTGGGTGTCCTCCCAGTGAGATGTGCCAAGAACACCTCACCAGGAAGAGCTCTACCCCCGAGTTCTTCCCGGATGATCGAACCTCTCACCCCTGACACCTTGTGGAGGAAACTCATTTTGACTGCTTGTATCCATGTGCTCGTTCTGTCTGTCATTACCCAGAGCTAAAGATCATAGATGAGAACAGAAACGTAGCACAACCGGCAAATCAAGAGCTACGTTTCTAGTAACCAAAATAAGAATCTAACAGGAAACAACCAAAACTGTAAAGGTGAAAAATGGCAGCGGAGTAACATAACCATTGAAGTTGGATGTTTTTGGCTGCAGCTCAAACATCTGAGAAATTCAAACAGAAACACTAGAATTTGCGCAAATAAGAACTTATGAGCCATTCTTGGTCACAGCAAGAATGGCTCATTAGCATTTTTTACCAAATGCTAATAGGTCTTTGAATTTGTAAAACCTAATGCTGACTAAAAAGAACAAAAAAAAATAAAAATAAAACAAGAACAAGCTAGTTAGCTAGTCCACCACGCTGCTGGCTTTGAATATTACAGATTTTGTCAGCAACAGTTACAGGTCAGAGTTGGAACCATTTGACCCAATAGGAAAACGGTCCCAATAAACTGAGATAAATGTAAACTCAATATAAGTGGTACCTTTTAAAGAGCTTCATCAGCAGACTGACGTTGAAGATCCCTCCCAAGATGAGGAAGAGGCAGTTCCACAAACCGATGCAGGCATAGAAAGCTGGGAAATCCAAGTTGTAGTCATCACAGATTCCTCGGATCACTACAATCCACAAGACAAAAAACATATATACATGTCTATAAATATAAAACATCTGAATGACACAATGGGAAATCTTTAAGAGGGCAGTATTATGTGTTGTCCAGTCACATAGAGCCATTTTATAGTGCAGGCAAATAACTATGTTAACTTCAACTGTCATAAAAATGCTGCATATATCAAATAAAACAGAAAATAAATTTTACTTTGTAATTGAAATTGGGCCTCTGTTTCTTCAAAAACTCCTGCTCTTTCTGAAACTCCGCCTTCAGGAAGTCATCACAACATGGCTCCACATTTTGAACGGTTGAATGATTGCCATGGAGAGTCGAGGATTTCTCAAACATGCATTAAAGAATCCAAAAAACACTCTAGGTATGTTTATTAAGAGGGAATAACATTATAACATAATATGAGACTCAAAAATATCAATTTTACACAATACTGCCCCTTTAATGTGTGCTTACAGTGCGTTAAAAGTATTAATACCTCTTGAACCGTTTTACATTTTTTCATATTTCAAATATAAACTTTTTGTTTTGCTGTATAAAGTACTGTTTAACTGTAAAGTGGGAGGAACAAAGTAAAGGTGGTTGTGTGTCCAAACACGTCACGTGGAAAACTTCATACAAGACTCCCATTAGCCTTTCTCTAAATGATGCCGCTTCTTCTCAATTTTCTTCTCCGAAACTCAGATTTGTAGAAGGCATGCATACGAGGATATAAGTAATCAGATCAAACCTGTCGGTCAGACTAAAAAAAAAAAAAAAAAAAAAAATTTAAAACACGACACGTCGACGCCCCGATCGGAATATTCTGATCGGATTCGGCTCCATCGGAATGAATTTGTAATCGCGTCAGTCCGTCATTTCCCAAAACCACTGCGGGAAGAAAAAAAAAGAAAAAGCCATAAAAGCGCACACGGGGTCAGTCCGATACCTCAGAGACAGCGGGAGGCGTAATTGCAGTAATTCCTCGAGCTTTATTAGAACCTGGCGCTGGTCCGTTCTGGAACCAACACACTACTGTTTGTTTGGTTTTACGTTCGGCAGAAACTGAGGAACAGCTTCTTCTTCTGTGTGTGTTTTTTTTTAGGGAAACTTTACAACTTTGCGCATGTCAGTAGGCTACTTCTAATCTGAACAAAACCTGGTGCACAATCACATTAAATAATTCAGTATCCATATAAACCATACATTCGGATTATTTAATCCCATCAGATAAAGTATTTAATATTTCCTAAGTATTTTTTTCTTATTAATGTTCTGCTTGTTTGTTTTGGTGGAAGGCCGTGTCTCTGCCGCCTTGCCGTACTCTGTTGATCTTCAGACAATGCATCGAACAATGATCCCTAACATGTCCTGAGTCGGGTGACATCATAATTGCACCTTGCCTTAAAACTTCTGCCTAGCTTTCTGCCTGAGCTGTCTGCGGTGTTCCTTGGTCTTCATTATGTTGTTTGTTTTCTAATGTTCTCTAACAAACCTCTGAGGCCTTCGCAGCGCAGCTGGCTCCATACCGAGAATAAATGAAAAACAAGTGAACTCAATTTACTAATTAGGTGACTTCTAAAGAGAAAATGAAAAAAAAAAAAAAAGAGAGAGACTAGGGGGCGAAGTACAAATGCACAAAGCACTTTTCAGATTTTTACTTGTTGAAAATTTGCAGATATTTCTTTTACTTTGGTTGTTTGGTGTTTGACGTGGAATCTCAGTGAAAACCATTCAAATTTGTAGCAGGACAAAATGTGGAAAATGCAATGTGTATATTTTTGCAAGACGCCATATGGAGGGGTATGCAAAAGTGTTTTTGGGGGATTTTTTAAATAAAACAACTTAATTTAAGCATTTAGTAAAAAACAATTTAAGCATTGTTTTTTTTTTTTACTGATATTTAAATTGGTTTTACGTTCCCAAACGCTTTGGCATAAGTGAGACAAACATGCAAAAAAAAAAAAAAAAGGAAATCGGGAAAGGAGCAAACTCTTTTCAATTCAAAAACAATTTGAAAGAAAAAACACATTCAATTGGTTAAAGGTGATGCCATCTCAAAGATTTTTGCAGACTCCAATAATGAGAGCATTTATTACAGAAGCTCTCCATGGCTTCATTGATTTCAAACATGGACGCACAAAGAGTTAAAGAGAAACATGCATTTTAATTTAACTTGAAAAGGAAAAAAAAAAGAAAAAAGAACTGTAATTAGTTTGTTAAAAACCATAATAATTTAGTTGTTATCTTGAGTCACAACTTTACAAACAAGCCTTTGTTCCGTTCAGAAAGCTGCTGGAAATATACAACAATTATCCCCATGAGAATGTTCCCTGCACGGTTCCAACCCATTTACTTCAAAGATCATCCCACCGCAAACCCGCCAAACAGCTTCGGTATTAAAACTACATCTTGGCATCAGAATTGCTGCTTTTCTTCATCTCTGCTCTCTTTCGGAGTTTCCACCATTCAAGTTCATTTACATTCCTCCCAACAAAACAATGCTGTTGGGCGAAAAACCGTCCAGCAGTTTATGTGCTGCGTTTTGTCTGAACTGAATAAAAGCTTTACTTGTTCCTTTTTTTTTTTCTTGCTCAAATGTGCGGACCTGCAGGCACCTGAAACCAGCTGTTACGTAACATGGGCAAGAAAAAAACAGATACACACATTCTGGTCCATCTGCCCCCCTCTGCGGCGACTGTTGGACGTTTGGACTTATTTTTATTCTGGGAGAAATATATTGTAAATATTTCTTTTGACATCAAATTCAAACCAGATGTGAGCAACAACCCCCAGTTATCCATACATACAAAACAAATTAGTCCAGAGATGGAATTAAAAAAACATTGGAACGACAAATGGAATAAGTATTAAACACTTGAAGAAACGGGCGTGCAAAATGACACAGAAAACCAAGAAGTCAGCTGAAATCGGTCAGTAGTTATGTGTATATGGTGTTTTCTTCTTCTTTGTCTCCCAAACTGGGAGAGAAAGTTTGTCCTTTCTCTCCCAGTTTGTTCTTTTTTTCTTTGAATGATCAGCAGACATTTCTGTTCTTAAAGTTGAAATTCTGACCAATGCTGACTGAAAAAAAAAAAAGAAAAAAAATTGCATTCCCTACAGGAGCCTTCTTGAAGTTAACCCTTTAACTGTCCGCTCAACCATATGGTTTAGCACATTTTGGATCTCTATATCTCAATATGAGGAGTGCCTAACTTAGCTTAACCTGATTGAGCCATCTCTGCCACTTGGTTGAGGTACGACATGCTAAAGAAATCCACTAGAGAGCACTCTTTATTTAAAGAGTATTCTTCTTCTTCCCCTCTACAAACCAGGAAGTCAGAAACACAAAAATCTGCTACAAATATTGACTGGTTGTGGTAAAACTTTGAAAGGTAGGAATAGTTTTCTGGCATATGATAGTGTTATAGACCTTACTAAACAGAATTATGTTACTTGATACCACCTAAAAAGCTAAATTAAAGGTCTAATAATTTTTTAAAAATATGCTTGACCAAACGGTTGATTTGTCACTTTATGGTAAATGTAGCAAATTAAGCCAATGTAGTTAACATTTATGTTTTTGCTATAAAATCAAAAGTCACTTTCATCTATTGGTGTAAATATGAAACAATAAATGTTATTCCAGTGTTATACACTAAGAATAATTCATTTTTACATTCAAACTGGAAAAGAAAACACTGAAAACAACAGAAATCCCAGCACACACACCGCGCCCCGGCACAACAGCACGCACCCCGACATATAAGTGCCACGCATCTGGAGGACTGACTGAACCAGTGCCACCCATCCTCATCCAAACCCCGAAAAAACATGGCAAACACAGAAAAACACCACCAAACATACCAAAACATCACATCTCCAACCCCATCCATGCGCCCGCAAAACAGCACTCCCCCCGAGCACCAGATTCACTCCATCTCCGGTGACACAACGATAACAAATGTGTCAACTTGCCTAGTAATGCCTGTGGGATCATGCCCTTTTAAACGCTGGAGCAAAGAGTCCCGCGCAAAGATCCCCATCCCGTGCCCATCACTCATCTCTGCCTACAATGAGCACATGGAAGGAATCGATCTGTCTGATCGATTCCTAATACATGCTAATACACCTGTACAAGACCCCAGCCAAGTCAAGGAGATGGTATCTTCCCCTGTTTGGATACATCCTGGACCTCTGCATTGCAAATTCCTGGCTACTCTACAAAGGGACAGTGGCCTCCTGAATGAGAAACCCATGTCTTTCAAACGGTTCCGCCTCGCAGTTGCCCACAGTTTGAACCAGTTCAATAAGCCAGCATCCAAAGTTGGCCGACCATCTTCCAGCTCTCCACCACCAGAGAAGACAGGCTACATCCCAAGACCATCACGACCAAAACCACAAACAGAAATGCAATGTCTTCCTGTGTTTGAATGCAAACCAGGAATGCTTTAAGTTATATCACCAGAGGTAAAGTGCATCCAACGCACAAAAAGAACACCGCCCCGCAAACACACAGACGAGGCCGGAAATGCGATGGTCCAACACGCCTAGCAATGTTTCTCTGTGTTTGCCATGCTCCCCCAAAGTCCAAATGAAAACAAGCAACACCAGTTCAATCAATCCTCCAGACACGCGACACCCGCACCCCAAAACCCATGCTGCCGCACAAAAACAGAAAAAATGCACCGAGACACAAAAGCAACAAATGTTTGCATTGCTCCGCAGCGCCCTCCCTTCCCTTCTGAATGCAAAAATGAATGTTTTGCAGTGTTACCTATAATCAGAAGTGGATTGAATGTGAGAATTTTGTGCTGTTGCATTTTAATACAGATACAGTCAAGCTGGAAAAATTAAAAACGCAATATTTCCTTGTTCGACGCAATGTTTTCCTTGGTTGAAATTAAAACCAGTGTTTTGTGGCATTTTGACAGAAATAAACTGTATCCAATGCCCCAGACATTTTTTGTTGTTTATTTCTTTATAAATTAGCATTTTATTTTAATTTATCTACTGTACTTGCTATTTTTATTGTGTCATGTACTTAAACCATTAAGTGACATCTCAACCGTTTGGTAGAGGTCAATATTTTAAAAACCACAGGGTCTGTTGATAAAACAAATATTGATTGTGTTTATGAGTCACCCTAGAGTAAAAGAAATGCAAAGAAAACATTTTTCACAGGTTTTTTCTTGGTGTGGTTTTTAAAGGGTTAACATGACAGAAAAAAAAGTGTCCACTGAAGTTCTTTTCCCCCCATGACTTTATTTACGAATTTCATTGTGAATGTGGATTACTTGGGTTGTCAAAATCTGATATGAAAGTAATGTAAATAATAATGTAGGGATTGTATCTTTGAAGCAAACTGATGACTTATTTTACAACCCGTCTGCTTTCGACACTCAACACCAAGAGTTTGAACATTGTTTTTCTGATTCTTTAGTCAAAGAGGGGATGAGTACAATAGAGGTTTTTTTTTTATCTCCGCCATTAGTTTTCTTCATGGCATCAAACCATCAAATATGGTTTGATGCCATCTTCTTAGCGTTTTGCCCACCGTCTAAGACTCGTCTGCTGTGTAAAACTGTGAGAGACGGCTGTCTTGTTTTTGAGGCGAGCTGAATGAAACTATAGGAGAGCTTACCGCTGATGAAGATGGCGAGGGGAGCAGTGGTGAGGGGGATAACTAAAGGAGAGCCAGCGAACAACGAGTAGATGACTCCGCCGATGCTCTGGCCAATGATAGTCTTCCGAACATCTGGGCAGAGAAGACGCACAAACACGCAGAGAAGACACAGAAAAGGTTCTGATGAATAAACATGAATGCCCTTAAGGTTCTGCTGCACAGCCGAGCAGAAGCAGAAGGAAACTCAAAATTCACTTTCTGCACCAGAAATGTTATTAGGCGAATTATCTGATATTTTTACCCACAAATTAACTTGAGATACTTGGTGCATGTTCTTCCCACTACAATAAAAAAAAAAATGAAAAAACGAAACTCTTTTCAAAAACCCACACAATTCAATTTTAGGGGGATGAGTAATGCAGTTTTTAAGTTTCTATAGTTAGAATACGTCAACAATACGTTCTCAACCAACGAAATAAGTGAAAAATAAGAAAAATAAGAAGCAAAAAACAAAAGCAATAAAAAAACATTTCATTGACAGTACTTAAAAACACTACATATATATTACTGCAAGTTATTAGCAAGTTATTTTACTTTATAAAACTCTTTGGCCTCTTTAGTGTCTGTTTCTGCTCCTGTATCAATCAATCAATCAGTCAATCAATAATTTTTTGTATAGCACATTTTAGTAACAAGGCATTTCAAAGTGCTTCACATCTGCTTTACTGTAAAACATATTTCACTACTGAAGTTATGCAGCATGTGTTAAAATATGGTTTAAGGTGAATGTTTTGAAAGGTTGGTGTAGAATCTAGAATAATAACAAAACGAACAAAAAGTAAAAAACAAGTAAAACCATTTTTGTAAAAGTCTCAGATTATTAGATATGGCTCAAGAATGAAGCTACCCATTTGAGATTTTTCATTTGGGACAAATGACAAACCAAAAAAAAGAAAGAAAGAAAAAAGCCACCTGTACTTCTGTCAGAAACAAAGTCTGATCAACTATTGGTATTGGACCAGTTATTGGAGGTTGTTATGGGATCAGACATACAGCAGGGATGTGACTACTAATCCATATATCAATCTGTGGTTTGACCAAAAGTGTTTAATGTACATTAAGGGGGCAGTATTATGTCAAATCAACTTTTTGGAGCTTTACATCATGTTGTAATGATATTCCCTCATCAGAAGCAAATTGCAAGTTTGGCCTTTATTATTTTGCTTACCTTTAACTTTCCATCTACCTCAGAGCCTATCGGATGTGGAAATGTCAGAACGTTGGAAAAAATATTTACAACGTTGAAATTACACAGAAAGGTTATTGTCAAAGTTAGCTAAAAACAGCTGAAAAATGTCACCATCTGGTGTTTTTGGCCTCGTTTGTCTAAGATGGGAAACTACTGTTACGTTCTGACGTCTGCTGTGTGCCTGTCCTGCACAGCCAACAGCGCCTGTGTTATTTCATTATTCTTTAACACCTGTACAAAAGGAAAAGACTAGATGTCATCTGTGTCAAGCAAATGAGCTAAAGTCTGTATCTGATTTGCTATTTCGGTTTTTTTTTCTTTTTAAGGAATCAGGACCTTTTTTATTGCAAAATTTAAAATAAAAAAATGAATATGTCAAAGCTTTACACTATTTGTGAGCCCAAAAACATTTGAAAGATATCTTTTGTCATTGAAACAGCCTGTTTTAATGACAAACAGGCTGTTTCAATGACAAAAAACAGCCTGATCAACGCGGACCTGTTTATACGCTACTTAAATGTTGGCTGTGTTATAACCAGCGTGCCCTGCTACTCCTCAGTGGGAACTTTACTTTGTCGACTCATGCTTGATACAACATAAGAGTGTCTACATGCTGGCTGCGTGCTCCTATACCGATTTCGCCGCGGGTGCTCTCGTCGTTGAGGGAGCCGAAAGCAATCGCGGGGAGGAGGATGGCGATGTAGAGGAAGATGGCTGTGGTCATGTACTTCAGCAGGGTTTTATTACTTCCAACTATACCTGAAGGGAGACAAACACAAACACATGAGTCATATGCATCTCATAATGAAGCGGAGGAGGCTCAGCACTTTAATTTAAAAATGACAGAAACGCTAGCAGAATCCATCGTTTAGTTCCCCTGCAATAAAGAACCTCCAGAGTGTGTGTGTATGTGTGTGTGTGTGTGTGTATGCGTGTGTGTCAGAATATTCTACTGTGGCTTACACAACCGACTGCCCCTTTGAAAAGAGGAGTGATATGTTTTGCGTTTGTGTAATTCATCTCGTTTTAGGAGCGGTCATTTGAATGATGGGTAACTCATGTTGGAATCAAACATTTTAATTGGCCTCTAATGTGATCGCTGGTTTCCGTGACCTTCGCAGGATGAACATTTGATCAAACTCACATGTCAGGAACATGTTGATTTCTGTTGCAGCTTAAATAAAACAGAAATGCGTCGAGAGAAGAAAGGGCTGAGCTGCTTGTTGTGACTAACGCATTATTTGGCGTGTGTGTATGTGTGTGTGTGTGTGTGTGTGTGTGTGTGTGCGTGTGTGCGTGGGGGTGTGCGTGTGTGTGCGTGACCTGGACCGGAGCCGCTTTCACACATTCTGGGTAAAGAGTCTGAGTTGATGACTCAGTGAAAGTACCTGCCTTCAGCGACTGCATCAGTAAGGTATAGGGAGATACTTGTGGTTGATGACCTGGGATATTATAATAATGTCAAACATAAGGAGGCATGTGGGAGACTTTAGAGTTATTTTTACAAGATGCAAAACCCTGGATGAAACCCAAGGATAGCAAAGACTTACCTAAAAAAAAAAATATATATATATATATATATATATATTAGAGCTAAGATTTTCAAATAGACACTACAGATTACTGTAGTGTTTAACTTAATCAAATATAATGCTGATAGTGTAGCAGATAATTGGATGTTTCAGCAAAAGTCTTTCACATGTGGATCCTAATTTGGCACAGATGTTCCCAGGGTTTTTCTTTTTTTGAAAATAAATAAAATTAAAGAAGATGGAAAAATAAGACATTAGCTCCTGAATAATTTATGATGACCACACAGGAAAATTATTGTGGCACTAAAACTGTCAATATTGATCACCGACTAATACTTTTGGTATGAACTAATGTATTATTGGACCCAGAAAAAAACATTTTAATTATTGATCGTTTTTTGGTGTGCAACTTATTTTTGTTGACTAACAAC
The DNA here is from genome assembly GCA_010277075.1 of Poeciliopsis retropinna. Taxonomy (NCBI): domain Eukaryota; kingdom Metazoa; phylum Chordata; class Actinopteri; order Cyprinodontiformes; family Poeciliidae; genus Poeciliopsis; species Poeciliopsis retropinna. The sequence goes on from VMRM01000028.1 coordinate 6,343,403, forward strand.
ATGAATGTGTGTGGTGTCAAACCATACATATTTATATTTTGAATCTTAGAAATAATACAAATCACCTTCCTAACAGAATGGACTAAATCATTTTTTGCCTTTTATTTTTCTCCCCAAAATCGTGTTTTGGCAACAAATGACTTCAGCCATTGTTTTAGGAAGGAGGAGATATATTTTCTTGATCTTTTTCCCTTTAGCTGGTGGCCATTTTTCAAAATGGCAGCCGTGGTTGTGATGAAGCATATACATTTGCACTATAACCACCAGCTTATATTACTAGTGGTGGGCATGCTAAACTGTTAAACATATCAAAAATTTTGCAGAAGCTAATGCTAACCATGACGAGGATTGTTGCTCAGCCTGTAAAATGCTACATATTATAACTTTAAACTTGTATGGATATGAAGACCAAAGGCGAAAATATATGACATGACATGTATAGTAACCTGCTGCTTTATAAGATGCATAAGAAACCTAAAACCCCAAGTTGTATCAAATATGTAAAACATTACAATACAGTCTTTCTGTGAGGCCAAGCTTGAAAGATAAATGAGGCGCTGCCAGCGGCACCCCGGTGGGGCATAGCAACACAAATGACTCACTTTCACTACAAGTCCAGGTCCAGCTTACCATCTGTGAAGTCAGAAGGGTAGAAAGGCAGTCTGCGACGCAAGTCCTCATAAATCCCTCGGCCGGCCTTGAAGAAATCTTTACACTGTGGAGAGAAAGGAAAAGGTTCGGTTTTCCTTAAGGAAATGTCTCTCGCTGAGGAAAAGCCGGGTCTGCATCTTCAATGTTAAATTGAAAAACAGTAATGCAAGTTACAGTGCCTCGCGAACATCACTCACATTGGGAGTTTTTCACGTTTTATTATGCTATAACTACAAACATGCTTGTGTTTTATTAGAACTGATGTAGGTCAGTGCGGTAATTCATCATTGCTAAGAGGAAGTAAAAAAAACAAGCTTTCCAACAGATTAAAATTTCAGCATTTCTGTTAAGCCCACTTTATACTAATACCCCCAAATAATTCCAGAGAAAACAAATGCCTTTGGGAGTTACCTAATTAGTACATCAAGTCTGAGGGTGTGTTTATGCTGAGCCATTCTGTGAAGACCTCACAGAGTCTTCAAACTCAGAGGTTTGACAGAGAACGTTAGAGAACAAAGAGCAGCACAGAGACTGAGGAACGTAGGAATACAGATGTGACACTGTTATTGATGGGCTACGTCAGAAAATAATGTCCCGAGCTTAGAGCATCTCAAGGAACACTGTGAAATCTATCATACTTATACAAAGACTATGTCACTACTGCAAACCTACAAATACATTCTACTAGCCATCTGGCTAGTTGGACAATAACAATAGCTATTGCTAACGACTTCTTATCAACAAAAAATATATCTGATAGAATGTTGATAATTCCACTGAACTCTGACCCAGAGTTCAGTTATTCTGCCTACAACGCCTTTATTCGGCGTTGTAGGCAGAATAAAGGCTTTAGTCGTTCTTCCTCTCACATCCCAGCTATGACTGGTTGGTGGCATGGTTAGCTAGCACGGTTGGTTGGTAAACTAGCAACAACCTGTCGAGTAGCAGTTTCATGTTGTCCCCCAACATAGTCAGGTGTACTTCATTCCTTGTAGGCCTACATGTATGTATGACAAGAATTTGAGGCGGACTCAATGCGGACTCTGTTGGACACATCCAGACAAAGTTACGTTTTTACGACTGCACACGCGTTCTTGGTGACACACAGATTCATGCGGTAAACTGCTAGACAGGGAACAGTGTTCACATTGAACTGTTGTGTTTGTGCAACACCGAGATGATAATGTTGGGAACCAGTCGTAACACCACCTAGCATGACTGCCTCCATGTGCAGCACTGACAGTTGTATGGTGGAGAAAAAAATTGAGGTAGGCATCCAACTAGCTCATCCAACTAGCTAGCATTCATTCACATTGTGGGAAATAAAGGAATATGTCATTAGGAATGTAGGCAGTTATTCGCATTTGTGGTGAATAACTGAGGTAAAAGGTTGTAGTTAAAATTTATCAAGTAAAATTTCACTAATATACACTGAGGTGATCTGAAAATCTAATTATGCTCCAATGTTAGCTTCCTTTAACCATGTACTATTTGGTTTAGTTGCTCATAGATCTGCAAACAACTTTGTTCCACCATCATCGTAATTCATTTAAAGGCATTTCTTAACCAAGTTATTTGAAATCTCAAGATATCTTTAAGACATTTAGTGTCAGCTAAAATTACAGAAACTTTAGAATGTTTTCAAAGGGCAGTTATTAAAAAAAAAAAAACCTCAAACACTGTGATAAAATGTGTCTCATGAGGAGCGCCCCAGGAGACAAAGTTTCTTCTACTGCAGAGGAGTAGTTCATTAGAGTTACAAGCCTCAGAAATGACCAATTAACAGCACCTCGGATTAGAGCCTTTAGGTATTTGACATGTCATATCATTAGCTCGAAGAAAACTCTTATTAATTAAGTCTACATGGTGGGAAAAAACCAGAGGGAGACTTGGAAGAAAACTAAAAAGTCCTGGTGTTTTTGGACATCCACTCAACATCTTTTTTTTTTTTCTTTTCTGCTAAATGGAGGGTATCTAGATGTCGTTAACCAGGATGCAGCTTTAACAAGGCAGGGAGGTAAACATGTCCATTTGTTCACATGGGTTTGACCGTGTGTGTGTATTCAGCTTGCCTTCTCTAAGCATGTTGGTAACATTAAAAACAACCATGAAATTAAGTGCATTTTGTTGAACATTTCATCACGTTGTTTAAAAGTGCGTGCCGCTTTGTATCCCCTCTTTTTCTAAGCAATGCAAGTGTTTTGGAATGATGGGAGTCAAATTCACATTGTTTCACTGCCTCAAGATGGGCTGTGATAGATTGCTGTGTCTTTGTTCATTTGTGTTTCCCCCCAAACTTTATGATTTGAACTTTGGGAAAGTTCAGATCATCTATGGCCGATGCCCCTTAAAACATCTAAGGGGAAATTTGACATTTTAAAAATGAATATGCTTAACCTAAACACTCATGTTACAAAAGAAATTCTTGTTTTTTTAACAAAAAGTTTTGGCGTTAGGATGAGGTAGGTTTTTTGCCGTATCGAAATTGGTTTAGTTTTCAAAACTAAAATGGGAATACATGTTTGACCTCACACAAGTCACAAGAGCAACAACCCCATCTTCCCATTGGCGAAAACCACAAAGAAGATGACAGCAACTCGCTGGAGGATCATGACATCATATTTTTAAATAACTTATTAATGTGTAATTTTAATTGTTTGATTTAATCAAAACTGTGTTTTTCGATATTAACATAACACTGACAAAGTTATGTGCAGATTTGTAATGAAAACATGACTTATGTCTGCCCTCAAGGGGTCAAATAATTAATCACTGAATTTTCATAAAGCTGCCATCGCTTGTTGCTGATCCAGGCATTCAGCATGCTGAGGTGAGTGAGTCTTTATCAGGATATGGAGAGTGTCTGCTAAGTTTAAATAATTTAGTGTTTTTTTTTTGTCAAGTTATGTCATTGATATAACTTAGATGTGCATGAAACTGAAAGGCACTACTTTAGTATATCAGATGTACTAATTAATATCAAACTTACAGATGAAAACATATTATTGGACTAGGACTTTATGTTTGCTGCTTGTTTTGGGGGGTTTGTGTTTCAAAAGACAGAAAATGAGAAAAAATACAATTATTTTCCCCTGAATGTTTTGCTGAATGTGGTGGTTTAATAGCCATAAGAAAGTGTCATAAACTACAGGTTAGTTTATGACACCTGTAACCAATATGGCTGCTGTGTGTTTCAAAAGTTGTGAAAGCTACAAAATATTTGACTTTCTGACTGGCTACATGTCATTAAATCTTTCAGGCACCACACTGTACTACCTTTGTTTGTGAATATGATCCTGGAGTATTTTTGAGATTGTTGTTTTCAGCCCATCCTGCGTTCCAACCTCACAGTCAAATGGTAACGCAGCAGAAGCCCATTGTCTTCCAAGCCACATGTTTTCAGCCCAATCTCTTTGAAAATCAATAGAAGGTGACTCTCCCATGTGACACCGCAAGGAAACTTCACAGACAACTGTTTGTGATTTGCCACTATTAGTATATTGCCAGCGCTTTTGAAGACATTGGATTGTGGGACGCCTGTGTTGTGTTGTGTTGGGAGACGGTCACAATGAGAAAGGCCCTACAAGAATGATGAAAACAACTAGAAGGATGTAAAGGTGACCAGTTTACATGTGAAACATGAGTAAAAAAAAAAAACAATAACTCATTTTGTCTAATTGTTTCTTATTTGAAGTGTAGCAGTGTATTGGTATCAGAAACTAGACTAAAACACTTGGGAGGTTTTAGTATTTTGTTGTGTTGTAAAATGATTTCTTCCACTTTCTTTGCCTCTCAGTTGTCTCCAAAAGCGAAAATATTTCAGAGAAGTCAGTATCAGAAGTCAGATAAGAACCCCTTCCTGGTTTTGTACTTGCTAAACAATGCATCAAAGAACACTGCTGGAAATGCTGCAGTTATGAGGTTTTTACAAGTTTTAGGGGACGGGGGAAAAGAAATTCACATATTTATTTCAACTGACTAAAAATGTTTTAGTCAGTTTTTGTGTCTTACAAGGGCAGAATTATGTATTTATAAAATGGATACCATTTTAAAGCACAATCAGGCTATATATGCTATATATGTCAAATATGACAAAAGAAATTTGACTTTGTGATTTAATGCCTTGAAATTGGGCCTCTGTCTCTTTAAGAAACTCCTGCTCTTTCTGAAACTCCGCCTTTAGGAAGTCATCAGAACATGGCTCGTTTACACCATGTTTCAAATTATTATGCAAATTGTATTTAAGTGAAAATTCTTGAAAATTTACACTGACCATCATTTGCATTGACCATTTAAGAAAATATCACTTGCATAATAATTTGGAACACAGTAAATTGACCATTTAACAACATTTTTACCAGTGTTTTACTGAGATGTAGCAGCGAGCTCAGCAGATGTGTAGGTCCACCAGCTGTTGCCAATTGTTGCTAGCTAGTCTGAAGGAGCAGAGTGGAGGAGCTGCTCTGAGAGGCAGAAGCTTGGAAACTTCAGCTCTGGGGAGGAGCTTTGTCCTCAAAGGGGGAGCTAGGTCCATCCAAACGTTTTGCGCAGCTTAATGGTTGCCATGTGAGATTAAAGAATTACTCAAACATGCACAAAAGAATCAAGGTAACACTTCAGGTTTGTCAGTGATGAGATTATGTAAAGCTCAAAAAAGAAGATTTTACATAACACTGCCCCATAAAACAATTGTAAGAACACTGAAGGCCAGAGGCTAAATCTAACTCTGAATGTTTTTAGCATTCTGTGCCCTAAATGTGGATTTTGATTCAAACTACCTATTTAATGACTCAGAAAAGACACTGGTAACTCCAAACGAGGCTCTCTCAGGGATGATTTAAGCCCCCCAATCTGAGTCATCTGCCATAATGAGGTAGCCCTCAAAAGTTCTGTAATCCCAAACAAGGTGAGTGAAGCGGCATGGTCACATTAAGGCGCGTGTTTACCAGAGAGATCTCTGTCCCCAGAACAATAAAGGATGACAGAGCGATGACGGCGGCAGTCCAGAATGGAGGAGTCGGTGAATTTTTAGCGTGGTCAGAAAGGGAATTAGCTCGACGACAGCCACGTGATTCGACGGGAGAGCGCTCCTTGAAAATATGAGCTTTCAGGTTGCACCAGCCACGGAGCAAATGTGAAGTCCTGATTGAGCTTATTAAGCAAATTATCCAATTAGCCAGTGTTTAATTTCCCTGTTAAGCATGACTTTACACAGTTAAGTGAAAGGAGGGGAGGAATTATGGGAGCAGGATAATCATTCCTGCCTCATTTGTCATCGTAAAAAGTTTTGATGGCATTTTGCAGAACGAAGCAATTTAGCTCGACGTGAAGAACATAAAAACAAACAGCATCAGCATTTTGCTCCACTTTGAGTTTGCTGGTTTTATAAGGCCACGCATACTTACACGTGTGAGTGTGTGTCTCCGTGTGGGGCGGGGGCGGGGGATGATCACCGGCTTTTGGCTCATGCGTGATAAACATAAAGTCTCAGAGAAGGAATTACTGTCCACCTGTTTACCATTCGCTCCGAACGGTCAAAAGTGTGAGGCAATGGAAAGGAAAAGCATCAACAATTTTTTTCTTAAGTATGAGGAAGGGGTTTGCTGTGGGTGGTCTGATGTGAAGGAATGAGAAGGCAGTTTTCTGCTGACTTATTTTTTTTAACTATCGCTTCGCTGTTGATTGTACCTGCTCCAACTACTGCCATGGCTCAAATTCTCCTCCCGCCCCCACTTTTTTCTACCTTTATTTATTTATTTATTTAAAAAATCTCAGTGCCAGTCTTTTTCTCTGAGTGGCACTAAGCCCTTTTAGACCTGGAATAAATACCTAGCAAAATCCTGAATGACTAAAAAAAACAAGGAAGGACAAAACCCCCCCCAAAAAACGAGGGAAATGTCTAGGAGCCACAGCCTGTCATGGTAACATTAGGAGGTGATGTTGGTCCGTGGAATTGAATAAAGCCCCTCTGGCGTGCAGGCATGTGTGTGTGTGTGTGTGTGTGTGTGTGCGTGTGCGCGTGTGTGTATCTAAGGGGTGGAGTGGCTTCTGACAGGACTGAGATGTAAGGTCATTTACCCACTGAGGAGGCCTGACAGAAGTTAAAGCTGATTGATTAGGAGGAGAGAAAAGACGAATGAGTAAAGCCAGTTGAGTGAGCAGGACAGGTGGTATGAAAGGATGAGGCGCCACTAGCAGAGCTTTAGGAAACGTTCGAGCTGCAGTGGCTTGTAAAAGTGTTCACAGTGTTGCAGGCAGTGAACACTGGCTGCGCTCATCTGTTCAGTCCGCTTTCATCCAACTCTGTCTAAAGCGTCCGGTTCATTTGAGGAACTTTGGTCCGCCTAAATATCTAGGTCTCAGTTCGATTAAAGTGAACTCTGGCACGGTTTGAATGCCTTTGTGAACAGTAAACACTCCAAAAGAAGGAAGTGGACTTTAGCGCAAAACAAACGTGCGAGTCTAGGGTTAGCAGAAGAAATGACTGGAGAGAAATCCTTTTCTGAAGATGGACGTTGTGCTCAGTGTCTTCAGAGATTTTCCTGTTGTTTCCTTTGGTAGTTATGGTGCAGAAAGCGAGAGGATGAACAGCTTTGGTTTGTTTGACTGCGGTGTGAAAGCAAACCACAGCAGCTGAAAATGTAACAAATGTTGCAACTTTGGTCCCAATCGAACCGAGACTGTCGGACTATCATGTGTGAAAACACCTTCAGAAATCACCTCTACTTATAAATTAGGTGACTTCTGAAGTTAAAGAAAGGTTTGGGACCTCAGTGAGCACTGCTCAATCCATCATCTGAAAATGGAAAGAGTGTGGCAAACCTACCAAGGCGTGGCAGTCTACCTGAAACTGACAAGTAGGGCAAGGAAGACATTAATCAGGGAAGCAGCCTGGAGGCAGGTGGTAAGGCTGAAGGAACTGCAGAGATCCACAGCACAAGCGGGAGCATCCGCTGACAGGACGAGAATTACTAATGGACTCCACGAATCTGGCTTTTTTGTAAAAGTGTCAAGTCATAGTCATAGAAAGATATAAAATACGCAGTTTGGCACAAACGATGGGGGGGAAACAGCAAACATGGAAGAATGTGCTCTGATCAGATAAACTTAAAAATTTTTGACCTATGAGCAAAGTCACAAAATTTTACCAAGTAGTTTCTAGTGCAAATGTCTTTTGTGTAAATTTAAGTGCACTAACTTAAAATGAACTTTTCAGGAAGATATATGAGCTTGTTTCAAGTCAATAATTCCATAATATTAATAAAAGGTACTGGTTCCATTGGCAAATTATTTCACCTATGACACTGGCAAAATGTCTTGTTATAAGTGAAATAATTTGCCAATGGAATTAGTACTTTATAATATTTAGGAATTGCTTACTTGAAACAAGCTCACATAACTTGCTAAAAAGTTATGTATGAGTTAGTTTTATCTAATTTCAAGTGATCTAAGATATTTTCACTAGAAACCAGACAAAAAAGGCATGTCGGATGAAAAACGCCAACACCAATCCCAACAAATCCCTGTGGCAATGTTGTTGGCTCTAAGGACGACCCAAAGCAGACATACAGGACAGATGTTAAATACAAAAATAAGGTTAAATAAGTGAACACAAACTTGAAAAGAATGTGCCCACAGACTAAAGGCTACAGAAAAATACACAAACTGAACAATAACTCAAATACAAAGTCAGCTGGGCAAAAATAAATAAACAGATTAACCACATGAGATGCAGTAAAAAATTGTGTTGCATTGCCTTTTAAAAGCTTCCCAAATTGGAAACTATGATCAGAAGCTAATTGTAATAAACTGTAATAAAGCTTAATTTAGTTTGAGTCTTTATCCAGGTCTGTTTGCCATCAGCTAAGGGTATTTAATATTGGCCATAACAGAAAAGAGACTCAGTTCTGTGTAGTTTGCAAAACAATAACGAGGTTGACATATAAAGGAGATTGTAGGCTTCATTGTGAATTGTGCTTAAAGCCATGACTCTAAAGTCGTGTCTCCTTCATAGAATCTGTGGTAAAACCAGTTAACACACTTTTAAACACTAATTTTTAAGTAATTAAAATGACTTTGTCTTGGCATCTTGAATTCCTGTACTATTTGAGTAAATGAACTAAAATAAGACTTGCTTAATTTTTCGAGGAATCCAAGCCATTGCCATGGTGAAGCCTTTGCCAGACACGTCTCCATCACGTATTGCGCCATCTACAAGAAACTTTGGGAGTTGCGAGTGAGGCTGTCCTTCACATTCTTGAGGTAAGAAATTTATACTTTTTCATCATTACGCTGATTACAGTCCCTAAAATGTGGTTTGTTTTGTGATTGTTTTTCTGTCTGTGCTCCAATTAGCAGATGTCCTAACAACTTCAATCAAACAAGACCACTTTTCAGCTCTGTGGTGATCGTGAAACCAACTCCCTACTGGCCATTGGAACCATGCCTGTCCTGATCTTCTGAAAGGAGGACTGATAGTGTGAGGTACATCATAGTGTGCTGCTACACCTTTCAGCACGTGTGTGTGTGTGTGGCCACTCCTTTCTGTGCTGTTGACAGATGTCTGGAGAACGCCATGCATGAATGAGACAAGACTTCAAGTTTTAAAAGGCTGATTGGAAGAAGCTCATTGCAGAGAAAGATCCTATATTAATACTGTTGATGTCTAATCCCAATTTTCTTTTTTTTTTTTTTGCATTGGACAATTTGGTTTGCTTGACTCTTTCGGCATCTTATGAGTGCAGCAGATGAGTTCGATCTTCATTGTTCTGCCATTTTTACAGGATTGTTCCAGAATCAGACGCCCATCCAGCCTTTAAATCCTGGCCAGCAGTCATGTTTGGTTGTGTTTATGTGAAACTTAAACATAATAAAGAAGTGAAAAGTAATTGAACTCATGTCTTCATTCCAACAAGCCGATGACATCTCTTGACAGGAACAACTTTTGGATTTTTGCATGAACATAAAAACCTTGAGTAAAATATGTAATGACAAAATATATATTTGAATCTTTTGTAACAATGAAAATAAACTAGTTTTAGAGGTTTCAAGAAATTCAATGTCAAGTAATATTTTTCTTAAAATAAGAATACATCTTACTTGTACAAGTAAAATTGGCTTGTTTTCATTAAAAATACACTAATTTTAAGATTCATCTTGGTTACATATTTTTCTTGTTTTGGAAAATCTTGACAAGATAAATTTCTTTTTCTGTTGGCAGATAATTTTTCTTATTTAAAAAAAAAAAAAAAAAAAATTACACTATTTTTGTACTTTTTTTCCCCCTTGTTTCTGAGAGGGGAGTTTTTGTAGCACACCTTGAGAGGTTTGTGATTGCGGGGGACCGTCTCCTTCTTCCCCAGAGCGATGGGCTGCTGGTTGGCCGCTGTGAGCTGGTGCCTCTGGAACACCAAAGCCTCCTTAAACTCCTCCTGCGTCTTTGTCTCCAACAGCTTCTGCCTGAAGGAGATGTCAGAGAAAAGGGTGCCAAACGTCCTGCCCAGCTCCATCGCCGTCTTGGTGCTTTTCTACAAGTGGCAGAAAAACAACACTGATTGTATCACACAGGCTCTGATGGCGTTTTAAAATCTGCTTCAATTATTATTAGAAAAAAGGAGATTCTTTTATGACAGGGCCAGATAGAGAGTTTTTTTTTTTTTATTATGTCATAATATTAGCAGAACAAAAGACAGAATATTGCCATTAGAAAGTCATGGAATTAATAGAAAAAATTGTTTTAATGAGAGCAAAGCTTTGATAGCTATGACCAGTCTAGTCCGTGATTCTTTCCTCAAAATACTCAGTAGTTTGTACAATTGTACCAAAGTCCTGCTACTGATGACAATTTGACACTGATGTGTTAAAATATTAAGTATACCATATTTATAAAGCTGATACCAATATATGACTTTCACGAAAGGCTCAACATTTCCCTTTGTTTAAGTCAACTTTTTACTGCAGAAGTTATAAAATTACTATTTCATCCTCTTAGTGTTGCTACTTTATTCTGGTAGCATTTCGAATTTATTCCTGCATCATCGAGACTTTATTACAACTTCAATCTCAAAGTTAATATTTTTTGTTAGTCTGGCACATTTCACTGATACATAAAACTCCAAATGGTTTGATTACGTCACAGCGCTCCATGAAATACTACTTTTTATCATAAACCATTAAAAAAATTTAAATAGAAAAATAACATGATTTATTAGTTACCTAGTTGACCGGTCATCTCGGTTATGAGTAAACTGATTATACTGATATTAAAAATAAAAGAAATGTATCTCATTTGATCCTTTAAAATCTAAGTAAGAAAATATATTTCCATTTTAAAAGCCACCTGATGCGTTTAGCTATGTTGTTCTAGGTGCATGTTTCACACAGGAAGAAGACTGGTGGCCTTCATTTTCTGTCAGTAATGGCCGACTTCTGTTCCGACGCAACGACATTTTAAGCATCACTCAAACACCATTCGAAATAAACTCCGATGTTATTGGATTGGAATTGCCTCCAATTAGTTAGCAAGTTTAGCCAAACGTAACTGAGTGCAGCGACTGCGGGAAACCAAAAAAGGAAACGGCCACCTGAGCTCGCTGCGCAGCTCCAGCTTTTTACTTTATCCCTTCTGCAGGATAATGGGTCATGGGAGGATGAGGGAGGACTTGAGAGGCATCAACAGGAAACCAGAGACCATTTGTGCCCACATTTGTGCAGTGACCTGACTCCATCACAACCTGATGTGTGTGCCGTGTTCCACACTGACAGGATACCAATGATGGACGGAGGACTCTGCATCAGTGATGCCTCATGCTCAGATGAGTCAAGGTGGATAGACGGCATTTGCCAGATGTCGACTTCTGTTTGATATTGGAGTTCTGAGACGTTATTTTTTGCCGTAGCATTAGGGATGCCTTTCTTAAGATTATTTTTGATTCATTTGGATGCAACGAATAGAACGGATCGTCTGAATGAGAGCGTTCAGCCGTCGTGTCTTAGTTTTTGCTAAGGCAATTTAAGATAAGATGAGAAACAAAGTGACGGGAAAGGGTTAAAAGTCCTTTTGAATGTTTTGATTTCAAATATCCAATAAAAGTGAAAATATGGAACCGTAGTGAGCCTCCCTGCGTGACCTTAAGTTCAACCTTGGTCGGATTATGCAGCAGAGCAAAGATAAAAACCCAACTTGAAATGCTGTGGCATGACCTTATACAGGCTTGTTTCAAAAATTACAATAAGGCTGATATAAAATAATTCTGCAGGTTCCACCAACACAAATGTTTGATGGCAGGTTTTGCTCCCCGCAGTAAAGGAAATCAACATTTATGTTATGTTATTTTGGATCTGAATATGACAAAAACAAAAATAAAAAACAGAAGGAACCTGTAAACAGTTTCATTAAACGGTACCATTCATTTTGATCTTTTGAGCCATTTGACATCCACTTATGGCTTTTTGAGGCAATCGCTGTGCTAATTTTGTTTTTGCATACAGTGAAAAGCTCATGTTTAGATAGAAAACTCTGTGTGATTCCAGAACCTGTATCCAAATTGAAATCTACATGTTGAATTTTGAAGTGAGGTAAAGGTTAGCTCAAATAAAACATTACTGACATCCATATTTGTGCACTTTTTGCTGAACAGCAGGACAATAAATTGAGACTTCAAAGTCTGCAAAACCTTTCTGAAGGTTTTAGTGCATGCGTGTGTGTGTGTGTGTGTGTGTGCGTGTGTGTGTGTGTGTGTGCTTTCAGATGGTTTTTTGGCGTCATGGTTTTTGCTTCCTTAATAATCCCTCAAAGTATTTTCAGACACTCTTGTTGTTTTGAAACCCAGCGCAACACAAACTGTTTTAGTTGCATTCTCTTAAACTCATGAACGAGGGAGAAACTCGCCTTTACAGGCATAACTATCTTTGAAAACCCTGAGCTGCATACTTGGGCCGGTAGTGTGGGGAAATTGGGAAATCCTATGAAAAGAGATTTTGGAGGAAAAGAGGCAACTCCTGCTGCACTGCATGTGTGTGGTTTTGTTCTGCAACAACCCCAATCATTTTAATGTAAAGTCCAGCTCAAGAGGAACTACAGCTAACAGGGACAGATTGTTTAGAAGTCATATAGACTTATAAACAGACCAATTGTACAAATCTAATCTGCCCTTTCACAGGAGGATGAGTGTATAATGTCAATGTCGGCCTGTGGCGTAAACCCCAACTTGATGTCATGTCTTGAGGCTAAAGATTGGATTGCTCTGAAGAGGACATTAGTGCCATGACTGGGTGTGTGACCGAGTACATAAACTTCTGTGTGGACAACGCCGTCCCCACCAGAACAGTGAAATGAGTCCTTAATATCAAGCTCTGTGTCACCATTGAACTAAAGGAAGTGTTGAATAAGAAAAAAAAAAACAAGCCTTCAGGGACTGAGGAGAAAATAGAAGCGGCTCAAAGTCAAAATTAGAGACGGCACTTAATTTCCCTTTGGGATCAATAAAGTATTTCTGAATTTGAATATGAATAAAAATTAGATTTCAGACTTTTTTTCCAAGTCTGAAATCTGCTTAAGTCAGACTTGAGTTACGTTCTGTTACCATGCGTAAAAAGAAAATGTGTTTGTTTGTGTGCAAGTGTTGTTTCTATGCAATCTGACCTGTATGTTGCAGCTGAGTGATTTTGATGAGCATAAAAACCAGTCATCGAGGAGACATTCTCACAGAACATGGATTTCTACAACATATTTTGTCGCATCTTGTTCTGCCGCTTGTGCTCTCTAGACAAAAGTAACCCTGCAAACCCTCTGTCACAGCTCTGACTCTGAGTGAATCCCCGGCATAGAGTCTCCCACTGTGAAGAAAAACACAACAGCCTTATCGAAAAGCAACAGTGGAAAAGGTCCAGAAAAACTGTCACCACATTGTTGTGGGGATGTTCAGCAGTCGTGTGGTAAATGGCTTAAGACGACGCTGTATAAAAGAGGCTGGAACAAAATACTTTGAGGGGTCAATTTTTTTTTAAGCTTCTCTATGTATTTACCAATGTTTCACAGACATGTGACCGTCTACTGTTTATTTTTATCCCATCAAAAATGATTGACTAAGTTGTAAGTGAGGCTGCCTTCCTGAATCAAATGCTTACAAATCACCTTTAAGTTATTAAGCCAAACTATCTACAAATTTATGCAAATCTTAAATATTAACACACAAAGATGAAATAAAATGTGGGGGAGTGGAGAATAAGCAACACTGTTATCAATAGAGCAAATACAGTTCAAACCAGACATTTCCATACATTTAATAAAAATTCACAGGTGATTTTTTTTTTCTCACTGTGAATTTAAATGACACTAAACGTCTCTTGTTTAAGGTCATTTAGAATGAACAAAATTATTTTCCAGTCACTAAATAACACATTAATCAGAAGATCTAAAAACATTTTGTTTTTTACATTGATATTCCTTTTATATTGTTTTATTATCTATTGACAGATGTCAATCTCATTTCCAAACTTCTGAGCTGAATTCTAAAAACTGGCAACTAAGCTGAATATGAATACTTGGCCTTAATACCTGCAAAGCTGCGATTGGGATGAAGGCGATTCTACAGGGTATTGACTCAGGCGGGAATCAATAGAAGTACATGCTATACTTTTCAGTTTTTATAATTAACTTTGAAAACCCTGCATCGTTTTCCTTGAGTGTCACTATTATGATGGCCCCTATAAATCCTAGAAAATATGTGTAAGGCTGCGGTGGTAACGCCTCAAAATGTTGACATTTTTAGAGGATTTTCACACTGCTGTGAAACCCTACATGGAACCAAGTAATGACATAAAAATAATTTTTAAAAAATCTAAAAGTTCTTGCATGCTAATTATATTTACCGTGGGAAATTAAGCAAAGAAAAAGAAAAACAACTCCTCTGGGGGTTGTTGACTGACTAGTGATGGAAAATGCTCCACCTAGACGGATACAGATTAACATACTGTACATTCGCCAAGCAGAGGAATTCCCATTATTATTATCATCGCGCCCCTTCAAAGATGTTCTCTTGCAGAGGAAGTCACCATAAAGCATAATTGAGGCGTAATAGGTCTTTGTGTTTAGTTGGGGCTCAGAATAATGTCTCTCAGAATGCCATTAGTGGCTTTGATTGCTGCCTCTAAGACTGGCGAGGAGAGTGCTGCAGGAACTACAAAAGGGAACAAAAATAAATAAGGGTTGGTGTGGGAAAATGAGATAGAGACCAGAGACGCAAACAAACTGAAAATATATTATAGTTAGCTGAGGCATCTCTGATTGCCGGGTAGCCCCTCCCCACCATGCATGACCGAACTGGTGAAACTGGCATTCTTGTCGGTTTGGGCAAATAAAATACTCGAAGCAGAAGGAGACAAAAAAAATGTTGTTTTTCTAGCAATAAAAGGCAGATATTGGGAGGTGGCTTTCTTGCTGGAACGGGGCAACACTCAGCCTTCTGACGACAGGATGATGTGTAACTGTGAATGCATTTATCCAGGTATGTATTTGTGCTAAAAGCTCGAGATGGAGCAGAAAGGAACAGACAGGTTGAGCTGTTTTATGGCTGCCAGAAATACTTCACATTTTGATGGAACTAAAGGAGATTCTACAATATTAATAATAATAATAATAAAAAAAATGTAAGAAACAATCTTTGTCTAACCCCGCGCTCCTAACAAATATTTAGATTAAAATTTTAAGCATAATATCAAAACAAACTGACTTGTAATAAGCTGGAAATGGGATTTTCTTTCACTAATGGCTTTCTTTCTACCTTCGACATTTGTCGAGAGGTAGATGACCATGTCACAACAGGTTTTGTCGAAGAATTTAAGTTTTTGAAAGACAGATATCGTTTTATATACTGTCTCTGCTTTTAACTTCTCCAATGCTTCCTCCCAGAACCTTCCGGCGTGTTCCTTGGTCTCCATGATGCCGTTTGTTCTCCAGCGTTTTCTTACAAACAAAGGAGGATTTCACATAACGGTTGGAGTTATAGTCAGACAAATGAGCAAACAGTGATAACAGCGCTCACTTAAAGTGCATTCCACCAGCCCTGTTTAGTTTGCTTTGATTGAACTCTAATTTGCTTGCCTAGAAAATCTGATTAAAACATCTCTAAACTTTAAAGTGAGAAATTACATGAACCAAAAATGTTGAGGATGGTTGAAATAGTCAGTCCAACTAGGAAATATAACAAACTTCTAACCTGCTGATTGGCAGAAATAAGAAGACTTCAAAAGCTGTGACCTATGGTCACTGGACAAAATGTGCCAATGCTTGATTACATTTATTTGACCTCTTTAGGTAACGAGGGAAAGGAAAAGTAGTAGACAATACAATGTTTGAGTTCCCATCAGGCTTGTTTAGGGGCTAACGTCTAACATATTAGGTAATCACTTTTACCTTCTATTTCGAAATTGATTATCCAAATTGTTAGCTTGTTTAAAATTCTTCCTTTTGGGCTGTTTTGGCTAATGTGCCACAATCGGCTGAGCTGTTTTAGGGATGTACATTTGGTTGTTTTCTAGTTGTAACACATTCCTCCTTCCCACATGAAGAATAAACAGAGGTACAAAGTGAGAGCTTTTTATTCTGTATTTTTGAATGTTCTTCTGAACCATCTTGTTGGTTGGACTCTGGGGTCATGGAGTATCTCTGAGATACATTCACCTGTAGGTTGGATCTTTTTACTACTAAAGCATTTTTGAGAGCAATTGGTGGTGCTGTGTTTGTTAGGCTTGTCCAAATAAAGGCGGATGAATACATTTGCATGTAACAATTGTTTTTTAGATTTTTTTTTTGTTTGTTTTTGTAGAAAAGCATTTTGCTTTCGCTTCACTATTATGAAGCTTGAGTTTGTGTTGATCTATGACATAAAATCCCAATGAACTTAGGGGGCAAAAATACTTTTGCAAGTCACTGTAAATATGGAATACCTGATGTTGGCATTTTTAATCATGAATGAAAAAAAATTCAGTGTTCAAAACGGCCGGCATTACAAAACTGGGAAATCTTACAAATCGCAATCATTAAATATAAGTAACAGGTAAGAAAAAAATATAAATAAATACAATTCGGAATCATGAACGAAAAAATGTAAATCTTGTCGCAGATGTTACCATTTTGGACGGGGCGAGTATCAGGATGACATAGCGGACCTCGCAGCAGTTCTCCCCCCAGTTTTGCGGCCTTTCCAGACGAGAGATACACACATGACGCCTCTGGAGATGTTTGACGTTGCAGCTGCAGAGAGTGGAAGGAGGAGGAGGGTTTTATTTTTTTTTTTTACAAATGTCAGTGCTTCAGCCCACCAGCGGTGCCCTTCATTTCCATAGATTAACCTCTTTCTGTGGAGCAACAGTTAGACAGCATTCAAATTTGCTGGCGAGACTTGTGTTCGCTTACACGTGATCTCACAAATGGAAGGAAGCAAAAGAAAATATTAATCTGTCACTTTTCTCAGATCAGAAACCACAATAAAAAAACAGCATTATAAACACAAAAGGTAGAATAATAAAAGATAAAACGGAAAATATTTAACATTGTACAGCTCAGAACTGGTTTGCAGCCTGTTGGGATGAATTTTCTTCAGCTTCTTTCTAAAAGAATCAACAGAAGGACGACATCATAAAGATGAAGGCAGCGGATTCCACCATCTGCGGACCACCGATCTAAAAGATTTCTCCCCTCTGGTCTTAAAATGTGTTTTGAGGAATCATTAACAGCCCAAGACGGGACAATATCAGATGGCCAGAAAAGCTGTAAGGCTCCAGATAGTCAGAGATGAAGGCTGGGGCTCGACCACATCGGGCTCCGTGTGTAAGAACTGAAATTTTAAAACGAATTCTAAAATGTATTGGCGTGTTGGTTAAAACCCGACTGGAGATGGAAAACGTAAAAAGGCTTCGATAATCAAGAGGAGGTGACATAGATGCGCGAAGAATCGTCTCTAATTCAGGTTTTAAACACCACTGTTTGTAGTTTAGAAATATTTCTCAGAAGAAAAAAGGTTTATTAGCACTCCAGTGGGATTGCAGAATAAAAAACGTATACCAAAGTAACTGTGGCGTGGTTTGGCAGAAGACGCCAAAATACCAAAAAATTAATGCTTGAAATATTATGTTAGCTTAAAAGAACAGAAGAGCTGAATATCATCAGCATGGAGAGATTAACACACATCATACACATTTCCCTCTTGTTTGTCTAAGGAGAAAACGTACAAAAGAAAAGCTCTAAATACTGGGCCCTGCGGTACCCCACACAAGTTTGACTACACCTTGGAGCCCGTAGTTAATCACAATACTGTGATCAATAGTGTGAAAGGCAGATGTAAAATCCAGGAGAAATATTTCAGAGGATGCTCCACAGTCAGCCAGCATGAAATTATTAGAAAGTTTGAATAAATCAATTTATGTGGAATAAAGTTTATAAAAACCAGGCTGAATTTCACCAGTTTTTCCTAAAATAAATTAACTTTTCTGACACCATTTTCTAGAAGTTTTAAGATAAAGGAGATATTGAAAAAAGGTCTGCAATGAGTATGTTGTCTTAGATCCAATTATCTCTTCTTTGATAAATGCTCAATAATAGCAGGCTTGAAGAACGTTGGACCTGTTCAAAATGATTACTGTGAATTCCTGTCGTACTTTATTACAGTTAATGGCAGGAAACGCATTTTTTTAAACAATGTAGCAAGCAGGATGTCGTTTGGACAGGTAGATATTTTTATGACATCCTGTAATGATGAAATGTCAGGGATAGTTACTAGATCAAACACAGAGACTGAGAAACAAAGTTATTCAGCTTAATTCAATAAAACTTGATCTATCCTCGAGGGGCAATTAAACAAGTGCAGAGGGCAGCAGCAGAACATATGAACACACACACATAACCACATAGAAAAAAAACAAACAAGTTGTGACACATTGATGGACATTATTCCCCTGACGTTATTGACTTTCATAAAAAGGAAAGAAAGAGAGAAAGTCATCACTGTCAGTTTTAGAGGACACTGATAGTGTAGGGTTTCTGGGGAAGCAAGAGAGCTTTTTGGTTAAAACAGTACCTGAGACGTTTTCTTTGCAATTCAATTCAGTACATTTTTATACATTTATAAGAGAATCAAACTTTCTTAAGGTGGAGCCTGTTCTGTTCCACCTTAACTCTTCCACACTGAACGTAGCGATGACGATCCAGTGCCATAGTTCCGCTGCACTTTGTGCTATCTGAGATAGCACTTTGCTAGTTAATCACAATACTGTGATTAACTAGCAAATAGTTAATCACAGTATTGTGATTAACTAGCAAATAGTTAATCACTATTTAACTATTTAAATAGTTAAATAGTTATCTATTTAACTATTGTCCATGTCCATCCAACCTTACTCCCTGGTCCCTTCCAGAGAGACGTTGCGCTTTCCAACAACATCAAGTTATTACGGCAATTTCACCCCCGGCGTAGCAGGGAGTGAAATTAATCTGAGGAGTACTCTTTTAATAGATGGTAAATTGCAAAAAATAACTCGCTCGATACTGAAAGTTTCAGTTATTATGGACAAATGGGCAAATGTATTTATTCACAGGACATTTAAAAACTGCGTAGAATTAAAATAAGCAAAAATATCCAGGCGGACATTTGAAACTTAAGTCTCATAGGGTTAAGACAATTTCTTTGGGATTTCTCAATTGATTTATTTATCCATAAAGAAGCTTTTTAAAGGGGATTTCCAATGGTACTAGTAAGCTTAGGATGTCTGAGTGATGATTACTAAAACACCAAACCAACAACAACATTAAAGCAATCCATCAGTAAAGACAAATCAAAACATCTGAGCAAAATCCTGAATATTGAGTACACAACACAGAAATATACATCACAGCTTTTGTTTTTGCTTTTCCAGTTAACAAGACACATAAATTATTAGATGTGGGTTGAAAAGATCTTCCTGAATTCAACAAATCATTTGTGTTCCTGCTTTAAAAAAATAGAAAAATGACAGTTAGCTGGAAACGGCCAACAAAAAGCGGCAGACATTAAAATCTGATGCTATGCTGATTCTCTCCTCCGTGTTGACCCTCTCCCGCGGTGGACTTTAACACTATCAGCGTCGGCTAACTTCCTCCTTTGCTCTCATAATTACACAGGGAGAGAGAAAGCTCTGTGAGTTGAATATCAATGTGCTGTTTTGAGACACTTGGACAAATGACTGATGCTGTCCTACCAAGCATGAAGCTCTTTATAGGGTACATAATCATTTCATAGATACTTTCCGGTCTTTAAAAAAAAAAAAAAAGAAAAGAAAAGAAGTGACACACACACGAGGTAAATAAATAAAATCTGGTGCAATGGATTCCCTAAAGAAGTCGCCTAATTAGCAGACAGAATCCAACTACCAGGTTATTCAAAGCAACATAAGCTTTAAGTTAATTCTCATTGAGCTCAGTTTAGTTATTCAAGCATGTTCTTTATGCAAGAGCAACAGGACTGAGCTGAAGAATGGGCAGTGCGGAGGTCAGAAAAGATGATGGAGTCATAAGTCTGAATTCGTGAAAGGTTGTTGCTCAATGACTCAGGAGCTAAATACAAACACACACCACATATTTCAGATTTGAATCATTTTGCAAATTTACATACTGCACCTTTAGATGTATGTAATTTCAGGTGCAATAAAAAGCAAAAGCTGAACAAATACGGATTCGTTTATCTTTTCTTTTTTTTTTTCCCCATCAGATTGTGTCAAAATTAAAGTATTTCTTTCATGCTAATGTTTGAAAACAAACCACAAAATAGCTCTGGCATCATGCATGAAAATACCCAGACAGAGGAACAGATGCTTACAGGATGCAAAGCCAGGACTGTTGGTACTGGACCCCGGTGGCTGTCGCCGTCACGCCTTGGATTGTCTCAGACAGCAGATGAACTGTAGGTCAGATATCAGACACAAGTTAGCTAAAGATAACATTCATTCTCATTGCCGCACATTTTTTAGTTTGCCACTCAAGAATATCATTTTTGCAGTGCAACAGATACGGCTGCTTCATGGCAACTTAATGTTTACTTGGCAGAGCTGAAATAAGTAACTATATTTCTAGTTAACTTGGAGCATTAATGTCTTTGCCAAATGTCTAATTTCATCATGAAATGGTTTAAAACAGAGCGTTGGATCGGAAGGTATTGCCTAACATGCTGTGCTAAGACTCTCCATATAATGTCTACATCAGACATATCTAATGAGCTTCTGCTTTAGACGGTGACGCCTGGCTGCACCGAGGAAACATCAGACTACGACAAGCTCATAAGGATGTCCATCCAACCTTGGGGAAACACCAGCACTCATTTTGAAAAACACATTTTAATATGCTGACATATTTATGCTGCAGAATGATTAAACGGGGAGCGCTGCTGAAGGCAGCACGTTGCTGCCGGGTGAACAGGAATCTCCAGGATGACTTCACATACGCTAAAACATGATGAATTGCTGGGTTTTGAGGGATATTCTTTCGCAGGGACTGAATATGCCGAGAACGTTTGGCTTTTTTTTTTTTTTTGTCTCGTGGCATCCTCTTGGCTAATCAGCAATAGGAAAATGACAGGCTGGAAATGTTTTGTATCATAAGCAGCGGGGATGATCATTTCCATATCATTCTGATTTTCCCTGCCAGTGATTTCTTTCTTTCTGCGCGTCTTTGTCTTTCTCTCCATCACTCTTCTTTTCTCTCCCTCTGCCATGCCATCTCATCAATAAAGTATCCTCCATTCATGCCAGAAAATGATGGGCGTCACCATGACAACAGTATCACTGTGCTCAAGGAGCAAGAGCGCAGAGGATAATAAAGAGGTGTGTGTGCGCGTGTGTGCATGTAGCCAAAAATTAAGAAAGTAGAGTATAAAAGAGACGAGAAGGACATGAAGAGAAAAGAAGCGGTTGCATGGCACGAAAGAGAGAGAGAGAGGAGAAAGAGAAATAAATAGAAAAGGAAACAGGCAGGAAAGGAGAACAAGAGAGAGTGCACATGGGGAGAGGAAAAAATGGAAGTAAAAGCACACAAAGAGGGGGGAGCATGAAAGTCAAAAAGGGGAAAAAAAAAAAAAAAACACAAAACAAAACAAAAAAAAAACAAACCCAGACAAGATGAATAGAAAAGGAGGAAACAGAAAGAGGGCAGGGAAATATAGGAGATGGACAGGGATTCAATTCAATTAATAGCAGTAAGCCTGACAGCCAAGTAGTAATCAAAAACCATCCAATTTCCCATTGACGTCAGGGACGAGATGAGGGGAGAGCGGGAAATGGAGACGGACAAAACGGCAGTGGAAGAAAAGATTAAAAGGAAAAGAGAAGGGGGATTAAGGATAAAAAAGAAAGTAGCAGAGGTTACAGGAGAGTGGAGGAGAAACAGAGCGAGAGCAGCAAATGTGCTCACCAAGGTCACATGGTTCTCTAAGCCAACAAACTATCAGACCAACATCACACAAACGTTGAAGCTAACGGCTAATAATACAGCTAGCAGAGATAAACATGTCACTTAACATTTTTGCAATAACTGCTTTATATAATTCTCATGTCTGTGTGCTATACACACAAGTCAGTGCGCAACATGAACTATGTACATCTACAAGGTTTACTCTCTCAACTCATGAAAAAAGAGAAACTATTTTTCAAGCTAGCATATTTTAAAATTCAAGTTAGCAGCACTTCCTGACTTACTAAAATACTTTTAACGCCTTAATCTATGTGACTGTTGAGATTTATTTTAACGTAACAGTTTTAATTAAAAACAAAAAATGATACTGAATAAATGTGAGGCTCTGTCTAAATGCTTTCACACCAAGAGTTGGTCTTCTTTGGTTCGAATCAGCTGAACAGTTTGTTATCTTGCAACTTTTTTCCCCCTGTGGTTTGGTTTCCTTTCAAAGAGAGTAAACTCCAAGCGATTAAAAACTAAAACCAGGCCAGAACGTTTAGTCAGTTTATTAGTCAGATGGGTCCGGGGCATGCAGAAGAATCAAATGTTCCAACATCTGTTACTTACAACAGCTAAAGCGCTGCAGACCTCTTGTGCAACAGTAAAGGATCTGTGTTTGTGATTCAACTATAGAAATGTTGCAAAAAAATTTAAATAAAAAAAAAAATTAAAAAATTGCATGTACTGGAGAAAACCACGACTGACCAAAAATCCACTCCTTTTTTTAACCCCCCCCAAAAAAACACTCAACCTTTAGAATTTCGAACTCCTCCGCAGATAAACAAATCTGGAACATTTTGGATGGTGTGCACCGCATTAGATTTATCGTAAAACTAACATTTCAGAACAACACACATTGTACCAACAGTCACATGTGGTAGAGATACTGTGATGGTTAGAGGTTTTCAGACCAACAAGTCTTAGTATTGCAATGATCCAAAGCACAAGACGACACAAACCTGAGATGAAATGGGATTACATTGAGGAGGCTTTTCATGCTCAACAATTCCATCACAGTGATGCAAAAAGACTCAATAGAAGAGTAAATTTTCTATTTTCTCAGGGAGTCTTTGATATTTAGATATTTTGAGTCGGAAATATCAAAGTGTGGAAAAAGAGCAAAACAGTTGAAATCTGTATTAGGCAAACACAAAGAAAACTTAGCAACAGCATTTTGTTAGCAAGAGAAGGTTTTGCAGCTTTCCTCGAATCCAAAAGCTTAAATACATGTAGTCAGGGTCAGAGATAACAGTCTTTTAAACTTCATGATTTGGGTTAAATGCTAAGATTTCTGGCATTTAGCAAATAGAAACATTTTTGGTAATTCTAACAAAGCTAAAATAAATGTTTGGTCTGATTTAACTTCAGACTGCCAAAAACATTGTTTGTCCTATATTTTTGCTTTGTTTTCAGCAGCAGGGTCACAGTCTATTTGGAAATCGTACGTATCTGTGTACTTTACCGCTATATATTTCATTAAAAGCGAGAAGGAAAAAAAAAAAACTTGTGCAAGATGTTTTGGTGTAAATATCTTTTTACAATTGGGACACCTGTGGCTTTTAGATGAGTGCAACAAAATCTTTAAGTTATGGTGTTCGGTTTATGTCCAGGTACGGTTAGAAGTCTGGAAATTACGGTACTTGTGATCTGTGTGGCTAATTTTTAAAAATCTAATTTAAAAGTAGGATTTTATGGCTAAAACTCTAACTCAAGTGTGTTTGGATTGACTGCTGGTGTGATCGTCGAGGTGACTAATTGAGATTTCTTCAAATCTTGTCATTGAAGTGAAGATTTCCGCATGGTTTCGTCAGTATTTGCCATACAAACACGGCTGTTTCTACACACACACACACACAAAAGATCACATATGCTTACACACAGCATATCAAATGTGACAAACTTCAATGGAAAATAATGAATAAATGTGAAGGAGGCAAGAATGGATGGCTGGATACCCCACTTTCATCTCTGGGTTCTTGGTGGAATCATTTATTGTGTTATCCATGCAGTTTGGTTGTAGGGTAAAAAAAAACAGATTGCTGTCCCCCCTCCCCAGATCCCGTAAGGTAGTAAATAATTTGTGACTGACAGCGACAAATAAGTGCGAGATGAATTTATAAACACGCTAAACCAGGCCAATAATTCAAATGTTAATATTTCGTTTGGTCTGTGTGCCAGTTGAACATCAAAGGAAAGGAGAACGTCTGCAGAGACGAGCTGCTACAAAAGAACACAGAGGTTATCAGTGTTTCTTTAAATGTGTATAAAAAAAGCAAAAAAAAAAAAGCCCCCCAGGCCTTCACATATAAAAACCTTTTCCATTATGCCCTGAGGTGTTCTTAATAAAGATCATGAGCTGCAAAAAAATAAAGAAGAAAACATCGACTGTGGCTTCGACCATTGTTCGACCTGCCAGTAAACACACACTCACGAACACACACCACAGAGGAGGGAAAGAAAAAAATAAAATGATTGGCTTCTTGTGAGTGTGAGGAGCTTTGAAGACGGTGATTAAACCAGGGGAGTGTTCCCTACTGAAGAAGCAGGTGAAACGTTTACAGTAATAATCCATCATAGCCAATCACCTTGCAGCGCACAAAGGCTATGATGTCAAATGGTGAATGAGAGGGGCCACTGGGACTGGGTCAGAGGTCACACTTTATTATCCCTGAGAGGCTTTGATGACATTTAAATTATGTTTTAGAAAACTCTTTGTTTCGTCATGCTACAACCATAAACATCGATTTGTTTTCATTAGAATTTGAGACGACAGGCCGACGCAATTTGTCTGCATTTGTGAAGCGGCAAGTGAAGGATATCAGGTTTGCAAAATAAAATAAAACTATCTGTTACTACTTTTTCAGGTAACAGTATGACTGAGTGCATGTCATAGCATCCCTCTTAAAAGTATTTGGAATGCTCTTCCTTGGGACATACGTCACATAAACAAGTGTGATTTGAACAACGAAACCACTCACAGTAACTGCATTTAATCCTATTTTAAATTTGTTGGTATGCAATGATAGTTTCATTGAATAAACAGTGGGGAAAACTAACAATCCCTACAGCAGGGATAGTTTGGAGGGTTTTTAAACATCACCAATTGGAATTTATCGTAGCGACAAATCAAGATTCTTATTACGATAAGAAATTTATCACAATAAGTGATAAACGATGCGATAAATGCCCCACCCCTACGGTCATCTCAGAAAGAGAAACGTGTACGTTATGTAGAATCATCACACAGAGCAGCATAATCCTTTGTTTCTTGTAATTTTGATGTGAAAACTCCAAATTCAGCGTCTCAGAAAACTCGAATGTTATAAAAAAGGTGTTAAATGGAAACTCTTTGGTGTCGTCAGCTAATGAAAACACCGGCAAAGACCTGATCCTGTAAATATTCACCTGTCACAAAGTGAGGAAACCAGAAGGTCATTGCTTTAGAAGCTGGTTGTTCAGAGTTCTGTATCAAGCTATATTCACAGAAAATTCAGTGGAAGGACAAATTGTGGCAGTAAAACATGGAACAGCACCAGGGAGAATGACTTGGTATTTGCAATTTGACAAAATGCAATGTCATTTCTTGTTTCATAATTGAGGACTCTACTATATTTTAGTACCTTGTTGCTGAAATGTGCCCTGAAAATAAACCTGACTTTGACTTTAAAACGAGTGTCATAGACTGATCTAATGTGATATTCAGACTTTCCGAGACACTGAATTGTGGCTTTTCTTTGCCTATAAGCCATAATCATTAAAAATTAAAAAATAAATAAAACCATAAAATATTTTTCTCTGTGTAATGAATCCCTACAAAATGACTGTTTCACTTTGGGATAACTGGCAAAAATATATAAATATATATATGTACACCAAACAAGCCGGATTTTTTTCAGCAACGGTTTTTTTTAAAAACGTTCCTTTCACTTCATAATTATGTGCTGCTTTGTAATGACTGCAGTTGTAACGTGATCAAAATTTAAAGCGTTTAATGAGTAGGAACCTGAGAGCAAAACAAGTAGCTGTCTCTGTCTTTTCTTCCTTTTTCTCGTTGCACAAGAAAAGAACCAAAAGTAACGGACTCTGCAGGATGGACCTGCGGCAGATTTAAGGGGCAGGTTAAGAGGCATATCTGTGACACTGTGAAATTTCCCTGGTGTCTGTAATCATTTGATGACTAGATAGATCAACCCAGTCCTGAGTGTGGAAGAGGAGAGGGGGGGAAACAAAAAAAAAACCAAAACACAAATGGCATACTGATGGTGATTGGTAGAGAAGTGAACGACTGATTGCAGCCTCACAGGGGCTGATGCTGACATTTTCATCCAATTAACACAGCTTACCGTCATCAAAGAAAACGAAACTTTGAGACTTCTCTGCATGTGCAGCAGGTGGGAGAAAAAAAAAACCAAGAGAAAAAACAGTCAGTACAGACACCAGTAAGCAGTTTCTTAGGTTTTATACAAAAAAAAAAAAAAAAAGAAAGAAAGAAAAAACACACACACACGCATGCACACCACTGGGCCAATCCGGCCGCACGTACACACATTTTCTGGTTAAGAGACACGCACATAAATATCTCTGATGAACAGAAGCTTCATTTCCTGCCCTCCTTTACCTCATGCATATTAAATATCCTTTTCTAAAGAAGATCCCTCAATGTCATATCGTTGTTAGTGAGACTGAGGTCTT
Organism: Poeciliopsis retropinna; assembly: GCA_010277075.1. Lineage (NCBI taxonomy): Eukaryota > Metazoa > Chordata > Actinopteri > Cyprinodontiformes > Poeciliidae > Poeciliopsis > Poeciliopsis retropinna. Next base: position 6,370,224 of record VMRM01000028.1, read on the forward strand.
ATCTTTCTTACTATCTAAAGGCTATTAGCAAAAACTGGATTTTATCACTGATAGCAGTTCTGCATTTGCTTGGTTCAAAGAAACCCCAAGAATGTCAAAGAAGAGATCAGGATGAGGAGTAAAATGACCAGCGTTTGAATGGTTTTAATTCAATGTTCTGATGACGCCAGCAGAGGAAAAAAATAAAATAAAATCTCACATCGCTGGACATAAGTTACTGTAATTAATGTCTAACAGGGAGGAGCTGCTCGTATTCAGAAAAAATTTCTTTCAATATTTGAACTACAATTTATTTATTTATTTTTTTTGTCAATTTTTAAAACCAAATAAGAAAAGGAGAAGTAAACAATGAAATGCTGAAATGTACTTTCAAAAGGTCCAACACTAATTAGATTTGTGTTGTAATTCCTGTTGCAAATGCATTATTACAAAAAGACAGACAAATACAAATGAAAAGAAAAACACAGGACTAGTTAAGTTTTTTCCAAAAACATACATGGGTCACTACAATATCATCTTGAGTTAGATTAAAGAATCTCAGACAAATGACAATTAATTATAATCAAAGGAAAACAGAAAAGAAACAGTCTTACTGCTGCAAAAACAAACACATCTATTATTTTAATGTAAATACTAAAACAAAACTGAACCATCAGAAGTGATCTGTAATTTCTATTGTATAATAATATTGCAGGACTATTTCCAAGCAGTAAACTGAGGTAAAGTAACCATCATTCAGTCAGCTGACTGGCAGTGCGCAGCAACAGTGGCAATAGCAGCATTCTTGTTTTGTGGTCAGTTCTGATTTTGATCTATTCTGTTAACTTTTAAAGATGCGGTTTCACCTGTATATCACTGTCATCACTGTATGCAGATGATATTCAGTTGTACATTGTATAGTTTCTAAACCATGCATTTTACTAAAGTGCTTAGACTCCATCAAAAAGTGGTTGGCTGGTTTTCTTCAATTAAATGTCAAACAAAACAAAACAAAAAAAACTCTCAGAAATAATTACCTTTGGACCAGAAATAATAATGTTCAATATAAAGCAGATGCTTGGAGAAGTAAAATTCTCTGTTAGAAAGTTAGACTTGAGAATATCAGATCATCCCTGACTTTATCATTTGAGACAAACACACTGCATCAGCTCTGCTGGCTCTTATCCCGAACTGGAAATGATAATTCATTGCTTCTGTTTCATCAAACAAAGGCGGGTTGCAGGTAGTTCAGAACGTTGTTACTGGGCTTCTGAAATAAACATCCAGCCTCTCATGTGCCTCCACTGCAGATGCAGCGACATCTGGTTTATTCAGGAGCGCATTTCAAAATTCCTGTTCCGACTTGGTTAGCTTTTCCTGACCAGGCAGCGGGTTACATCAGAGGACTCCAGAGCATCCAGTGGTCCTCTGATACAGCAGACTGGTGGAGGAAAGCCTCTGAGGTCATGTGATAAGGAGCTACTGATAGTTCACCACACTAAGCTGGAAACAAAAGAGACGGAGCTTTGCTTTAAGTGACTAAGACGACTCTGAAACTCTCTTCATTGCTCTCAGTGAAAGGGCTTAAAGCTGCAGTATGTAACTTTTATATTTTTAAAAAAATGTTTTTTTTTTTGTTTTTGTTTTTTTTTACATATTTAATGAAACTGTCTATGTTGTGACAGTGTAATATGACAGATAAACTCTGAAAAAAATCTATCTCCTCCAGCTCCTCCCTGTGCTGCTATTACTGTCTGAAGAAATGTACCAAAAACAACCAATCAGAGGCTGGAGGAGGAGCTTAGCGCCGTCAATCAACCTGTGAATGTGCTAAAGGTGGAGAAACAACTTACCGTTGCATCAAAACTTGTTCATGTGCCATCATCGGTGGCCATGCTAACTAGCCTTAGCATTCACAAAGCTGTATTGTAGCATAGATCAATAGGGTGTGCATGACAGACAGCGCCAAGACCCGCCTCCTGCCTCTGATTCGTTGTTTTTGTTAGCACTGGGAAAAGGCAAAGGAGCTTTCAACAGATTATCTGTCTCATACCATACTGCCACGACATGGTGAGTTTCAACAAATATCTAAAAAAAAAATATATTTTTATAAAAATCACATCCTGTAGCTTTAAATGGGTAGGAACGTTAGAACAGAAAATCTGATCAGTTTTAAACAACACTTTTTGAAACCTTCGTTATCAGTAATTGACCTGAGGTGAGAACCCATAAACTCCCCACTCTGGTTTTTTTTCTATTTCTTCATAAAAGCTCCACTTATGAAATCTCGTCTTAACTCAGGTAGTCTCTTTTTGATTTGGCACCACAACAGACCTGAGGAGCTGCGTGTCTCTGTGGCAGATGGTAAAGCTGTGCTGACACCGAGACACAATGCATATGTTCACTCTGTATGTATCCAGCTCTAAAATTATGTTATCTTCTGTTTATGTAGAGAAATGTTCTAAATCTTTGCACAGGGACTATGCAGAGCACCAAGAGTTCAAGTCATGTTTTTTTTCCTGTAAACGTAGATTTATCGTTTCTCTACACGGAGATGCAATCTGTGCCCACAGATGGGCCATCAGATTTGCATGTTCTGATCACCATACCAACAACCGGTGTGTACAGCAGTTTATCCAAATCTAAACAAATCGTCTCCCCAGAGAAACGCGAGTGCAAAACTTCTGCAATGCGGCAGAGACAGGTGAGAATTTCCCGGGTCCAATCAGCCACTGTTTTAGTTTATCCTCTGCTCAGTCTGCTGGAACCACTGATGGATTCTCTGTTTTATTGACTCAATTGAAAAATCTTCAGACAGAAAAAAGCTCCACAACAAATATGCTGTGTAACTGTGTAAAAAAAAACAAAAACAAATTGAAGCGTTCCTACCTATTTTCATGTCAAACTTCCTTCCTTTTCAGACGGACATGTTCAAGAGCCCCCAACCCTTTTTTAAATCCCTTCATTTAGTTTTATAAATCTAAAACTTTGATATAAATAGAAGGTATGGATTCTACAGCAAAATTGGAAGAATTTCTATGTTCTTAAAACCTTGAACAGGTGAGCATAACCTTCTTAAGATTTTACAAGTGGATTATCGTCGGCGTTGGTCAGGTCAGCCTCACATCTCCGCAGTCCGTCCAGCCTGCTGCAGTTCATTTTCTGACATGAACTAAAAGGCATGAACATGTTCCCAGTAGCCTACTTGCTTCTCCTCACTGACTTGCTGTTTATTTTGGAATTGGATTTGAAATCTTTATTGTTGACTGTTGATTATAAGGTCCTGAACAAACGGCCTCCTGAGAGTCTGCCTGGTGATGTTGGGCAATATGCCCTGGATCAGAGTCTCTGCTCTAATTCATTTCAGCAGTGCTCAAACAAGTTTCGGTCAGGATTCTGCACCAGTCAAGTTCCTCTACACCAAACTGGCATAAAGCCGGAGCAACAACTTCTCGCATGAGCAAACTTGTTCACATGGGATTTTAAATGCGTTTCTTATGTAATGGAGTTGTAAAATTATGTTTTTTCGACATTAACAGAATGAATAAAGTTTTGAGAACATTTGAAATGGAGACGCAGCTACTGACCAAAGCTGGAATTCACCGAGCTCCTCAGTCTGACTCATACTTTCACAGATGTCTATGGCAAACGTCACTTTAGCTAACGCACCTCCAGCCATTGAAGCTGACGAGGTCATATTAGTCAAATCATTTTTAAATGATTTCTAAAACATTTGAACTGACACCTCCTGTGCTTTGTTCTGCTCACTTTTCCATGCAGCATAAACCAAAACTAAAGCCACTCGTCCAGAAACGTAGACCTCTTGCCATCTCTTTCCTGAGAGCAGCGTGGGATTTTTGGCGACCCGATGGGTACAAAATCCCACGGTAAACTTTAAAAGTCAGTGAGCTTGAGCGCTTGCATGCTTGATGGAGCTTTAGTGATAGTCTGAACGCACAGATTGACAAAAGGAATTTTTCAGAGGACAAAACAAAAGCTTACGGATACAAAGTAGATTGTAGATGTTTATAAAGCAATCGATTTACACAAGTTTAGAAAGCTATGGTCTCAAATGTAAATCCATGCAGCTGTCAACACAGGGAAAAGAAATCCTCCTACCAAATGACTCATTTTTACCTTTTCTTTGGAATCCGGCTTTTATTTTACTTGCTCAAATGCTCACAGTACACTTTTACCTGAACCTTTGCCCTCCAGTGTGAAACCTTCCTGTTGACTCACTAATTTATGCACAGAATATTTATAGCAGGGATGGAGGACGATGGGTTAGGTCCGTCAAATCTGAGGATTTAAATCTGCTGTTTAGTTGTGTTTTTTTCTGTTCACACCTTCTCTTCTCACACTGGTCAAACGATGCCGGTGTAAGGTAACAACGTGATTCTCATTTGATCGCAGGAGTAATTAGGGACCAGAAATAGCTATAGAATTTTGTGGGTTAGCTTATAAATGTGACAGGAGATTTATTAGTGTGTATGCAAAAGTATTCATGCTGATCACATTTTTCACCTATTACAACCACAAACTTTGCTTTGTAAATTGTGGTGGTGGTGGAGATTTATCTTTCCACAGAACAATGGCTACTTTAATGTGTTATTTTGGCTTATTTTTATACAATTTAGTTTAAGCCCTTTTTTTAACCACATTTTTATTTTGTTCCAGGTGGAACCTTTGCATTTGTGCGTTTCTGGTACAGCCGTAAATTTGATGTACACGTGACAAACAGCCACGTGAAACATCAAAGTCGCACCGCTTGGCCCACTGGTGGCTCATGTCTATATTCAACAATTTAGCAGCATAAAGGGGTTTTGAATTGAAAATGTTGCCCATTACATCGACATATAGTTTTCAAATAAAATGTTATTGATTACAGACAAAACCAAAAGAAGAAAAAACAGAAGATTATATAAATTGGAGAGTCAGAAATAATATCTCCAAAATTTTCTGTTGAAATGATGGTACAGTAGCCAGAACCAGAGCAACGTCATTGGTGCACCTAACAGAGAAAGCTCCAGCTCCTTACAAAACCATAGAGGAAGAGAGGAAAATGTAATTACACAATACACCATTAATCACGACAATACCTATTAGTCATTCAGCAGCAACTGTACCAGTACGTGCTCAGGCATATTTAGTCCCCAAATGATTCACTGCTTTGAACATTACATGTCAGAAGGTGATGCCAGTTTCACTTAGATGTTCAAATGTCTAAAGTGAAAACCCTTATCCAAGCATTGCATCATCATAAGCATAGCTGGCATTATTCCTCAACACAATGCACGCGCTCTTCCTTAATGCCGAATCCCAAGACAAAAGTGGAGCCAAAAACAGTATGCTGGCCTCCAAAACTAAACTCCTCTCTACATGTTGGAGCAGCACTAATTATCTCTCTGGGCTTTCATCTTTTTCATTTTATGTAATTCTCCCCTTTTTTCAGGGAACGCTATAATCTTCCCCTGCTCACTTTATCTCACAGCTGTACAGTATTACAGCCGAAATGAGCTGGCCCGCTCGCCAGCTGTAATACCCCACTGTGGCGGAGGGAGCCCAGATACGGCAGAAATTAATACCTCTGGAGATATGGCTTGTTGATAGCATACTTGGGGTGTGATATAAACTTATTCCCACAGCAAGGGTCTTTGTTCCTCACCAAGAACGTCCCCCCCACCCCCAACACAAAAAAGAAAAAAAGAAAAAGACAGCAGCAGTCAGATTCAGGAATCTTTCCAGATATCTGGGAATTCAGTCTGAAGGGAATGAACTCCAGAACAGGATATTACTGAGTGGAATCTTTATTAAATAATTAGTATGCTCAACTTAATTGAACATATCTGAAATCAGCAGACTTGTTGGAAGTTTTCACTAACTGTCGTTTTGATGCCTTTAAGGAATTTTTAAATGTAATTAAAAGCATTTTGTAGCTTTTTTGCAGCTTAAATTTGATATTTTTCTGCTAATCGTGCTAATGCATCCACCCAGCATGATAACTCACTCTGCAGCTGATTTAAACAGTGGATTGTCATTTCAATTAGAGTGAAAATTCATGATGATCTCTTGAAAGGAGGTTTGACCAACACTAACTTATGCATTTTTGCCGCACTTAAAAGTTTCAGATCATGAAATAATATTAATACATTAAATTAATACAAATACAAAACGCAGTTTAAATATAAAAAGACCAGTAAATACTTTTTCGTAGCTGTGTATATATCTTTATTTGGAATAATGTTGAAAACTACATGCCACTCTGTTGTTCCTCTTATTTTAAGTTTGATTTAAGTTTGTAAAAAATTAATACAGCATTTTATTATAAATGTTATATTTGAGTAGGGATGCCAGTGGATCTGCTGGAACAGTTCAATACATAAATTAAATTTCAATCCAATTAAAAGTTTACACAAATTACGACGTTTTAGACAAACCATTAACATAAAAACAGATTTTTAGAATTACTTTCATCAAAGTATGAAGATGACTAAATATGCAATAGTTTAACATTTTTATTTTTTTCTCAAGTCATGAAACTTTCCATTCAGTACAGGGCAGAGGCCTTGAGGTGCTCCAAGCTCCAGGCACATGAACCGGGGTTTTTTATGCAACAGTATGAATCACTTTAGGATTATTTAGTAGCTTTAATTATTCATTATGATTCATACTGACTTTGCTATGCTTTTGAAATAAAAATCTTTTTCATGTAATGATTAGTAATGTCAGGCCCAGAATGTTAACAGCAATGAGTGTTTATGTTTTATAACTGAGTGTATTCTTGAGGTGTTATTGTTTAAATATTTCAAGGACCTTTGAGAAATGTTCTGATGGCAGTATTGTGTTTTCCAGGCACATAACACCATTTTATAGCACAATAAAGTAACTATGTTAAGTCATTACAGAAATGCTGTATATATCAAATATGACTGAAAGAAATGGTACTTTGCAATTTAAAATTGAAGTTGGGCCTCTGTCTCTTTAAGAAGCACCTGTGATTTCTGAAACTTCACCTTCTGGAAGTCATCACAAGATGGCTCCTCTATTAACCCTTTAACAACATTTTTACCAGTGTTGCACTGATGTTGCTCCTATAATGAGGTCAGCAGACGGGCAGGTCCACCAGGTGTTTACTAATTGCTGCTGGCTAGTCTGAAGGAGCTGAGTGGAGGAGGGCTGCTCTGTGAGACGGAAGCTCTGAAGCTTAGAAACTTAAGAGGAGGGGGAGCTTCATCCTCGAAGGCGGCGCTAGATCCACCCTGGCATTTTGCACAGCTGAATGGTTGCCATGCAGATTAAAGGTTTCTCAAACATATGTGAAGGAATCAACACAACACTCCAGGGATGGTTTTGTTGAGGAAATAACCTTATAAGATGTAAAGCTAAAACAAAAGTTGATTTTACTTAATCCTGTCCCTTTAATGGTTTGATCAGGAATGTTTTAATGTCCTCCTACATTAATTTTAGAGTGGTGATAGCTGTAAGCATCCGACCAACAGACGTAGCAGCCCCTAATTCGCTGACCCAAAGACAGGCTCCTTGTGGGGTATTCTGGGACAGACCAGGCCAGCAGCAGCTGCCAGCACAGCCTCAGAAAGCCATTTGAAAAGCTCTGTGAGTGATCGATGACAGAAGTCAATTATCACCTTGTGAATGTGTGGCGGCCTGCGGTGCAGGGCGAGCATCGCACACAAACCACCTCAGACTAACGAACACAGCTGTGGACACCAGAGCAGCCAGACTGGAAAAACTCTGGTCAAAGAGCACGTTGCAGACTAATGTTACCGCCTGATGCTCATCAAGTACAGAAACAACACTGGACTGTAGCAGAAATTCTATAGGCAAAAAATATATATACATCTAAGCTGTTCCTTGTTTAAAAGAAACAACAACAAAAAATAAACCGTTTCCTTGACTTCTTTCCTGATGAAAATATTTCAACAATGGATCCGTACTGTTATGCAGCAGGGTGTTTTTCTCTTGCTCTAATAGGCTGAGGAGATTTGTCCAAACCACGGCGGTACTTTGCCTCTCAGTCGAAAAAAACACACAAAAAAAAACTGTGTTGAAGGAAATACACTAATGGTAAAAGGATTTAGAAGGGGAAGAAGACAGCAAAGCAGGAGAAACTGTTGTGTCAATTTATTTTTTCTAGACCGAACTGTCAGCCTGCAGTAAAAGGCTTTGGTTGTTTCTTGGTTTAGTTGTTTGCAGACATAATTTGTTTTATGACCAAAATCTTGTTTGGATGCTGTGGAACTAGTAAATAAAGAAACTGTTTTAATCAATGCCAACGATATGACCCATATGTTTATTCCAGTGACAGTTTCAGGTTTGCTTAATACTGAAGTGATCAAATATTTCAGTGCAGGTAACTCTTTTGTCCACATGTTAATGTAGTTTATGAGGTTGTTGTTCCGCCTTAAAACACTTCGACTGACACTACAACAAAGGAAACCGTGATCGAGTTATTTAGTTTTCCTGCAAGTACATTCTCTAGGTTGTTTTGTATTTTTACATTTCAGCACCGAGATGGAAAAACACAACAGGACCTTGAAAGTGTTTTATGATTCTTTGTGCTTCGACAGAGAAGCAGCGAGAAATCAGCTGGCGACAGGCAGATGAAATACTCAGACAACTCAAAGTTAGACATTTTAAGCAACAGGGAAGTGTTAAAGAAAAAGGAGGCAGAAGACGCAAAGAGATGTAAAGTAGCTTAAAGAAAACCAGTTTTTATAACATGTCAAGATCTAGATGGAGTTTATTCAGGCTGTGAGAAAAAAAACAAGACTTTCAGTAGGTAACAGGAAGGCTGAATGGAGAACAACAAAGTTGTCCTGATTCAGTTGTTTCAGATTCAACTTTGGACTGAGGTTGTCTTGTATTAACTTGTATCATGTACTTTTCAATGGTAGATTTGTTATTGATATATATAATTATTGTTTTTTCTCTCCCTTTCTGCAGGTGTAGAAGCACTTCAAGGGTGTTGAATTGTTTTATCTCCTTTACTCTCATCTCTTTCTTTCCCTTTAAACATTTTCCCCTACTCGTCTCCCTTTATTTTTCATCTCTGTAGCCATAACATTTGATATAAGCAAAGCATTTTCTAAAAACATTTCATATATATGTATGAAGTGGAGCATCATGGCGAAAGCTGTGATGCTCCAATTGTGAAAATAAATCTGTTGAGCTTCACTTTGACATTCAGGTAACAGTTGTGTTACCTGCCAGACAGCAAAGTACAAAATCTGCTCTGTTTCATCAGAGTTTTAAACGTCTGTGTTACTGTTTCTTTAATGCTAGCCATGCTAAGAGTACCAATCATTTACATGAGATGCTAACGTCAGTTTAAAATGTCAGCTATGAATGATAATGTTGTCCTGTTCTCAAAATATTACTAGAATTGCTGTTTTAGAGCAACTCCGCTCTCACACAGAATGGCATGACCTTAATAAATGCAGCTAGTCATGGAAATTAGGCTTAAAACACTTTTTGAATGGTTTTCTTATTTCTATTTGTATCACATGTACAGCTTAAAAATGTTAATGTGAAAATATTTTGCGCATACTAATGATTTTTTCCCCAAAATGTAAGGAAAAAAAAACAAAAAAAAAAGACTTCCATTTGTCTGAGCACAAACATTTTCCTTGACTTATTATGCAAAATTATAATGCAACAAAGTAGGTTTCACACAATATGATAGTACATCAGACCAATAAAAAAAAAAAAAAACTATTTTTAATACAAAAAAGTATGTTTGACAAGTTTTAATCTGACAAATGAACCTCATTGGGATTCATTTTCAAGTTCACTAAATTCTCCTCGCAGTTGTATTTGTGTTTTGTCTCACATGGCTAACGCTCAGGTGTGGGGCTCTTGCTTACCGTTGACCTCTTGAGCTCCTGCATCTGTGAAAAGCATGCTCATCACCTCTTCAAAGTTGCACCCGGGCTCGGACACGTGGCTGTCCTCGCCCACGTGGTGCAACATTCTCTTGAGGACGTCGTCCAGGGAGGCGGCTGTCTCATCCAACAATATGCTAGCCCTCGCCAGGAAGCCATCCAAGTCCCGGTGTGCCCGAACCTCCTCCTCGAAGTTCATGAGCTTCACATACTGTGGAGGAAATTGGATCGTTTAAATACCGCAGTCAGCGATGATGTGTGGACTTTCTACAAAGTAAAACTCAACAGCAAAAAAACAAAGAAAAAAAAAACTGACCTCATGAAAAATAAGCCAATCCTTTTGTAAAATTTGGAGTTGTCAGAGCATGAACATATTCTAGGAGTAGAAATACTATTGAGCACATATTATAAATGACAAACTATATGTTGATGTAACTTCAGTATTCGTCTCTAATTTTCAAAAATGAAACATAAAATGATTTTTATTTTCAATACACTGACTCCTTGATGACTCCTCTTAACTGGTTATGAGTCCCAACCCTTCTGCTGATGCAGTCTTTACAAAAAATCTAAGGGCAAATTCAAAATTACATAAAACATTTCAGCTAAGCAAGAAACAGAGGCCAGGAGGTGGGAAATTCATAGATTCTTCCTCTAAAACACGAGATGTTCTTGATTAAGTCAATTTATTCCACCTTTTATTAATAAAATTAAAGTTTGAACAGATGGATTTTTATCTCTTCATGGTTTACCATAAAGTCGCTCCCTCATTCATCTTCATCAGAAAATTATTTACTGAAACTAAATCAAAGTTTAACTCCAGTTAATGTAATTCAATGGCGATTTTAAGTTATTTTAACAGGATGACATTTTTTAGTCAAAATGTTAAACCTAAACACACATAAAAAAAACAACCTGTAAATGTCTGAGTTTATAGTAATCACATCCTCCCATAAACCAGCTAAACATTGATAAGAATCGCTTCATTCTTCTGAGATGGATTGGGATTGTAGGAGAGCAGAACAACATGCAGATGGGTGAATGAACAGAAGGACGAGAGCAGCTCGATTAAAAGCCCAGACACTCTGCAGACCCCAGCTCCATTGATTGTGGGGTTGACAGAAATTCTAAAGATAAGTGGAGCTCCTGCTGTTCTTTTTAAAATAAGACAAGCATAAAAAAGGAAAGTCTATAGTTTGTTGAGTTATTTCCGTAAAGAACTTTAAGAACAGAAATATGTTTTTTTTAACGGGGCTTTGGTTATTTTTCAGGTCACTGAAGTGATTTAAGGCTTTAGCAATGAATTCGCCTGAGTTTACTTTTAGATCCTGTTTGTGTCTGTTCATCAGTAGAATTATGTTAAATACCAGACTTAAAGCAGCAGTATGTAACTTTTATCAATAATTTTTTAAAAACATATTTGTTGAAACTGTTATGTCGTGACAGGATGGTATGAGACAAATCAGTAGCAAAAAAATAAATCGAGTTCCACTGCCTTCTACCAGTACGATCTAGAAACAACCAATCAGAGCCAGGAGGCGGGTATTAGCACTGCCAATCAGCGCTGCCCATTTGCTCCCCATTAGCAGAGTTTGTTGTGAATGATAACACTAGTTGGCATGGTCAGCGATGATGGCAAACAGTTTTCCTGTAATGTTAAGATGTTAAGTTGTTAAGAGGGGGTCCAACTGTTCAATGTATGTATGTGTATTTCTAAAACTACACACACATATACATATATATATATATATATATATATATATATATATACACTGCTAAAAAAAATAATGGGAACACTCAAATAACACATCCTAGATGGACAGTTTGATTTCACAGAAGTTTGATTTACTTGGAGTTATATTGTGTTGTTTAAGTGTTCCCCTTATTTTTTTGAGCAGTATATATATATATATATATATATATATATATATATATATATATATATATATATATATATATAAACCACCAATAGGCAGCACAGGGAAGAGGTAGAGAAAATTGTTTTTTTCCCCACTCATCTGTCTCCTACAGATAAGTGCCTCAACATGGAGACAGTTTTAACAAATATGTAAAAGACATTTTACATATTTGTTAAAATATGTAAAAAAAAAAAATTGTAAACATTTTGTAAACATTTTTAAGGCTGCTTACTGCAGCTTTAAGCCAGAAAGGAGCCATATTTTGGTACAAATCTTCTGGAAGGACTCTATAATCCTTCCAGAAGATTTAAAGGGACAGTGTTATGTGTTTTCCAGGCACAACTTAGTAACTGTTTTACTTTCAGTTGTTAAAAAAGCCACACATTTCAAATTCGACTTAAATTTTGAAATTTGAATGAAGGAATGATATTATAACATGACAAAGCTAAACAAAACTGTTGATTTAACATAGCACTGCCACTTTAAGAAGTTCAATTTAATTTGATTCAATTAACATTTTTGGTCCAACTGAACAAAGTCACATATTTCAAATCTGTTTGAATTAAAATTAGCCTTTGGACGCAAACGTCCACGTACATAAAAACATGCAATTACCGAGTTTATTCTGACCACTTTAAATAGGCCAACGTGTATCACAGTTCTAGAGGTAACGTGTGGTTGTTGCCATGTGAGGCTGATTAAAGGGGGGAAAACAGAAGGAGAGAGCAAACACACAGAACTGTGGCACAGAATGGAGGGATTAGTAAAAAGGACCAGGCAAGCTGTTGGCGCTGCAAACTGAAATCACTGACAGCCTTGTAATGGAGAAGTATCATGACATGCTTGCTCGCCACTTTAAGCTGTGTTTTGTCTGAAGTGTGACATAATCAAACGCAGGTTTGCTACGCCGCAAAGAAGTCTGCGACGTACTTGGGCGTGGCAACAAAACTAATCTGAATTTCGTCCGTCTCGGGGGAAGAAAAGCAATGCATATTTTCATTCGTAGAATCAGAAGTGCATCTCGCGGCATGAATAAAAAGCAGAAAAAAAATCATAATGTGTCTACAGTTTTGGCACATCACACGGTGTAAGCCCACTGGAATGATTTGTTTTAGCAACCTCGAGGGATGAGAGCGGAGTAAAACACGAGAAGAAGCAAGTCACGGAAGAGATCGGGAGAATAAATTCTCCTCATCTTCCCAAAAATTGAGGCAGCATACAGTTGTGGTAAAGGTCACGCCATGCCAGTGATAGAAAAGTGGTTTGAATTCAGCAGAATTGATGAGGAACCCATGTTTCAGCACCCAGAGTAAACTCTTGGATAGACTTGTGCATATATATTTAGCAATCCACTCACATATTCATGGAGCAATTATCTGAATTTTAAACAGCAATGTCTCTGAATGTTATAGAGCGTTAGAGTGCAGCGAGGCAGCTTCTTCCCACTGGACATTGAAAGTGATAATGCATAAACACACTCACTGTAGGATTCCCAAATGATTCCATTTTCTTTTTTCTTTTAGCGTTGACCTTCACTGTGCCAATTTTGGTGAGCTCCAGTTCCTCTTTATGGGCTTGATAGTTAAAAAAGAGCCAACGTACAATAAAAAAATATTTATATCTGTTTATATCTATTTTCTGTTCATCTCCAGTTGAAATAAAGTTGCTAAACATTTGTTGCTCAGCTCCTTATCTGAATATTGTCAAAGATTTTTGATCCCCATATCAACTGCATAAATGTTTGCTTACCCGTCTTGATGTGTTGAGTAACACACAGCCAGAGTCGTCGGCATCTAAAGACAAAATGAAAAAAAAAAAAAACACATATAAAAAACAAAGTATTTATTCCTAATTTTTTCCATTTCTAGACAATCAACAGGTGGTACTTGTTTACTATAAATTAGGTGAAACTTTATTTAATCAGGGTAAAAATACTTTTTAAGCATTTAGCAGATTGGTTTCTTGTTGACGTAGGTAAACTTATCTGGATTTTTATCTCCAGGGAGAAAGACAAACAAACAAAACAAAAAGAAAACATGAGGTAATAGTAAGTCAGAAATATTCTGAGTTCTGTCAGAAACAAAAAAAATGACATGGGGTCTAGTTTTTCTGTTTTTAAATTCGAACTACATTTGACTTCTATATGAGGTGCTTTTAGTTTTATGTCACATAGCTGTGGTCACCCAACTCCTGCTGGCTCTGTAGAAGAGTGGTAGCCAACTATTTATCACTGACAATAAAACAGCTTTGGCTCCCCAGACACAAGCCAAAGCTGCAAGACCAAAAAAAAAAAAAAAAAAAAAAAGGAAAGCAACAAAAAAAACTTTCCCCATCACAGAGGAGCAAAGCAAAGTTCACAACTGCTTATGGCTCCTTTGCTTCCCTGGAGAGGCTAAGAAACATAAAACATGTGAATATCTGCCACTTGATAAAAAATGAAAAACTGAGTTTTCAATTAAAGAAACACCTTCAAAGATCAATAGACTACTACACTCAGTGGTTTAAACTCAATTAAATATTAATGCCATTTTTCTTGTGAGCACCTTGTCAATTTTTGTGACTGTTATTTAGCAGTGACAATATAAAGCACATGTTTCTCCAACATCCACCCAAAGCTACACCTCTGCAGCCTGTTTTGGCTCAGAGGCTCCTGGCTAATAACGGCCAGTTTCAAACTTTTTTCTTTTTTTTACTACTTTCAAAATAATTTTTCAGTCAGATCTTTTTATTTTATTTCAATTTTTTTCTTCCAGTTTCAAATAATCCTTCAGTTGCAAACATTTTTCTATTTAAACTTTATGGCACCAATTTAACTCCATACATGTCCCACCTTCTCCTTACCAGACTCTGGATTATAAAAATTTCCCCTCAAGTGGACGAAAGAACACAATAAAATCCACATTGCCATTATTTATTAAGCAACGGTGAAGCAGAAGTGGAAAAGCCATCTGTGAAAAATCAGGAGCAACCTATGATTCAGTAGTTTGTAGCAACATTTCCTTAAAGTCATTATCTGCACAGCTTTAGTCTCTTATTTAATTGTGGAGGAATTCTGACCATCATTATTTATACAACATGGCTACATCCAATACCTGACCTAGTTTCAGACAAAGTTTGCTCCCATTTGACAAGTGAAAACTTTTGTATACAGAGGAATTCCTAGACTTCATACGTCTTTAATCTAAAAAGACTTATTGTGGTTGTTGGAATCACCACTAATAACAGTCTTTCACGTTTTCCCACATGTGAATACTCTTTCTCCCAGTAGAATAAAGTGCTTCAGACTGTTTGGGAATGGATATTTTCCCCTTAACAGGTGCAGAGGCAGCAACATTTGTGTCCTTAAAGTCATTGCTTGCGTCTTTCCAGCTTGGCTTTGCGTTAACATGCTCCAGTTTGCCCCAGAGCAACCAAGTTGCTGATCAGATAATCTAGCGCTTTAATTAGCAGCACCTGGCTTTCTTTTCTGTTTTGAATCCTCTGAAAGCAGCAGGTTGGGTTAGACAAGCAATAGCAGTGTACGGCTTGCTGTGTGTTTTTGTACACCTAATTGTTGATATATATAAGGGGAAGAGAAGATGGGCCGTATAGTGGGTCCAGTTAGTAGCATTGTTGCATTGCAGTCCAGAGTTTGAATCTGAGCCAGGGCCAATCAGCATGGAGTTCTTTCAGTGCATACCCAGGTTCTCCCGGTGGACTCTGGATTCCTCCTACAGGTCAAATCTTTGCATGTTGATCTCTCCATATTTTCCGGAAGCAACATAGTGGATATAAATTTTTGTGTGAGTACAGCTAAGTTCATACAACACACAAAAGCAACCCTGATACGATTTTTTGTGCAACCAAAAAATTGTATTGGTTGCACAAATACGATTTGTGCAAATACGTATTTGCACAAATATGCAATAATAATAATCGGATCTGTGCCACTTCCATATGTGGAACAAAATCAGTTACATATCCAATAGTTCTCGAAGTGCCTGCAGTCTGAACGTTCATGTCTACACCACCTGGGCCATAATTCTGCACCAGAAGAAGCCAGACTCAGTAAATCCAGATGTAAACAATGGCTGAAAATGACAAATATGAAATTATGAAAGATGTTGTGTCACTTAAGAGCATCACATCACAATCCCACCACTCTTAGCTCTGACTATACATCCAGACTTCTCTACAGAAGTTGCTCCACAAAACGTTGATGCGATTACCGTAGTTGTATTTTCTTTTTATAAGCTTCCTTTTTCTTCTCATAATTTTATGGCAATACTGTTGGGTCTGAATAACTTTAAAGTCGATCCATAGATGGTGGTTACTATTATTAGTAAAAGTGCAGTGTTGTGTGATGTTATTGATCCTCTTCTACACAATCTGGCTACTTTGGCATCTTAAATCGTTCACACAGAGTTCTGATTGCCGTTGTATTTAATTAGTCATTTCAGCAAAACAGCTGGAATTGAGCATCTAGTTGTGCCATATGAATGTAGCCTTAGTGTTGGTCTTTGATAGACTGGTAATCTGTCCGGGGCGTACCATTCTTGTAGAACATAGACGGCGGACTAGATCCTTTTGCAGGCTTCCTGTCATTGAAAAAGTTAAAAGAAGTTATACTTCTAATACTTTCATTTTAACCCCTAACCAAGAAATGAAATGGATTTATTTAAGACTTTTCTAGTCATACCGTCCCCACTTAAAGAACTTCACATTTGAGTCAAGTTCTCCAAATTGCACTCAAACACATAGACGCAGATGCCATCATTCACCAATGTGCAGAAACTACACAGAGGAAGGCAACCTGGATTCAAGAGCCCTGCCATGCGGTACATCGGTAGGAATCGACCCCACAATCCCCTGGTAAAAGGACACCTACTCTGCCTGCTGAGCCAGTCATACCTAAAATCCAGAGATTTATGTCAGAGTAAACAATGAAGACTTAAAAGATGACCTGAGTCACAGGGTACCTAAAACTTCTGAGTTTTTCTAAGCCGTTTTTTCTTTTGGCTCAAGTTAACGTTTTATGCAAATCTAGTCATAGAAAGCCCCTTCTGCATTTGCATTAAAGAGCATTTCTCTGAAAATCAACGTTTAGTCATTCCAGTAATAAATCAAAAAGTACAAGAACCAATGAGTGAGCCAGCAAAGGAAAAGGAGACAGAGAGAGAAAGAGAGACCCCTTTTTCTAATGGGGATGAAAATGTCAAGAGGCAAGTTTCTAAACGCTCTCACTGAACAGAGATTGGACTTTCTCCACTGATAAGGCTCTAATGCACATCTCTGTAGAGTCGAGGCAAGTCCAAAGATAAAGTACAAATGGCTTGATTTTTCCCAGTGTTAAAAAAAATGAAAAAAACCCGTTTATCTTGGAAAACAATACAGAGACAAAGCGAGGGAGCGAGGTTTTCAGCATAATTCAAGTCTCCTTAACTTGACCGCCGACTCTCATAAAACAATCTTCTGTCACATAACGCAGTTACCGACATTTGCTGAGGGGAGGAAGTTATCAGGTTACCATGGGGTTTCCTCCTCTATGCCATGTGATGCTCTGCAGGCTCGACGTGGAAATCAATCGGAGGGAAACTCCTCCCGAGTTACATCCCCCCCCCTCCCCCTGGCCCCCATCCAGATTAAACAGGAAAATAAACCTCAGCGAAGCCCGAGGATATATTATCAATAACCCAGGTGACAAGTGAACATGTTTGAGCTTAAGTTTAACAGAAAATGATAGCGGGCTTTGATAGTCACACAGAATACCTTGCCGTGATAAGACTGCAGGCAGTGGAAGGGGGGGAAACAGAAACCCCAACCTTTGCCTTTCAGCGATGAAACAGTGGCAGGGGCCACGTGCTGTGTGCAGAGGATTTTGTTCATCAAAACCTTACAATCAAAAAAAAGAAAGAAAAGAAAGAAAGAAAGCACACGGCAAGGCTGATCCTCTTCCAGTTGGGGAGAGGTGGGGTGTGAAGCTCTAATTGCCGTCAGGCGGCAGCCGCCGGGAGATATTCATATATTCATATAAGATTACCTCATCCAAATGATCACCTCCGTCTAATGGTTTCTGTAGGACTCCACGTACAGAGTGGCTTAAAGTAATCCGGGAGAGGTTTTTTTTTTTGAGGGGTGGGGTTGTTCAGAGAGGGAGAAGTGTTAACACGTGACACAGGTCGGTTTATTATTTGATCAAGGTGGCACTGAAACTGTTCGGTCGCGGGTGCTGTGTAATCTTAGTGTGGAGTGTCGTGTAATTATCTTCACACAGAGGCGCAGGGAGGTGACTAAGAAGTGCTGATAGGATGCTCCTTCTAACAGAGAAGTGTTGTGTAAGATGTGTTGGGCAGCTGGCTGGAACAGAAAGACCGGAATATTTCAGATATTATAGCCGGTTTGATTATACCGGCTATAATCAAACCGGCTAACTATGTACACATAACTATACGTAGTTATGTGTAAATAATTATGTTCGAATGTTTACGCAATGAGGACTTTGGAAAGGGGTAGTATCATGTGTTTTCCAGGAACATTGTGCCAAATTATAGCATCATCAAGTAACAATGTTACCTTCAGTTATAAAAATGCTACATATTAAATATGACTTAGAAGAAATTTGGCTTCGTAATGTAGCGCTTTGGGCCTTTGTCTTTTTAAGAAACTTCTGCTCTTTCTGAAACTTCAACTTTCAGTAAGTCATCAAAACATGGTTCCTCTATTAACCCTTTACTGACATTTTATCAGTGTTGCACTGAGAAGTAGCTCGTTTAATGAGCTCAGCTAAGTTCCACCAGGTATTTGCTAATTGCTGCTGGCTAGTCTGAAGGAGCTAAGTGAAGAAGTTGTGGGGGAAATTTGAAAGTTGTTGTTCCAAGGATGAGCTTTGTCCTCAAAGGTGGGGCTAGGTCCACCCAGGCCTTTTGTACAGCTGAACGGTTGCCACTGCAGATTAAAGGGTTCTCAAACTTTCATGACAGAATCAAAGCAAGAATCCATGTATGTTTTCAATGAGAACATATAACATGATGCACAGCTCAAAAAAGTAGATTTTATCTAACACTTCCCCTTCAAATAAATATTAATTACTATTTTTCAAGTTAAGATGTAGAGTCCTGCGTATATTGTCGAAACAACTGGGTTGAATTGAGTTCTAAAGAGAACATGTAGAACAGATTTCACTACTTATGGATTTTAACTGAATAGACTATTAATACATTTGGTCTACTTTGCATTAAAGAAACAAATTAAATAATATGGCCACAAACTAGTCTTAAAACTGTCAGATCATGCTCGTGTATGTGCTGCTCAATGTGTTAATGGCAGAGAAACAAATTACCATTAACGAAAATAGTATCTTATCTGGTGTCATCGACGGCTATGCCAAATAGCTTTCACGAAAGACTCTGCTGAGGGAAACTATCTGTAGCGCAGCAGAAAGCAACGGGGCGGGGATGAACAACAAATATACGAGCATGATTGACAGCGATGAGACCCTTCTCCTGGCTCTGATCAGTTGTTTCTTACCATAAGTGGTGTATTTCTGCAGATGGCAGTCGGACCACAGCGAGAAGATAGAATAGTTAGATTTATTTCACAGATTGTTTCATGTGATACTGTCACAACATAGGGACAGTTTCAACAATTATTTTTTAAATATTGCTAAATACTGCAGCTTTAATGTGCTTTTACACAAGAACTAAATAAAATGTGCTAAAAAAACATTTTTAAAACTGTAGTCTTTGCTTCTACTTACTCCTTTTGCTCTCGACTAAAAACTTCTTAGAGCTGTGAGAGCAAACATTAAACGTAGCACACGTTTAACAGCGAAACCAATAAAGGGA
Source organism: Poeciliopsis retropinna (assembly GCA_010277075.1). Lineage (NCBI taxonomy): Eukaryota > Metazoa > Chordata > Actinopteri > Cyprinodontiformes > Poeciliidae > Poeciliopsis > Poeciliopsis retropinna. The sequence goes on from VMRM01000028.1 coordinate 6,389,847, forward strand.
TTTAAAATTAAGAAAAATAATCTCTAAAACTCCTAACCAGAAAAACTTGTAAAAACATTATTTAAAAAAAAGACTATTAACTTCAACTTTTCCTAGATATTTCACTCATGTTGCGTCAACTCAATTTAAAATCATTCCTGGCCACACAAACAGAAATCATGTTTCATTGTTTGCAACTCAATATGAGATCATTGTTGTTAACCTTTTCCTTTCAGTCTCAACCTTCACATTCTCCACTGGATGCAGGTCATGAGCCCCTGCAGGCCAGTCCAGCTCACAGCAGTGAATGCTGCACTCAAGGTGACAATAAGCAGAAATGTTCCTACTGTTTTATGCTTCGTCATTTTCAAAACCCTGTTGGTTCTCACAAACACTCCATTTACACTTAAACATAATTTTCTCTGTAACCGTTTGTTGTGTTGCCGGGCGTTTAGTGGAAGCCAGTATTCTTCAGTGGTTATTAATCCCCACATAAGCACAAACTAATATTGTGCTTGGCAACTTTTATTGTCAACGCAGTGAAGAATTATCTCATCTTGCGACATCTTGCAGCCTGGCACTGAATACATCCTGAAGAGAAATCTACACACAACTTGCACAAAACTAGGCAATATGTCACGATAAATATTGTTGGACAAATTTTCCGATAAGTTATCGTGATGAACAATAAAATTATTTTAAGCTCATTTTCATTTAGTCAATAATATAGTTTTGTTTGAAAATTGTTAATTATGTTAATTAATGTTAAATAACTTAAAATTTTCTGCAAACAGAAAATTTTTCAGTTCCAACCAAAAATGTAATTCTAATTGGATTTTGTTTAATTAAACAACAGAAAGTAAACCATGACTGAAATAAAATAGACCACTAAAGTGTACAGTGTTCATTTGTGTTCAGCCACATCAAATCAGCTACACTTTACACAGATTAATAGAGAGGAATCGATTATTGGAACAATCGTCAAGTAATTTAGAAATCGATCCATCGTTAACTTCAAAAATAAAAGTCAGAGCAGTAAATAAGCATAGACATTTCAGACACATTATAGACAAAAAATACCCTTTGTTTTACCTTTTCACAGTTCAAATTTTGTTTTAAAAAAGAAGTATCTTAAGAATCTTTAGCTATCAAGTTATTAATCTGTTAATTCACAAAAAGAGATCAGTCCTACACCATCTTGATATCCATCAGAAAGGGATTATTTATTTATTTTTTTTCATTGGTTGATGTTAAAAAAAAATTTTTGGGTGTTTTTTACTACAAATGATCAAACCTTCTCTGAAAATATGCCATGTTATCATATTTTAGGCAATGTTTATTTTCTTATTTAAAAAAGGAAATTATATATTTATATTTGCATCTTTGCAAAAATTAGATCTGAATAAAATTTAACACCAGCAGAAGGAAGGGTGGTAGGAAACAGAAAGATGTACCTGAAGTTAGACTGGAGAATGAAACGGCATCTTTTGTTCTCACTTAATAACTAAAGTATTTTATTTTCAACAGTATTGCTTTTCTTACTGGATGCGAGGAAAACGTTCTGCTCAAACACCCCCACCCCACCCCCCCACTCCCCCCCCACCCACACACACACACACACACACACACACACACACACACACACACACACACACAGGGAACACGTTCCAGGACTCATTTGTTAATGCAGAATAATGAAATAGATTGGTATATGAAAAAACAAAAAGGAATACAAACAGCAGGGGGAAATCCAGAAACTCAAAACAAAGCCCACTAATCAGCGTTCAGCCGCGCTGTCAGTGAATAACGCTGTGAAAATCTCCCAACAGGCTGTGATGGGCATGACAAACATCCTGCACCTGCAGTGGAGAGGTTTTCCTCAAAACTAACTTATTACAGTTACACAAAGCTGACAAAGGTATGTGGTTTCAACCACTGGATTCATTCCTGCAGTATACTTTTATTAGATGTGCTTAGCACACAGATTTAGTCTCATGTTGCCACTGATGCTAACTCTAACGAGCATAATGAATGCATCTAGATGCTCCACATGGGGTAAGTGTGATAACCGCTGCACAAAAGATGCATGTTGCACAAATCTAACTGTCTATGGACATTTGTCATAATTACTGTCTTATATTAAAATTAGTTAAATTCAACCTGAAATAAACAACCAGACTTAATATGAAGCCAGAAGAACCATCCTGTCAAACTACATTGCTGTAGTTTCACTTCTTTTATTGTTGTTGTCACAAATGTTTCAGATCAAACAAATTTAAAAAGTAATGTAATAAAATCAAATACTGAAAGTAATTATTTCATTTATGAAGATAAAAAAAAAACAACTTATGAGCGAAATTATTGTCCACTGTTAGATCATGAATGAAGCACGATTTGCAACATGTTTTGGAAATCTCGTTACTGCGACACCAACACTAAAACAAATGAAACAAGACAAACAGAAATTAGCAAAATTTGTAATTAATGGGGAAATACTATAAGTGGAACTACAGTGTAGGTTTATAAAACTAACTAAAACATTATGAAAAGATAGATGTGATATCTTTTGTTTTTGTTTGTGAATTTGTTTATTAGCTATTCAAATTGTTGTGAAATTGATTTTTAATTTCATACAAGCAGTTTACGTCAAACTACCATACTCCATGCTCCGTCCAGTCTGCAAAGTGGTGAGAAATGAGAGAAAACACCAGAGTCAGTTCAATAATAACTGAATCCATTTGAAAATGTTATCCTCTTTTGAGCAATTATCTAATCAATGTACATAATCACAATGGCATATTTTGACCTTTTTGAATGCTTCACCTAAAAATTAACCAAAGCATGAAAAAACTAAAACCGCTACAAGAACTAATAAAAACTCAACTGAAACTAAATATTTAACTAATAATGACTATTAAAAACCAGCAAACACACTAAAAACTAACTAAAACTAACTTCATTAGACAAAATTATTGGTATATGAAAAAACAAAAAAAACTTTCTGTTGCGACAAAAAGTCGCAACAAAATAAAACTATAACAAAAAACCCAAAACTATTAAACACTGTTGCAGAATTCACTTATGAAATTTCTGCAACAGTCCAGCTCTGAGAACATGAAGTATGCGAAAAGATCTGAAAAAGTAACAAATGTTCCCAATCTGAAGATATGCAAGGAAAGATGAGAAACAAAGTCACTGACATCTATCAGACTGGAAATGTTTCAAGGCTCTTGAGTGAACCGGTAGGATCCGACACAGAGGTGAACCTTCACAGGAGCGACCCGCTGGCCAGAACTGCTGATGACTCATCCAGGAGGTCACTAAAGGTCACACAACAACATCCAAAGCACTGCAGGCCTCTGACTTTAATTCTGTTTTGGGATTATTAAAATAGGTTTTCAACTGAATTGAGAAGAAAATTACTGACTCGGTTGTGGTCAGTGTTCATCATTCAAATAGTAAAAAAAAAAGAGAAAGAAAAGGAAAAGACTTGATCTCAATCGTCTCCTAGACCTTCAAGAACAAAGTCTGTGGACAGAGGAGAAAAAGTTGAACTTCTTGGAGGCTGTGTGTCCTGTAACTCAGCATTTCAGAAAAAGACCACCAAACATGGTGGTGGCAGAGTGATGATGTGGGCCGCTTCGCCTCTTTAGCACCTGGACGACGAGCCGTATTCAATGGAGCCATGAAATGTGTTTTCACAGATTTGAATGTGAATTTCAGAGCATCAGTGTCTGAACTCAACAGAACTGGAATCATGTAGGGAAGCTAAAATGATGCCTTTGGGATGCCCCTAATCCATCAGGCCCGAATTCACTTTAAGTCTTTTTTTATATGCTAGAAAGTAATTACATGTAATTAATCAGTGTTTAGCTGACAAATGTGTTATCCCTATTATTATCTGTCTTTAATTAAAATGAAGCTCTAATTTATCTCTTTTTTTTTTTCAAAATATTTTCAGCTGCTTCATTCTACTGGGAGCCAATTCATTCAACACTGGATATAAATATATTTTCAACGGGGAGCTCATGTGGCCAGTCACAGCGTTCTCTCTCCGTCTCCCTGCAGGTTGGAGGATTAGATTTTGCGAAACCGATTTGCTCCGCAGAAAAGACTCCGCCCCCTCATTTGAATTAAAAATACCCTGAAATAAAAACAAAGGTAAATCCAAAGTCTATGAAAGATGGAACAAAACTTTACAAGGTGTCATGAAATAAGACACTATTATAAAATAAACAGTGAAATAAACGCATGTATAAATCTTGAAAATAGTAAATACCATACCATCTTTATTTAAAAAGCACTTTAAAACAACCACAGCTGATACAAAGTGCTGTACATAAAATAAAAATAAATAAATAAATAAATCTTGAAATAAGCTCCAAATAATTGTTTAAAATTGTTTTTAGATTTTCTTTTAATTTTATGGGCTCATTTATTTATTAGATGGAATATTTCTTATTTATAAATAACAGTATTTAATTGTTTCTATATATTAAACAGCTTTCCATAATATTTAGCTTTTATTAAAAAACAAAGCTGAAGTACAACACAGTAAAAATGAATTTATACTAAATCAACTAACATTTTTTTACAAACCACTTCATTCTTACTCCAGGTGGTTCCATCGACCTGAAAGGTTTACCAAGTCCTGCGTTCAGTTTGTTAATTATATTCCATTTTCTGTAGAAATCACCATCAGATCCTATAAAACTAACTGACTGATACCAACATTAATCTATACAGTTAAAGATCTGAGTTGTTTAAAAATGACAGTGTGCCTTTGATCTTGACCAGTCCCAGGGTAGCCATTAGCATTAGCATCTAAAGCCCAGCTAATCCGGATTTATACTACATGAAGATGCCAAGAGAGTCATCTACAGCAGCTAAGACAGCGACTTCTACCATTTTAATAAAACCTCTCCTCTGCAGCACTGACCTGGCCCAGGGCTGATCTGGTTGTCATAGAGGTGGATGTCTTCGCCACAGGCGATTGGTAGGTCCTGTCCCTCCTCTCGGCACTCGCTGTCCTCCTCTTGCTCCGCCTCCCGCTGCTCTGGGGACACAACAGCAAAAGATTTGTGGTTACCAAACTCGTGCACATCATCATTCACTATTAACTTTCAAAGTTAATATTTAACAGCTTACTTGCACTGAATAAAGATCATATACAATAAGGGTCTTGAGAAAAACCCTAGCTACAAAGAAACTAGAGGGAAACTTTACTAAAGTTTTTAGAGAGAACTTTAAAGATTTACAAAATACAACAGAAAGAAGAAGATTTGAACTCATTACTCTGTGTCATGTATGTACATGTTGTCACAGATGTGTCCAAACTCTGCAGCAGGAGTTAAAGCTCCATTTAAAATGGAGGTTCAAGAAGTTTCATCAACACAAATAAGATTAAGAACTTTTAAAGAGCATTATGAATGAAATTTAAGGCCTGTATTGAAAGTGAAGTGTACAAAAGAAAATTGCAAATAAATTTGTACGATTTGGCAACAGAAGTGAAGCAATGGCTAAGATGAACATTGTTCAACCAGCTGGCAATAAATTTGACATTCTCCCATGATGGATTAGCCTACCTAAATAAGAGTAAGAAAAGTGTAGCTCCCCTAGCTAGCTTTACTCTAGCTAGCTAAGTAGCTGCTTTTCTTTCTTTTTTTTTTTTTTTAAACATCCATAATGGGTAAGTGTAACATTTATATATCTAGCTGGCTAGATGTCCCTCCATATAATATAAGAGATAAAATAATCCTGCCATAACAAAATTAAAACTTGTGGTTCATTTATTTAAAGTCAGCTGAAATAAGAACTTATTTTTAGATACATGAATTGAAGAAGTTTTATGTCGATGTGGGCATCCTGAAAACAGCAAACCCTCCTCCCACCCACCCCACCACTAAATCCAAATATAAAAAGAAGGAAGCTAAACATGCAGACTTAGTTGAGAAGCAGCACTTTCAATATAAATGTGCATTTTTAAACAATATTCAGCTTAGTGTGCTTTTAATAAGACCAAGGAACACAGCAGACGGGTTAGGAGACATTTATGGTGGAGCTACATTATTAAATAATATACCAAGATTTGAATATTCATCTCTTTATGCAAAAATGGAAATAAAACAGAAAAACTGACTAAATCGCAAATGGCCATCTAAACTGTCAGGAAGACAACAAGAAAACAAATCTGGCCTTTTTGGAAGAAGAGTTAAAGAGTTAAACACACGATGCCCACTGTGAAACATGGTGGTGGCAGCGTCATGATGTATTGAACGTTTTTAAGCAGGGACAAGGAAACTGGTCAGAGATTATTGGAGGATGGATTAAGCTAATATAAAGGATAATCCTAGAGGAAAACATGTAAGAGACTTTAGATGTCAACATTTCTATTAAAAATTAGCAGTTATATAAATTAGATACATGATTTCGAAGAACTGGAATAAATTCATTTTTCTCATTAAAGCAAGGACAAGGACACATTTCTTTTAATCTGCTTTATGGCTTTCTGTCTGAGAAAGATGTTTAGAATTGTTTCCTGGCAACAAGTCGATTAATGTTTGGTGTTGGGGTCTGAGCTGTGGAAATCTGGAGAGTACTTTGGAGGTGTGGATGACTTCTGTCTGCCATCTTGTTCATCTTCATCACACTGCTTGCATCAGTAAGAACTGCCAAACATGGAGAACTTATGAACCTGGAGCTGAAGACGGGACATTGATTCAGGGACGGAGAGGGAAACCCGTGCAGAACCCATGGACTCATACTGTGCCTTGAGTGTTGTTGCACTGCCGTCCTGTAGACACGTGGCAACATGACATCACATACACAAGATCCCGCCCCCAGCTTCCCGCTGGAAGGCAAAAAGCTGCTCGCAGACAATGACTACCATTGGTTTTAGCTGACAAGTTATCAAGATAACACCCTGACTCTTTAATGTAGGTGTGATGTATAAAAGAAATAGGGATGTCCTGCTTTGCTACTAATTGTCAACACTATGAAACTGGATTACAAGGTCCAAAGGAATCATATTTCACTGGTCAGGAAAAGTAAAAAAAAACAAAAACAAGGAGAGGCAAGGGAGTCATTACGCTAGCTTGACTTTGACAACCTTAACTTGTAGATGTGCTGTGGAATTTGGTGTGTTTCAGTTCAGTTAAATGAAAAGGCAACCCACACACCAACAGGTATTTAAATTAGCTAATCAACCACCAATGTGTTCAGGTGATCACTTATTACTAATCACCAAACAAACATCAAGCCTGAAAACATAATTCTGTAATGGGCTGAATGTTCTGCTCTTTATTTGAATGTTCTGTCACTATATTTGAGTGTCTTCTGGTGTTGAATCCTGATATAATAGTGGAGCTGTTGACAGCCGGTTGCTATGGCAACTGGTCTGTGCATTGCAGACCCGACAAAGAGAGTGAGGAAAAAAAAATAAAAAGAATATGAATGTTTTTAAGTTGTTTTTCACTGGCTTTTATGTGTTATGTTCCCTTTGGTGGGTGCAGTGCACTTAATACCTTGAACTTCAGGTTCTTTTTTTGCCCTCCAGCATTGTGCATGCGCAAAATTTCTTGAACAAAAATATGTCTATAAGCTCCATCTGGATGTCTGTAGCTGCTCTCTTCATGTCAAAACCAAATGGTTTACAGTCACAGGCAGTTTTTTTTTTTTTTTTTGCACTTCAAAGTAAGTGAAGCACTGTGTGAACTCACTGTGCAGTGTGCTCAGCGTATCGCCAACAGGTGCTAACTTGGTTTGCCATATTGTTTGGCACAAAGTAGGTGTTGCAGTGCATTGTGGGTTATGTTTAATTGGTGAGGAAAGACCTAGGGACTAAGGTGATTCAAAGTGCTTGAATGTAAAACAGCAAACAAGCAAAAACATTACATTGCAAAGTAGGCAAACTACAGTTTAGTATTCCAGCTATTATGAGTCTAAGGCGTCTCTAAACAAGCAGGTTTTTAGTTTTAAATATGTTTCAAATTAATTGCAGCTTTCTGGATGTTTGTCCCAGATTAGAGGAGCATAAAAAGTGAATCCTGCTTCTCATTGTTTGGTTCTGGTTCTGGTGATGTAGATTAGAACCAGAAGACTTGAGAGGTCTGGAAGGTTGATACAACAATAGGTCTTTAATGTATTGTTTAGTGATTTATAAACCAACAATAGATTTTATGCTATCAGTGGAAGGACTTTAGAACTGGGTGATATGCTCCATCTTCCTGGTTTTAGTCAGAATGCCAGCAGCAGAGGCCTGATTTTTTTATATTTTAGAAAACCTGTAAAGACACTGTTGCAGTAATCAATGCAACTGCTTTGTAACTGTCTTTATGTGTCTCTGAAGGTTCAAATCAGAGTTCATCACTCACCCAGATCGCTGGTATTTAGCTGTAGTAACTCTAACTGGCCCAAACATCATAACTTCAGTCTGTTCAGGACTTGGTTCATGGTCACCTGGTGACATCGTAATGTACAGATGTGTATCATCTGCGTCTCCATGGCAACTAATCTTATTACTTGTTATATTATGAGCTAGCGGGGCCATGTAGAAATTAAATAAGAGAGGCCTGAGTGTCATTAATAACACACCTATGGAATTATCTTAGAAAATAAAACGATGCGTCTCAGCCTGGAAGTGATCCAGAGGACCTGAGCTTGACGGAAAAAAAAATAATAATCCAGTTGGGAAATTGTGTCAGCACTTGAAAATTGATGTTCAGAGATGCTTTCCATTCAGCCCGACTGAAAACGACGACAGAAAAAAAAAAAAGAACATTCTGTCTCCAGAAATCCAAAAACAGTTGCAATGACAGTGAGATAGTCTTACAAAGTATTGGCTCAGAGGCTGAGTCCAGAAGCATGCCACACTTTTCAGATATTTGTAAAAAAAAATTTTTTTTAAAGTATTACATTTCTTCCACTACTCTGGCTTGTATTACTCCATTAGACTAAATCCCAAAAAATGCATTTAGATTTGTGTTTGTAATGTAACAAAATATGAAAAAATATGAGGTACAAATCCTTTGACAATGTACTTTACTCTTTATTTCCTTTACAAAGCTGAGTTCTAAAGAAAAATACAAATTGAGATGTAAAGTCGACGTTCTTTGAAATCAGCTCTCAGTGATCCAGTAGGGGGAAAAAAAGACCAACTGTATTACAAAGATGCAGAAAAGAAATGTGAAAATGAAGCCAGTTTACAGAAAAAAATTGACTTTTTTGGTGGTTAGAAATGTCAGACAGAAAACCCCCCAAAATCAAGGCTTTTTTTTTGGATGTCTAACATTCAGGTATTTCGTCTGGCAGAGATTTTCAGAGGACTCGCCCTGCAGCCGTTTTGTGTGAGTCATCCCAATATCTCCTCGTGACACAGGAGCCTTAAATCAAATCCTACAGTAACTACCGGGTTCCCAAATATCAGCCGGCCATCGTCGTGATGTGACGGTAACAATCTCATACTTGTGCTCTTTATCTGCTGACCTCATCCGTGAGAAGGCATCAATTTCAGTGTATTTAGTTTGTCTTGCATCAGGACGATCCCTCAGCGCTTGACATCAGCTGAACCTCGCCGTGTTGTTGCCTTGCCTGCTTCCCCCCTTCCGAGCCTCAGACCCACCGGCTGATGCTCCGACTTTCAAATCACCTTGTGTGGGAGCAGCTACAGCTCACCGGCAGGAACCCTGGGTTCGTTTCAAAATGTAATGGCGTCAATTCAGCAATTTTGTTATTTACTCGCATATTTTCTTACTTTATGTAGGTAATTCTTTTAAATAAATCTGAATTTTGTCTTACAATCCTTTGGTCTGAACAGAATATTGAATCTGAACAAACTGCATGTGAGGCTAACCCCAATAGCCTCACATGCTATTGGGGTTAGTTATTGGGTCGCTTTGTGTTACCCAATAACTGTGCTAACACAAAGCGAGCAATATGTGGAAGGAACGAGAGCCGAGGGCTTCGTTTTGTTTGATACGGTTCAAACGTTGTGCGATGTTCCACGGCCGCCTTTGAGGTGAGCTCGGAGTGGTGACATTACGCCGACTCCCGCTCCGAAGCATCTTTGCATCATTAAAAAGTTTTAAACTTCTGCGATTTGCGTTCTGAGAACAGAATTAGCTCCATGTACTGGAGAGCAGCTGCTCACAAATGGCGTTTGGTATATTTAGGCTGCTATGTTCTAAAGCTAGATATTTATACAAGTTGTATGTCCTGGTGTGTATCGCAGTGACACACACACACACTCTTAACACTCTCACAAGATGTGTGCTGTAAAGAGGAAGTAGCGCCTATAGAAGTGGTCAGATGCTTACACATATTGCATTTTCTGGCTTTACTGATATGAGGGGTTTGCTTTTCCATCAGTGTCTTCTGTCAAATATGTAGACATTCAAGACAAGCATTTATTTAATAACTGTTTAATGTACTTTGTTTTTATTCAAGGTCATTACCCATCTATTGTTCGAGGAAACACTGCCCCCAGTGGACGAATGAAGGAACTCCCCAGTTAGCTATTCTGGATGTTTTCTCTAAGCCTGTCATGATTTTGCCAGACAATTTATGGTCCCAGAACTCATTGAGATGAATGATAATATTGGGGTTATTTTAGACCATTTTCAAAAAATATAATGGTAATAATGGAAGAATAATATAAGAACACTTTCTCGAACATCAATAAACTTTAAATTCTGATAAACATTTAAACATGGAACAGGAAGACGTTTTAAATATACAAAAGAAAAACGGAAACAACAAATTAGATGAGTTCTGAAGTCTCTGTAGACAAAATTATCTTTCAAATAAGGGATAGTTGAGACCAAAGCACCAGACTGAAGACCAGTTTTGGTAGAAGGAAAGAGAAAAAAGAAAAACAATAACTCAAGCAAATGAAAATTGTTGCGTTTGTTTTAGTTTATCATGTGATTAATGATTTATTGTTTATTGATTTATTGTTAACTCAGAAACTAAAAATTGTCTGATTTTCACACCCGATGGACTGGTCGACTGGGGGCCAACATTTGTATTTCTCGTACAGTTTTTGGCTTAATTACAGCTCTGAGTGAGTTGTCCTCTCAGCAAACGGCATGTTTTACAGCAACAACCTTTAACATGCTAACATGAGTCACTGTTTGGTCGTCGCATACGTTTGCTCAGAATTGAGCTTCCAGACCAGCCTCTGCTAATGATCCCCCACGACGACGACGGCGGGTAATGCTTACATACCAACAATAATGTAATTGCATTCATATTTTTGATAAAAGGTTGCCTAATAAAGACAGCCATGCTCATCTGCAGCAGGGGGCCTTCTGCAACTCTGCTGAGTGAATCGCTGTATTACAGGAAGGGGAATAATTGGCTGAGGGAGACGGGGAGATCCAACGCAAGTATATTCCATCTTGACTGCTATGGCTGCACATACTAATTGGGAGTCTCTCCTTGGCTTGAAGGTAATGAAACTGCTGTTATAACGGATAGAAAAGTTCATTATTTATATCTGAACACAACACGGACTGAGAGCTGGGAGCGGTTTTTGTGTCTGCGCTGCAGTTTCAACGTCTTCTTTAAACGGGAAGATGCATATCTGTGGTAGAAATTGTCTGGGAAATGCATTTGATTGCAATAAATTGGAAAATTGGGATCCCATTCAAACTTTAGCTCAATAGAATAGAATATTATCATTGTCACAATGAAATCTGGGTGCAATTCTCCCAATTCTTTTAAGTGAAAAATCAATGTTTTACTTAAAAAAAAGACGATTATAACCAAAATCTTTTCACATGTTTGCACTTATCTCTTGATGACAAGATCATTATCACCCCCCTATTCTAATGCATTGTTTTGAAGTTTGAGGCATCAGGCTCACCCATTTCTTGAAAGAAGTATCCATTCTTGGACATCCCAGATGGAGGCGCCTCTGCAAGAGCAGCACAGGAAAAGAAAGAATGTTTATGGAGGGAAATCTGATCAACAATAAAAAAGACCCAGGATACATCACCATTTGTTGTAATTATGTGGTAATTGTTAATATGGGAAATGGTTCTAAATACAAATGGGCACCATTATGTTGTCTTTTGTGTGTGGTGTGTGTGTGTGTGTGTGTGTGTGTGTGATTTGGCGCTGGTATGTACTCAGAAACATTCTGTTTATTTGGAATGAAAACCTCCCACCTTTAAAAAAAAAAAAAAGATTAAAAAAAAAAATCTAATTTTGATCATTTAGTCAGAAACGTGAAACAATCTGCTTTCTGGAGGACAGTGACAACAAACACACTGAGCAGAATCTGGCAAAGAGTCGGCTGTTTACTAATGTCACCCAAATCAGACTTATTTTTTGGAGGGTTAAATCGAATAAGTGTGAACACTGAGATGTATCTGCTTTTTGGTTTCGAGTCAGATTGGATCCTCTTCCCAAATCTGACTCATATCCAATCTTTTTGAATGCGATTCCAGTGGGAACAACCGAGGCGGTTTCGATAAGACTTTGATGTCACTTTCCTTCACAACTGCGGGCCGGCGGGAAGTGTTAGTAGTTAGCAAGATGGACGACAGCTGCGACAGTAATCTGCCCCCCCCGTTGCCACCCAATACAACCCAACAGTCCCACTGCTTCTTCGCAGAGACAGTTTGCCTCAAACAAAGTGATAGAATTTCACTTCTGATAAAGAACACGCCGCCATGTTTACATTTCAACTTTGAACTTGCATTGGAGGCTTATGGCTTATAAACAAACCGATGCAAAACAGGAAAAGCAAAAAATATTATTGAGGAAATATAAATATTTTTAATTTGTGTAAGTTAAAAATAAAAACTTTTAACTATTATGCTGCTGTTTGGGATGCAGTCCTGTCCAGTTCGCGGTGGACGCTGCCCATGAATCCATCAAATTAAACGTGCGTGGAAGTAATTGTTAGACCCGACGTGTTATGAACGGCTGTGAGTGATTTCATTCCCTCCTAGTTTAAGGTCACACTCTATCTTTGTGATATTTCAACTGCACTCCGTAAAAATAAATAAATAAGAGTAATTGATTTGTATCTCAACCCGTCGTTCGGTGCATTAAATGTGAGCTAACTTGTTGTGTGCTCCAAACAAGAGCAGTGCAGGAGAGTCAAACATGTCAACAGGCCTGTCGCAATAAGCAATAAATTAATTAATAGCACGATAAATTAAAACAAGCTCTATTTCTATTTCCATGATTTATTGTTTTTCCTTCAGTCTGGGATTTTGGTCTCAACTGCACCCATTTTTTTTTTTTTAACCTTTTTTTTTATCCTACCTTACATCCCAACCTTTTTTTGTAGGACATTTGTTATCCCACCCAAGAACTACCATTATGTTTGACAAGCGTGTGTCTCAGCTTCTTTTTATTTTGACTTTGAAATCAGGTCAACTCGGATAAGAAACAGTTGAAATAAAAAACAACTTTTATCGATATGTAAAAACTTCTAAAGGCAAAAAAAAAAGAAAAGACATTTTACTTTTATGCCCAGTGCTACTGTCCACTAATTCATATCACATTGTATTAAAAGTGAAGGCTTATGGATATTGCTTTAAGAAAATAAACTGAAAATGCCCGAAGGTGAACCTTGTGCCGCATAGCAATGATTTTATCGACATTCTGAAAAAAATACTGCAGGGGAAAACTGGTCTACCAAAAACATTGCATCAGTGCTCCCCTAACCTACCCTACCTCTAAATTCAAAACAAGAAGCAGGAGATTAAAAAAAAAAAAAAAAAAAAAAAAAAAAAAACTAATTTCTTTATGAAAAAAGTCAACAGAAATCCAAGGACGTCAGTCGGTTGATATGAAAACCACAAAAGCAAAACATATACGACACACAAGCACATTCTTTTCATCACCAAAAGGTCTCGACTCCAGGAAAATGGTCGGTGATAATCCACAGTGAGCTTTGCTTCCAGGCAAGCAATCATTTTTGCGAGTGTAGTGTGTTTTCAAAACGGTGTATATCTCGGTTTGGAATTAAACCTATAATCTGGCAGAGCCCTTGATTACAAATGCAGCGAAGTAATTTAGAGTACAACATTTTGGAGTGTTCGCTGTGGATGTGTGCAGCATAGGGATGGCACAGCGGGGGAAGCTTTGAAGGTTATTGAGACGTTATGAGCATGTTGAGGGCAGAAAAAGTGATGGGACGTTTCAATGTCTTTTCCTACATGTTACAGCAGCGTGTTTGATCAGATGTTCCCTCTTTTGACCTCTGAGGTCTGAGCAATGCCAGGCAAAAATTACATCCCTTCGATTTGATTTGATTGAAAAAAAAAGTATATATATATATATATATATATATATATATATATATAATCGTTTGGGATTCAAATTAGGCAAAGATGATGTTTGTAGCAGAAGAGTCAAATTGATTGCAGAAGTCATTCGGATCATATCACAGATTTACACACAAATCATGTCCAAATTTGTTGCGATATGGGGAACACTATCCATTATTTCCCTACTTTCAGTATTGGTGAGCTGTTTTAAAATGAAGTTAGACGACAACTACAGCACCGTTTCATCCTTTTAAGCCTTTAGCCTATTTCTGTCATGAAACATGCTAGATTAAGTGCTGGCAGCCTTTTGGAAATTTTTGGGTTAAAGGTTTAAATTCTCATGTGCAGAAGTGTCAAACGTAATCACGGAAGAGGTAAAACCTTAAACATGAATACTGTTGTGGGAACGATTAGTAAAATGTCCGTCACTGATGCATTTTGCTCGGTAATACAATTTCCGGAGTAAATATTCAAGTAAGGGCAGAATCATTTAAAGGGAAAATATGATTATTATAGTGTTTTATAGAATGATCAAGGAATTATGTTAAATTCAATTGTCATAAAAATGATGCATATCATGATGATGCATATCATATGCAAATGATCATTATATATATATATAATATATATATTATATATATATATATATATATAATAAGACTCAAAAGAAACTTTAGAATTTAACATTCTAACATTGAAGCCACGATAACAAATTTTGCTGGATGATAAATTGTCTGAGAACTTACTATGATAAACGATAATATCATTGTTTTGAGATCTGTTTCCAGTAATAATGCAAGAACACATCCTCAAAGATCAATAAACGTTAAATTCTAAAAAAATATCCAAAATAAATCAACAGAAACAGCAAATAGTCAATTATTAAGTCTTGCTGAACAAAACTGACCTTAAAAAAAAAAGCCAATTGAGACCAAAACACCAGCCTGAAAATTTTTCTCATCCGGTTTTTGATAGAAAGACAGAAAAGAGAAAATTGATCATGCAAATGAAAATGATTGTACATGTTTTAATTCATCGTGCGATTGATTTATTGCTTATTGCAACAGGCCTTTGAAACATTAAGTGGTTTCTATGGTGCATTTTTTGATTATACTGTCAGCAACAGGTAAACCTGATCTACATATGTCTTGGATGGATATTTTTGTTACATCTGTCCACATACAGCTCTGTGTGTGCGTCCCTGTGTGTGTGTGTGTGTGTGTAAAGTGGTGGTGATCTTGCCCAGAGCACCAGCATGGCGAGAGCCGGCTCTGGCTATATCGATAACAAACCTGTCACTCAATAAATGCTATTATTCTTTTGTAGTAAGTGGTAACAGACGTAGCACAGAGGGAAAGACAAAGCAGATAAACTATCATGAGAACAAAATGGGAGGAAAAAAAAAAAAAAAACACTAGTTCAACAAACATAATTTATGACAGATCGCAAAAACAGAGATGCCAAAAGCTACGTCTTCACATATCTGGATCCGGTGTTTGTTCCTGTGGCTTTCTGTGCCAGTTTCCTCTGAATGCTTTGGCTCTTTGAACTGTGTCTCGAGTGTTGTGATCAGGAAGATTCATCTGTTTTAGTTGCATTAAGCTGTCTGGCACTGTTAGATGCAGGGAGAGATTTGGAAAGGATTTGAGGAGAATACATACTATCCCTGTGACTTACTTTGCTGGGTCGATATAAATAGAGCAGTGACATTTCTGCTGTTTCACACGAGACTTTTTTCTCCTTTTTTTAAATTGTATTTATTTTTTTACTGTCATCAAACAAAGAGCTTTGTCTTAAATGGGAGTGTTCATGGGAATAAAATTAACCCAAGTTTTGTCATTATTTAAAGAAGCGCAAAATATTTTCTTTTTCTCGAGAAACAAAATACTGCTGAGTTAAAACCAAATGCAAAATAGCAAAGTTAAAGACTGTGCAGCAAAGTAATAGTGCAAAAGCTTTACTTGAAAAACTCACTGCCCTTAATACCCAAACTTGACAAATATTTTAATGCCTGAGTCAGTAAAGTACACAGATACTGGTGAAGACATTTTGTGATGGTTAAAAAAAAAAAAAAAAAAAAAAAAAGCCAGAAAAATATCAGTTCTATATTGACGTTTTGTAAATGTAAATAAGATCCAATCTGAAAGAAAATCATTGTTTTTCACTACATTTTTCACTACATTTCACTACATTATGTTGTGAAACATAGTGTTTCATGCAGAAAGATGCAACATAGTGTTTCACAACATAATGAAACATTATGGATATTTTCCATACACAGCTGGACTCTCAGCAAGTTTCCGTACGCCATTTTGCAGCGGCTGAACGTGACAGAATATGTGCCTACATGGCGAATCTGAATATCTGTTTTGGAAAATCTATTGAGGACATTGACAAAAACCATCTCAGGTAAAACCAGTGCGTTTCATCTACACGTACTACAAAACAACTGCATTTAAAGCCTGTTCTCCATTTCAGTTTTCCCACGTGTGACAGTGGAACGAAAATACAAGCAGGGAAGCTTGTTTTGATACGTGAACTAAATGCGTGAACATGTAATGCAAACATCAAAGCGGACACATGTAACGGCAAACACTGCAAGGTTTGTGCCTTTGGTCTAAATTTAAAATTTGTATTTTTAGATGATTAAGTACTTCCTTGTATCTTCAATTGAAGACAAATGCAAGTGTAAAGGAACCTAGACATAGACTTGACTTAGTAAATTATTTCCCCTACAGACAATAAATGTCCATATAAAATGTGCTATTTTTATTCTTTTATTCATATACTTATCTTAATCTTAATTTGCGCTGCTGAAAATCTAAAAATGCGGAAAAAGAAAAAATTCACATTCAAAACTTATGATATTCTTCAAGTCACCAATCGTTGCGCCAACAATATTTTAATCAGGTGCATAAACATGATTATTAAACACTAACGACTGACAAAACAAACTTCCTGAAAGCTGAGCGTCAGACCACTTCATGCAGAAAGATGCATGATAACATTTTCAAGAAAGAGGAAGCTGCTGATATGCAGGCAGGAAGTCAGAACTGGTTAGCTTAGTACATGTGTCTCTTTGCTTTCACAGCATGTGGGGTCTGAGAAGTGTTTGTATCAGAACCAGCTCTTTCATGACTGCCATACATATGCAGAAGCAAGTCACAATTTGATCCAAACAAGTCTTGAAAGTGAGTCTTAACATCCTAAATGGAAAGCTGTTTTTTTTCTGGATCGAGCTAAATATTAATTAAACCTAAAACAGGGAGAGGGAAAAGAATATTCTTGGCTTTGCAGTAGTATTTTTTTAAAATTATTATTATTTTTTTTTTTGAGTCTTTGCTTGACATCCTATCACTGACTATCAAATGTTGTGGCACAAAGATTTAAGTATTGCACCAACGTGAGCGACTGAAACACACCCAAACGTTTGTGGTTTTGCAGCAGCTTGAGTGTGCATCAGTCTGATAAGTGATGCAGAAAGCTCTGGATGAAGAGAGACAGAGGTTTTCAGCAAGGAAGAGAAATTTGACTTAATATGTTCGCTCGCCAAAACATGCACGCATGCGAGGATCATTTTGATTGGTTGGTCAGAAGTGGATAAACTTCAGGAGAATCATAAGTCTTTGTTACATTCAAAGAGAACATCAGACTAAAAGAAACTCATTTTCTGTACAGATTGTGAATCATGTACATTTTCACAGTCCAAGAATTGATGAATACTGTGTGAAAAGCTCTGACTGAAAACATTAATTTAATCTAGTAATAGGTAAAAGTAGTATGTAGCTAAAGGGGCACAGCTCCAAGAAAAAGCATTAAATAAAATACCATTAATTCTAATATTTTGCAGAACAAGTTTTGTCATCATGCAGGAACAATACAAGATCATGTTTCCCAACATGAAGCTCATATTCTCTCTTTGGTAAGATTTCAGGTTTTTGCACAGAGGCAACTTCATGAGTTTCATAACAATAATGGTTTATTTGGGGTTGTGTGAAGTAGTTATGAGCAGCCAGCATTCTAGCATAGCAATGGGAAAAGCCGTTTTTGAATGTCCTCTCTGCCTTTGAAGAGGACAGCCTGTATTTTTTTTTTAAAGTGAAGATTGGTGAAGTTAGCAATAGCAAAATGTGTTCAATACCTGTATTAGACAGGCATTGATAGAAAGATATAGAAATCCCTTTGTAGAGAAGTGAAGAAATCCTCAGCAGTCAGATAGACGCCAACTGATTTAAAGAATTTCAAAGAGGCTACATCCATGGAATATTTGAAAATATCACCTGTGTACACGTCACATTAGACCATTTTTAGCTCATTATTTTCTTGTCAGATCAACAATATGGGTGTTATAACATGAAATGATGCCAATGTCTGCCTTCTGTATATATAATATCCTTAAAAGCATAAGAACATCCTATCCAGGAGGCTGCTGCATAAATAACACCCTGACACAAAATCAGGACAATTCATTCACTCTTGTCGGGCTGGGAATGCCCTGAGGAATCCCACTTGATGGTGCAGATACTGGGGCTGGGACCATAACACCACACATACTTTGATTTGTCCGTTTACGCAAAACATAAACCTGTTTGATTTGGGGTAACCAGAAAAATACTCTTATACTACAAATTAAAAATCATACGTGAATAAGGTAGTTCATGCAATAAGTCATTAAAAGTGATGGCAGTTTAATGAGATATATTAATAATTCAGTCATGGCGCTAGCGTTCATCCATCAGCCATAAGGAGATGTCGGCGACTTTATTTTACAGAAGAGCAAAGCATTCAACTCATTGGAATGACAACCTTTTGTAAACTGTGAGCTGCACAATGGGGAAAAAAAACAACAAAAAAAAACAACCCATCATCCTCACCACTTCCTATTACCTTCTTCATTGTTTTCATCAGTAGTAACATCCAACTTTTGATCAGGAGACTTATGTGATGCAAAAAATGTTTTCCATTGCAGTTCAGCAGAATACATCTATTCAATATTCCTGAAAAACCAACTCATCCCAGCATAAACACCTTTTATCAAAAAACGACTTTTTTTCAAAATTGCTGTTCAGTAAGAGAATTCATTTTAGTCATTTCAATTTGTGCAGTTCTATGGTCAGTGGAAACACAGCTAATGTGTTTACTTAATTGTCAGAATTGGGTAATAAATTGTTACATCTAACTGAGCAACTTTTTTGAAAGAAAAAAAAAAAAAAAAAAAACTTTTAGGGGTATTTTTATTTTGTTATTTTATTACGAAGTATTGCTACTCCTGAGTAAAACGTCTGGACACTCAGCCTGCTGTGAGTAACTTCATTGGATGAAGAACAAGCTTGTTTTAACCAAAACTTCAGACAATCGCCTGCAGGTTTTCTTATTTTCATAAGTTTTAAATTGAGTGAAATTGATTTAGAAAAATTGTTTTGTTATTTTGTAATGATATGTTAATTTTTATTTTGGTTGTTAAAATACCAACATTTCCACACATTGGTCAAATGGACCAAAACCTTATATTTTGGTCCATTTGATGTAATCTTTAAATATTAAATGATGATTAAATGATTGTCTTTCTTACTTTTACTTGAGTAACTTCTTCAATTTTTACTGTTTTGGTTGTAGCACTGCTCTTATTTCAATACAATTTTTGGGTGCAGAACTCACCTTTTTTAATTGGACCATTTAAATATTGATTTGTATCAAACAATATTTCAGTACAGCATTCATACACACTGAATCATTTTACATTGTGATGTCCCAGCCCTAAATGTCAATGTGAGTGACACAACGTAAAGTGACTGGACAGCTCAAGAAAAATAACTCAATTATTTTAAAAAATGCTAATGCACATAATGTGCATGCGTTACCAGTTAAAAGAGGCAACCTTTTAACTGGTTACCCCTACCTACTGGTTGCCTGGCTTTCTGAAGTCAGTTTACCTCAGTATATGGTGACGGCATATTAGTGGGCCCCAAACTGTTTTTCTTTCACTACATCTAAGTTCCCTTACTTATGTGTTGTGGTATTGTGTGCCATGTGTTTCCACAATAACAGGACGACAGCCTGTCATGGTGTCACTTGGAAATCACTGCTGTGGCGCGAGTGGCACGTTTTTACTTCCACTTTCAGAGTGGTTGGCTGATTGATGCTTCCTTGGCAGTGGGAGCCTAGATTGGGAGAAAATTATGTGTTCCAAATTTGCCGCAAAAGGAAAAGTGGACGGTGAGAATTGACAATCGAAAGACAAAATGGACGGGACAATTTGCATTCATTCTCCCTCCGACCAGCCCGAGACCAAGGTGCTTAATTTGCCAGGAGACCGTGGCTAATGACGGTGATAAAGGTTTCCAATTTGAGACGGGTTGATGAGAGCATGAAGAAATATTTGCTGAAATAAATCCACTAAGATCGTCTCAAGTTGCAAGAGGGATGTTTGTTCAATCTATGACAACACCAGAAAGAAACAAAGTGTTCACTCAGGGTGCCATAAAATAATTTATTTCATGTTGATTCCTGAGATCTTTGTATCGAAAAAAAAGAGTTTTACTGTTTTGTGAAACTGAGAGGAACTTTTTAATTTATTTTACTACTTTTTAAAATTATTATTATTCCCCTCTCTTTAACCCGTTAGCAACATTTCTACCAGTGTTTCACTGAGAAGTAGCTCCTATAATGAGCTCAGCAGAATGGCAGTTCCACCAGGTGTTTGCTAATTGCTGTTAGCTAGTCTGAAGGAGCTGTGTGGAGGAGGAGTCATTGGGAAAGGCTGTTCTGTAATATGGATTGGAAACTGCAGCTGTGAGGAAGAGCTTCATCCTCGTAGGCGGCGCTGTGTCCAACCAGGCGTTTTGCACAGCTGAATGGTTGCCATGGAGATTAAAGGATTTCTCAAACATGCATGAAATAATCAAGGCAACGCTCTAGGTATCTTTTTGATGAAGGAATGACATTAACATTATGTAAAGCTCAAGTCCCTGTAACTGACAAGTGGACGCCACATTTTTCACATTTTCATTTGCAAAACATTTTGAAAACCACATGTCATTATCCTTCCACTTCACAATAATCTAATAATTAATCATGCTGTTTATATGGAAATGCTTTAGTTTGAATACGGAGCTGAAAAATATGATGCCATCATAATTGGATTATCAATTTGTGCGATATCCAAACTGCAAAGAGCAGCAGTAATGGAAGATGTTGTTATTGACAATACATCAAAAACCATGCATCCGCATTCTGCATAGCAGAAGTGTGTCAGGCCTATAGGATTAACACTTCTGCCCTTCACACACACTGGTTGCATAGTTTTAGCATCTAAAATCCACATCAAGAGTGAAGGAGAAGAAAAACAGAAGTCATGAATGTGGGTGAATCATAGTCAATATCACAGTATTCAGCAAGAGTCGATGTTTTCCAGATAGGAGAAATAGCAAAACATGTCTACATAATTTAGATAAATCCTCCAAATTAAAGTAAATATGCAGTCTGAGTTAAAAAAAAAAAAAAAAAAAAAAAAAAATGTAAACAGGGCAGCAAGAGACCTGCAGGTAAATTCATGTAGAAAAGTTTGAGTTATCTCTAATTATGAAAATTTATGCTGACGCTCCTGTACAGACGTATTGCTTCAGGCTATTAAGGAAAAGAAGGGGAAAAAAAAAAAATTACATTACGGTTTAAATCTGACTGGACGGATCTAAAAACCGCACATCTTTGATCCCTATTAATACCCGGCCCTAACCTCTGCCGTCTCAGCATGGAACAGAAAACAGAATGGCCTGTAATGAAGACGGCACCGAGGGAACTCTGGACAGAAACAACATCTAATTGCTGCACCTTGACTCTTCGTTCCTCCACAACTTTTACTTCAGTCTCCCGCAACTTGGCTTCTGTTCACTGACCATATCCTAACCTACTGGTTTTGCTTTCCATACTGCATGTACGTATATTTAAAGGAACTGCTAACTTCAGTTTTAGGATGAGATAGAAACCACACAATTTCATAATTCTGGTGTTTGCATTAAATAAGAAATTAAATTAAAATCTCATGTGAATAAGATTGGTCAAATGATAAAAAAAAAAAAAAAATCATAGCAACGACAGCTACATAAGATATTTCATAACTCAGCCATGGCACTAATGTTCATCATCTATCAGCCAATCAGAGGGGACATCAGTGTCTTATTCAGACGCTGGAACAACAAGCCCCGCCTACATGGGAGTGGCTACTGCTGTGGCGTTTTGGGGGAATTTTAGTTGGAGATTTTAGAAGAGCAATGGATTCATAGCCTTTTTGTGGCAACTGACCAAAAAGAAAAAAAAAAAAAACAGTTTCCATGCAATTCTGTGAAATGCATCTACTTTGATACCGTCGAAAAACAAAATCACCTCATCCTAAGTTCAAAAAATGTAATTGGGAAGTGTGAGATTTTTTTCAAAATTGCAATGTTTCTATTAAGCGAATTTATTTTCAGAATTTGGAGTTGTGCAACTTTATGGTCAATGGAAACGCAGCTACGGTGAAATCGAACCAAACTTGTCTTTAGGCCCAGAACTCCAGCAAACTATAGTGAGAAACTTGAGGAAGGAAACCAAAAAGGTTTCACCCAGGTTATACAGTTCAAAGGTATTTCATATCAGATACTGTGGAAATGTATGTAAACATCTGATTTTGAAGACACTAATAAATAAATCTGACATAGTCTTGTTATCATTCTTGTGGAGTTTAGCAAATAGGAATAATTTTGGTAGTTATGATCTAAAACAAGAAAAGTTTGAAAAATGGAAAGAAACGACACTAAAAACATTCAGACTAACTTCGGACATGACAACTTGATGCCAGTAACTTTGGACCCTCTTATTGTTTGGATCATTAAAAAAATAACTTAATTTACATTAGTTTTTTTTTTTTTTTTTAAGAATATATAAAATTCTAAAAGTAAAAACGGGGAGATTTTAAAGCGACAAGCTGTAGATAGATGTGAGACAGACGCTCAAATCCCCAGGAGGGACGAACCCTGGAATTTACTGGAGAGGTGAGGCTGAGAGTCTTAAGTGAAGAGGGCAAGAGATTAAAAGGTGGCCCCCGCTGTGTTTGTAGGGGAATCTACAAGGGCTGGGCGAGCAAAGAGGAGGAGGCTGGGCCTTTTGTTAGCTAATTGTGCCTCGGGGCTCTCCTGGCACTCGTCCTCTGGAGCTGTGGTCGCTGAGAAAACCCAGGCGTGGAGGGAATTCCTTCTGTTCCTCAGCTCCGGGCCGCTCCGCTCGTACACACGTTTTAAGGAGCAGGCTCACATTTGGCCTTTATTTGTATTCTTTTTATTCCAAAGGAATTTTAAAGGACTTCAGTTGCCGTGGTAATTGCAGACACGTTCTAAATGCCTCTGTACAGTACGTGCCGCACTGTACTTTCCAAAAGCAGCAGCGCCACAGGTTGAGCACGTCTGTGTTTTGTAGGCTGTGCATGTTGTCCTCAAACATTTACCTACATGGAGTTGAGCAAGCTGCAAGATTGGACCTAGATGTGGACAAAAAGGGCAGGAAGAGGGTATGTTTATTGTGCCAAAAAATGATTTAAGCAACAAAAAAAAAGAAATAAATAAAATCACTTTTGTTAAAAATGGCACAAGCCAATATATTAGGAATCTGACAAAATAACAGAATAATTGTCAGTGCTTATAATGACGATTCATAGGCCTGTGGGAATAAGCAATAAATCAATTGCGTGATAAATTAAGATAATTTCCATTTGCATAATTTATCGTTTTTCTCTTTCTACCAAAAACTGGATGACAAAAGTCTTCAGTCTGGTGTTTTGGTCTCAACTCGACCTGATTCTTATTTTGAAGGACAATTTTGTTTACAGAGACTTCATAATTCATTTTGCTTTTGTTGTTCCGTTTATTTAATTTGGATATTTAAAATATCTTCCAGTTCCAAAGTTAAATGTTCATTAGAATTTAAAGTTTATCAATATTTGAGAATGTGTTCTTGCGATAAATGATATTGTGTTTTGAGAGCAATTTCAACTATTCTAATGGTAATGGACAATTTATTGTCCAGCAAATAGGCCTGCATAGTCATAAATTTTCATTTTTTCATATTTAAATAAACAAAAAGGTTGGTCATCAAAGAATGAAAATGATTTAGTTTCTACAAATGAAACAATGGTTTAAAGATCGTATGTTGATGGAAGATTGGTGCGGCCGATAATGGCACCAATGTTTTTCCCGATACGGTTATGGAAGTCCAGTTTCTGGCAAATCATTTAGCAAAACATTTTGTACCAACATGCTATGCACATTAGCAGACTGACAACAGCAATTATACGAGTTAAAATTTCACATAGAAAGAGCTTAATATAAGGATTAAAAAGTGACGTTGCTATGAAGGTTTGGCTGCCACTAGTCATTACATTGCTTAATTAAACCCCAAAGAAGTTTTTGTACAATTTTTTTTGAAGTATAACTTTTTAAGTTACCCATGTTTTAAAAATGTTTTCTTCAAGAAATGTATAATTATCTCAAAGCCTGAAGTTAATCATCAGTCTAACATTATTAGCTTGTCTAAAGTGGACTACCAGCAACCACCATGTTTGTTTGTGTTCATGTTCGGTAGAAATGCTTTGACATCACTAAGAATGAGGTGTGGTGTCTGTAATCATCTTTTTTCACCTAAGCAGCTAAAGAAAACTGGCAGATTTACAACCTAGAGCGAGACGCCATCCCAGAATTAGACAACCAGCGTTAAAAAGATGAAATACCTACTGATGGTTTTAAAGGAGCCATAACAAACCCCATGGAGTGACAGTTTTATCACAAGTCCATGGGTCCGGCGTGAGTGTTTGCGAGCCTCTTATCGGATCACACTTACACTGTCTGGGCACGTTTTTCAACATAAGCACCTTTATGCACCACTTGTTGGTGTTAATTAGATCTGATTTGAAGAAAACAGAATTCGCAAACTGGAAATTAAAATGCTAAATTTAACATTTTAATAAGCAGAACTGTTAATTTGTATATTCTTGTTTGGGCAAAACAAAAAAGACCTGCTAATACTTGCATGCCTACATGGTGATTGGTGCAGGTCATCGCATTACACTGCAACATAAAAATTTTAATTAGCTTTTCCATAGCAATAAACTAATAATGAGCAATTTTTCTACTTTTTAACACCACATTAGGTTGGGTTGACTTACAAAACTAATCGGCAAACTTCAATAAAAAAACTACATACATTTACATAGCAGTATTTCAAAAAGCAAATGATCACTTTGTTTTTTGGAAAAAAGAAGAAAAACAAAAACATTTTCACAATAATTTAAGTGAACTTCATTCTGAAAATGTTTTATTTTTAATTACATTAAAAAAAAAAAAAAGCTTTTCCGGTTAATAAAAGCACAACTTCCACCACCATGACTTTTTTACAGTCATATTTACCACACTAGAAAATGACTGAGCATTTATACTAAGTGAGACCATTATGCACATTAATAAACAGAGACTAATGTTTTCAGGCCTTTATTTCTGTTAATTGTGGTTTTTGTGTCCAGCTCGTGAAAACATGACATTCAAGATAAGAATATCATATCAGACCAATGAAAAGTGCAGAAGAATAGATTTTTGCATTTTTAATACAGAAATCCAGGCTTAATTTAAAATATGTTTAACACTGGTTTTACAATTGCCATTTTTAAAACATACTTTAAATATGAGAAAATAAAAAGTCTTATAAATATTCTAACTTGTTGATTGACAGTAAATAAGCACATTTTTTAACAATGTCTACATCGAGTTCCTCGGATCATCTGGGGAATCTGTGAGGAACCAAACGGGTAATTTTTAAAAAAAAAAACAACGCTATCAGAGACTTGACACAATAATGAAGGTTTAAGGTTGTATTTTGGAGACATAACAGGCATGCATAGATGTAAGAGTGGAATGCAGACTTCATTAACACACCTGATGTTCCCTGGATTTAAACTTAGTCTAAATATCCAAAGTGATATCAGCAGCTGGTTTACTGCTGTTCCCACATTTCACTTTTGCCTCACTCCATTTCTACTAAACCTTAAATGTAAGCTGGAAAAGCAACTTATCCATAGCAATAAAATAATAATGAGCAATTTTAGTTTGTATATTTTGTAAAATATGCAAAAAACAACTAATTATTAACAGAATTATTAGCCCGACACAGCTAATGATTCTGTAATTTCAGCAATCATGTAAATTTTTACACTAAACTCAGGCAAAATATTTGTTTTTAATTTTCAGACAGCCTTTTTAAATTAGATTCATATTCTGCAGATAAAACTATATTTCAGTAAGAGATACCCACAAGTGTGAATGCAAACTTGCATATTTATAACAAAAACAAAAGAAATAAAATCCACCCAGTGTCCGTCAACCAACGTTTAAACAGCAGAGCACACATGAACACAGAAAACAATATGGGTCTATGTGAAATGGCAGAAAAGTTAATATTAACTCTAGGGATGTTACGCCTCATGGGAGGAGATGTCACACCATCATCTAGAAGCTATTTCCTGTCAAAGTGAAAGTCTGCCTTAGACAAACAACTGAACTTCAACAGGTTTATCCTGTTATTGTCAGCAGGTGACATCATCCGATGAAGGGCAGCAAATGTGACCTATTAAGAGCCACGGATCTGAATGTATGTATTAAGACTGACACGCCATGAGAAAAATGTTTGTTAATCTTGCTTTTAAGTAACAAAGTAGCTCTTTAATCTGTAACCTACTTTTATGGTAGAGTTGACTTTATGGTAAACACTATAAAGGTTGAAAAGTATTGATGAAGACTCACTAGACTGAACATTGGACATTGTGTAGATAGAAAAACTGCCAGAGATGAACAATCTGTAAAGTCGGGGAGAAAACTGAATACTTGAAGTTAGCTGTTAGCTCCTAATGATGGTGAAGCTGGCAACCAGTAAACTAAAGCTTTTAAGAGCTTGGACCATTTTTGATCATGTCTAGTTTGAAATCTAAAATAGGCCAACTGATGCAACCTGAAATGGACAACGCTTACACCATGTTCCCTGTCCTGTCGTCATCAGCCCAGTATCATGTGTCATCCCGTTTTGTGACTTGGATTTATTGCCACCCCTATGCCAACTTCCTGTCAACTCCTGTAAATCTGTAGTTCTTTTAAACAACAAACGATGTGTCCAAAGATACTTCATGCAAATCTCTAAAGGAATACAGTGACGGCGATTTTTACAACTAAGCAGCAGAAATGAGAGAAGAAAGAAAGAACAAAGGCACATGAACACGCCAGCCTAATCTTTTGTTCCCTCCTCAGATTCTGTATACGATTAAAATTGGGTTTCTGGCTGAGCCACTTCAAAACGTTCGTATTACTCCCAGTCTGAAGAGACACATTGGTAGAATTAGAAGAAAACCTTAAACCTCGTTTGGCCAGGGCCATCTTTGCACAGCCTGAACATTGGGTTCTGCCTGGTGGGGTAGAGCCTGACCTCTACTGCACTTGTGCCGAGTGTCTGCCTCTGAGCGGCCATGATTCGTTCTTCTCCATTGTCCAGCCTGTTCTAGCCACTGTCTCCTGTCTGTGGCACATGCAGAAATGTGTCTTTCCATGATGGTTCCTCCCATTCTTTCTCTAGTAGATTGAGTTTCTGCTTCCTGGAACCCAAAAGTATTTGTCTTTGTGTTCAAATGTCAGGATCTATCCCAGAATCCTTGTACCTTCATCTTGGAAGAAGTTTCAAGAGATCACTAGACCTCGGACCAGGATTATAACGGTTCTGGGTTTTTCATGAAAGTTTAGTTTAATTTCATTGTGTCTTTTTGTTTGCTTAGATCAGTTAGTTTTGATTGGCTCTCAGAGTGTGTTTGCTAGTTTTGATTAGGTATTAATTAAATATCGTTTAGTTTTATTTTGGTTTTTACCAGTTATAGTAGTAGTTTTAGTTCTTTCATACTTTGGTACATTTTCAGATGCAGAATTCAAAAAGGTCAAAGTATTGTATTGTGGTCATGTATTCACTGATTGTGTAATGAATACTCAACAGAACATACCATTTTCAAAAAGTTGATTCAAATATTAAAACATCTGACTCTGGTTTTTTCTCCACCAGTTGGAGAATGGAGTGCTGTAATTTTCCAACAAATCATTTAAACTGTTTGTGCTGAGAAAGAAATCTGTTCCAAAGGTAGATTTGTGAACTTGAAAATGAATTATAAGGCGTCATGTTTTAGTTTTACAAACGAATGATATTGTTTCAGTTAGTTATTGTTTTCCCCCATTATTTACTGACATTAATGTCAGTTTTTGCCAGTTTTAGTTAGCTATAATAAACTCGCCTCGGACTCCTTTCTTCCTATTGATGGTACTGTGCGCGCGCATAATTTTCAATTTTCGCATCTTTTCGTATTACTTCGTCTCCTGCCCGTTTTTTTTCTTTCCTTTCTGTCATCCGCTATTTCCTCACAGCGCCACCGAGTTAAAGGATTATGCCTCTTCACCGCAGCAAGAACAGTTTGTGTGTTTGTTGCATTTATCGAGGCGGCGACTACATCCAGACACACGCACTAATACATCCACGCCGGCCACTCACTCCAGAAATTGACTGCCTTAATTTTCATGGGAGAGGGGCAATGAGTTATAAAAAAAAAAAAAAAAAAAAAAAGACTCCAGTGCTGGGGGATTCCTGCTAATTGCTTGCACCCCGCCACCTCCATCCCTCCCTCGCTACCCTCTTTTCTTTTGGCTCGATTAAAGCCAGGCCACTGTCTTCTTTCAAGTCTGCTTTTCTCCATACAAACATTTACTGAAAGCTATTCCGTCCTCCTCGCCATCTGATGCACATCTCGCCGCTCTTCGTTTGTGGTGTCGACCCCCCCCCCACCGGCGGACCGACTCGGGCACAGTTTCTAGGCAAAATAAAATCGTGTTCTGTGCTGCATTAACTTGTGTTCCTCATCATGTCTTGTCTTCGGGTTTTACAATGGGTATAAAGCTTGACATTTGAAACAGGATATAAAACCAAGTGACTGTTTTAATCAAATGAATGGAGCACAGATGGAAATAACTACAAATCCGAGCCGTTTTAGGAGCCCTGTCCTACTTTGTTCTCCTCTTATGATGGCAGGTGAGACCCTTTTGCCCTTGTCACTCGGCGTGAACTGTTTTTATGATGGCGTGCCTTTAATCCAGAGAAAAACCATTAAGTCACTGTCGTTTACATCTATTATATAACCGCCAAACGGCTCCAGCAGCCTCTCTCCGCAGACATTATTATGCTGAACTACGCCGAATGACAAAGAACATTGAAGCGATTTCGGCGGCTGCAGCAAATGGGCATAACTTCGTGCCGCTTCAAGGACAAAGAGGGACGTTACGCATAGTTTCAGGGAACGGCATGAAAGGTCTCAGCTGTCAACAGCTGTATGAAAACAGAAGTACGCCATAATCAATACCAGCCTTAAGTGGCAGCAGCAACCTTGTCTGCAGCAATCGTTGTACTACATAGTGCAATTTGTTTCTACGAGGTGGATGTGTCTTGTTTAAGCGCTGTGAGACGTGGAGCATGTGCCTGCCAGCTCACATATGTTTTTCAGTGAGGTAACACAAACATGGTCGTGAGCATTCTGTGCCAACATCTCGCCAAGTTTAGCCTCTTCCCGATTGGGGGGGGAAAAAAAAAAAAAAAAAAAAAAAACTCTGCTGCTTGCTGGTATTTTTTGACTCATGTGAATGAAAAAAGGGGAAGCTTTACATTAGTGGTTTGAGAATTCATCAACATGGGCAAAGTACAACCATCTTGTAGTAATTATCGTTTTGGGGGGAAAAGGAGCAGCAGAACTTTACATCTACCTCTTTGCTGGGTTCTGTTTGTTGGGGTGAATTTTTGTTTGGTTTGGCTACGAGTGACAGCGCTCCGGGTCGAGAGCACATTGTTCTGTGGAGGAGAGGCTGTGTCATCTCGCAAGCCATGTGAGATCAATACTGAACAGGAAGTGAAACTCATACCTTGCCCATGTTTAGTCCTGCTTCCTTTGCTCAGCGGAGTGAGCTTCAGGAAAGACAAGTCATCCTGTGCAAAGCGACGGCCACAGCTCGCTTTGTACCAGAATAATGGTACTATTGTTTTTCCCTGCGTTTGTCAAATTAACGCTTTGAGACTGGTTTAAAAAAAAAAGATGGATTTTGTCTGAGGTTGTTTGGCTTTATAACACCAAACATTTTCTAAAACTCCATTGAAGTTAATTTTTAAAAATATTTATTAATTATACAGGTTCACCAGCAAACCCAATTATGGACAGTATTAGATGTTATTAGAATATTTAATTAAATCATAACTTAAAAGGGGAGAGTTATGCAAGATCAACTTTTTTGAACTTTGCATCATGTTATAATGTTATTCCCTCATCAAAACACACCTGGGGTGTTTTGGAGCCATGTGATTATTTTATGCATGTTTGAGAAATCCTTTAATCTCCACGGCAACCATTCAGCTGTGCAATACACCTGGTTGGACTTAGCTCCACCTTCAAGGTGCAGCTCCACCTCAGAATTGCAGTTTCCAAGCTACTGAGCTTCCTCCTCACAGAGCAGCTCTCCCCTGTCACTACCTCACTCTGCTCCTTCCGACTAGCCAGCAGAAATTAGCAAACTATACAAGGTACTTCTCATTGCAACGCTGGTAAAAACGTTTTTAAAGGGAGAATAGAGGAGCCATGTTGTGATCACTTCCTGAAGTTTCAGGAAGAAAAGGAGTTTAAAGAGACAGGCCCAATTTCAAGACATTCAATGATTTCAATGCTTTTTAAGTCATATTTGACATGAACATAGCATTTTTCATAACTCAAGATAACAGTTACTTGATTGTGCTATAAAATGGTACAATGTGCCTGGAAAATACATAATACTGCCCCCTTTTGAAAGTACAGTTCAATAAATAATTTCAATCAATATTATTCTCATTTTGGCAGCATATCTACCCACACATTTTGATTATAAGCTGAAAAATGTTGCTCATGCTAACCGTTAATTTACAACTACACCAGGTAGAGCCAAATTCAAAACATTTTTGGGAAACCTACCAATTTTACTGAAAACATTTTCACGGCAAAGAGTTTCAGAAGATGAATATCTCTCAAAACTAACATTTGAATGTTTTAAAACTGGTAAAATGATTTGACTGGTAAATTATGTCAACTCTTTCGCTTTTCAAAGACGAAATGAAATTCTCACCAAGGACATGCAGATGAGATACAGGGTTCTGAATAAACAGATGTGTACTGCCTCCTTTAGTGCTACGAAGAAAAGGACAGCACTGCACACAGTTTGCAAAATGCCATTAAGATTAGAGCAAAACGACCAAAAACATTTTCTAGTGGGAAAAACAAGTTTACATGTTAAAAAAAAACATGTCTTGATTTTTAAGAAAAAGAAGCTTTCAATGTTGTCACAATTATACAGAACTGAATTGTGACTTTTCTATGAAGCACAGAACATGGTAGTTCTACAGGGTAAAAGTGATTGTGAACTCCTTACCATGATAAAGTAAGGCAGAAAATCATTTCCAAAAGAAACAAAGTAAAAATGTTTAAGATCCATTACTCATTTGTTGCTCTGTATCTGTTATAATGTATGATGCTCTGCAAAAACTGAAATCTTAGTAAGATTAAATATCTTAAATTAAAGAGATTTCTGCTTGTTTTCTTTCTGACAAGATAATTTTTCTCACCAAGAGGTTTTTATGTTAGAATATTTTTCTTATTTTAAGTGTTTTTATACTTAGTTATCTCAGTAAGAATTAAAAGCTTGATAAGAAAATATTACTTGTGAGTAAATATATACTAGAAACTAGAATATCAATATTTACAAAGCAACAGTCAAGTCTAGAACTTATTTTGTCTAAGTAAAATGTTCTTATTTCAAGCACAATCACTTAAAATCTCTTCAGATAATTAAAACTGCTTTAACTATTTAATAATTGTCCTCTTGACAGGATCAATTTTTGGATTTTTGCCTTAGCATAAGAACCTTGAGTAAAATACGCAATGACAAAATATATATTTTAATCTTTTGCAACAATAAAAGTAAACTAGTCTTAGATGGTAGTTTCAAGAAATTAATGTCAAGTAACATTTTCTTTATTTCAGAATGTCTTTCTTAAAATAAAATATTTTACTTGTGCAAGTAAAATTGGCTTGTTTTATGTAAAAATACACTAATTTTAAGATATTTGTAGTTCGATATTTTTTCTTGTTTTGGAAAATCTTGACAAGATAAATTTTCTTATTCTGTTGGCAGATAGCTTTTCTTATTTTAAGAAACTTATACCCTATTTTTGTACCTTTTTTGTTGTTTTTGAAAAGGGACTTTTTGCATTGTGGTGTGGGGGAACACATACCATCACATGAAAACCAATACGAAGCCTTTGTGTGTGACAGAAAAGCAAGCTATGAGTTCCCTATAAATGCAAGAAAACATACTAATAAATTGTTCAAACATCTTAAAACCAAGGGATTTGGTTAATTTAAAAATGCTATTTGTTGTGTTCAAAACCAGAAAGAGATTATTCCCAGTTAATTTACAAAATTTCTTTGTCTTAAGCTCAAGTGACATTAGTAACAGAAGGCAGTATGATTTCAAAAGTAAAACTCTGCAGACTACTATATCACAAATTGGCAGAGTATGGAGTATGAAGAGGAGTTGAAAAAATGATCTACTATAAATCAACTCAAAACAATTTATAAGAAAAAAAAATTAAGTCATATGCACTCATGACTTAATAATGAGAATGATATATTGTTTGCAACTTATATTGTTATATTGTTGCTCTAATAAATATGGCGCTGTATTTCTCTGGAAATACATTTTCTATATCTATAAATGTAGCAGTTTTGATTTTGTTCAGTGTCCGTTTTAAGAGAATGTGCTTGTTAATCGAGTGAATAAACTTATTGGATAACTGACTATTGCATAGCTGATGTATACATTTATATAGTATCAATGTTGTAGAGTAAACTGGACTTTAAAAGTATTCAACAAAAAGAACAGCATGTACCAACATAGTTTAATTCCTGAGGCATGTTTGGTTGATACAGCAGAAACCTTTAGAGTCATGTCTGCTTGATTATGTAACAAAATGGGGGCGTTTTCTCTCTGAGTTTTAAACATAGGGGAGCGGTTCCTTCACTTGTTCTATTGTTCAGACACCTAAAAAATATGAGTCTGATAAGAGAAGTCTGAGTACAAATACAATCAGTTTAGACACTGAGACGCTGCTCTGAAATTAAGGGAATAAAAGAAAAATTATTTCTATTGCCATTAATTAGTGGGGAAAAGTTGAGATCTGGATTTACGCTCGTAATATACACAACAAAACACAAACCTACGTTCTGCTTTGCCTCTGCAAAGACGCGACTATATTAGAACTAAATTTATTTTCAGCATTTTTTCATAACATTTCTACAAAATCCTCCTTACGAAGTTGAGTACATTTCAATTTAAAAGCACAGGCTAAAACCAAAACATCACAATTTTCATTATTTTGTATTTTTTCTAGTCATTTTATTTCGATGTCAATGTGGGAAAAGTGGGAAAACGTAAAAAAGTCCCAAAAGATCCAAATTATGTCAAAGAAATTTGATCTTTGTTTGGAAAAAAAAAAAAGACCAAAATTTAAAGGCAGCAGTTTATCAGTCAAGTCTAGGATGATTCTTCAGAAGTACACAGCAGGCTGTGGCTCTGTGTCCCATCTTCTTGTGTGTGATAAGGATTCAAACATGCAGATGAAAGAGTGTGTCTGTGTGGGGGAGAGAGAGGTGCTGCTTAAGTAATCTGAAAGGCAGAGTCAATGTCAGGGTTTTCTGTACATGCATAGTTGTAATAAATGACAAATGATTTTGTGGTGTTATATATTTTTAATTTTTTACCCTTTAAATTTGCTATAATATTCGAAAAATGCGTCTTGAAACGGTCTAAAATTGCTTGTCAAGTATATAGAGCAAACATGTCCAAGCTGCATTTTAAAGTGACAACCATAAAAGTAGGGATGAAACAATTTTTCTGAGTAGTTGTGAAGAATTGATCAATAAAATAATCATCAACTAATTTAGTAATCAGTTAACACTCAAAAAAGGCCATTTTGCTGAAAGAACAGATTAAAAGCACTAATTAAGTGATAAATGTAAAATAAAATAAATCCATCTGTAAATATGTTCTACCAAAAACTCCTCAAGCGGCAGAGTGTTAACATCAGCTGGTTCAAACTCCATGACAAAGCTGCATCTTTTGCTACAAATGATCAAGTTTACAGTAAATGAATGCAACAACATTCCATTTTAGGTAATAAAATGTTTTTTTATGTGTTTCTAGCAATGTGTAAAAAAGGGTTAAGTAGTTAGAATCAGCAGGATGTGTCATTTTCTTGTCTGATTAATTGACTTAATCAATTACTAATTTAACAGTTAGATGAAGGTGTGATGTAGTGAGATGTAGAGTAAACATTCCTAACAGTATTGAGCCCTGCAGTGATTAGTGTTTGTGCTGACACATGACCATAAATGTTACCTGTGTTTACATTAAATGATTTCGGACAGTGGGAATGATTTGGGAGAAGAAATCTGAACGGTAAATGTCCGATGCGGCCGCTTTTTGTGAGGATTGTGTGAATGTGTGAGCGCTCTCTGCCTGTGAGACCGACTTGTCATGTCTTGCATGGAGGTGGTTTTGGGACATTTTAGTGTCGGTGTGTGCGTACGCGCCCGGTACTGTACGGTGATTTGTATGTGTGTGTTGACGCGCGCCTCTCCTCTGCCCAGATGGCTGTGCTCGGAGGCTGGAGCTTCAGAGGTCTGTTTGCCAGCGGTGAATACTGATCAGAGATCACTGTCACATCTATAGTGCACACATGCACGCAGGAACTCGTCATCTATCTTGAAGCGCGCACACCTCCACTATCCACATGGCCAAAGTACTAATTCCCACCGTCACTACGTGTCGTCCATGCTGATGCCTTCGGGTTCTGCAGGTCACGGCTGCAGCGCCGATCGTTTGGTTTTCTGTCACGCCAGACCGTTGACACTTGGCTGTAACAGGACAGCTTTATGTTGCATTTATGGTCGTTAAATCGAAAAGTTTAAAACGAAAAAGATTACACTGCTGTGGACTTGGCTTGCGGGTTTAGGAACTAATACTTTGCCTTTCTTTGGTTAGCCGGGCCATTTTCACTCCAGTCTTGACTCTGAAACTTATAAATCATCTTAACCTAAATGCAATGACATATCTATACATGAAACAACTAAACAGATACCATTTAGTGTCTAGCCATGATTGTGTAGAACAAGATCTTGGATAGTAAAATGCCACTAAATTTTAGAATGTCAGCCAGGTTTCCCTTAGTGTATTTTCAGCCCGGCGGGCCAACGGGTTCTACTTGCCCCACACCATGCTAAATCTTTATTTTAAATATGTTTTTTTTATACAGCATTAACAGTGACAGTAAAGACCAAATAGCCTAAGTTTATATTTGGCTTGTTGAACTGGGCATGAGGGGGTTCACACCTATTCCGACTGCCTGTCGGCCTCAAGCTACTAATTCCAAATTACTGCTTCTGCTCGTGCACTTCCAAATTTTTGTAACTTTTAAGATTCTTTAGCACAAAAACACAGTGAGCCGCTGGTGGTCTGCACGACAGCGCCCCCTTCCACCAGGCTTAATGGGTTCTCTAGGGGAAAACCTGTGCCAGCATATGACAACTAGTAAACTAAGTGTAATCTCTCACGGTGAACTCCAAGATGAAGATGTCTTTGTAAAAAATAATATCTTTACCAGATTGTTTAAAGTATTATTGCACACACACAAGATTGGTTTCAGTAAAGTTTTCATGCACACAAATCCACCCCTGAGCGATATTCTACACATACCAGACCCATAGAGGGCAGTGTAGCACAAAGCTAAAACCTTTCAGCCAATCAGATTTCTCCCAAAGAACCATGACTCCCTGTTAGAAATGAATTGTGGCGCCAGGAGGTTTATTGATGTGGACTGATTTAAAGGTTGTACTACTTTTAAATTGCATATTGGTATATAAAATTATTAACACAAGACAATGTTGATTGGAAATTGTGTTAAAGCAACTGTGTGTCAGACTGTAATTCACAGGATGCTAAATCTTTGATTTCCTATGTACACATGCAAAAATGAACACGGAGTTTTCTCAAATCTCCACTTTGAGTTTTTCTAAATAATCGTTTTTAGTGACATTAAACATAGTTTACATGAAGACGAAAGGCTGAAACAGGTAGAAATGCATTTGATTTCCCAGATATCCGGCTACATGTGGACCAGGCCTGATGATGTGACGCAAGACTGACAGGAGGTCTTGAACTAGACTGATGTGTCGACAGAGTTGACTAATAAAGACAACTTGACAGGCTAACTGGCAATGCTGTGATAAGAAGTCTACCCCCCTTTTATGCCCTTTATGCGTTTGCATTTTGGTACTTGGTAGAAAAAAGTAACAATGAGAGTGATAGACCACATACCCACGATTTTGAAACTGCATAGAGAATACTGCCAATGGCTAACAATTACCCGCTAATGACTGTGGCAGCTTCAAAGCCTCTTACTGCCCACATTTCACTATTTTAATAAGTATGGACTGCATTTTCTCATATCAAGTAAAAAAAAAAAAAATCTCAACTGGTGAAACCTGAAAAGGCACTGTAGGTTAATTGCGCCTTTTTCTGTTAGTAAAAACCCAGAAATATCACTTTCTAAATGCATTTGATTTATTATTTTTGGAATAAAACTGCCTTAAATCGTATAATTGGAGCAGTAGGCGGGTAGGTTGAGCCTGAACTGGATAATTCTACCCTGATTAGCGTCTTGGAAACTTGTTTCATGGTTTGTGAAATTATTTTTGTAATCATGAAAACAAAAAAAAAAGCACAATCTGTTACACACAAAAAAGCATCCTTTGTTTTTCCAAAAGTATTCCAAAAATCTTCTGTCAGATATTGTTTCATCTCATGAGCTGGATAAATTGTTGCATCTCCAGTTGTTACGTAAATACTGATAAATGTGAAAAGGTGTCTTCTTCAATATTCTTATGTGATCAAAATATTATTCACACCTGAAAAATGATCCAAACATTTCTGTTTCTCATCGACTCATGTGGAGTTTTCCCAGTTATGCAAAGCAAAGTCATTTGAAGGTTACTTGTGTAAGTTAGTTATGGTCATAACCCAGAGAGCAATTCTTTAAAAAAAATTGTAAGTATATTTCTAAATAAATATTTACATCAATGCTGCTAGACAGAAATGAAAATGTTATTTAAATAGAACTGTGCAATCATTTCTCAATCACCTTAGAGAAATGATTGCACAGTTCTCTAAGGCATTGTCATAAGCAGAAGTTTGTTGCTAGTTAATAGGAGCATGAAAGCAAAAAAACCACAGATCAGAGCAATAGTGAAGCTGACTGCAGTGTCGCTACATGCAGAAGCCTTGTGGCAATTTTCAAATCCAGAAAGTGAAACTTGTGTCTTCTGACCTTGCCCCCCCCCCACAAAAAAAGATAAAATGCAAGTAGAAACCCGTTAGACAGCGGGTGAATAATGTAACATGATTATCTGTTTGCAAAATATGTCTCCATTTGCATAAAGCTAGTTAAAGCTTTGCTTCATTTTCCAGGCCAGAGCGAGCTGTACCTTCAGTTGGACATCATGTTCCAACGCCATGGATCCTGAGATTTTTGTTGCACAGAGCAGCTTGCCCTGCTTTATTCCAAAAATCCAGAGGGCAGTAAATTGGGAGATGAAAAAAAAAAAAAAAAAAACAGAAAAAGAAAATAAAATCTAATCCTTTGTAAATGTAATTGTTCAGTAACCAGCGGTGAACAATAATGCCATCAAATTCCTACAGATACACGATTTCCTGTAAACAATATCAGCATTTTAAAACCAAGGTCAACTAACACAGAATAGAATCATCATTAAATGGGCAACTAGAAATCCTCCCGTTTCTGAACAGTGTTTTTGGAGCCGTCAACCTTTCCTGCGTGACAAGCCGTTTAGGAAACGGGACCAAATTGTTCTGCTGCAAGGATCCAACCTGTCACCTCCACCTAATCAGCTCGCAGGCAAATGAATGCAAATTACTCTTCAGAGGACAAGTCACGTCAGTGTCCATCACACCTCGACACTCTGATGTAGTTAGATCGCACAATGCATCTGCTCAAAACACACACCGAACACACACAAACACGCAACTGAAGTCCAACAAATACCTATAGTATATGTACACAAACACACAACCCGGTGCTCATTCACAAGCAGATATAGTATTTTTTGCTGTCACAGAATTCCAAGTAATGTTCAAGTAAAACACACACACAGAGGGAGGGAGAAAGAAAAACACCAGGAGTTGCAGTATTCTGTTCAGCCTTAGATAAAATGAAAGTGAGGAGGCAGCCGCATCACACCTCCAAATGGGCTTTGGGTTCTCTTAGGACTTACATTGAGGGCTTGGGGGGCATTCGCTGCTCTCTTGTGGCTGTCAGCGACACTAATCTGTCTTCTCTCACACACGCACGCACACGCCAGTGTGTATAAAATTTTTAAAAATAAATAAATAAAAAAACCCACAGGAACCGTTAAGGATCGATACGTTCTTAAGTCCTGTTTTTTGATGTAGGTAGAGAGAAACATCCAGATGAGAACAGATGTGCATCTCTCCTTTGCATGGGAGCACAGACACACTGTTCAATGCATGCTGTCGGTCTTTCTCTACTTATCATGCAGGAGCCCACCAATGCAACACATGCTCCTTCTGCATTCCGGCTGTGCACGGTCTCGACAGGTACACTCGCGTCGCTGCGAGGGTTTGCAATGCAACTGTTTCTCAAGGTTCAGTTCCTCAACTGCTGGGGGAAAAAAAAGAAAAAAAAACAAAAAAAAAACGACACAGGAACCTCTGGTGCCGCATACCAGACATAAACAACAAGAGAATGCATACTTTTGCACACATGCGTGTACACGCACACAAATGTGTTTTCACAGAGGAAAAAACCCCCCCAAAAAACTCAATTTCTACAAGCAGAACACAGCTGCCACAGCTCTCTTGTCTTCTCGAAAATGAAAAAGAATCAGTTTCCTGTCTGTGTCCGCTATATTGCCACATTCCTCTGAGCACAAATTGATCAAACTCCCGATTTGCCAAGTATGTGCAATGGAACGCATCCACGTAAACATCTGCCATGCCTCAGACTGGAAGTTGAAGTGGGCTGCATATGTTTTGCACCAGGGGGGTTCTCAGGTTTCATGAGGAAGGGAACCCCAAGGTTCTCCCAGTGATTGCTGTGTCGTGCACAGCGGAGAAGCAGCTCTCAGGAGCTTTTGATATATACTCACCGGAAGGCACAAAATGAAGAACTTTGTTGGTCTCCATGGCTGAGCAAGTGGTGGCAAATGCACACTTCCAAACCCAACCGCCTCCCCAACCCCCAAAAATCAACCCATCATGGTTGTGTTATCCTGTGCTGATGAGACTAAGATCACCTCTGCTCTCCCTTGCTCTGCTCTGTTTCTGACTGCCTCTCAGACACATGCAGTGACTCAGCCCCACTCTGCCTGCCTACTCGCACTCTTGCCACTGGGTCCTAGTGCCTATTTGTTTTTTTTTTTATTAGTCAGCTTCTTCACTCCAACACCCTGCTGTTTAACATCGCGGTGAAGCTCAGGTGGAGACGCACCTCGTCGATGTTTGGGGAAGATGTCACGTTGTAAGCCAACCTGGCTCTCCTGTTTGCCTTTGCTGAGTTGCGACTGACTCAAAACGAACACGAGTGCGCCTCCTCTGCACTCGTCTCGTCCAACAACTGTGGCTCTGTCACAGAATCCTAAGCTACAATTTGAAAACAAAGATCAAAATGTTCAGGGTTTGCTCTCAAAACGCCAGCAGGCACAGTTGATTTGAGAGGCTTGTTGCCGTCGTGTCCACATAACCCTAAGTGGCACAGAGATCCGATCTGTGTTGACACCTCTGGAAAAATTGCCAAAATATTCAGTCTTGCGTGATAACATCTACAAAAAAAAAAAAAAAAAAAAAAGGGAGATCTGGGAACATGTGACTGTCTTGATCACTGGTTTCAGTGTCTAAAAATGTAATTTTAGTCGACTCTTATTTGGAAAATGTTCATACACCTGCCAGATTGAGGTTTCAAGTAGTCAATAAATTTACCAGATTATTCCTTCAGGCCAGTAGCAATATTAAAGTTTTGAAGTGATCCAGCCAGAGAACCTACTAAAGCAGAGGGAGCAGAGGATTGAGGATCCCACAGACTTCATCTGAAATCGGCTCTCTGACATAGACGTGACAAGCATCACATCATTGCTGAACTCTACACCAGGCCCAAATCGACCCATTTCAACAGAGATCTGTGCGAAGTGTTGTGCAATTGGTCAGAAGTTTGCGTTTCTTATGGAGAAATTCGTTCAGATTTCATTGTTGATATTTCTCTTCAATTAGTCCGTTTTCTCTATCCGGTTTTTGTATCGATCAGGTGAACGGTGAGAGGTTGTGTACTTTTGTACTTGTATTTACAAAATAACTACTGTAACATGTGAAATGGCTAAAAATTTCTGCTTGGAAATTGTAATGATGTCCATTGAGGTGACTGTCTGCAGAAAAAGTGTGGTGCTTTCTCTGTGACGGTTTCGTAACCAAAAGAGAGGGAAGGAAGGAGGGGGAACCCTGGTGTGTCAGAGCGTGATAAATACTGAAGAGGGAGGGGTGCCTCCCTGGTGGTTTGTGAAGTTGTATGAAAGGTGTGTTTGAAAACCGAAGGTCTGCAACCATGTGACCACGCATTAACCGTTTAGCTTTGAGTTAAATATGTAGGAGTCTTTAGCGTGAAGCAGGGCTTCCAACCCTAATTGCCTGCAAAAAGGAGGTGAGTAATTATAAAAACAGTTTGGTTTCTGTAACGCTCATAAAGTCTGCATGGAGGTATTCCAATGATTTTATGCCCGAAACAAGATCCGAAATATTCTTGGCACAAAGTCCAGCCTGCTTCCAGTTCACCATTGACCTTCCCCCTCGTCACCAGTCCAGTTTGTGTAGTTTGTCATGAGGAGATTCAGAATCTCTGCTGCTTTTCGCTAATGTTTACAGGGTTTCTCTTAGTGTTTTATAAGCCTGGCGGGCCACCAGGCTTTACTTGTGCCCCCACCAGGGGGAGTTGCGTAATTTTTTTTAAAGTCTTTTTAAAATCTTTGCATTTTTTGAGACTTTTTTTTGTTGGTGTTCAGGTATTAATCTTCCAGTCTTTGCACATAATTATCAAGTGATATTTTCAAATTTCCTGTCAACTTTAAACATTTAACTCAAAAAGATGATGAGTCATTGAATGAACGACTGCCCTAGCGCACAACCACCAGGCTTAACAAGCTTTCTGGGGGGAATCCTTCGGTTATGTTGGCTACTTCAGGCTATGACCTCCAGCAAGTGCTAAAGTGGTTCCCTGCTGAGTGTGAAACATCCGCGATTAGAGTCAGCTCCTCTAAATCTAAGGTCATTATTCTCAACAAGAAATAGGTGAACTGCCCCCTGTGAGAGGTCGGGGGTCAGCCTGAGCCTCAAGTTCATGGGAGAATAAGAGAGTGATGGTTGGGTGGAATAGTCGATGGACAGATAGATTTAGGATTTTTCTGCAGAAAGGATGCAGCAATTACCATTTTCTGGCCAATCAGCAATATTTAAAAAAAAACTGACCTGCCCATAAAAGCTGATAGCTGTCTATTTTTATGAATTGACAATGTTAGCCATTATAAGATCCCAATACACCTTCAATGTTTAAATAATATTTAAATATTTATCGACCCATCCAACGTCTTCTGCTTATCCGGAGTCGGGTCGCGGGGGCAGCAGCTTAAGAAGGGAGCCCCAGACTTCCCACTCCCCAGCCACTTCTTCCAGTTCCTCTGGGGGAACCCCAAGGTGTTCCCATAAATATTTAAAGAAAAAAAAACCAAAACAACAACAACAACAAAAAACAAACAGCGAAACAAACTCGTTTTAGCTGCACAAGGTATAAAAAAAGTTTAGAGCATGTCCGTCCAAACTACTAAAATAAACTACCTAAAAATCTAAATCTTTTTTAGTCTTTCATATTTAATTTTTTTTCAGCCCTCTCCTACAGCTGAGCAAAAGGGTACAGTGGCTAATTTTCAGACCTTTGCAGAGGTAGCTAAGATTTGTGCGTCACAATTACCACCTGTTCTTGCAGACGAGGCTTACAGAACAGAAGTAACCCTTTCTACTTTAATTGTGAGGAATCTGCCTGTACAGAATTGAGGCGCTGCATGGTTCTCAAAGTTAAATGGTGAGAAACATTGGACAACTCCAGGCACTGTCCATGGTGCTAGTTCAACCCCTAGGTCATATGCAGTGGATAGAGCTGCAGGAAGACATTTCAGTCACAACAGTGGCCATCTTCTGCATATATCAGACACAAACTGTTCGTACAAACCAGCAAATCCTGTGACCTGGAAGACAAATGATGTAGCATCTGAGACAAACGCCGTCGGAAACTGTCCCTCGTTCAGGTACAATGAGTAAACCACCATGTAGGCTTGACCTGTCATTTGAGTTTATTTCATAGTAAGTGTCAGAGTTCAGAAAGTTTGGATTTATTGGTTTTGAGTATGACCAAATGTACAAATGCCAGCTAATGCATATATGTTTCACAAAAGTTTAAACGTTAAAGCAAGAACTGTTAACAGATCAATACAGGTCTTTATCTTGTACGTTTGTTTTTTAATGACATATTGCATGAACAAACTTATCTATATGATTTTAATTACATTTCTTATTTATTGGAAACATCACAATTGCAAAATTATATTTTTTCAACATTAGCAGAATATTGAGTTTTGTATAACAAGGAGACGAATTTTTGTGACTAAACTACCTAACGTTTGAATGCAATTAGATCTAAAATTCTCCATATCAGGGCTACTATGTTTGATTAAAGCTTTCCCATCAGGATTAACTTTATGAAGCTGGTGGTATTGATTTTTGTGACCAATTTAATTGAAACAGTACAGGCTTAATCCCCTGTTAAAGTATGAAGTTGGTGGTTCTAATTTATTAGCTAAATTTTTGTTCCTATTTAGTTCAGATGATAGAGAACTATACCTTGTTTACAAGGTATAGTTATGCAAATGGAAGAATCTTTGAAATTTTGTTACATGTCTTGTAGACTTAGTTTTTCTCCTCCCCTTTTTTCATGTTTCTCCTCAGGTTCAAAATGCAGGGATTTTGAAAATTTAAGCTCTGAATGGATGGAAAATTTTAAAAGACCAACTAAGACTCAGGTCTACCCAATGAAAAAGCCTCACCTGTGGCTCTGGGCTCTCTTTCTGCTCTTAGTAGATGAATGCTGAGTACAGCAGTGCTGCTGCTCTGGAGCATTGTCTTTTGTTTAAAAGTTTGCTGTGGGAGTTTGAGGAGTAGGTAAGTTTTTCACACGGAGGTTCGTTTCTGTTAGACGCGCTAGATAAGTAGGCTGGTGCCACAGATGTAATGTTTTTAGTCAGCCTTTTTGTTAGCTGAGGATATCAGGGCTTTTTCTTTGTTTTTCCATTTAGAATAGATCTGAGATAAGCCATTTTTCATTTCTTTGATTTGGCACAATCCAACAATCCCTTTCTCCCTCACAGTTTGTGAAACCGTTTGAAACTCATTTTTTTCCTTTTATGCACTACAGTACAAGATAGAGAGCCACAATACATTAGCGAAAAAAGGAGGGAAAAAAGAGAAAAAGCTGTGCTGTGGATATATGAGTGAACATGTGTGACTGTGTGAGGTTTTTGTTTTTCCTTCACTTTTGCAAGAACTCAGTCTATTTGTTGTGCTTGTTCTGTAACTCTCCTCCTGTCTAATCGCTGGTCTTAATGGCATACACTGAAGGATAATAGAAATGTAACATTCAGAGACGTAGGGTTGCAGTGAGTTGGCATTGTGGCTTTTACATCTGGTCAGAACCAGAAGGATCTGCCCTCTCTCGGTGACAGAGACAGGGAGTGTTGCCAGGGAAATAAACATGGACCAATCAGCAATGTGGTCATGCCTCCATCAAGGGCTCCAATAACAATCGTTTGCTTCAAGCTTTCCCAGGAATTTGGGTGAAGATCATTTTTAAGACTTTGGTGTTGAGTTTTCCACTTTTTCTAATTTCTTTCCAATAAAAGAACACATCGTGACATTCAACTTTATAACTTTGTGTCACCACTTGACCATACGCCGCCGTTAACGAGTCATTATGTACAAGATATCCATAATGGAATGGCT
Source organism: Poeciliopsis retropinna (assembly GCA_010277075.1). NCBI lineage: Eukaryota > Metazoa > Chordata > Actinopteri > Cyprinodontiformes > Poeciliidae > Poeciliopsis > Poeciliopsis retropinna. The sequence continues at coordinate 6,434,458 of VMRM01000028.1, forward strand.
CAGAATCAGGAGGACGGGAAGTAGTTATTGTTTTTAAAATGTATTGAATTAATTATTATCATTAATTTTTTTGATAAGCATTGTCACACACCATGAGTGCAAATACAACACTCAGTGAACTAGAGGCCAATTCAAGTGTCCTCACCTAACCCATTAAACTCAGCTCAGGTGTAATGATGAGTAGACTCTACTGAGACATCAAGCAGTATATTGCAGGACATGACTTTCCCAAATATCAATGAGAGCAAATGATCAAATAAACTCAAGAAAAACAAGCCTGCAGTGTTCCTTACCAACCTGCCTGAAGGGCCAAAATGAGGTCTGGAGACTGAAGTTACATTTGTTTCTCTCACAAAACATAACAAAAGAGTCATGTCTCATTATTGCGGTGGCCTACGGGGGATCTTCAGGTGATTTCAGTGAGTTATAAATTTAGCTGGAAAGGAAAGGAGATTACCGGAAAAGAAGTAAAACCTGAAAACAAACTCCTAGGGTGCCCTCATTTCTCTGAAAACCTCTGAAAGGTTTTAGATTTTTTTTCTTATTTTTTTGCTCAAGTTATACTACAACAGTGAAATGCAGCTGGTTAGACTAGCCTACAGCCTACTGACATTAAACCTGTTCTGACATGTTGCACACCCTGTGCTGTTTGGTTAAAGTATTAGACATTAACTGTTCAATACATGCAATAAGAAGACATCAAAAACCATTACCTCTGTGTGTTTTGCTCTTTGTGATCCAGCATGTACAGACAAATATATTTAACTCCAACACAACATTCAATCATTGCTAAAAACTAACCACCACCTACGTTTTAGCTTGTAGAAAAGAAAACATGTCAGAACATCTGGAGATGATAAAGGAAGAGCTGTCATTCACTGCATTTATGAGTCACTTAGCAATTTGAGAAACAAGTTAACATCAATCCCAATGAAATATGAACTTCTTTTTGGGCTTTTTAGGCTGCTCTAGCTCTTTGCGTAATGTAGCATTGCTGTGCTGTTTGCCACCAACAGTCAGCCTCTATCAACAACAATCTAACCTCATATCAGGGGTATTTCTTTAGATAAGCTAAAGGAAGAATAAAGATGGCTGCAAAGTGCTGAGATTGCTGATTTCAAGCCTGTTATGTTATGTTGCGATTGCCTTGAGACAAACGACTGTCGGACAAACGTCGCTGTTAAGGAGCATTCCCCGTTTGCAGTCATTATTGCCATGACTGCTAGCTGCGAGTGTCTGACGTTACAAAACAGTACATGAAACAACACTCACAGTGGAGAAGACCAAAACATATGTATTGTGTAGCCGTTTGGTTCTGAGGTTCTGGACGACAAAGAAGTTTTACACCTCCAGACTTCTACAGGCTTTCGTCCTCTGTTTGCTGTTTTAAGATGCTTAAAGAAACAGGCAGTTTGTGATATCAACAGCCTTGATTGTCAACAAATCTTCAGGTTCTTTCAAACTCTTTATAGGATATGGATCACATCCAACATATCTAGTCATTTATGTTTTCTATCTGTGTTAAATCTGGATCTAAAGCGCTTCAATATGGAGTCTCTTTAACAGACTCCTTCACCGAGATTGCACTTCCTGCCCTCCATTTAAAGTGACCACCGAGGTGCCAAAACGTAACGTTTATTGCTTGTTTCATGATTGATGACTCTATAATGTCATCAATCATGATGTTAAATACACTAAACTGCCTTGCTGCTGAAATGTTCTATACAAATAAATTTGACTTAATCTTTTGCGTCATCAAAATCTTGACTAAACTCTGCCTATTGCCTGCCTTTTATTTAGGGGCATCAGTGTTGAATACCCATTTAGATTTTTATTGGTTGATCTTTGGAAAACAGGTATTCTTCTCCCTCTCCACTACATAAAATCTCTATAAAATAGATGTTAGTAGTTGTACTGTGACAATATATGAATACTTTGATAATGTGCTGTGTATGGATTTATTTCTGTTTGTCCCAGTAAAGTGTTACCATTGCTTCATCTAAAATATAATCCAACTATTTGCCATAGATGGATTAAAATAATAATCTTATTTACAAAAACTATTCTATCCTCACAAGGTTGCCTTAAAAAGTTTGATCTGTTTGCTGGAAACTATATTAAGTAGAATGCAGCCACGTTTAGAGCGGTGGAAATTATGTCATAACTGATTTGTAGTCTGGTACTGTACGGCGCTGTGCTGCTGCTGCAGTGTATGTGCTGTCCTTTTGTCCTTGTGCCAGATGTCAGGATGTGGTGTGTACGACTAATTAGGATGTCAAAATGCTCCTGTACTAGTAAGTCTTTTTATTTGATGATTTGGACGCCAAACGACCCATCTGCTCAGGTAGCTGCGTCTGCATCAGTTAAGGTATAATGGTGACACTGCGTAGACAATAACGATGCCCAAACAGCCACAGCTATTACCTCAGTGAGTCATCAATCAGTGAGGGAATCCTGCTCGCTCCTTTTGACTAGGGACAACCTGTATTAGAATTATGACTGAGGTGTGTGTATGCGGTGACACGTTGTGTGTGCTTATGTTTCACCAAAACCTCGCTGTCTGGGTGTGTAGGCGGCTTTCTTGTCTTTCCATCTATGGGAAGATGTCTATTTAGTCTCTCCAAGTGTGTCTATTAGCAGATGTAGCTGTCAGCCTTCCTGTCTGCGCGCGTGTGTGTGTGTGCGTGTGTGTGTGTGTGTGAGAAAGGGTCTGTCTGTTTATTTTTTTTGTTCAGTGCAGTCTTTGTTGTTGTTTATGCTGTAGTCTGGCACTGGAAGAAAGAAAGGCACAGTGATAATCACAACACTTGGGAATAACCAATGGAGGAATGAGGAAGGAAACAAAAGAAGAAGAAAGAAGGTGATGGAGGAGAGGAAGAGAAGGTCAAAGAGGAAGACGGGAGATGAGCAGAGGAAATGTTTCTAGTCAAGTTGCTGCATGAAGCTATCAGAACATAGCCTTCCAACCTTCCCTTGGATCTCTGTGTGTGTGTGTCTGTACAAAATCCTCAGTAGTGAACTGAAAGTAATGCCATGGGGATGAGGGCATATATTTCAGGTCACAAACTAGCTACAGATTTAATTTGGGGAAGAACAACTTGATTATGTTCTCTCAAGCAAAAACAGCTCAGGGAAATGTAACCTAGAAGACACAGGTACACACACATTACCGTAGCGATGTAATGGCACCTGCAGTTCAATGTACTGCGCAGATGGTTGCTAAATAAGAGCGGAGTCAGGTGTTATTTACAATCTACGGCAACACGAATTGTTACTAAACCAAACTTTCTTCAATATCACTTTACATCTGAACATAGATTTTTAAACAACAGAAAAAGCATGTCTTTAGTATTAATATTTGTTTCAGTTTTGGAAATTTGTGTTTGGGAAAAATATGCTAACATTAGATAATGGATAATGGCATAAAATATTTCTGAAGCATGACTAAACTTGTTCTTTTCCATGAAATCTACTTTCATCCCAGATTTGAAGCGGCAATCAAATCCGTTCTTCTTCTGCCTGAAGAATAACAGCTGATTAATAATGGGCACTATAAAAAAATCAATCCAAGTCTTGGTGCCAATTTTAGCGACCTACTTTATTAGGTACCGGAATCTAACAATAAAGGTCTGCAATGAACAACAAAAAGTAGGATACATATAATTTGAAAGTCAAACTTAAGAGGTTAGAAAAACAGATGGAAAACATACAATTGGAAGTAAAAACAAAAGAAAAAGTCAAAAGGTCAAACAAACTACAGACATGCAGCACATTCTCTTGAAGGATTACTCGCATTACAACACACTAAAGACTTTTTTTTGTTTTATTTTATTTTAGATTTATATGGCTAGCATAAAGCATAAAAACAAAAACATGGTTTTGGAAACCTCTCTATTCTATTACTGGTGATAGAAATCATTCCCAGATCATGAAGGTACCTCCACATTTCACAGTATGAAGGATGTGTTCAATTTTAGGCCACAAGAAATATCAAAAAAATTTTATTTATTTTTTGTCCTTTTTCTCATTTTTTCTGTGAACCTATGAGGTTCAGTGTCATTTTTAAACAAAACTTCTCATGGTTTTCTTCCAGCAATAGTTTTCTGATCTTTGCTTTTTTTATATACCAGCAACATTTGTGGTGTGTATAACCACTCGTAGTCCTGTGACTTGTGGGTCCTCTAGATTTAACATGGGCCTTCTGGTTCCTACTCTGGTTAAAACAAATGTAGTTTTCTGACCAAATTGGGGGAAACACAACTGCAATCAATTCTTTTTATATTTTAAATGAGTAAAAATGTGAAAAATCTGTATCATTCTGCTTTAGTTTTAAAATTATGCTAAACTTTGTGATTGTAATGAGACAAAATGTTGCAAAGTTTGAATACTTTTGCCAGGCAATGTACACACGTTCCAGATTCAGTTACAGTAATTCATCCATTTACACTCTAAAATAAAGACGAATGTTTTCTCCTCCAATGGCAACAACAGAAAAGAAAATGAATCACGTTCCCAATGGAGACATTGTAGCCAAATGATATTTAGCATAATGTAAACAATGTAAATACCATTGTCTTTTGAGACAGATATACAGTACAGACACACTGCCCTCTACTGGAAACTAGTCACTCAGAATACAGACACTACTAGAGGTAACCATCTATATGTCTCTTAAAGAGTTCACTTCAGCTAACTCTGTGTGGAAATGAGGAGAAGGTTAAGACCGGAATCCTCTAGTGCAGGTATAAAAACCCCTGCAGGAGTGTTTCCCTTACTCGAGTGCTTTTTCAGTACAATGCACGTGCGCATTCACACCCACACACAGCACACTGGAAATGTTTTTTTTTTTGGATATCACATGGCCCGTCCTCTGTTTTGGAAATCACTTGCTCTTAGATGAAACGACAACAAACGGACAACAAAAACCAACCTGACCAAAACACCACATCGAAAACTTCATTCTTGTTTGGATACAGATATGGATGTTTGAAATAAAACAAAAAGTGGGTGTACAGATAATTATATGGAAAAGCACAGAGAGCCACTTTTATTGTTAATAACATTAATAATAGAGTGTGACAGTGTCATTAATCAGTGGAAGGGAGAAGCAGATTTTCTCCATCCTCACCAAAAAGATAAATTTATTATGTAGTTCAAAGGTCAAGGTAAATCCAATAACACCGCTTGTGCATTTAATGTTATCTGATGTGTTAAAAAAAATCTAATATTGAATTGAACCGACATACAATTTGGAGGAAAAATACAATTTCCTGATGATCATTATTCAGGTCAAGAGGAGTTTTTCATTTTAAACAGCAGAAACTGCCAGCCCCCAGTGCAGGAGTGACTGTCACCATTATCAAAACAGATCAAACTGTCTCTTTTTCAAAAAAGTTAACCTTCCCTCTGCTTATCCAGGGTGACTTATGAAAACATGTCACTCTGCAGCCGGCTTTAAAATTCTGTGCACCTACAGGGAGCATTAAAACAGCAATAAACTACAAAGGGCACCTTGCTGTATTGTGCTCTAAGCAGGAAGACAGCAAAGACAGAGTTAGTGGACAAACACTGGGTGGGATTTCCTTTTCTCCTCACTGGCTCCTGCCTTCCATTGTCCATTTTCAGATGCTGGCTGAGTGCCGCTTTCCATGGAGAATAATAAAATGTGTCTGTCATCAAACTGTACACTGCGACAACACACACCAGCACACGCACAAACACACGCTTACACAAAATGCCTGCGTGTTGGCAATAACACACCGCCTGTGGTGACAATTCGAATGTGTGCATTTAGATTTAGTACATTTCAAATTTAGAACCACATTCAGTTGGTAATTTGCATGATTTTAATAAAAATGACAAGTGTTAAGAGTTAAAATTTGTAGTTCCAGTTACAACCAAGTTATCAAATATTGAACAATAATAATCTAAAAAACAGCAGTTCAGCAAAGTCCTGTAAATATTATAGTACAATATTGCACGATAAAGCATATGAAATAAAGAGGGATACCATTGCACATGACTATGAAGCAGCATTTTTAATCAACTTTTTTTTGCACGTTTTGCAGGATCACATTAGAAAAGGTTGATGGAAACGACAACATTTAAAATTACTTCAATTTCACCAAAATTAGACATTTTTACACTCACTTAAGGTGGTTTTTGTTTCTTCCGAAAAAGTTGATGCTCTACATGGGAGATGGAAACACAATTGCAAACCTCCAATGGGTCTGTGCCTTGCCAGGGGCACAAATCTCTGAAAATGTTCAAACCCTGGGCTTCTGGCTCAAGTGGGAGCAAATTTTCTCCATTTTTCTGGGATATGTGGTTTCCATACCATCTTCCACCTGTAGCACCTTTTTTATTGCAGCAAGATGGATACATCTGCCTGGTCGATTCACTCCAAACTAGTAAATAGAAGCATGTCTAATATCCATTCTCTTTTGAGTGACATTTTTAAAGTTCGCTCAAAATTAACATGACAACTGAGTGGAAACATGGATTATATGACATTTATTTTTATGGATTATGCTCAGAAATATTTTCTTCTATGATTAAAACGTCAGCATAATAATACTACATAGGTATGGGCCAGTTACTGGCATCGGGGTTAGCCAAGTTTTAAAGATAATTTTCAAAGTTGATAACATTTTCCATCATCACTGATGGACAATTACTTATTTGTAGTAGTGGTATAAAAACTAAAGGAGTGCCACTCATCACATAGGTTTAAGAACTACAGTCAGCAATTTATAGGTTTCAAGGACAAAGTAAACAGAAGCAATATTGTGTCATTTGCTTTGTTTTATTGTGTTTATACGTAAAACTAATATACTGTGAGAATCCGATAGCTGCACATGCCTAAATCTATAGCTTTCTAATGTTTTAACATCAACGTTGTTACAAAAAAAGAATAAATAAATGAAGTTAATAGAACAACCAGATTTTTGTATACAAAATAATAAAGGAAATAAGATTTTTATAAAGGTGAAATGAAAAGAGAAGGTCACTGAAATCATTGTGCTAATGTTTTAATCGGATTATTTGCTAACGAATGTGGCAGATTAAGTTGCAATAAAGTTAAATAATTAACTACAAAGCTTTAATTAAGCCTCCATTAATTTAACTCTGAACAAACATGTTCATTAGATTTCAGCAGATAAGGGTTTCTTGAGGCAAATAAATGAGCTGGAACTTAACTCACTGGCCAATGTCGGCGCATTTGAGCCGAGTGATTAATGACTTTGATAGTAGCTACTTACTTTCACCACGCAGTTGTTAATGAATGACACTCTGACAACAATTAACATTATTATCAGGCTTATCCAATGCATCCATGAACATTAGAAATGCACTAAGGTTGTGGCAAAGAGTCGAGAGAGTCTTTTTTACCACTTTTTCTTCAGCTGCTAACAATAAAATGACAACTAAGTATACGCCTTGAACACTTTACAGTTGATTTACAGCCATTACAGAAGACAGCCGAGGTGGAACCCATCATTTATCATCTCATTATTAAATTAGACCAAAGAAAAGGCCCACTGTTGTATGAAAATCTAGCTTTTTCTGGACCAACATTTCAGTAGCCTTGTTGTTAGCATTAGCAACTGTAAACATTAGCATCATTTGTATTCTCTAGAGAATGTAGACTCGGTCCTTAATTCTGATTTTCTTAATCACAGATCTTTATCACTTCATTGTACAGAAGTGATAAAGCTTTTTTATATTTGGTTTCACTCAAACTCAAATGTAACCTGTCACACTTATCTAAGGAACTTCAAGAATAAATTCTGGAGACAAAATCCAGCAGGAGCAGAGAGCTAAAACAGATGTTCCTCCTGCTAACAGTACAGACAAGACACTGGGCTCAGGGTTGCCAGGTCTGACCGACAGTTTCCAGCCCAAAAACAACATAAAACCCACCCAACAAATTCCAAGCTTTAAAGAAATTAATTTTGATGGCACCAGATACAGACGTATGTATATATATATATATATATATATATATATATATATAAAATATTGTGACCCATGGGTCATCGACTGCATTCAGACTTGAGACAATTCATGACATTTTTAGTTGTCCTTCATAATATTCTGACCAGAACCAAATCCCATTGAGGCTCAGAACACAATGAGGCTTGAGTTTTTTGTGGCAATATGTCCTTTTTAATAATAATGTTGCCTTGGGATTTGTGTTTTACAATACAACTACATAGCAGTACTACTACACTTGATTAACCAAGGACAAATCATTGATGTCATGTGTGACAGATTCTAGAGATTTCAAAATAAATCACCTAATAAGATGAGTGCAATAACACTGCATTTTAGTACGAGTTTTGCATTTTTCGGAAACCAGCTCAACCTAGCAACACTCAGCTTTCCCTCACCTCTAGCCTGCTAGCTAAATCCAAATACTAAACATAGCACATATTTGTGCAGTATAAAGTTGAGAAACAATTCAAAGTTTAGAATATTGAACTTTGCAACATCATAAGATGCCATAGAGTTTTACTTTCTGCTGGGTTTCCTGTTGATGTCACGCTTATTTACATGCCAATGGATCAATAGATGTAGCTGATCGATGCACTCCACAGGAAGAAAATTCTACAAGGTAACTTAGTTTATCAGAATTCCAACTCATGCCTCGCACAGTTTCTGTAATTTGTGTTACTGGACTGAAGGCAGTTCATTACCCATGAAAGCAGCCAGAATTCTAAACTGAAGTTTTATCAACACAGTGCAGCTCTGATGTATTGACAAGCGTCTGAGTAGACAGTTTATCACAACAGCTTCACAGACAAAACTGCATTTGTACAATATCACAAGCACAGCCTGTGGAATAAGGATTGCTAAGCTCAATGTGAGGTTCAAAATGAAGAATTGTGCACACGTGTTGGTCTGTGAAAAAGTCAGATTTGAGTGTTTCCATCGCTTCACCAAGATTTGCAAATCCTGCATATTCCATGACATACCGTGGTTTCCATTACAAATGTGCGCAAAACCCTTTTTGATATTCTGTCAATGTCGAAAAAACACAATTTTGCAATTGGAGAGTTTCCATTAAATATGAAATGCAATTAAAGTAATGCATGAGTAAACTTGTTCATGTGATAATCATTAAAAATCATGGAAGTGACAGATGCTAACAGTTAAACACATAATTATTACATAATACTGCAGGTTAGTACTAGTGCTCATCATCTATCAGTCATCAGAGAGAAGTTGGTGTCTTATTGAGGTGTTAGAGCGAGAATCTTCTTAAATTTGGGAGCCGCTACATATGCAGGATTTTGGGGAAATAGTCGGTGATGTCACAAAAATCAATGGCTACTTATTGAACAAAAGGAGTTTTTAAATCAAAACTACCATTTCCATCAAACAAATTTATTTTTGCACAATTTTAAGAGCAATGGAAACTCAGCGAGTGATTGAAAGCGTCCAAGAATAAGACTGAGCACCTTGCTGTAATATTTCCAGCCTGGCCTTCTGCTATCTGATGAAGTTGACTCTGGGTCATTTTACAAATATTCCCAAGGTAAGAAAGAACTGATGCCCTGTGGCAGATGGCTCCTTTTTGTACCCAAAAAAAGTCAGGTACAAATGATAAAACTGGCAAGGGAATGAGACGACCAGCTGCCGCCAGGTGTGAGTCTGTTGTTGTAGGTTAATTAAAAAGCTGAATTGCCTCTGTCTAACATCTTTTTTATAGCTTTTTATACTTCTTGAGTTCTGACTACATTATTAAACATTTCAACATTATTAAAAACACTTATTTTGAACACCAACCTGTTTTCTCAGCACTGATAGCTTTTAGGTATGCTAACAAAATAAAGATATCAGATTTTGAGTTCTTATGATGAAAACCAGTCTACCTATAGACTGTAGGTGATGGGTTCATCTCTACACTGTATACAACTCTAAATTTGGCAGCTAATATTTAGAAATGAATTGTGTGGGTTTTTTTTTTTACCCTTTAAAAAATTTTAAGTATATAAAACCTTCCATTGGAAGCAAAAAAGGGGAATCAAATTTAATATCAGGCGTATTTTTGACAAAACTCTTAATTATTAAAACAATGATATTTGAGCCAAACACTTTATTGCTAGCTGCACAGCATTAACAGGGTCATGGGTGAACTCTTTGGAGTAGGTCAACATGTACAGCATGGCGGTAACAGCGTCATAGATAGAGGCTCAAATCCTAAAGGAAGCAAAAACAACATGTATGCACTTTCAACTCCACAAGGAGCTCAGGATGAGAGTGCCAGCCAAATGGCATATATATATATATATATATATATATATATATATATATATATATATATATATATATATATATAAAAAGTGGTAATCCTACAAAGACAGGGAGTTACACAATATTCAATGGATATAAAAAAAAATGCATTTAGGGGGGAAATTCAAGGTCAAAAAAGGGAAGGAGAATTTAGAAAAAGGCTCAGAACTTTGTGGCTCAACATTAGAGTATTACATGATGAGCTAAAGCAAATGGGAGGTCAAAAGGTTAATAGTTTGAGCCTCTGTGACTCATTCAAATTATAAGCCCCAGAATGTTATATAAGAAGCTAAAGAAAAAAAAAAGCGACTGAAAACCAACAATTTGATAAATGGTTACTTCAAAATAGATTAAAAAAAAAACAAGCCTGCAGAATTAAGCTTATTTTATGTTTTATATATTATTTCACTTTACCAGTGAAAGCTGCTTGTTTCAATTCATTTTGGACTGATGAATAAATATTAATGAGAAATAAAACATGAAAAGTGCCAATTTAAATGAAACTCAGGAAAATCCAAACAGTTTAATAACTATGTTATAGCAGTCATAATACGACACGTGTCTGTCTGTAAATACAAGGTTTCCTCAAAGAAACTTTCTAAGCCTGGTGGTTGTGTGCTAGGGCAGTCATTCATCCAGAGGATCGCTGTGTTTGAGTAAAAAAAAAGTTTAAAGCTGACAGAAAATTTGAAAATATAATTTGATAATCATGTGTTATTGGAAAAACTAGATGGTTAATACCTAAACACCAACAATAAAGTCTTAAAAATTGCAAACATTTTAAAAAGACCTAAGTAAATAAGCAATGCTGAGCCTGGTGGGGGCACAAGTAAAGCCTGGTGGCCCGCCAGGCTTATAATACACTGGGGGAAACCCGTAACTGCAGAAAATTAATTTACATTTTTCACAAGGAGCCCAGTTCAAACTTGACCTCTCCTTCCTGAATTTCTGGAGTTTGTATTACACTGCTGTACACAGGACAGAAATAACAGATTAAAGAAGTCAAACAAAAATCCCTGTGAGCACAATTAATTTACTACAGTAAATTAGGACGGTAACACTGATCATGTTATCGTCCAATGGAGACAGGGGAGCTTAATTATTACACATGATATTAAGAATAAACCATAAAATATTAACAATCCTCCAAAAAAAAAAAATCACTTTAATGTTGCATTTTTTCCCCCTCCATAATGCAATTAATAATTTGCTGGTGAAAAAAAAAAAAAAAACAGCCAAGACCAGAATTATTAAACCCCTGATGAAATCACACAAAACTCAATTTATATATATATATATATATATATATATATATATATATATATATATATATATATATATATATATATATATATATATATATATATATATAAATAAAAAATTCCCTTCTCACCCACCGCGGGTGGTTCTTATCCTCTGAGCTCGGGTCCTCTACCAGAGGCCTGGGAGCTTGAGGGTTCTGCGCAGTATCCTTGCTGTGCCTAGAACTGCACATTTCTGGACTGAGATGTCTGATGTTGTTCCTGGGATTTGTTGTAGCCACTGCTCCAGTTTGGAGGTGACTGCCCCGAGGGCCCCGATGACCACAGGCACCACTGTGGTCTTCACCTTCCAGGCCCTCTCCAGTTCCTCCCTGAGGCCCTGGTATTTCTCCAGTTTCTCGTGCTCCTTTTTCCTGATGTTGCAGTCACTAGCTGACAGGATAGCTCAATGGATAAATCATCAGTCTTTCACTCGGAAGACCCGGGTTCGAATCCAGGCCGAAACCGGCAAAAATTGCGCTATCCTGTCTGGGTCCTTAGGCAAGACCCTTTGAGCTACTGCCTACCTCAGACCATGAGAGACATTGAGAAGCAAGGAAACATGCCGGCTCAGACGTTGCCCGGTCAAACAAGGTCTGTGTCAGGTGTTGGGGAACCAGAGCACCTTGATGATAAATGGGCTACTGGAAATGGGCGAGAGGTGAAAACTTGGATATATATATATATATAAAATAGTACTGCCAAAATATTCATCATGTTATATCCTAACATTTTATTTAGTGTTGCATTTTAAATTTATAAAAAGGTGATTTGAGGCCAAAATGTTATCACCTCCTTCGTAAAATCCATGAGCAGAACTTTCTTCTGCATAAACCATGACTCTATCCACATCAGGGCATCAGAAGGAGGATAGTAAACAAACCTAATTTGCAAATATTTTATGGTGATCATATATATTATGCATTAAAATGTGAAATTATTATAAAGACATATAATGTAATTTCTCTGGATTTGTTTTTAGATCGCATCTTTAACAATTGAAACTTTAATTTTGTAAAGAACACTTAGTGTTAGAACTGGAAGATATTCTAAATAACCAAGACAAAACATGACAACCAAAAACAAGAAATGAAACGAAAATATATTGCAACCGAAACCATAAAATGAATAATGTCTCTCTAATTAAAATTACCACTCAAAATCCTATTAAAAACATTACCCCTCAAGAAATGTATATTTTTTGAGAGGTAATTAATGAGTTCAGTTTAATTCATCATGTGATTTAGTAATTGAAAGAGGCTTATCTATAGTGAAAACTAGAGACCTCTCCATTCTTTACTGAGAATACTTGAAATCTGGTGTATCAAATACTTATTGTCCCCAACTGAACATCATGACTCACTGAATACAGTCATCAGTCACAGGAGGAAATATGTGATAATATGGACACCAATAAACACTAGACATTACTTCCAAATAGATGGAAAGACAAAATGGCCAGGGAAGCTGCCAAGAGGCAGACAGCAACAGTAAAGGACGAATCTCTGCCAACTACGTACAACAACAGTCTCCTGTATTCTTCACTGGCCTGGACTGAGGCGAAGGTATGCAGAAAGAAAACTCTTCAAAGCTTTTTAAAAGATAACATCCAGACCTGGCTAAAATCTCTCAGAACCTTGTCAGCGATTGGATTATGGCTGATCAAACCACACTTTTGGGCTGCAATTCAAAAATGTGTTTGGCTCCAAAAGAACACAGACTAAAAGCATTCCATACCCAGAGTAAAAACATGGTGGACGCTTTTGTGTTGTGGGGTCACTTTTATTAAGATCTTTTTTTTGTTTGTTTGGTTTTCATCATTACGAATCAAACTGGTCATTGAATTCCTACACATTTCCATGCAACTCTCATTTCCCTTCAGAGCTGCGTCTGGACTTTCTCCCATTGACTTGGATTCCTTTGGAAGAATCTCTACCGGGCCAATCAGAGAACAGGAGAAGTTATGAACAATGATGCTGTGAAATTGTGGTCTGGCTGTAGTTTTAGTGGAGGAAGTGAATGAAGTCGTTCAGTCCATGTTGACCACGCTTCCAAGTATTAAATTTAAATTAGCAGCCATCTTGTTTGCCTTGGCACCGCTCTCTTCACAGTGGATGATGGTTGTTTACGTTGTAGGTCATTTCCAGTAAACTTCATAGCGTCAAAGTGATGCATCACATACGTCATGGACAAATCTGAAAATGTTCAGTTGCTCAATCCATATGGATTCCTACGGCTCTGAGATTTATCAGTCTTAGCTTTTCAAATTTCACATATTTGATACATGAGCTCATGCTAAATTAGCTCTTACAAGCGCCAACTTCAATCATGTGAAAACTTTTATTCACGTCTTTACTCTAAAAAGAGATGAGAACTTTAATGCTTCAAGGCAGAATATTCTATATTGCTATTTAGTGATTAAATGTCTTGCAGTAAAAACTGTCCTTTTGGCTGAATAAGGGTCTGTTACATGTCAATTAACTGACATTTGTCTATTTTTTTTTTTTTTAAATCAAGCAAATGAGAGTCACAACTTCTCACAGATTGTAAGGCATTCTGAAGGATATAAATCACCCCGCAGTTAATCTTATAAAATGTTTATACAATCTCACTATTTTACCAATATATTTTAAAGTTCAATTATGGATATTTCAAAGATCAAAATGGGTTTTTTTTTCAATAATTTCTTATAAAGAACTTTTTTCTTTTTTTTTTTTTTATTAAATCAAACTTGTGTCCACATTGTTAAGGAAGCTCACTTACCCAAACATTAACATACAAAACACACCTAAATAAACTTTAAACCTTTTATCTGGGAAATGTCGTGGTGACTGGTGTAAATTAGCTCTAGGAAATCAAATCCCAAATTGGGCCCCTCATAATCTTCTGCTGACTCTGGGCATCTCATCCTTCAACTTAATATGACTATTTTCATCCAGCCAGAAAAATGTCATATTTGCCTTAATAAAGACGCTTTGTAAAGGAGTAGCATGTATTCTTCTAACGTGAAAAAAGTTCAGTTTGTCAGGTGCTTTTACTTACCTGCATACAGTAATACATTTAGCGAGTAATTAAGAGGAAAGGCGACGGTTTCAATTCATACAAACATACATAAATAGTCGAAGGGCTGTTCACGGGCCAAAATAGGTAAGCAAAAGAAAGAAAAAAAAACACTGCATCAATTGATAAAGGTGACAAACTTACCTTCTGTAAATCGATTTACCGTCACTCCCCTCATCTCGCCATCTTCCTTCGCAGTTTTCATGACGTCTCCGTCTTCCCAAAAACGGCAGAAAAAAAATTTAAAAAATATATAAAAAATTAGTCCTTCTCTCTTTTTATTTTCCAGTATGTGACTAAACAGACGCGCGACTTCAACCCTGCCGGCACATCACAGTGAAAGTGGCGGGCGCGTGATCAAGTTAATCAACCGGGTCATCTCCAGGTGTGGCTGACAGCGCGCGCCCGAACGGGGCCAGGACGGCGCAGTGGCCACGCCCCACACCGCGAGCGCTTCCAGTGTCCACCCAGCCTGTCGCCAAGACAGGAAGAGTTGCCTCTTAACTTTTGATGAGGCGCGACTCTTTAGGTCAGCTGGACGTCTCAGTGTGTTTCACCACAGGAGCAGGGCCGGCAGGTTTTATGCTGCCGTGGGCTAAAGGTGGCTCCAGTACAATGAATAAATTATTTGTCAAAAATAAATAAATAAATAAAATAAATCACCGTATAGTATATATTTATACTAGATGTGATAACTTGAGTAAATGTTATCAAGTATATACATTAAATAGAATAGAAAATGTATTCAAAATTAAATATTGTTTTCACTGTCTTTTCCTCAATATTTAGCATTTGGCCGATTTTACATCCTCAAGTCTTTTTGAATTTACCACCAACTTAGCTCACCTATTTCAAGGCAGCTTCACCCATTTTCCTCAGCAGTTCTTCTCCAGCTCCAACAGGTTGGATGGGAGATGTCTCGGCGGCCATTTTCAGACTCAAGTCTGGACTCCTTTGGGATTTTGGGCGTGTGTTTTAGGGTTTCCCTGATGAAAAAAATAAATAATAAATAAACAAAGTAAAACAAAAAACATCTCCCAAGTCTGGAGTCACGAGCGCTCTGAAGTGTGTGCTTTTCCAAATCAAGTCCAATCAACTGAATTTCCCACAGGCAGACTCTCCTTAAGCTGCAGAAACATCTCAATGATGACAAGTGGAAACAGCTCCATTTGTTTTGGTTTTCTATTGTTAAATAAATGTGCAGTTCACGCCAAAAGAAATTCCCCATTGTCACGATGGAGCATTTGTGTGTATAAGATTGAGGAGAGTGACTAATTCAACATAAAATGTGGAAAAAGTGAAGTGCTTTCCGGATGCACTGTATGTGGTTCAGCTCCGGAGAGTTAGTTTTGAAGTACTTTTTTTTTTAAGTGTACTTTAAAAAAAAAACAAACAAAAAAAACTTTTTAACCCTCACTTTAACTGTACTAATATTCAAATTGTTCTAATTAAATTCCTTCTGGGTTATATGTACCATGTTCCAAATTATTATAAGTGATATTTTCTCAGATTTTCTTAAATGGTCAATGCAAATGATGGTCAGAATAATTTTCAAGTCATGAACTGTTACAGTATAAATCAAATTTTACTGAACAAAGCTCCCCATGAGAACAGTATTTTTTTCAAAAAATGAAAAACTCAAAACGCAACATTCCAAATTATTATGCACAGCAGATCTTCTAAATGTTTTGTGGATTATAAAGAATTCTTTGAATGTGCAGCAGTAAATGATCACATGTACTGAAATCAAAAGCTATTTCAATCAAAAACATCGTAATAACGGAGTTACAGGACCTTCTTTGATATCACCTGCACAATTCTTGTATCCATTGATCTTGTGAGTTTGTGGAAAGTTTCTGCTTGAATTTCTTTGCAGGATGTCAGAAAACCTTCCCAGAGCTGCTGTTTGATATGAACCTCATCCCACCCTCAGATCTTCTGCTTGAGGGAACTCCAAAAGGTTCTCCATAGGGTCAGAGGTCAGAGGAGGATGGTGACCACACCATGAGTTTCTCCCCTTTATGCCTATAGCAGCCAATGACACAGTGGTATTCCTTGCAGCATGAGATGGTGCATTGTCATGCATGAAGATGATTTTGCTACTGAAGGTCTGGCTCTTCTTTTTGAACCATGAAAGAAAGTGATCAGTCAGAAAGTCCATATACTTTGCTGAGGTCATCTTTCCACCTTCAGGGACTCTGAAGGGGTCGACCAGCTCTCTCTCTTTCTCTCTTTCTCTCCCCCCATGATTCCAGCCCAAATCATGACTCCACCACCTCCTTGCTGATGTCACAGTCCTGTTGGGACGTGGAGGCCATCCTCCACCAATCCACTACTGGACCATCCAGGGTTGCACAGCAGTCATCAGTGAACAAGTCTGTTTGTAAATTAATCGTCATGTCCGGCGGGGCCCACTGCGACCGTTTCTGCTTGTGAGCTGGTTAGGGGCCCAATAGTCGGTTCATGCACCACAAGCCTCTGGAGGATCCTCTTCCTTGAGGCTCCAGAGGCTCCAGCAGCTTCAAATAACTGTTTGCTGCTTTGTAAGGGCATTTTTTCAGCTGCTCTCTTAATCCCATGAATTTGTCTAACATAAACCTTCCTCATTATGCCTTTACCAGTACAAACCATCTTTGTTCTGAATCAGCCATAAATCTCTTCACTTTACGATAACACTTCAGTTCTCATTAAATATCGAATGTTTTCATATCTTGTCATACGGCACTACACTATCTGATGATTCTCATCAGCAGAGATCCTTTCTCTTTCCCATATTGCTTGAAACCTGTGGCCTGCTTAATAACGTGGAACATCCTTCTTAAGTAGATTTCCTTTAATTGAGCTCAGCAGACAAACTAATCAACCAGCCCTCTGAAATTAATGATAGTGATGCCAAAAGCCCCATGCAGCTTTAGGTCGGCTCCCATCCATTTTCTTTTCCCCACATAATTTAACAATGCGAGTGACTCATCATAACGTTTGCGCTTGCCTTTATTCCAGCGGGACTGGCTTACCTAAAAGTTTTTCTCAATGTACTCTCATTGTTCAAAATTAAAATGAAAATGCATAATCACAGCATTAAAATGGTTCTTTTGCGAGGCCAGCGGTCCAGGTTGCTGTGGTTTGTGCTGCTCGTTAAAAGCTGGACACAGTGCTCTCAGTGCTGGGAGTTCTTTGCATAAATTGGGATGACAACGGCTACTAGATTGATTCATCCTAAGAGGCCTCAGGTAGCCGTCCTATATTTAGCACGACCCTATCAGAACAGATTAACAATAGCAGAAACCTCACTGTCTGTAATGAAGCCTTTAGTTGTTGTAAAAGGTGTTGTGATAAACTCTGTATGCAGTTTGCATAATCTTTAACTTCAAATCAAACAGGAAGTGGTCGGCTTCGGAAAGAGCTCATAACCCAGGAGCTTTCATAATTCTATCCTGGTATTAGAACCATACATTCAGTGTATTGTGATTTTATCTGACAAATGCAGTAAAAGTTGTAAAATAGAGAGAAAGGTATCTTTAAAAATCTGAAAAGTGTGGCACATATTTGGATTAAGCCTCCTTTTGTTCAATTTTCCTGAATAAGATCTAGTAGACTCATTTTGACTGTGGACCAAAATGGCAACATCTGCTATATTTTTCACCCGGTACGGTTCACTTTCACACTCCACCGTGTCAAACGAACCAAACCTTTTGAGCGACCCCGTTCCCCTCCTCGCCTGTGGAGGGGAACGGGCGAGGCCCGTTCAGTTGCCACGTTCTGCTGCCTCTGAACGTGGAGTTCTCCACTCTGCTCGGCATTCACATATTCACCGGAGTTTGCGATTTCGCTCCACATCAGGGTACGACTGCCCATTCACACCTCCTCAAACAAACCGGGAGAAAACAAACATTATGATTTATCTACAGAGAGCCATCATCAAACCAATCAATACGCATCATATATGTTGGTCAGTGTTCCATTCATTATGGTTCTGAATCAATTCTAAACAGGTGGGTTTTGGCCAATAGCTCAGTCTCTACGATGCTGCTGGAAGCATCCTGTGATAAAGGTCAGAGGGGATCAATCTACTGCTAAACTATCTTCTTTTAGACAGATTTCAAATTCCAGAGATGGGAAAACCAGAATTCCCCCCCGCCCATTATAACTGAACCAGCTTTTATCATCAAACAGAGCGTGTGCCCCAGCTCTGCCGTCCTCGTGAAAATCAGAGGAACTCATTGGGTCTTTGTCACCAGCGGGGTGCAACGCTCTCTTCCTTCTTGATCTTGCCAAAAAGGACAACTCATGGCATAAACACACAACACAAACCTGCCTCATCCGCTCTGTTACGGAACAGATTAAAAAAGGCTTTCTGCTGATAAACAGACCGCCGCTCGTACGCAGCGTGCTTGGAGAATAATTACTCCGAAAAGTTGTTTGTGTGCCTCTGGTCACAAACGGGACGGGGACGTACAATAATTGGCCTCAGCGCTACACACACCCCGGACTGGTTGTGATGCAACGCGGCTTCAGCCACTTTCAAGTTGGAATTAATTATTTTCCATGTCTTTTGATTAATTCCCTCCGTACACCGCTTATTTGCAAATGCGTTATCCCCCTAAAACATTTCAAAACTATTGGAGTTACGGTAGGATTTCACGGATCCCCCCCAAACTGTCTCCCGCATCCATACTTTCTCTTTTTGAGGAAAGTCATCAGAGCATGGGAAGCTGATCAACATCTCTCCTCTTTCAGCCTGCAGTAATTTCCTTTTTCCTGGGTCTGTGCCACTGTGGTGGCTCGTGTCCTCCCTCTACCTCTCTTTGAGCTGCAGAGAACACCCCTCCTGCTCCTCTGCTGCCTCTAATAAGCCTGAAAGAGATTCCTTGGCTGACAGCTGCTCCAGATGGCATCATCACTCTGTGGTTTCACACTCGTCTGGCTCTGGACCAAGATCCACAACCAGTAAAGGTGGCTGTCCCCTTTCTGCCCCTGCTGCGGTGGCCACGCATCAACATCAACACGGGCATATGGCGGGGTTACGCAACGCCGTGCCCGCAGGGCCGAGATGCCCACGACGATCGCCCAATGAGATCCCGCTTTTATTCTTGTCCATTTCTTTTAAGCAGGATTGACAATCTCTGCGTTTGAGGACTGTTTTTTTTTCTTCTTCTTCTTCTTTCCTGTAGGATTGTATTAGCATGCAGAAATGCAGTGCAGACGACTGACTACTGAGTTGAAGGCAGAGGTGAGAAAACCTTAATGGTCTCATCTCCCTCTGCACAAAAACAGCCCGGAGACATTGCTCTCGCAAGGCATAAAATTGGTTAAACCCAAGAGTTCAAAGCCGCCGCCGGCGGACGCTGGAGAAGATGCCGGACCGAGCTTTGATTGCTGCAAAGTTAGGACCGTGTTTCTTCTTCAGAACGGGTCCCGGTGCATCACTCTGTTTTGCTCGGTTTACACTACGCTCAGTGATAAACTCTGTGCGTTTGAACAGGTTTCCTTCTCAACTGCGGCATTCAAAGAGAGGAATGTCTTATTGATTAGTTTCTCCCTAGATGTTTGTCTCCTTTTAAACGCTAACCCTTTAAAGTCTTTTTTTTTTCTTCCCTCCTTCCTCATGTTTTAGTATTTTGACACTTTGACATGAATAAGTTGATTTTCACCCCCATTTGGTTCCATGTTCAGGGCCGTTTACAAACAAGAAACATATGAGAAATGCTTTACGTTGCATAACATAAAGTAGAATCTTAACAGTTTTTGAAGGGGATTTGGGACAATTTTATTTTTACAGAGTGTTTTATGTATTAGGACTTGGCGTGTTAGACCAACCCAATGTAGTGCATAGTTGTGAAAGTGGAAGAACAAAAGGACTCATGGTTTTCAAAATATTTCACGAATAAAAATGTTGAAGCTACAATAGAGGTCTAGGGCCAGACTAAGAGATTTTTTTTAATTACAAAAATTAAGTAATAATATTACAAGAATAAAGTGCTCACATTATGATGATAAAGTCATAAAAGCCAAATGCAACTTTTTTCCTCATAACTTTACCACTTTCTTCTGGGAAGAAGAAGAAAGTCGCAAAATTACGAGAAAAAAGTCGTTACTCACGTCGTCGCAAAAACATAGAATCTTACCAAGTATTTTTCGTCTAGTTTCTAGCAGAAATACTTTGGAGTACTTGAAATAAGACCAAACTAATTTACAAGTAACTTTTCAACATGCTTGTTTCAAGTCAATAATTCCTCAATATTGATGAAAAAGCACGAGTTGTAAGTGAAATAATCTGCCAGGGTAACAAATATAGTTTAGCTTAGGAAAAAATGTTCCACTTGCAGATTAGTTCACTTATAACTTATTTCTCGCTGACAAGTTACTGGTGATTCAGTTTTGTCTTAATTCAAGTGAACAAAAACTATTTCCACTAGAAACTAGACTAAGGCTACTCTAAGATTTGTGTTTTTGTTGTGTGCAACTTTATTCTGGTAAAATATTGACTTTATACTCATATCACTACAACAATTTCCTTGTATGAGTGTGACTTTATGATGAAATATTGCAACTTTATTCTCATAATAGTACAACTGTTTTCTTGTATTATTATGTCTTTATTCTCATAATCTGACTCAATTCTCGTGATTATACGCCTTCGTAGAAATCTTTCCTCTTGTACCGCAGTAATAAAATGTAATACAGTCAACAGCCTTCAGAACTCATAGTAAATAGTACATTTAATCTCCGTTTATCTCGGCAGTTGTTCTACGAAGGCCTCAGATGTTTGACAGAGGACATCAGAGAGCAAACTGAATTATGAAGTCCAAAGAACACAACAGGCAGGCCAAGGGTTAAAGTTCAACAAAAGAAGCGGGGCTTGGTAATAAAACAATATTCCAAGCTTTAAGCATCTAAAGGAGCACAATCCAATCCATGATTGTAAACAGAAAGAGCATCGCACAAGTGTAAAGCCACCAATTCTTGGCTGTGCATCTCAACTAACAGGGCAAGCAAGGACAAGGTCGGGATTATTCATAAAAGCAGCCAAGAGGGCCACAGTAACTGTGGAAGACCTCAGGTGGGATCTGAGGGCGACCATTAGCTGGGGTGGCAAAAAGAAACCCATTGCTAGAAGCATTTTACAAGAAGTCCTTCTGCTGTTGGCCTCAAACCACGCTTGTTTAGCAAACAGAGGTAAGCTGGGTAGAGTTTAGATGAAGCTGAAAACAGGTCAACCAGCGAGAAACCCTATTAGAGGCGACCTGAGACTCGGGGTGAAGTGAGAATAAACTGAAGTGACAATCATCCTAAACGTCAGCTTCGTATGTCATTCTTTTCTTCATACGACCTGGTTCTGCATCAGACGTAAGGAGCCTCTTGGAGCGTACCCATCCCAAAACCAACAGACTTTTTGGCCGAGTGACTTTCCTGGACAGAGAGAACTGCTGATGGAGCCAGAGCTGGTTGTCTACCCCCCTCCCCCCGTCCCCCCACCGGAGAGAGGGACGAAGGTAATGAAAACCAGCAACAGCTAGTTCCAAGAAAATAAAATGGCCATCTGAGCCACAAAGTGGGCACTCTCTTGTCCTACTCTTTCCTGGCGCTTCTGGTGTGAGAAACTGATCTGTCCAAGTCGTTTCAATTTTAAGTTGCTACTTTCTTTTTTTTTTTTTCTCCCCCCCCTCTCTTCTAAACTTTCCTACCATAAATTAATGTAAAGTTTTAGTCCCAGAACTCCAGACCACCGAACCTTTCCATTAAACTCCTGAGGGAACTGTAAACTTTTAACATATGTTGAACCAGAAATGAGGCCATATAATAGTTATGACAAAATGTCTTATTTATAATACATTTCGTTGTCCATACTGTATTAGTTTACTTATTTTTTGTTTTGTTTTATATTGTTGTTTCTTTTACACAAATTATTAGAAAAATGTATCTTTCTCTGCACCGAATTAACTTTAAATCTGTCTTAATCTTTGGAATATAGAGACACTTCACTCCTTAAAATACGTGATCATTTGGTAGAAGATGTTGATAGAACATTAGACTGATTATGATGTATGATTGTTTACATAAATTGAGCTGAATAAGCATTTCAGTCTGAAAAATGACAACTCACATTGCAGAAATGAAAGCAATTTTACCTTTCTATTGACTATGTAGACGGGGGAGATGTGAGCCCACTTACCACTCACTGATTGATATTTTTGCTCAGACACCCCAAGAGCTCTAAACAAAAGAAAAAAAAAAAAAAAATCACTCTTTCACACTTCTTACAAAATACACACCAACTTACATAACGTTTGTGACTGCGACACCCACACAATCACTATTTCACACTCACTTGAGTCCTAAGCTCTGTGGTGGACGCACCGACCAGATGATCCACGTAAAGCACACCCACAGCAAGTCACAGCGTACATCATGAGAGCGCATGCATGCTTGTAAATACACACACCGACACACTCCTCGGCCGGGGCTTGCTTTTTTATTGGCCGGTCTTAACTGCTTTGTAGTATTTTTAGGCCCGTTATTCTGGGGCCTGTCCTGGCAGGCCACTTGTACAGTATTTAAACCTCCCCACCGGCGACTGGGGACCAGTGAGAACACACAGTGGAAACATCATCGGCCGACAGACCGGCAGGCATCCACCAGATATAAAGCATTCTGAAAAGAAAGGGTAAGTCGAAGCCTCAACAACATGCAGCAACAAAAAGAATCTTCTGTGTAGTTAAGGTTTTTTTTTGAGGAGTTGCCATATTGAACGTGACTTCTTTTTTTTTTTTTTTTTTTTTTTTTGGTAGTTGGAATTCAATTTACCCCAACATGAAGGTTGATGCACAGTTTGGGACTTTTTATTGCACTCCAAGAAATGTTGAGGTCAGGGTTAGCTGCGGTCCACTGGCCACCGCGGCACCACTTAATGATCTGCAGAGGGACACTTGAGCAGGGCAGATGCTAGCCAACACAGGCCTTTAGCCTGGGTCACGGCAGAAGGACGGTCACTGTGCCAATGGCTCTCTCTGTGAAATAATAAGTTGTTTTTCACCAGATGAACGTGTTCCCATATGTGGCTTATTTATATCTCGCAATGAACACGTTCGTCGGCTAGCAGGAAGTGTCACAGGGCTTCTTTGTGCTGGAGCTGTGACACTGACTAATGGTTCTAATCTTTGGTTTCATTTATGGTTATGAATAGACTTTATCTAATTGGAGATTTATCACTGTCTTTAATGGAATGTGCTGTAAGAATAATCTCTCCGCATGCGGCGTGCGTTATGAGGATTAAGAGTCTAATGTGGAGAAAGGATCCCTCAGAAATGATGTTTCACATCCGTTTTGTTGCCGTAAACAAACCGCGTCACGCTCATGTACTTGAACGGTTATCAGTTGATGTTTGTTGCGGCTTAGCTTTGTCAGAAATAATGGAAGATTACCAGTCAGGAAATCTGAAAACGTCGCATGAAACACAGCCTGGCCATTGTCTTCTCATGCAATTCCACTCACGCCACAGTCTGGGCTTTCTCCCATTCACTTGGATTCTTCCTGTAGAGTTTTTACTCAGCCAATCAGCAAACGGAAAGAGTAGCTGTGAACGATGACGGTGATATTTTGTGCTTTAGAACCGTAGTCTGTGTGGAGTTTGAGCAGTGGCAGCAGAGCAAGTGAACAAAGTTGTTCAGTTTATTTTGGCCACGCATCCAAATAACGATTTAACGTTAACAACCGCCTCGTCCGGCTCCGCGATTCTCTCTTTGCAGTGGAGGATGGTTGTTTACAGCGCAGACAATCTCCGGTAAGATTCATAGCGCTGAACCGGTGCAGAACGTACGTCACAGACAAACGCTAGCGATTGGTTTCAAACCTCAACAGAGTCCACGCCTCCAGGAGGCAATTCTTTCTCAACAGCTGAGAGTCCAGACACTCTGTACAAAACAAATACTGAACAACAACCAGGCTACATTACACCCAACTTGCATTCATTTAACTTCTGATACTCATTTGGGCTAGTTGACCACCACAAAATACGAGATAAAGGCTCCTAATCAAAATGAGTGAACTATTCACTCATTTGAGGAACTATTCACTCGAGTTGTAGCTGGTTGTGAACAGGTTTATAGAAAATTCAGTTTTCAAAGAGACAGCATATGTTTCCCCTGGCAGCATGATTTGCCACATGGCCGGCTTGGGAAATACAGCAGCAGACAAGTCTGGTTTCGTCAAAAAGTTGTGCATGAAACGTCCAAAGTAAAGGTACAGAGCTGAAGTACCGCAGGGACCAGCACCTGCTTTAAACCCCACCTCCCTTCTCTCTTCACAGAACACCATGCCCCCGGCGTAATGTCTGCCGAAGTGTCATTGCACAAGTTCTCCTTTCCATTTGCCTCCTCTGTAAGCCTTTCTTCTCAAGACAAGGTGACCCAGAAGGTACCAGTACTGGTAAAGAACCCAGAAGTTCATAAACTTCAAGAGAACCCAGCGTTAGGGGAGGAGAACCGCATTGCAGTTGTACAGGCGTTTGTGAACAATGAGGACCGAGCTCTGGAGAGCGCAGCGCCTCCTGACGGGGGAGACACAGTTGCCGCCCGGCCCAGTGTCAGTCCAGAAGCCTCCCAGAGTGCCATGGTTGCCAGGCAAAGCGTGGCAGAAAATCTGAGAGTGGAGGGCGAGGATCAGCGTCCGGCAGCAAAGAGGCAGCTGTCCTCAGAGAGCGCAGCCAAGTCCATCACAGCTGTGAAAAAGAGTGCACTGAGGAAGGAGCCAAATGAACACAAACACCTGCACCAGAAAGCACAACTGGGACAAGGAGGGGGAGTAAAAGCCGCTTTGCCAGGCAAAAGAAAGCGTCAGAAGGACCTGTTCAAGAGCTCGGAGGTCTTCCACAAGCTGGACTCCCATGTCATCAGGGCCGGAGAAGAGGTGAGGACACACCCTGCTGTCCCGTTACACCTGAAGAACGCCTCCCTTGTGTCGTAACCGCTTTATTATCCTGAGCAGTGCCTGGCCGTTCTCTTTCACCAGTAAACATAAACAGTATTACCAATTTAAAACTAGCCATTCAATAATTTAGTTCATCTACTGCAGGAAAAAAAAAAAAAAAAAAAAAAAAGCATCAAGCAAAGCAGATCTGAGGGCAACCTTCTTCATTCAAAATACATGATTTTCAGCTGTTTGGGGGAGAAAAAAAAAACAAAAAACGTTTTTGATGTTGTTAGATTAGATCTGGTGTTATTGGTTCGTATAAACTTTTTTTTTTTTTTTTCTGAACTGGATAGTTAATTTATACGCGTGTGTGTTGTCCAGCTGAAACTAAAGCGTGTGTATGATGTGAAGACAATCGTACGAAGCGTCACACAGGGATGCAGAAACGAGCTGGAGCAACTCCGCGCCATCTGGGTGTGGCTGTGCAACAACATTGGTGAGTTTTGCCGAGCTGCACAATCCAAACCCGCATCCTTCTACGAAGTACTAGTACTTTGCGAGCGATCTGCTCTACAAGCAGGTGTCAAATCTCTTTCACAGAGTACGATGTGAGCGGCTATCTTGGCCACACAGAGAAGCTGAGCTGCCCAGAGGAGGTGATAGCTGCCGGCCGCGGGGTTTGCTGTGGCTACTCCAATCTCTGTACGGAGATGTGCAGGTGATCACAATCGCTCTTGTTGCACTGGAACAAGAACCACAAGCACAACTTTCAAATTGACAAAGAGTGTCTGTCAGAAGTGTGGAAACCTTTGACTCCATGAGGTGACATGTTTACTTGGGTACTCGTTTTCCAGAAACAAGTGATCCAACGCTGCCATTTCCAAACCAATAATCTGATCAAAGTCACTAATCCAAGTCGCTGTTCTTTCACATTTTTATCATTTCATCTGTAAAAAGATACAGCTGCTATTTTCTTGCATGTTGACAAGAGGCCTTACATCTGGACGAGTCACATGTTGAACATTAACATCAATTCACGTTAATTTTACAGATTGCGTCGCTAAATCCTCTCTCCTGGTGCGTTTCAATTGACCAGATCTAATTGCGCAAATAGGAATTCCAAAAATTATGAATGACCAAATTTGCTGAATGAAAACAAACCAATTTTGACACTTTTTTTTTTTTTTTTACATTTTCTTCAAGAAATGCTTTTTAAGTTAAACTTGAAGTGTCCAGAGAAAAATGAATGACATTACTGTTAAAACTAGCCATTCAGTAAAGTGAGTATTGGAAACCAGTGGTCATTTTTAGGTTTAAACAGTAGTGAGGAGGGGGAAGGGGCCATGGTCTGGATGGGATAGATAAGGTAACTTCTAATCTAATTTAAGCACTTTCGACATTATTAGTAACAAAACCAAGTTACTTTTTAAAGGACTATTCAGTCATTTTCAGGGCAACAGTGACAACACTGGTCAAAATGAAGATGCATAGAACGCAGTGTGTTTGGACCCAGAAGCTAGGCAACAGAACAACTATGTTACTGTTTTTTGTCTCGTCCATCTTCTTGCCACGGAGAACAGGATGAATTATTTACAGCACTGAGTTTGGACACCCAACAGTGTCCAAACTCAAGGGCCACTGAGGACATGCCAGAGAAACCTTTCCTGTCCTGGGGCCTACAGCCTTTTGCAGGATCCTTGAGTGTCATAGGCAACCCCATTTTGTTTATGGTCGTCTCCACAGCAACGCGCCTGAATCCAGCTGGATGTACCACCATCCCTGGCAGATAAACATTTATGAGAAAGAGGTGGTTCTACTATGAGATATTATGATAAAGGTTCTTTCTGAGTCAACTATAATGGAAATGTTGAACACTACCACCACCCACTAGCCAGGTCAACAATTGGTTACCTTGGAGACTGAATGAAGACTAGTGGATGTTAGGCAAGTCAATAGACATCAAAAGATGTTAAAGTGTTCCTCACCTTGAGTGCTGTTGAATCTCCTAAAATCGAAAGGCAGAATACTCCATCATATCCTCTGGACAAGACAAATGTACGCTTTTATTTCACAGCAGAATTTATTTTGAAACCATTTTTTAGTACACAGCAAACCGAAAGGATATTAGGTCACAATGAACAAAAGACAAGTGAAAACATGTTGTGCTTGGTCTTTGTTTACAGAGAAGTGGGCATCAAGTGCCAAGAAGTGCCAGGCCACAGTAAGGGCATCGGCTACCGTCAAGGTCACAGTTTAAAGGATGTGAAGTCGGATCACCTGTGGAACGCCGTGCTTCTGGGGGGGCAGTGGTTCCTCCTGGATGCCTGTTGGGGAGCTGGACGAGTAGATATGCAACATGAAAGCTTTGTCAAAAGGTGCAGAAAGGAAATAATCCTGAAATGAATCCATCATTGTTTAGCTTCAAACAGTACAAGTGCAGAGGAGTAGTCACTAAAGTTTACCAGCTTTGTAGTACATTTCTTTCTTACTGGACTTGGAGTTGAGTGCCAGACCAAACTGGTGTTTGTCCTTTTTAATCAAGGTTTGATGACTTCTATTTCCTAACTGACCCAGAGGAATTCATCGAGTCACACTTCCCAGATGAGGAGAAATGGCAGCTCTTGGACAAGCCCATCTCCATTGAGGAATTTGAACAAAGGGTCTTCAAAACCTCAGCCTTCTTCACCATGGGGCTCAGCCTGATAAGTCCTCTTCACTATCATATAGTCACAGGTCTACATTTTTCTTTTATTTTACAGAAGAACTTTACGCTGAATGTATGAAAGTTTTGAGTTAAATGTACTTCTGTACTCTTCCATAAACATACTCTTCCTTTGACTTCTTACTCAGATGATGGGGAGGCAACCATATCCCTCGGTTTCTCAGAGCTGACAACGTTCACCTATGAGATCACACAGCATCAAGATCTCCTCCACTGTGGAGCTTTAGAGCAGAAAGAGTCAATCAATTCCTCCTTTGGCCTTCTAACCGTCTCTCACAGGAGTATGAAGTTGCAGCTACTGCCACCTGAAAGTGACACATACGACGTCAAATTGTTTGCAAGATCTGGAAACGCTACAACTCCTCTGGTTTGGGTTTGCTCCTTCACTGTTGAGTGTCCAAACCCCAGGGCCACTGAGGATATGCCAGAGAACCCTTTCCTGTCCTGGGGCCTACAGCCTTTTGCAGGATCCTTGGGTGTCACAGGCAGTTCCCAGAACAGTCAGGTTGCTGAAGTGGAAGATGGGGTCTTTGACCTAGTGCTGAAGACTTGCCGGTCTCTAATGATGTTGTGTGAACTTGTCCATCCACAAGTGGAAGGTGCTGTAGCCAGGTGCTGCCTGGCAACTCAGATTCAACCAGATAAACTCACATGTCATGTCTTGTGCCCATTTCATGGCTTCTACCGACTTTCATTGTTTGTGCGGGACTATGAGAAGACAGAAGACAAGTTCCAGAATGCTGCGAATTACCTATTGCACTGCAAAGAGAAGGTTGTTGGATTAGAAGAGTTGTTTCCTCCCAATCTGGGCTCGGCGTGTGGGCCAGGAACCCGAACGGCAAATGCAGGGCTATCGAGATTCAGCCACAACTCAGCCATTGTGAGTACCCAGCAAGGCAAGTGTAACCTCACCTTCCACAACCAGCAGGACCTTGATCTTCACTATGTTCTCAGCAAAGAGAACATAAGCTCAAATTTTCCACTTTCACGTTACGTGTTCTGCACCTACACAGACCGCAAGGTGACGGTGAGCCTCAGTCTACCCGAGGCTGGGGTGTATCGGCTAGGACTCTATGCCCGGATCACCACCGGAGGAGATTTTAGCCCAATGTGTGATTTTGTTTTAAGGAACAACTCTCCTCAGATAAGACCTCCATTCCCCTGTGTCTACTCCGCCTGGGGGAAAGGATGCGTGCTGTTTGAGCCCCGGGTGGGCCTGCTGGAGCCGCTCTCCTGGGTCCTTTTCAGGGTTCGGGTCCCTGGAGCCCTCCGGGTAAGTGTGGTGGGAGAGAGCCGAATTGACCTAAAACTGAACAAGAGCAGAGTGTGGGAGGGGGAGGTTTTCAGTGGAAACAGTCTTCAACAGCTGAAACTGGCAGCTTCTTTGGGTGACTCCAGTGAGATGTCCGTTTTGATGATGTTTGATGTAAAGCAGCTTCAGACTGAAGATGCTAACAAGGACTGACAAAACTCAAGAGTCGAGAGAAACCAGTCAAACTGTGAGCTCCAGTCTTTTAGGTGTAAGAGAGTCAATTTTAGAACTAAATCTTCACAATGGAAATTATGACTCGACTTCAAGGTGTGAATAGGTGTGTGAGCTATGTTCCGGTGAAGCTCTACGAGACAGTGACTGACTCCAGATTATTATGGAGATTCACCTTAGATTTATACAAGACTTCTCCAACAGTTCTAGTGCTGGTCATAAAAACTTGAAGAACCATTAGCAGTAATATTTTACCTTCTGAATATTAACCGTCTCATAACTTGTGTATGTTTTACCTTTTGTTCTTTTCCAATCCGCTTCAGTTTATTGGGAACATTTTTTGTGCAGTTTGCTAGTGTTCCACTGGAGAACCTCAGTCAGACTGAGGGCTGCACTGTTATTAGACCATTACTCTAGTTTTTTCTTTCCCCCCTTTGAGAGCCAATCAGCTGTGGATTTTCTGCTCTGTTCTGACTTACTGTTGCTTTCAGATGATCCGATTTTTAAATCAGCTTATGCAGTTGGTCAAATAGCCTCTATTGACTCAGGAAGCCTGTGATATTCCGTTTGCATGGTTGATTCAATGAGAACAAGATGCAAAAAGGCCCCGCTGCTTCAGAGGAAGCAAACATACAGACCTCAACTGTTGTGCTTTACTTTCAGTATGAAGTACTTCCTGCAAGATGCTTTTACTGTTTTACTAAACATCTCCACGTCTCCCTCATCTGTCCAATATGCATTTCACTGACCATCCCTTTGTTAAACATAATAGTAAAAATACTGAACCAGTGTAGTAGGTGATGAATGTCATTTATCTGGCATTAACCTAACTTTATGACTGAGTAAAGACCAGATGCATTTCAATGTCAAAATCTGCCTAGAGGTACATATTTAAAAATGGTGCTAAGTGATGTAGTTACATCAATCAAGAATGCATTGGTGTGTAGCGAGTGTGGTATGTCAAGCCAAACTGCTGTTAAAAGGTATGCAATAAAAATGCATTGTGAAAATAACAGCTTTATGCAGATTTCTATTTTTGTATTCACAATATTCAATGTGGTGTCTAATTAGATCATTTTGTTTTTTTTAAATGCTCTCCTCTAAAAAGAGGCAGTATTTAGCTTATCAACCTGCGCCACCTCAACTCTTTTCTGTGCTTCCTCAACCAGAGGAAAAGGTTTTTGGTGTAGGTTTGACAAATGACATTTGTGATATTAAAATATATGGTCTAGATTCATTCAAAAGAAACAAAAGTTCGAGGCTGCTGATGCCGCTCTGTCCATCGCACGTCAATATACAGCAGAACACAAGCAAACAAGTCGGTCAAAAAAATTTGTTGAACGTGCCTTTTTGCAGACACACAGTCGTAAAGTATTGTGCAGAAGGAGAAATAGATTAGGTTAAATTAAGTCGTAACGGTGGATCGCTGGTGCCAAGAAGGAAAGGCATCCCACTTTTAAGTTTGCACAGGGAAAATGTCAGCGGTTCAGAGAATCAATGACCAGTAGAGAAGAGAGATGGCAGGTTAGGATGGTTTTAGCTTCACCATTTAAAGCTTTGTAGTTGAGAAGAAAAAAAAATTGTCATCTATCCTAGTCTGCTGGGAGACTGTAAAGAAAAGAAAATAGGAGTAATATCAACATACTCCCTATATTGTGTTACTAGCTGGGCAGCAGAATTATAAATGGCTTGGAGTTGTGAAAGAGATGGCTTATGTACTCCAATAAAAAGCTCATCGCTGTATTCTTATGATGGCAACAATGACTGAATGGTTTTCTTCAACACGACTTAGAAAGGCTACTTAAATGGAAGGAGCATGAATATTGATTCGATATTTATTAAAAGGGAAGAAGAGCCTGACTAATCTCAGTCATACTGACATTCAAGACTAAACTGATCGCTGGAGTAACATGGATGACTGTTAGGATCATTGTAAATAGAAATGAGTGAATTAGAAAAATTCTAAAAAAAAAAAAAAAAAAACTAATGAGGAAGTTTCTGAGGTTGAAAAGTCAAAAATGTGCAACTCAGAACTCAGACATTTTCTAGAAAAAAAATTTTTTTTTTTTTAAAACTTTTTAATTTGCTTGTTTTTTTTCCTAGAAAATCTTCAACTTCTGGAGCTCAGAAATTTCCCAGTTTTTCTAGAAAACTTAGATTAATCTTAAGACATCTGAGGGGTTTTGGCAGACATTTACTCCTTTTTTCCCCATCTATATTAGCATAGCTTGATTATTGATATAAAAGTGAAAGGAAGTGAAAAAACAACAAAACAAAAAAAAAAAAAAACTGAAAATGAAATTGGGCCCAGGACTGAAACTTGTAGCACTCCAAAATTAGTCTTAAAAGTAGATTTGGACAAATGTTTAAAAGTACAAAATATTTGCCCTGACAGAATAAAACCTGTCAGATCAGAAGAAAGAAGATATTTAAAAAGTACATATAGAAAAAAAAAAAGAAGAAAGAAATAAAGAGAAACAAACATTGCTTCCATCTGTGTGAAAATAAATAAATCCAGCACACTGATCCATGGTTGTAATGACCTGGGCTCACTCAGCAGGTTTTGGCAGACACTAGTGGAAGTGATGAGTGTTTACATGTTGCTGTCATAATAGCCCACAAATAGCCTCGGCTCAGCCGCTCGGTAAAAATGCAACAATGGAGGGGTGGGCAGGAGAAAAAGGGGAACGGTGGAGATATGGCGAGTGTTTTAAGTGGGCTAAAAGTGTAAAGGGTGGGTAGTCTTGCCCTTAGTCGCTGGGGAGTCGCTGGCGGCACAGTGGTGGCAGGAGAGGGGCGAGGAAACGCTGATGTCAGAGGTCAGACATGTGGAGGACTGGATCTGCCTGGCAACAATGCAAGGACACGCAAAGAGCCCCGTCTTCATTTCTCTTTCTCACACACGCACACACACACAGGGCTCACGAAGCATTAGGAAATTGAAGGATATGTAGGGCACCATCCTCAATTTCTCTCAGCAGAATTTGGGCCGCGGCTTTCACTTAAAAAAAAAAAAAAAAAAAAAAACACACAAAAAAAAACATGTTACGAAAACACACACATAAAAGCTCTTACGTCCACTGCTGATCTGTTTAACCCAACTTTCCCAATCCCTCTCTGCCACAGATGGCGCAGATACAAGCTTTCAAGGCAGGAAGGACTCATGTTCTCCCACCAGGTGACAAATCCACAGCCGCGCTCAACTGGCTGGGAGCGCTGCTGCTGCCGCCGCTGTCTGGGAGCAACCTGTAGGCTTTCAAATTCAGTCCACTGCATGCTGCGATGAGGGACAAGAGAAGACCTTCTGGCATATAAATATCTTTATTAGTTATGTGGTGCAATAAATACAACAGTCAGTTTAGAAAAGCGTCAGTCACAGGAGAAAAAACTGAAGTTACAGTAGTTTTGTGCAAACGCAAGTCGCTTTAGCTCACTGTCCTCGCGAACCCTTCCAATAAAATCTGGTTTGGCACTTTTAAAAGTTACTTTGCTTCTCATCACAATAGAGAACGAGAAATTGTTACTTTTTTAGTCTTAGCAGCTTGTAAAAGTTGAAAAAGAAATTAGCCCTTTATTTTAAATATAGATATAATCCCATCAAATAACTGCTGATTTCCATCATGACTGTTCCTTAAAATCTATAGCAGCATGTTATTTTTTTTTTGTTGTTGTTTTTGCAACCAGTCTCTGTGTGGCAACACATCAAATATTCCGAGCACAATTTCACCTCCGTACGCCTCGGTAACACTTAAGTTTGGTCGCACAAATGTGGAATCTTAGGCAAGTTAATCACATTACACCTGAGCAAAGTCCTTTCATTTCCTGGGAGGACTGTAAGGACGTGAAGCCTGTGATTTTCTTTTAACCTTACCAGGACAGAACAGTCTAAACAATTAGCATCAATGTTCCCTTTAGGCTACTAAAATATTCCGGGAGGTAAAAATCCATTTTCAAGCTGCCTTTTCCCAAAACGCGCAAGAATACCATAAAAATATCCATCTCGTTAACAAGTGGGCACATGCCAAACTGCTGTAGAGTTTTAAAGGGATAGTTCAGATTTTCTGAAGTGAGGTTTCATGACGTTACTGTCAGTTATAGCGGCGGTTCCGGCATTAATGGTGCCCCGGGGGGTGAGATTTTACCAATTCCTCCCCCCAGAAAACAATTTCTGTTTGAAATGAAAAATTAAGAAATGGCAAAAAAAAAGAAAAATGTGGGCTCCTTAAAAAGTGTAATTTAAAAGACATGCAATCAGTGTAGAACACAACCTAAATTTGACAAATTTTATAGAAGTACTTAATTTACGGTCGCTCTAATGCCAAAAATAACCTTAGGTTTTGTCACAAAGAGAAAAAACATCAATGAATCTAATTGTTTTAAATACTTGAGTGTAGGATGATATACACTGCTCAAAAAAAATATAGGGAACACTTAAACAACACAATATAACTCCAAGTAAATCAAACTTCTGTGAAATCAAACTGTCCACTTAGGAAGCAACACTGATTGACAATCAATTTCACCAGCTGTTGTGCGAATGGAATAGACAACAGGTGGAAATTATTGGCAATTAGCAAGACACACTCAATAAAGGAGTGGTTCTGCAGGTGGGGACCACTTCTCAGTACCTATGCTGTCTGGCTGATGTTTTGGTCAGTTTTGAATGGTGGTGGTGCTTTCACACTCGTGGTAGCATGAGACGGACTCTACAACCCACACAAGTGGCTCAGGTAGTGCAGCTCATCCAGGATGGCACATCGATGCGAGCTGTGGCAAGAAGGTTTGCTGTGTCTGTCAGCGTAGTGTCCAGAGGCTGGAGGCGCTACCAGGAGACAGGCCAGTACACAAGGAGACGTGGAGGAGGCCGTAGGAGGGCAACAACCCAGCAGCAGGATCGCTACCTCCGCCTTTGTGCAAGAAGGAACAGGAGGAGCACTGCCAGAGCCCTGCAAAATGACCTCCAGCAGGCCACAAATGTGCATGTATCTGCACAAACGGTTAGGAACCGACTCCATGAGGATGGTATGAGGGCCCGACGTCCACAGATGGGGGTTGTGCTCACAGCCCAACACCGTGCAGGACGCTTGGCATTTGCCAGAGAACACCAGGATTGGCAAATTCGCCACTGGCGCCTTGTGCTCTTCACAGATGAAAGCAGGTTCACACTGAGCACATGTGACAGACGTGACAGAGTCTGGAGACGCCGTGGAGAGCGGTCTGCTGCCTGCAACATCCTTCAGCATGACCGGTTTGGCAGTGGGTCAGTAATGGTGTGGGGTGGCATTTCTTTGGAGGGCCACACAGCCCTCCATGTGCTCACCAGAGGTAGCCTGACTGCCATTAGGTACCGAGATGAGATCCTCAGACCCCTTGTGAGACCATATGCTGGTGCGGTTGGCCCTGGGTTCCTCCTAATGCAGGACAATGCTAGACCTCATGTGGCTGGAGTGTGTCAGCAGTTCCTGCAAGATGAAGGCATTGAAGCCATGGACTGGCCAGCCCGTTCCCCAGACCTGAATCCGATTGAGCACATCTGGGACATCATGTCTCGCTCCATCCATCAACGTCACGTTGCACCACAGACTGTCCAGGAGTTGGCGGATGCTTTAGTCCAGGTCTGGGAGGAGATTCCTCAGGAGACCATCCGCCACCTCATCAGGAGCATGCCCAGGTGTTGTAAGGAGGTCATACAGGCACGTGGAGGCCTGTATGACCTCCCACACACAATACTGAGCCTCATTTTGACTTGTTTTAAGGACATTACATTAAAGTTGGATCAGCATGTAGTGTTATTTCACTTTAATTTTGTGTGTGGCTCCAAATCCAGGCCCCCATTGGTTAATGAATTTGATTTCCATTGATGATTTTTGTGTGATTTTGTTGTCAGCACATTCAACTTTGTACAGAACAAAGTACTCAATGAGAATATTTCATTCATTCAGATCTAGGATGTGTTATTTGAGTGTTCCCTTTATTTTTTGAGCAGTGTAGTTAAAGTCTGGTCAGTTCAAGTATTTTTTTCATTATAAGCCAGAGAGGACCAAATGCGATTCAGAGTCTCACAGACAATAAAACAGCCATTTAATTTAGTGCCTATATAAGGTTTTAAATCAGACACTTATTTTTAGTTATATATATGTAAATGTTGGGAGATAATTGGGCAGATTGCTACATTAGCTTAATAACGTCAATGTTGCCGACCTGAGAAACCTGGATTAATTAAATAATGGCCTCTTGTGAAAAAGTAGGAGGTTAATATTAGGTAGTTATATTCCACATGTAAAGACAGTCTGAGTTGCCAAAATGAGCTAAAACAGGGGTCCTTCAGATTAACCATTAGCCTGCCATCTCTGACATCCGTTTAGCTAAGGAAGCTAACACTGATAACCTCTCAGATCTCACTTCAAAATCTTAACTATCCCTCTAAAAGTAGAAAATAAATAAAAAAACATTTTGTCAAACTGTAGTTACAAGAATATCACAATTTCTCCCACCTTATAGAACCAATTGACACCAAACTTCGTTTTTGTCCTATAACTTCAGCTACATCACACAAGACAAAAGCACAGGAGCGCTCGGTTTGCCGAAGAGCAGTGAAGCAGTCACCGTTGGAGGATTGTGGAGGGCTCAGTTGGGCTCCCAATTCTTAATAAACGAGGATCACCCGATTTTTTTTTTTTTTTTTATTGTCTCCATTTATTTATTTCTTTTCTTTTGTTGGAGATTTTCGCAAGTTCGAAAAGAACACCTGATTTTACCCCGAGCCTGCCAGCAGCCTCGCTGTGTGACTTCGCCCACTTTCGCCCTCCGGCTTGGTAAATAAAACACACTGCTGTAAAGAGCGACTCCACGGATTCCTTTCACCAACACTGTTGAAGGACAGATTCTTGCCTGACAGCACCTCCTCTCCCTGTCACGGGGAGAAGGATGAAGCTCTGAAAGCAGCTTTAATCTCTGCTTTTCTTAGCCGTAGCCAAGGCACCGCTGGATCAGAGAAACCTGACGTCTCACAACTGATCAGATTCTCGTCAGTTTTGTTTTTTTTTTCCTTTCTGTTTTTGTGTGCGCTTTTCTACAAAAGATTTGCATTTGCCTTTACTTTTGCTGAAGCTTGTGCGTGAGGAAACCTTTTTGTTCAATTCGCAGTCTTACAAAAATAGTATTTGTTGCTTTGAGGTAAATTCAAATTCTTCGCAGATATGTAAAATAAACGTGAGTTTTCTTTGCTTCGTCGTACCAGTTTGGTGAAAGGCATTTAAAGAAAAATAAATAAATAAATAAAATCTAAATAAATGTATTGTAATATTCAAATGACATCTCGACATGCAATTCTACACACAAGAGTTGTGATAGTACCCATGGATAAATGAGTCTATATATCCGTTAGCGTAAGTTTTGTTTAAATATCACTAACATGAAGCAGAAGCTCCGTCTCTTTAAGGACTGACTGGGGTCTCGGGCTCCCTACCGCTTGATCCACAGCCGGGTTCAAAGGTCTGCCAACGGTTTCAAATGCATCTGCCTCCCAACCACCTCGCTGTCAATCAAGGCAACTCTCTGCAGTATTGCATAAGCTCACAACTATGACAACTGTTGCTCAAAACAGACAGCCTCGTGGTGTGCATTGTTGAAATGTTCAAGCGGGGATCCAGCTTAAACGCAAGTTATCCTTTTGTCACCAAAGGATTAAGGTTCTATATAATCCCGTACCATTTCTGAAAAAGCTCCGTAATCTGTTGGAATTTTGTCCCATCCGTTGTGAGCTGAGGTAATACTTTTTATTTTTCCCCCCACCCAGTGGTATTTAATTGCAACAAAGCCCTCGATTTTGCCCTGTGAGCGGTGGTGGCAGCAAAGAACAGGAAAAAAGCCGCAGGAGCTGGAGAGTTCAGCAGCTCATTTGTTTCATCTTTGTCCTTAAAGAGGCGTCATATAAAAACACACTGAGGAATTGCACTTTTATCAAGTAGAGGATAGTTAAGAGAAGAAATATGAAACGAGCTCCTCTCCATGTGAATTTTTGGTAGATAAGGGTCTACTGATTTTCTGTAGTCTCCATGACTTGACAAAAGGACTACAGCACCACTAGAATGAAAGGATATGGCTTCCACAGACCAGAGTGAACGTTAAGGGATAAATCATGGGGCCAGCAGTGTCACGTTGACGGTTAGCTTGTGATATTAATTGCGTTTTTGCTCATTTAACAGGTTTACATACACATTTGTATGAAAGCTTCACCAAATGAGATCATTTCACAGTGAAAGACGTAATTTAATCTAACTTGACGTCCCAAGGCTGCTTTTATTAGCCACCGGACTAAAAGGTGTGGTCTGCTTATTACATTGCTAACCCCATTTTGAATGTATGCCTTTAAATCTTCCGATACTATCGGAAGCAGAGAGGCACCGAGAAATCGGTAGTTGATCATCATCTATTCGACTCAACAATCTTTTCTCAGTTAGTGATAGATGTACTCTTAGTACTGCTCAGTGCTGTTACTGAGTGGAGAAGGGCTAAAGTTACCTATTTTCACTAACTGTGAAGCCTTAAAGTCAAATTAATGTAAAAAATGTTAGTTTAAAAGGAGTGTATTTCTTACAGCTTGCTAACATTTGGCTTGTTTGTTCAGTCTGCGAGAGAGCAAGAGGCTCAACAGATAACAGGAAGGCTGAACAGAACAACAAAGTCCTTTGGTGCTTTAAAACTATTTAAATGTTGACAGACTTATCGATAAAAATGTCCGGCTCAAGGTCAGAATCTGAAGGACTCAACACGCGCTTGCCGTTTTCACAATGTGAGCCATGTAATTCACACTAATCGCCAAAATAACCAAGGTCAAAATGTCAACATGATTATTATTTTGTGTTGGTCTTGATATATTTATAAAGTCTGCTTATGTGAGGAAGGCTAACAGTAGTGGCTTTTTTTATATAGTTCTACCATCTCATGTCATCGCGGTTAAAGAGAAATTGTCGTTAGCCTCCTGCATATCAAAAATTTCTGAAAACTTGGAAGATTCCGACTCGACTTATTTAAAAATGGGTCTGGAAATCGAGTTTTAGAGTTTATCATTGAAGAGTGTCTACACTATGTTATTATATGGCCACAAGGCAAATACCAGCACATGTTTACAAGTGAAATCTGCGATTATTATATCCATTTTCTCAATAGTTGTAGAATTCCAAATCCTGTGCAGGACCAGCAAAACACAGGTTTGGAAATTCTTCAATTTCAAAGACGTGCGTGTAACATCAACGTGGTATTCAATCACTGAGCAAACAGCAGCGAAGCAACTCACTTAAAAAGGACGTCAAGTCCAAATCTTTGTGATTAAGCCTTTAACTATGTGCTCCACTAATGTGTATCTAATATGAACACATGAACACATTTAAGTTCATGAACATAAACGGTTTGCCCAAATATGTTGACACCAATGTAATGCGAAGACAATTTTTGCAGCAGTATTTTCTTTTTAGAAATAGTTTATATTTGTTTACGTATTTGTGAAAACAGTCACCATGACAGCATAACTTAAGACAGAAAATCTGTGGGGGAAGAAAAATCCAAGCTCCTTTGTCTTCACCCTGTAGTCCTTCTACCATCTGCTGAAATAAACTGCTTGGTCAAAAACAACCAATCAGAATCAGGAGGAGGGTCTTACCTCTGTCAACCACCCTTGTGAATGCGCTGCTCACACTTTCTTCCTTGCTCTTTGCTATGCGACAGCTAGTACTCCCGCAACTCAGGCTGCCGTGAATGTTAAGATAAGTTAGCAAACTGGAAACCATTTTCCTGTAGTTTTGTTGGTTTTCCACCATTCGTACACAAGCATGATTGACTGCGCTAAGCCCCTTCTCCTTGCTTCGATTGGTTGCTTCTGACCTACAGCAGTTTATTTCTGCAGATGGCAGAAGAACCACAGGAAGAAGGCAGAGGAGCTCAGGTTTATCCGTCTCATTTTATACTATCATGACATATTGACGGGCGTAACAAATATGTAAAAAGAAACAAAAACATATTGGTTTTTAAAAGTTACATACTGCAGCCTGAAGAAGAATTCTGAAAAAGCACCACTGATCTGTCTCTCCTATTTGAAAGAACGCTTTAATAAACTGGCTGAAGTGTTTACAGAATAAATATGTCAAGTGGAAATGTCATCTGTGTGACTCCATGTGTTTTTGACAGCTTACAGCTGGTATAAAATGACTAAACCTCATTTCAGACTCTTAATTAATTTAAAGTACTGTACAATGAGAATCTCCTCGAGGGAAGCTTTTCTTTTTTTTTTTTTTTTTGTTAAATAAAGCTGGGGATGGCTCGTGGAGACGTGACAAACAGTGGCGTTGAGCCGTCGGGCTTTCTAATGTTTACCACTCCGCGACCAAACGCTCCCTCTGCTCCAGCGTGGCTCGCGAACAAGCTAACAGGTGGACGGCGGATTGGATGACAACAGAGGAGGAGCGATTCTTGAGAAACCCCACCAGGGAGCCTACCAGGATCATACGGCTATTCAAGCCAACCCAGAAATAGACGCATTAATTCGCCGACTGTGACAAACAGAAATGCTCAAGCTGTGAGAGTGTGTGATTGAAAATCCCCCTTCGCTTGTGAAAGTGCCACAGCTCGCAGGCTCTGTGCCGTAATCATGTCGTGTTTAAGGTCGTGTTTTGGTTTCGGATCCGTATGTATTTCGATTAGAAGGAAAACAACTTGCTGGTTCGTCCGGAGCTGAGTGCCAAGCAGCCGGTCGCTGCCTCACATGACGGACTGGAGGCCGCTCGAAGAAAAAAAAAGAAGAAAAGTGACGATGTTAACAGACAAATGGAATGAATCCAATGAAGCAGCACCTTCTGAAGACGCGTGTGGTGGGATTACTCATTGAAAACTACTGAACTGGTGCTGCGTATCTGCCCCCCCCCCCACCCACCAACAGGCGACGCGATCAAACACAGACTCCGTCATGGACCAAACAAGTCAGGCTCCTCTTGCAGCTCCAGCTGACGGTTGAACTGCTCGATCTCTTCGTTGGCCTCAGAGACGTATTCTTTAATGAACTGCTCCATGTCTTCAGAAACAGAAATGTAAGGAAAAAAAAAATACAATCAATAAATAGAGCAGGATATCCATCTGCGGACTGAGTTATGAGTTGTTGTTCTCAGCTCTTCTTGCTCCTTCTCAACCGACTTACATTTACCAGACTGTAATAACGCTAGGTCAGGCTGACGCTGTGTTTTTATTAAGGGTGTCTGCTTGTGGTTACTAAGCATGAGTGACATATTAGGATCAACGGGGAATAAGCTGCCGAGTGAAGGCGCCCATTACAAAGGATACTGGGATGGAAGCTCCTTTTTTCTCCGAAGATGTCGACGTATTGATAGCCATTGTAGAAATAACCTGGTGGCAGTGGATCCAAGTGTCGGGCCACCTGACGAGAAACCATAATGTATATATTTTTTTAAATTTAAAAACACACACCATTGTTGCACACCTGAAATAAAGCCAACTATAAAACAAAATATAATATGAAACAACTTTTTTTTAAAAACAAGCCATATGTGTTATTAACACGGCTGATTACTCTGAACCTCAAGAACATTTTATCATTTACTTCAGTACATGTTTGGAGCAAACTTAAATGATGATGAGGTGCAAAGATTCTTTGAATTCAAATATGATGGGTGGCATGTTTTTAAATTTACAAAACAAGCTGATTTTTCTGTTGTCGGAATTAGATTACGGAATAATGAATAATACAAACATGGACTGATGAGCGTGTGTTCCGTTCTGGGTTTTCAAATGAAAATTTTAAGAAAAAAGAAATTTGAGGGTTAAATGTGTGGATAACTATGTTATTGTATATAGTTTTTTTTGTGTGTTTGTTTTGGATTTTTTTGTCATTACACAAGTTTTTCTTATAATTTCTTTCTTTTTTTGAAACCCATAAGGCAATACACGCTCTGAGTCCATGCTTGTATCAATTTGTGAGTTCCGTAATGGATTTTCAAAAAACTTTCTTTTTTTTTTCGGAAAACAAAAATATTTGGGGGTTACACGTGTGCATAACTATATTATTGTATATAGTTTTTTGTTTCTGGATTTTTTTTTTTTTTTTGTACGTTCGCCGTGGCGATTTCCATCAGGCAACTGTGTCAACGAGAACTGATTTCAGCAGTTCGGCCCGACCATATGCCAGCAACTACAGGAAGTTCGCAGTGGTATTGTGACCAATATGAAGAAGTTAACCTATTGATTTTGCTTTATTAAACTGAAACATAAAAGGAAGGAATAATATAAACAATTGAACTGAGTGATAGAATTATATAAGAGCAAATATTTTGCTCTTAAACGCAATACTTCAAAAAAAAAAAAAGTATTTCTTAGTTTTTGGGGGTTTTTTCCACCAAAATGATTCCGTTTCAAGAAGAGCACAATACAATAAAGCTGTCAGAGAATCGCAACACCAGGACAGTTGAACTGTAATACCCATACTAACCGGACCAAAAAGTGACCGTTGGAGTGCTTTAAGCAGCACAGTGACCTGTAATTTTCTGTCACACACATCACATCTGGGCTTTTGTTTCCCCTCTGGTCTCTCCCTATTTTCATGGAAGCAATAATGTAATTGTTCTAAAACAGGAATGTAAAAAACAGTCTGGTGATTATCTGGGAGCAGGAAGGTGGGTGGAGCGTTTTGATTCAAGTGGTCAAGGACAAAAGGCTGGGAACCGCAAAAAGCTATACAATACACTCACATGTATGCTCTGGATTTCTTGTGTCGACAGGGTGTTTGGAGTCTTCTTTGTTTTCTTGGCCTGCTTCTATAAACATCAAAAGAAAAAAAAAAAAGAAAGAATAGCTTTCACTCTCTTTTCTTCCCCAACCTTAGAATGTATCTAGGCAGTCGTAACTGACCTGTTTGGTACAGAGTCTCAACCAGGCCTTCACCTCGTCCTGGATGAGACCAACCCCGTCGAAGGTCAGGTAGCAGGAGGGGCTGGTCTCTTTGTGGAGTGGGGTCTCGTCCGGGATGATGGTGAGGCTCCCGCTAACCGCATTGAAGCGCACATCCATCGATCCAGCCGAGTCTGCAGGTTTGACAGATGACTTGAGTTTATATTTGATTGATTGACAGCACTAATATAAATCAAACCAGTCTCTACCAGTCTTGGTAGCTCTGGTACCAAAAGTGGAAAAGTAAAATTATATCAAAAACAGAAGCAAGGTCTATTTTAGGCAAGGTTTTCAGGATCCAGAATCTGTTCTAGATCTGTTCCAACTTAGCAAAATATGCGATGCATTTAATAATGCCAATTTTTTATAACAAAATGTAAAACTCCCACCTGAAAATCTGACTTTCCCCCAAATGTTGTAAACATTTCCTCTGAATGGACTCGACTTTAATGACGACTTGATTGCTGCAGAACAAACAAGACAAGCATTTCATCAGAAATGACACCTAAAAATATAAATGAACAATTTCCTAAAAAAAAAAAAAAAAAAACTGGCAAGCATTCTGTAGCAATAAAAACAATTTTTACAACAAAGCCTCAGATTGCACTGCCATCTCAGGTGCTTCCATACATGGAGGAAAAGGCAGCTTATGTAATAAAGCCCTGCCAGCTCATATCTGGAACTTCTGTCACATGTAAGAATGTATAAAGGAGGGAGGGGATTAGAGGGTGGAGGGAGAGGGCTTTTTTTTTTTTCCATCTCACCTTTACAGCGGATGACAAACAGAGGCCTCTCTAGGGGTCGGCTGAAAGCCACACGCTGCTGGGTGACGCTCACAGTCCCCGAGCCAGAGGAGAAGCGTCCTTTGCACCTGGAACGCACGGCAGCATGTGCACATTACACAAACGGTGAGAAATCGAAGGCCGGAGCGGCACGGTCATCTGCGGGTTAAAACTGCAGCAGCTCCGTCCTCCATTTCTCGTGTGTCGACCACGACAAAAAAAAACAAAAAAAAAAACAAAAAAAAAGTTTCCCGTGTGACTTTTACGAGCTCTGGAGCGGCGTGACTCATCCCTCGCGTGTACGAACACGACCAAATTACACAAATTACTGCCTGCAGATGAGCACATTAATAGGCTCTGGTCAGATAGTGTGTGTGTGTGATCTGACGGGAGGATTTAGCAGAGGTTCATATTAGGCTGACCAGTGAGGCATGAAGGCTGACTGGCCCTAGTCCAAAGAAAGAGACCCCCCGCCCCCCGTGTGTACATGGCAACCGCACAGCCAGCTGCCTGTTGCCGTGCGGCCGGCAGGCTGCTGGTGAGAGAACATGAGACGCCTTGAGGGCCTTTTCCAGCAATCAGCGGACGACGGCCCCCGCCACTGCTGACGAGCGCCAATTAAACCAAGAGCATGGCGACGCGAGCGGCCTTACCATCCAGGGTAGAGGACGTAGCGCGCTCTCAGCATCTGCGGCTCGCCAAAGCTGCTCTCAGACAGTATCAGGCTCACATCTTCGTCCCTGATCGAGGAGGAAACGATACAGATCAGCCGCTTCACACTTCCTTCACACAAGTACAGCACAAATCGTGCCAGCAATGCATGAAAAAAAATAAATCAACAAACAGGACTCGCAGAGGTATTTGTGCTGCTTGGATTTTAAGGCTGTCATGCTACAAACTACAATGTGTTTAGCAAGGATTTTATGTGACAGATAAACACAAAATTGTGCAAGATTGGAGAGGAAATGATAAATGCATCTTGAAATTTTTTTGTAAAAAAATAAATAAATAAAAAATCTGAACAGAGTGACATGCATTTCTTTGTAAATGACTGTCAATAATTATATGCTGGTATATCACAGGTGAAGGGCTAAACAATGAGACTGAAAAACATTTCACAATATAAGCATTTCATATCAGGCATATCAGTAATTGCTGATTTTTTTTTTTTTGCGTGAAAAATGTGAAATCCTCCCAAACTAGTGCTTCATCTTTTATCCAAAGTTTTCACTTCACACCATTATTTATTTTTAAGCAGTTATAAGGCAAAGAGGCAAAACCTGACACTGACGCTGTACAAGTTACT
The DNA here is from genome assembly GCA_010277075.1 of Poeciliopsis retropinna. Classification (NCBI taxonomy): domain Eukaryota; kingdom Metazoa; phylum Chordata; class Actinopteri; order Cyprinodontiformes; family Poeciliidae; genus Poeciliopsis; species Poeciliopsis retropinna. Next base: position 6,479,270 of record VMRM01000028.1, read on the forward strand.
CAACAGGTTGTTGCTAGACAACCAAAGAGTGAGTGAGGTAGTTGATGCCACCAATTTTGCTTAGCTGGTCTTGAGAAGTTGAAGTCTTTCCTCTACCTACATTCCCCAGAACGCTGTGCGATTTTGGATCAGAGTTCGGTGAATTTTCTATACATAGTCACCTTCCAAAAATAACATTTAGGATTTTATTTTGGGAAAAAAAAAAAATAAAATAAAAAAATCAACCCTTTTTTTTTTTCAAAATGTGATTTAGGGTAAAGGTCAGTTTGGCAAGAAATGACTTAAGCCACTCCTTTAGAAAGGTCACAATATTGAATATTCTATGAGACAAATTATCTATTGATATTGATCACGTGTCTATCGCAATATAGTCACAAAAGTTATGTGAAACAAATTTGCTTATTTGTTCCTATATGTGCTATAGTTAACATGTTATTGTTTTTAATAAGATAACTTGTATTTTTGCTTATAGGTTTCAATATTTATTTTTAAAAAATAATGGAACATAGTTTACAAGTAAAAGACAAAAAAAAAAAAACTCATCAAAAAGAAAACCTGCTTCAATTTTTAGCATGATTCTTCATGATTTTTCATGGATTGCACAGACGTCTTAAGAAAACTGCTAAAGCTAGCAGTAAGCTAGCAGTAAGCCTGTCGCAAGAAGCAATAATCATGCAATAAATGAAAACGAGGTGGATCATTTTCATTTGCATGACTGTTTCGTAGAAAGACGAGAAAAACAAAGTCTGCATGACTAAAGTTTCAACTCGACCTTTTTTTGACAGAATTTTTCAAAGTACTTCATAATTAATTTTATTGATAGTTTCGGTTGAATATTTATTTTGGATATTTAAAATGTCTTCCAATTCCTGTGTTAAATGTTTGTTAGAAGTTGATTGATCTTTAAGAGTTTGTTCGTGCATTGTGCCATTATTGTTATATTACTTGAAAGTAGCGTCAAAACATCAATATTATTATTCATCGCTATAATTTCTATTGCCAGCAAAATCTGGACAGGCTTTTTGTCACCTTTACATTTTTTTAAAAAATTGCCAATTTCTTTAAAAGTTATTAGGAGCTACAAAGGAGGGACTGAAGACCCACAGGTTGCAGACCACTGGTCTATCACAGAAAATTCTGATAAAACATATTCCAGTTTGTAATGCTAATGCGACAAAACGTGAAACGAGAAAAGCTTCCGCAAGGCTCCATGCATCTAAACTAAGCCAGAAACTGATTAAAAAAAGCATATTTCTGTGCCAAATGAGCAGCGCTCTGACCCCGCCGGATTTAAAAATAGACGTCACAAAGCTGAATAGAATATTTTAGGCGAAGATAAAAGAAGTCAAACGACTGTTTGCAGCATTGATCACGATTCTGTGGGCGCCTACCTGGTGACAGCTCCTCTCTCCGCCGGTATGAAGGCAGCGGTGGGGTTAGCGGAGCGTACCAACTGCTGAACATGCTGCATGAGAGGGTGCTTCTGCTCTGCTGTCAGCCCCGTGAACACCACTGTACTCACAATACCTGGCAATACAAACACAGCACAGGCGAAAGTGAAAAAAACAAACAAAAAACTGCGGAACTCAAGAGGAATATGGATTTCATTCCCATAAAATACAAAAATACCTTATTTTTATACTAGGTTTGATTTTACTGCTTTGTTCTTTTTTTTAAATCTAAATTTGAAGTGATGTTTGTATTCCTTTTGCTGACTGGTGAAGGGGGGGGGCGGGAAAAACCCCAAACATTGTAGCAAATTTAAAGAAGGTGTTTGATGGAGTATTTTTACCGCTGTGAACACAGCGGGACTAACCTTGACTGCACTGTTCCAACAGCTTGGGAAAAGCAAACCTGAAGTGAAAGACAAGACACAGAAGAACTCAAGTTAAATTTACAAGACGCTTGAGAATAAGGCTGGGCTGACTGCCAGACATACTAATGCATCTGTAAGTCGGACACATGCGGGCCACGGCTGTGCAGCAACAAATTAATTCCACGTTACCTCCTTAAAAAAAAAAAATCCATCACGAGAATTTTTTTTTTTTCAAGGTATGATCAAAATATGTGATCGTAATCACATATTTTGCTCTAAGGTTAGTCTACGTTTCTAATTCTGAGCCAAGGGTCCCGGCTAACACGGCTAAAAGCTCGTAGCCGCGGTAATTAGAAAGGCATTTATCTTTTCCTGTGTGTGCATGATGAGCTGCTGCACACACGGCAAAAAGAAGGGGTCAGGTCTGATTGGGGAGCTTCATTCAGACGAGTGCCGTGGTTACAAACGTGGATCTTGGAGGGGATTGTAGATCTATGCTGATTCTAGGTCAAGCCTAAGCTGGGATAGCCTCACACAATTAACGCAACAGTTGTGGTTTACGGCCTTCTACGGTGACGGAAAGCGTGATGAGCTTCTGTTAAAATTTTTTGATCTTTCTCTGGTTCTGATTTTGTCTTTTTTTTTTTTCTGGCTCCACTCATTTTTGCCTCTTTCAGTGACAGACTGCTGCATCCTAAGTGCACAAACGAGCGACATCAGAGATCCTTCCTCTCCTCCCAGCAGCTGTTAGACACTAGAGCCCTCACTGCTTCCCACAAACTCAAAAAGTGTTTACGGCCTTGCTGGTATTTGCACAGCATCATTTTTAATTGCGCTGAAACGATTACTGGATTATTAGTCTACTGATTCAGTAATGAATATTTGTTAACTGGAGCATACAGACTCTAAAATATGCAATTTTCTGAAAAGACAAAACAGAGCAACACGGAACAGAACTGAACAAAAACTTTTTTGTGTGTAAAAATGTTCAAAGCTCAAATTAGATGCCTAATTTTAGCTTTAGCTGGTTCAAATTCCAAAAAGAAAAGAAACTTATATTAATCACCTTTTGCTATCCAGTTATTAATTGAAAAAGATAGTCAATGGAACTGACTTAATTGCAGATGTGTCCGTTCCGACACATTTTAGGCAATAAAATATTTATTTTCTTATTTAAAAAACATATTCAATTGTTTGTTTATTTACATTTTTGCGTATTTTTAATACTGCTTATGTGGTTAGATAAAATCTGTAGAATGTGGCGATTGTTTTTTTTTATCTAATTAGTTGATTAATTGTGAAAATAACTGATAGATAATTTAAATAGCATTTCTGCCGCTATCTGCACAGGGTTTTTAATCACTTATTGTAAACAGTCTGCTGTCTATTTCTGCTCCAACACACCTGGACATTTTGTAAGTTTTTTTTTTTAAATTAACTGCCCCATTTTACACTATTTTGTAAAAACTGCACTGTATTTCTGTTGGAAGTTATTCAATTTTTTATTCATTTTATATTTTTATTTTTGTGTGAACCTACCTGCTTTCTTTGTTACTTTGTACCAGAATTTCCCAACTGTGGGACAATAATAATAAAAAATAAAAAAACATCTAATTTTCCTATTTTTGTAAAGAAAATCTGCTCCCAACACTGGAAGGGAATCAGACCCACCATAGTGTTTTTTAAGCTTTCAGAACAGGACATCAAAAAAAAAAAAGAATCCAATCTAATCTTTATGTTAAGTATAGTGGCCAGCTCATCTTGGCCTTGCAGTCAAAAGCACCCTAATAATCAGAGTGCAATGTCATATTGAGTACAGCAACAAGAAGCACTATAAGCTGCATCTAAAGCCAGCGACAATAGCAGAGTGAGATTAAATGTAGGGATGATCCTCTCTGATAAAAAGAAAAACGAAAAAAAAAAAAAAAAAAGCTCAGCCTTTAGCTTTAATAGCTGAAAGTGTCATGTAACCCTGTTCTGGAAACATCCTGTGATCGCACAAATTTATCAGCATACAGTCCTATTTTTAATCTTCTCGTCTCACCACGTGTTACTTGAAAGCACAAATAATTCACATTCACTTCAGCTCAACGAGAAAACAGACAACAGCGACTTTCCAAACTGTGCACACGCTTTGAAATGTTTCTCAATCTGTGACGTTACGGCCTCAACGGTCAATTTATTCGAGATCCAACGTGACAGGCCGACGAAAAATAACTCGTATTTTACGTTGCTGGAATGAATTCTGTTGGAATTATTTGTAAAAAAAATTCCAACAGACTTTTTTTACAAATAAAAATGATTAAAATAAAAAAAGATCGACTTCGTTGGTCGATTATAAATCTCACAAATCTAAGAAAATCAGGGCTGATAAATTGGCTGAGCGATAAATCGGTGCACTCTGAGTTTTGTCATAATATTAACAAAGTTTGCAAAAACGATAAAATAAAAGTGCTAAATGAAAACCGAGTTCAGCCATGATTGTATTATCGGAGGTGCGGCCGCCACTGGCAGCAAAGCTGAGTTCCTGAAACCTCACCAATGTTCCATGCAAGACGCCAGCGGGTTCACACAGGCTGTGACGGCACCGACAGCGAAACGAGCCCGGACGGCCGCATCTGGGTGGAACAGCACGGCCTGGACCACATCCAGAACGTCTGTGTATCTGAATGAGAGAAAGTGAAATCAGTCGATTCAATTAATTCAGAAATCGCTCAACAATAAAATACTACACTAACAGAAAATGAAACGACAGGAGTCTGTTTTTTGCTTGATGTTTACTCCCGCTAAGATGATTTTTTTTCTTTTTTTTTTTTTTTCCCCTACCCGGGTGTGAGCAGCAACAGGCGAGGCTTGCCTCGTCCTCTTCGGCTCTCTAGGAAGCTCGACAAATACTGCTGGAGGTGTGAGGTTGAGAAGCTGTCAGGTTCATACACCACCCACCTGTGTGTGTAATGAACAGAGACGTTTGTTTTGTCCTATTTGTTTTGGTCGGACGTGTCAGATCTGTTGTGGCCATTTATTTCCGAAGAACAAAAAAATAAAGTAAAAATTAAAATAAAAATTGCTTACTTTCCATCTTCTTTGGTTTGGTCCACTAAGAAGTAAGAAAGGATGTTCTTATGGCTTCCTGGCAGTCCAGTGATGATGTTAATGATAACCTTAAAGTATGTTCAAAAAGATATTTTAAATGGGTTATCTCTATAATCATTACAAACAGAAAGTAAGAGAGGAAATAAAAAAAGGTTTTCTCGTCAATATTTTTATTTTTTATTTTTTTAAAAAGATGAAATTCTCTCACCTTATCTCCCTTCTCTTGGGCTTGGTTTGTGAGCTCTGCAGAGGGGAACAGCGCCTCCAGGTGGTCGTACAGAATGGGCTCCTGACCGATGCTGCTCAAAGCAAAGTGCTGAAGAAACCTGGTAGAGGTCAAACACACACACACACAGTCCGCATCAGAGTAAGCGGGTAAGCCGAGGGACAGTGCCGTTTTCGTGCATTTTTAACGCCAACGCTTTTATTTTTTGATCAGTTTTGCTCAAGCAAGTTCTGCAGCAAGATATAGATCTGATCCAGCTTTTAGATACGAACGCGGACATGGGGGTGATAAAGCTTTTTCATTACTGCCAACTGGGAAGATCATTTAAAGCTCAATTTTGCAAAAGAGGGTGATTAACTTCTCACTGCCAAACATGGGGGACCCAGGTGGACATTTTGAGAGAGAAAAGCCATGTAAGAGAGATTCACTTGAAAAGTAATTCAGATTTTTTTTTGGTGGGGGAATTTTATGTGACATACTAGCAGAAAGTAGAGCATAAATGTGAGGTGAAAGGCGAAATGATACAAAGGTAGTTTTTAAATTGTATGAAGGGAAAAGCTGCATAAACTTGTGGCTATAAGCCCGTTTGAGAACAAAAGATATTCATGTGTTGGAATTTAATCTGAGAATGTGTGAAAATTAAAGGAGTTTTTCAGCTTCACAGTATGATTTTGTGGAACAATCAAGTAACTCTGTTGCATCCAATTGTTGTAAAAATGTTAGATATATCAAATATAACTTAAAAGAAATTTGATTTTGTAATTGAACGTCTTAAAATTGGGCCTTTGTCTCTTTAAGAAACTCCTGCTCTTTCTGAAACTCTGCCTTCAGTCATCTCAATATGGCTTCTTAACGTTTTTATCAGCGTTTCACTGAGAAGTAGCTTGTATCATGACCTCAGAAGATGTGCAGTTCCACTAGGTGTTTGCTAATTGCTGTTGGCTAGTCTGCAGGAGGAGCTTTGTCCTTGAAGGTGGAGCCAGTCATTTTGCACACTCCCAATAAAGGCAACACTCCCAACTATGTTTTTGATGAGAGGGTAAGATTATGACATGATGTAAAGCTAAAAGAAGTTTATTTTACATAACAGTGACCTTTTAATTTAATCTAAATTTGAGCCATTCAGCAAAAAAATTGGAAACAATTTTACTTACAAGATGTGTGCGTGTCTACAAGCGTTCAGTAGGTTAATACAATCCAGTCAGACTTTTAAGATTTTTACTGTTATAAAAAAACTTGAAAACCATGAAGACTTTTCATTCTTCACTTCTTCAGGTCTCTTCCATAAAAATTTAACCAATTACACTGCACATTGTGGCTGTAAAGTGAAAGAATGTGAAATAGTTCAAGAAAAACCCAAAATAAGCAAAACTTGCTGAAAAATCATTTCAATATGCTCGCCTTCTTGATTAAGCTACACATTTTATACATGCTCCGGAGTAAATAATCACCTCCTAAATGCACACGGTCAGCACTGTCAAAAGAAATAAACTAGGCTTTAACGCTATTTAAAGAAAACTTATTCATAGCTGAGCAATCCTAGCATCAGGTTTTATTACTTGCAGCGTCCATGTCAGAGCCACTCTAATGCAGTTTGGCAATCTGTGAGTACTAACATTTCCTGCTCTGGCAGCTTGGAGTGTGAAGTCTTGAGGTTGTCTCTGCGCTTAGCAACAGGGGGCTCCTGGCTGTCATGCAGCTTCTGGACTCTGGTGTGCCTGGAAAAAAAACACAACAATTTAAATGCTACATTGCAATATACACATACATTTTTATTTTAAAGCTATTTTTAAACAATTACATTTTTATATTGGTTATAACTGGAAAAGAAAAACCTTCATACATGTTTCTTTGGTTCAAGGACAGCTGTTCTTGGTCCAACAGCTGCAAGACGAATCCAGCTTCTGGATCTTTCCACACTGGCAAAACCTGCAAGAGGGCAAAAGGTTTATTGAAATCGATCTGTGTCTATGTTTCGAATAAGCATACGAGGAAAAAATTCCAAACATTTTTCTGTTAGTGGACAAAACTAAAAGCTACAAATGTAGATTTACATTGTAAATTACTAACAGATTATAGTAACATCATGGTGAGCAGACTAATCAGAATCAATTCCAATTTTTTCTCCTTTTGTGGAGCACCAAAATGGACTTTATCACACTGCGATGTACAAAGTTTAGTTTTTATTCTTCCTTAATGTGTGTTGCATAGCAATGTGGTTATTGAAATGAAACTAATTTTTTTAAGTAAACCCAGTCAGTAACAAAAGTATATCTAAAGGTTTGGGTATCAAATGATTTGCTTGATACCCAAACATAACTGCAGAGTATATGCTGACAAATCTCAGATTAGGGTTATGACCGATTACCTTAGTTATCGATTAATTTATCGATTATTTTGATGATTAATCAATTGGAAAAAAAGTGGCACACCGCAGATTTTTCAATTAAGCCTTTTTTGTTGAATATTATACATACAGTAGAAGACAGCACAATTTATTTTATAAGTAAGAAAATAAACATTTTATTGCCCAAAACGGAATAATGCAGCATTCCTTTAGTGAAAATTTGATAATTTGTAGCAAAAGATACATCTGGAGTTTAAAAAAAAAAAAAAAAAAAAAAAAGCTCCTGACAATATTTAAAAAGCTCAGTCCTTTCTGCATGACCTAATATCAATATATTATAGAGCAAATCTGGAGGTTAAATTTGGATTACCATATAATGAATGGATAGCAAAATTTGTAAAACATATCTTAAAAGCAAAATGTAAATTTTTTTGTGCAATTTTGGCTTCCTGTCACCCCTGACTGTACTGTTCATTCAGCAATTGGCTCTTTTTTTTTTTTAGTTTATATACTCCAGCTAACAATTAATTGATTACTCAATGAGGTGACGATTACTTCAATGATTGATTCATCACGATTAATCATATCAGTTCTATCTCTGAAGTAATATTTCTGTCTTTGATCATTCCGGTCTCCTTTAGACGTTGCACATTTGAAGTTTTACATTAAAAATGAACCACGTCTCGAGTTCTCCAGGGCCGGCAAACGGCTTTAGAGGTTCTCGACTTGATGTCTCACCTTGGCAAAGAAGGCCTTGTAGCTCTTAGATCTAGGCTGAAGAGCAAAGAGTAGACACTGATCCGAGCTGTGCAGAGGGAACGGAAGGTGTGGGAACAGGCTGCTCTCGTACTCTACAAACAGAGAGCCCACACTGCAGGAATCCTGGTGAAAAAGACAACACACACATTTAATGTAACAGAGAATACGAATTTGTGATGAAGTATTTGCTCCCCTGTAGAGCAAATCCTTCATATGACACCTTTAAGTGTGACAAAAACAGGAAGTGTGCTACTGCTTTTTTCACAGCAACTTTTTTGTACCTCCATCATTGAAATCAATAAGTTTTACATCAATAATAAACAGTAAACTTTTTTAAAAATTACACAAACATACAGTGCCTTATAAAGAAAAAAAAAGTCATCTTACCCTTTGAAGTTTAATACTTTTGCCAGATCTCAACCACAAAATTCTATGTTTTTTTGGAAAAAAAAATTGTGACAGGAAAGAAAAACAAATTGCCTTTTTTCTTTCCTTTGCAAGTAAATATGATTACTTTGTAAATATGATAAAATTGTGTATTTTATTTTCTTCCACTTTACAGTTTGGCACTATTTGTCTTGGGCTGCCACATAAAACTAAGTAATATACAAATTGCAAACATTCCAGGGGTTTGACAAAACCAACCCTGGATGACTGGATGGATATAACATCTAACATGCATAACATTAAAAAAAAATTCTCAGTTACGAGACCAAACAATTTTGTGGCAAGGTTGGGTAGACTACGTGAAACTTTTATTTTTTCTGACCAAGATTGATAAAACCACCTTGATAATCCACTTTCTTTTAATAGATACACTTTATTATTATTTAATACTATGTCGTAGTTGGCGCATTATGATTTCTTGTTTCTTGTTCTTTGTTTTCTTTCGCATTATTCTGTTTGTTGTTCCAATAGTTGACATCTTTCTCTGGAAAATAGAGTTATAACTGGATGCTCCGATCAGTCCCGATATCTAATTTACATTATACTTAGAATTAGAATTCATACTTGCACTTATTTTTAACCATTTGAAAGGTTTGTTTCAGTTTACCGAGATAGTCAACCTATTGTTTTTGTCAGTTTCAGTTTCTTTACAACATATTTTCCATTGGCTGTTTAACTTCTAATTACACTGACTGAACAAATTACTGTTGTTTTTACATATTTGACCAATCTTGTGAAGCTGTTGGTGTATTTAAGTGTGCTGTACTGGTGCAAAGTTATCAAATGAATTTGTAATTCCGTACAATTATGTATGTGTTTTTTTAAAAAAAGGAACTTTTTAACTCAATTTATTATCAATTTTATGTATCGGATCGGTGTCGGCCAATACTGAACTGTATCAGTATCGGAAGTGAAAAAATTAAGCGGAACATCCCTAGTTTATCAACAAAGATAACAATTTTCAAACCGTTCAAGGGACAAGTAATCAGATGACAATTTGAAATGTAACAGAGAGGTCAATAATAAAAACGCATACCAGGAGATAAAAGACGATTTTACGAATGTGATCCTTCGAGAGAGTGATGCACCCAAATTGAGAGTGGATGAACAGGAGTCCCTCAGAGAAAAACCTGATTTTACCTGCAGTTACAAATATAACAGAAATTTAGCTTAACTGTTTAAAATTAACTGGACAGACATACAAGACAAAAAGAAAGAAATTCTTCCATAAGAGGCTCACCTTCCTCAGGTGAGCAGAGCTGGCCACCGGAGAACACATAAGCAGCATCTGCTTCAGTCAGGGAAGCTCCCAGATAACTGCCACCCTCTTTCTGTTAACAAAACAGAACAAAGCGTTTTTTGTTTGTTGTTGTTTTTTTTTTTTTATCTGTTGTACATTGTTTCACATAGTAAGACAGGCTGGGGGGGAAAAAACAGAAGTATCCTAAGAAAGTAGCCTAGTTACCATAACGAGATGCAGGGCTTGTTCCGACAGCTTGACGTCAGATTCCATCTAAAAAAAAACAACACAATAAAACAATAAAAAGCCATTTTTTAAATATATTAACAGACAAGTGAAAAACAAGTCGCTGCCATGTTTTTTTTTAAGATTATAAAAGGATGTATTTTCATCAAAACACAAACACACCAGCCAGCAGGCGTAGCGGGGAACATTTGCAGTCAGGATGGCATAGCAGCTGTCTGAGGACACAGTGCCATCTACAGAAGCATAATCAGCAAAGCAAGAGAGAAGAAAGCAAAAGATGAATGACAAACCCCACGCTTGATGCAGGAAACAGAGCTATTTTTAGACTAGTCTCTGCTGTTCCACCGAGACTTTTGTCTTTTTCTGCCAACTCTGGGCCTCTGGATTCATATTGCTTATTTTATAAATCTAATTTACTTTGTGGATTCAATCAGTAATCTATTCTAATAAGACACAATCTAATCTTGTGTAATCTAATCTAATATTGTACCTCTCTGCTGAATGTTGATACTGGACTCCAGAAAAGATTCAGAGTAGAGCACGGTGCCAAACTCTCCCCTGTTCTCCTGCAGGCCTGGGATGTCTCTGATAATCAGGGAGGCCTTTAACAAAGCGCAATTAGTAACAAACACAGAGGCGGAAAATACAGGTGGAAAATCACAATATGAGTTTTGGGCTCACAATTTTATATGATTCATTATGATTTCTGCCTCGATCGATAGTTGTGCAAAGGATCAGCATAATCTGCTCCAGTTTGCTTTGGGAGGCAAAATTATATAAACACAGTAAAGTGTATTTTCCACACTGATGAAGTTTTAAACATGAATCCGTATTCTTTAGTTATCCTTGAATGATTTACTCATTTATTTTTTTGTTCTGGCATTGTCTTCTCTCCTGCTCTTTCCCACTTCACAAAATATGTATGTGATCGAAAGTTTATCAAAAAAGGAATATTGGGGAAAAGGAAAAAAAAAATGCAAGTCAGAAAATAACTGTCACGATGAAAAGAAAAAAAAAGTATTGAATCTCATTCATTTTTCTAGTTTCCTCTTTATCGGTGCCACCCGAGCACACATATGTTCCAGTACCGGCTGCCGTGGCGTAGTTACGAAACGGAGGCCAACGGATGGAGGATTTGTTTTATTTTTCATTTAATCTATTTTTGGACATTTCAAATCAACTCCAAATCTTAGTAAATGAGAATCTAGATTCTTATGTGAATTGGTTTTATTTGGCACACCCCTAACAGCTGTTTTGTTGAACGCCTAAGAAAAAGGTGATTGTCTCACTTACCGTTTTGACTAGATAACGGCTGCCTTCGTCAGTCAGAGGAATTACACTGAAAATTGAAGAAAAGGAGCTTTTTAGAGTCTATAGTATATATTGCTAAACAGGTTATTGTAAAAACAATCAACTGACAGAAGATTTGAATCTAAATATCTGGACATGACGAGTAGAAGAGATAAAACCTACACTCCTCGATTATTTGTGGCTTGAATGCTAAATTCACATTTTGACCTGTAGAGAAAACACATGGAAAGAATTTTAGCATGGTGGCTTGTATTTGTCCCACTACAGCAGCTATGTTAGTATATTTCTACCTGAGATGAGTGCGATAGTGGCCTAAATCCATCGAGTCCAACGCCAGAAGAAACGAGTTCACCGCCTCATCTTCAGCCTACAACGGATTTCCTGATGAGAAATCGGCTCGTCTTATAGCGAACGGTGGAAAACCAGGGCGATTGCTACTAACCTCGGTAAAATTGGAAGTACTAGAGTAGCATTTTATTCCAGAGAAGACTCCTTGAACCACAGCAGAGTAAATCTGCGATGCTACTCTGAAAACAAGACAAGAAACGGAACAAAACTCAACTTTTTTACATTCTGAAATATGCAACAGAAGACAGCAAGGAGATCTAACGAGAGAAAATGAGCATGAAAGATGAAAACACTTACAAGACTTCGGTTTTCTTTTGCTCTGTCACCTGAATCCCTGCGAGAGAAATACAGGTTCATGAATAAAAACACCAGAAATGCTAAAAAATAATGACTACTGCTGTCATTATGCGCCATGTTTAACTGGTTTCTTAAACTCACATTGAATTCACTTTTCATAATATTTGGGATTTTATCTGACCGATCAACCTTTTACAAAAAAGAAAAATTGAAAAAGAGATTTGCAGAACCTCTTTTATAACAAAAAAAATTACTTTTGGAGAAAAAAAAAAAAAAGAATAACAGATTCCAAAATTTTATCGATACTGAATGAAAGATTTGTTTATTTTATTCAATTAATCTCACCAAGATATGGGGTATGAGTAGTCTCAAAGAAATATGTTCGTGAACAGGACAAAGGGCCTTTGGGGGCCACACACTGTAGAATCTGAGAGAGACACAAACAGAAACATAATGAGCTCATTTGGGGAAAAAAACATCAAAAGTGTGCCACGCCGCTCGCTATTCCGCATTACATCACCAGATGGCGCCGCAGTCTTAAACATTACCTGGACAGATAGCCTACTGGTGTGGTTATTGGTGTGCAGAGTGTTGGTGCCTCTCACCATGTGTCTGGCAGCAGAACCCTGAGGCCCTGTGTTGCGGACCTGATGACTCTCTGAGGGAAAGTTGAAGGAAATGTTCTGCAGGTCCTCAGAGGTGGAGTGCTTTCCTAACAGCACAAAGGGCTGCCGACTTTTACTGAAACGCAGTCAAAATGATCAAACTATGTTTTTTTTTTTTTTTTTTTTTTAAATCACAAAACATTTAGTATTTAGAAAATGTTACAAAGATACCTTTTATCTGAGATGTTGTTTGAAATCAGCCCGTGACAGTAGAAAGTACGGAAAGCCTGAGAATGGGTGACAATGCATTTTATGTCATACAGGCATATGGAGTTAGAATTCAGAGAGAATTTAACCTAAATTATTGTTAAGGAACAATACTAAGGCCTAAAGCCACAACATCCATGGCTGGGTCTGTTTAGATGTACCGATCCGATATTAATATCTGTTTTGGTCCCGATATTGAAATAAAACTCTACATCGTGCATCGTGACAACATGCCTGATCCATAAGGCCAGATCTATTCAGTCTAATTCTATGCGTTGTGCTCTGAGCAACGTCAAGCTATATTATTTATTTTACATTACATTCCTAATATAATTCATAATTGAACTTTCTGAACCATATCAAAAAAGAGTTATTGCAGTTTATTTTTACATGTTTGACCAAGTAAATTTATAATTCAGTACATTTATGACTGTGTTTAAAAAAAACTAAACATTTTCAATCAAATGAGCCCTGTTTTACTGTATTGTATCGGCTGATACTAAACCTTAGATTTTAGAAGTGAAAGAAGTGGACTGAACCATAGTTGTGTTCCAATTTTTCTCTTTAAAAACATAGTGTGACCTCATAGATATTATAATACAATAAGGGAAAAAGTGTCTTCAGTCCATTTCAATTTTTTCTCAACTGCAAAAAAACATTTCTATCTGACACTTACTAATGAAAAGCTAAAAGGACGTTCACTGTTATTTGACTGAGTGTGTAGCATGACGTGGTCGTTAACGCACCTCTCCTGCCTGTGCCTCAGACAGATCCAAGATGGAGAGATGACTCTCCAGGTCGATGCGGGAGAAGAAGTTGCTCCACTGCTTCTCAAAGATTCCCAGGTCCTTAAATCCAACATGCAAGGTGTTAATCTCACTGCATAAAATTGAACTAATATTCTTCTCTTCTTCACGTCCTTAAGGTGACATTTGATACGCCAAATAAAAAAATTAAAGAAAAACATTTGCGTTTGACTAAAGCAATGATTGCTAAACTGAAATATGAAAAATGAACAAGTTTTGATATTTTCTGTAGCTGGGTTGTGATTTATATTTTTGTTAGGTAGAGTTAAAGAATGCCTTGTTTAGAAGCTGCAACGTTTTACCTCTGTTAAGAGATTATCCAGGGACACTGGGTCGAGTCTGTTGTAAACCTGCCATAGCTTCTCACTCATATCCACAATCTATAATTACATAAAACATGGAATAAGCTACAAAACATCACATTTTCTGCTTTTTGTTTGGGAAACCGTAACGATTCTGACTTTGATGTGAGCACACCTTGTATTTGATGGTAAAAAAGCTCCCACCGCCTATTCCTTCAAGAGCAAATGCTTGAATCAGGGGCCACTTTTCCACCATAAACACATCAAACTTCTGGATGTGCCCTAAAATAAAAATAAAAACAAAAACCAACAACAGTTAATGTAAAGTTATTTGTACTTCTTTTGTAGTCACATGGAAACAAACTGCTGACCCATTACGTCATCAAAACGAAACTTCCCAGCCATAAACGCATCACGCTCGCCTTCTCCCATTATACATGTATGCAGTTGAGGACACTTTCCCAGACTTCAGTTCAATTCAAAAATACTTTATTGATCCTAAAGGGAAGTTAAATTAAAATAAATGAAAATTATTTTTATCTTTGTCCTTGACCCGAGGTATGTTATGCCTGGTCAAGTTGCAAAAATATGTTTTTCTGCTCAAAAACTTGAAACAATAGTGCACTTGTACAATGTTAAAACTTGAGTATAATTCAGTAATGTTGAAAAAAAAAAAATAATTGGAAGGCTACTGTACGGCTCCATAATCTGTTGTCATTTAATACAAATATATTGTTGCATTAAAATAGCTTTTTTCTCATTTCTGACAGCTTCCTTCAAATGAAAGTTGGAGAAAGTGAGCAGCGATATTTTATTTTGCTTTATCGGATTTTTCAAAGAATAACTGGAAACTTAATTGTGGTATAACATAATTGTAATATACATCATCATTGTGACATAAAATAATCTATATCACGGTATATAATACATCTTCCTCACCTTTGAGATTATGCGTTACATAAAGTACATACAAATTTGGTACTTTGGACTGCGATCACGATATATCTTTGAGCACGTGTGTTATTGATAACCACGGGGATGAAAATGACATGCTGCGTACCCTGGGAGCTGTATGCAACTCCAATGCGCTGGCAGTCCTGCACCATCGTAACAAAGCTGGAGATTTTGAATTCTTCCGCTGCTTCTTCGTCTTCATACTGTCAGGGGAGATGGGAGAGTTACAGCACATTTATTTAGAGGGACACAGAATGGATTAGATATCAGTTTTTTTAGGAGTAAAACTCCCACGGACTAAAATTCATGTCTTTACCCAGTTCAGCCATTGGTCACTGAAAGATGAAACTCTACACGCTGATGTATTTCTGATCTAAGAATATCGTTCGACACTAGTTTAAAGAAAATTGGCTTAAAAAAAAGGAGAGAAAAAAAATATGACAGATATGGAAAGAGTCTAATACTTCAGAGTAAGCAGCTGACTGCCTGACTGACCCAGACTGCTACTTACTGTATGTTGTGTCAATTTGTCGTAATTTGGGGAATTATGTGAGTCGAATGTTTTGTGGGTCTTTAGAGGAAAGCACATTTTTATTGTGTCTTTATTGCTTCTGATTTCAATATTACTTTTAAATTGTTCATTTGTTCCAATACACGCTTAGGTAAACAAACAGAATAGGATGTGACCATTTACAGCATGCTCAAAAATCTAACGACAAATCTAACAGAAACGGGCTGATTGTGAACATTTTTCTTTGTCGTTCATTATAAGAGTGAAGCAATAGTAAACAAATTTACTGGAAAGCATAACTGTTAGTGAGATCAATTAGGATCTCACTAATTGAGATCCTAATTGATGATAGCATTGCTCTTTTTTTGTTTATGTGGCTCCATGCAAACTTGCCAGTCTATTCCTGTTTGAACAGCTTTAAGATCTGACTTTTTTTAAATAAATATTTACGCTAATTTGTTTGGATTTGAGTCTTGCGGGGGGATAGGGAGGGTCGTTTTGTTTTGCCTTTGTGTGCATGACTCTTTTTAAAATTCCCATCAGTCTGTCTGGCATTTTCCATTCTAGTGGGAAATAAATATTTATCCAATCCTGTTAAAACCAGAATAAAAACTGACAGTAAATGGGGTTGCTGCTTCAGCATCAGGAACAGTGACTGGCTCATATATTTTCACACCACTCTTTAACTGCGAAACGTTTTGCCACTTTTCCAGCAAAACAAAAAGGCCAGAAAAACAAAAACACCCTTTTCTTATGGACAGTAGTGACCCAAAGATACCATACTGCACTAGCAACGTAGCAACGTTCCCATTTATTCTAGGGATAATATAAACAACGCAAAACATAGTCTATCTAATCATATGTGCAGATATTTCACATTAGCTGGCATGTGCAACAATCAGAAGTGTAATAGTGATTATACAGATCACTATTTTATGCATATGTTTGCATTATGTAGAAGGAGCTGAGTGGGGCAGTCGTGTAGAAGGGAGGCAAAAACTTCAGCTCTGACGAGGAGCTGTGTCTCGAGCGAGGTCCACGTTGGTGTTTTAAATGGTTTCCACGGAGATTAAAGAATTTCTCAAATATACATGAAAGAATCAAGGCAACACTCCAGGTATGGTTTTGATGAAGGAATAACATTATAACATGACGTAAAACTCAACAAAGTCAATTTCACATAATACCGCCCCCTTACAGAATGGCTCTCTGACATGCTTATCTTTCTATAAATTCCTCCAGAATTTTTGATATGAACTCATTTTATTTGTTAGGGTTCATTTATACCTACTTCTACGAACTATTATTCATACTCATAAACCTTTGAAGAATTGTGAGGAAGTCTTAAGGCTTCTATTAGGGTTCACCTGTGTCCACGTTAAGGAAGTAGACAACTTTCACAAATGCCAGGTCTCTTGAGGAAAAACAAAAAAACTTCTTACCTCAGCCTCTGTCATGCAGTAGAGCTGCAGGTTCCTCCAGTGTGACACATAAGGCAACAGGTAACTGTAGTTCAGCGGGTTGCAGTAGAGATGGACGCACTCTGCCTTTATCAGTAGGATTACGTCTGACAAGTCAAGACAACGAATGAGTCAAAGGCAGATTCAAATCTAGAACAGGCGGAACTAGACTGGCGGGGCGGGGGGACTCACCGTCCAGCATTTCCTCAGGAAAGTCATCAAAGGCATGCTCCAGGTTTGGCTGATTCCGTTCATACAGCCCATAGAAAAGGTATTTTGCCAGCTCTGTGCATCCCTCGTTATACCTGCTGTCTATTCCTGTTTTTGACAAAAACATGTTGCAATTTGTTAGCGTTTTTTTTTTTTTTTTTTTTTTTTTGCAAAATCAGACATAGAGCCAATATAACCTTGAACCAGAATGTAAACAATGTATATATGTTTACTTACCGAGAGAGCACAAAATGCCATCAGGGGTGACGGAGTCTCCTTCGCAGAGCAGGGCTTGAACCTGACACAGGCGAGAGCAACTGACAAACAGAAGAATACAACAGCTATTAATAAGGCAGAAATTGCCAACAACCACAAACATCATCTTTGTGAGGCTAGTAGATGAACAGCTCTTCTTCAGTCAGAAGCTTCTGTGGGCGCCCTGTGATACAGGTGGCTGCAGGCGGCCCTTTCTACCTGCAGCTATCAGCATGTACTACAAATGAATAAAGTTATTTTGAACTGAACTGAAGATGGTTCTACAGAGCATTGACACAGGGAAGCTGGATACAAATGCACACCGCACTTTCCAGATTTGTATTTGTAGATCAAATCTAAACCACGTATATTATTCCCCTTCCAATTCAGAAATATTATCTATATTGCATTCGTCTGTCACATAAAATCCTATTAAAATACATTAAAAAAAAAAAAGGTTTAAGGGCTATGACTATTTTTGTTTTACAGGACGCTGTTCTCAGAGTCGTTTTGGATTAATACTTATCATTTACAAATCTACATTTACTTAAAATACATTTTTATCACCATATAAATAAGTAGACAGTCTTATGTTATTGTTACGTGCCTTCACTTGTAAGTTTAAAGCATCATTGGGTGTAGAGAATGCTAGCCAAGCATTTTATACGCACGTTACAGTAATTAAAATCAATGCTAATCGAGTTCCAACGGACAGCGGTTGGAGCTAACGTTAGCCTGGCTAGCTTGACAGCTGGAGCGAGGCTTCCCTCCCTCCCCCGTCACAACTTCGATATAAACCGTACCTGACAGCGGGGTTAACGCCAGACAATTTCCCGTTTACTCTGCGTATACCGGCCATAGTTGTGCCTTGTCACAGAGCACAACCTCCCCCTCCCCCCCAAAAAAAACAAGCGAACGCTGTTGGGTTTGAAGGTTTTCGGGCCGACTTAATCGATATTTGTTTCCATCCTCCTGGAGAAAGTCCACACAAGATGGCATAGCAACGGAGCGAACCGTTCGAATCACGGGGGGAGTAGAGGGGGAACGGGTTTGTTATTTCTTGGCGTTTCGTGTTCAAAACTCTAATTATTGTTATTAATATTCACACTTTGACAACTGCTTTACAAACGGTTCCAAACTAACCCTACATTTTAATTCTTAAAAAAAAGCATTGTTGTAAATAAATGTCCCCGATTTTTATTTCGTGGTATGTCCCTTTAAGGGGCCCTTTTGCCAGCTGCAGGCATCAGCTGCGGATGATGGTGCAATCCGGCCATAGCTGTGCAACAATTTAATGTGCAACAATTGCTGATATCATTAGTTGGCAAAGAGACAAAAGTTCCTGTGTTATGCAGACATAGCAGATTATGTCTGCTGTTAGATTTTAGCCTATGTTTTGTAAAGGCTTGTTGGAATTTGGAAGGAAAAATAACTGCCTTTGCTTGATTTTCCTCTTTCACACCACTAGTGCAGAAAACCCCAACAAAATCCCTCGAATGTTATCAAGTTAAGTTTATTTGTACGGCACATTTTAGAGAAGAGGCAGTTCAAAGTGCTTTGCATAATGAAGACATCATTATGGAGCCATCAATTATGAAACAAGTAAACACTACATTTTGTCAAATGCCATCGTCAAAATATTAAAATAAATGCACATCAAATATTAGTTATTACTAATCAGAGGCAACTCTTAAGAAGGTGGGGTTTTAGCCTTGATTTAAAGGAACTCAGTGTTTTTGGCTGTTTTACGGTTTTCTGAACGTTTGTTCCATATTTGTGGCACATAGAAGCTGAATGCTGCTTCTCCACTTTTGGTTTTGGTTCTGGGGATGCAGAACAGAACCAGAACCAGGAGACCTGAGAGGTCAGTGATTCATAAACTAACAACGGTATTTTAAAGTTTATTCTCTGAGCTACAGGGAGCCAGTGTAAGGACTTTGGAACGGGGGTGACGTGCCCTATCTTCCTGGTTTTAGTGAGAACGCGAGCAGCAGCGTTCTGGATCAACTGCAGATTGATGTTTTTAGGCAGATCAGTCTCATTACACCTAAAGATAAACGCATGGATGAGTTCTTTCTTCAGGTGACAGAAGACGGACTTTATAACCATCTTTAGGTGTCTCTTTACAAGTCAAAAGGTTCATGGAGTATGAATACCTTTGCACGTTTGTGTTCACAGGCACGAGGAAGAGCCACACTGTGTGGAACTTGCATGCTTGGTATGCGCTTCCTTACGAGCAGGTGGAATCAGGAAGACTGTTTGCAACAGAGCCAGGATATCCAGTTTCAGCTCTCACCTCAGGTAGACAGATCTGCAAAAGACATGTCTCAAGGTGAGTTGATATTCTCTGATTTCTAATTTCATTTAGAAACAAAACACGTAATTTAGCAATAGCCTTCTTCAAATGTGGCTACTTGGTGTAGGCACTTCCACTAACTGACAAGTGGCTATGCTTTGCTTGACAGACAGGTTAACCGACACAAAGCATGTGATGGCAGTCATTGCCGTGGTGGAGGAATGGGAGTCCTTGAAATCTTTGCTCCAGAACAGCTCCGGAGATAAATGTTTCCGGTCGACTTTTAGCTCTCCGGGATCCAAACAAGTCTGTGGCTTGGCGATGGATTCGCTTTCGATCAGCTTGCACTACAAGGCTTTCAAAGAAGACATGCCAGATGAGGCCATCGGTCAGATCATTGATGGCTGCTTCAAGTCTTGCGAAGGTGGAATCAGCGCATTCCTGCTGTTGATCCAAGGCGGCTATTACACGAAAAAGGAGAGAAGGATGGTCGAGATCCTGCAGTCGCACTTCGGAGCAGAGGCTTTGAGATTCCTGGTCATTCTCTCTGTGGAAGACGGGAAAGTCACCGGCACGCTGGGCGACACCCTGCTGGATTTGATAAACGTGTGCGACGGCAGATATTGTCGCATCACGTCGTCCACCGCAAACGGCGGTCTGCATGCGTTGGTCGAGATGGTGAACAACGTGCGCAGCGAAAACAGCGACGCCGGTTACACAGAAGCCATGCTGGAGAAATCAAAGAGACGGAGTGCGGAGGACTCGGCCATGAACATGCTAAAGCAGAAGGCGCGAGAGGCGGAGGAGAAAGAACAGGCCTTTAGGGAGAAGGCGAGAAGGGAGGATGAGAGAAGAGCCAAGGAAATGGAGGACCTGAAGATCAGACATGCAGAGGAAAGAAGGAAGGAGGCAGAGGAAAAAAAACAATATGAAACGGACAGAGAGAATATTCAGGAGGCGATGATGAGCCACAGGTCAATGCTGCAGCTGCAGGAAAGAGAGCCTGATGGTAAGAGTCATACCTCAGTTTCCTGTTTCTAAAAACAAAATATATATATATAAATATGATGAGACGTAGCTAAAATAAACTCATATTATTTCATTTCCAAAATAATTGGAAAGTTGTTAAATTAACTTTTGCTGCTACTCTTAATTTTTGTTATTACATTGAATATAATTTTAGATTTCTGTGTATATTTCGTCCAGGCTGACTTAAAAAGTGAGCTATGATTGTTACAGGTTAATTTTCTAAGTTACAGAAGAGAAATTATGAGGGATGCAGTAATTTGAAAATTTGAGCCGATATCAATATCCGATGTTAATACTGCTGTTCTGGCAGTATTTACCAATATCATGTTTATGACGCTGTGAAAACGCGACCTCACGGCCTTCTCTGCTTCAGTTAAACTCCCCCATCACTATCACTATCTGCAATTCCAGTACAGATCTGCAAAAAACTTGTCAATGTCCTGCTAAGACTGAAAAAACAAAATTTTGCAGTGGCGTTTCCATTAATTAGGAAACACAGTTAAAATCACACGTGAATATGTTTGTCCCCACTGGCAGGTCATTGAAGAAAACGCTACGCCATCGTCCTCCAACTGCTTCCTGTCGTCTTGTTTTTCGTGGTTTGCGCCAGTGGCAAAATCCGGTTGTTGATGATGTCACTCGTGGGATGCGAAAAAAGTATTTACACTGCCGTTTTGTGAAATAAACCAAGTTCAATATGGCCAAATAAACAACAAAAAAAAACCCACCTTGTTCCAGCGTGTTACAAAGGGTGACCAAATATGGTCACTCTATGTAAGATAGCTCGACAGGGAAAAGACGACAAAGACCAAAATCAGAGAAAAGTACGTATTATTTATTTTTTTATCGGCTATGTCAATACAAATACAAAAAAACTAGGAAGGTGAAATCATGTAGTGAGAAACTTTCTGCCTTGGGAAACTCCCTGTTGAACTTGGGATCCTCAAGCTGCAAAAGCACAAGCAGCCGCTCAGGTTCTAGAAGTCTCAGGTGGGACAGGAAGCAATGTCTCCAGTCTTGTTTTCAAATGACTTTAGCTCCTCTTTCCCTCCTGCCTAATGACCTCTCCTCTGGGAGGCTTCAGGCTCAGGGAGGCCTCCCTAAAGGTTTCAACATTCCCTTTCAGCTTTTTCTTTTATTCCAAGAACTTTCACAAGATGTTTTCCAGACAGAGATCGGATCCTGAATTGATGTTTGTGTTGTCAGTACGGTGTTGTTACGGAGCAAGTTCACCAACGGGTAATTTTCAAAAAAGGTTGACAAATCTTGCATTGTGCAGCTCAGCAACTAGAGGGCGTTAACACTGAATATCTTTTCAGGCTTCTGTGAGAGGCTACAGTTAGAAAGCTAAAGACTCAGTAAAGGAAAAATGACTGTCACTGGGATTTAAAAGGGGCTACTTATAGGGGTTCTTAGCCAAATTGAAAAATATTATCTACTCTTAAATGACAGAGTGTGTTAGTGTCAGTAATTATCAAGAAGTTGTAAAATAAACAGGAAACCCAATGTGATTCCTAGTCAAAGTATTTCCTTGTTTGAAAGAGCCTCAGGAGGTGCGTAGAGTTTTTGGAGCAGAGCCATTCCTGACTTCAGTGTCATAGAATGTATTGTCTATGGAAATGCAAATGTAGGTTTCATACCAACACATTTCTGATACAGTTTGTTCAAATAAATGAAAAATCTAGGAAAGTCTATAGTGACATCTTTAAAGTTAGGCTTAGTTAACATGTGTCAAAGTGGACTAATCAGGTCTGGTGTGAATGCGCCCTAAATTGTCCTTAAGTAAGAGTGTGTGCATGTTTGTTTGTTCTGCGTGTTGCCCTGCAATGGACAGTTGGCTTGTCACAGGTATACCCCGCTTGTCACCCGATGACCGCGAGAGATAGGCACTAGCCCCTTCGTGACATTGCAAGAATAAGTGGATGTCTCTTCATGTTTTTGTGATGCTTAATCATTTTCTCTTACTTTTCACTGTGATTGTTGTTTCAATGGGATTTTCTTCCCTTTTATCTCTTTTCTCTCACCAGCTTCTTAGCATTTCTTTTGACTGTAACATTTTTCGGTTTTGTCTTTGAGGTGATAAGACAAAGAAGATGTCTGTCGTTCTGTTGGGCCTCACTGGCAGTGGGAAGTCCTCTACTCTACATCTGATCCTAAACAGAGGAGCCAATCTATACTCGCTCATTAGCTCCGGTCACGACCAGACCCAGCCCACCTTATACTGTGAGAAAAAGGAGATCTTCACAGGTGGGAAGCGGCTTGTTCTAGTGGACACCCCTGAACTCTGGAATGAAGACGGGGTTGAGAACACGGAGCTGGTGAAAGACTGCCTGGCCTTGGCCTTACCTGGACCCCATGTCTTCCTGCTAGTGCTCCAGGTGGGCCGCTTCACCCAGGGGGAGAGCGAAATGCTTGGACACGTCCAGAGGATCTTTGGACGGGAGGTGGCGGAGCACGCCATCGTCTTGTTCGTTCATTTCGACAGCAACCAGCCCAGGCCTTTTAGGATCAACGACTACGTGGCCAGAGCCCACCCGGCCCTGCAGGATCTCGTTCGGAAGTGCGGGAGCCGATTTTACGAGCTGAATGTCACAAAGTCTCAGAGTGCTTTGAGTTACTCCCAGGTAAGGGAACTGCTCTCGGGGATTGACAAGCTGGTGGCGTCACACGGGGACCGAGTGTATACGGTGAAGAGGTTTTCCTTACAAGAGCTCCAGCAAAGAAATAATGTGACTGCAGAGAGAAAAGAAGGAGCGTATTTATTAAGAAACAGTTAATTCCCCCTGTGTATTGAAGTGAAAAAAACTATGCATTAGAAATATGGAATAAGGTTCCAAAAAAATGGCCCATCTACCAGTATAGACATATATTAGTTCAAAGCTGTGCATAGATAAAGCTTGACTTCTGACCTTATAAGAAATCCAATAGCATTGGTAGATGCAAAGAGAATATAGTGTGAGGTCAATTAAATTGCATGAATTCTTTAAAGGGATAAAATTAGGTGAAATCAACTTTTTTTTAACTTTACAATATTATTCCCTCATCAAAAACATACCCGGAGTGTTGCTTTGATTCTTTTGTGCATGTCTTGAGAAATTCTTTAAATATCCATGGCAACCAATTTGCTGTACAAAAACGCCTGGTTGGACCTAGCACCGCGTTTCAGAAAGAGCAGGAGTTTTTAAAGATACAAAGGCCTAATTTCAAGGCCTTAAATTTGACTTTAAAAGTCAAATTTCATCATATTTGACAAATAGATCATTTTTACAACAACGGAAGGTAACAGTTATTTGATTCTGTTATAAAATGGCGCCGTGTGGCTGGAGAACACTTGCCAATTAATTAAGTTTTTTTTGTACAACACATTTCAGCAGCAAGGCAGTTCAAAGTGCTTTACATCATAATATCACCCCTTTAACTTTCTTGCTGCGACAGATTTAAAACAGGTTTTCAAAAGTTGGAAACAGGTGAAATTAATCATTTCTGTTACTTAGAGATAACAGAAATGTATCTCTAAATAAGGAAATGTCACCAAAATCAACTTTAAATAGCTTTTTTTTTTAAATGTAAGCTACCCGTACTGACAGAAGAAATGTGGAAACATGTGATGGTTTGTTTGGTTTGTCTAAGTAACAGAACTCAATTGATTGGTGTGCATGTCAACTGAGACAAGAGGGGAGGGAATGATAAAGTACATCTGCTCCTCACTTACGTCTGTTTTGCTTGGAAGGGTTTTTTTCTGCTTTCTCTCTGAGATTGTGTTGTTGATGTCTGCATTGCTTAATATAATTCTTATGCCTCAAAAACATCTGCAGAAAAAAAAAAAAGGTTTTCTGGTGTAACTTTTTATTGCTTTTTTGATCTTTTTTTCTTAATCCACTGTACAGCAAGCAATAAAAACGTATCATTCTGACTGTAAATCACTTGTCCTGTTTTGGTGTTTTCCTACATAACAGCCACAGATCCTCTTTTTCTGTGGCTTAGGGAATCTTTCATGTTGATCGACTCATTTTATGTGTTCCTTCTCTTCACGAGGTTTAGCACAAAAAAAGAAAAAAACATTATATTCTTTGAGGTTTTTAATATTTTGCACTGTAAAAGGTTTGTTTTTTTTTGGTGTCTATCAACTTTAACTAGGACATGCCAGTCTGAAGTCTCTTTCTATCGCTGACAGGTTTTCTTTTACTTTGTTCCCTTTAAGCCAAAGAAGTGACTCATCCTAAAAAAAAAAAATAGAAGTCCGTCCTCAAAGTATCATGTTTCCAGCAGAGCAATTTGAACGTTATTCAAAATTTCACCTCTGTTTTAATCTGTACGCCAATGAAAGTTGAATGGACTTGCATATGTTTGCAACATGCATGACACAGTGACAAAACTTTATTCTTTGTTTTACAAAAAAAAAAGTGAGATACACTGGTGAAATTAATCAGATTATACATGTTTGCAGTATGTTCACAGTGCTAGAGTCAGAATTCATAACCTCGTGGCCCAACACCATTTCTTTGTGTGAAGTTTCCCTTTAACTTGCTTCCTGTGGAGCTGCAGCCGGCCGAGTGCCCATGGTGTTATCTATCCACTCGGTGAAGTGGGAGATGATGGTGTAAACCCCGGGCTTTTTAATTTGGCCGCACTTTTTCCCTCCATTGGAGGTGATGCCGACAGCGACGCCGTTGTAAAGCAGAGGACCACCAGAGTCGCCCTAAAGAAATGGAAAAATTGATTTTTTTAAATTTCTTTTTAATTTTGGGAGCTTATGGGGTTGTTAAAATGATGTAACTTAAGAAATCTTAAATGTTTTTGTTTTGATTTAAGGGGGGGAAGGGTAAAAGCTACAACTTACATCACAGCTGTCTTCCATTCCATGAGAGTGAACAC
Source organism: Poeciliopsis retropinna (assembly GCA_010277075.1). Lineage (NCBI taxonomy): Eukaryota > Metazoa > Chordata > Actinopteri > Cyprinodontiformes > Poeciliidae > Poeciliopsis > Poeciliopsis retropinna. Next base: position 6,504,970 of record VMRM01000028.1, read on the forward strand.
AGTCCTCTCGGCAGACTTTGTGGGCACATATCATGTTGTTGGTGAACTTTCTGCCGAAGTAGTCGGTGCGCCTGCATTTAGCCCGGTTAATCACTTCGATGACCACCTCTTTGAGTTTGTCCGGCCTTGACCCCAGGTTGTCCAGCGACCCCCAGCCGGCCGTCTCCACCGCCGCGCCCGTGTCGGGGTTTGTGCCTCCCGCTCGCAGCAGATCGACGGCCCTGATGGCATTAGAGGCGTTGAATGGTCGGTCCAACTGTGAAAACGTCACAAAACTTTCATATGTTTTTTATTTGGCATGGTGAGATTAAATTATGTTTTCAAATTGTGTTTTTTTTGTGTGTGTGAGTTAAATTTATTTACATTTTGGACAAGTGTTGCACAAAGCATTTCGTACGTCGGCATGTTCTAGACATTGTAACGATCGCCCAAAGCAAATCTCCTACGCAATATCGTTCCAAGATGGAACAATAGAGTTCAGTCTAAGAATGAGTAGAAAGCCAGAAAAAAAAAATGAAAGAAGCATTTGTAATGGATGTTAAAAGTTATTATAAATATATATGTTGTAATATTACAACACAGATTCACATGATTACAGTACACCCGGAATGGGAAGATTTATGGAATCACTGTATGTATATGTCAAAGCATAAATTTGCAAATTTATGCTTTGAATATTAGGGCCATTCTAGACAGAAATGACATAAAGGAGGAAATTATTGCCAAAAAGCTCAGAAATGTTGAGTTTAAACTCAGAGATTTTCTAGAAGAAAAAAAAACTAGGACATTTTTGAGTTTCAAAAGTTGAAAATTTGCCAGAAAAAAACAACTCAAACATTTTGAGATTAATCTCAGAAAATTTCTAGAAAAAAAAAATCTGATTTCCAAAAGTTGAAAATTGGCCTCTTCAGGAAATCTAAAATGTTCAACTTTTGAAGCTCAGAGTTTTTTCAAGAATTAATAATAATATAATAATAATAATAATAATTAATAAGCCAAAAAACTCAGAAATTACTCTTACTATTTTTTTTTTTTTTGCCATGTACAATGGCAAAAAAAAAAAAAACACATCATCACATTGAACTCACGGAAGTGCATCAAAAAATGCTGTTGGTTGATGTTATTACTGACCAAAAAAATTAAATGGGAGTTCTTAGTTTTAATACTTCTAATAATATATATGAAAAATAAACATTTCTGTATTTGACCTGATGAATGTAAAAAACAAGATCAATTTCAATCCATATCAAACAAAACTGACATGAAATGTGAGGCTTACCTTGATTAGAGCAATGTCATTATCATAATTTTCTATGTTGAAGTCGGGATGGTTGTGCAGCTCCATGATGTCAAAGGTTTGCTTTGTATCTTCAGCTTCCCTCAGAGAGTGGACGCCCAGCACCACCTTCCTTCCACTTGCACTGTACAAGGACAAAGATATTGAAAAAGAAAACAAATATTCAAACAAATTACAATTGCTTAAAAAATCAGAGGTTGCAAAGCAAATTCCTCCACAAAACAAAAAGAAAACAAAAACACAAATAACAACAAACATTTGCAAAGAAATGTTCGTCTTCCCTGCCTGTCTGGTGGTTAGAAGAAAGTTCCCTCACCCGTTCGGCATACAGTGTACTGCAGTCATCACCCACTGATCTGCAACCACAAATCCCCCACATTCATGCTTCAGCGTGTCGCCCTCTGGTACCTGGATGGAGGCCATGTAGGGTCGAGAGTGTGGCACTGCCTCTCTGCCGCCAATTATACCCTCACCTGATGGGATATGTCATAGCTTTTAAAATGAATAACGCAAACGTAAACCTGTAAAAAGTCTTAAAACTCACCAGGGGAAATGAGGGTAATTAGAAAAAGAACAACCCCAACAGCTAGTTGTTTCTCCGACACCATGGTGCTGTTGTAACTAACCCCCAAAACCAGAAACGTCTCTTTTAAAGCCTTCCTCCCGAAAGAAAGGAAACATAAATTAGGAGGATGTTGTGCAAGAGAGAAGTGGAGGGGCGTGCTGAATTCCTTCTTTTCTGTTTTTTTGGAACAGCAGGAAAACATAAAACGCTGAAGAAACGTTCTGTTTTTTTTTCTCAGTGAGCAAAAACATCAAAGTTGTGCAAGATACAAAACATTGCAAAAATCCCATCAGTGGGACCTGAAGAACTGTGGACACGATATCTTAAGGGTGCATAATGTTTCGGATTCAATTTATTAAGCTGGGCATAAAATAATAAGAAGATTTTGTTCTGGATTTATTCCAGTAAATACAGCGGAATAAAAACAAGCAGCAAGAATAAGCAAGTTTTTTTTGTTGTTTTGTTTTTTTTGCCAAACCTTGGGTTTCATGCTCCTTTAATGTCCACACAAACTCCTGCGTGGATTTCTCTAACTAATTTTGCAGTCAGGTCTGTCTAAGTCTGAAACATTGGCAATAATACTGTTCTTGAACGTCATCGAGCGCCGGCAGGAAAGCTACAATTCGCACTGTGGAAGCTCTAAAATGTCGTCAGCATCCAGAGCTACCTGAAGCTTAGCTTGAAACTCTGAGACCACACTCATACTGGAGTTCAAACAATAAACGGAACTGAACAAATCTTAAAATTCAAAGGGCCATAATACAAAAAATTACAACTGTCAGCTTCCACAGCTGTATCAGCTGTTGGACATTTTAAAACTACTCAGCATTTGTCAAATGTGAATAATAAACCTCCAGAACAGTTACTATTTTTAATTCTTTAACCATCAGGATCAGCTATCTATAAACACTGATTTGCTTCATAATTTATATTGTAGAAAAGGAAATTTTGATGTTAAAAAAAAAAGCGTTGGAGAGACTCCCTATGACTAATGTTCTCATATTTGTGAAATATATATTGTGATGGAACCATTTCCTAAAAGAGGAAAAAAGAGACAACAGTGTTAAAAATACAACATTTTATTTTTTTATTCTATTTGATTCATTTGTAAAGTTTGGATTTCTCTGAACACTTATTTGAACAAAATAGATTCTGGTATTATATAAGAAACAGCTGGTTATGCAACTGCAAAAAAAAAAAAAAAAATTCACAAAATGTTTTAAGACGAAAATAACATTTTTAACCACGAGAGAAATGCAGAAAGCAACAAGTGACGACCTTTAATAGCAACGGATACATACATTACAGCCAACTGTAGGTGTGCAGTTTAAATATTTGTAGAATCTGTATGGATTCTCATGTGTGCATTTAAATTTGATTTTACATTAAATTTACATTAAATTAATTTGTCCACAGAGTTCACAACAGAAAGGTTTCTGTATTGTGTGGATTGTCGTGTGTGTGTTTAAACTAGATTTTACAGTGAATCCTTGTGCACAGATATCACACCAGAAAAGCTTCTGTCCTGTGTGAAATTTCATATGTTTGGTTAAATTAGATTTTTCAGTAAATTTATGTCCACAGAGATCACAACAGAAAGGTTTCTCTCCTGTCTGAATTCTCGTGTGTGTGTTTACATGTGATTTTCGGCCAAATCTCTGTCCACAAACATCACAACGAAAAGGTTTCTCTCCTGTGTGAATTCTCACGTGTCTGTTTAAAGGTGATTTTTCGACAAATCTATTACCACAGATATCACAGCAGAAGGGTTTCTCTCCGGTGTGGTTTCTCATGTGTTTAAATGTGACTTCTGGTTGTATCTGTGTCCACAAAGTTCACAACAGAAAGGTTTCTGTCCTATGTGGATTCTCACATGTGCGCTTAAATATGATTTGCAGCTGAATCTGACTCTGTAAAGGTCACAACAAAGATCTTTCTGTCCTGTGTGGATCTTCTTATGTCTGGTTAAAGCTTGTTTTCCGGTCAATGTTTTATCACAGTCTTCACAATTAAGCTTCCCTTCTGTCTGGACTTTTCTTCGTGAGTGCACATTTTTCTTCTCAGTCAAACATTTCTTATCCTCCAGCGAGGTTGGCCCCATTTCTGAATCTGTGTGTTTCTGGAGAGACAATGAACACTGAACAAATTCTTCAGCAACGTCAGAGGAGCTGAAAGGCTTGTTAAAGTTTTTAATTGACTTAGGAGCTCTACTCTCCTTCCATTCAGGTTCTAAGGAGTGGGAACCATCTCCATGACCTTCTGTCATGATTGGTTCTCTGCTACTCTTCTCTTCTGGAAGCTCTCTGTCTTTAATTGGGTCTTGATAAAGCTGTGAGTGCAAAGGGGAATGTTTATCATCCTCACTCTTTATGGCAGTGGCAGTGAATGGAAACTTGAAGGTGTGAATCTCCTCGTTCTCACAGAGCTGCTGTCCACTCAGACTAATGAAGACTCCCTCCTGTTCCTCCTTTACATAGAGGAGCTTTGGGTCATGCAGGTCAGCACAAGGTGTGGGGTCTTCAGGAGCTTCTTCTTTATCATCTGCTTATCACCTGCACAAAACATTAATATACATGCAATTATGCATATTAGAAAAATTATTTAAGACTTCAACTTAGAGAAGGAATGTTCTTCTTTTGTGATATTGTAGGCAAAGTTAACCTTTATTATCATCTCAGTGTCACTTAATGACCTTTTCCTGCTGCTAAAATCTGATTTCTTCAATTAGAGAAATGTTCCCTGATTTCAAAACCTTGGCTGAGGTGATTCTTCCAGACTCCACTGTGGCTTCAGAGCACAGACTCTGTCCTCAGATCAACATCAAAACGTTCATGCTAGGGCTGCATACTATTAGAATATCTTGCAATGACGATATCACGGGTGACATATTTCTGTTTTCGTTTTCCTTCTGCACTTACTCCAGGTGACATTTTGGATTTTCGTCATTCGAGTCCAGTGTGAGCTTTTTCCAACGTGAGACTGTCAAATAGGAAGTAAGTAGGCTACTAACAATTAAGTATAATTAAACTATGTGTTGGCCCTGAAAGTAAAATCAAGCTTCATGGAAGGACTTTAAATGCATTCAATAAAATGTATTTGTTTGTCATAAACATAAGTTGTCAATCTTACACAAAGAAAACATAATACATAAAGGTTTGAAATGCAACAATAAAATATACACATTTTTCTCGTTACATCTGAACTTGAACAACAACAACAACAACAACAAAACATCTAAATTACATTCAGAACTGCTGCTATACTTCAGCTCTGCTCATCTGACCATATTTACTCTGGCATCATATTAACAAATACTATTTTTCTTAAATTTACACAAATTACGTGACCATTTTCATAATATGCGTTCATGCTAGACTCTAAATTAATTCTCTCGGAGAGTGGAAAAAGCCTTAAACACTAATTTAAGCATTGGTAATACTGTTCCTCTGTGTAACGCTGTTTACTGGTATCATATCCGATATCCGCCTTTATTATACCTTACCTACAGTTTTCTGTTGACAAGGCAAACCGCAGAAAGCTGTGGTGCGTTTTCAACTAATATGCCCGGGTAGCAACCGAAACGGTGCAGGATTTGTTCCGGGGTGTCAATGGTGGAAAGAAAACAAGCACTAAACAGTTACCGCTGTAAAAAACAGTAGTGCTAAGCCTTTTCCGTCTAGCGTTTTGCCACATTGTCATTGTGGGATATGTGTGTGAAATTTAGAGGACGGAGATAAATGGAATACAATTTAGAATAAGACTGTAGCAGAAAATGTGGTTAAAGTGAATTGCTGTGAATACTTTCTAGATGCACTGCATAGAACATAAATGAATTGTATCAGCTGAGAGTTGTTTCAGGAGACAAAGAATTACAATTGGTCCAGCATTCTGTTTAGAGTGCGAGATTAGAACTGCACAACTAAACAAGGAGTGGAGTGGCTGTGGTTTTTGGTACTGAGATGATCTGCAGCACCTGCCTCCGGTGCGCCCTCTGGTGGAAGTTGCAAGGAAGAGAGAAGGAGAAAATCGAGCACACGGAACAATGCTCCCAGAACCTGACAATACGTAGAGAAACAAAAGTAATACAATAATTAAAAAAAAACAAAACAAAGGAACTAAAAATGAACGAGTGACGAGTTGAACATGCTTATTGCTGAAAAACTCAGTTTACCAGTGACTTCTTTCACTTCATGGTGAGAGAGGAAACCATAGTGGTGACACGCAGCAAATGCCATCCAGAACTAATGTAGAATTGCAAAACAGGACGTTTTTTTTTTTTGTTTGGTTTTTTTTAACTGAGCTCTGATCCTCTAAATGGAATATATGTGGCCAAATCTATTGTAATTTTACTCCTATGATCATTTTATTATTTCATAAAGTCACAAATAGTTTTATGTGTTCTAATCATGGTTCAAATTAAGCCTAAAAGCTGTATTATACTCCACATTCATATACTTAAATTTTATTACCAACCACTAATACACGAACAGGAAGTATTTTACTTTGAAAGCCACTCTTAAACGTCCTTTCTTACTGCGACTCTGGAATCAACCGTGAACCGGAAGCGTGCTTTTATTGTGAAAGGCACTTGTAAACGAAGGCACCGTTAACGCTTTTGTTTTGCCGTCTCGCGGGTCAAACCCAACCGAAGGCTGGCTCAAGCGCAGTGAATCACACCAACGTAGCGACCTCGAAAGCCACCATGGAGGCTCGTTTCAACCCCAAGGTTCTGCTACACAGATTAGGTTTGTATATATATATTTTTTTATATGTGTGTCAGCTGTTGCCTAGAAACGATTTTAAGGTGGGTTAGCTTCTGGAATATTGTACACCCATCGGTGGCTACTTCCTTCTCGCAGGAGGCTCTCTATATAAGCCTCTATATATATTTCTGATAGCCCGGTACCAGTAAATGAGCAACCGGTAACTAGCTTTGGACAGGCTGGTGACTCGCATGCCTGGTCTGGATTACCTGCTTCCTCTGTTGTCCTTTAGCACCGACAGGCTGCTGTTGGCCTCGGATAGACTGGCCGCGCGCAGGCCGCTGGTCTAAAACTAAATTCTTTAAAGAAAAATGTTAAGTTCGCATACAGCATCTTCAGCGACATGTATAAAACGCATGTATGTGTTCTTTTGACAAAGGTTACTGTAGTCCCGCTTGAAACCAAGCAGTATAAATCAAGCGTTTTATTGAGGGATTATCGCTTGACGTCACTCTACGTCAGCATCTGCTGCACTGCGCATGTCGCCTTCAGGAAAAAAGCTAAAATACATTATTGATTGATCGTAGTATTTTATTAGCCTTTACAATTAGGCTAATCAAATTGGAGACCCCCCAACTTTTCTTCTATTCCTTTTTGCTGGACCAGTTCTAGTGTGATCCAAATGAAAAACCAAATAAAACAAACAAACAAAAAGAAGCATTAATATTGCCTTTGATTGAAGTTTCACATATAGTAAACAACATGTTCTCACTGGCAGTGCATTGGTTTGCTCTAACATGTACACTTTACTAATGGCAAGAATATATTTTCTGTAAAGTTCAGTGTTTAAAAAGTGTTTCTTCTGAAGCTCACGTCAAGCTGAGTTGTCCCAGGAATTTGGGAAAACAAACAAACAAACAAACAAAAGACTAAAATCAGTCTGAATGTTTGTCTTCATCGAAGATGGGTCTGGTTGGATCTTTCTCTCTTTCATTTTTGTAGTTTCCTCCTTGTTTTGGTGCCTGACAGTACATGTACTTTCTAGTACTGTCAGACAGTACAGGTTGAAAAAACAGTAGTTAGTTAAAAAAACAAACAAACAAAAAACAGGAGGCCGACATACAGCTGATTTATTTTATTTTCAAAATTTGATTTTGGAATATAGTGAAATAGTTTTGGATCGTGGTATTGAGAATCAGATATCTTTGCCACACCATTATCAAGTAAACTCCGCTCCTCCTGGCCTTAGATATAGATTTTAAATCCACATCTCCGGTTATAACCTTTGGCACTCTGTCGTAACCTTTTCCCTTTCCTTCATTAAAATGTCTGGATAAAATGTCAGGCGTAAACTGTACAGATAGTATTTCGTTTTTTCAAATTGTCGATCCATAGCTACTTCACTGCCTGCTCTCCATCTGTATTCCTCTCTTGTATTAAATGAATGTGACGTCACGTCAGGGCCGTGCAGAGACCTTTGGAGGGGCAGGGGCTCCAAGTTAAAAAAAAAAAAGGGCACGTTGAACAAGATCACATAGCAACAACCCATATGCAGCTTTAATTTTCTTTTATTATTTTTTGTTTGAGGATTATTGAATAGTTGCCGATGACAAAAAAATGTTTAAACTGAGAAATGTTTAGTGAGGCGCGTTACGTGAAAGTCTGTGATGCGGTCTAAATACTTTCTAAAATGCGCAATGTGCTTGGATGTTTCTTGCAGATGTTCAACAGTTAATGGTAGTTAAAGAAGAAGCTCCTGATGACCACAAACCTTGTGTTGACCTGTATGACCCAAAGCCCCACCACATAAAAGAGGAACAGGAGGGAATCTGCATCAGTTTGTGGGGAGGGCAGTTCAGTGGGAAGGAGAAGATCGATGCCTTCAAGTTCCCAATCACCGGTATTGCCATAAAGACTGAAGACGACGAACACCCGCCTCTGTTCTCGCAGTTTTATCAAGACCAAATTCAATACAGAGCGTTTCCGGAAGAGAGCGATGAATGGGAATCCATCAAGATAGAAGATCATGGAGATGGTTCCAACTCCTTAGAGCCTGAAGACACTGAGAAGGATGAAGAGGACGACGACGACGACGATGTAAAGTACCCCGTCTCTGAGCTGACGCACTTGTCAGACTCTGGACTGAAAGCTACAAACATGGGCAGTGAATGGCAGGAGAGTAGAGCTCCTGAGTCAGAGGAAGACCTTGTTGACCGAGTTTTAAGCGTCTCTGAAATTACCGAACAACTTTTTCGTTGTTACTCTTTCCAGAGACATATGACAGATTCAGAAACGGGGCATTTAAGCTCCTTGGATGGCAGTGGATTGAAAGAGAAGGAAATTGTGGACTTAGAAGTCCAGACAGGAGAAAAGTTTCACTGCGAAGACTGTGGAAAGATGTTTAGCCATGAACGAACTTTAAACGCACACATGAGAATCCACAGGGAACCTAAACCTTACTGTTGCGTTCTCTGTGGAAATGGATTTAGCACAAAATCAAGTCTAAACAGACACATCAGAGTCCACACAGGACAGAAACCTTACTGCTGCGACCTCTGTGGCCGTAAGTTCTCTCAAAAGGGACATTTGGCGCAACACGTGGTACTCCACACTGGACAGAAACCCTTCTGTTGTGATGTCTGTGGACAAAGATTTAGCCTGAAAACGTGTTTAACCAGACACATGAGAGTCCACACAGGAGAGAAATCTTACTGTTGCAGCATCTGTGGATATAGGTCGTCTCAAAAAGGACATTTAGCACAGCACATGGTCGTCCACACTGGAGAGAGACCTTTCCACTGTAATCTCTGTGGACAAAGATTTACAGGGAAATCAAGTTTAAAGAAACACACGAGAATCCACACAGGTCAAAAACCTTTCTGTTGTTATCTCTGTGGACACAGGTTTACACAAAAATCCAACTTAAATGCACACATGAAAATCCACGCTAAAAGGGAAGTTGCTTAGTTCTGAGTAAACAATCTGTAAAGGTGCAGGTGACTATCAAATATTTGATTAGTTGTTGGTTTTAGCGTTTCTCTTGTGATAAATTTTTGTATATTTCGCAAATTAAAGAAATATGACTTTGCTTCACAGCCCTGTCCTGACGCCTTGATATTGACCCGTATCTCTTCAGCGTGTCGTCACAATGCTCCACCATGATTCCCTTTGCAACTGAGAAGTTGTTTGTAAAAACTCAGACTGTTTTGAATTTGGAGAAAATTGTCAGAATTTTTAGAAGAGTCAGATTCATTTTTTTTTTTTTTCAGGAGCCCTAATCCTTTTCCATAGGTTACTGCCCGTATTTTACATATGATTATTTCTTCCTTTCTGCCAAACAAATCCCACAGACTCATGAGGAGGCTGCAGGTACACAGCTACCTTTTGAAACTCTTGATCAAGATGAATTCAGAAATTAGACCCTCAGTGTTGAAGTTTCACAAATCACATGCTTGGTTTCAGATATTCTCCAAATGATATGATATTATAGTGTTTTAGTTTTTAAACTAGAGCAGTTTAAAGATGTTTAAGGTTGTGAAAAATGTATGTCTGCATTTTTAATTATGTCAGGACTGGTCCTCCAAAGTATGATAGCTCAGCTTATTATTTGGTAGAGTTCTTTTTATGAGAAAAGATGCGTTAAAAAGATTGTAGCGTGTAGTGTCTCTTAAATGACAGCAGATGTCAGTAATGGGTTGACTTCCTACATGCAGGAATTCGCCAGGAATTGCAATCTGAACGTTAGAAGTCAATTTTTAAACATCTCTGTATCACTTGTTTTGGTTAGGATCATCAGTGATCAGCTTTATTATTTAAAAAATGCAAACAGTCACTTAAAGTAAACTCAGCTTAGCACCTCTTGAATACTGAGGCCAAGGCATCAGTCAATACTAACCTTCTATATATTTTTATGTTGTATTTTAGTTTTGCATGTTGTAAAAATACCTGTTGGAAAAACACTACTGCTTGACCTACGAGTTGAACCAACCGATGTGCTAAACATCCTTTTAATTCCACATTTCTGTATTTTATTTATTTATTTTTATCAATCTGACTTAATGTTCTAATCTAAATATGTTGTATTTCGATTTGCTTTAAATGGAAAATCATCATAACTAACTGAAATAAATGCTCAACATCAATGTGTAATTAATCTGTCTCAGTGAATTATTATCGAAGAAACATGAACTTTTTAAAATTTACTGAATACATCTATTCAGTAAATATTGAACATAAAAATATCTACCACGTATATTTTATCTCTAAAGAGATAAAGGGATGATGGATGAACTTGAAATGTACATTTCCCTCAACTCGCCAGAAGGATGTTGAAACGCAACATTTTTTTCCTCATGCCTTCCCTGTACCAAAAACCAGAACAGAAAGAAGTGTTGTGGGTTTTTCATAACTTTTGTCCCCTGCAGAACAATTCATACCCTTGGAACTTGTTCACATTTTTCAAATGTTACAAGCACAAATTTAATTGTATTTTGTTGGTGGTTCAGATGAAATAGTAGCTCAGATTTAGGAAGAGGAAAGGAAATTACCCATACTTTTTAATTTTTTTTATGAATGAAATTCTGAAATATGTTACATGTATTGGTATTCAGATTTTGCAATTTAGTAGTTTGTGGAATAATTAGAGCTGAAAGTATTTTGTGTGCGTAGAGGCTGAAAGGTTAAATTGTATTTTTTTTTTGGCAAGACAATCTCAGCCATATTGGATGGACAATACTGGTTAGCATCAATTTTAAAGTGTTAGCACTGGACCATTCCTGCACTTTGATTTATGCTCTCCTACTGTAGTTCTGGCTGTATTTTTAGGGTTGTCCTGATTAATCGATTCATCACAGTTAGAGTGTGATTATGTCAAAAATAATGTTCTAATGTCCAGTTTAAATACACTGCTCAAAAAAATAAAGGGAACACTCAAATAACACATCCTAGATGGACAGTTTGATTTCACAGATGTTTGATTTACTTGGAGTTATATTGTGTTGTTTAAGTGTTCCCTTTATTTTTTTTTAGCAGTATATTAGCCATGAGCAACCTATTGCTGCATCAGCACAAAGGCTCTCTTCTTGTTGCTATTTCTAGATTTGATAGCCTGCAGCGTATGAAAGCTACAGAATCAATTCCTTTCACATCTAGCGCAAAGCCCACACCCAGGCTGACAGCGAGCTGGCCTCTCTTATAAAGTGGGGATACAGAGGCTCTGTGTGTAAATAATGATGAAGGTTTTTGCTGTTTGATACGCATGTAAATTATGCGGTATAAATAGAAAATACACCCCGGCTCAGGGCAGGTGACACATCAAAACAAAATCTGGGCTCCTGGTATCTCATGACAAAAAATGTCTGGAAGTCAGGTCAATAACGGTTGACAGCAAAAATAAGAGGTTTTTGCTCAATTTTAGTCTTGCACTTCCCTCTGCTGACACAAAAACAGAACTACAAGAGCCTGAAGGAAAAAAAAAAAATCCGTTCTTCCTCTGTTGACCGTTGTCTGTGTGCCACTTGCCTTCAGCACTCTGTGTTTTTCAGGAGGCTTTCAGGAAGTTTCTGCTGTTTTTGAAACTACTGAAACCATTTGAAATTTTGTTTTTTTTTAAACCTTTTCTTTTTTAACATGTGTTTATGTTTATTCCTGGTGAGGAAATACCTTTTCGAACCATCTCTCCATGCCCTTGCTGATCTCTGTGATGCTGTTTGTTCACTAATGCTCTCTAACAAACCTTTGAAGTCTTCACTGAGCACAATGAGCTTTGATAGCACAGGTTTGACAAGTCGCTGCGTTTCCATTGACCGTGTAATCGGGCAGTTGGTGTGTTAACGGAAAACACACCAATTTTGAAAGAACAAATTTTTCGATAAAAAGTTTTGCCACTCGGATCAGTTGTTTTTTTTAAGGCCGTATTAAAATGTGTGTATTTCGCAAAACTGCAATGGAAACACTTTTCACGTCGAAAAGATCTTGCTGCTGGCGAGACGGAGACGACAGGAAGTGATGGGCCGCCATGTTCTTAATTCACTTATCAGGTGAACAGACTTATTCAGTGATTACAATTGCGTTTCTTATTTAAGCAGAAACACCGCAATTGCAAAATTGGATTGTTGTTTTTTTTTTCTTTACATTAGCAGAAAGTCTACAAAGTTCTGTGCGCATTTTGAATGGAAACACAGCCAATGAAGGGAACTGGTTGTTCCGGATTTTATTTTGTGGCGTCAAAGCAAAGAGTGCTAATTATGAATTACGAAGTTTCAGTTCCTCACGTTAAGGGAGCTTTTGAATCGAAGTGGTAACGATGCGTCTTGACGCCTAACGGACAATTTAGAACGTAATCTTCAGCAGGATGTTTTTCTCCTAAATGAGTGAAAGTTCTTTGAGCAGTTCACAATGTTTTCATGACTCTGTTTACTGATTAGTCAATGTGTTTCCCAACACTATGAATGGATAGAGTATTCCTTTAAGCCCTAGCCTATGGGGTTCCTTTATTGAGGCGTCGTTGCTTGGACTTTCCATTGCCAAGTGCGTATCGTTGTAGTCAACAACGAGACGAATTACAACTACAACTACGGCCCTGAGCAAACCAAGCCCACCCAGGTAGGCGTGTGTATGTTCATCTATTCCATTTTTGTGCGTGTGTGTGTGTGAGTTTGTGCAGACACCCATATCTGATCATCCTTGTGTGTGGTCTGGAACCGAACCAGCTATCAGAGATGAGTTAAAGTCATTTTCTACTTGTTTTTTTTTCCCCCTACAGGTTTCATTCCTCTATCGTCCCCTTTCTCTCTCTCTCTCCCTCTTTCCTCCCCCGTTCACTCATTCCGCCACCTCTTCCTCTCATTCTCAGACACTGAGTCAGCGGCCTGTCAGTGCGTCTGTCTGTCAGTCAGTCATTCAGCTCCACTATGTTTACGTCTTTGATCTCTCCTTGCCATTGGCTCGGTGGAGTGCCGGCGTGTTGTGTTGTCTTCCTCGTTTCAATCTGAACTCAACAGGACACCTTGAGCGCCGAAAATCCAAACTGTGAAAACACGAAATAAAACCAGCCACCGCTAGATTGTTTCATTTTGGGGAAAGACACATTCATGAACTTCCTTAAAACTGATTGTTTGATCAGTTAAAAATAGTCAGTACTTTGTGCTGTCTGAGGCAGCGCATCATTGTGACCTAAGCTCTGTGTCTTGCAAAGGTTTCTATATCAATCTTTTCATGTTTTGTGCAGTCATAAACTTTAAACTGTATTACTGGGATTTCATGAGACCGAAAAACACCAAAAATGTCCAAAGTAGGGAAGTAGGAAGATTGTTATTCTTTACAAAGAATAAAAAAGTCTGGAGTGCATTACTCTGACACCCCTAAATAAAACCCAGTACAGCCAATTTCCTACTGAAATTACTACAAATGGAATATGTCTATTATTCAGTCTTACAGTGGAAGCATTACATATTTCCCAGACATACAGTGCAATTTTATAGCACATTCACTTATAACATAGGAAATAGTGAAATAATCTGCCAGCGCACCGTTTCTTAGAGAATATTTAGGAATTATTAACCTAAAACTGACTCCCATATCTCGCTGAAGAGTTACTTGTAAGTTAGTTTTGTCTTATTTCAAGTGTATTTGACATTTGCACTACAAAAATAGACCAGAAATACTTTTGTATTTTGACAGTGAGGACAAAGAGATTGGTCAGAGTTGACTGGATGATAGAGGTAAATTCAAGGGCGAAGCTGGAAGAAAACCTATCGGCTGCAAAAAAAACCTGGGACTGGTGTGAAAGAGGAGCGCCGGTAGGATAACACTAAACCAAAACGAACAACTAGAATGACTTACAGTTCAGATCCAAATTCAACTGAGAGTTTGTGTGAGGTCTTAGAAATGCTTTTTTATGATTGAGTTTGGGTTATAAGGCAAAAAGGGCAAAAAAATGTTTGTTTTTCTTGAAACACCTGCAATTATTTGCTTTTAATGAGAAATGGGGGGAAATGGGCGTGGTCAGGGAGGTCTTCATATTGTGCTTTTGTACGACTGTACAGGACTTTGGTGTAGTTTGCTGTCTTTTTATTTTTTTTAAATAAAAAAATATTTAATAAAAAAAAATCTTAATTTAATGTGCAAAGCTGGGAAGCACATCCCACAAATGGAGCGATTACGGCCTTGAAGCTAAAGTACTAAAAGGAAAGTAAGAACAGGTAAGAGAGGTGCTTAAAGCACATGTTTGTTTACAAAAATAAATGTATGAAGGTACTCAGACTAAGCTGAGTACCTTCCTGCGAATTCTTTGCGGCGTTTGATGCTGGGCCCGGACGGCGACCGAATCAAAATAAGGAATAAAACTAGTAAATCTCAGAAGAAATTTTGAATAAAAGAAACCTCTTTGAGTTTTATCACATTGCGATAATAAACTCTACAGGTCTTCGGGTCGTCTGTTGTGTGTTAGCATTTTGTTCGTTTTGAGGCCGCCTATCATTGCTGTTAATGTCTTGCCATACTTGGCATTGTTTACTTAATTATTTCTTCTTTTCTGATCTCTGTGCTTTTTAATTTAGACTTCCATATGTAGTCTTAGTTCTTATTCTCTTCAGTAATGTTTCTTCAACTCCCTGTTTTCACTCTACACTATTTCTCCGTTGTTCTCTGGTGCAACTTTAATCCTTTATCAAAAGGAAAAAGTAAAATACAATCAAAATTCATTTGTTTCTCTGTCATATTGCATTTAAATTATAATTCAAAAACTTTTTTTTTTATTACAGACTTGTAAACAAACAGACTTCAACTGACGGCGTAAAACAAAAACAAATATAGCCAGACTCTGCAAAAACACAAAGTCCTACCAAGTATTTTTCTTCTGGTTTCTGGTTGCAAACATTTGAAATAAGACAACAACAAACTTACAAGCAACAAACTGCAGGAGTTTTAAGTCAATAATTTCTTGACATTGACGAAAAAGTCACATTTTTTTCAATTGTGGGAAAAATTTTAAAAGTGAAATAAGTGGAACAAGTAGTTTAAAAAAAAAAAAAAAAAGCAATAAACAAAAACAATGTTAAGAAATTATTGACTTAAAACAAGCTGCTATGTCTTGATGCAAAGTTAGTTTTGTCTTATTTCAGGTGTACTATAATATCTGCCTTGGTAATCACACCAAAAATATTTCATAAGATTTTGTTTTTGCAGTGTCTCGTTCAACATTTTCTGATCATCCAAAAAAAAAAAGATACAGGTAAATACAAAGACAAGAACAATCAAATAAAGTACATTAAAAAAAAAAAAAGAAAAGCACAGACGTTGTTTTAATGTTTCACTCAGTCATTATGAAGTAATGGAGCTTGTCAGCAAACTCTGGAATGTATCTATAACTCTCCACATCAGCGTTTTTTAAAAAATTTATTTAATTTTTAACTTTCTTCTCTTTTTAATAGAGCTGTTGTTCTGTTGCCCTGTGGTGGAGCGGTGGTCGCCTGCTCCGCCCTGGCACTGCTCCAGAACAAAAGGATTACTGCTGAACAGGTATAATCTGGGCTGTTTCCTCCATCAGCATAGGCCTATTTGATGGGAGCTGGTGTTTAGAAGAGGCTCCACAGGATGAGATGCTCTTTAGCTCTAATCTCCATAAGCCCTTTACTTACTGCAGGCCGGGGTCCCACAGACGTTCCCTTGTCACGTTTTGCTCCTCACTGCTGCAAGTCTTCTGAACCAGGTTGACAGCACACAGTTTCATAGAACATAATATAAAGTTGTGTCTCTTTTTTAATCTTTCCTATACGCATGATTCTGTTTATGAGTCGTGCAGTGCTTCCATCATCTTTGAGGGAATTACCATCTTGTTATGAATCGCAACTTTTTCTTTAGACTTCAAACTCTGACTTTGTCGTTTGCATTTCAACATTACATGAATATCTGCTGTCTTTAAAATGATTCCCCTTTTTTACAAGGATCAAATAAATGGCTAAAAGGCGTTCTGCCTTCATTTGAATGCGTTCATTTAAAAGGGGACATTGCTCTTAAATGATTTGAAGTGGCTTTTCAACAGTAATCTGAACTTTAGGCACGGCATTCAAAACTCTGTCTGAAATTTTAAAAAAGCAAAACAAACAAACAAACAAACAAAAAACACTATTTATCTCTCTGAGCACACAATCATGCCCCTGAAACATGGCAGCAACATGAAGTAGAGTTTTTCTGCAGCACGGGCAAATAATCTGATGAGAGTTTGTGTAGCAAAGACATCATAAAAACATAACACAGTCACCAATTATGAAACAAGCACTTTGAAACATTGCACTTTGTCAAATACCATCATTAAAATCATTCAATATATCCATCAATGCTCCAGTTATTATTAATCAAAGCCAACTAAGCAGTGGCTAGCTTTGATTTCAAGTATCTCAGTGTTTCGGCAGTTTTGTTGGGTTTTTTTCTGGAAGTTTGTCGAGATTAGTGGAGCGTAAAAGCTTCATGCATCATGCTGTGGGTGTTGTTTTGCAGCAAGCTAAATAAATATAAATGCTCACACTTTCCAGACTTTTATTTTGTCGGGGCTAGCATTTACAACCTATGCAAAAAAGAGTAATGCTTGAAAATACTTTAAAAATGCTTGTAACTTCCTGTTTTGGTGGTTGAAATACTAAATGTACCTTAAAGTGGCAGTGTCGTGTATTTTATCGGCACATGGCGCCATTTTAGATCACAGTCAAGTACAATGAGTTGTTCTAAAAATGTTATGTATTTCAAATGTGACATAAAAGAAATTTAGCTTAATATTTTATTGCCTAGAAATTGACTCTGTCTCTTTAAGAAACTCCTGCTCTTTCTGAAGCTCCGCCTTTAGGAAGTCCTCACAACATGGCTCCTCTATTAACCCTTTAACAAGTTTTTACCAGCGGTGCACTGAGAAGTAATGTGTATAACAAGCCGAGCAGACATACAATCCCACCAAAGGTCCGCTAATTGCTGCTGGCTAGTCTGAAGGAGCCGAGTGGGGGAATCGTGGAGGAGGGCTGCTGCTCTGTGAGGTGGAGGCTTGGAAACTGCAGCTCAGATGAGGAGCTTCGTCCTCGAAGGGACCGGTTGCCGTGGAAATGAGAGGATTTCTCAAACATGCATGAAGCAAAACTCCAGTTATGTTTTTGATGAGGAGATAACGTCATAAGATGATGTAAAACTCAAAAAAGTTCGTTTTGACATAATACCATCCATTTAGTATGAATGTTAGCTCTACAGCAGGAGCTAATATCTACAGTCTTCCATATTCCCTCTCTTTGGGATACAGCCAATCACCGTCAACGGAAACAAATGGTGCCTCCGGATTGGCTGCTTTGCAAACACTGGCCTATAGCATGTCAAGTAGCATTGTGCTAAAGTTTTTCACCTTACCATATTGTATTACATTCAAATATTTCTTATTTGACCTGTAGGGGGGGGGGGGGGGGAAATCTGCAAATAGGTGGATTTCTCACAAATAATTTGGAGTCATGTTCCACAGAAACTCAGCGAAAACTGAACTGTGAACAGGCAGGAGGTCACTGAACCCTCTCAGCTCAATACTATGCACATTGTCACAAAATAAATACTATTATGGTACGTTCATGTTTATGGTTGTAGTTTGACAAAAAGAGAGCTTCGGGTGTGTGAATACTGCGAATCTTCGAATATTTAAACATATCCAGAAAATGTAGGCATCTACAAATATTTACATGTGTGAATGTGCTCACCAACAGTTTCCCATGTTTGGATTTATCTTTTTCTCTTGTTGTTTATGTTTGTTGTTTATTACTGTGCCTATATAATCATCTGCCCGCAGCTCATCAGCTGTTCTGGTCAGATCTTCCGAGAAGCCGGACCGACGCGCGCGTCGATACGCCCGTCGGTACGTGTGAAGCCCCCCAGCTCGCTTTCTCAGGCGAAACGTGCCGACGCTGTTTGCTTTTCCGTCAGCCGTCCAGCGTTTTCACACACACAGTTTGCTCCCAAACTGTGTGTGAAAGCAAAGCTCCACATACTGTAACGCGAGTGCGTCAAAACCTGCATGTTTCCCAGGAGAAACTCTGAATCCCGCAAATCTTGGCATCTCCATTCCCGGTGTGGGTCCCAGGAGGATCAGCGGGAGATTCCACCTTTCCCACATTGCTTCTTGATCCACCTGACTCCTCCTCGCCTCGCCCCATAAGCCTACCTTTGTGCGCAGAACCTCGGTTTGTTTGAACATCCAGACAAATGTGGTGAGAATGTGGCACAAAATGGAAATCGGGATCCTCGCGTTCCCACAATGAAAGAAAGCACGTCTTGAAAGACTTTGATGGAGAACAAGATACATGTGTAATTTCCTTGACGGACTTAATATTAATCCCTCAATAAGCAATTTGCCTCGGAAAATAACCGGGAAGAGGCATCTGCGATATCCCGGGATTCCACATTTGTTAAAACCACACGTTTTGGTACGACTGAGTTTGGTCGAACCGTTCCAGTTTTAGTGATTCTGCAGGAAAATACATTTTGCTGCAAATTATCGGCAGGGACTCTTTGCTTAGAGTCTTGTTCTCGGATCGATTTGATTGATGTTTTCGGGACGAGCTTTGCCTTTGCCGCTAGATAATGACACTTTTTCAAACACAGGATGTCATAATGTCAGCTTTATAAAATGACTTAATTACAGGTTATCGTGAAGAACTGGAGATTAAACGGAGGAGGACACTTGACTCATGATGTGAATTATTTGTTTGTATTTTTGTGCTTGTAATTTAATTAGCCGGCCCAGTGTTTGCCTTCCTCAGGTCTCGCTGTAACTCGTTTATTACAAATTGTTGCATGTATAAAATTACGTTTTATTAAAACCGAACACTCCTAGGTTTGTATTTGTGAAGATCTAACTCAAAGGACAACACAACAGAAGATGATAGGTTCAAAAAAAAAAAAAAAGCTTTTGGGGAAATAAAGAATCTTTTTTTTGTTTTTTTCTTTTACAAGTTGAATAAAAGTTTCACGTCTTACAAATGGTGTTTGAACCTGTAATCAGTCCAAAATAACCACACCCAGGACTGACTGTCCTTATCTTTTGTTTTAATTATATGTGGTTGCCTTCATGCCAAAAAAAAAAGAGCTGTGAGAATGAAATCTTTGTGTTTTAACAAAAACAAAACATGTTTCGTCAATCTTTTTGTTTCAATTATTCTGTTCTGTTTATAATAATACATTTTAGCTTCGGTCCATCTGAGCATCTTAGATTCTCTTAGGTAATCAAGCTATCTTTGACTAATTAAAAGTAATTAGTCAAAGACTAATTATATGACTAATTAGTTTATTGTTGAAAAGGAACTAACACAAAGTTTAGCCTTTGTAGGAGTTAAAAAAAGGCTAAATAAAGCTACAGTCTCCTCTATATGTGAGGTTTAGGCCCTGTTTACACAAAGACCATGTTTGTTGTAGCCGTACATTTTATTTCTTTTGTTTTTTTAGTTTTGTCTTTTAAGCCGTACATTCATTCACACGAATCCACCGGTTTTTTGAAGACCATTTCTGATTGTTTTCGAAAATGTCTCAGTGAAAAAAAATGTCGAAAACATCGGTTTCCTGTTTCCTGTTCATGTGAGCCGCGACTTTTCGTTCTGGGAGTACAGGATCTTTCAACCCACATTGTCTCTCCAGTGCCTGAATAAGACGTGCTAAGACGCATTAGCAACTAGTGGCTAGCTAGGTGCGTTTTCTGACACTAATAGACGATAAGCGCTGTGGCTGACTAATGACACATGCAATTTTAATTTAATTTCTTATTTATGGAAACACTCCAAGAGTGGAATGTGTGTTGTCTTTTTTTTTTTTTTTGCATTAGCAGAATATAGACGCAACAACAGGTACAAGCTTAAAGCACCAGATTCATACCATTCAAAGCTGAACAACAACCAGATTGCGCTTCACAAGACATGAATTGTGAATAAAACCGTTTCGGCCTTTTCATCTCGTGAGATCTCGCGCGACGAGATCTTGCTGCTGTTTATGTTTAAAGCTAGCAGAAAACTGATTCAAATTTTTGTCTTTTTTTTTTTTTTTTTTTTTTTTTGCAATAACAAAGAAAACCAAAACGTCTCAGATGTGTAGCATCATTCAAAGACGTCACCCAAAAATAAGAAAATCACAGGAAGGGACACAGGAATGGAGAGAGAGAGAGAGCGAGAGAGAGAGACTGAGAATGATCTGTAACCGTGTGCCTCGTCTGAACATGTTGTGAAAGTGAGGTTTTCAGACGCTGTAATTTACACAGATTCACATCACTTTGGCACAATATCGGACCACCTGCACTTCGGTGCATGTGAAAGACTCCCAAACCCCTGAGAGCTGGGAACAAGAACCAGTTCCATCCCAGGAAGCCTGAGATGAGAGGCCGGTGGCCCCCAGAGCTCCTGTGGCTGTCTGACTCCTCCGGTGTGTTTGGATGCACACGTGTGCCTCTCAGCCCGCAGCTATTCTGAAGGTTGAATACAACTGTCAGTTTTAAAGATTAATTAAAATTCAAAAACTGTCAGCGTTTTAATTACCTGGATCAAGTGTCTGTTTCTTCTGTCTGTTTCTGACCCCATTTGCTCTCCTGAGCTCATGTGTTCTAGTCTCTCTCTTTTTTTTTTCAATTAAAATAACTTTTTCCTATTCAGCTTTAACACGATCTTAACTGTTGGAACTGTTTCCATAAAAACTTAGTGAATGGGTTACACTGAGACATATTTATGGATGGCTGAAAACAAATGAAGTAGTCATATTTTTGTGAAAAAACATTTTGAAAATAGATATATATTTTTTTATTCCAGTTTAGTTTTACTCCGCTTTCTTCATCAGTGAATTCAGGTTTGTAATTTGAACTAAGGAAAGTGTGCAGATGTAAAAGGCTGAGTGTGTTAGTTCATATGGATTTCTGTTGACAGAGATGTCAGTCTTATCCATAAAACACACCGCACCACATTTCCAGCATTTATTTTAAGAACCAGCGAGGGCTCCCGTTGTGTTACACAAGGAATAAAGACATTCTGGCAGTGTGGGGAAGAAAGAAAAAGAAGTCGAAAACAAATATTTGCCGGTCTTCGGGCTTGAAGTGGAGCTACACGGTTCTGTGGCTGAAATGATCGCATGAGCTTAGACGCACTTCAGAAAATCCTTCTCAGTAAACACAATCTGCCTCAGCAAATCTGCAACGCAAAGAAGACCGAATGTAAAGACTCCCAACAGCTGATTGGAGAGGAAATTGGACAATATGGAGTCGAGGCTTTTACTGGCGTCTGATGTGTTTTACATTATAACTTATATTTCTTTGATTGCTTTTGTCAGAATACAAACTTTAATGTGTGTGTTTTTTTTTGTTTTTTTTTAGATCTATTTGTCAAACCCAAACAACGTAGCAGATAGCTGTGAAGAGCATGGAAAATGACACCGTTGCACATTCTTCCTCTCAAAGTAGCTAAAGCTGCATCAGACCGGATGGAGAGAATCTTCGACAGTCTTACCACACATTTTTAATTGCATTTAGACGTGGACTTTGAATGGGACATTCTAACAAACCTTTGATCAAACCTGCTCCCTTGTAGGTCTTGTTGGGTTTTAGTCAATGCTGCCCTGCTATGGATGGATGGGAAACCTCCACCTTGACTTCAGCTGCTTTGAAACCTCTGACCTCCTTTCCATTGACTCTTACCAGCTTCCCTGTTAAACACAGCATGATGAGGACACCACCGTGTGCTGGAGTGGGAGTCCATAAAGGAGACATTTCTGGAATCCACAAGTAACATTTGTCTTGTTGACAGAATCTCCCACCTGAGCGGTGGGTCTTTGCAGCTCCTCCAGTTACCATAAGCTCTTTGGTTGTTTGTTTAATTACTGCTGCCCTTGCCTGGTTTGCCAGTTTAAATAGTCAGCCATGTCTTGGTAGATTTGTGGTCGTCACCTTTTCGGTGCATCATATTGAGATGACATTTTTAGCAAAATGACCCAAGATGCTCAAAGCTCAGAATAATCTTTTAACCCTGATTTAAACTTCTCCACATCGCTGTCTGTGTTTTGCTTGCTGACTATTCATACAATAATGAAGCAGCTTGTTCATGAATGCTCTCTGACACAGAGAGGCAGCCTCACAGATCCACTGGATCTATGTTTCAAATGACATCGTTTTTAAGGACGTGGTTTAGAGTTAGGGTAGGGTTATGTGTTGCATAATTTACCTCAAAGTTTGTTTCTGTAAACATCAGAAAATGTGTACTTTTATTACGTGGCATTTAGGCATCATTGCACCAAATGTCGACATGCTTCATACAGGAATGCTTTTACTACACCAAACACATGTATGCGTACCAAAACCCCAACACAGATAATAATTGTATAACTCCTGGCAATGGCAGAGCTTCAGATGGATACTTTGATGTGGATGATGTGACAGTTTGTCTCCTTTGAAGCCGGCGTTGGGGGGACGTAGACAGTTAAAGGAGTGGAGAGATGTCCGTGGGTCACAGACGGCCCGCTGACCCCTCCAACCGTTTTCACACAAGACTGAGAGTCACTCAGCAGGGGAAGAGACGGTTTCACTTTGATCCGTCAGCTCCGGCGATTTCGGGTGTCATCCCCCTGCCTCTCATTCACAACCACAGCAACTAAACATGATGCCCCATCTGAATCTTCTACCAGTCTGAAAAAAAAAAAAAGAAAGAAAAAAAATAGGTGTATAGATTCCTAGACTAATTTGTCCAACATAGTAACAGTTGTTAAGGTGAAATATGC
Organism: Poeciliopsis retropinna; assembly: GCA_010277075.1. Lineage (NCBI taxonomy): Eukaryota > Metazoa > Chordata > Actinopteri > Cyprinodontiformes > Poeciliidae > Poeciliopsis > Poeciliopsis retropinna. The sequence goes on from VMRM01000028.1 coordinate 6,528,296, forward strand.
CACATTGGATGTTCTTCTGCCTGCAGTGTTTATGTTGGAATCGGCTGATTCCTTTTGCCTCTGGCGTATTTTGGCTAGACGTCTTATTGCCGATTGACAATAACAGGCAGCCACAGAGCTGTGGAAGAAACAATGCCCATCTGCCTTGGCCTGCTGTGTAATTAGCACTAAAATGAAATCCAGTGTGATGAAATGCAGGCAGGAACCCCTGCTGAGCAAACAAAAAGGTGCATGCCTCCAGAAAACATCGATGGGTGGCCAGACAGGACACAATCAGCCTTTTCCTACTTGCAAGCAATGCAAATGATGCCGAGGGAATAAGGGATTGTTGTATATGTATAATATAACAATAATCATAAGATGTGCTATTTTTCTACATTGGTGTAGAAAAGTACATCATCCATGAGTTTCATTTGAATGGAACAAATAAAGTTTTTTGCTATGATTTGTCAAGAGTTGGCATTGGGGGCGGGGACACATTTATCAAAACTTTTTTTTTATATATAAACTTTATGTTCTTGATTTATTTTAGCAGATAATTTTCTCACTTGATATTGTATATTTTTCAGCCCAGGGCCTTAAAGCTGGAGTTTGTAACTTTTGAATTTATTAAAACTGGCGTCATGTCATGACAGTGTGGGACAGATAAACATCAAAAAAGAAAAGTAAAAGAAAAAGAAAAAAAATCAAGTTCTTCCACTTCTAGTGCTAACTGGAAACAACCAATCAGAGCCAAGATGCGGGTTTTAGCACTGTCAATCACGCCCGTGTGATCACCTCCCCACCCTTACTGTCTGCTACATCTTCTCCCCATCAGCAGAGCCAGTAGTGAATGCTAACGCCAGCTAGCATGGGCATCGATTGCAGCGGATAAACGGTTTTGCTGTAACAGCTTTTGCTGTAAGCTGTTTATCTACCATTAGCATACTTAGCAGCGCATACACGAGTTTGATTGACAGCGCTAAGACTGTCCTCCTGGCTCCAAATGGTTGTTTCCAACCTGGAGCGGTTTATTTCTGCAGATGGCAGTAGGACCACAAGTACAAGGTGGAGGAGCTTGATTTTTGTTTTTTCACAGATTATTTGTCTGGCTTCACACTGTCATGACATAATGACAGTTTCAGCAAATATGTAAAAAACGGATATATTTCACAAAAGTTGCATACTGCAGCTTTAAGCCTGGGGAAGGACTTTAATTTGCCCTAACCAATCAAAAGAGACCAACACGTAACATTAAGAACACGTAAATCTCAGAAGGCCGAAGCTGATGGTGTTTGTTGAAAGTTAACATTTTGAACCGTTGCGCTCCACCAATCACAAAGCGCTGCACACTTTTTCATTCCAAGTCACAAAAAACGAGAGTTGGACTCCGTCCCTTTTTTTTTTTTTTTTTTTTTTTTTGTCTTCGACTCTGTCGTAAGAAACAAGTGTTGTTCTGTCCCAGCATCAGATGAGAATTCTGCAATCTTTTGAGACTATAATTTCAACGGCACCGAAGAAAATGCTAAGGACAGCGGCTCACTGTAAGCCGCCGGATCACACACTTTCCGGCCCCCTTTTTGTTGACAGGATCATAATTAGGCACCCAATCAGTCAGAACAGAGGACGGGAAACACTGGCAGCCTTGTTTAGAAACAGTCCCTCAAGACTTTTAACCCCCTCATAGAGACAAATCACTGCTCTCAACCGAGTAAAACAAATCCAGTGTTGACTTCTGATTATCATAATGCCTCAAGACTTTGCTTGACAAATGATTTCAAAGGAAACCGCTGAAGTAAGAAAGTATGTATGTGTGCGTATTATGAGAAAGTGAATAATTCGTATCTGGAGCCAACAGAAAAGAATGAGGTTTGTGATCTTGGGTTCAAACACTAATTATTTATTTGTCATCCTTAAAGCAAACACACCAGTCAGGTATAAGTGGCTTCAATGGAAGGAATTTATATATTCCTTCCAGTATATATTTGGATTTTAATTAAAACCTTTTGTCTTTTTTCTTTTTTTTTTTTTTTTGGCAACATACCTGGAAGGACTTTTTAATTAGAATTTTAATAATTTTAGTTGAATTGAGTTCTGCTAAACACAGAAGGTCTGACAGAGACATGTTTTCAGTAGAGCTGTACCATTTTTATGAATGATTGGAAACTTCTCTCTAGTGTTTAACCAATCAGGTCTTGGCGCTGTCAATCAAGCACGTGTACTCTGCTAAATGTACTAACAGCAGAGAAACAACTTACTGCAACAGGAAACCATTTGTCCCCTGACATTGGTAGCCATGATAACCAGGCTGAGCATTCACGACAAGCTCTGCTGTCCAGACGACAGATTAGCGCCAAGGGAAAGGAGGAAGATGTCGTGGGTGGTGTGTACATAACTGTGATTGACAGCTCAAAGACCCTCCTCCTGGCTCTTATTGGTTGTTTCTAGTTAGTTTCCACAGGAAGCAATCGTTTCTCTTTCACCGTCCCAACTTTATAGACATCTAGATAGAAATACGATGATGATTTGTATTTGGAATAAAAATGAAACCATGTCATTTTCCTTTGCTGTGTTATGCCCATTTGAACGTTGCAAATCATCTCCAGGTAACTTCACGCTGTGATGTTCGGTTGATTTCGTCGCTGATGTTACTTTCTATATTGTAATCACAGCCTGACGACTTATTCATATCAATCACGCTTCGAACGGCGGAGCAATAATTTCTCCCCGGCTGCACATAAACAGCTAACGTTTCGCAGCGGGCCAATTACGTGACTGTTTACATACCGATAGGCCGTCTCAGGTACCGTAGCTTACTTCAGCTCCTCACACCTTGAGGAGCCTGTTTGCTCAAGCTTGGTTTGAGCTTGTCAACAAGCACAGGAACCTCCTCCCATCCTGTCTTCACTGTACTTTTTCTCTCCGAGCCGCTGAAATGGCCTCCACCCCCTTTTGGAGCCCCCGCCCTCCGCCTTCCCAAGCACCGGTTTGATTAATGGGCTTGTCGAGCTACCTGGCTCACGACAACAGGTTATTTCCATTACTGCTGGGATTCTCTTTAATAAGGGGATCCAATGTAATGGCAGAGCTCGGGGCCCAGCTGTCTTGTCCCAGCTGTGGGGGGGTGGAGTGGCCGGGTGGGGGGCGAAGGACAACAACAGGCCTCCTCGGAGATAAAATATTCACGCGCTTTTGTTCAAACACTTGACCTATCGTGTTTATTGGAGGCAAAGAGCGTGTTTTCAGCTGTTTTTTGTTGTTTTTTTTTTTCTCAATGGAGTGCTGTTTTGTCATCTTTATGTATAATTTATGTTTGAGTCATTAAAATGGAAATCCACCCCACACAGACACTTACGCAGGCGAGCAGCTGGAAACATGTTAACGTTCGCCCGGAGCGTTTGGCCCCGGCGCACAAATACATCAACACCTTAGCAATTTAGTAATGCATTTACATATGAGCGAGTGTGTGTTGGTAACAGGAGAGAGAGGTGGCGGCGAACGGAGACGGGTTTTTTAAACGTTCTGCTGAAGAGCCGTGTCTGTCGGCAGGGCGCGACGGCTGGCTGGACTGAACAGTCGGGCTCTTTGATTTTTAGCTCGGTGTTGTTTTTGGATCCTCCTGGCTTGATGTTTGCATCACTTCCCCTCTGGAGAGGACAAAAAAGTGTCACTCACCTGCTATCCAAGAGCCTCCCGACCCCCCATCACGAATGAGCTGCTGGATAACTGGGTTAGGGTTGACTGTAAGGGTGGGGCATTTATCGCATCGTTTATCATTAATTGTGATCATTTTCTCATCGCGATAATGATTTTGATTTGTTGCTGTCAAGATAAAGTCCAATTAATTATATCTTAACCCCCAACACGGCCACCCCCAAAAGCTGTCCGTATTGCAGGGATTGTTGTTTTAGCATTTTCTGCAGAGTTTGTCCAATGAAAGTATCCAATAAATATCAACACAATTGAAAAATTACAAATAGGAATGTTTCTCCAAGAGCATTGTTTGTGTTTGCGGCTACAGTAGCCATATAGCTAACTAATAAAAAAAAAGTTATAAGTAGTTATTATTGTCACTTTTATTGTTATCACAAAAGTTTGCGCTAAAACGTTTGGTCCATATTTCCTACCCCGAGTCGACCAAATTCATTTTTGGAATCAAATAGCTGTGAGCATTTATCGAATTGTTCGTCATTTATCGCGATACATTTCTTATCACGATAACAATTTTGATGATAAATTCCAATTGATGATGTTTAAATTCCCCCAAAACTGTCCTTACTGCTGGGTTTGATATTTTACTACTTTTTTCCCTGTTTGTTCAAGAAAAGCACCAATAGATGTCAATAAATTTGAAGATAAAGTTACCTTTTGCAGTTAAGTGACACAAATCACACTTACACGACTATTGCTGCTGTGATACAAGTTTCTACAAATTCACCAGGATGACAGGGAAGAGAACTGTAATAGACAGTGAGGGAAATTAATGGTACTGTGGGACTTGCTGCTGTTCTTTCAATTATTTTAGAAAAAAAAATCAACAAAATGGCAAATGTTCCTTGAATAATAACATGGGGTTACCACAAAAAACAACAAAAAAAATCTGAATACTGAATTGAGGTGGGGCTCACGGCATAAAATATAGATTTGAAAATATCGCGACACGTGTTCCACATGTTCTCCACATGTGAAATGTGGCAAAGTGTTTTTTTTACATGCACATTTTTCTATGCTGATCTGCAAACAATACGTTCATTGTGTTTTGTGTGAGGAAGAAGATCGTCTTTTTAAACGTGTCCAAATAAGACTGGACAAAGTGTGACATTCAAACCACAGGTTTCACCGTCTGTATCCACGGAAACGAAAACAAAAATTTCATTATGAAGTGTAAGGTGAATTGACAGATGCTTGGCTTCAGTGACTGGAAACTTTTGCCACACACCATCTTCTCTACTCGTGCCTAAAAACCTGAAGGTGTCTAGACCGCAGTCCAAGATGACTCACAGCTCTTATTATTATTGGGAAGCTTTTTTTTTTTTTTTTATATGAACCCGGATGTTTTTTTTTAATATTATTAGTATTATTGTTATTTTACTGCTGTCAAGCTGTTAGCGGATTAGCTGTTTGCTGTGTCTGCTCCTCCCTCTCTGGTAGTTTGTGTGTTGAGAGTTTTAAGCTTCATTAATATTGACAGATCTTTCCTCCACATATAAAGTCACTATTTAAATAACACCGCTGATAACATTCAGTCAAAATGTGGACGCACTGTTTGTCTATTACACTTGAATTGAGTCGTGGACAGGCGTTGAAACTATAGACCTTGGGGAGGACTTCAGAAATTAGTTGATTTATGAAACTATTAATTGTTTTTTGGCAACTTTTAAATTCAGATTAACATTTTCAGAAAACTTTTCTTTAAAGAGCTCCAGAAAAGACAATTTATATATATATATATATATATATATATATATATATATTCATACATACCCACAAATATAATCGTTTTTTTTTTTAATGTTGCAAATAATAAAAAATACTTGGACTGATTAAACTTTACTCTTGTTTAGTGTCCATGTCTTTGTAACAAATCAGTGATTGGTGAAATTTTGACTATATTTATGAAAACATACACAAAGTAGTCTACCTCAAAATGCTGCTGATATCCTATCTTGTTTTCTATATCCAATTTGTTACTGTTCCTGTATGCTGGATGTATCCTTATATGTCCTCATGTTGTTAAAAATGGCAGCTAATGGCTGCTCACTTTCCAGTTACAGCCCTTACTAACATTATTAGTGCTCTTGCTTGAAAAAACAAATGTAAACCAATTATTCCCCCATTTCGGTCTTCTAAAAGATTCCAAAATTGAAGTCGTCTTTGGTTTAGGGTGATTAAATTTTATGTAATATACCCCGTAAAGTTTTTATGTCAGTCATGGGAAGGTTTACAGCTAAATTAGAAGGTGTGAAGGCGGATTCAACGCTCATTATCTACTCCCCCCCCACCAAAGAAAGGTTTTTGAGGTTTGGGGAAAACGGGATGCCTCCAGACGACAAGATTGCACAAAGTCACACAAACCGTAGTTTGTAACACGGCGGGGCTGAGGTGAAGTCCTTTCTAGACTAGAGACCGCCGCGCACCCAAACAGGCGGTGGGGTATAGCCGGGTGAGGAAAGGGTAATTTAAAGATGAATTAGGGCCTTTTATGCTGATGCCATATTGTCAACATGGCCTGTAAAACCTCCTCCTTCGCTGCTCTTCCCTCCCCATTCCCTGCCATTCTTCCCTCAGTTCCACTTTATTTGTTCTAATTCCAGGGGACCGGCTGGGTCTTGCCTGGATTTGGAGAGTGCTTGGTTTCAAAGGGTAATTGACACCTTACCTGTAATTTCATGGTTTCACTCCACCTGCCTTTGATGTCTGGGTCTTGGTTGAGGTTGGGATACGAAAGGAAGAGGCGATGTCGTTTTGCCGCTGCACGCTCCTCAGCGAGCCTCTTCAAGTCGGGCCCCGAGTGGCGTTTCAGAGCACGAAGAGCAACGTCTCCATTACAGGCGGGAGGAAAACGTAGGCAGTGTTTTGATGGTCTCGAAAAGAACCACAATTTCGCAATGGTGGCGTTCCCATTAAAAAAAAGAGACGCACTTGAAATCACGCCACGGCATCTTCCTCCAACCACTTCCTGTCGTCTTCTTTGTGGTTGTCGCCAATGGCAACATCCGGCTGTTGATCACGTGACCTGTGTGATGCAAATAAAGTGTTTCCTTTGCAGTTTTGCGAAAATGAACCAATTTTGAAGACTCACTGTATCCTCTTTTTTTTTTTAAATCAAAAAACAATTTTTGAGATTAAAATTGATCCAATGAGCAAATATATTTTCAAAATGTTAAACTGTGCAATAAAAGGAAGCTACTGACATGTTATGAAACTCTGGTTACCAGTTAGGAGAGGATGGTGACAGTCAGACATCCATCTATCATGGGAATGAATGTAATCAATTCTGGGCTTTTAAGGAACTGTTCTTTTTTAAATGTTTGACTATACAGCAAAAGATGTAAAAACTAGAGTCAGGTGTACAACTTAAAAAAAATTCAACGTGTACACTTGAATCCAAACATATAGACCCACTCATATTTGATTGAACAGTTTTTGGCTGATTAAAAAAGCTTCTGGCAAAACTCTGGTTGGTTGATCAACCACAATTTGAGAATGGCTCTGAAATTTGAATTGCTCGGTTTCCTGGCTGTGATATTTTATTTAATTATAGTCCCTCTAATTTCCAAAGGGATCAGGCTGGAGCGTAGAATCATCCTGTTTAATCCAGTTGTGACGCAAGTTTGAAGTCAGTATCCTGTTGGTGCGTCCAACTGTTTCAACCTTCCAACAATCGGATTTATTTTGATCTGCACTTTTTCTTTTCCAAACATGTGCATGGCAATAAAAGGAAAAACAAAGCAGCTGAGACCGACATCATTTTAATCCCTGTCAGATTTAGGTTTAAAATTGAAAGCATTTCACAGGAAATTTGGGTCTGAAATAAGACTGGCATCTCTTCAAATATTATAGAAATAAATAAATAGAGTCCCAACCCAAAAATATAATTTATTTGCTTATTTACATTTGACTATGAAATATTATGTCAAAAATCATTTATTCCCTTCCTAATAATCAATGTAAAAATGTTTTTCCGTAATATAAAACTCTCTTTTAAGCCAGGAGGGTGTTAGCGCTGTCAGCTAACCTCATGAACAGCTTACCATTACAGGAAAACAACAATGGTCATCAACTTTGACCATGCTAACTAACCTTAGCATTAACAACAGGCTCTGCTAGTTGCAGTGCAGCAGAAAGCAACAGGGGGAGGTGGGCTCTGGCACCTGGGAATGATTGGCAGCACTAAAACCCGCCTCCCGGCTCTGATTGGTTGATTCTAGTTAGCTCTGGGAGAAGTCAGAACAGCTCCATATTTTCACAGATCATCTGTGTCATATTATACTGTCGTAATATAGTGACAGCTTGAACGAATATGTAAAAAGTTACATACTGCAGCTTTAGTGTCAATCAAGCTGTTCAAAGTGCTTCACATAATAACAAACATCGTACAGTCACAAATTGTGAAACCAGTAAGAAACATTACATTTTGTCATCGTCCATCATTAAAACCATGGATACACATCACCCATGCTGGTCGACGTTCCAGTGATTATGGGTCCAAAGCAGCTCCAGCAGCTTCTCAGCCCCGATTTAAAGGGACTCAGTGTTTCAGCCGTTTTGCCGTTTTCTGGAGGTTTGCTCCCGATTGGTGGCGACCAGAAGCTGCAGCCATTCGCCCACCATCCAGCAAACACAACTACAATTGGCTCATTTCAAAGAAAGAGCGTCATATTTAGAGAATTTTCTTTTTTCTTTTTTTTTTTTTTGAATTTCGCATGTTTTCACGATAAAACCTCTGGGCCAATCAGAGACGCTCCGCTCCGGACCGAGAGGAAGACTGTTCCTGCACATGCAGGCGTGCAGCAGTTGAGTGATGAGAAGGGAGTGACAGGAAAATTGCATTTGTGCAACCATGAATCATTACAAACAACCCTTTAAAAGGCTCCCCTCACTGTAATTACCTCCTGTGCGATGCTCTATTATGGGGTGCTTTATTACCTTCTATCACTTTGCTGTGCCGGGCTTGGCAGATGGAGACCTCACACTGACTAACAAAAAACTTGGCAGGTGAATCTGGAGGACTTTGTCTGTTTGAGGGCAACGGTAGAGGTCCAAAAAAAAAAAAAAAGAAAAGAAAAGAGAGAGAGAAAAGAGCAGCCGTGTCAAGAAGGATTACGTAATGTGTGACTGTTTGATTGCAACAACATAGAGACACCACATCTTAAAGTTGGACTTTAAAAGCAGGTTTGAATTCGCTCCAGGCTGTCCTCGCTGACAGTCAACAAGTGTAAAAGCATTAGACCGCTATAAAAATAAAAATAAAAATAGGAGTTGTCTGACATTGCTAAAATGCTTTAAAATGAAATTTTACATCATCACTGAGAAGCAATATAATACAACACGATACTTTCTGTTTCTTGTTCTCCGTTTGTTCTGTGATACTTTTTTTCCGTCATTCAAGTAACGAGCCAAAAATAGATTTATTATTGAAAAAGAAGAAGAAACTTAATAAAGTGTTTTAGATTGTGACGTGTCAGTCCTTCACAAAGCTAGATATAAACACTGACTTCTTAATGTGTTCCCAAAATTCTTCATGGAACAGAGACACGTTTAATAAATGAGAATAAAACTAAAACAGTTCATTTATTTCAGGAACTTTATCACAAAGTGAAACAGATGTACGTTTAAATGTTCCTGTTAATTATGTTGATTTATCACAAACTGGATCTATTTGGAACGGCTTATTATGACAATAATGATTTTTTTTTTTATGTGTAAAATCTGTTTGTATACAATATATGCAGTTTGGTTCGATATACAAGTAGAATATTTTTTTTTAAATGATCTATTAATTAAATATTAATGAATATATTTGTGAATTTCAAGTGATTATTTCTGTTCATTTTTGCTAAATCTGGCAAACACCAAATAAAAACCCAGCAGTTTTAATACATAATACAATTACAAATACATTTTTACTAAAGAAACATCTTGGTATTTTTATGCTGGAATTTACACTGTTATAGAAAAAACTGCTGACAGTTGTTTAAGAAAGGAAGGATAAAGGCAGACACTGACTGTTAATATGTTTGGCCATGCCAAGGATATAGAGGGAAAGTTAAGTGGAAGGAAAAAGTGTGCTTGAGAAATGGGCACAAGCAACACAAGTAAAAAAAAGTAGGTGGTCTATGACGGCATATTAGGGCCGTTATGGGTAGGGAAAAAAAGGGAGTAAATTTGTGAGGAAAACCTCAAAAATTTCTGGATTTTTTGGCAGGAATCTCTGCTGACCAGAGCAAAGATCATATTTGAACATCGCTTCAAAAGTGTAAACTGTCGACTTTAGAAAGTTAATACCATTAGTATCAAAATTTCTCAGCAAATGTTCAACTTTTCAAAGAAATTTAGTGCCATTTTATTTTCCCCCACCAGAAGATTTCTGAGATTAATCAGAAAACTTTTGAGTTTTTACTTGCAAATTTCTGACTTTGGGAGCTCAGAAATTTCCTTGTTTTTTTCCAGAACATTTCTGAGATTAATATCAAAATGTCCATGTTCTTTTTTTGGGGGCGGGGAGAAAGTACCACTCTTTGTTTCAATGGGCCTAATCCACCATCATACACATCTCTGCATACTTAAACACTTTTTTTCTAAGTCTGTTTGCAAGTTATTGTAGATTGGAGATTTTTAAATGAGACTAAGTCAAGGAAATTTACATGCACCATGTTTTAAGGTGTTCTTCTCCACTCGACTGTTTTTCTGCCTCGCTGACAATGGAGTTGATGAACCATCGCTGAGAAGCGACCGACTGAGCCGATCCCAGAGAACGGGACGCGGAATGAGGGGCTCGGACGCAATTTGGGAATGGATGAATGAATGAAGACACGTTGGTCGTCATGAGTTTGGACCCACCAGGGGCCGTGGGCGGCTTCAGCGCCTTCACCGCTCCTGGGCCCCCAGAGCGGCGCTCGGCACAGGTCCAGTTTTCCATCTAAATGACCAGCTCTGCTTCGCAGGAGAAGGCCAGTGGGGTGAGAATATCTCACCCTCCCCCCCCCTCGCCGTCTGATCCCCTCGCAGGCCCGGTGCGAAGCTGACAGAGCGTCTCGGATGGCCCCAGATTGCACCTGGACCGGGGGGGGGGCTTTCCAGTTCTTCCCCACTTTGGTTCACACACATGCACAAATCCATCATAACAGTCTCTGCCTCTTTGTGGCTTTTGGTCTTTGGCTCTGAAACCAACATTCCCTTAATTGTAGAACAGAAGCAGCTGGAAGTTTTGCTAGTTTTGGGAGGAAAGATGTTAATTCTGACAATGTATTTTGTGAAGAAGGTTCTCACTATGCAAAGTGCAGTTCAGTGGCTCAGATATTACAGATCCTCTGTAAATTATGGGTATAGAATTTTGAAAAAAAAAACAACAACAACAACTGTTGCCTGAAGAGCATAAATTAAAAGTTAGCATCTTATCGTAACACGATCCTACGCAGAGGTGGGTAGTAACTACTTACATTTACATGAGCATCTTTTTGGGGGAACCCCGCCCAAACTTTTACGAGTAGTTTAGGTGCATCAAACCATTTTTTCCACGTCTGATATCGATGCTCATATCTTAGGTTTAGTATTGACTGGTATTGTTACGGTGCAGGAAATCAGAGCTGAAATTGACTTCAATGACTGTAATTCACGACCATTGAATTACAATGGTAGTAATTGTAATTCTACAATTACAAGTCATTGTACCGACTTGCTAACTCTGCACCAGTACAGCTCACTTAAATACACTAACAGCTTGACTAGCTTGGTTCAAACCTGTAAAAACAACTTTGGTTTGTTCAGCCAGTGTAATTAGGAGTAGAGCAGCCAACGGAAAATAAATAATAAAGAAGCCGCGACTCGTTAAAACAACAGGTGTCGTCGGAAGTGTGACGGTGGTAGCGAGTATTGCGTTTCCTTAAGACGTGACCAAAGGGTAGCGGGTAAATAGTGAGCCTTGTGGTGCACAAGAGGAATGACAGGAGCGACTGGAAAGGGAAGACATGAACCAGTGAAGGAATGTGTGAGAAACACCAGCTGAGATGAGGACGATGTCGGAGTGAGAAACTGTTGCGTTTTTCTACCTCAATTTGTTATTTTATTTGTGAGAATTTTTTCATCATTATTTTTAAAACACCAGAATGGTATCTTTGTTCATCTGACGACATCATCAGTTAGTCAGAATGCAAGCAGACATTTTTTTACAAAATACTTTTGCCCCTCTATACACTTGAGTAATTTCTTGGATAAGTGCTACTTTTTAACTTTTACTTGAGTAAAAATGTACCACCCACCTCTGATCTTCCTTGAGCCACCTTATGGCTTGCATATTCATTCATGAAGGGGGGCAGTAATATGTTCACAGAGGTGAAAGAAAACGCAATACAAAAGCAGAAATGTCATATTACAAAAAGTGAAATATATAGTCGTTTTCTCCCTCTTTGAATTTGCAAACTAAAAAAAAACAAAATAAAAACCAAACATCTTCCATGACAAGCAGTGTTTCCCTGAGCGTTTGGAGCGCTGCGGGTATCATGCATGACGGACGGCTTCCTGGGGCTGCGCTGCTTGTCCCGGTCCTGCCTCAGGGTTGGGGGTTGTGTTTACCTCATAACAAAGTGCAACACGGTTTTGATGTCCTGCCACTGTGACGCCGTGTAAGCTGTAAACAGAATACACACAAACCCCCAACACACACACACACACACACGCATGCACATTCACAGTCACCTGTTGCTCTTTGTCGCCGTCCAGGAGAATTTACAGAAACACAGACATCACGCCTCGCTGTCATCACTGCCATGTGGTGATCCTAGGCAAGGCACTTAACCTCCTGTTAGTCCTGTGGATCCGCCAAGTGAAATAATACTTGGCAAGTTTAGATGCACAACTATTCTTTTTTTACTATTTAGTACAATAAAGTGAGTATTCTTTAGAAGCTTAAATGGTAAATTCTTGGACGGCACTAGAAGCCTTTCACTGCGCATTTCTACTAGATTAGCATTTTCCTCTTTTTTGCAGGGTTGCTGTGCCTCTGAGTTTCCATTTACCATGTAACTGCTCAAGTTGGCATTTGGAAAATAAATTCCAAAGTAGTTGTAGTTTCCTCTCTGCAGTGGACGCCAACGCTCCACCGCCGTCTGCCAGAACGTTGTCACAAAATCGAGGCCGACAGACTTCTTTGGGTTTTTTTAATCGATTTTGGGACGTTTTGAGTCGATTATGAATTGCAGTGAATGACAATCGGGATTCTTTCGTGAGTTCGTTTTTTTGGCACACCTCTAGTAAGAACGGTTGTAAAAACCAACAGACGCCATGTTGAGAAGCGATGTATTACTACTTCAGTGTATTTTTGTATCAACATACGCGAATGCTCAAATGGTATGAATACTGTAGTAAGACACTTTACATTTCATTAATTGTTCAGCCACTAGAGACAATTAAAAGAGCTTAAAGCGTGGTTATTGTTCCTGACACCGCTGCCCTAAAATTGTCCTTCAACACTAATCCAGGGAAGCCACTTGTCAGCTATCCTTTCAAAACATTTAGTTTCAGTCTGCTGCCATCTTTGAGGGCTGACCATTGGCTCGGCTGTGACCCATGAGCAGGCATCGGGGCAGTGAACCCAGACAAATGTGAGCGAGGAACCTCAGAACCAGTGAACTCCCAACTCACTGACATACATGCACACTAGCTCTCTCTCTCTCTCTCTTTCTGTCTCTTTCTCGCCCACACACACACACACATACACGCACTCCTACACACACACATCCCACCACCAGCCCCCACTTAAGCGAATGCTTCTCCAGCTCATGCTCCTCTCCATGGAGGCTGATTCCGGCCTTTGGATGAACCTTTCCCTTGGACCTTAGGCTCAGAGGGAGCTGAATTAGGTGGAGTTTTTTTTTTGTGTAAGATAAGACAAGCAGATAAATAGATACATTTCAGGAGTTTGCGCAGGACATAAAAATTGATTTTCAATCTAGAGTTGTCTGGATTTGTTCTCCTTTACTCTTTGAACAGTAAGTTAAGCAGTTAAAAAGCCCAGTAGTTTCATTCATTTTGCCACAAAATCATCCAAACGCCAAAAATAAAAATACAAACTGCCAACTGAATTAAAGTGTTAAAGGGGGAGAATTAGGTGTTTTCCAGACACATAGTTACTTGATTGTGCTATGAAATTGAACTACGTTTACATCAGTTGTTAAAAAATGCTTAAAAGAAATTTGACGTTTTAACATCTAGACATTGGGCTTCTGTCGCTTTAAAAACTCCCGCTCTTTCTGAAACTCCGCCTTCAGGAAGTCATCGCAGCACAGCTCCTGTATTAACCCTTTAGCTACTGAGAAGAAGCTACTATTATGATTCGTGTACAGTCCCACCAGATTGTTGCTAATTGCTGCTGGCTAGTCTGAAGGAGCTGAGTGGGGGAGTTTCGGGTGAGGAGGAGCTAGGTCCGTTTGATACAGCTGATCGGTTGCCGTGATTTTTGAATGCATGCCTGTTTCTTTTATATTTCTATTCATTGGTTAATTTCAATGTGGTATAAAAACAGAGTGTGACGCAGGGCATTTCAGTTGTATTACAGGATTTTCTGCTCGTGGTACTGATCAGTTTGATGCTAGTGGTTAATAGTTAAATATGTTGAGCAGATGAACTTGTAGTGTAACATCAAGCACCGTTCTCCCCCACTTAGTGTGCAGCTTTAGTAAATTCAGCTGAGCGGTCATTGTCGTTTATGGCCTACCACTTTATCCTCTGTCATTGTTTGAGCAAAATCTAGGAAATGAACAATAAACATGAGGGAAGCTGAAGAAGACAAACATAAAATGCACTAAGAGAAGGCTGCAACTAATTTAAAGGGGGGTGTTATGTATTTTCCAGGCAGCTGTGTAAAAATGCTGTATACATCAAACATAACTTAAAAACGGCAAAGAGCAAATATTGAAAAACCTTTAGTTGAAATCTGCCTAAAGACTCGCTGGCAGTACCTGCAGATGCTTGATGACGTGGCAAAATCCATTTGTTTAGAAACGGGACCCGGTTTTCTGCGTCAGATATTAAAACCTCTTTGACGACTTGAAACATCTCAGTGTGACAAACGAGCAAGAGCAAGAAGACAGTTGCTGCATTTCCATGAACAGGAAGAAGTGCAAATTCTGAAAGTAAATTCTCTTAATGGAAATCCGACAATTTAAAAATAAACAACAACACGTTTTTCAATAAAAGGTTTTTGTGCACAGAAGTTGTTTTTTTCAGCCTTACGTCGTTTTCAAAACCGCAACTGAAACTCGTCCGTCGTCACGGGATTCGCGTGATAAACAGCCGGATGTCACCACTAAAATGACGAAGAGGCCGACAGGAAGCAGCGTGCGGACGACAGTTTGTTCTTGTTTTTTATTTGTTTGGTCCCACCAGAGCTCTCACAGCTTCACACAGTTCATAAAAACTGGTGTGACATTCAAACGTGTTCAATCCATAACTTTTCTGTAAAATAGCTGACGAGAATTTAGCCAAAGCGCAGCACAGTAACCGCTCCCAAGTTTAAGGGGCTTGTCACTCTAACGCCTGAATAAGTTGATGTCGCCTCTGATTGGCTGATATATGATGAATGCGACTGAATTCTGAATATATCGCATCCAACTGTTTACATTTGTTGCTGCCATGACTTTTAATGACTTATCACGTGGACAAACCTACTCGTGTGATTTTGACTTTATTTCTTATTTAATGGAAACAACACAAATGTAAAATTGTGTTTCTTTGACATTAGCGTAAAATAGACAAAGATTTGTGCACATTTTTAAAGGAAGCACAGCTACTGACGTGGACCAAGTTAGTAAATCCATTTTATTTATGTTTCCCTTTTCACAGATAAAATTATGACATGCTTCATAGTATACAATAAAAGAAGAAAATAAAATGACAATTGAAAATAAAACTACGTCCAACACACAGATGTTCGGATCTTTTTGACATTAGCAGAATATAGATAGATTGTAATGGAAGCACAGCTAATGAGTGGAATGTATATATTTTACGGTACTATAAATGTAAGTATACTTTTTGGCCATTAAAAAAAGGAGGCAAATACCACCACACAAAAATATTAACACACACACACACACACACACAACACACACACACACACACACACACAAACTGTCTCTTTCTGAAGCAGAGGGGCTCCTCCCAGGACTCCCCCCAACACACACCTGTACACTGCTTTGTCCCAGCATGCCCTTCATCAGCACTGTACCCTCCACACACATAAAAAAAAAAACCTTTACATCTTTGCAACTGCTCAAGAGGAAAAACAAAACAAAACATCCGAGCTTTCACTCAGGTTAAGTTTAGCAACCTCTCCCTGTCCTAAAACCCCAGTTTCATAGAGAACTGCATCTTTTCTGCAGCCGCCTTTTTACAATGCAGTGGCCGACTTTGACACTCAGCCACGAGGGTTGAGTTCTGTGCATCCCCAACTTTAAACACAGCTCTGCCTTTTCTCTCTGCTGTGGCTGCATGAAAGCATTAACGTTTCAGCCGGGCTGCAGTGCCAAAGCCCTGAATTTCTGCCTGGCGGTGTCAGGACTTGTAGAGCTGGATCACTGAAGGTTCACGCTTAGTCCCACCATGCAGGGCTTGACTTCCTCTCTCTTACAGGTTTCAGTCATACAGAGGAATAATGTAGCACCTCTGATGAGTTTTAAGCATTTATTACAGAGTATCCATGTTTTACTGCGTGAATGAATGAAAACAGACCAGCAGGTTTTTCTTTTCTTTCTCTTTTTTTGCATTGGTGAAACACAAGCCTTATTCACACTGGATTAGTTTTACCTAGGGACCTCATGCTTTTTGCAATAGCTGCGGAAACTGTCTTTGTCGTTAGTCCCATGCGAATCGGCCATGTTGGTAATTTGTAAAGTAAAAATTCCACCTTAAATGCTCTACTATGTACTAATCCAATGATTAGTATTATGTGTGATTTAAACAGGAATGGGTAGAGTCCGAAACGTAATTAGGTTTTTGTTTTTTACTTTTCTGGGCTCATTTTTATTTGCTGTTGGCTAAACATGGTGGTTGCATTGAAAATCTTCTGGGTGCCAAAACCCTATGAAAAACAGAAGACTGAAGGGAAGGAGCCAAATAATATGGAAATGGAGGCTCACATCATCCATTGCACTGAGTCACGTTTTGCTGTTTGCAGCTTTCTGTTATACAGCTTGCTAGCGTAGCACAGCACCGAGATGTTTCCATAGCCTGGAAAGTAGTTTTAACATTAACTCACGTCGACGTGCGGTGACATCACACCCAAGAGATGTCTGTAAATTTCTGCAAACATTTTGTGAACACGCGCCACGTAGAAAGCAGACGTTAGGGAGTAATTTATGTATAATGTGGGGTCCTGTGTGAATAGGGCCAACGTCACTGCCTGCCTACACAGTTCCGCTCAATTATAATCCCACGTCACAGTTCAAAAGTCGGGGTTTTCTCCCATTCACTTTGATTCCCCCAGTCGAGTTTCGGCTGAGTTTCGGCTAGCCTAACCAACAAAAGCAGAAATTGTGAACGACAACGTTGATTTTCAGTTTTAGAATTGTAGTCTGGCTGTCGGTTTAGCAATGGCAGAGGTGGAAGTGAACAAATCCGTTCAGTCTGTGTTCCACATATCGAGTTAACATCAACAGCCGCCTCGTTCAGCGTGGCGCTTCCCTCGTTGCAGTGGAGGATGGTTGTTTATAGTGCAGAGAACTTCAAATGAGAGTCAATTGGGTGCATTACATACATCATGGCCAAAGGTCAGCGATTGAGAAACAATGGTTTCTCAATAGCCAAGACGGAGTGAAACATATATCAAGGGGCTGATTTTTACCTGTTACCAATAGACAGTATTTTGTATAAAAATTAAAAAAACAAAAACAAATAATAATTATATATATACTATATATATATATATATATATATATATATATATATATAGTTCCATTCAGAGAAAGTGTGAAAAGGTTCAGGGGGTATGGATATTTTCAGAAGTTACTGTAGCTTATCAGAAAAGCAATGTAGCTTGCAGTGCAAGTGGAGCTCTAGAAAATACACGCCTAAAAACAAAATTTAAAGTACATATTTTTCTTAATCTTTAACCGTTTCTGGATAGCAGAGGATATGAAAAATATCGTTCGTGTTTGACATTGTGAATTGCCGGTGTGGTGTATCACCTGATGGGACCTCTCATTTCGCTAACAGGTGCTTCATTGTTTTCCGTTGAGGCAGAAAGTCATATTTGCACCAAAGCAAAGATTGCCGGATAAAAGGTGTTACAGTTTGTTTTGCTGTTTCCTGGGGGGCAATGAAAATGAGTTCACCGCTACGTGATCTCCTCCTGTGTTTACCTCTGACCCCTGTATACCCCCCCCCCCCCACACCCGCACCATCTTCATCCCCCCAAAAACAGAGAAAAGCTGTCCTGGGATGTAGGCAATAACAATGGCTCGCCTGTGATGTCCTGAGTCCCAGTCCCACACAATGACCATGTCCATGTCGATTAACGTAGGGTGGTGGTGGAGGCTGGTCTGGCGGAGGCTAATAGCTTATTACACAGTGTAAAATTACAGTGCGATCTGGAGAAGTTCCAGTAGAATGGGTCCAATTAAAGGAGAAAAGAGAAGGGGGGTGGGAGAGGGGAGGGTGTGTGTGTGCGCGTATGTGTGTCTGTGGAAGAGACAGTGGTGAGAGTATCAAGGGGTTAGGACAAGTTCAGCAATGTACGTTCCCCCTGAGCTTTGGTCTAATTTACCCCCTCGGAGGTTTCCTGGGGACTGACACCCTTCGTGACTAAAAATGTTTGAAGGTTTTCCTGGTCTGTTGTTCCCCAAAAGATCTGAAATAACCCTCCAAACAACCACCATCACCACCAGGTAGTTCTGGATAAATGAGGCCGTTTACTGGTTCAAATCAGCTGAGAATCAGAACTAGGAGAAATATGAGGTTTTACATACGTATGTGTATCCATTTAGAGAATTTATATTTGTAATTTGCACAATTTTATGGCTAATGGAAACACACCTACTGTTGTCATCAAGTCATCAAAAAGGCTTTAATATCTGACAAAGACAATCTTATGCAATTTTTAAACAAACTACATATTTGCCATGCCATCAAGGATTTGCAATGACTGCCAATTAGTGTTAAGGCAAATTTCAACTAAAGTTTTTTTCACCCAACTTTTGTTCTTGACTGTTTTTCTACCCAGGTTGTTATGCAGATCACCTCCCATGACGTAACGAATGTGATCCAAATCCAATTTTTTTTGTCCCAATCCACAACTTTGTCACGAGTCTGAAGGCTGCAATTGCATCTTTTCAGCGACAAAATTAACAATTAACAACTGCCTGGAAAATACATAATGCACCTCTTTAAATTAGTCATATCATTCTCTCCCTGGATTATTTTATGTTTGTCTTCTTCAGCTTCCCTCATGTTTATTGTTCATTTTCTCTCGGTGTGCTTGTTGCCCTCTCTCACAGCTGCACCCTGTTTCTAATCACCCACCTGTCTCTTGTCAGTAATCAAGCTGCAGGGTATTTAAACAGATCTTTCACCGCTTTTTGTTGTTGTCGCCTGCTTTCCCTATGTCCAGGCACTCTGCTATGGTCTTTATTTATTCCTTATTGCTTGATCAAAACAAATTGTTGTTTTTAATTGGAGATATTCCCATTCAGTGAATTTATTTTTGAAAAGTGCAATTAAGTGGTTAGTGGGAACACAGCTGCTCATTCCTAAAAACAATTTAGAAAGTCCAGTCACCAGAACAAACATGTGAACTGCAGCAGGAAGCTGGAGCGC
Source organism: Poeciliopsis retropinna (assembly GCA_010277075.1). Lineage (NCBI taxonomy): Eukaryota > Metazoa > Chordata > Actinopteri > Cyprinodontiformes > Poeciliidae > Poeciliopsis > Poeciliopsis retropinna. The sequence continues at coordinate 6,547,805 of VMRM01000028.1, forward strand.
CTAGTGAGCTTTCACGCTTCTAAAGGGAGAAGATGGAAACGCCACACATGAAGATCCTGACACGGGGGTTTGAACCGACAACCTTTTTTCTCGCAGTGCAACCCATCAAGAACTGTTCACCTGTGCTGCCCTGGAAAATACACAAGTTTTTAACTTTGCATTCTATAAATTAAAATAAATAAATAAATAATCAAACCAAGAAGGTTTGCTTGCATATGTTATTAACCTAATTTTATTCTGATATAAAATCCAGTGCAATTAAGTATTTAGAAGTCACACAATTTGAACAGCTGAATAAATCCAGCTGTTCTGTGAAGACCTCTGAAAGCTCTGAACATCTTCCAGAGCTTTGTTCAGTTGTTGTCCACCAGCAACAAGCATTACCTTGCAATTAGTCACACAGCTCTGTCCAGAGAGAAATAAGACATGATTCCAGCGTTGAAGCGTTACATAGCCCTCATTCAGATTCGTTGTTGCAATTTAGACGTTTATGAATCTCAGTTATTCTTCGAAGCAAAACAGTTCCATGTAAAAATGGGTCACAGATTAGCATTTTCTTTTTTAAATATTCTACTCTAAAGTAAATCGTGCCAAAATATTTCAGAAAACGAAAAACCAAAACTCATTTGAGTTATGATTGTGTGTAGTTGATGGTGACAGAGGCAGCAAAAGGTGATGAAAATTTAATAAAACAATGAACAAAAGATTACAGGGAGCCAGAGCAGAACAAAAATCTCAGAAACCAGAAAACAAAACCAGCAGAGTCAATGGGTCTTTAATAGACTTAACCATGGCAATGTTGTTGTTTGCCAGTAGCTGTACCAAAAACGGAAACATTGAGCCATGAGGATGATCTCAAAGAAAGCTGAAAACTCTAACTCTGGGAAGGTAGACCTCCAAAAGAATCCCTGAAAGCCTGAGGACAGGGCTGTGTCCATTAAAAAGTGCAATGAGGACAACGTCATTGTTGAACGATGAAAAAGAAATGCCAGTCTGAGAGCAACGTTGACCAGAACGCGAGGTTGCAGCGGCAGCCCTCATCCAGGGAGACCTGGTCGAGCAAGAAAGGGACTGAATTAACCAGATCAAGCAGGCAGGAGATGAAGGAGCCAATGTGTGCATGGCGAGGTTGAAATGACCCAGCAGGGACAAAAAGTGGCGCTTGGAAATGACTGTGGAGAGGACGAAAAAATGGACAACATAAGAACGCTTGTCTGCAGGCATTGTGGTGACCGGAGAGACAGAATCTGAAGTAATGCTCAGGATTTCCAACTGCGTGATGGAGCCGACTGTTTCCTCATTGGACAAGGGACCGCCGATGCAGAGGAAAAGCTGCTGAGGCCTGGGTAGGGAAGTACCAAGAGAAGAATAAGGGGTTCAATGAGTAGGAAGTCATTGAGCAGGTGAGTCTGGAAACATTAAAAAGCCTCCAGTGGAGGTCTTCGGACAGGGTGTTTGAATAATCAGGAGCTACTTCTGCATCGGAAAATAAGCCACACAGCGAAGTAAAACATGCTCTCCTTTTTAGCTCCCAGCAGGTGCCACTCATGATGGGTGAACAGGTATTACTTTGAAGGCGGCGGTGATGACAGCTTTGGCGAAGGGACTTTCACAAGGGAGATGGCATGGTCGAGTGATGTGTAGAAAAGTGTCAACAACTTGGAATAATTCTGTTGATGCTGGGTAGGGTGTAGGAGTGAGGAGTGGAAAGATAACTTCTTTCTGGAATATGTGCGGGTTGCCATGCCAAGATGGCTGAGGCTGAACGGGAAGAAGGGAAGGGACCTATACTGGGACCGATCATGTAGCCCTTGTATAGACTTTGCGGTGGAACAGTTGGGGCACAACATCTGGTGGACTGAAGGTTTGGACAGTTGAGAGAGGAAGTGGTAGTTTGCAGAATAATTTAGAAGGAAGTCCACAAAAAGGCAGTAGGAGGCGGACTGGAGGAGGACGGCCAATTTGGGCATAACGATGGGATTGGAGAGATGACAGGAGAGCAGGGCTTAGATCCGCAACGGCCTCTGCTAGGAGGTTGCTGTTGGGGTAAGGTGAATCTAAGGTGAACGTCTTTGCAGTGGCTGCACACAAGGAGGAAGGTACAGTAAGGGAAGGAGCAAACAGAAAGTGGCCATACTTGAGGTGAAGATTTGAAATGGGTCAGAGATCTGGGTCAAACTCGAGATGAAATGAGCACAAGACGTCTCAATGGAGGCTGAAGGCCTGCGAGTTGGTCAGCTTTGGATGACAATCTGGAATAAATTTGAATTTACTTCATGTCCAACTAGAATAAAAAAAAAGTTACAAAGTTATTTTAACAAATAAAGTACGCAGAGGATTTACAGTATTCCATGAGGTGTCACATTCATTCTGTGAAATTGTTAAAGTCTTAGAATTAGCTTTATTAATTCTCACTTATTTTATTGAGATGTAACATAAAACCCAGAAAAGTGTTGTGTACTGAAGTGGATCCAATTGCAGGAGACATTAGAGTTTAAGATTTCATGGAAAAAATAAAGATGGCGCTTACAAAAAAAAAAAGTCCAAGGAACAAAATAAATCCAAACTGGAGAAATCGGGAGAAGACTAGGAAACCGGGGAGCAGAGACCCAGAAAAGAGACGAAGAGGGGTGACTGAGGAGCTAAGATCCTGGGAGGGTGATGGAGGGAACAACAGACCTGAGCTGATGGGTTGACTGATTGCAGGTGTGAGTAGTTTGAGCAGGAGCCAGGCTGAGGTTGGGAGAAGGAGAAAGTGACACAGGAGAGCGAGGGAGGGAATACAGGGGAACAGGAAATAATAATAATAACTTAGACTAAAGAAACATGATGAACTAGAACAGAAAAAAAGTAGAAGGGGGAAAAAACAACTGACAAAAAAACCCAAAGAGATAAACACCACTGTGCACCAAAGATAAAGTTATACATTAAATGTTTTACCTGAGCATGTCCACTGTCCTGAGATTTCTCCACAATGTTAAATATTTTGTTTTCTAATTTCAACAAGTTGAAAGGAATTTTTATGTCCCCAAGAAAAGAAAAAAGTGGCACTTTCTAAGCGTAAATGCAACACTGCCTTACCTACCACACATGTGCAATTACACAAAAACACACCACTTGTTTGGTGGCTGAGATGGGGTACTATTTAATCGTAGACCACGACATAAATCTTCCCATTTTCTGTTTCCCTTGCAAGTTCACGTCTGTTTGAGATTCTCTACTGAAACTCGTTTTGTCTGTCGGTACCTAATTATGTAGATTGTCATGAGTTATTGTCACAAAGTGTCACTAGATTTTTCCTCAGAGGGACGTAGAATCTTGTCAGTTTGACGTTCAAGCCAACAGAACAGGTTAAAATAATCCATTTCATTGGTTGGGAGCTCCAACTTTTAATAACTGCTCTCTCTCTCGCCGTCATCATTGGCCCGCAGAGTTTCCATTGTGCTCGCCGGTGCAGGTGTGGGACATGCTTTGTTGATCATAATCCCCCTGGCAAGCGGAGAAGCTTTGAGTGTGTTTGACGTACCCCACCGGCAGGCCCTTTGCTCCTCGGCCGCCGAGCAGCCACCGTCTCCAGCGGCCGCTCATGGGATCCGACAGGCGGAAAAATAATGAACAACACCTCAACCCGGAGCTGACCTGGCTCCAATTCACCAGCTCCACACGAGGAGTAAACGAACCACTTAAGTGAGCCTTCCGAGATCAAATCTGCGGCCCCCGCCGCCCCGTCTCCGCCACCCAGCTCCCCACCGACAGCCCCTTACACACTCCCACTTTTAACTTCCCAAACAGTCAAGATATTTTCCTACATAAACAAACATTGTGTTTCATTCTTCTATGACTGGACTGGTTGTGGCGCCCAGGCCTCTGTCAGGCCTGCTATGATATCAACTTTTATTTGTAAACTGGTCAAACTAATTAAGATTATGGCTGCGCTCCTTTAGGTCGGTTAGGGATACCAACATTACAACTGCTTGATAAATAAAAGCACAGTGAGGGAAGTTTATAGAAATGTTTTCTTACTTTCTTCAAATTGTGAAGTTCACATACAGACCAGTCATGTTGAGTCCACTTTAGTTAAACTCCAGTTTGTTTACCTGGAGTGTGGTTCACTTGGGGAGGTGTGAAAGCGTAATCAAACTCTGATGCCAACAAAAAAAAAGCTAACTCCAGTGCGCCTACAAACCTAAACCTAGGTCTCGGATCGGTTAAAGTGAACTCTTTAACCGATCCGTTAAAGATCTTGGTGAATGCAAAGCATACTTGAACTCTGAAGTTCATATGCAATCACATATGATTGCGTTCACATTATATGTGCTTTGAATTCACATTACATGTGAATGCAAAGCAGGAAGTGGACTATAGTGCAGGGCATTCTGGGTAAATAAAACCAAAGTAAGCGTGACAATCTAGCGCTATCAGTAGAAACGGGTCCTGGTTTTTTGCCCAACACAAAAATCCAGCAACTGCTAAAATCTGATCCCAATGAATTTTTGTTTAGATTTCGTAAAGAAGGAAGTCGCGCTCAGAGTCTTCTTCAGAAGTTTTTGGGTTGCTTCCTTCTTTGGATCTTTGGTGCAGCGACCCCCACAGGCTAGGAGGGGAACAGGCTTTTCAAAGGCTTTGGTTCGTTTGACACGGTGCTGTGTGAAATCAAAATGCAACAAATGTTGCAATTCTGGTCCCAATCAAAACTTCTCTACCAGGCTTTAAGGTGTGAAAACACACTTAAGGTCTTGGTGAAAAATTAATGCAACACTAGATGGAAATAAATCTTGTGACCTTGCCGAAGCGTATGGAAACAACGCCACAGCGAACGCGTGCGGTAGTCAAAGCTAAAGACGCTCCAATGAAATATTAACGTGGCCTTTTTTTGTTTTGGTGCACTTTTCACTAAGCTCACGTTTCTGTTTTGCGATGTTTCTTTTTTTCATTGGCCTAATGTAATATCCTAATTTCAAATTATTTGAAATTGAAGATCATAATTCAATTCAATCATAAATAAATGCTGTCAAACATCCATTACAATAAGTGAGACAATGTGCTTCACTTATTGATTCGTCCATTTATTTCAGGAACTTCAACACTAATATTCTAATTGATCCCCTTTTTATTGATACCTCAAAATCAATTCCGCTGCAATCAGCTGCCTTCAGAATCATTATCTGGTAAATAAATCTTCCACTTGTGTGCAGCTCATGCTGAAACACGGTGATGGCATCATCATCCTGTCTAGTTTTTGATGTTTAGGAATCTAAGCCATGGAATCTGTTACCGTAGATCACTCCAGGACGCGGGCAGCGCCTTGCTCTGACATCACCGTCACTCTGTGTCCTTATTTGACCCCCGCAGTCAGAAAATCCTTGATGAAGCTGATCCATCTCGTGAAACATGGAACAGTTGCTTTCTGTCCTCTCCCTAAGATGTCTCTCATTAGCGAGAGGCGCACCTCTCTCCTGGGCCATTGTCAAGGGAGCAATTTGGGGCCGGGGGTCACATTGGGTGGGCTTAGGTCATGAACCTACAGTATACAGTCATCCAGAGAAATAGCACTGGGAGACCCTTGCTTAACCCGCTTCCCAGCCGCTCCAACAATGCCGCTTTTCACATGTCGAGCCGATACAGCCGTGCGATTGCCAAATTAGGACGGGATGCCTGATGTTCTAGGCGCAAAAGAAGGTGATCAAACAGAGCTCGGGTCAATGGATCCGTCTCTAATTGAGAAGTTCACACTTGGCAGAGGGGCAACTCATTCGGCAGACAGTGCTGCTGCTGTCTGCCAAAGGGGAAGAGTTTTGAGTCGGCCCGGGGTCATCTGCTGGTTGATCAGAAGTCATTGGGGCACAAAGGTAGAAATCTGCTTAATGTGATGAAGGTGACAGAATGTAAACGAGCTATACTGATCCAACTTCTAGGATTTGGGTAATCTCTGAATATGAATTTCTTTGGGATTTTATGCAGAATTTAAAAAATAGCACTTGGGGCTGGAAACAACTTCTATCTTAATTTGAGTTAAAATGTTATCCCGTGATCAAAAACATACCTTAATGCTGCTTTGATCTTTCACGCATGTTTGAGAAATCCTTTAATCTCCAAGGCAACCATTCAACTGTCCAAAACGCCTGGGTGGTCCGAGCCCCGCCTTCCAGGATGAAGCTCCTCCTCAGAGCTCCAGTTTCCAAGCTCCTGAGTTTTTGTGTTGTCTTAAAGTCAAAGACATTCTAAAGCGTCTGCGTGTTGCAGCTATAAAAGGATCTGGGGATAAAAGTAAACTGCATTATATCCAGATGTCATCATCTTAAAAAAATAATCTTTTGGCAAATCGCTTTTGGCAAAAAGAATTTACTTCGACCATTATTTTAGGAATATTGCGGCAATATTCCTAAAGGCAATGTTGTCACCTTTAGGAAGGTGACAATATGAAGGGGTGACGTTATTAAGATTACATTCAAAAACCAACAATAATAATTTGGGTTATTAGCCTGTCATAAATAACCCAAATTATTTATGACAATAACTTATGGTCTTAAATAATAACCCAAGTTATTTGGGTTATTATGAATAACCCAAGAGTAACCAAATTTGGTTAAGTTTCCAAAGTCATATTTTTACCATGTTATTCATTAATTTATAAATGTCACCGTTCCATAAAACGTTATTTAATATACTTTTAAATCTCATCCCATCACTACAGTATATTGCATCAGCAAGAGGGAACACATAGAGGTTAAACTGGACATGTCCCAATATCAATCCCAGGGGGACTCCAGAGTTAATTGTAAATAAATAAGCTCCAGCCACCGCCGACACTGATTCTACTAAGAGTTGAGTAAATTAGTCTATCCTTATCATGAGTCACCTCTTGGAGCTGGATCATGTGAAGATGACACATCACCAATGCTCAGATCCAAACCAATCCGAGATTTGGGCAACAGAGTACAAGTCATTTCTGCGCGACAATTAAAAAGCCTCGACGCATGCTTAACTCTGTTCAACAGAACTCCAGATTCACTAAATCCCCAAACTGTTCTCCTGTACCCGCACCATGTGTGGTAAATGTTTGCAGAGAGGTTTCGCGATGTGCCGATTCTTAGCAGAAACAAAGTAACGCGGCTCCCTCTCTTATTTGGGACAAAGTGCTGGAAACAAAGGGAATGCTCAAATCCTGTTGGCCTAACAGGGATATCTTCACCTCTCTTCAGAGAGTACCTAATTGATGCATGCGGATTGGCGTACAGGACAGAGGACAATGGCGCCATTGTTTCGGGGTTTTCTGTACCAAGACATCTGTCAACTGCTGTGTCTTTGCAAAGCGCTTGGCTTCGCTCCAAACGAGAACCTTTTCATCTTCCCAGCGCCTCATTCCCGCCTCTGGCTGCAGAGCTCCTGTTGGAGGAAGTCGGGCTTCATTCATTTGTCTTTTCTTGTCGACGAAGGTCGCGCTTTATTAACGTTTTATTAAAACGCTTCAACCGAATGTGAGTTTAAGTGTTTCGTAACGTTCAGGTGGAATGTCACAGAAATAAAAAAAAGCCGTCACCCTTCCGTGTTTCCAGGGGAGCAGTTTTAATAACCAAGAGCAGAAAAGTTTGGAGGATCTTTCAAATTTCTGTGTGTACTAGAAGTGAGTTAAAACTGACTTACAAATAGCTTTTCAGCAAGATACAGGAGATTGTTGTCAATAATTCCTTTATATTGATGAAAAAGTTTCGATTTTACGTGTAACAAACTTTTCCCAAGTTATAGGTGAAATAATTTCCCAATGGAACAGGCACTTTTTCATCAACATTAAGGAATTATTGACATAAAACAAGCTCCTATATCTTGATGTAAAGCTACCTGTAACTGTGTCTTCTTATATTTTAGTGTACTGAAATATTTACACTACAGCCTAGACCAGAAATGCTTGATACAATTTTTTTTGTTTTTGCAATACACACCTGGATCCTTTTATACACATAATTACTGATTTATTTATTGGTCTGATCAGCCAGATGTCGTTTTAGAGAGTCGCCACAACAGATCCAATGGTGCATGGTCTCTTTTTGACAATAATTGCATAAAACCCTGTAATTATTGCTTTTAACATAAACATAGCTAAATTGTGGAAACATTTGTTTCCAATTTTATTTAAATTGCTACATGTATAAAGTATTAAGTTTATTATTATGAGGAACTGTGGCACATTTGGGCCTCCATACAAGAGGACCTGAGTCCACTGGAAATTACATAACCAAATAGAACAAGTTGTTACAAAGCTGTCATTCTAAGGTTAAATGCTTTCCAGAGGATAAACTTTACCTTAAGCTCTGACTTCCTGTGAAAACAGTTTAACATTAACTGTTTTAATCTGAGTCAAAAGCTTTCACTTTGTGTAATTTTTTCTTTAAATCTGGGTTTTTGGACCTTACAGTGTTAGAAGCCTAAATAGAAAAACTTTGTCCATATGCTTTTCAATCGGCAAAACAAAATAATTTCTTATTAAAACAATTATATCTATCCATCGTCGTGCAAGCTTAGCCCTGGTGGGGTCGTGAGGGGTGCTGGTGCCTATCTCTAGTGCTCTAAAATAAACTATAGGAAACAAATTCAAGACATTTTGTTCATAACACCAGGTTTAGCGTTTTTTTTTTTAATGCAACTGTTTAAAAAATATGAAAGATGCTGAGATATATGCAAGGAACTAGAACGACTTCTTTTTGTATTCTGCGTGAACTGATATGAAACAGAGCAACACATCACACTTTTGGCAAAATGCATTAGAAACTGGATCAGTTTTATTTAGTCAGACTGATGGTGTGATGCCTTTCATCAGGAGTAAAAAACAAAACAAAATGTCAGTAATTGATATAAAAGCCATTTAATGATTGTCAAACTGAATCCTGAGGAAAATAAACAAGACAGAATATATTGTTTTACAGATAATGTATATTAATAAAATCTGTGTTTTTAGTGATGCTGTTTTTTTTTTTGCTGCATCCTGGAAGCTAATATTTGCATATTTAATCAGACAGTGTTTTTGGACAAACAGTAGAAAATGCCTATGAACATAAATAGCATAAATACTCCCAAAAGGTTTTTTTTTCTTTAAAAAAAAAAAAATGTTACAAAAATACACATCTATCAGGAAACGCGTCTGTTTCCATAAGCCACAGTGCTGAGGTTTCAGTCAACATGGAGGACGTCAGACACAAGGCAGCAGGTATTGGCTGGTCGGGTAGCATTTAGCACGAGTACCACAGTTTCACAGTATTTACAGAGGAGTTTAAAACGACAGCAAATGTAAAACATGATGTAGCTGCTGTTACTTAAATCAGAAAGCAATTAGTCATACTGGTGCTTAAATAACACATCAGTTTTCACTGTTGCATTAATGTCTGTAGCTGCGTTTCAAGTGGCGGTAAAGTTTAGTCCTGGAAATAAAAACGCCAAGTTTCTGTAAGGTTTTTTTTTTTTTTTTTCCAGCTGCATCAAAATTAATGCATTTTGCAAAACTGCAGTAAAAACACTTTTTTGGGGGGACAGTTTTTATAAAGCGGTAACCCACTTATTTAAAGGAACTGGCCTCCTTGGACGATGCATTGCTGGCTATAACTATATCTCGTAACGGTTTACGTCCGTCGTCGCCATGATTTTCTTATAAAGAACGACCTTCTTCACGTGTGATTTTTAAATGCATTTTGTTATTTAATTGCAAAGTTGTGCGTTTGTTGTTGTTTTTTTTTTAACATTCGCGGAATATCAAAAGTTTTGCACACATCATGGAAATGCAGCTGCAGACATTTATTCTGATCTTGTTTCAAGAGCTAAATTTTCACCTGATAAATTTAGCAGAAGTTTTAAGTGCTTATTGGGCAAAATATCACATGTTTTAGGTGTTGTAGTTACATAGCAACAAAAGAACAGCAACCTGGGTAATTAAGTCAGATAATCCAGTGGGGTACTGAGTCTGCAGCTTACTGATTAACAAACTACCTGACGTTTTCCAACAGCATTTTGTTAATAAGCGTAACAGGTGATGCTCCTTCAGTTTCCCCACTGATTATCATGTTTTGTTTTGTTTTATTTCCCAGCAACAAGAAGTCGTCGTCCTTGTAAAACCCGGGAAAAGCGCGGCGTTTCCTTTCTCAGCCTGCTCAGGAGCAGTGTGCAGCAGCAGGTGGGGGAGGGGCAGCTATGAAAACCGTGAGAACTGTGGTCAGCGCTTTTGCTGCCGTCTCATTAAAGGACTTAAACTGCAGGGGCGATTTTTTTTTTTTTTGAAACCGCAACTTCCCAAAATCTCAGCTGGTCCCGTTTCATAAGGCAAGCATAGGAGTGAACATATTAGCAGAACTGCATTTGTCTAACGAAATAATACAAACCCTTGGTGGGCCACTCTAGTAAATGACTGTCCTTTTGAGGTATTGTTGGTGTCACATAGGCAACTTTGGCAGCTTTGTGTTAGTAATGAACGAGCCCTTTTATTGTGTGAAACCTATAGAACTGTGAAGGTTTGGGCTCAACTTTAAATATGGTTGTAAGGTGTGTCATAAAAATAATAAAAAAAATCAATTTAAGTTTATAAAATATTTTACTTTTTGATGTTATAAGATTGAAGTTTAGTTGAAAAAGGTGCTCAGGTGTAAGTGAAAGTAGAAGTTTTTTTTTTTTTTTTCTTTTTTAGCATTTCTTTAAGCTCTCTGATGTTAGTCAGACACTCCAGCTCAGTCTATGTCGTGACGTCTCTGTGGGAAATATCGAGTATCGATGCGCGTTCTGAGTGGGATTCTCGGAGAGAGTCTTCCAGCAGGTGAGACGTCGTCCCCTAGAGCTCAGTCCCGTCCCTGGGGAAGATCAGGCTGTTCACACTGAAGCTGTTGTAGAAGTGAGCGTTGAACTGTCCGCTCTGCCCGCCGCCGAATGTGTTGTAGTACACTCCCCGGTTGAAATGCAAGCCCTCGCCGTGGTCGGGAGGCCCCGCCCCCGCCTCCTGCCCAGTGCCGCCGCCGCCACCGCCGGGGTGGTACGGGCTCAGAGCCGTTATGTTCCTGTTCGACAGCTCGTTCACCAGTCCCAGGGACCCCTGTCGGCCGGGGGCCCCCGAGCCAAGCGCCGACATGTTGCTGTAAAAGTTATTGAAGCACGGCGCGGCGGCGGCCAGTCCCGCCGGCGACGACGACGAGCTCTTGTGGTTTTCGTTCATGGCTTCCATCTCCGGGGAAGAAGGCCCCAGGAGCTGGGGGCTGTCCGAGGCCTTCATGGGGCCCGCCGCCGCCGCCGGCCGGCCGTCCTCCAGCTTCGTGGCTGCGGCTGCAGCAGCTCCTCCGGAAAGGCTCGGGTCCGACCGTCGTTTCCTTTTCCGCCGGAAGTTTCCATTGTCAAACATCTTTTCACAGTTGGGATCCAACGTCCAATAGTTTCCTTTTCCTGCAATGAAGAATAGAAAAAGAAATGATTTCAGTCATTTATTTTCTCTGCATGCAAACCTTAATCTTTCAAATATGACGAGTAAGATTTTTTTTTTTTCTTCTTTTGACCGAGACATGGAGTCAAATTTTTAGTTTTTTCTTCAGAAAGTATAAATTTAATTAAGCAAAAATAAATAAAAATTGATAGAGGTTAACTTTAAGTATATGTGATATAAACGTTAAAAATGTTTGTTTTTTTAAAAAATGCAATTATGTTGAAACTTTGTTCCCTTCTTCCTAATTTCATTCATACATGGATTATTTTTTAATTTATTTTTGGAAAAGATGATTCAAATCTAATTTGAATCATTGTGTACATACTGGAAAAATGAGACAATTTCTTACTTTATATCATAAGTCATTCTTTTTTTTGGCAATCATGTTCAAATTAGTTTTTTATAGTTTCTTGAAAATACATCCAACAACTTGTCAGATTTTTATTTTAAAATGAAACTGGTAGATTCTCTTTTTATAAATGTTTGAGAATTATTAGCACTTTTGTCATAAGTACTGATCTTTGTATATTTATTTCTTAAATATTCCACAAATTTTGACAAATACTTCAAAGTTGTTTTCACCCTTTTATCTTTTCTGCAGGTATTTCAAAACAAGTGGAAAAAAAACTGATTCTTTGAAGATTTTAATGATCCCCATGCAATATGTAACAAACTTTTAGTAATTATATAAAAACAGAATCTTTGTATTTACACTTGTCTTAAGCAGTGTATTTGTTTAACTGATCTAAACAAACTGTAAAGGTTTTTTTTTTTGACATAACAGTATTATAAACCAAGCTATTTTAGATATAACACATTATTTAGTAGTTTGTTTTGAATGCAAAGGCCTATTGTAAGTTTGGGCTGTTTTTTATTTTATTTTTCACTTTAAAGAAAATCTAGTCAGTTGCTCCTCATGGGTAATTCCACAATCATGGCGGGCCAACAGCACAACATTTCAACAAATAAATACTTAAATCTGAACTGCATACCTACACACTTTTACATGAATAAAAGTATTTTTCAGTCTAGTTTTTGCCATTGTCCCATACAACAGCAATGCATGAAAACAACCGCTCTGACAAGCTGTGCAGGTTAGCAGTTTAGATGTTACTAAACATTCAATAAGCCAGTGATAATTTTCATAAAACGGAACCATGAAAATAATTAAATTATAAGTGTGTGTGATTTCTTAGTGCACATTTAATTCTAACTTGTAATTCTATATTAGCTTTATTTTGATAAATTTACATTTAAAAGGGGGGGAGGGGGGAAGATTACATGCTAGATTAGCTATTTTAGCATTGCAGGCATTCAGATTGTAAAAAATACTACCAACAATACTAAATAAAATGTTTAATTTATTTACAATTTTTGTTCAAATCGTGACATTTTTATGATTTATTTGTTGAACTGTGGCACGTTTGACCTCCCATACCCTTAAAGCGTCACCTCGGCGTTTCCTAGGTGTTTCTGTTACCTGGGTCATCCTCGTCCCTCGGGACTTTCTTGAAGCAGTCGTTCAGAGACAGGTTGTGCCGGATGGAGTTCTGCCAGCCGGCTTTGCTCTTCTTATAAAAAGGAAAATTGTCGGCCACGTACTGGTAAATCTGACTCAGGGTCAGCTTCTTCTCGTGCGCGTTCTGGATGGCCATGGCGATGAGGGCGGAGTAGGAGTACGGCGGCCGGACCAGCTTCAGCAGCTCCTCCTGGCTGGCGATGGACAGCCAGCCCAGGTCGGGCCCTCCGAAGCCGGGCGAGTTGGCGAGGAACTGCCGCTGCGAGCCGTACGAGGGCGGCATGAACGGCGTCGGGTTGTTGCCGTGCAGGTACGACGCGGAGGAATTGACGCCCGGCCCGTTGAGCCACAGGTACGGGTTCGGGGAGGAGGCGTAGTCCCCGAGGCCGTAGCCGGCGGGTCTCTGCGCGCCCTGGAGGCTCTGCTGGTGGTACACGCTGCTGAAGTTGTCGCAGTAGACCGCGGCTGCCATGTCCGGGGACTCCTGGGCGCCTTTATGTGGGAGAGAGCCGACGGTCGGGGAGGTGTGGTGCTGGTGCTGGTGATGGGACTGAGGGTCGATGGAGTTCATCACTCCCCGCGGGAAACCCCAGAAGGAGACGCTGAAGCGGTTCGGGGTGGACTCTCTCGATGATGCGCGTGCAGCCGCAACAAGTGTCAGAAAGAGTGAAGCGGGTTTTAGGGGAAAGAAAAACCTGGAGAGCGGCCAGACGAAGACCGCGGAGAACTCCCAGTAACTCCTGACAGCCAATGGAGAGCCCGGAGGGCCCGGAGGGTGTGGCTATACACCCATTGAGCTGCGAGCAGGTCAACGGCTTCGTTTAATAAAGTTCATTGAGAGAAACTTTTCAAAGAGGAGGATGCTGAGACCGTTTAACCTCAGCTAACAAACAACAACGCGGGACAAAAAGGCCTTCAGGACTTTAATTGAAGACGTTCCGGGTCATTACAGTGGGGCGGCCGGGGAGAATAAGTATTTGACGCACACTTTTTATTTATTTTATTTTATTTTTTTCCAGTTTTACAAAGCTTGGAGAGGTCTTTAATTTTCTCCTTTGGTACACCTCATTTATAAAATAAAAATCTAAAAATGAATTATTTGTACAGAGTTATTTAGCTTCAATATTTGGTCGCCTACCAACCAGCAAAATTTCTGGCTGTGACGGCTCTGTTAGTTTGTCTTTTAAGACGTAATCCTGTCCTCCACTCATTACCTGGAATAATCACACATGTTTGAACTTGTTACCTGCATCAAAGACACCTACCTGTGCACACTCAGGTAAACTCCAACCTGTCCACCAGGGGCAAGATCAAAGATTAATGACTTGGCGGGAGCTGGGACCACAGTGTCAAAGGTTACCATGGTAATGCACTCTTCCTTCGAGGAATAAAATGCCGCAGCACACACCAGAGCTTTTCAAAGTGGGGGTTGATGCCCCATGACGGGTGTCAGGGTTTCTTTAGGGGCACAGAATAAAAATAAAAATTTTATTGCCATTTTTTAAATCATAAAATGTAATGTTTTTCAATCATTACTATAAAATATAAGTTAAGATAATTTATTGAAGTATTATTTGCCCGCGTCATCTTTCTGATTGGCTGCCAGTCAAATTTATCAAGCTGCTTTGCTCCTTAAGCCAGAACAGCTAACATAGCTAGCAAGCGCAAAAATCTTTCTGACAAGAAAACGACAAAAGAAGATATTGCATACATAAACCTACATTGGAAAATGTAGGTTTTCATTTTTTTATTCCACGAAACAGACTTTTGCAAGGCATTACACAAATAAAGAAAAAAGTATGTTTATAATTTCTAAATCAAAATGAACAATTTGTCACTCTAAAATTTATTGTCCACAACTTTAAAACAGATTTTTATTTATTTATTTATTTTTGATCTGGGGTATATTTGATTTTTTTTTTTTTTTTTCATATCCAAATTCAGTGGAGATGGAATTAAATAATCCATTCAGCTGATAAGGTGAACACTGGGTACTAGAGATGTGCAAGCTTCTCTAGTACCCAGTGCCTGTTGGGGTGTGTGTGTGTGTGTGTGTGTGTGTGTCCTTTCTCCTCTCCTTACAGGACGTGACTGGCAGGTGTGTCCTTAACTTGGAGCTCATCAAGGTCAATCAGGCAGGAGGAGATTAAAGAGGAGTGGGTTCCCTGATTCAAATGCCAGATTGTTTTGGTCACCAGTGATAATCAGGCTCTGTACATCTGGTGTCTGAATGTGCCTTGAGTTTCTGACACTCACTTTTCTGTTTCAAAAATGTTTCATTTTCTTGTTGTCGTTACATTCCTGGACTGCAGTATTTTAGTTCCTCTGTTCATCGGTTGGAAGAACTTCACCCAGGACTCTGTCGTAACTCCCCTCACTATATGCTTTTCCATTACAAATATGTGCAAAACTTTGTCAATATTCCATTGATGTAAAAAAAAAAAACTCCCCCAAAAAACACAATTTCGCAATTAAAATCAAATACAAATAAGTTACTTCACATGACAAGTTATTAAAAACCATGCCTCGCCATGATCCTCCAGCTACTTGTCATCTTGTTTGTGGTTCAAACATCCTGTTGTTGACTCATGTAATGTGCAAAGTGTTTCCATTAAAATTTCGCAAAATAAATAATTTCGACACGGCCAATAAAAAAATCACCTCATCCTAGCGGCAAAACCTTTCATTGGCGGGTTTCCATTAAGCAAATTTATTTTCAAAATGTCAAATTGTGTATTGATATTGTCAATGGAAACACACCTACTGGTCCTCTGGCCATCTCTGTTGCACCACCGTCCCGGACTTCCCCCGACTCACTTGCCTGTCCACTGCTAATCACTCTGTACCTTCAACACAGTGGCGCAGTTGGTAGCGCTGTTGCCTTGCAGCAAGAAGGTCCTGGCCTCGGGTCTTTCTGCATGGAGTTTGCATGTTCTCCCTGTGCATCATGGATTCTCTCCGGCTTCCTCCCACAGTCCAAAAACATGACTGTCAGGTTAATTGGTCTATGTGTGAGTGCATGATTGTTTGTCCTGTCTGTCTCTGTGTTGCGACAGACTGGCGACCTGACAAGGGTGAAACGTTCGCTGGAGAGGCACCAGCACCTCCCGACCCCTCTAGGGACAAAGGTGTTAGAAAATGCATGGATGGGACAATCTGCAACAAACCCTGCCAACCTCAACTCCTATGGATACACTAGCCTCTTCCTGGAACACCACCTCCTCCCCACCAGAACAAAACCTTTTCTTCTTGATTTCAAAATCAATCTATCAGACATTAACAACTTACTACTACTAACTTGCTATAACGTTGAGCTGGACTGCTGCCGTTTTCCCTCATCTTGCTGTACACATTTACAAATTAACGTCTCAAGCTGTATTTTGAGGGTTCTTTGATTGCTACTTGCACTATGGTCTCATGTCTTAACAAACATGACAGCAAAGATTTAAATCTCACACTGTTCTTTGTGTTTTGGCTCCAAGGAGCCAGAGCCTTTTGTAAATCTTTTCAAGTAATCTTGACTAAACCTCTTCAGCCTTTCTGCAGATTCTTCAGTTTTTCTTGAGAGATTGACTTCTTTGTTATTATTATTATTATTATTTCCTGTTGATGGGAAACTGGATGGAACTAAATGCAGGGCTATCCTGGTAGAGAACATATTAGAGGCTGCAAGAGACTTGAGATTAGGATGAAGGTTCATTGACGTTGACCCTAAACATACAATCAGAGCTACGACAGAATGATTTAGGTCACATTTTATTTATGGTAAAACATCAAAGTCTGTGGCAAAATTTGAAAATGGCTGTTTACACGCACTCACTACTCAGTGACTGAGCTTGAGCCATTTTGCAAACAAGGGTGGACAACAATTTTCAAAATCCAGGTGTGCACAGCCGGTAGACTCCAAAAGACTTCCAGCTGTAGCTGCAGTGAAAGGTTCTGCCGGCAACGACTCAGTGGGAACTGACACAAATAAACGCACACAGACAGTGAAGAGCTACTGCAGTGTGCGCGGAGCATCATAGCGGAAAGAAAACCCCAGCAAAGAACGTCTCTCACTAGCAGAGACTGGAGTCCTTTTGTTAACGGGAAAGAGCCGTTCAAAAGAATCGGATCCTTCATCATTACTACATAATTCACGTCTAGGCTCAACTTGTTAGTTTTCAAATACACTTCACTAAATATGATGAGGCACCAAAACAAACATTTGCTGCACCTGCTGCTATAACACTGGAAATTGCTAGATCAACCAATCAGAGAGCAGCGCTGCCGGGAGCAGGGGGCGTGGCATGAATATGCTTTTGCAATAATTACTTTTCTAAGTTACTTTTCCAAGCAAGACTTCACACTTGTTCAGACTTTGTGAACTGTTGTTATAGAGCATGTCTGATTAGCAGCAGAGGGGGAAACGTTGCTGAAGATCCACACGCTTGTTAAAGACGTGTGAGAACCGACATTCAAAATCAACGGAAAAAAAGGTGACTTTGAAAAATGAATCCTTTTTTTTTTTTTTTTTTCTTGGATGACATCCTAAGTACTTTCTAACTAAAAGCCATACTATGATAAAGAGCTCAGAACAGTTAAAGAGCTGATATTTAGCTATTTCAAGTGTTTTTTTGTCTTTAAAAAAAAAAAAAAAAAAAAGTCACATTATTTGGCTGGACAGCAGCAGTGCGGACGGTGCGTCTGGAGGGGTTAGGGGCAACAGCTGGGCTCCGGAGCGGAAAGACGTGATCTATGTCAACCCGCGTCTAGTTTTCAACTTCCACATGTGTGGGGAGAGATCCTGTGTGGAAAACAGACCAGTTGAATACAAGGCAGTCAAACTTAAGGACACAGCGCTCGATTCATGCTCAGCAACATGGCTCTTTCACAATGTCAAACCAGTGAGAATTGACTTGCATTGGCAGCTGCTGTTTTATGGTTTGCTGGGAGATTAGAGAACACACACACGAATACTAGCTAACGTTTAGGTACTTGCATATAAAGCTAAATAAAACCTCACCGTGTGTCCTGTAACGGCGAGGTGGCGGAGTCCATTTTAGACATTTTCATATATTACAAATACAGATTAGTTGTTACCTGAGGCTAAAGCTAATGGCTAGTCCAAAAGAGGCCAAGATTAAAGTAGACTTCCAATGTCACAATAAATACCTGTGATTAGAGCTTTTAGTCAGACTATTGATTAGAATTTGGTAGTAAATACTAGAAATGCAGATGTTATTTCTGTGAACACTTGTAATAATTACTGTGTGAAAAGATTAACTGACCAGTTTTTTGCCAGTATTATATGACTTAGTTAGCATTCCATCTAGAATGCTAAGTGGCTCCCTAGCTAGTTAACATTCTAACTAGAACCATGAACCGTTCTGGTCACTGTTCTATAAAAAAACATGGACAGAATGATTTGATAGTAGGTAGCTGGGTTGCAGCTAGGAAGCTGGAATGATAAATAAGCTATTTAGTAAGTAACTAATTAGCCCACAACACTCGAGGGCAACAAAGTAGTTTTTTTTTTTTTTTTTTTTTTACCAGTATTAAACTTTTCCAAAGTTTCACTTCATTCTTAGACATAGTAATCAAAATTGAAAGTAAGAAAAGAAATGTAAAAATCAGACACATAAAAAGTTATTTATGTGTCCGACTAATAGTAGAAACCTGCTGTTTATTCTGGGTGAATGATTTCAAATCAACAGTGCCACAGCGGACCGGAGGTTTAAACATGAGGTGAAATAAAACAATCTGTCAGACTTGCATGGATAAATACTCACTGCCTTAGCTAAGTTAACACATGTTACATTTAAATCAACTCATTGTTATGATGTTTTGAGATAGTTCAGCTGTATGTGTATATATATTGTGCTCAAAAAAATAAAGGGAACACTCAAATAACACAATATAACTCCAAGTAAATCAAACTTCTGTGAAATCAAACTGTCCATCTAGGATGTGTTATTTGAGTGTTCCCTTTATTTTTTTGATATATATATATATATATATATCGCAAAATTAATACTAATAGTTTATTTTAGCTTTTCATTTGTCTCAGTTGTTAAATATATGCCTTTCTCTTTTGTTAGGTGTCTGAAAATAGATTTTCTAGGTTTTTTTCTCATATTTTGTTACATTCTGAAAATATAATTTAAAAATTGAATTAAATAAAAAAAACAAATTAAAAGAATATCGTTCAAAAGAAAAGATCTCCACATGGTTCTATGAAAAAAAAAAAAAAAAACATGAACAGAACGAGCAGTAGCACTAGAAGGTGTTTTTGACAGAAGTCATTCTTCCAGAGGAGCCACTGGTGGAGTCATACTGCCACCTGCAGATGCCGGTTCCTCTGTGCCCAGCCTCACTGTGTCAGACCCACAGTTCCAATTGTGAGCTGTAACTCATTCTCACCACTAGATGGAGGCAACTCCCTGCAGAATAAGCAGAGAGAGAGAAGTCAGCAAGAAGGGATCAGCAGATGGCTGCAGTCTCTGATGAGCTCCTGGGACGTTTTGGCATCTGGAATCTTATTGGACTGTTTGCTTTGTTTACCTCGAGGGACCCAAATGTTAAATTGAGGAGATTAGATTAGATTAGATAAAGGTTATCCCAGTCTGCTGTAGAGACTGTCTCCATTTTGCCTAAGATAGTCAGCAGTTAATTTCCTTTTAAGGGGGAGTCGGGCCCCTCTGAGCCCCACTGTGATTACTTTGGTGGATATTGACACATTATCTGCAGTAAAAAGACTAAAACGACTGAGGTTTTTTTCTAATGCAACTTTCCCATTGAGATCCAGGCCACAGCGTAATTGTCCGCTGAGCAGCAGGAGTCACTCTGTCTGACTGTAATTCTATAATATCGGGGTTGGCCATGACAATAATCCCTGGGCTCATCGGGCATCGCCAGAACCGCTTCACAACCCAAAATATATCTACATGAGAATGAGAAATTGTGGAAAAGGGAGGAATCGCTGGCTCTGAAACACGGACTCGTTTTTAAAAAAGAAAGCTTCTGCTTCCTTGGAGCAGAAAATGTGGATTGTTAACAGGATATTGGCAACATTAATGTGGTGAATTGGGGGAGAAAGAAAATGCTGAAATGTGGGAATCAGAATCAGCATGCTGGACATGATATTGGTGGTGAGATTTGAAATTAAAATGAAAGAAAAGGTATTGCTCTTAATTGGGGAATTTTTAAAAAATTGTACCTGCACTGGCTTGTATTATTTTTGCCACCTTGCTTTAAACAAAAAAGATAATTTTACCAATCTTTGAAAGGAAATATTTAATCAAAGCCTGACTAAATAGGGAGAACTCTTCAGATCAGTGGCATAAAAATGTAAAAATCATTCCAAGAGAGACAAAAATGTAGTTTATTCCCAATGTAAAAAGTCATATTTGGAAGTGGCAGTTTATTTTAAAGTATATCTTTCTTTTTTTTTCTTTTTTTTTTTTGAATTGGAATGATAATTCAATCTGACTGAACTTTATCCATTTTTGGCACATTACAGAGTCAAAGTGTCAAACTGGAGTTTTATGTGACGGACCAACACCATGTGTGTTTGTTGATGGACCCAAATGCAGCAGGCCGACACGTAAGCAGTGCTGAAGATTTAATGAAACAGAGATGATCAAAAAATTCACAAAAAAAAAAAAAAAATCACACAGAACCCAAGGAGCCAGAGAAGAACAAAAAACATAAAGCAGAGAAAAGGAACAGCAGGGAATCAACCGGGAGAACGGATTTTAAGCAACATTTGAAATGTGAAGTGTGAAGAGAAAACGCTGTTGGCTTTGTTAAAAATGTGTTTCCTGTGCAGTGACTAGTTATCAAGTATTAAGTAATCTTTAAAGTAACAGTCACTTTTTAAGGGTATGTATGACAGAGAATCAGGGTTACATGAATAAAACATAATTTTCCGAGAATAAGTCATAATACCATGTTTTTATTCTTTTAATACAATGTCTGTGTATTATTTTGACTTTTATCGTCTGAGTTTCTTCTCGTAATGTCATGACTTCATTTTTGTCATTTTCTTACGACTTTATTCTCGCAACAGTGCGGATATGTTCTCGTAATACTACGACTTGCACGTCTTTATCCTTGTGATATTATGACTTTATTCTCTTCATTTCATCTTTTTATTTTCTCAACGTGACCCTCACACTCCGTCGTAGCCATGAAACGGGGATTAAGCTTAATAAAAAAAAGTACTTGGTTTCAAGAAATGGAGGATTTATATCACACTGCCCAAACGTGTAAACAAGCAGTATTCTCCCACAATGCTCACACTGTAGGCAATCAGTGAAACACATTTATATAAAACAAGCTGCCTTGACAGGCTTTTAGTGTTTAACCGTCTGTGGGAAGGTGGGTGGAGGTTGGGGGGGGGGGTGGCGCGGTGGTTAGGTTATTTCTGTAGATGTAAAGATCTATTTATTTCTACTTTGCACAGATATGTCTATTCATCTGATGCACAATCGGTACCATTTACCTGCAGCCTGTTTCTGATTGGTCCGTGATCCAGTGCATCAGCCCCTGTGTCCGGCCAAGTGGGATCGTTTGCGCAGGTACCATGTAAAAATATATCTATGCACTGTTACCTACGCGCCTAATTCCTGTGAGGAACAAACACATGAACAGACATGCAGGTATGACGATCAGGAGGCAGATAACACACACACAGAAGGCATTCATAGCAGGAGGTAATAACACAGTGCTGCTTTTGAGACACAAGCCACAGTTCTGTGGGCTGAGAGACTTACATGCAGGACATGTTATTGCTCTATATGTTTATAACGCTGCCACGTAAAAAAAGAAGCGACCCGGCCGCAGGCATTTCCTCCAGCCGCCCTCTCCTCGGTCACCTCCCCGAGAACGGCAGGGAGCGCTTAGCTCAGGACAGAGAGCATCCCACACAGGCACGTTCTACACCATTTTAAAGCTTGATCGAGTAGCTATGTTATCTGCAGTTGTTATAAAAATGCTATATATATCAAATATGACTGAAGAAATTCAACTTTGGAATCTAGCGTGGGTCTCTGTCTCTTTAAGAAGCTCCTGCTCTTTCTGACACTCCGCCTTCAGGAAGTCATCACAACATGGCTCCTCTATTAACCCTTTAACAACGTTTTTGCCGGTGCTGCACTGAGAAGCAGCTTGTACAGTGAGCTCAGCTGATGCACAGCTCCACGGGCTGTTTGCTAATTGCTGCTGGCTAGTCTGAAGGAGTTGAGTGGGGAAGTCGGTGAGGGGCTGCTCTGTAAGGGAGGAGCTCAGAAGTTTGGAAACTACAGATTACAGGATTGCTCAAATATGAAAGAAGGATTCAAGGCATCGCTCCAGGTGTGCTTTTATTATCAAATAAATTTATAACATGATGTAAAGCTAAAAAAATAAATAAAAATTCACTTTTACATAGTAGGCCCTGGTTTACACTTCTCCAGACCTTCCTCCTTGACTTGTCAGCTGTGTCACTTAATAAATCAGATAAAAGTTGTCACTTCATAAGTATACTCTACTTTGTGTTGGTTTATCACGTAAAATTGGACAGCTTTCCGAGCCATACTCTTACTATTTTTTATTTTCTTATTCTGCCAATAAATTGTATCCCCGTATTATCCCATCCGACCCCCTGCTGGTCTGATATGGTTGTTGGTTTTTATCTTTCCATCATCGAGGACATCAGTCGTGGTGAGCTCAGCCACGTTAAAACCGACTCAATAAGAATAGAAATAATTCAAAGGAACATGACGGAGACAGCGTTGGGTTTTTAAGGTTCATAAAATAATTTTCAGTGTTGGCTCTTCCATCACCAAGTGTCCGAGGATTTAAGAAGCTCTTTCAATAAAACGGACGGAGACTTTCCTGGGAAGAGGTCATGAACCCACAACCATGTTGGTTTTGAGGGAGGAAGGCAACAGAAAGCTGCTACAGGAGATTGGGAAGATAGGCTGAAGTGGGACTCTCAGCCTATAACGCGATTCCAAATAACACTTAAAAAAACATGTCAGCTTTTATTATTGTCAGGCAAGAACGGCTTTTTTTTCTGGTTGCAACTCTGAAAGCGGGTCTCAATCAGTAATATGGAGCATATTAAAAGCCCTAGAGGTGATGGACTGGTGACCCGTCCAGGCGCAAAAGAAAAACAGGTGATCCAAGTGTTAAAAAAATATAATTTGTTCCAAGTAATCACCTTAAGTTTATCCAAGTAAATATATTAAGTTGTCGTGTTTAAAAAGAAAATGTAAATTAATGAAATTTGACAAATTGAATTGGATTACATGTAACAAATTAACTTGATTTTTTTTTTTTTTAATTTGGAGATCTGTTGGTTATAAGATACATAAAGCAGAAAGGAAGATGAAATGGGAAAAAAAATTAATTTTAACTACATGCAACACACTGGAGTTTGGGTTCAGATGTTTTTCACTCCACATTGGGTTGTGCCACTAAATACATCTTGTATTAACTTAACTTTTCAGTGATATTATTATTATTATTATTATACAGCTCTGTAGAAAATTGACACACCAATTAAAATGATCAGTTTCTCTGATTTTACTTTTTACACGTCTATGTCTGAGTAAAATAAACTTTGCTCTTTTATTCTATGAACTACTGTCAACATGTCTCCAAAATTTCAAGCAAAAATGTTATATTTATTTGCAGAAAATGAGAAATGGTAAAAAAAAATAATAATAATAATAAAGATGCAGCGCTTTCAGGCCTCAGATAATGCAAAGAAAACAAGTTTGTATTAATCTGGAATCAACAATAGTGATGTTTTAACTGAAACAGAGTTAAAACAGTTGTTTTAACTCTGGAGTTAAAACTCCGCAGAGAGGCAGAGGCAACTAGTTGGTGGAGAATGTTTTAATGACAAGATGGTGATAAAAACCTTACAAAAACCACAGGGAACACAGGGAGCCAGAGCAGAACAAAAACCATGAATCCAAGGAAAATGGAGGGAGAGTAGACAGGGGATTAGGAAATACATCTAAAATGAGTAGATATAAGGAACATAGATAAACTAAAGCACAAGGAATAAATAGACACAAGAAATAAACAAATTTGACTCACTAACTACAAATTGAAATAAGGTAAGACAGAAACACAGAAGAAGAAAGAGACTGACAGAATAATAGTGAAACTAAAGTCAAATCAAAGCATCAAAACAATTCAAGACCCAGGATCTGACATTTATGTGGTGTCCTAACTTTTTAAGTGGATGCATAACCGTCTGAAAGGCAGAACTGCAGATATTTGAGTCTCTGTTTTCCAAGCTACCACAAGAATCCAACTTTCTCCACGGCTTCAAAGCTTTCGTTGTGATTCATTTGAAAAATGTCTCTCCTGCTTCTTTGCCAGCAGCAACTAACACTTCAACATGAAGCGTGAAAGAGTTTGGTGAAAAGCCTGAAAACAAAAACAAAAGTCAAAACTGAGGCCATAAACCCTAGCTCTGCATGGTTTGGTCAGAATGGAACCGGAATCAGACTGCATAGCTAACAGGGCCGTGTTTAAAATTCACTGCGAGAAATCTGATTTTTTTTCTTTGTTTTTTTTTTAAAAAGGCAGTTGACTTGAAGATCTAATGGCTGTTTTTTTTGTTTGTTTTTTTTAAGTAATGACTTTGTGTTCTTATAGGCACAAACGGCATTAAACGGGGCTTTTGTTATTCTAATTCATCCCAGTCTGTAGCCAGAGACTATGAGTTTGTGTTGCAGGAAGAGTTTTTCTCACTGGGAGCTCAGAGGAGGTGTGTGTGTGTGTGTGGGGGGGTGTGCGTGTGTGTGTGCGTGTGTGTGCACACCCTGACACACACACACACACACATGTGTGTGTAATAAGAAAAGCAATAAAGCAATAAAGCAATAAGAACCAAGACAAAAAAAAAAAAAAAAAAAAAATAGAAACGGATCCTGTCCTCCGTCTTCCGCCCGGCTCGCCTTTACGCCGGAAACACTTCCCCGCGTTCACCTCCCGCCAAGCCGCCTCCCTCACAAAAACCTCCTCACACGACAAAGACTTTTCCACCGGCCCTCGTTTGTCGACCTATCTGGCAGGGCGGCAGTTTGCTTTTTCAATTAAAAAGAGAGAGAGTCATTAAGCAGCTTGCAGGGAGGTGGTGGACTGTTGTCTGATGCACAGGAAGAGCCTGTGCCATCTCCTCCCGAACTTGAACAGGTGCAAAGACAACAGTCAATGCCATCTTTGTGTCGACCGGAGGAACTTTGGACCTGGCGCCACCTCTCCTCTGTCTGGCTTTTGGAAGACTTGAACCACTAAAAGAAAGCGGTGACACGCCGCTGAATGGGAAACCATATATTCTCGACTGACACAGGCCACTGAAGTACCTGCTTGTTTTGGCCACCAGCCGTCCTCCGTGCTCCCTCGTCGATCCTCACAGACGGCTCTCGTTTGTCCAGCCGTTAGTCGTGTTTCTCATTACAATGAAACGTCACTTTGAAAACTGCTGGCTCATTTCCACAGCCCGACATGCTGGCATTGTGCTGCTGGGACAGGAGCTGGGTCATTCTAAACAAACATACGTTTATGTTTTTTAAAAAAATAAAAGCATGCAACTCTTATTTTAAAAATAGGTTGCTGTTTTTTTTACATTGATGTTAAATTAATCAGTATGTCATGACATGATAATATGAGATGGATAATCTATGAGAAGATCAAGTCGCACTTCCTCCCAGTTCTAATGATGCCGTTTGAAAAAAAACTGCAAAAATACTAATCAGAGCCAGGAGGAGGGTCTTGGTGCCATCAAGCTCATGTACGTGCTGCTAAATGTGATAATTGCAAACAACTTACAGTTTCAGGAAAACAGTTTATCCACTGTCATCGTTAGTTATGCTAGTTAGCTTTAGCATTCATGATGGGCTTTGTCGCTGTAGCGTGGCATAAAGAATGGGGTAGGATGTGAGCAGCACATACACAGGATTGACTGGCAACACTAAGACCCTAGTCCTGGCTCTGATTGGACTGTAGGGAGAATCCAGTTGAGCTAAATTTTTTCCACAGATTATCTGTCTTATATAAAACTGTCACAACACAGAAATTTTAACATGTATGTAAAAACCTTCTACTTTAAAAAAAAATAAAATAAAAGGTACATACCCAAAGTTTAAGTCACAAATTATAATCTAGTTTTTTTTGATTGGAGGAAATGAGGACTGCCATTCTGATTAGTATGGTATTTTTGTTTTTTTTAATTTTTTTTCATTTAATTATTTTGTGTAGGTCTGCAAAGTTTTGGTCTGGAGAGTGATAATAAAAATACCAGATCAATGTACATATTTAAGAAAACGGTAAAAGTTAGTTGTTTTTGTTTGTTTGTTTGTTTTTATGAAATAGAATAACGTGAATTTCATACAAATTTTTGTTGGTTTTTGTCTAGCTTTGCTTTTTGTAAATCGTCATTTTATTAAATTTGTTTTTGGAATAAAAAAGTTCAGATGATACAAGATACTTTTCTTCTTTTTGTTCCTTTTCATTTTATTGACTTGTATGTGTTTCCTATTGTATGAAACTGCTTTGTTTTTAATAAAATGAATACATTTCCTCACTAAAAAAAAAAAAAAAAGAAAAAAAGTTTGAACATTTCTGTGCTGGGGAACACAACCTCTGTAGGTTTTTTTTTCACCTCACTTTTCCTGACCGAAGGACAATTTTGACAATTGTTCATTTACATCAATTAAAAAAAACAAACTGGAGACAGAAGGCACATACTTTGCATCTGAAGGCCAAAAAACTGGACAGTCTGTCCACTTTCACCTTTAACCTTTTATCTATGTAGCCCTAATTCAGTTGTAATTCACTGTTATGTTGTCAAGTATCATCAGGTCTTCAGTTTGCCATCAGTTGATCATCAGTATCGATGCTCACATGATGCATCGCTTCATATCTACACTCGGTTCGTTGCTGCGTCTTACAAATCTCCCGTAGCCTCAACTGTGTTTGTGAATATTTTGGCTATAAAACATCATTTTTCTTTCCATATGAAGCGGATGCCAGCATCAGATATCAGACTTTAAATGAACTGATTACAGACTTGTTCTGTTGTAACAAGGAGCTGCTGGCCAAAAAAACCCAAAAAACCCTGTATGATAAACATGAGGGAGCAATTTTGAACTCATTTCTGCTGACCGTATTAGATTGTTACAAGCTCGGAGTTCCTGTTTACTTTGGATGTTTTGGTGCTGCGTCTACTTATTGCTCGTCTTACTAACAGCGATCGCGTCCATGGGGGAACGCCGCTGTGCAACGTTACTTTAGTAAAACTTCACTTCCACTTCCCCCTCGTGTTCCATGGTTGCTGTGAGTCATTCTGAGAAAGTTTCATAATCTAATAATAATGATAAAGCTGAGAGAATAATCTACCCACACTCTTCTGATGGTACGACTTAATTCACTTTCGCCGTTATTGCCTAAAAACATCCCTCACCGCCGCCGTAATCGACTCCAACAGGGGGACAAATTGTGTTTCGCGGCGGGGTGAAATAAAGGTTTTTGTCAAACGATTGAATTCAGCAGCAGCCGTGGAACAGGCTGAGGAATAAAAAAACCTGCCGAATGAAATGCTCCAGGTTTCTCCGCTGCTTTGATTAAAAACAATAAAGCAGTTACTTGATCATTTTGTGTCCGGTAGGTCACCAGGTTTTGTATCCTCACTGTTACTGAACATAGAAGTTGTCTCTGAGTTTGTGCTTGGTGAGCCTCGATCCACTGTAAAACTGCTTTTTAATCTGATTTTATCCAAAATATTCAATAATTCCACTAATAATCCCACGTTTTTCCAATTGAAATAAGTATCAGATATTGTCGACTGGGAACATTGTTTTTTTGTCGTCAGTTATTCTTGATCACAGGTACAATGCTGCAAACTCTTGATGATTTTAGTTTAATGACGGTAACTCGCAGCCAAAACCGTTTACACTCTGACCCGCCGTGGTGTTTGTTGCTAGGGGGTCATGTCATAATGACCTTCGAAGTGTGTACATGACCTTGTGACCTCGGGACTTTTGACACAAACGTAAACATGCAATAACGAATCAATTCTGTGGTCTAATTTGAATCAGTTATATGTATTTATTCGCAACAAAAACATTAGCATCACTAGGTCAGTTGTAAGCCACAGGATTATCTTTTCTTTTTAATGAAACATCATAAATTAATACAAAATAATGCATTTAATATTTGTAAATATACAAAGAAAAAAAACCTGAATTAGAAAGATTCGTCATGCAGTTTTGGTTATACCGAAAGACCTTTCAACCCTTTCAGTCATGATCATTTTTTATCTTTATTTTTGCGGAAGGCAGAAAACAAAGCGGCTCCCACGACCGCAACCGCCACGCCGGCGGCGGCGACACCTCCGATCACAGCCGCGGTTTGAACCTGCAAACAACGAGCCAAACGTTAGGCTACTGAAACATAGCGAGCGTTTTATCGGACACTTCAAACGAGCTACGAGCTCTGAATGCAGGTCAAAAGCCAGTCCCTTCACATCAGAAGGCTCTGAAGGTCGAAGGTCACCTGCCTTCGACTGAGAATATTGTTGGGTTTCTGGTCCTTTTTAAAAGCAGATGGCATCATGGGTAAAGAAATCTTGAAGCACAAATTTGTCTTTCAACTGGTCAATCACCCAAAATACACAACCAAACCAGTTACATGGCAACAAAGTTTGGAGTTGCCATGACAGGCTCAGATCTACAAACCTGACTTTTTAAAACCTGTTCCGTCTGGAGGAATCAGGCAAAACCGAGGCAAACTACTGAGAACCAAGGATGCTGAAAAGGTTTAACTCAATGTTTAACAGCGATGCGCCGATCCACTGTTTTCCACTTCCGACCGATATTTGAGGTTTAGTATCGGCTGATGCCTTAAAATGGTTCTTTTTTTAAGCACAGACTTAAACGTACTGAATTACTATTTATTTGCTAACTCTGCACCAGAACAGCACACTTAAATACAACAGCTTCACTCGCTGGTCAAACATTTAGAAACGACTTTAATTTGTTCAGTCAGTGCAATTGGGAGCAAATGGAAAATAAATAATAAATAAGGTAAAACTGACTAAAACAATAAAATGTAAAAGATGTAAAATAAACTGAAACAAGCCTTCAAATGGTTCAGAAAGTTCAATTAGGAATAAATCTAATGTAAAATTAATAATAAAGCCGGATGGCGATCAGAGCAAAAAGCATAGAACTAGACTGAATAGATCTACCATTATGGATCTGGAACATTGTCGTGATACCTGATCTAAAAAAAAATTTCAGTATTGGAAGCGATAGCGGTATTAATATTGGATCGGTGCGTCTCTCATGTTCAAAAGGCAAGTCAAATTTGATTGGTATAGCACCTTTCAGCAACAAGCACCTTTCAAAGTGCTTCACAGCATAAAAACACAAAAATACATAGAACACAGTAAACATGCAGTAAACCTCAGGTTGAATCACTGAATCATCACCAAACAGTTTTGCTTCCGGCTTGTTCTAAAGCAGATATCGCAGCTTTATTGAGGAGATTTCACAAACATTGGCTCACCTGTCGTGATTCCGGTTTGCCGTATCGCAACTCGGTGACGAAGTGTTCGCTGTTATGAGTGGCGACGTTGTACGGACGCTCCCGACCCACCATCTTCACAGCGTTGCTGACGATGGTGCCGGGGTCAAGAGGCTGGTACTTGTTGTCCAGGAGGTTGTTGACATGGAAACGGTTGGATCCGACCACTTCCCAGATCCTCTGACGCCTCACCGTAGCGTCGCTGCTCTCAAGGGAGGCGAGCACCTCGAGCAGATCTCCTCCTCTGTGCGCTTTATGGGACATAAATGAGGAAAGGCTTATTCATGTGGCGTATTTCCACAGACAGATGTCGTTCACACGAAGGACTGACCCGACAAAATGCACAGCGATACCGGAAGGTACGATTTAGTGAATTCTTCCATTTCGAGAGTAAAGTCGTAATATGACAAGAACAATAAAGTTTAAATAACAAAATAAATCATTTGTAATATGAACTCGTAATAAAATGAGGATAAAGTCGAAATATTGCAAGAGTAAAGTAATAATAATAATAATCTTTACAATCATTATAGAAGATGTAATAAAATTACATGGATTATAACAAAATTGGGTGAAATATAGTAGAAAGTGGCATTTAATGCCCTGCTAGTTGCTGGATATAAATAAACAATATTAGCAGAATAAGGTCATATGATAAGTGTGAATGTTGAGCATCTTGTGAAGTTTTACTTTGGTTTGGTTTCTTATATAAGAAAATAATCATTTAACACATCAGCCTCAAATTATTATCAGTCACAGAACTTTTGTTTCAGATTTTTTAAAAATGGCTAAATAAAAATTAACAGCTAAATTTCTAATAGACGGTTTATGAACCTCAAGAGGCTCAAATGAGGAGCAAAGCTGAATATCATCAGCAAATATATGATATGAAATATCACTAAACTGCTGAATGAAGTGATATGTTCTAAACAAAAAATAAGTCTGGGCACGGAGCCCTGAGGAGCTCCACAGAGCAGCTCTTTTACCTTCAGACATAAACTGGTTCACAGATAAAACGCCTACCAGAAATATAGGAAATAAAGGACAAAATACAGAGAGAGACAATTAAAGCTAAAGATTTTATCTCCACAAAATCTCTTAAATGGTGAGAGTAAGTTAGGATGTTGTGATACTTTTTCACAAAACCTTCACTTACTTGAAGGAATTAAGTGAACGACTTCATTTCCTCCGATGAAAACAGCCCAGTGGTGATACATCCCACCGAAGATTTCTATCAGGTCCCCCGGCTTCGCATCTATGTCAAACTTTAACAGATTGAGAAAAAAAAATAGTTGGAGAGGAAAAAGTGAAGAGTTAACATAGATATAAAGAATATGTGGGCTGCACAGTGGCACAGTTGGTAGCACTGATGCCAAGCAGCAAGAAGGTCTGGGGTTCGATTCCTGGCCTGGGGTCTTTCTGCACGGAGTTTGCATGTTTGCATGTTCCCACAGTTCAGAAACATGACTGTCAGGTTAATCGGTCTCTCTAAATTCTCCTTAGGTGTGTGTTGTCCCGTGTCTGTCTCTGTCTGTTTGTCCAGCGACAGACTGGTGACCTGTCCAAGGAGATAGGCACCAGCACCCCTCCTTGCATTAAAGGACAACGGTATAAGAAAACGGAGGGATGGATAAAGCATATCTGTGACTGTAAATAGTTATCTATTGGTTAGCTGTCATACACAAACGGTTAAGGATTAAGTGAGTTTTATGTAAGAAAATAGGCCGCAAAGCTTCAGCGAAAGCCTTTAGAAATAGACCAGAAAGCACGGTAAACGGTGAGACAGAATACTTGTTAGTAGAACTTGGCGGGACTCACCAGAGTGGGAGCCATGTCTTCACCCGCACGACTTTGCAGAAACTGAAACTTACACTAACTCAAAAATAGTTACAGCAGACGCAGATTATGTAAACATGCTGAACACAGTGTAGACACAGTACACGGCCTCATGCTGTGAATCATTAACTACACCGTGCCCATGTTGACCTAGTAATTTAGTTTCCACTGTAGACTTTTGTTTGCAACCAAATCACTTGTCAATAATTTGCTTTTAATTAAAATGTTAGCAGAGATACCTTGAAACAATATATTCACATCCCAGGAACAATCCCAAATATAACTACTAACTTTTATGTCGAACAAACAAAATGGAAACCGAGGAACGCATCAGTCGGAGACAGAGATATGAAAAGGTTAAAGCAGGTCAGAGAGCCTGCATTACACTGTAAAAACATAAAATCCTCCCAAGTGTTTTTAGTGCAAATATCTTTTGTTACGACCCGAAATAAAAGGAACCTTTTATAGTTCATGTGTATTAATGATCTCATCAAAATGTAATGTTTGTTATTGGTTTTCTCAATGGTTGGTTATGATATATTTTGTGACTTTATATTTGTGTGTATTTTATTATGTAAAGCACTTTAAAACTGCATTGTTGCTGAAATGTGCTTAACAAATAAACTTGATTTAAATGGAGCCAGGAAAAAGAAAAAAATCTGAAGACTGGGAAGACTTTGACATGGTCACTCGCAAGATTCTTAAATAAAAATTAATTAACCCCTTCACTTCCAAAATGATCACTTTCTTGAAATGTCCACTATTTCTTTGTTCTGCAAAGCAGAAACAGACTTAAAGAGTAAAACTGATGAGTAAAAATATAATCAGAGAGCCAACTAGGAATCCAAGGAAAAGAGAATTTTAGTTTTTCGAGGAATATCGTCTGCCCCATCAAGCACTGCACTCCAAATACAGTAAAACAAATGTCTATTGTCAAATCAGTCGCTGACTAAAGAAAACAGCCACTGACAGTCAACAAATAATTTTAATAACTAAAAAAAATAGTTAAATAGAATTACTGAACATGAGTTTGATAAAAACTTTGTGTCAAAGCAGAGACCTCCCTCACACCATCCTACTGTTGGCATGGTGACGAGTTAATTAAATGTCCCTCTGGGGTAAATTTCTCTGTCAACGGCGGCCGAATATGAGACGGCCTGACTTTGAAAAAGACCTAATGGAGTTTTTTTTTAATGTAGGAGAAAAAAAAAAAAAAAATGTATTCAAAGTCTGACCACATCAACTCTGTTGGAGTGAAGCAGAGATATCAGACTAATGAGAATCTCTGGAGAATAAATGTGGGTCATCTGAAAAAATGTCACCGCATTGATAGAGTTTCATCTTTCCTCCTTAGCAAATCTCGACGTGTCATCACATCTGTGAATGCAATATTAATACAATACCTGTGAATTAAAAAAAAACCTCATCTTCTCACACCCTTTTTTAACTACCTATTTTTTTAGCTTCCTCTGATAAACAGAGCACTACTTAGATTAATGTACTGTGATAATGGATGTGGTAAACAGAGGGAGTGTTTGTATTGTTCTATTGCTTTGATTATGATAAAGAACTTGTGATTTAAATGTAAAAACAGAAACGACGCCACTCTTAGCTGAAGTGCAGAGCCGTTCTTTTATTATTATTATTTTTCACTTCGAGGTGTTTTTTTATATTTTACTTTTGCACTAATGTTGATACTACGTTGGAATACATAAAAGTGGTTTCTGCTTATTGCAGAGAATTATGCACCAATAAGAACTTGTGTGTCTGTGGGAGATATCTTCTCCCTGTTGGGGGGGTGAAACATGTTTTAAACATTTAGCAGAAAATATCAGCTGAAAACATGCATGTAAATGTGAAACAAACTGCGTGTTTTTTGTCCTCGCATTCAGTAAGGTTTCCAAGTTGACATGCCTGTTAGTTTAATTTCTCCCCAGGTCCCCATTAAGTGCTTAAAAAGGGGAAATCCTCAGTCGGAGCATCACAGGGAGCTCGCTGGCCGTTCCAGCCCTGCAGGATGTTTGGAGAAATTCCCTGCGCTCACATCAACACGGCTGTGCTTTTTATTAAATACAGCTGTACTACAGTATATCCTGCACCTCTGCCAACAATCATTTTCCTTCCGCTTTCTTTTTTCTTCTTCTTCTTCTTCTTCTTCAGGATTTCTTGTTCACTCTTGCACTCTGTGGCAGCTCTCTTCACCTCGCTGACAGCAGACAGAAGCCAGAGAGGAGACGTGAATCCAGAACTTCTGTCATGGCTGCCTTTCTGCGGCAGCAGCTGTGGAACATCGCGTCTCGCCGGCTTTTGTCTTCCTGTTGTTCATCCCATCGTTGCGAATGTCAGCGTTACACTTGGCAATGTTTTCCTAGCATCTCTGTGTTATTGTAAGGCAGCTGCATGATTTTTGTGATGTCATATCATGTAAAATTTCAACAAACTCCAGTTGCTTCTGGGTGAAATGTTGAGGCACAGCAACTTGGTTGGGACGATGTGAGTTTTGAATTTTGACATGAACGTCTCTACTGCTTTGTAGGTGATGTTCACCCAGTTACCTGCAGTGCTGGAAATCAGGTGAACAGTCTTAAAGGTAAGTTTGACTTTAATGACAAAAAAAGGGAAGTGAATGATTCAAGGAATGTCACAAATTACATAATTTCACCAGAAAAAGTCATTTTGAGACTCAGCTAAAATTTTCTGCTTCAAAGGTTTTGACTTCAAATTTTTTCAAGCAAATTTCCAACTTTTCAAGCTCAGAAAAGATTAATCTTAGAAATGTTCTGAGATTAATCTCAGTTTGCTAGAAAAAAAACATTAGCTTGTTTGTTTTTTTCCAGTAAATGTTCAACTTTTCAATCTCAGAAATGCTTTTTCTTGAAAACTTTGGAGATTAATCTAAAAATCTTTGTTTTTTATTATTATTGTAGGGAATTCACTCCTTTTTTCTGTCTACTGTGGCCCCGACCATGGTTGTTATCACATTATTTAAGCATCAATTTTAGGTCCAACTCTTTTTTCAGTTCATGTAAATGCAAATTTTTTTCCGCTGATGACATTGTCATTTACTCCCATGTAAAAACTGTTACTGTACCATCTACAGTATATATATATATATATATATATATATACAGATATATATATATATATGTCATTTTGCTGCGACATTCATTGAAGAGCTCTCTGCTCTTTGATGGAGTTGAATTTGAAGTCAAACCAGGCCTGGGACACAAAAGAGCTGTTTTACACAAAAACCTCCGAGGCAGCAAAAGTTCGCACAAAAGTCACTTTTTATTTAACAAGCTGGCTTTTCGGTGCAGTGGGACAGATTTCAACCAGCATTCAGTCGTGTGTCAGTCGTCAGGATTTATCAGCTCCGCTGGCTGCCGGTCCCCAGGTGAACGGTCTGCTTGTTAGTGTGGCTGTTCCAATCAGGAAGAGCGATGTGGGACCAGCTCGCTTTTG
Organism: Poeciliopsis retropinna; assembly: GCA_010277075.1. NCBI lineage: Eukaryota > Metazoa > Chordata > Actinopteri > Cyprinodontiformes > Poeciliidae > Poeciliopsis > Poeciliopsis retropinna. The sequence continues at coordinate 6,582,640 of VMRM01000028.1, forward strand.
TTCTCAGAAAACACACTTACTGATCGGGAAGTTACATCTGAAGAATTTCGAATCTTACATCAAAATCCTCATAATACTTTAGCTTTTAAAAAAAGCTAAAGTGCAAACCAAGAACCTTGAGCATGTCCGTGTGTGTACATTCACACTCACTGTTTGTGTGTGTATCCAGCAGGTGATGCTGTTACCTAGCCATGAGAATAAATGTTGACAAGGGGAAGAAAGTGAAGCAAATCAACTATGTTAAAAGGCAACCAACCTGGTAGCTGGTTGATCCGCTTTTTTGATGTCTACCATCAAGCATTTACAGTTTCTGTCAGCAAGTATTTTACATCACAGTTCAGGTCTTCAAACATGAGGAGCAGAAGTTCAAGTTTACTTATAAAAATAGGACAATAAAGGGCCAGTACATGTATTTTCCAATCACATAGTGCCATTTTACGGCACAATCACTGTTACCTTCGGTTGTTAGAAAAAATTCTAAATATATCAAAAGAGACTTAATAGAAAGTTGACTTTGTAACTTAACCCCTTGAAATTGGGCTTCTGTCTCTTTAAAAACTCCTGTTCTTTCTGAAACTCCGCCTTCAGAAAGTGATCACAACATGGCTCTTTTATTAACCTTTCAAGAAAATTTTTACAAGTGTTACACAGAGAAATAGCTCCAATAATGAGCTCAGTTTTTCCAGGTCCACCAGATGTTTGCTAATTGCTGCTGGTTAGTCTGAAGGAGCTGAGTGAGGGAGAGCTGCTCTGAGAGGTGGAAGCTTGGAAACTTTGATCAGAGGAGGAGCTTTGCCTTGAAGAGTAGAGTTCATGCCTTTCAAATCCTGAAACACCAAATAAGATCTAAACCATCATCGTACCACCTCCATGTTTGATTTTTTTGCTATTTTTCCAAAATTCTTTGCTGGCTTTACGATACACATTGCAAAAATGTGTATCGTCTGGGCTGGCCACTTTTATCCTGCCAGCCCAGATGACATTTAACCATAAGTCAAAACACAAATTAAGGAGTTCCTCAGTCACTTCAGGAGCTGCAGCACATCCTAAGGAAGAGTTTGTCTGTCTGTGTGTGCTGATTTATGGCAGAAAGTTAGGATAATGCAAAAGATTGCAAATTATTCCCATCTGCTGGGCTTGGAGATGTGTTTTCTGCCAGCATGCACTCTGAGCGATCTGCTGTTTGAATCCAGTGTAGAAACAGAGCAGATGGCAAAAGATGTTGAGAAAAAATAAATAAAGCAGCTTATGAATTTTCAACTTGGGATGACTAAGATAATTGCTCAGCATCATTTTGGAGGAGACAAATACAGTCGAGCAAGTTCCCCTCATGATGCTAAGTGGGTTACCGACAACGAGAAGTTGACTTCCTTCATTTCTCTGAAAGCTGTTTGCTGCCAAAAAATGTTTATGTTCACAGTGGCAAGAAGAATAGAAAAAAGAAAAGACAAAAGATGACAGCCACTGTGGAGCTGTCACTTCTGAAGATTAGATGACATGTCAATGAGCGTTTTGCATCTCAAGCCAGAAAAAAAACACAGAGCAGCTCAGCAGCATGAGATGCTGATTGATTTTTTTTTAAAAAGGAGCTCTTGTTCCTCCTTGCAAACTTCCTGCTCTGAGCCAATAAGCCAGCAGAGTGCAGAACGCGCCGCAGCCAACATCTCCAGGGACTTACTGACCCTGACAGCAGCTTTGACCTCCCTCTGCAGTCCGGACTCAACGTTTTGTTTTCTTACTCTTTGTGTGATCAGACCGTCCACTGTGTTAATGAGAGATTTGGTTCAGAGGTTAATAAAATCTGGCCATTCTGAAATATTAAACATTCTTAAGACATAAAAAAAAATCATTAATGTCTGTGTTAGTGCTTTGCTTCACCAATAAAAAAAAAAAAGGCTCCATGTTCTGTCAGATTACTCAGGGAAAGTAATCTGGCAATGACACGACGAAACATCAAACTGTAAAATTAAGAAAAATTCAACCTATATTTTTTTTATTAAGTACATTTATTTATTCAGCAGGGAATAAACCCTAACACAAATACACGTCATGTCTCACTATACTTATGTAGGCTGCCACTGACTTTCATTAATTTTTGTAGTCTAACTCTGGCCTTCTCTCTAACCCTAACCACTTCTAGGCTATAGCTAACCTTAACTCTAATCTAAACATATTTCACATCTTAGTCCCAAACCGAACCCACAAACTATGTGTGGCCTAGAAAAATGTCCTCACACTTCCAAATGTCCTCACAGTGCCAGTTTTATGCTAACTTTTATCCCCACATGTACATAAAAACCAGTATTTGCACACACTCACGCACACACACATACAGCATCAGTTCTTATGTTATCTAAGAACGAATGTGTCTAAGCTACCAGACAGAACAAGAAGAAGAAACTTATCTATACTGTGTGAAAGTGTCAGAATGAGCAAACAGAAGGTGGATGATGAGTCACAGATAGATGCCTCTGCTCAGCCTCGGTGGTCTCCTTGGAGAGCTGCTCCATATGACAGACAGGAACGGTAGATGTTTTAACCATCTGGTGAGAGCTGAGACACCACCAAATGCTGGTGACTCATTCAAAACAAACGCCTTTCTGCTGGGATGGAAGCTCTGTCTGTCTTCAAAAACAGCAACATCATCTGTGAAAAAGGTTTTCAGAGTTTTTAAAAAGAAACGATTGTAGCAACCTGTGAAGCTACTTATATACATATATATATATATATATAAACTCTTTATCTGTTTTACCTGTCAAAAATCAATCTAAAGTTTGATATTTTTTTCTCTAAGAAAGCTCGTATTGCATGCTTTTCAGAAAGAAATGATAAATGTGTATTATAATAATAATTAACTAGAACTGCACAATATTAAAAACTATTGCGATGAGGATAATATTGGTAAATACTGTTATGACCATAGCAGTTTTGATATGTGCTCATTTTCTTCTTTCCTTTCTTTGTCACTTGTGCTTCCATCACCCTACCTTCAGCATTTTGGCAAATGTCATTGGTGTCCATAGTGAATATCTGCTTCCATAAGACTCTAACAGGCTACAGATGACATGATGAACATGTGAAATGCAAATCTAGAAAGTCCAAATTTTTTATCTTAAGCTAAGTGTTTTCTTCAGAAGTTTCTGTGTTGTTTTCTTTTGTGCTTCTTGGTGCAGCACCACCACAGGCGAGGAGGGAAACAGGTTTTTCAAAGGGTTTGGATCATTTGACACACTGGAGGTGAAAATGGAACAAATGTTTCCTTTCCCAATTGAACTGAGTCTACTGGTCTACCAGGTGAGGAAACACCTATGAAAGTGCTGGTACCGGTGAATACCAACCCACTGCTTCTGTTAAAATGTTGTAAAAACAACATGGAAGTCAGCTGTAAGGCATTTATGGCTCGACTGATGCTCCAACGGCTTGATGTATTAACCCACACAGCATTCTATGTCCATGGGAGCTGTTTCCCTACAGATTCACTTTAAATCAAAGTGGGGTTTTTTGTGTGTGTGTTGAGAGCTGACTGGCTGAGCGCTGCAGCCTGAGTTCATCTGCAGTAGGACCAGCATTGGATGATTGATTGCTTGTTATCTCCCCTGGTGAATCACAGCCTTCATTTCGGTTACGGATCCCTTTCTTATGACAGTGGAAGTGTCCGCCGGCCCTCTGGGCTCTCCCGTTCCATGAATGGCTCCATTCTGTTTGACGGCGTGCTGAGGGCAGCCCTTTGTTTTCTTGATTGATTGGCTTTGGGTAGTTGAGCAGCTTCCAGGAGATCATTAGTGACTTGACCTGACAGCGCTGACAGCCGCAACCCAGTGGCATTGGCATTCAGCGCAGACAGCTGCTCAGAGAGCGGGGCTTTACCCAAACACACTGACCTCAGCTTGTCGTTGGAATAACTGGAAACTTGGGAGTGCCTCAGAACGGTTTCTGATATTTTGAGACAGAGCGACTCATAGAGATTATAAAAGCTATTAGTTGTAGACCTAATGATGCATTTACACCAAACGCGCGGTTTACATTCAAAGTCTGTGTGGAGGCGCATCGAGGGCCCGTTTCGAACTTGTAGTGTGGGCTGATGTGAACACTCCAGACGGACCTGACAATCACAACACGTTTGGCGTGAACGCACCATAATTGTACATTTTAAAAATATTCTGCAGCGAATAAATCCAGATTGCCTCCATAATTTTGATCTTAAAAGGGTTAACTTTTCAGCAGCACCAAGTGGCCAAAAGCGGGTGCCATATAATCTGGATCGAGTAAATCATTATAATTAGTCGTAATTACAAAATATTTGAATAAAAATGTGTAAAGCATTTTAATAGATTTAGACTAAGCAATGCAAGAGCATCACGTTTGCTCCAGAAAACGATGGATCTCTCCATCTATTGTGAGACTAACATGAACCGCAGACGTATTTTACTGCTGTAAAAACAGAGCAGAGCATCACTTTAGATGCAGTTACTCACTGCTACAGCAACAGTAAGACGCTTTGAACAAATGAAAACCATGCAAAACGATGAATGCAAAAGCAACAACGATGTGAGGAGTGACCTCATGCTACATCTGTCCTGCTCCAACGCTGATTTATTGAGACCAGCAGAGTTAAAGTGTTTTCATCTAAAAATCATTTATTCATCATGAAACAGTTCCGCAGACTTTCAAGGGTTTTCTGGATTTAAGAAGCTCCTCCTCACTAATCTTTCCTAAAAAAAAAAAAAAAACCTGACATGACTGTAAAGCTAGAACTTTTCTAAAAAAAAAAAAATGTATTTGAGTTTTCATCAAACAAGTACATAATGAGAAAATGGCAAGTCTTATTCCAGTACCATGAAGAATTTGTGTTTTTATAAATCTCTAGATCTCTGTTTCTGCCTGAGGTGTCAGACCAGAAATTCTGTGAATTAAATGAACACAAAGGCAGAAGCTAATGCTACGTTTGGGAACCACATGCCTGTCAGATCAGGTGTGACATAAATTAGAAAATCTGGATGAGATTTAAACTCTTAGGCAGTGCTGGTTTCATTTTCAAGAAAGTCAGAAATCTTACATTTAACTGCTGCACTTTTAAACCAGTAAATTACTGGGTGATTTCAGAATAAAGCTTTGTTCAAAATTTATCTTCGAGTAACTTTTCAAAACAGGGTCACAGAGAACAGAGGAAGCTTTTTTTCCCCCTGCTATGAAGGTCAACCCAACCCCATCAATGCTTTGTTTTCACTGGGAGGCGGTGACTATCTCCGGTGCATTTCCCTCTTGCTGTCTTATCTGCATAAACATTTTCTCTAAAACTCCAAAATTGCTCTTCTGTTATCCTTCTGACGGCAATTAATCCAGCACTGTTCTTTCAAAAAGTAAATACTCCTCAATCAGCCCAACCTAAATCACCAAGTAAAACAATCGACTCAACGCTGGCTTGTCTCCGTACATTATTGCGCGGCGCTGAGCGGGCCGGCGATGCCCTGAGGAAGCAGAAAAACTGAAAGTGATTTGAAGAACAAAACGCTCTTCAAATCGTGAATGTTTTCCTTGGATTGTCAGAAAAGACTTTAGCCAAATTGTTCCTGCAACCCTGACCCCTCCTGAGCTCCCTGCATTATTCCTTTTCCTCACGGCTTTTCCCAGCTGGCAACAGAAAATCGTCACTCACTGGACATTTTTCCGTTTGTGCAGCTGAATGTTTAATGAGGCAATTCGAAGGGGGATTCAGGTTAAGTGCTGAACGTGTTAAAGCTGTCGGGACTCTCTCTTGAGCTGCGAACCGATGACCCGTCGTTTAACTGCTGCTGCACCCCGCCGCTGATTTACACTGTTGTAGTCCCTGGGATGCAGCAGCCGCCGCCGCCGCCATGCTGCCAGTGGTTATTTCAGGAGCTGGAATCTGTGTTATGTTTTCCTCCCAGGAGTGGAATACTTAAACATATCCAGTTTATACCCAAATTAACACAAAAGCACCTGCTGCTGTAAAAGAAGTGGACCCACTATGTATGAACATCTACAGGGACACGTACCAGTTGGGTAAGGGTCGCCCTGTCTTCCAGAAATATTCCTGACCTTTGAACTTTTAAATGTATTGTCACACTACTGCCACAAAGATTAGTGGGACTTCCTGCCAAGGTTACTGTCATTAACTAAAACTAACAAATTCAGAACAACTGAAATTGAGAGAACCTTTTCGTTGACTGACATGAATAAGAACGGTAATCAATGGATGGCGAAAAACTAGAACTTCCTGGAACTACATTGTGCCTTCATAAAAATAAAACATATTGAAATTATAGTTATAATATCCTCTATTTGTTAGCCTTTCAAACTGGTAAGTTATTGACTATTTTTCCCACCTCGCAAGACATTTACGTCAGTTGTCGGCAAATATCGGCATCCATATTCCTCCTGATGGCGCTCAAGCTAGGCCGCAAAATGGCGACGGCCAAAGTTGGGAGAAAACACCAGAATCAGTTGGTTGTTCAATAATAATTGAACAGAAGGTAACATGTTGAAAATGTTGTCTTCTGTTGAGTATTCATTACAAGATCAGTGTATACATAATGACAACATGACCTTTTTGAATTCTGCACCTAAAAATTAACCAAAGTATGAAAAAACTAAAACTGCTTCCATAACAAAAAAAAAAAAAAAAAAACTGAAACTAAACAATACATAATAAAAACTACCAAACACTCACTAAAACTAACTGAATTAGACCAGGTGTGTCTGAGTGAGATGATGTTATACCTGAACTATACATGTTCTGGGTGATGGGCATCAACAAAAGTGCTGTTGTACCCAATATGAATAAAATATCTGCAGTAGCCTAACTTCAACCTAAAGAGGGCAGTAGTGAGATGGTTTTAGTCCAAATATTGCAGAATTAAACACACTAAAATGTAGGGATGCACAATATGGGATTTTTGGTCGATGTCCGATATGCCGATATATTGAAACTCATTTGGCCGATAGCTGATACTAATACCAGTATTTTTTTTTCCTATATCTACTGGCTGAAACTGTATAGATTCCTCTACTGTTGAATTAAAATGCTGCGTTACCTTTGCCAATATAGCCTGCTACCAAAAAGGAGGCTGAAAATGATGAGACACTTTCAACTTGCATTATATTTAATGTTAAATTTATCCATAAGTTTAACATTGCTCTTTCTAAGACAATGACAACATGTAAATTTGATGTGCTCTGCTGCAAGCATCATTTTAATTGGTTTGTCATATAAAAACAATGACTTTTATATTGCTTAGTTATTTTGACGTCCGATATTAATTTGATATCGATACCATGCCAATAATATCTTGCATCTCTACTGCAATGTCACAATTTGCATAGAAACATGAAGATCACACCGTTAAGAATGAATTCATACAGTTTATTTGCAAAAAAAAAAAAAAGTTATTCTTTAAACAGCTCTAAATATAAACACATATCACTCATTTTTAATTGTCTTCATTTCAACATGATGCACTGCAGGTGTTCATCTGTCATAAAATCCCAATAAGACACAGGGAAATCTATGGTTGCATTGCAATCATGCACTGCAGCATTTTGTTGTGGAAGTCATGGGACAATTTACATCGCGATAAGATGTTGGGGTTTAACTTTTTGTCAGAAAAAAAAAAAAAAAAGAAAAAAGCTATGCATGCTCACACTTCAGTGAACTGAAGTATTCCAATCTCCTCAGTCTTCTGCTAAGCTGGGGTAATGTCTGCAGTGTGTTGATGATGATAGATCGCATCTATTACATCAGTCTGGAGGGGACAAACTGTGCCGCACTCAGCCTGTTAGTTTTGGGTCACCAGCAAAGTAATACAGAGCAACTTCCTTACTAACAGATTCTCCACTGAAACTGCTGCACCAACAACCAGGCTACGGGAATTACAAAGAGGACGATTTTTATTCTGACTCGGACATATACTGCATGGTTAAAGTTTACGTTCCAAAACCTGTGATTATGTGTGTTTTCTGCAGCAGTGGAGTCTTTTACCAACCTGTTTTAGACTCATGATACTTACATAAAACAAGCATTTCGGTAGTCTGTTAAATATGCAGACATACATCAGTGTTTATTCATTTAATTATCATGTATGTCATGAAAATGAAGAGATTGAATAACTGTTAAACACATAAGATGAACCTGGATTTCCTCAAAAAAAAAAAAAAAAGGTAAACAAAAATATGTATTTATTAAATAGTCTTTCACAGGTGTTTACCTTAATAAATAAATATTATAGAAATGTTTACCTCAGAAGCAAAGAAAGGGAAAGACAAGCTCTTCTATAATTTATGGTCGACTAAAAACCAGTGAATCTTTAATGCTGCTGTTGCTGTGAGACACAGCTGCATGTTTCTATGACGACATATTAGACAGAAAACAGAAAAGAGGAGTAAATTTCAGCCAAAAACTCTGAAATTTTGAGGTGAAGCTCAGAAACTGTCTGGTTAAAAACAAAAACATTTCAGAGCTCCACAAATCAAACTTTTGTCAAGCAAAACTTATAAATTTTGAGACAAATCTTAGATATTTTCTAGACAGAACACAGGCATTTATGTGTTTGAAAAGTTGAAAATTTGCATGAAAAATTTGGAGTCAAAACATTTGAAACAGGAAATTCGAGATGAATGTCCACATTTCTGAAGTTTTTTTTTTTTTTTTCTGGTGACATTTTGTAATAGAAATTTGTTTTATTTTTTTATTATTATTTATTTATTAAGAATAGTGTACGAAGTTTTCAAGAAACAACAGGGGCATTTCAAGGCACCACAAATAAAAAAATAAAAAAAAAACTCACATTTTGAGAAACTTCTAGAAATAAAACTTGGAAATTTCTGAGTTTGAAAAGTTGAAAATCTGCTGGAAAAAAATCTGAAATTTTGAGAATAATCTCAAATTTTGTAGAAAAAACAAGACAAGGAAATGTTTGAGCTCCACAAATTAAAAAAATTGCAAGAAAATACTCACACATTTTAACAAAAATCTTACATTTTCGAAAAATAATAATAATAACTAAGAAATAAATTTAAAAAAATGGAGTTTCTGAGTTTGAAAAGTGGAAAATCTGCTAGAAATGGTCTAGAAAAACTTCAAACTGAAATTTCCTTTATTTCTTGAAAATGTCTGAGATTAATCTCGAATTTCTGGGTTTTATTGGCAGAAATGTTCTCCTCCTTTCTCCGTCTGCAGTGGCTCTTTGCTGAGGAGAGAAATGACAAACCCTCCTCCATGCAGTGTGTGTGTTAGGGATCACAGTAGCTGTCTGTGTGTTTAAATGACACACCATTACAACCAACTGAAAATCCCGAGGGTCAGTTAAAAGCTCATCCTGTCCCCCTCCTCCCCCACCCGTTTCCCACTGCTGTGCTGAGCACCTGTCTCTAGGACATCTCAGCACGGCACGCAAGCCCCTCATCTCAGGATCGTTAATTCGCCATGACTATATACAGAACAGCTGTACTCGTTAGTGTAAACATTACATTTGGCCGGCCGTCATACCATCCTGCCATCCAACAGCTGAAGCTGAGCAGAGGCTGAACTCAGGCTGATCTTAAAGGGCCGGTGTCCTCAGGAAGATTCTGTCCTTCTGGCAATAATGGAGAGTCAAACACACTTAAAGCTGCAGTATGTAACTGTCACCATGTCATGATGGTATGGTACCAGGCTGATAATCTGTGAGGAACTTCCTGCCTTCACCCAGTGCTGACTACAGAAATACAGCACTCAGTCAGAAACAACCAATCAGAGCCAGGAGGAGGGTCTTAGTGCTGTCAATCACCAATGATGACGGTGGAAAAACGGCAAATACTCTCTCTGCCGTTAGCACATTTAGCAGCTGGTACATGAGGTTGTTTGGCAGCGCTAAGACCCGCCTCCCGGCTCTGATTGGTTGAGTTTGACGCTTCTTCAGTCGGCCAGACCAGCTCAGGGAGGAGGAGATGGATCTTTTTACAGATTATCTGTCTCATACTTTACTGTCGTGGCTGAAGTTTTAACAAACACGAAAAATAAACATTGTTTTTAATAAAAGTTTTAGAATCTTGGGTTGTTTTGAGTTATGAAGTGGTTTAATTTACTGATTGTAGTTTCATAATTCTTTGTTCTTTAGTCTGTTTGTTTGGGTCGATCGGCCTTGGTTCTGTCCTTCTCAAAGTGTCTAGTTTGCTTTTTTTGTTGTCTAGTTATTCCAGCACTCTAGTCTTATTACGTTCCTTATGTCTAGTCATTCTTTAGTGTTGGATTCATTTCCTAGTCCCTCGTGTGCTCTCCCTCACGATGCTCAAAGGAGACGTTTTTGCTGAAGCAGTAACGGCTGACACGTGGCTCTAAACCGCAGAAATTGAAATGAAACGACAAAGAACACAAAATAGACACTAAAACCGAGCCCAAAGGCATTCATCTAAACGAATCCGTCCACTTTTATTTCCCCGTCACAAAGGGGCACAAACGCGACGTGTTCTCTCTGCCGACCTGGTGCGTTGACTGCGCGCATGAGGAAGATTTAATAGGTGCCGCGGAGGCAGAGGAGGTGCTCGTCCATCTCCTCCGGTGCCAGTCCAAACAAAACGGCGGAGGCGCTGAGAGCCCTCTCCAGGAATAGCCCGCTCCTTTTGCCGCCGAAGGCCTTATAAAGCCAGGTACGGAGGCCGGATGGCAGCGCCGGAGCTGCTCCTGGGCGCAGACGTCTGAGACAGAACAGGGTTCCTCCAGTCTGCGTGTTTCCGTCTCCGTGCCCTTTTGCACTCTGACAGAAAAAAAAAAAAAAAAAAATGGCTCTGTGAAATATCAAAGCTCATCGGTGGAATTTAACACATGGATTAAAAAAAAGTAGAAGAAAAAAAAAAAAAAAAAACTGGGTCCAAGTTTCACTCCAAGGCTCAGCTACTATGAGGATCGAAAACCCAAAACAATCTGACAGAGTCTTTACTCGAAACATCATGGAGAGAGAGATCTTACAAATAAAGCAACCATTTGTCTCATTATTTTGTTATTTTTTTTATTTTTTTCGACCAGGATATTTACAGTCGCCTCTGAAGGAGATAAAATGAGATATTTTCTCTGGTCTGACTGAGACATGTTCGGTTGGAACCCTTCAGGATCAGCCCAGGCCCACAGCGGTGAGCTTATCCAGAGACTCCCTGTTCCATCAAATGGCACAACTTATTCCAGACGAGGCTTTTTTTTTTTTTTTCTTTTTTTTTTTTCAAAACACCTCCGTGAAGCAAACAGGAGGAAATGTTGAAACGTGTTTCAGTTCAGTGCAAGTTTAGGACAGAAAAATGCAAAGGGAGTCAAAGCTCTGGATTTTGAATTTTAAATCCAGCTAAGCCTGCGGCAACAAGCGATTAATCAACTAATCGCGTTCTAAATTGAAATAAGGTTAATAAAATCACACGTGAACATGCTTATTCACATGTGACTTTAATTTAATTTCTTATTTCATGGAAATACTGCATTGTGAAGTTGTTTGGGGTGGGAGGGCGTTTGGGATTAGTGGAAAACTGACGAAGTTTCGCAAACACTTGTGATGGAAACGCAGCTACTGAGGCGACAGCCAATCACACTGAGCTCGAGCTACTTTACAGAAACAAGCTGTGAAGCTTTACAGGAGACACACCCAAACAGCTAATTCCTCTCCATCATGGTGGTATACGAGGAAATCCACTCTGCACTTTTCATATGTCATTTTCCCTTCCATTATACGGTTATGCTCGTCTTTATGTTTGTCTTTCACAAAAGAAAAATCTCAAAAAAATCTAAAGGTTTGCAAATATAATCTGTTCATGTACTTATTACTAACTACTATTTATCACTACTACTATTTGCTATATTTTTGTGTTACAAGAAGGTACTGTGACTTATTTTGCAAGAGCGTTGCGTGACTCTCCTGCTTTGAACCTGGCTGTCAATCCATGTAAAAAAAAAAAAAACAACAACACGTAAACCAGGCCGGGTTCCTACAGCGTCCTCAACGTCCCCCATGTTTAGTTCCGCCCTAAAACCGATTCTCAATCGGCCCAAAGCTCCACCTTCCAGTTCTCAGGGAAATCGGTGGAAACATTTTGGGCGGTAAGCAGCTTTATCTTTGTGAGAGTATTCCTCTTCTTTTCCTGACCCGACAGCGCTCTTCTGCCGCCGACGGAAAAGGAGTTTGAGCGCAAGGTCAGCGTACCCTCCTTAGTGAGTTCATCAGGACAGGAAGAAACATTGTAGTCAAGGTGATCCCTAACGATGTGTGTGTGTGCTGTGTGTGTGTGTGTGTTGCGGTGAGGAGGGGGAGCGTCTCAGACAACGTGATTTCCTGTTCAACAGATGTCTCTGTCCCACTCCGGGATTTATCGTAAATGTTTCATTCAAACTCTGCTGAAGTAGGAAGAGGTGATTTACAGCAACACAACATCACAGAATAATAAAAATCCTTCTAGGAATCTCTGCACACACTCAAAGTGTCTGTTTTCTGCGTTTGGTGCCAATAAGTACAAGATGTGTTTGACCTGCATTTCACACCAAGGAAATATATTTTTACACCTCAAAGCCAAACATAAGCTCAGAATGAACCACACTTATTATAATAATATTCAGTTCATATGGCTGCTACACATAGATTACTCTAGTAGATATCTGCTTTTGCCATAAAAATATAGCTTTAAAGTGTTATAATACAATAAATTTGAACAGTTTTGTAATTTAAATGGATCTTAAATCTGAGTATGTGATTGGACTGAACTCAACTGGATTGGTTTGACCAACATATAACCTTACATAGTGTTAGATCATTTATATCTTAGCATTTAATTGTGTGGAAGAAACAAAGGTTAAATAGGGTGGGACTTTAACGCAATCATTTCAATTTAACGTGTTAAAAATTTTACTCAGATTTCATTTTTACAAATGAAAGTTCCAGCCGTATCTGATACACAAGTGGCAACGGGCAACGAAGCATCTTGGCTCACTGGGGGTTGATTTTTGCTTCAAAAACCAATTTGATGGGATGCTGGGAAAGACTGTTGTTGTGTGCTGAAGCTATGCTAAAAGGAGTTAGCCTATCACCGAAGCTATTCAAGTCTAACATAGCATCTCAAAGCTAAACATGTAGCAGCAGCGCAGGCGTCCCCGACGCTAAAATCAGCGACTACAATCCAAATTTCTAGAGAAGTTCCACGAATGATCAGGAGTTTCTGAAACACTGGAAAGATGAATAGGTAAATTAGCACTTATAACCTAAATAACAGATTAAAAGCAATAAATGTATTTGTGGTTGATCTCATGTCTAGTAGTCAATAATTTAGCGGCAAAAACAGGTTTTGTATCGAAAGTATTGCTTATTATGTCGATATGTAGTTTGAATAAAATAGGATTAATTGCAGATTCTCTAGTTAACGTGACGAAAAACAAATGTATGGAGTCGACCCACTAAAATTAAACCAAGCTGTACTGTCAGAACATGGAAGATGCTCAAGGAGAACCTTCAGGCTAAGCATACCTGCCAACAATGTCTTTCGGAAAGAATACTATTAGCAAAAGAGCTAACATGCTAACATGACCATGTTACATAACACTGGATTTTAAATTCATTATAGCACACAACTTGGTGACATTGAAGATGGGAAAGGTTAACATAGAAACAGCTAATTGATTGAGTTAGTTGACATACTGACTAGCATATTAGCTAACAGGATTTTAGCTGTTTCACAACAAGCATATACTATAGTTGTATGCTATGGTTAATTTAAGCTAACAATAGCATACAATGTGCTAGCATTCTAGAGAGAAATAGTTAACATTAGCTAGATCGATTGTGCTAACTTTTTCATCTTAGCTAACGATAGCATCTTAGCTGAAGCACCAATAGGTAGAATCTATATTTCAGTATGAATAAACCAGCAGCATGTATTGAAATAGAGTGCGCTGTGCATCTCCCTGACTTTGTTTGTATTTGGGTCTTTGCAGAAACCTCGGCAGAAGTTCTTTATGCAGCATTAAGAACTTGCTAATTTGTTTCCTCGTTTATCGCTTAATTAATTTCCAGCTTTCGAGTCACAAGTCTCGACGATCAATATTAATCACCGCCGCAGACGAGGACCTGCTAATGAGATCAGATTAGGGGAAGGGAATTACACCGGCTGCTGCCACCAGTGATTGGAAATCACAAAGTATCCCTCTGTGCAATTAAAAGGCCGTTCAAACAGCATCCACACGCCCAGGTTCTGTCTGTGACGATGCGGTACTCTCTGCTTGACACACTGTAGGCTAAAAATGCAACATCCTCCAAAATGTCTTCCATGTGCACTACCTTGGTGAAGTTTTCTAATCCCTTAGGTTAAAGGGGAAAACTACAACTGCAAATTGTAACATAATTTTACTGGGTTTCTCTATGACAAACCGACACAATCTAAGCCATAGCTGCGAAATTAAAGGAAAGGGATACATGAGTTTTATCAAAGACAAACCACAAAACTGAGGAGTGAATTTGTATTCAGCCCACCGAGATACTGTTCTTTGTAGAAACATGTTTTGCAGCAGTTCTAATTCTGATTAGAGCTTATATGTAAATTTTCTAATTCTGTTCTTCTTCTGAAAATAGTTTATATGTAAATGGTTGATTTGGCCAGCAGGGAACTCAGGAAAAAAAAGATTTATAGCAATTAGTCAATTTTTATGTGGCGGTGTATTGTGTCCATTGTAGATAGAATTTTTTTTTGTTGTTGTTTCTAGAATTTAAAAAAATAATAAAAAATCTCAAAATTTCAGATTTTTTTGTTCCAGTGTCCAAAAATCAAATTTCAGAGTTTTAAAAGTTGATAATTTCTAAGGTTTTTTTTTGTTTTTTTTAGAAAATTTTCAAGATTACTCTAAAAAATTCTGAGTTTTTTTCTAATATATATATATATATATATATATATATATATATATATTTATTTTTTGGTGTTTAAAAAATGTAATCTCAGAAATTTTCTGAGCTTACTCTAAATTTTATTTTTTTATTTTTATTTTTTCCGTTTTTTGGTCTAAAATATGCTGTCTCCTTTTTCTTTCCGTCTACAGTGGCCCTAATGCTCCATCATAGTTTTCTCTTGGAAAAAACACTTGGGACAAAATGTCACCTTGCATTTTTACTTCTAGTCATCTTTGCCTGTTTCAGCGGAAACACTGTGACTGCTATCCAGCCATGATGTTGTGAGGAGACATTAGCTGATGAGAAAAGAATCAGCAGAAAGACGATCAAGACTAATGTGTGTAGCCAGGGGACAATAACTGAGTTTCTATCTGTTTTATGTCATAATGAAGCACAGATCGAGCTATGGAGACTTTGCAGAGCTTGGATAATTACTACTGCAGTGACTTTACACTTGGAAAAAAAAACCCCAGAACAACAGAAAAAGAAAATCGTGTTTCAAATGTGTCCCTGTTGCCACACATGTGATTTATCAGGTTCCCACATACCTGCACTTATGCAACATGTGGACCCTAAAGACTAGCAGCAGACCACTGGATTGGACTACAGAGACCCTAAAGAGCTTATTCTCAGAAAGACACAAATTGGTCTCATTAAGAGACACAACTGAGAATAAAAAGAGGATTCAAATGGTCTGCATTTCAGAGACAGAGTCATCGATAACAAGCTGCTAATAACCAGACAACCAGAGACCTGCTGATTCCAGCTTTTTCTTGAGCACTGTAAAACATTAAAGAAATAAAAAATGAAGAAATTATTATTTAATCAATTAATTACAACCCATGTATTTTGATGCATGAGAAGAATAATGAACCTGTAGGAGATTTCTCAGTCTGAGATAACTGCAACTTCTGGCCCGTGCGTAGCATTTTGTAACCATGACATGGAGAAGTAATTTATTTATTTTGTTCGTCAATTCTTTGCCACACGCCGTAGATTCTGACGCCCGAACAACGTAGGAATCAACATCTGTACGTCAACCTTCACTTCTGAGATTCAGGGCGACATTTTAAGGTTCTTCTCACTGGAGTGCATCTGTTGGGTCGAAACCCGCAGGCTGCGCCGAAGCAGATCTTCGCCAGTTACTTTCGCAAACACGACGCATCGGGACGGCGGAAGACGCTGCAGAGCAGAGCGGGGTTTCCTTTCATCGCTGCTCAGCGGACCGGCCCTTATGACATCTTCATCCAAATCTCCACAGACAGGCAACTGTTGTCAATGGGGCTCATCGGGCTCTCCCACCGCCCCGCCCCGCCCCTCGCACCCTCCAAAAAGAAAAGACCTCGTCCTCGCCTTCCCTCCTCCGAGAATCCAGAGGGGATTAAGACGAGGGTCCCAAAATGAGACGGCCAGAGAACGGCGCGGTGAAGAGTCTATTTCACACATGAGTGTGCCTCCATCTCATGCTGCTGCCCATTCTTTGAGGCAGCAGAAGGAGAAAGAGCGTGAGGGGATTCCGGTTGATCTCTTTAAGCCGTCGGGGCTTACTTAACTCGTCCAGGAGCCGGTGCTTCACTGAAGGTATCTCTAAGGCCCCACTTTGCATGAGAAAACCGGGATTAATCCAAATATTTATCCGTGCTGAGGGAGACGTTTTCCCAGTCCTGCAGCAGAAAGAAAACCTGGAGATGGTTTTCTTTATTCCTTCCCTTTGAAGCTCCAAAATTAAAACATGGCCGCCTGAAGTCTACGGCAGTTTGTGTAGGAACGGCCTATGTCTGGTCTGAAATTTTCATTTAAACGTCATCATTTCAAATGAGAAACTTTGGCGACACGGCGCCGGAATCAGAAGAGTGAATCCGTCTTGGAGTTTCTTTGATGATGCAGATATTAAAAAGTTTCAGAGGAAATCCGCTGTTTGACTGAGAAACAAGCCAAAGCATTGGCAGATGTATTGCACTGTAAAGTGAATATTTTACATAGTTAATATTTTATGGTTTACTAGTTTTGTTCGTAAAACTGTAGCGACAGCTTGGGACAAATTTTGTGCAAACTGGTATTGGGACTGGGAATAACGACCAACAAGTGGCTGAGAAGTTTCCATTTCATGAACTTCTGAAAATACTGCAATAGCCTCAGTCATTAGCTGCCAAAAGGGATATTTTTTGCCGCAATTGTGTTTTGACAATATATAGAAGATCATTTTTGGGGTCAAAGAATTTCGTATCGCTCAATATGGGTAGTTGTCAATATTGACAATGACAGAATAGTTTTTGCTTTAAGTATCTGGAATAGAGCCAAACTGGTAACGTGGTCTTTACAGTTTTAGTTACAGTTTTTATTCCGTGTTGTTGTTTTTTGATTTTAAAGCAGTTTTGAGACACAGTGGTGAAACCTGAAACCGCTACAGCACAAGTTACTCATCAGGTTGTTGCTAGGTAACCAAAAGAATGAGTGAGTTAGCTAGTTGATGCAGTGAGCGGTTGAACAGCTAAAGTCTTTCTTTGGGATTTGTGAATGGGCGTCTTGTAATATTCTAATCTATCAGATGTATTATCTGTTGTCATTGATCACGATATTTATCACGATATTTATTGTTATTCGATATGATTATCCATAATAATAATAATAATAATTACTGCGCCTCTCCAGGGCTTTTTGCTTCTTAAAGCAACAGTATGTCATCAGAAAACGCTTGAGGAGACGCTTTGGACTCGTCAGAATTACCAGTTGTCAGAACCCTGTTTCGGCATTCATGGTGCTTCAGCTGAGCGCTCGCCAGGCGGGCGGGGACACATCGCCTCCCTCAGAGCCAGAGAGATGAGGATCAGCTCACTCTCCGGTCCTTATCGCTTTGGTGATTGCACGTCTCCCGGGGCGCAGGCTGGACTCTGCCCTCCCTCTGGCCAAGCCTGGCTATTCTCCTGCCTCAATAGCTCTGTTTGACACCTCCACTGCTGGTGGAGTCCCTCACTGTCTCTGGGACTCTGGCTTCACCCGGACTGAGTCGGCCGGAGCGAGGCGACCCGCTGCGGCCGAGCATTGTGCTCACTAACCAGCTCTTAGCCAAAGACAATCAAACTAGCAAGAAAGAGAAGTGTACCACTGGATGGATCTGTAGCCGCACTATCTGTCTTGACAATACAATTTACTGCCGGGCTGAAGATAATGCTGGCTGGAGCCAAGGTGAAAGTTTGCACACACACACACACACACAGACAAAAAAAAAATAGAGAGAGAGAGAGAATGGTTCCCAGGAACAAGCCGTCACACAGCGAGGCAGAGAAATTATTAGAGGGGAGGCTGTGGAAGAAAGGAAGGGAGGCGAGGAGATAGTGAAACGGAAAATAAGGAAGATAACAGAAGACAAGAAAACCAAGAGGAGACAGGGAGTGAGCGGCCGCAGAAAACCCAAGAGGCTGAGAGGGAGAGAATGAGAGGAACAAACAAACTGAGAAGAGAAAGAAAGCGTTACTTAAACCTCAAAGATAAAAAAAAAAAAAAAACAACTAATTCTTTACTTGAGTCGCGTGTAACTGGAAGACGGGAAGAAATTCCAACGTAAGGAGAGCACTGACTTTAAACAGCTAAATCTGAGGGGAGCTGATGCTACTGGGTGCTATGGTAACCTGGGGAATTAATCAGAGGCAATAGGAAAGAGATTTTGACTCTGAAAGCTGCTGCAACAAAACGCACAGATAGAAAGGTGAGACATGCGTTCCACTTGGTTAGCACTGATTCAGGATTTTTAGAGTGGATAGAAGTCATTTAAAATCTAAATATATGAGATGAGAACAAGTTTAATTCTAGCATATTTTTATGTAAAAATCAACTTTTTGAGCTTTACGTTATCATATGAAGTTACTCCGTCATCAGAAACACAGTGTTGCTTTGATTCTTTCATGCATGTTTGAGAAATCTTTTGATCTCCATGGTAACCATTCAGCTGGAGGAACTGGTAAGGCTCTCTCATCTGGAAAGAATACGGTTTTCATTAACAAATAACTTAAAGCGATTCAATAAAACTTGGCAATCCCTTCAACAATATATTGATAACTGTATTTGAAAAGAATTTGATTTGACTCTCGGTGTGATAAGATGTAAGTCCTAGGGAATGGGGAGGTGGGTGGGTTTTGAGATTGTCCTTGTTTATTTATGTCACCTTTGTTTTGTTTCGACTTTGTATTGTCTTTCTGTTTTATGCTCACATCAAAAAAGAGGACAAACTTGTATTGTTTGTTCTAATCTTCATGTTTGATTCCTCAATAAAACTGTTTGACAACAACAAAACGGCTAGGTCCACACCTGCGTGGACCTAGCCCCGCCCCCTGAGACGCAGCTCCTCCTCAGAGCTGCAGCTTCCAAACTTCTGCCTCACTCAGCTCCTTCAGACTAGCCAGCAGCAGTTAGCAAACACCTGGCGGAACTACCAAGCTTGTTGTACAACGTCTGAGTGAAACGCCGTTAAAAACGTGGATAAACGTTTAATAGAGGAGCCGTGTTGAAATGAGAACGTTTCTTGATTTATAAAGACATGTTCCTCTGACAGATTACAACTTGCTAAACGGCACAAAGGTCATCGCTTTGACTCTCACTGTGTTTCCTCTAGATTTTGATAAAAATCCAGGGAAGTGTTGTTGTTTTACTGTAACAACCTTTTTTTTATATTATTTAAAAGTGAAGATATTTTGATTTTAATGATCTAAATCTCGTAGGAGGTTTCTGAAACACGAAAATTACTTTGAGAGATTTTTGTTTTTTAAGCAAGGTGCTGCTCCTGAATTAATTTGGCAGTTAGACACGTCTCTATTTGCATGTCGTTTGGCAAAATTATAACTCCGTTTTCTCGTTACCTTAATATGGAATCCTCCACACAACAAAATATATTCACACTCTCTTTCTTAAAGTCAGACGTAGTTTCTTTCGAAATCCAAAATGTGAAATATACCCTTGTGAATAGAAGTATAATAATATTATGAGACAAAATGTTTTCCGACTTAAGCTTAAAACTTGAGTTTATTCCTAAACCAACATCTTATGGTGATGTTGGTATTCTTGCTTGAGGCACATTTCTTTTTGCTGGAATGAGGGTGGTAAAGGTCACTGACCTCTGACCTCAACATTTATCAGTGAAGTGGATCACAAAACATCTCCATAACTGACAGTCCATCACCAGCCCAGACTTTGCCGTGTGTACATTTCCAGTCGCGTTGAAGCACGCTGTGTAGGCATTGGGGAAAGCGGCAAAGATAAATGTGACGATAAGAAAACGATTGTCATGCCTTTATAGTCAAAGCATGGCAGTTTGAGGATTTTAAATCAAAACGTATCAATGATTTCTGGGTTAAATGAACAGAAAATATCAAGAAATCTGATAAATTAGCAGGGAAAACTTCTCCATAATTTGATCGTTCATACAATGTATTTATTAAAAAATAAATTAATTAATTAAAAAAAAGTAGAAATGCTTAGTTAGTCAACACAGATTTGACTTTTGCTCCATTTGTCTTCCTCAGAAGCGAATTGGCTTTAGATTAAACCTGCCTCCGCCAGTAGAGGGCGCCTGAATCTCACCTCCTCAGGGGAGCCGCGCTCCCTTCCCCTGCAGTACAGATACCACCACACCCAAACCCACACATAAAGGCTGCGGGGAGTGTTGCAGTTATGCAACTGGAGTTTTGGGCGATAGACGAGGAGGAAACCACACGTCTGGGATGTTTCTTGTCCAAGAGACAGAGACGGAATAAAAATGCCGCATCGAAATTTCATCATCTCTGTACAACAACAGCAGGCGGTGTGATCTCATTTTTCTGATTCTGTTCCCGGTCTTTTCTCATGCATGGCAGATAAAAATCAACAAAGAAACAAAATAAATAAATCGAGAAACTGTAGGGTTTTGCTTTCTTGAAAAATATTTGCTCTATCAGTACCTCGAAAACTTATTATTGCCGCTTATACTTTTCCATAAAATCATAACTTTTGGGGTAATTTTGGAAGATTTTACTTGACAGAAAGAATAAAATATACATGTTACGTGTTCAAGGAGTTGTGGGCGATATGGAATGAAAGTTTTACCTCGATGTTTTGTGGTTCTGTTGTCGCAGTTTGTTAAAGTTGGCATTCTGTTCTAGAGCTGAGCAAACGAGTTCAAAGGAAAAATTAATAAAACACCTAAAGTTCAGAAGTTTGATGATAGATCAAACTTATATAAAACGTATCGGTATCGGTATCAGCGGCTTGTCGTGTGTTTACTTGATATCAAATCGATACCAAATGCCTGGTAACATGAGAAGAACCAATGAAGACGTTGAAGGGATGAAAATACTTTCTCGACAAAGTGTAAATCAAAAGGCGTGAACGTTTTTAAAAGATTAACAATGAGTCATTTTTTTGTAGCAGCTGGAATTATGAGACGGGGTAGAAAAGATGGGGAAAAAAAACAAAAACAACAACAAACAAACGAGATGAAGCAAAACCTTAAAGGCACTCAGAAAGGGCGAGTTGTTTATAATTTGGGGTATTCACAAAGAAGACATTCACATGTTAATAGTGGCATAATAAAATAACCATCGACGCTGCCTGGGGCTCGGCACGGCTGCCTGTCAGCTCCCTTTTGGTGGGAACGTCTTCATTCTGAGGGGAGCTGAAAGCTGTTACACAGCAGGCCCATTCATTCCTGCCTCAATGGGACAGGCACAACAATAGTGCGATCAATGTACGCAGGGCCCAACAAAGAACAGATAAGAAGTTCCTCAAGGATCAACAAGCCTTGTTTACCGTCGCCGCAGGAGGCTCTTTAAGAGAAACCCAGTCAGGACGGGGCAGACGCAGAGATCTCATCAGCGTTCAGCTAACCCGGGATTAAAAGATCTGATCTGCAGGCGAGCGGTGACCCAACATCACATCTGTCAAGCCGGGAGACCTGAGGTCGTCTCCTCACTCCTACCGCGGCATCTTTAATTACTTTTCGTGCTTTCACCTGAGGAATTACTGCTTAGATTAGGCTGCGGTGCCGATTTTTAATCTAACTTTCAAACAATATGCATCAGAGTTCTCAGAAGAGCTTGTGACAGAAGCTGCGCTTGCATTACAAAGCGTTGCCTGTATTAAGCCAAGCTTGGAAAAAACACGTCTGCAACTGCAATTTACAATTTGATGGCACATTCACACCAGCCCTGGTTGGTCCACTGGAATACAGCTCCAGAACTTAAAATAATTCATCCAACTGAACATCATCCTGGCTAAGAAAACAGCATGCACTTGATGAGACCTTTACCAAATCTTTTAGAGGAAGTTATTTCCATAAAACAACATATGTTCTTCCCAAAACCCTTCAGACTACAAATTTTCAAACTACAAATCATTACCTTCCTAAAATAATGGCCAAAAGATGATTTTGCCATAAACACTGTCCAATCTTTTTTGCCAAAGGATTTAGATAAAAAAAAAAAAAAAAACGACAACAAAAGGCAAAAAAAATGACTCAGGCCATCATTTCAGAAGATGAGGACATGATAGGATTTGGGGAACGTCTTGATTTGTTCATGCTCTTCTGTTTCGAAAGAAATACAAAATGACCTTCACTTCCATGTTAACAACCTGGAGGCTGTTTCATCACGTCGCCATAAAATCCAACTTTGAATCGCATGTAAGTTTTGCTTTCAGCTTTTATTTTCTTAAACGCAAAACTTCACAAACCCATAAAAAAAACAAAACTAATTTCGTTTTTTCCATTGCTCAATGCTGTGGTGAATTTGTTTTCTCCTGCTGTCCTCTGGAAGCCAACAGAGATCTGCCCGTCACACCGGGTTCTTTTGGATCTCGGCACATTCATGTTTTAATTCAGCCGCTTTTCTCTTACTCTTATTTAATACATACGATCCCCAGTGTTGAGACTGAGTATGTTTTTAACATGGCAAACACCAAAGTAGGGGCAAACAATGAAGTAATATATTAAGTTGTGCTTGCGAAATAATTTCACATCATAATAATTAACATTTAGCTTATTTCATTTTATTTATTACTATTTATCTCATTCGTTTATAGCTTTTGAAGAGATCATGTCACATCTGATATATTTAACACGTAGGATGTTCACTGAGCTTCGATGCAGAACCACACTGCATTGTGGGAGACGTAGGCAGAGGGGAGGCTTTAGTTGCTCCACCTCTCAGGGCTAGCTAAGAAATATGGGTGGAATCAACTAAATCACTCAACTCTTTGGTTGCTTAGCAACAACCTGTTGCAGCAGCAGCAGCAGCTTCAGATTTTTCTAACAGCTTTAAAACAAAAAAACAACAATGTGCAGTGAAAACTGTAGCTAAAGCAGGAATTTCATGTGTTCAAAACAAAAAACAAATCAACAATTATCAACACTGATCAATTGTGGAACAGGTACACTGTGAAATGTTTTTTTAGCCGTACCGGCCGGCCCGGCGGCTCGTTACATGCAATCTTCTAAGAAGATCTAAGGAACATGAAACCTTCTACCTATCTGTCTTGATTGAACAAAATTACTGTGTCTCAAGAAACCCCCACCGCCGCCAAAAAAAGCCTGACCCCCTTTTCCTCCGACACGATGCCGCGGCCTCGGATAACAAAGCCGTGTTGTTGTATCAGTTCCCGCCGCCGCAGACCCCGACACGTCGGCAGACATGTCGGAAAACACGAGGAGAGCCTCGCCTGAGCCCTTTATCAGAAACGCCGTGTCACAACAGTTCAGGCCCGATCCGCAGAACAGGTTCCATCAATCAGGCTGTCGTGCGGTATCGCGGAGCACACGCGTTACACAACACACCAGACCCAAGACGAACCGGCTGCCTCTCGCCTACATCTGTTGAGATTAATGCATTTCCTTCGTGCAATTTGTCGAATAAATGTACACTTAAGAAAACACGTCATATTTTACACTGTGAGAACAATCTGTGTGTAAGCTGCTGAAAGGAGGTGGTTTTTTTTTTTTTCTTCTTCTCTGTAACATGATGTTTTAGCTGAATTTATACGTCTCCTGGTGTCAAACAGCTCATGTAATTGCGAGTTCAGTGCATCTTCACTGCCATAAAAGAAGCAGTTAGGTTTGAACTGGGGAAGACGCAGGCGGCCGAAAGCAGCGTGGAGCCGATCCAAGATGTCCGTTCAGTGTAACATGATGGCTCAGAAGTCGGTGCAGGCCAAGTCAAATGCAGCTTTCTCGTTTTATGGTTATGGTGAATTGAACAGCAGGAAGAGAGACATTCAAATACCTCCACATGTAAAATGCAAAAGTATTTTTTCCCCCATTTTCTTGCATTACAACCACAAACTTTTACGTAATGTTAAAATTCTTCATTGTACATCATTTTGAAGTGGATGGAAAATGATGCGTAGTTTTGAATACCTTTTATATTCAGCGTTCTAGAACCACCTATCACTATAATGTTTAGTCTCTGCCAGCTTTGAGCTTAAAAACATAATTCCGTCTATTCTCCAAAGTTTTGGCCAGATAGAAATTGGTTTATTTAGCAAAACTGCAATGGAAACACTTTTTTGGGGTTTTTTTTTGCATCATTCGAGTCACATGATCAAAACCCGGATGTTGTCACTATCAAAAACGACAAAGAAAACAGGAAGTAGTTGGAGGACGATGGTGAGGACGAAGATTTATCGCGTATATTCCTGTGTGTTTTTAATCGTGTTTCATATTTAAAGGAAACAACACAGTTCCAAAATCGTGTTGGTTTTTCTTCCGACATCGGCGCAGTATCGGCAAAATTTTGCTCACGTTCGTGAGGGAAACTCAGCTGGTGAGGCGACGCAGATGAATGACTCGACATGAGAAAATCTGATTTAAACGCCATCTGCCTTTAACTGAGCCGATGCTTTACATCATATCAAAGAACTCGATGCGCTCTGCTGCTGATTTTCAATCCAGAGATGCTTTTCTTTCAGCCAGTTAAATGAGTCTTCATGCACAGACTTCTGTCAAATCCAATGAAAGGGACTCTTCTTTTCAAAAGAGCTGAGGCCCTTTATGTTGCGATCCAGCAGTTGAGTGAATCTGCGTGTGCTGTGATCCCATGTGTGTGTTTGTGTGTGTGTTTTGGCATTGGGGGGCTGCCCGCGGCTTTAGGGGTCAGGCGTGAAAGGGGGCTGCTGTCTCATCGTGTTTGTAACTGTTGGACAACTAAATCCTGCCTCAGATTGAGAGGTTGCAGATGCAGCACATTAAAGGACACCCCCTCGTCGCCCCTGGATTAACCCCACAGATACGTATCAGAGGTTACCCTCGGAGCATTAAGAGCAGGGATCATGACGGGAGAGTTGCCTCACACCGAGGGAGGCGAACAGTGCTCCGATCACCAATCAATTTCCAGTAAGCCAACCCTTCCGACACCACATCCATCACTGTATGCTGAGAGCGTTGTGATTGGTCTGATTGATCCGAGACCCTGTGGATCGTCACGCCCACCGAGGGGAGCAAAGGGTCACACGTTGCCTACTGGGTTACATATTATGCAAACGCATCATCGGCTGCCTAAAATAATGACCCAAGTTATTTTGTGCCAAAAGATGAATGAAGGAAAAGAAAAACAAACAAGACTTTGGTCGTTATTTTAGGAAAGTGACAAGGTGCAATTTGGAATTGATGTTTCCAAGTGGAGAAACGAAAAGCTGCAGAAGCTGTGAATTCATTACAAAATGTGTGTAAAACTTCATATTCAATATTCCAGTAATATCAATAAACACACAAGAATGACAATGATGTTGACGGGAACACGGATTGCTTATTGCAGTTATTTTCATTGTTTTCTTACGTCCATTTTAACATGTTAAAAATTGTACCAGAATTTTTTATTTATTTATTTATTTTTTACATACAAAAGTTGAGAGTGGAAACTTTTGTCCGCTTGTTTCTAGTACATCCATAAATCTGACGCACCAGTGACATCCGCAAACAGCAGGGCTGAACAACCAAGCCGCTTCAGAAAGCGATCTGATTGGACGCTGGAAAAGACCGCTGATGTGTTCAAGTTGAGCTAGAAGCAGTGAAGCTCAAAGGCTAGCATTGAGAGATGCTAGCATTGAGATGCTAAACATGCATTTAGCATCTCAATGCTAAACATGCAGCAGCAAGCAGCTGTTTTTGAATTGATGATTTTCTTTTTTATTCTGGTGATTTATGGTTTTCAATAACAATTCATTTCAATTAACTCATGACAAACCCTGAAATTAACTGCTTTGAACATCTGAATGGAGTCCAACCTCTAAGCTAAATACTCGGTAAAGATTTGAGGCTATAAGGGAGAGGGTCAGTATTGACATTTATGCAACCAATGCTACAATACAGTGGTTCAGATCAAATTGTGTTCATGTACTAGCATGTCCCAGTCAAAGTCCAGACCTTAACCCAGTTAAAACATGAAGCAAATCCTAAGGATGGTCTTGTTCTATCCAAGCCGACTGACATTGAACCGTTTCTTCGATCATGAATGGGGAATTTGTTCCATCTCAAGACTTTTAAAGGCTGCAATCTCTTAAACGCTGAACACAAAAGCCCTCTCAGATTTGTATTTGCATATGAATATCTGAAAACCGTGAATCATTTTCCTTTCCAGTTCACAATTATCCACTGCTTTGTTTTGGGCCGTCCAATAAAATCCACATTTAGACGCTAAACGTTTGTGGCTATGACTTGACTAAATGTGAAATGTATCAAGTATTTTGAATACACCGTCAAAACCCTGCAAATTCGCATCAGGTGGAAGCAAGAAAAGGTTAAAGATGAGACTTCTTGCTCATATCTCCTGCTTTTGCATTTGCAATTTTTTTTTTTCCCCCGGCACAGCTGCAGACTGTAGTGTCAAAGTGTGTTTGCATCAAGTTAGCTGAGACCTTTGATGCCTTGTGAGTCACTTCTTCTGCCTCCATAAATAAACCAACTAACAGAATATTAGTCAACTGCTCACACTGCAAAAGAATACTGTCAGCCTCTGTGTAGCTAAATCAGATCTTGTAGAGTAAAATAAAGAAAATGTTCCTGACTAAAAGGCAATTAATATTGTTTCTGAATTATTTAGCATCATAAATGGGTTTTTAATAATTGAACATTTAAATGCAGTTTTGTGTACGGTGCCTTAAAGGAGCAGCATTGTGTATTTTCCAGGCACACAGTGCTATTATGTCGTGCTATGCTAACCTTAGTTATTATAAAAATGCTGTATACATCGAATATGACCAGAAAGAAATGTAACTTCCTAATTTAACGTCTTGAAAGTGTATATAATAGTTTTAATTTTTATGCAAAAACATGTAATGGGCATATCTTGTATGACCCATAGACCTAACTATTAAAAAGGAACCATAATGGGCCCCCATTTAAGTGATTTTTTTTTAAATTCTACATCTGTCAGTAAACAAGTTAAAATGTGGCCAAGAACTTCCACCCAGCTTTCTAAAAAATTTTTGGTTTATCACGATTAATTCATGATTTGCGAAGAGCTGCAGCTAATTTTTCACACAGCCCAGGTTGGTCTTGATAACTTTTTTTCCTCCCTTTAATGAATGAAATCATAATTTTCGAATTACGACAGCGTTTTCATAATACTTTAATCATTTTACTGTCTTTGCCTGACAGTACCAACAGTGTGATGGGCTGAAACGTTAAAATGTGGAGAAAAAAAAAAAGCCTAAACTGAATAAAACAGAGCACTGTAAAGGTTTTGAAATGCTGTATAAGATGTTCTTCTGTGAGTGATCTAAATGTGATATGCAGGGCCAGGCGTTTTGTGCAAACTGAGCCAAATTGTTTGGTCTGTGAGTCGGATCAGACTTCGTTAACATGTGGCATCTGCAGCCAAACTCCCCATAGGAGGTGAAGCTTCTGATGTGCTTTCCCCATTTAAGGGTGAACTGGTGCAACACTGACCTGGAACTTTGTTCTGTGCAACTTGAGTCCCGATGGCTTGCAGCTCAGAAAGTCGTGACAAACCGAACGCCACCCCAGATCCGGTCCACTCCTTCTGTCTGCCGACTGCTGTTTGGGGAGGGAGCTGCTTTTATATGGAGTGAAAATAGTCTCAAAATATCTGTACGTGTGTAACACTGGATTTGTAAACATTAAAAATAAAATGTTGAAAAAGTACGCACAAGCATTTACGCACAGATCTGGTTACGAGTGGGCGAGTATTTTTTCACGCTTCAGGAGCTCCCAGATTTGAGTGTAAGATGGTGCGTTTACATGCTAGTAGAAAGCTGGGTCATCTGAGTTTTGCTCTGAGTCCAGTGTTTTTATCCTCCAAACCAGGGGTCACAAACTCCAGTCCTCCAGGGCCGCTGTCCTGCAACTTTTAGGTGTCCCTCTGCTGCACCACACCTGAATAGAATAATTGGGTCATTAGCAAGGCTCTGGAGAACTGATCTACACAAGGAGGAGGTAATTAAGATGTTTCATTCCAGTGTTTTGTACCTGTGGCACATCTAAAAAATGCAGGACAGTGGCCCTCGAGGACTGGAGTTTGAGACCCCTGCTTTAAATATTTCTCACTGTGCTTGTGCCGAAGTGGCAAATACGTTAGTTTGGTGGAAAACGCTATATCTCAGCACTTCCTTATAATATCCCAAAATTATTTGTAGACATATTGTGCATTTTTGAGCGGTACGGGAGACCAAGTGGTCTGAAAAATGACCACTAAACCAAGTAGCAAGACGGAGCGTCCCGGTGGTCTGGAGTAAATAGAAGTTGAACCTGCAGGCTTTGCTCTCTGATTATAATGAGACATGGAGTAATGATAAATAATTTCAGATTACGTCTTATATGACACTCTGCTCTCCTCACAATGTTTCTGTTAGCGGGAGCTAACGTTTGAGCTACGCTACTTTAGCTGTTCGTAGCTAAGTCCGTGTATTTTTACAAACTGTGCTGACTCACACTCAGCACAGTTTGAATCTTTAATCCATAAAAATCATTTCTGCTTGTTTTCTTACAGCGTCTGTTTTGCCCAGCAGGTTCCAATCAAATTCCTAAGTCATGTCGCTGACTGATACTTGTGTTTATAGTTTGTGAGATGTTCTGATTTTACTTTATTCGCTACGTGAATATGATTAAGTGAAACAAACTGCCTTTCGATTCTAATTTATTGAATTTCTATGTGTATAAATAACATTTAGTATTTATCTCAACACAGGACGAAACGGCTGACTGATGGATCGGGTCTGGTGTTATTTGACTTTAAATCCACCATGGGGTGTGAATAATAATTTTGGGCTCAACTATAAATACTAAAATTCTTTTGTCACTTTATGCCCCGTTCCTCACTAACCTCTGGTTCCTTTCTCAGACGGTTCCAAACGACTTAACGGGTTTTCTTCTAGGGAATCGTTACTCTTTCGGTCTGGGAAGACTTTGAAGCTGCAGATTAGCAGCAGCTACACGAGGTCAGTCGACGTCTTGTGCTGAAACGATGTCAAAGCCAATCCCCTTCTGATAATGACCGCCACCTTGTGCTTTTATGGCACATTTAGACACCAGGTTTGAAAACCTCTTTAATTCCAGTCTGAGCCGAAGCCCTTTCTACCTCTCCGTGCCAATTATTGCCGCTGCTCCCTTAGCTCCCCTGACAGACAACCAATTATGTATTTATTTATTTATTTTTTTCATAAAGACCTTTCAGCAAAGCCATCCCTCCCTCCCCGTCTGTTCTGAAGTGCATTAAGCCGCCGTTTTACTGCGTCTGCGGAGGTGTGAGGTTAATTTAACGTAAGCTTTCCTCAACCCGGCGCTGACCCCGGAGCTCCACTAATAGAAACACCTTGAGCCTCACTGATGCTTGCTGACTGTTTGCCAGGGAAATAGAGGGAGGATGCTCACTTCCCAGAATTCCCTCTTGCCTCCCATTGTACACCCATTGCACCCTCAACCCCCCAAACCCCCCTCACACACTCACACACCCATCCACAATCCCGTTTTCCCAGAGTGAGTAAAATGAATTAGAGCCTGTTTTCGTCTTCGCTCTCTTTCTTTAATTCAGAAAGCAATTACTTCAGATTTTCCACTTCAGGAAAGAGGCTGTGAGCTGCAGAAAGAAAATCGGTCGAGGCGAGAAAAAAAAAAAAAAAAAAGCACTAAGACAATCCGTCTTGGAATTAGTTTCATATGAAGATGCCAGTACGGAAAATAAATAAATAAAATATCGGAGCACTTCTGGTCCCCCTCCCGGCTCTATGTACTCTGCACACTGAATGTCAAATTGGATGATGAAACATCTCCCAAAAAAAAAAAGAAATGTTGCGGCAAAGCAACGTGTTTGTCAAAAAAAAAAAAAAAAAGAAAAGAAAAAAAAATACATGCATGCAAACATTCATGTTCAGTGTGAGGCTGGTAAACACGCATTTTTGTTCTCCAACAGCAGAACATAGAAATGTTGTGCACGGATTAAACGGTCTTCCCCCTGCTGTGCAATCTGCAGGAGGAACACCTCCAATTCCAACCCAATCTCTCTTCCCTTCTCCTCTTTTTTTTTCTTTTTCATCCATCCTCCTCATTTTTGCATCTCTCTCTCTCTCTCTCTCTTTTTCTGCCTCCTCCATCCACCGAAAAAACGAGCGGTGAGACATCTCTCTCAGCCTGCTGCTGCTCCTCCTGCTGCTGCTGCTTTTCGGCTCAAATTCACCTGAGAGCTCTAGCGGAGGAGGAAATTATACCGCACACGGAAAACCGCGGCTCCCTAAAGCATCCCAGGTGTTTGTGTCCATGCAGAGAAGCTGGCTGGATTCACACCGACTGTAAGGAATCACTGAGTGTTCACAAGGTGAACCGAGATGACAGATACAATCATTCTAGAATGTTTTTTGTCTGATTATCGGTAGGTTAGTGAAGTGCACAATAAAATAAAATAATAAAAATACACTTTATTTTGGTAGAAAACAAGGAAATCTATTGATGATTTAATCTAACAAGAAGAAAAACAGTTTGGGTCCTCCCTGAAACGGCTGACTCAGCTTGTATTAATTTAGTCTCTTGAGTAAAACCCTAACATTTATTGTCAATGTTACTAACAAAATGAAAAAAAAATCTTTAATCGCAGAATCTCTGCAGTTTAATTTGAAAGAGTTCATCATAAAGGAGGAGCTAACTCACAATATAAAAATAATTTTAAAAAAATAATAAAAAAAAATCAGGCATTGGGTGAACTTGTGCTTTTATTTTTTGTTTTATTCTGATGTCTCAAAAATGGAATATATTGCAAGAAGATTGAAGAGGACATTCATAAAACTAGACAGTACTAATATTTTAAATGAATGTTAAAAGGATTGTGGAGCTGGTGATTTCAACTTCAACATCCTGTATTGCTGCTTAGCAATTAGCATAGCTAGCATTGCTAAAAGAGCAGTTCCCATACAAGTGATTCTAAAAGTGGGTATTATGAGTTTTACAGGCACATAGTATCATTTTATAGCACAATCAATCAAGTGTTACTTCCAGTTGTTATAAATATCCTGCATATGTCAAACATTACTTCAAAGAAATTTAGCGCTTTGAAATTGGGTCTCTGTCTCTTTAAGAAGCTCCTGCTCTTTCCGATGCTTCTTCTTCTTCAGGACCTCATCTTAGCAACGTTTCTCCTTTACACCACTCTTAGAAGCGCTTCAGTGAAACCCGAGAAAGACAATGTTGAATGAGCTCATTTAAAAGTTTCAAACTTTAGAAAAAATAATTTTTTATTAATTCACGTATCGGTCCCAATATTTTGAAAAACGTATCTTGACAATGTTCCAGATCCGTAAGAGCTTTGTCCTCTCAGAGTTGTATTTCCTTTATTATACAACTTTATTTTGCATTATATTGAGAATTCCTAATTGCACTTTCTGAACCATTTGAAAGAAGGTTTGTTAGTTGATGCTATCAGTTTCCTTATCATTTTCTTAACATTGGCTGTTCTAGTAAAGTTGTTTTTCCATGTGTGACCAGTCTAGTGAAGCTACTGGTGTATTTCAGTGGGCTGTACTGGTGCTGAGTTAGCAAATAAATTTGTTGGTACAATTACGTCCCTGTTTAAAAAAAAAAAAAAGAAACATCTTAAGTCGGTTCAGCTCTGTGTTTCTGCAACTCGGCCGATTTACAGAAAAACTAAACCTCACATACTAAACCTCAAATATCGGTATTAGAATTGAAAAGGAGATCGGTGTATCCTTAGTTTTTATTCTTTCACTCTGCATTAAATTCTTTTTTCTGTTGCAGGGGATAGAAAGTAAAATTAGAAGCCAGTCAGTGATTGTCACGTCCAAAAGAACTGAATATATAATGGGGTGTCATAATTTTCTACATGACTGCACGCCGTGGTGAGATCTGGTTTGGATTTAGGAGCTCAGTCATCAGATGATTGCGGATACGTTCACATCCTCCGCTTGGAGGTACCGTGGGTCTTTGTTTACCTTCGGAGATCCACATGAGCAACACTGCGAGGAACCAAATCCGCCGATTCTGATACTAAAGTGTCCACCACATCCTCCAAAATGATATTTCTATGAAAAGCTTAAAGTGGCGGTGTTCTTTAGTCACGCAGACTTGAAGCAACAATAGGCAGTTTCCTCAAGAGGACCTTTGTAATCCTATTGTGGAATTGCAAAAAATACGAGAGAACACTCTGTAATTACAGCCAGTAAAACATTCTTGTCACTTGGCAAAAACAAGTCAATCCCGTCCCCCTCCCCCGATGATGTAGCCATATTTTTAATCAGAATATTCTACTGGCCACAGAAGTGACAAGTCCAGGAATGCGCAAGCCGCAGACCGACGAGGAATGCTGAGATGATAAATAAATGGAATAGCTTGCAAACCACCAACAACTCTTAGGGTCCACTTTGGTGAATTTATCTGTGCTGTTTAAAGCCCAGGGAACTTAACTGGAGCGATATAAATGTGCTGGACAACCACAAGTTGACCTAGAATACGCTGTAATTACAGTTTACAGATGGGTCTGGATGGAGGCGTGCAGCTGGTTTCAGTTTCAAAAAAAACAAGAGTTGTCCATTTTTATTTTTATTTTCATGCTAAGTGACTTGAATGCTGAGCAATATGTGTAACATTATATTGAGACAAGAAACATACAGATAAGTCAAAAATATATTTGGAATTGAAAATATAAAAAACAGTTTTTCAACATTCATACAGTTATGAATGTTGACGCCGTACAACGTGCTACTATAGATTAAAAATTACAATACAACCAATATCCAGGCACGTAATCTGACATGCAGACAAAGCCACATTTATTAACGCACCCTCCTTAATGTACAAGACTGAAATACATAAAATACAGGCAAATAAAATAAATTTAAAAATCGGCGTTTCATTTGAGGACATTTGTTAACTGTCTGAAGTACCACTGGACATGTGGGGTAGCTTGGATGGACTAACGTTCAGTTCTTACGACAAGATATTTACACAAATTTTTCTCCCGGTTTCTATTTTGTTTCCCTTCAAACAATCTTAAGGATGCCCCGATTGTCACGATGGCTCTTAAAAGAGCAGTGCTCTGTAAAAATCGACTTTTTTGAGCATCATGTCATGTTACTTCTTTGTGAACTGCTGGGAGAAACGTTGTTAAAGGGTTAATAGAGGAGCCATGTTGTGACGCCTTCATGAAGGCGGAGTTTCAGAAAGAGCAGGAGCTTCTTAAAGAGACAGAGGCCCAATATCAAGGCGTTAAATTAGAAAGTCAAATTTCTTTTAAGTCATATTCGATATATATATATATATAGCATTTTTTATAACAACTGAAAGTAACATAGTTACTTGATTATTCTGTAAAATGGCTCTACGTGCTTGAAAAACACATAATACTGTTCTTCTAAATAATTTCAGGAATTATTCCTGCTGTGTGTGTGTGTGGGGTGTTAAGAGTGACTTGGTTGTTTGGAAGGACGTCGGTACCGCTCCGATATGTAATAAGGGACAGTCAGCATACTGGATTGTCTTGGCCTGGTATCTCAACGTGTACGGTGTCCCCCGAGGACAAACGAGAACACAGCCTGTTGAAATCAGCCAATGAGAAGGAGAAGAGATGGAAACACAGAGGGGGAAATCTTAGTAAAGGAGACAAATAAAAAAAACCGGCGTGGCGCAGCAGAAAAGTCCGGGAGATGTCAGAGGCGTCTTTTTCTCTGTTAAACATGGTCCAGAAACTATCGTCATTGCTTCTTCCCTGTCCGCCATTTTTGTTTGAGTTTTTTTCTAATTTTCCCATCTTGGCGTCTGAACGCCGGCGAGTGAAATCGATTCGTGGGTGTGTTGCTGGGATTTTTAAAAAATCTGTCAGGTTTTGAAAATCGGCTGACATTTTTAAAATCTGGCCGCGTGAAGCAGGCGGAGCTTCACACCGAAGGGAGACGAGAATCGAACTGAATTGCACTGGAAGACGACGGTCAGGCCAGGATAATTGTGAAGTGGAAGAAAGGTGAAAGGTGAAACGTCTGGTTGGATGTTATGCTGAATAGCTAAAAGTGTTTCCGCCGTTAAGTTGAACGGGAATCCAAACAGCGGTACGACACATGCCCCACTTTTACTTTATTTTATTCTTTTTGACACACAGTTCAACAATTTAGTTCGTGAACCCGGCCTCTGTGTTCTCCATGCCAACGCTTTCATCACCCCCTCTTTACCGCTGAGCCAATTACATGGAAACCACCAGCGTGACTTTTGGATACCGCCATGGCTGCAGTACGTCCTCTTTGACTGTAGATAAAGACAGGAGACACAATTCCAGTCTAATAATAGCCCAGACCTTTTTAGGGATGCTTGTGATGGCCCGACACTGCAGAAGGAAACAACTAATCCTCATAACTAATGTCCAGGGGGAAGAGAGAGATTGCTTTGGACCGTCATCAGAGCAGATTGCTCCAACCCAAACCACCGCTGGTAGCCTACAGAGAGAGGGATTTATGGAGGAGATGAGAGTGGGATGCCATGTGCCCTCCATATGCTGCGCAGGCAGAGGGAGGACTCTGGACGTTCCCTGTGAAGCTTCAGCCTCGTGCCCATACATCCCCTGTCACCTCAAGTCAGGATAGATGGGAGGAAAGATTGAGGCAGTGGAGAAAATGCGAGTCCAACTCTTGCATTGACGCTGTTCTGAGAGGCACGGTGAAGGTTTGTGCTGCTGGTTGTTGGCGACAAATAACGTCCCTCTCAAAAGACTTTAAACTTACAGGTGGAGGTTTTATGTTAAATCAACTTTTTTTTCGCTTTACGTCAAAAGCAAACCTGGAGTGTTGCCTTGAGTCTTTCCTGCATGTTTGAGAAATATTTTAATCTCCATGGCAACCATTCAGCTGTGCAAAAATGCCTGGTTGGACAAAGTGCCACTTTCAAGGCGAAGCTCCTCCTCGGAGCTGCGATTTCCAAGCTTCCTCCTCTCAGCTCTCCCCCACTCAGCTCCTTCAGACTAGCCAGCAGCACTTAGCAAACATCTGGTGGAACTGAGCATCAGCTGAGCTCATTATAGGAGCGACTTCTCAGGGCAACACTGGTAAAAATGTTGTTTCGGGGTTAATAGAGGCGGAGTTTCAGAAAGAGCTGGAGTTTCTTAAAGAGACAGAGGCCCGGTTCCAAGACGCTGAATTACAAATTCAAGTTTCGTTTAAGTCTGATTTGATATATACAGCGTTTTTTTTAACAACTGAAGGTAACATAGTTACTTGATTGTGCTATAAAATGACACTATGTGCCAGGAAAACCCATAATACTGCCCCTTTGAATGACCTGATCAGTCCCCTCCCATGTCATCTAAGGTCAACCCACAGATCACACATGCACTTACCATCCCATGACAACGTCTTTCTTTTTAGACGGATTGAAAAGAGGTGCAGTTTAGAAGATTGGTTCCAGTAAAAGTGAAAAAACGCCTGAGTTCCTGGTGGCGAATGCGGCAGAAACGTGGCAGCCCACATAACTCTGTCACAGTTAACAAGCTGCTTCGCTTTATGTTTCATTCCCCAACACGCCAGACGCATCCGGGAAAAACTCGTCAAGAATGACAACAGTAATAAAAACAGCTTGAGATTACTTTGTGAGCTCTGGCTTACAGGGCGTGATCATTTTAAAAGCTAAAAATACATTTTAACGTACAGCTAACATTTAGGGTTGGGGTGGCTCTTCGGTTACAGAGAACGGTTTGTTGCAGTTTATTTTGCACATGTTCCACCAAAGTAGTCGAGCTATTGTTTTTGTCAGCTTCAGTTTCGTCATTATTTATTTTCCATTGGCTGTTCTACTTCTAATTACACAGATTGAACAAATTAAAGTTGTTTTTACCTGTTTGACCGAGCTAGTGGAGCTACTGGTGCATTTCACTGAGCTGTGAAACAAACAAACACAAAAAAAAACACACAATTGTGTAAAAATTTTCTGTCTCACTTTTTCAAAGCCAAAGGAACCAACATGTACTCTTTCGTAATAAAGTGTTGTAATTCAGTATGTTTATGTCTGGAATTTTAAAAAATTATTAAACATTTTAGGTCTCTGATGATTTCCTGATCAGTATCAGCAGATACTAAACCTTTGGATATTGATATCTGTATTGGAAGTGAAAAATTTGATTGGTGCTTCCCTAATATAAGATGTTTCCTCTGACTCTAAATTAACCAAAGCAGAGTTGTCCAAAGTGTGGCCCAAGGGCCATTTTCGGCGCCAACCACAGTTGAAGGCTACCACATGTAAGGCGCCCGATTTTTTTTTTTTTTTTTAACTGGACCTACATTTACACTGACATATTGAAATCCTAAAATGAAAAGAAAAATGTTAGAAACAATAAATAATGAGGCTAATGTTTTTGTTTTTAGAAATTACAAGGAAATAAAAAGTCAGTCAAAACCTGTGATTTTCACTTTCTTTTAAAAAAAAATGACTGTTTCTCTGACATGTTGAATTATTAGTTTTATGTGGTGTAGTTAAACAAAAATAAATAAATAAATAAAATGGCATCATTTGAGGAGGTTTTAGTTTAAAAAATATATTTCTGGCCATTGAGCAATTTCGACTCGAGGATTTTGCCAAAACGTTTGGACACCACCTAGTCAGGGTGTTCTGTTTTTTTTTTTTTTGTTTTTAAAAAAGTATCTACAAAGTGTTCCATAACAACTTTCAACATCTCATTTCGTTGGCCATGCCCAGACCAGCAGAACATGACACAATCAGTATGAAGTTTACATACGACTGAACAAGACTTCAGAATGACACATTGAAAACATTCCTGACAAATGTTCGATTTGTTGTTTCCTAGTGGAAATTCTCCACAGCTGATGTCGTGTTGTGAAAGAATTCGGCGACGAATCAACAAAGCAACAACTGCAACAGTTTGTCATAAAGAAATGCAGTGAATTTCAAGAATGCGTGTTAATCTAATATGGAGACGCTTGCCGAAAGATTAGATTTTTTTTAAAGTGAAAATTAGAAGTAAAAGTATATAAGTAACATGGGTTTAACTTCTGTTACAGAGGAAGGGGCGTTCAACATGTCCTCTCAAAACGGATCCGAATCAGCCTGAGTGCTGATTGGACTAGGACAAACTGGATACCGTCCTTCAGGAGTTGTCCCGTTTCTCGTTGTACCACCAGCTTCCATGACCTGGTAAGAATTTCGCACTAAAATCACCCGCCTTTGAGAACTGGACACTTTTGGCCCTGACTAAATCATAGACAAACTATTGTTAGCTTAAATTTTAAATTAGAAATGTTAGGAGAATTTCCAGTTGACTGATAAATAAGTCATTTACTGTCCTGGGAAACTGTCCGTTGACTGGAATCAGATCGTTTTCAGGTAAATCGTCCATAAACAGTGACCGGCCAATCGGAAACTCAGAAATGCAACCGATGCATCTTACCTAAGAACTGGCAGGATGAAGAAGCTGTTCCTGAGGGAGGAAGCTAGTTGAGGTGTTTAAAATGAAGTGTAAGGAAGCACAAACATGTAAGATGTAGGAAGTTTTGGAAATCTCCGAATTAAGGTAAAAATCTCCTGGGAAATAATCCCTGAGGCTACAGTTTCAACCGATTGACACTAACCGATTCAATATTCAATGTTTTGTCTTTGTTTTAAAAACCAAACCAGCTGAAGGCTGTAATAAATGTTTTATGTTGTCATATATGTTAAATAATTGTACTAAAGAATTTAAAACACCTCTAATTTCCCACATTGTGCCCGTCTACCCCTGGAGTCAGACCTGCATGTCGATGGAGTCGATATTGGCGCCTCGTGTTTTCCTGACCGAAGGAAATCGGCTGCAGCGAGTCGGGATGTCTGGAACCCCGAGTCGGAACCTGACGGCGCTCAGACGAGTGAAAAACATCAAGACGATTCACCCACTTCCGTGTGGGATAAAACGAGAAAGCTCCCGCCCGAAACACCCAGGAAGCTAATGCTGCGAGTTAAAAGGTGTTTTCGTTTGCACGCAGGAACCAAACTCACGATGAGTCATTCGTCACGCCGGTGGGAAGCATCAGAACCTTCTGGATCTGCTCCGTTACTCAAACGGTTTTCCTGTTTGCTGGGAAAAGATGTTTCTGTTTCCTGCTTCCTTCTTGTCGCGGTTCAGTGTTCATGCTTCTTTACGGCTGATAAGAGTGTGATGATTCCAGGAGAGAACGGATCAGCTGGAGGAGGGTTTTTTTTTTTTTTTTTTGCTTTTTGCTATTTGGTCGTTCGGGCCATTGTAAATAAAATATTTTTAAAAAGGTAGAAATTTCTTAGCTTGAAAAGTTGAAAATTTGCTAGAAAAAAAATGGAAATTTTGAGAGTAATCTCAGATTTTGGTGGGTTCTTTTCAGTTTCAAAAGTCAAAACTTTCTGAAATGAATCTCAAAATTCGAGTTTTATTGGCAGAAATGTACTCCTCTCCTTTTTGTTCTCTATCCACAACGTCTCCTGTACGCCATCATAAGTGACCCGTCCTCCACGAAACCATAACTCTCAGAAGTACATGGAACGTGACAAGCAATGGAAAAAGCATTTCTGTGTGGGACTTTTTGAATCCAATCAGACGTGAGAACGCTGATGTTGCGTATGGTTAGGGGGGGGGTGAAGGTTTTTCCTTCCTCTGCGTTGCCCACCGTCTGCTAAATGTGTGGTTTCAACTCTCAGTGACATCTTCAGTCGGTCTGTGGCAGAACGTTCTGGGTATCTAACATCCCAGTCTTTTTAATCTTAGGA
Source organism: Poeciliopsis retropinna (assembly GCA_010277075.1). Taxonomy (NCBI): domain Eukaryota; kingdom Metazoa; phylum Chordata; class Actinopteri; order Cyprinodontiformes; family Poeciliidae; genus Poeciliopsis; species Poeciliopsis retropinna. Next base: position 6,621,724 of record VMRM01000028.1, read on the forward strand.
TTGATGGGACATCAGCTCATGGCAGAGAAGCGGTTCCAAATCAGAAGTGTGTACAAAAAGAAACCTAACGAGAGGAAACAATCTCTGATCTGCCAGAAGCAGATCAGAGAACTGTCAGGATCTGCCCAGAAAGCGGGCGGTCGCCGCGAAGGCTGCAGTCCCGTCTCAGACCCTCGACTCCTGGAGGATAATGTATCGTTTTGTGGAATAACTGCCGCTCGGCTTTTTAGCATTTTTTCTAAGCCCAGCTGGCGCCTCCGACGGCGAAAACGGAACCACAGACTCGCGAATAATTTTCTGATCGACATCCGGAGTCTACTCCGGGATCATCGGCGTGTGATCCCGACAAAGTCGGCGTTTTGACGGCGTCTCGGCTGGGGGGGGAGGAAAGAAGCCTGCGATGGTGTGGCGAGGCAGAAGACGTTTAAATGTGAGAGGAGAGTGAAAAGTTCACTCTGTGTGTGGACTCTTGAGTCAGACTTGGGTCACACACACACACACACACACACCCGGAGAAAAAAACCTTCACCTACTTTAAAGCCAGATGGGGAAGGCGCTACGGCTTATGACAACGTCATCAGCTCCGGCGAGTTATTAAGAGCGACTGAAACCTTAAAGACCCCGTTTTCTAAAGGGCTGACAACTCCTCTGACGAAATCTGCTGGGAGCTCCACCCGTGTTGCAGCCAGAGCAACGATGTTGGGAGAATTATTTGCAAACGGCATCGCAGATATTTGCTTTCGTAAAGGGGGCGGGGGCAGGAGAGAGAGTGCACGTGTTGCTTTTTGGCGGTCTGGTTTTAATTAGGCGGGCTGTAGGGTTGCGGGTTGGGACGCGGTGCCAGGACGTCCCGGGAGGAATCGGCGCTGACGCCTTTGAGGCCTGCCAAGCCGAGCCGCAAGCCTGTTCCAGAGCGGCTCTGTCACACCGTCACCACGGGGAACATCTGACAAAACAATCATGTTTCACCCTCCACCATCTCTACGGATATGCTGCCATTTTTTTTTTATTTGTTTTTTGTCTAGCAGAGGGAGACTTTTTGGGGGGTTCATCATCGTGGTTTTTTTTTTTGTTTGTTTGTTTTGGGGGGGGTTTTCTGGGAGGAGCTTTTACAAGACGCAAAAACAAAAGAGATCCTCCAACACATTTAATGTCAGAATGCGGGCTGATGATTCACAACAAACATTGATGGACTTTTATTTCTCTCAAATCACTGGAGGAGAAAGAAAGAAAGAGAAAAAGTCTGAATGTGACTTTTTTTTTTCTTGTTTCTGCACAAAAACAACGTGGAGACATAATAAACTGAGCAGCGATGTCAGAAAGGCAGCCGTAAATCAAATATGAAACGAGTGCCACTTTTCAAAAGGACTTGCAGATCATGTCAGCTTTTTTAAATTAAAAGTTAAAGATTTATTTAACCCAGCGCATGTATTTTTTTTATAGGAATTGGCCTACAATGCCAGGCCCTGGTAAAAGTATTCATACCACTAAATTGTTTCATCACACAAACTTCAGAGTATTTAATGTGACATTTAAAGTTTTGGTGATGCTTTGATCAAATCCCTTCAATCCCTTCCTGTAAATTTTGACCAAATTCAGCATTTCTGCTAATGAAAAAGGGGCGTCCGCCACCACCGTGCTATCTCAAACAGTGCAGCGTCGTACTTGCGTAGCCTTGTGCTTTTTGTGTTTATTTTTTCATCCTGTGAAGGCTTTCATAGCTGTAACCTCAATAAAGATTATTACATCATAATTTGAAAAGAGCACAAATAGCTAAATTAAGTCTGGAATACGCATCCACACGCAACCGAAAGAACATATTTTCCAATATTTAATAAAAGCTTGAAAGAGAAATCCAATCAGTGACACCGATGGGAATTCCCAGTTTACGTATGAACCAGTCGGACCTCCTGGACAACGCTCGGTTTAGTGATAAACAACAACTCATAACTTGCGTGCAGCTCACTTTTACGATGCCTCATTATTTTTTTTAATTAAAACTCTTTCTCCGCTGTCACTGGCCGCTGTGACGAGAGATGCACGCATTGTCTCGAGATGTGCTTTCGTATCGATGAATCAACCATATTTCACCCAGCGATCGCATTCTCCGGCAGCAAAAACAACAAACATCAGCTTGGCAACGTCCAATAACGCTTTGCGTCTCTTCCCCTCTCCCCTCCAAGCCCCGCCTCCTCCGCATTCTCTTCTGTAAACTGGGACTTTAGCGGCATTATGAGGGGCTGTCGGCTGCATCACAACACAAATCAATAATCCTGACAGTTCTTGTGAAAAACATTTCACAATATTGACTCAAAGTGGAGCCAATTGTGGAACCCTGCAATTATGTGATGAGGGGATGTAGGGCTGGGTGGGGGTGGGACGGAGAAAAAGATGGAGTGATGGGGGCCTGTGGCTTGACTAATGAATTCCCTGGGGGAGTCTTTCTTATGGTGGGGAGGACGACTGAAAGTGTGATGGTGGGAACCATTTTCAGGCTCTCTTTTTGCGCTGAGCGAACACTTAAACAGGATGAGACCGAGCAAAACAAACTAATAGGCAGCTCTTGACTTTGATTATATGTCTCAGCTATCGGTAGAGAGGGAAAATGCTCTGAATAGTGGAACGTAATGGATTCTTTATGAGAGCGTGTTCATGTTTGGGTCCTTTTATATGGGTCTTTTTAATTGATCCACTGAGATAAAATGCGTGTAACAGGCCCTGAAGCAGAACTGAGGGACTTCTGCTCTGTTTAATACTGAATTGCGTCACTTTGGATTGCGGTAAACTCTGTCCAAAGAACACAAGACAGTGCATCTAATGTATGTTGCTCACTGATATTGTATGCTGACCATTTGTCTTGATCAAGTTTCCTTTGAAAAAGAAAGTCTTAGTCGTGGGTGAACGGCCTTACCATGCTAGTTGCTAGCCTGTTCAAAGCTAGCAGTAGCGAATCCAATGCTAACACCAGTCTATTCATGCTAATGGACAGCAGACGAAGTAAGTAATCCATTGGACGAACAGACCGGGCATGCTAGTCACCAGCCTCTCCGAAGCTAAAGCTAGTGAGTAGCCTCCTTTTCATTTGCTAGCACCAGTCATTCAGTTACAGGTGCCAGTGTTAGCTTATCAATAACTGATTCTCAACTGCCACGCCTCTCAACTGCCACGCCTCACTTGACAAGCCAAAAACCAGGCCAATTAGGTATGGTCTCAAGGACCATACCTAATTGGACTAAATTAACGTCTGTCATTTGACTTGTTGCAGCCTAGCATCAGGCGATCATCGATTCAGCATTTAGTAATAATAGCTCTCAGATTGTGTTGGCCGGTTCGATGTTAGTCTTGTGTCTATGTAATTTCAGGGAAACTGAAAAGAAATAAAAGCCACACTTTTCACATTTTCATTGGTAAACTGCGAAAGCTGTTTGTTGTTTTCCTTTCACTTCATAATTATGCGCTAGTGTGTGCTGGTCTGTCACAGGGAATATCAATAAAATACACAAAGTTTGTGGTTTTAACGTGACAGAATTTCATTGATTTTAAAAATACAATTTTTTTTTTTTGGAAACTAAATAAAGCTCAGTGGAGAAACCTAAGATGTAAAATTACTTGAAACAATTTCACTTAATTTCACCCCTATCATTTATTGTTAGTGTTATTGCCGCTCCCACGCTACATGTTCAGATCTAGATTAAGCATATCAATGTTGAGTGAAGGAACTTACTAAAAAGAAAGTTTTGGTTTAAGGTAGACAGGCACGGAAAGCTACCTAATTTATTCCCGAATGAATATTTAATTAATTCGATGTAGCTGGAGTGTCATGGTCCATGCTGCAGCTTAGGAGGCAGAAAGACTCCACCAACGCAGCCGTTCATCGGGAGTTCTGCTCACTTTCATCATCACTCCTGCATTTGTCATAAGCCTGCAATTTGCAGCTACATGAGTGAATGGCACTGCATTCCAAAGCTAGAACACCGATTTTATTTGGAGTTTGGAAGACTTTCAGTGATGGAAACTTAAGTATTAATGCCACCCATCAGTAACTATTTCATGTTAGTGTTGAGATTAGCTGCACAAAGATCAAATCTAGATTACGTCATTTCAAGACCTAACTATAATATTAAGCCACGTCTGTAATAGTGGATAATTATCATCCCTCATGGATTGTTTTCACTAAAGTTTGCTGTGAAAGCACACTGCCTGTCACGATAGATACATCAGCGTGGCTTGGTTAAAGGCAGCCCGGTTAATAGAGGTTAATATGAACGGGTGCTAAGAGGAGAGTGGTAGGCTCTTACACTGTGAATGGAGAGAAAACAAATCAGCAGGTCACCTCGATGTGAGACATGTGATGAAAAGCCGATGCAATCTTCCAGAATCAAGCTGGTCAAGGAGAGATTTTTGGTCCCCCGTCGCCCCACCCTCTTTTTTCAATCTTTTTTAAATGAAGGAGATCTTCTCGATATGTGTGCCATACATGAAAACACAAAAACAGAGAAAAAATAAACAGAAATCATTATTACAAGAGGAAATCTAATTCTTAAATTAATACATTGTTGTAAATATTGAGTTTATGTGTTGTGACACCGCACCATCTACCAGTAAAAAAAGAGAAGGAAAAAAGGGCCAACATAGTGGGACAATGGCTAACATAGCGGGAGAAGGGCTAACATAGCGGGAGAAGGGCTAACATAGCGGGAGAAGGGCTAACATAGCGGGAGAAGGGCTAACGTAGCAGCTAATTCCGTTAGTTTTGACATTGTAGAACAATATAGGCTTTACAATAATGTTGTCCATATGTTTTGTATTTCACATAATTGACATAATGTTGAATGACAGTAAATTGTGTCAAAGGAATACCTGTCAATACATGTTGCTAATAGATTTTGTAAGTCAACCAAAATAGCTTTTAGTTATTTTTTATTTTTTTTAGGTACACGCCTACTATAGTGGGTGACCAGCCTAGGCGTTAGCATTAGTCACCAGCCTCTCTAATGCTAGCGACAGCCTACCCATGCTAACAACAGCCTACCCATGCTAACGGACCGCAGAGGAAGTAGCTAAGCCAGTCGGTGACCAGATTACGGATGCCAATTATTAGCCTCTACAAAGCTAATGCCAGTGAATAGTCTCCTCATTTGCCAGCACTACCTACTCAGCTATTAGTGCCGGCCTAACATTACCTCACCGTTGCCTAATTGTTTTAATAATTTGTGATGTCCAAAGTCTGATAAATAATACTCTTAAGGTCAACAATGGTCTGTGAGAAAGGTGTGTGTGTGAAGATGGCTAAAAATGGCATTGAAAGAGAAGGACAGGCAAGTGCTGATGAACAGGCTCAGACCGAGCATTTTTTAAACTATAAGTGACCGGCCGGTCATGAATAGTTAATATTGATGTAGCAATTTGACCTTAATTAGTTTATTAGTTCCTAGGTAACATAGCAACTTTTTGTGTCCCTAATTAGGAAGTACTGCTAGTGGTTTTAGCCATCTTTGTTGTTCTTCTCTGAGCTAAAGGGAAATTCATAGAGCACTGCAGGATGAATAAAGCGTTTTGGCTCCAAATACATGCATGTATAAGACAGTAAACATGGAAGCATGACCAGCTAGTGGTAGAGAACAAGCACAGTGGGCAAAGCTGAAATAAATGAAGTGTAACTAGTAGGAATGTGACATTGTGGCACAGTAACCAATCACATCTGACATCTCTCACATATACTGGAGACAAATTGAAATTGCAGCAATTTATTTCCCTGAAACACCCCACTGAGATGCACTAAAGCCTCTACACACTCGTGTAAGCCCGGGGATTGAAATTTCAAAACTGTATTTTCCATCTAAATGGTTTGACCCACACAAGGCTTGCATGTGGAAGATGTTTGTCCTGTCTTCGAAATTGAGTGTTTCTTCCTTTAAAAATAATAAATAATAAAAAAATCTCAATTTGCACCTGGTTGGCTGATTACTAAGACTGAACAAGAAACTGTATACGTAAAACCTGTTGTCATAATGCTACAAATTTTAAACTTGATACTAATACTGACAAAAATACTGAATATCATGTTTTGGAGGGAATAAGTTCTTTCTAGTTGGGAAGAAAAATATTGATTCCGTCACTAATAACAAGAGATCCTTCCTGTTCTTGAAACAAGCTTATTTATCCTGCTGAAAAGTCAATTCAAGGGTGCTCAAATATTTGCACTAGTAACTAGACAAACATTCTTGTAAAGGTTTTGCGCTTTCGCATTGATGTGGAGGAGAAAATAAGGGATGGGAATTGGCAGGAAAGGTAGCAGGAAGGAACGGGAGGTGAAATGAAACCCGAGCCCTGACAAGAGACGAGAGCCCTGAGGAGCACACTGCATCCTCCTTCACCCTCCTCCTTTCTGTCCCATCCCACCTGTTCACAAGAGGAAAAGGTGATGTCAGCCACTTCACACTTTGGTACAATGGAGGCTGGAAGAAAGCAACAGGTCGCAGAGGGCGGTGTGGAAAGACGGAGGGGGAGGGGAGTTCGTTAAGGGCCCCGAAGAAGCTCTGCGTTGTATTTACCATGGATACCATGTTTTGGCCCCTTCGGCTGGAGCACAATAACACTTGTGGGTTCAAGTTCCTGTCATCCTCCTATTCTCTTCGATCCTCCTTTAATTCTGTACCAGCCTCTCTCTCTCTCATACATCATATGGCTGCCGAGGCTCAAAGACATGAATTTCCCAGCTATTGGGTCTTCTCTGTAATTACCCTGAGGAGGGGAGGCGGGTGGAGGGGGGGTAAAGTGAAGAGCAGGCGGGTGGGTGAGGAGGGGTGCGACATATTAAAAGTGCCTAAAAAAGAAATACTCAGCATTCTTCTATCACCCTTCACCGATGCAATAAAAGAATAAAGCGAAGTTTGGGGGCGGGGGGAATGGTGGTGTGGTAAGAGGGTACATGAAAACGGGGCGTCTGTCCCCGGAGGGCATCTGAATAAATTAATCACAGCGATTGGCTTTCTCCAGGGTGTTTCCCCCCGCCCCCCTCCCTCCACTCTTCCTCGTCCTCTTTCCTCTTACGGAATGCCGTCGCCTAATTGGACCCGGCCTCGGCGCGGCGTTCCGATTGGCTCCGAGGCAATGTGAGAACCTAAAGACCCCGACCGACGGGGCTGACAGAGGCTCAAAGGGCAGCTTCTCTCCCCCCGGTCTGAATGGAGAGGACCTGGGGAGGTGGTGCAAGTGGAAGGTGGAGGGGAATGGTGTTGGTAAAGGGGTGGGGGGGGGGACAACACTATTATACAGCTACTAATAGAGCGGCGGATTTGGAGAGGGATAATTAAGACCAATGGATGGTGGAGGTGGTGGGGGAGTAAGTAGAGGAGAGCGTGTGTGTGTTTTTTACGCATGCATGCTCACATGTCTGTAAGAGAGGAGAGGTGGATGAGGGGGGGGATCCCCACCAACAAAAGCAGAGATGTGTGTCCCCCTTTCCCCTTCCCACCCGAGGGGGCTCCCGATAGTCAGACATCTGCCTCATTATAGCCCGCACTTCACTGCATGCTGCTTATTGTTGGCAGCCATTCTGTTTTTTCCCCCCCGGCCGACTGAAATAGCTGCACAGCTATACCAGTTCGGCTAACACACACACACACACACACACACAGACCGGTGGCCCGGAGGAAGTGTTGTTTTGTTTTGAAAACAGTCACTGCTGGGGAGGGGCGACAGGGGAGATCGGGGAGGGTAGACAGCGATACCCCGAAGGCAAAGCGGTGAAATCACTCAGCTTGCTCTGGATTATGTCTTTGCTTTCATTCACAACTCGCAAAATAGATGGGAGGGAATCGGGAATCCTAAAGTTTATTCATAAATTATGCAAAATGGCAGATCAGTGCTTTAAAACCACTTGTACTGGTCCTGACATTGTATGTGTGTGTGTGTGTTTTTTTTTCTTCTACTTGTTGTAAACGTTCTGATTCGGTCATGAATAAACCAAATGCTCCTCGATAAAACACCAGGCGAACACAGGTGTTTACTTTAGTTCCTCCTAATTATGCTGCTTTCACTGACTGTGCATACAGATGGAGACTGTGACGCTGCCGCACCTGTTGAGCGACTTACATTTTATTATTTTTTTTATTTTTTATTTTTTTATTTAAAGCAGGCATGTTAAACTTTCAAGACGAAGACGGTAATTTGTAACAGCCACAACATTAAATTTGTGGGTGTTTTGTCGGGGGTTTTTTTCATAGAACATTGCAAAATATCCAGTGGTGGGACTCAATTCATTGCAGTTTTGTCAAATACCTTCCAGACCACAGAGATCTTCTGGTTCTAATCCACTAGGCGTCCACAGAACCAGAACCGAACATGGGGAAGCAGCATTCAATTTCTATGCTCCTCTAATCTGCAGCAAACATCCAGAAAACCGCAAAACCTTTAAATCTACACTAAGACCCTCTTGTAGGTATTTGCTTTTGATTCATAAGAACTTGAACATTGATTAATATATTTGTTGTATATTTATTTATTTATTTATTTATTTATTTTGATGATGGCAGTTGACAAAAAATAATGTTTATTACCAGTTTATTCCTTGTTGCTGAAATGGGCTTTAGAAATAAACTTGACTTGATTTTATGTGTTGCACCTCCAATGGTAAGCAGTTTATCCCATTCACATACCCAAATATATAGTGCAGAGAAATGTTCGTAATATCAGAAGCGATCGTTGCCAGTGAACTTGTTGCATCACTCTGCGATGTGAAAGAAAACAAAGATTGTTGACTGAAAACAAAATAATCTGTTTAATTGAACAATTAATGGGCTCAACGGGATTAGTATTATGATTAACAGTTGATTACCCTCCACTGGTCCTGCTATTGCAGATGTTGCCTACCAGCTGTGACTCAGTGGGAACTGCAATGAGTCACTAATAATGGTTTAATTGCACCTTTATTTTCTCTTGCCGTACCATTAAAAAAAAAAAAACTGCTTGGCAACACATTTGGCTTCAACACAAGTGTTCCAGCGTTTGGAACAAGCTTTAGCCTGTCAAAGCTCCAACATGCTAATGCCCTCAGACTTTGACTTGCAGGATATTTAATCTATGTATATTTCATTATCGTCTGGTTGTGCAGTGCCAGGTAGTGCAGGTAGTAGAAGGGGATTAGTAGCTTAGTCTAAACTCAAATATTCATAACAAGCCGTGACAAGATATTCTGTGTTCGTTCGTTGGACTAATTGCATTTTGAGGGTTTGGTGTTTAAGGTGTTGACGTATTTCGCGAATGAATGACTGAAAGAACAATGTTGAGCTGAACACATCAGCGCTTTCTACTAAAACCTCTAACGAGTCTTTACAGCAAGATGTGATGTACTTCCCATTAGATGTGGGATCTCTCCTGTAAGATAAACACTTAATCTGTTTGACTTGGTTGTTTCACTGTTGTTTGATCACAATATGAATTGGCTTATGGTGGAATTATGCCTCTGAACATGCAGGAAAGCTGTTCAGGACGGGGAAAAAAATCAAAGAGTTTATCGAGAAGACAATGGTCAGTGCTAGGTTCTCTGCGGGGAGGATGGTGTGAGTTAGTTCCAAAGATTTATGACTGAAGGTGATTGGATAAGAGGATTAGCTCAACTGTGTCTGCAGGATGGAGGTGGCACTGAGCTGCCAGTCTGGTTTGGAGGAATGGAGGAGCTACCTCCAAAGCTCTTCCTCAGGGTCACTGCAGCCATCAAGCAAGTACAAAAGTAAATTTGCTTTATGGAAACACGTCAGTGTCGATAAAGCTCATGATTTTCTATGAAAAGGTTTTGCACTAGGAGAAGGCAGTTTTTCAGAAATAGATGTATTGCGAAACTTCAATGGAAACACATTTTTTTGCATTGCACGAGTCATGTTACCAACAAACGGATGTTACTACTGGCGGAAACGTCAAAGAAGACAACAGGAAGTAGTTGGAGGATGATGGTTTGTTTTTGTTTGGGGTTTTTTTTTTTCAGACAGTGCACAGATAGCTCCACCAGAGCTCTCACAGCATCACAGAGTTCATGAAAAGTTGTGTCTCATTCCACTTTATTGAATTCATGACTCTTCTGTAAAATCACCAACTACAATTTCCCCTAAACCTTGCATAGGTCACCACTCTCAGTGTTGGCTTGTTGCTCCAACACTGAATAAGACGCTGACTTCTCCTCTGATTGGCTAATAGATGATGAACACTAGCTCCATGGTTGAATTATGAGTATATATCTCAGAGTTGTTTACATCCATTGCTGTCATAAATTTCATCACTTATTAGGTGAACAAGCATATTCACATAGAACTTTAATATAGTTATTTCTTGTAACCATCGCAATTACAAAATAGTTATTTCAACAGTAGCTGAATATAGACAAAAATCTGTAAAGGGAAAGCAGCTAGTATGACTCAGAAAGGTGCTGAGAGTCTGTTCTGATTTGTGGCCCTGAAAATGTTGAGAAAAGGAAATGTTAGAGCACTCAAAAATACTTTGAGAAGGTTAGAATTTAGCTTGAACTGCCACACTGAGCATACTGACAACACTCTTCGGTGTGGTAGTTGTTACTGTGGGAAGAAGATTTAGAAATAGGTGTCTTTTAAGAGACCGAGCACGAAATTACAAAGTCAAATTTCTTTTCATTCATATTTGAGATATATTGCATTTTTATAACAACTACAGGTCACTTGGTTGTGCAGTAAAATGGCACTATGTGCCAGGAAAATACATTAGTTGGAATCTGTCAAAAATCAATGACAGTAGGTGAAAACTTTACAAAAAAAGTTTATTTATGGTCTCATTGTCTCTGGTATTAAACAAACCATGAACCATCTGTAATCTTTTCCATATCCATATTAAGACTTTCCCGTTGATAAACCCCCCGACCCCCACTTAACTTGTGAATTACGTCTTGATTTGTGTGAAGCGCGGGTTCCTTTCGCCGCAGACGCGAACAGCTAAAAGCACTTTGACTCAGAGTGAAGCTGCCCACCGCAGCCTGCACACTTTCATACAGCGTGGTCCGTATCTCCTCGGGGGCTGAGGTGAATGTGGCCTTTTGAGAGCGGAGGGAAAGCAAACATGTCCCAAGCAGCTCCTGCCTGGGAAAAGAACATCCACACTGTGTGGGCCGTCCTGGAGCGACAGCCTGAGCAAACAACCTGAGAGGGCTTCAGGAGAGCGGGGCGGGGGCCGTTATGAAGCCAGCCGGGGGCCGTGGTTTCACACAACAGCCGCCCCGTTATCTCTTTAAGCACAGCGAACAAGAAAAAAAGGGTGTGTGTGTGCCTTTCTTTATGCGCAAAACTGAGAAACAAAAAAATAAGTTCTAAATGTCATTAAGCAGAAATTTGCTTTTAATTAACTCAAAAGCTGCTTAAATTAGTAGCTCATTACTTTCGAGCACAGAAATAAAGGCTAAAAGAATCAACATTGTTGTGTGAATGGAATTTTATAACTTTCTTTTTGTAACTTTGATGATTCATATAGTTTAAAGCTGCAGTATGTCACGTTTAGAAAAAATTATTTTGACATATTTGTTCAAACTGTCACCATGTTGTGACAGTATGAGACAGATTTTGCATATAATCATTCCATTAAGTTGTATTTCAGGTAGTATGCTTGTCAATGGATCGGTCCTTGTTAGAGATATTTTTACTAATATCTCTAAAATGGTATCCTGTCTTTTAAAGCTGACAGATTTGTACTTATATTGCCTTTTATTTATTTGTAAAGCATATACCTTTCTGTAAATACCAGAATACATAGTTTAAAAACCACCACTAAAATGTTCTGTTTAGTCTTAAATAAGCTTCTGAAGACCGTGGCGTTTTAAATGCAGACTGCTGAGAAAACGATTACCTGGCATATAAGTTAGAAAGTCTAAGGGTTTTGCCAAGGGAGGAGATCTGAGTACAGAAATCTAAAACTAAAGAGAGGGGATTATGACACTTTTTTTTATTTTAAAACTAGTTTTTATGGAGGAATTATAACATTTCCACTTCAATTTCCTGATTTACAACCATATTCTGGCTATATTATGACTTTATTTTGGTTGTATTATGACCTTAACCTAACTATTAACTAACTATTCTGATAATATTATAACTTTGTTCCGGCATTCTTATAAATTTATTCTCATTTTTATTACAATGTTATTCTGGTAATATGACTATTACAACAAAGTTATTTGAATTTTATTCTTGTAATATTATGATTCTATTGTATATGACTTTTTTTCTCGAAATATTATGACTTTATTCTCTAAATTAAAAAAATAATAATTCAAATTTCGGAGCCCAAAAATCATAGTTTTGTACTTTTTGGTCCGTTGTAATGTTATTTTTTCTGATGTGGCAACCTTAAAAACATTAAGCTGGTCTGATTTTTTTTTTTTTTTTTCTGTTGTACTTATTTCCAGTAGAAAATCATATTTCTTTGTCACTCTTTGCTCCGTGCGTTAGCGTAGTCCCCGTCACGTTACTGCAGCAGCCAGGTGATGGTCTGCCTGAACAGCGGGGGCAAACAGATGGCCGCCAGCAGCCCAGGAAAGATGCCTTTGACCGGACGGCATCGCCAAGAGCTGCCAACAAAAAGCTCTCTAATCTGGGGTCCGAGGAGGGAACAATGGGCCAAACACTGGTTGAGTGTGGCTCATTCACTTTGCAGCTGGCTGAGAGCTGCCAGCCTGGAAACTCGGCGCCGTTTGCCGAAAGACCAGAAATCGTTCCTTAACAAGAGAGAAAAGAATAAAATTAGAGGGAAATGAACATATCCAATTAGGTTTCAAAACCACAAATTTTCTGATCATGCTCAGTTATATCAGAAGTGATTTGTTTTACTTGCTTCATTTAAGCAATGCAAAAAGAAATCTAACCCACTTACATTATGTCCCTGGAAAAGTATTACAGTGTTTCAAGCTCCATTTCCTTTACAAATGTGTGTAAAACATTTGGTATTCTGCTAATATTTAATGGGGTTTCCATGAAGTAAATGCACCTAAAATCACACATGAATAAGTTTATTCACGCAGTAAGTTATTAAAAATCATGTCTCCACGAGGGAGACTTGCTATCTCCTCCGTGGTTTGTGCCAGTGGCCACATCCAGTTGTTGATCACGTGACTTGTGTGATGTGAAAAAAAAGTGTTTCCGTTGCATTTGTGCAATAAACCAATTCTGACGGCCAAAAAAACAACTTATCGAAATACGAGTTTTTTTTCTAAATTGCCACGTCTCCATTAAGCGAATTTATTTTCGAAATGTCAAAATTATTAGGTGACACAATATGGAAACCACCACACGACGATCCTTTCCTTTGACTTCTCCAGTGAATTTGACACTAATTAGCCTGATGTGCTTTGTCAGACGTGACACATGCCCATCAGCAGTCTGGAGTCCCACAGGGAGCTGTTCTCTCACCATTCCATTTTACTCTATAAACCACAAACCTTCAGGAAAACACAGAGTAGAAATCTGTAGGAAAAGCACAAGAAGCTGAGCCCAGAGACCCGTTGGACCGTCTTGAGGATTGGTCTGGGAACAAAAACACGATGTTTTAGGTTCAGTGTAAAAAGGAGCATGAAAAAAAACATATTTCCATTATGGGAGACGAGACTATGGAAGATTCTGAATACGTTTGTGTTCACCTGGACAACAGACTGGAGATGCAGCAGTGAGGCCAACAATGACCTTCAACCTGGCTGGGATTCTGAGGCAACACGTAAACATGTTACAACTCCAATGTCACTGAATGGACAGTGTCCTGCCTTTCTGACATTTCTTTAAGTCCATGTGTCTGTCTTGCTGCTACGTTAAGTGAGCCCTGTTAAAGTTAATGGCTTTCCATAAACACAGAGGCCCCAAGGGGCCACCACTAATAAAGCCAAGCAGGGAAACTGAAAGCCAGCAGAAGCAGTCTGTTTCTGGGCCTGTAACGGTCTAAAGCAGGGGTTCTTGCTTTAGAAGGATAGCTTTAAAAATGCAGACACTATCAAACTGACTCTGATATGAATGACGGAGAAGCAGAGGCCGCGGTATTAGAGGAGAACCCTGCTTACTCCTCTGAAATTAAGTTAACTGTTTAGAGAACAGTTGAAGTCTCCTGACTTGTGAGATTTTCACAAGTCACAGAACAGAAGCAAAACATAGTGGAACCTCTTGACTTTTGTCCAGATTCAGCTGCACGCCTGTCGTCCCATAATCCGCTCTGGGTACCTCTGCTAGATGGTCTTTACCCAATGCCAATGTCTGAAACCAAGCAGGACATGCGGGCTTCCTGCACTGTCTGGAAATGTATGAAAAAATGTTGGTGAATTCATCGGTCCATGGAAAAACAGAATTTGGAGAAAGTCAGTGAACAATCCGGACATTGCAATGGAGAGTTCACAGGCCTTTTAGAAACCTGCCACTGCAACCAAACATGATGAGGGCCTGAGGTCAAAGAGAAAATCCTGACATGATGCGAAAGTATAAATTGTAAATAATAATGACTATTGAGGCGTTTTGAGATGGTTGGTGGAATCTCAGGATGGTTTTAAACCTGGTAGTCCATCAGACTTGGTTCGATTGGGAATCAAAGTTGTAACATTTGTGGCGGTTTGTTTTCATCCTGCGCTGCGTAAAATGATCCAAACCAATTGAAACCTGTTCACCTCCTGGCCTGCGGTGGCGCTGCCCCACCAACCACTAAAAGAAAAGATATGAAAACCTCTGCAGAAAACACTGAGCTTAAGCAGCTGTAGAATTTCTGTTTTCTCTTTGGCAAAATGCCACGCTATCGCTAGGCTCGACCTCCTGTTTGGGTAGTATTTACCCATAATGCCCTGCACAACATCTGAGCTCACCTCAACCCAAACTGAGACCTGGGCCCATATGCAGACCAGAATTCATCTTTTGGTCGATTACGTATTCACATACTCCCCAGGGGAACCGGACCTTTTAGACAAAACCAACTGGAGTTTGATTAAAGCGGACTAATGAGGTCTGGCGTGAACGCTGCATATTTCATGTTGTATCCCTGCTAGTTTTGTTTTTCATGGTCAAACCACAATAATCCAAAACAAGGAAATTCAGATAGACTGATCACCGCTCAGCCGACAACGAAACATTCCAAGACGCCTGTAACTCTATCCGGGTTGGAAAGAGAATATCCATCATCGGTTCCTGATTCATCCAGAGATCACTCACTATTAAGATCCAGTGTATAAATACATTTTTAAAAAAAGAGAGAGAGAGAGAGTAGACGTTGTGACCGAGAATGGAGCACACACTTTAAACAGTGGTTAGCTCAGCTCTGCTGGTAGGACACCAAAACAAATGACTGTTATAGTCACGGCTACCAGTGAGCCCCTCTCTGTGTGTAATGGGAGCCCACTGGAGACGGAGATCCGAAGCGTGCAGGCGCAGCCTTTTTGCCGAGCAGTGTAAATATTTAGGGTCACCAGTCACACAGTGGAAAATGAAAGCCATGACACTCTCTGGGTATGTGCGCGAGACATAAAGTACTGCGCTGTGGGACTGTGTATACATGTCAGCGAGGGTACTGGGTTTACACTACGGCATTGTGTGACACGCCGTGGCATTTGAGTTTGCTCTTCGCTGTCCAAAATCCATATGTGGGAATGTGTGTGACTGTGTCTTATGAAAAACAATTACGCCGCAAAGCCTACATGTGTTTGTGTTAAAAGAAAAAAAAGACTCTTTTTTTTTTTTTTTAATACTTCTCATTTCTTCCTTTGACTAGGACTTTGACATGAGGCAGACAAGCATTATCTATGTGAAGCAGAAGCTGGGGCATTCACAGCAGCACATTAATCACTTCTGAAGGCGCCCTGCCTAACATGGACACCGCTCTCCAAAAACGGGAGGCACCAACGGGCCAACATTTGGGTTTCCACCGCTGCAAAGCGGCCTGAGCACAAAATGCAGTTTAAATAAAAAAAAAAAGATTAAATAAATGACTGATTTTGTTTTAGGTTTAGAATCCATCTAAATCCACCTGTAATAAACAAATGACAAAAAAATTGCTGATTTCTGGTGCCGTTTTGGTTTGCTTTAATGTCCATCTCCAGAACAATGAGGCATTTATTTTAAAAAAAACACAAACACATATTGCTTTTTTCACACACTTTAATAAAATTTCTTCCATTTTTATTGTTTAGATCAACGTTTACCCGTATCAAAAAAAGATACAGGTATATCGTCCATATTTGGCACTAAGCTAAGGCATTTCAGCATGTAGCCCAAAAACCAGTGTTGCTATATGTATCCCATACATCAACTCTAAATCACTGTATGATTTACAGTTAAATCATGCGGTGTTAGGCCCAATTGTAGATAAAAAAAGGGAAAAAAGGAGCAATGTGTTAATATGAATATGAAAGTGGAAAATTTAGACTTTTTGAAATTTTCTGGGTTTCAAAAGTAGTACATTTTTGACTTTTGAAAAAGTTTCTCTTTTAATCTAAAAATTTGACCAAAATGTAATCCCCCCTGCTCTTTCTATCTGTGCTGACCCTGATACGCCGTCACACAGAAAGCCAAAGGAGTATTCATGTTATTCTTCCTCAGCAAATGTTATTCACTTTATATTTTTCAGAAACATCTGAAACATTTTCTGCCATTTTTACAGTTTTTTTTTTGTTTTGTTTTTTAAACTAAAACTTTTTTCTGACCTGTGAAATGTGATTCCCTCAGACCTTGTTGTCGTAGTGTTGACAGTAGCAAAGATGCGTCTCTCTCTCCGTTTTACATACATTTAAGATTTAGAGTGGTAAGTTGGCAACCTGGTAGCTGAAGCCAGCGGTCGTCGTTGTCGCTGAGCAGTTTTTTTTTTGCCCTCCAGCAGGGGGCAGCGCGCATGTCGTCACGTTGCCACGTTCCCTGTTAGTTAAATTTCTTAAAAGAAAGTTGTAAATAAGTTTTGCAAAAACAAACGGCTGGAAACCACCTACAAATCTCTCATCGATGCATATATATTTGAATGTTCTTGCAGTACGGGGCACTTGATGGCAGGATGAGTAATGGGGAAACGATTAGGAGCTGCGACAGGAGGTCACCGAAGTTCAGATGGTTTCATAAATTAGAACGCAAGAAAGCAAAAAAAAAAAAATAGGGCTCAGTGAAATAGGGGGGCGGCTGTGTTTCAGGAAGACAGAGAGGACTTTCAGAGTGAAAAGCGACCTGTGTAACCAGGGAGCGGACCTACACTGGGAGCATTTACCGGCTCTTTGAAAAGAGCCTCAGAGACCTCATGACGAAAAGAAAACTGGCTGGAGACATGAGGAGATAAATATAACTTGGTGTGTGTGGCCTGTGCTGCTGCTGCTGTTGCTGCTGCTGAATGTGGACCATTTAGGGGTCTTTCACCTAAACGGAGCCGACAGCTATTACCCCACAGGGCGTCTTGGAACACGTGAAACTGAATCAGCGCATTATCATCTTTTCACCGTTTTCGTAAGAGTTAGCACAAGGTGCCAGTATCGAAGTGTGAAAACGAGGCAAACTGGATAAATCCCCTTCAGAATAAAGACGCGGAGGTGTGTCGGCGGAGCGGCGACTCTGAATGGCTTTCAGTGTTTTCGCTTACAGGGATCACTTGTGCTCTCCGGGCCCACAGACTCTCCCAGGTACACTCACCCTGCTGTGACCCTCAAAAGTCCGACACAGAGGGAAAGTACCTGGTTATGATCACGCTGTGGGGAAATTCAGCGCCTAGTAGGTACATCCACTGCTGCTGAAGCACGCTGGAGTAATTAGACAGGCTTCAGGTAGTCACAAGTGAAACCAGTTGGACTGGATTTCACTGGATATTGTAGAATCATTGAATTTAATACGTGCAGATCAAAAAACAAACACAGGGCTCAGGATTTTTTTAAAAGTATTAATCTCCCCATATACACCCAAACCCAGCAGTATTGGAACCTGATTCTGACTAATTCATTCATTTCAGTTGACTAATTGAATAGATCAAAAAACAATACAATAGTATCCCACAAAGAATAAAATGTTTAGTTGTTTCTGGGGGGGGGGGGGTTGTTTGTTTTTTTGTTTTTTTACATACAAAAGTTCAGAGTAAGAACTTTTGCACTCTCATGTTTCTGGTATGTCTGTAAATCTGACGCAAACAAGAGCGACAGACGATGCACTGGGGGTTCATTTTTGCTTCAAAAACCAATCTGAAAAAAACTGGTGTTATGTTTAAGTTGTGCTAAAGGCATTTAGCCTGCCAGTGAAGCTATTCAAACCTAAAATAGCATCTCGATGCTAACCATTCAGATGCTAATGTCAATGCTAATATTGTCGTCCACAGTCCATATTTCTAAAGAAGTTCCATTAATGATCCTGAAACAGTTGAAAACTGTTTAATTTACAGCACTGTGCCATAGTGAACCGAAAAGTAACCCAGCGTAACCGTTAACAACTCAAAACCACTCGCATCCTGCTTTTTTCTCGCTCTTTATGTGAACTATGCTGTATATATCCCCGTTGCCATAGCAACTGACTGCACCAGTGTATCAGGATTCAACACACACACAAAAAAAAAAAAAACACGCAAAAATTTTCCACAGAAAGAACAGAACATTAAGGTCTGCTGCAGTATTATGTTTTTAGGCTTGATGGTTATTTTGTGGTTATTGATAAGTGATCGTCTGAACACAAATGTGGTCGATCAACTAATTTAAACACCTGCTCTGCTGATGATCTGTCAGAAAGTTGGCGTTTGGATCTCCCCCCCCCCCCTTTTTTTTTTTTTTTTGTAACTTTTGTGCCACATAGCCAATGTGCTATTTGGCTTCTTACACACCAGATTCCACAGCACATCTACATGTTAAGGTTTTCAAAGTCAAGCTAGCCTAACTGACCTACTTCCGTCTCTCGCGCTATTTTGTTAACTTTTTTCTGAACTTGTTATCTAGTTGCTGCGATGTTGACAGTTTGAAATAAAACACCTCATCCCTTCTTCTTTTATATGCCACACCTTCAGTTAAGATTCCCCGCGTTATGTTGATAACTTGACTAAAGCCAGTGCTAGTCATTGACAGCGAGCTTTTTCCCTCCAGCAGGGAGCGGGGCGGGATCTTGCACACATGACGTCACATTGCAACGTATCTGTAAAAACGAGCGGGTGGAGAAGATGGAGAGGGCTTCTTCTGACCTCAACCCCAGTGAACACTTGTGGGATGAGCTGTTCAAAGCAGAGCAACCAACACAACCACATTGGCTTCTTACCACAAAACGCTGGATGGGGAACAGGATGTTGTCCCACAGCAGAGTGACCAAAACTAGTGACCAGCCTGAGCACGTCATGTACAGTTTTACCACCCACTGCAGACACTCCTGTTTGTTAAATGACTAAGTTTCTTTCCTGTAACTTCAGTCCAGTAAATAACACCAAACCACGGTTCATGGTGGAATGAACTATTTGGCTGCTTTGGTAAAGAAGATTTTGGCAAGTTTTTCTCGAGTTCAATTCACAAAATAAATAAACTTTGCTACTCGATGCATTTTCTTTAATAACACAGCACTATTTCCAAAGAATAAAATGACCCAGAAGCTGTGAGATTTATTGCTAAGCTGCTTTGTTATGCAGCAATAACCGACCAAAGTCAAATTTCTTTAGTTTTTGTGCAAAGACAATGTAGCAATGTATATTTCTGGAAAAAGTCCAAATCCTCTGACTATAATGGAAAATTCCTTCATCACAGATCATAAATGGTGATTTAAAAATCTGTATTTTATTTGTAAATTTAGTGCCCTTTATACAAAAAATTTAAATCTAAAAAAAAAAAAAAAAAAAAAAATTGTGAAATGCCTCTTTATTGAGCTAACTTATAGAATTTTGAATTGGAAATGACGCTGCCAGAATATTAATTTTTGTTTTTAATAAAAACTAGCGGCACTGACCGCTATCTTCAGTTTCTTTCAGACTTTGTTGCATTAAAATGTTTTTTCAATTTCAGACTGGCCACTCGAACTGCGTCCACTCCTATCAGATTGCAGTAATTCTTCATTGCACATGTGTAGACACTCTACCCCAAGGTTAACTCCATTTTTTTTTTTCCATTAATCGTTTTCACAAATTAAAAAGCCAATTGATTGTCTTTCACACATTCGACGCTGCAGCTTCGACGCTTTTTGTCTTGAATTATCCAGGTCTTTAATTAAATTTATCGGGAGCAGCAGAACTTTGGAGAACCAAATCTAATCAGCGTTCCTGTGCCAGCAGAGACAAATGGATTCAGAGCTTTCTCTAATAGGAATTCTCTTTCAGCCTTTATGTGTGCACGATGTTGTGTCTTTCAGGAAGGCTTCCTGGTGGGGCCGCTTGTTTATTTTCGGAAGAAAAGAAACAGAAAGGAGGTAATTAGATATCCAGCACAGAAAAACGCTTTCCTCAGTCTACAGCAGGGCCGGTCCTGCTGCAGACTGAAAATATCCTTCAACTTTTAGATGGACCCCATCTGATGAGTGGCTCCCTCTGCAGAGCTGGAAGACATGCTGATGAGGGAGGTCAGACATTTAGCAGATGGACAGGTTTGATTAAAGTTAAATAATTGCTTTCTAGTGTATTGACACCGCAGTGACATGAAATTTTCAGCATTTAGATTTAAAGAGATATATGTATACGTAGCCAACAGAGTCATCCTGTGTGTCATTGAGTGTGTTTATGCCTGATATAATGGTAGGTTCCGTTTTGATCGGGGACCAAAAGTGTGACGTGTTACATTTTCAGCTGGTGTTGTTCGCATTCCAAACAAACCAAATCTTCGAGAAATCTGCACCAAGGACCACTGAAGGGAATGACATGAAAGCCTCTGAAGAAGACCCCGAGTGCAACTTCCCTCTTCACGAAACAAAAATGTTTTGCCGTCAGATTTTAGAGATTGTAGGATTTCTCTTTTGGCTTTAGTAAAAGACCTTAAGCCGTTTCTCACGATAGACTTGTGCGTTGGTTTTGGTTCCTGCTTTTGGAGCAGTCTTCAGTCCGATTGTTTAAGGAAGTGCAATGCTGAGGTTGCGCACGGCTGATCACGTCACAGTGAACGTTCTGAATGTAAACAATAAAATGCAGTTTTCTTATGCTCCTAATTGAACTGACTGAGCAAATGAAAGTTGTTTTTACGTTTGAGCAACCTGGTGAAGCTATTGGTGAATTTAAGTGTGCTGAAAGTAATGGCAAATAAGTTAGCAAATAAATGTGTCATTCAGTACATTTATGTCTGGGTTTAAAAAAATGAAATGTTTTAAGTCAATTTAGTGATGTTCTGTATCAGATCGGTATCGCCTGAAATGATACCGATCTGATATCAGATTATACGGATATCTGTATCGATATCAGAAGTGGAAAAAGTGGATCGGTGCATCCCTAGGGAATTCTTTCAGTGTTTTAAAAGAGTTGAAAGCCAAAATAAAAGTTTTTATTCACCAAATTGAAGGGACTTATAAAGAGGACGCCCAGTTCTGCTTCATGTGAAGATGTAAAGCTTAAAAACCTTCTTGGCTCGTGCCAGCGCCTTCTGTTTTGGGGAAGTTGCGAAACACCTCGGTCCTGTTCCAGAGCTTCCAGGTTCTGCTTGTGCAGCGGCCTTGACCAGACTAAAGTTAGCATGTTTGTCTGTTCTTCTGCAGCAGAGGTTTTTCTTGCTCTCTATGTTTTACTCTCTGGAAGCTCACTATATAATTTTCTCAAACCCAGCAGAGTTTCTATTTTTTTTCCAACCACTAATTAATTATAATTCAGCAAAGTTTGATGCAGTCAGGCCAAAGGAATGTCGGAGCCTGTAGGACTAGCTTAGAAGAGGAGGAGGCGGACGCTAAGACAGGGACAGAGAAAAGGACGGCGTCTCTGGTTTCTGTCCATCTTCACACGTTAAGGGGCCTCAATCTCTTTATTCAGTCACTTGACCTAACACTGAAACAGGAGAATGGTATAATGTCGGTCCAGAGGTACGACTGATCATGCTATAGACATAGATTAAGACAGATTGAGCTGGGGGAAAAAAAAAAAAAAAGTTATTTCACAAGTTTGAAATCCGGCAATGCCGCGTTTCCAGTCAAGTTTATTTGTGTAGCACGTTTCGGCAACACGGTAGTTCAAAGCGCTTTACGCTTTATGTTTTGTGAAAACATAAAAACATCACAACACATCATAATCAACAGTTGTGAAAACCAGCAGCAGACATTACAGTTTGTCAAGTGTCATTGCTAAAATCGACACGGATCCATGTTCTGTTTATTGTGGTTCAAAAGCGGCTAACAGGTGAGCTTTAGTCTTTGATTTAAAGGAATAATGAATCTCCTCTAAATTATGTTAATGTAAATAGTATTTCTGATATCTTTGTTTCAGTTGTAACTCAAAAACCAGTGGAATTCACTGGAATCAATGGTTTTGTTCACGGCTAGCCACTATCAGCAGCATTAGCCAGACCAGCCTGGTAAAAACCTTCCTCTTGTCCTGCGCGTCGGTTCGTCCAGAGGGTCTGGATCAACTATAGAGAAACAATCGCTTGCTATGGCCATGGACTTATTTGAAGTTTCAAATTTGCTCTGATTTGACTCAATCCTTAACCTTTGACTGTGATTTATGTAAAATGTTAGCTCCATCGTGAGGACAGCTACAATATGTAGCTTACCGGAGACCGCCTGCGCTGCAAGCAACCACCCCCAACTTCAAAAGGGAGACAAACAAGATATCTGAAAATGCAAGGCCTCAACCAAAATAACCAAAAAACTAGCGGAACAAAAACTAGCCGTGAAGAGGACAGCTCTGGAGTGACTGTAGCTTAAAGCTGCAGAGTGTAACTTTTATTTAAAAAAAAGTTTTTTACATATAATCGCTGTCACTGCAGTTTAAACCTGATAATCTGAAAAAAAATTCAAGCTCCTCTTGCTTCCACCATTCAGTCGGAAGCAGCCAATCAGAGCCAGGATCAGCGCTGCCAATCAATCCGGTGCTCACCCTCGACCCTGTTGCTATGCTACAGCTTGTTCACCACAACCTAGCCTGTCATGAATGCTAAGGCAAGTTATCTCGGCCACCAATGACGGCGGATAAATGGCTTTCCTGTAACAGTAAGCTGTTTCTCCACCACTAGCATATTTATCAGCGAGTACACGAGCTTTATTGACAACGCTAAGCCCCTCCTCTTGGCTCTTGGCGCATTTACGTATTCACAGATTCTCTGTCTCATAGCACACAGTCGCGACATGGTGCCAGTTTTAATAAATATATTCTTTGTAAAAGTTGCTGGTTTAAATCTTTAGTAAACACGTTCGCACTTTCTCCGTCGCAGAGCCGAGCTGAGAATGAAAGATTTGCCCGTTTCCCTTGTTTGGCATTTTTGCGGCGTTGCTGCGTCTCTGTTTGTGCAGTTAAACAGCTTTAATGAAAATGTCCTCATTCATCCGGCTGACAGGTCTCAGCCTCCCAGCCTGCTGTGACAAACTGCCTGCTGAAGTCGGCGTTTTAAGGGTGGTCTGAATGTTCCGCGGCCCGTAACACGCTCACATCTACGGGGGAGACGTCCTCGTCGCTTCTGTCGCTCCGCATGCGAACAACACACACACAGTCGAGAGTTTTGATGAAAAGTAATTCACAAATACTTCAGTTTTCTCTTATTTCGAAATCTACTATCCCTCCTCCCCATCAGCGACAGACGGACGTTCAGGCCTGAAATAAACATCCGACGTCTTACTTTCTGTCTAGAACACACTAGAACTTAATGATGGGGTTCTTTGATTGGAAACACTACGGCCTGAACGGAGCAGACAATTCTCTTCTGTTTTGAGACGTTTTAATAAGACATTTGCCTTCGCCTGGCTTTACGGTCGACTCCAAAGCTGGGAGGAACAAAGCAAAGGAGGCAGCATATGAGGCGGACCCTTTAAACTGGAGGGTTTGGTGCCCAGACTGGATCTAAATAGAGTCATCAGACAGCTATAATATTTTTGTAAAATAGCTTTATTAGAGTTTTTCTCTCTATAGTGCCATGCGACAGTCATCGTAACTCTTGAATTTGATCATATTTAGTCACATTACAGTCATAAAAATTATAAAAATGCATTTTGTCGGGACTGAGGTTTACGTTTCAGTAAGACAGCAGCTGCGTTTGCAAATACTTAGTCAATATTCAGAAAATATCTTAAAAAAAAAGAACAAGAAACTCGATTAAAATCACAATAAGTTTGATCACATAGGTTGTTTCAAAGCCTTGTCATTAGACTCCAACTACTTCCTGTTGCTGTCTTCTTCGTGAAGACTTTCACTCTCTGTACGTACAAAGCAAGGAGAGAAAAAGCAGGAAGCAGAGCGACAGGAAATGCACTGAAGTTTTCAGTTGACCAAATGTGTGAAGTCTTAAAATGTTCCAAGAGATTTGAACTTTTATTGAATTTCTCGTGGAACAGAAAAAACTTTATTTTAACACGCGCAATCCGGCCGCCGACTCACGGCTTTTACACTTCAGCTTGCTTTGCTTGATGAACTCTAAAAGTTTGTAATTTGTTGTGACTTTTGCACTTGAATGCAGATACACGGAAAAGACACATTTATTCCTCACTTTCTGAAGTTGAATTAGACTAAACGTCTCTTGCGTTCAGTCAGTTGAGATTACCAACGTTATTTCTATTTGGTAAATCCAGAAAAACCTGCGACTGGGGTTAAACCTTTCGGGTTTCCTTCCACAGACCTGTGGATGGTTAACTGAGACGTTAGTTAACTGGAGTCACACCTTTTAATTCCACACTGCGTTCCTGTCCGACTGCAAAGTCAAAACAAATAATCCAAAATATCAGGAAGAGAATCGTTCCTCCGTGGAAACTATAAAAACGTAGTATGTAAAATTCCTAATTCAAAGAAAGTTTCAAAAAAACAAAAGTTTTCTGCCATGTAACGACGAGAAACCATTTCGGTGATTCTAACTGGTTTGGTCTGATTTCACTTCAGACAGCGAGGAAGAAGAAGATGCGTGTGTGTGTGTGTGTGTGTGTGTGTGCCCTTTCTTATTCAGTGTATGTAGATATCTGGTTTCAATGGGAAGTAAGTTTTAGTACCTGTTAAACTCCAAATAATTTTATTATACCCTGGTTTGTTAAAAAAAAAAAAAAAAAAAAGCCCTCAGATTGAAGGAGGCTGTTTTCCTCCTCGGTGTGGTCGTTCTAATTCCGTTGCCCGATGTTGGGAACCGAACGGTGAATCCAGTAAACTCAAGCCGGTGTTTTGGTCTGAGCTTACGGTAAAAGTGCCTGTCCTGTTATAGCTCGTAAAAACCAGAAAAACATACTGGCCCAAACACACACACACACACACACACCACACACACCACACACCCCACACACACACACACACACACGCACACACGCACCTACACATAAGAAAAGAAAAGAAAAACAGAGATCCTGCGTCTCTGAAAAACAACTCTATAATTTCACACAAGAACCAACGTAGCTTTTTTTGACTCTGCACTGCAATTCTGGGGAACAGCAGCTGCGCCGCGGGCATCTTCACCACAGGGTGGTTGTTTGCACAGACCAGTTTAGGGTTGTTTGTCTCCCAGTGAGCCCCTCCGGGCCCCCCTGGGCAGAACAGAACACACTGTGTCCCGGTACCGTCTGGGCCCGACACGACAGCGTCTGAAGGAATCCGAAAGAAATCGAGCTTGACATGTTTCATGCTCTCCTATTAAGCTCTGTTGCGATAAACTGTTTGCATTATTAGTGTTTCAGTTCTGAACTGACCCCTTGATATTATTATTATTATTATTATTATTATTATTATTATTAATAACCAAAAACAAACTGGAATTAAATGTGTTAGATTTTTCTTCAGTTTTTCTCCCCATCAAACCCATTTTTATGACGTAGAGAAAGACGACCAACCATAACAAGACGCTCGGCCTGTGAATTAATGTATCATTTTAAATAGTAAAAAGGGAAAAACAAACCAACTTGTTGCCATGAGACAAAGCAATTACCCCCTGAAGCTAATAATCTCCGCAAATGATTTCAACGAAGCCACACATAAGGGTTTTCAAAGACAGATTGTCATGTCACAGCATTTCAGTTAGATTCAACTCCAGACTTTGACTAGGCCACACTGGCCTCAGGTATATCCTGTTATCGGTGGTTTACCTATCGAACGAATCCCCGCTCCCTCCGTCTGGGTCATTGTGTCCTTGGGCAAGTCTGGCTGTGGCTTCAGTAAGACAGCAGCTGCGTTTGCAAATACTTAGTCAATATTCAGAAAATATCTAAAAAAAAGAACAAGAAACTCGATTAAAATCACAATAAGTTTGATCACATAGGTTGTTTCAAAGCCTTGTCATTAGACTCCAACTACTTCCTGTTGCTGTCTTCTTCGTGAAGACTTTCACTCTCTGTACGTACAAAGCAAGGAGAGAAAAAGCAGGAAGCAGAGCGACAGGAAATGCACTGAAGTTTTCAGTTGACCAAATGTGTGAAGTATTAAAATGTTCAAGAGATTTGAACTTTTATTGAATCTCTCGTGGAACAGAGCATGGTAGCTTACCATGCAAACACACACAGCTGTGCGTGTGTATGTGTATATGTACAGTATAAAGTGCTTTGTAGTCCTCTGACTTGGAAATAAAGAGATATGCTAGCGTGATTTCACCTAAAGCGCCAGATGACTCCGTCGGACACCAGGTGTGTTTGTGTGTAAATATTCTGTGTTTGAAATGATGCTAGTTACACAACAGGTGTGATCAGGTACACATAAAAAATAAAAAAAAGCTCCACCTTCTTCAGTCCACGATATTTTCTCCAAAGTGTTGGGAACCTTCAACATGTTCAGCCGTCAAGATGTTCGACGTGCTACCAGTGTTTACTTCCCTCAAATGTAGTTTGTTGTTTTTTTTTTTTCGTTTGTTTGTTTTGTTTTATTTATTTTTTTAAATTTTTTGAATCCACACTTGACCTTATTTGGGGCAAGCGCCGCCTCCAGCGGTTGAGACGCGATCCGGGACCAATCTGAACTTGGATGAGTCAGCTTGGATGTGGTCTTGGGAGTAATTTCTGCAACCCTGTCACTTACTGCGAAGGTTCCACCGCTCCTCCGCTTGTATGGGGGGAACGGCTCTCGGTGTGGGTTTTACTGGAGACCCGAAACCGTAGAAATGACTTTTTAACCGCTTCCAGATAAGACAGATGTCAGCGACTCTGTTTCCTCCAGTTCTTCTCAAATTTCTTTCGACTGACTCATAATGGGTTTGCGTTGGGAGATCTTTCACCCTGCTTTCATGTCATCAAGCCGGTGTTATGCGTGTCGCTTTTAAACCTGCAGGCCAGAAACATTGGGGAGATCATTGTTTAACAAGAACGCCATTGCAATTTCCCAACATAGCCGTTTTGATCACGTTTTTAGCTTAATGAATGATTCGTTGCCAGGGTTCTCATTGCCTGATTTTTCATCTATTTGATGATATGACTAAATAGTAACCTGTTAGGGGACAAATTAACAAATATAAAATCCGCATTTTCTGATGCAAGTCAACCGACCCCACTTCATCTCGCACGCCCTCCAGCCTCCTTGTGCTTTTTAAACATGTGCATGTCTCTGAGTCCTCCCTCTGTTTTCTTTTTTTTTTTGTTTTTTTTTTTATTGATGCACACACACACCCAGTCAGTCGTCAGTAAACTAGCTTTTATTGGGACATAAAACTGTTTTTTTCCATCAACACCACACTATTGCTTGTGTTCCACACAGAGGCATTTAGGAGCTTTTTTCTTTTTTTTTTTTTTTTACTGAAATACCTCCTCTCTGGCACCAGAGGAATTTGTCCATCACAGTTCACGAGAATAACTGAATCACAGTTGTTTCATTGTTTTCCCGGTGCGCTCCGGTGTGCCGAGGTTCCCCCTTAAACTCGCCTCACAAACACACACACACACACACACACACACACACACACTCTCTCTCTCCAACGTCCAGGAAGACGAAACGAGGAAGGCCTGAAACTCACAAACAGGATCTCGACGCGTTGAAGCAGACAAAGGCGGACCCCCCCACCCCCTCATGGGCGAGACGCGGTGCAAGAACAAACAAGAGTTGGACGGAGAGAGGTCCGGCTTCAGCTCCGAACCGCTGGGGAAAAGACGGCCAAGAAAAGAATTGGAGCTTTGCACGCAGTCAGAAGGTCCAACAAAACATTCCAGCACCAAATTCAGTCTGAACCGTTTCACACTCCTGATTCTTTACCTGCTGCCCTCATACTCAGACTGGATCTGGAGGAGTTTTAGTGTAGAAGTTTCAGTTTCTAATGAAGCTCTCTGGAGCATGGTAGCGGAAGCTGTAACACTCCACGTGTGAAAGTGAATCTGTTGAGCTTCGCGTTGGCACTAAGACAACTATTCACGCGTCATGCTGTCGTACACGACACGTTCAGAGTGAGAACAAAACAAGAGGAAAAATCTTTTTTTCAAACAGCTCAGTGACGTATGTTCTTGTATTTTATTAACTATATTTGATTCTCGTTGAGTTTCTTCTGAGAATTGTGCACAGAGTTCTTTGATCACCGTCCTCCATGTTCTCAATTTTACTCAGTTTTCCTGTTTGGAAGTTTGTCGTGTTGCAACCACTACATTTCATCGGCCAAAGGAGGCTGTTCCTGTGAAGTGGAATGAAAATGATGCATATTTTTGTTACTACTATGAGTACTACTATTTAGAGAATAAATCTGTGCATTTTAGCTTGTTAATGTTTTCACACTTTTCCTGAAAAAAAACAAAACCCTTAAACATAATTTCCATTTCTATTCATTTTTTCGCTTCACTTTTTTTCCTGTTTCCATCATGTCTTCTCGTCCCAGTTCCTTCCCTCTGTTAGTTCAGTTGTTTCTTATTTTGGGATTTGGTATTTATCTCCATCCTCCCGTTCTGGTTTACTCCTTCCGATTTTTGCATTTATTTAGTTAGATTAGATATTAGGTCATTGTTTGGGTTTCCCCTCCGCTCCATTCTGTGTTTATTCGTCTTTCAGTTTGCTCCTCTTCCCAGCTGTTTGTCATTCTCTCACTCGCCTCACTCGCTCCCTTCCCCAGCTTCATCAGCCGTTTGTTGTCTTCACTCCCTCCTCTACATGTGAAATCGAATCGGCTCCTTCCGTTTTGTCCCGTGCCGCTCCGGTGTATCGCGTTGTTCTAAATTTTACTCTGTTTTCTTGTTTGTAAGTTGGTTTTTGTTGTCTTTTTGGTTTTTCTCCTCATGAATTCTCCATGAGGAGATCCAGTCTGGATCTTGATCTTGCTGCAGCTCCACGCTGGATCGCGCATAACAGTCAGAGCAATAAAAATGAAAATCAGTTAAAGACACAAATGTGGACTGATTGAGAAGTATGTTTAATACTTGCTTTTAATCTGACAAACAAGCCTTGCAGGAAAGCATATTATAACCTATTAAACAAGACTGGTTTAAGGTCCAGCTGCCATCAAAAATGAAATTTCTGTTTTATTTTACTTCAGAATTGACCTGTATTGTTTTACTTGAAGCAGAATCTTTTGTGACACAAGACAATATTTTGTTTCGGAGTAAAAATATAACTCATAAAAGGACTGTTACCAATCACTGAACTGACTTAACTCACTAAAATATTGATCATTTGTAGATGTTTCTGGGAATACGATGCGGTAAAAATCTATTGCGATATTTATTTTTATTTTTTGTCAGCACAGCAGACCGCTGTTCACAGGCCTGTCATCATAACAAATTTTGCTGGCCGATAAATTGTCCCAGAACTTATTGCGATAAACGATAATATTGTTGTTTTGAGAACATTTTACAAGCCAGATGGAGGTAGAGAGATAATGATGCAAGAACACGTCGTCAAATATCCAAAAAACGTTCAGTTCTAATGAACATTTAACACATTTTGAATATCCAGAAAACAAATAAATGAAACAACAAATTAAATGAAGTCTCTGTGAACAAAAATTATTCTTCAAAAAAGATCTGGTAGAGAGCAAAACACCAAACCAAACATAAGAGACAAAAACTACAAATCAGGCCAACAGAAATGATTAAACTCATTTTAATTTAACATGTGATAAATTGATCATTTGATTTATTGCGACATGCTTGACTGTACATGACTGACTCGTTTTTTTTTGTTGGTTTTTTTAAATGTTGCTTCACTTCCAAAGTTTTTCCAAACATGATTTGACTGATTTCCGCCAGTGAACTTTGCCTGTAGGGCGATCAGAGGTCGCAGCCTCGCTTTCTGAGTGTCTCTGTCTTTCTGTTGCACAAACATGACAGATTTTAGCAACGGAGAGCCACAGGAAGGTCAACCATGTTGTGCCATTTCAAACGATTATCTGAGTCCACAGTGTAAATCAAATAAAGATGTCCACTTTTTTTTTTCCCTTTCCGCTGCCAACATCCTCAGATTCGGGTTGTTCTTCCGTTTTCCCGTCTTATCTCTCTCTCTTTCTCTTCTGTCTCTTATTATTTGCCGTTTCGTCGCCTCTGCCTCTTCCCCTCACGCCGTCGCCGTTCCCCCTCACCCCGATCCGACCCACTCTCCTATCCTCCTCCGCCACCAGATTGTCCTCCTCCGTCTCTCGCCCCCGCCCTCCCGCTCACCCCATCAGCTGCCGCCGTGGCGACTGGGGAGCGCAGAGGAAGGCTCGGGAGACGTCGACCGTGCCAAGCAGACATAATAAAACGAGAGAGAGGTGGATAGGAAAATCCATTAAAGGGACGTATTCACGTCTAATGTGGCAAATATTGCTTCTGGGATGCCAGAATAACACCTTTATATTCCAATAGGGAGGGAGGGAGGGGGGGGGGGGAAAGAAAAGCGACGTCAGCCAAAGAAGTGGAGTTGAATGGACAGGAAACAGGAGAAGGCAGTTTTACTGCTGCAGCTCATCCACAGCCTGAAAGAGGTTTTGTGAGCAGTAAGGTGCACAAACAGAGTCCTGCATCATGGGAGCATTCTGTTCACTTCAGAGGTGACTCAATGACACTGAGCTTTTTTTTTCTCTCTCTCTCTCTCTTTTCGTTTGGTTCCTAAAACCGATATACGTCAACCTCAGATGAAAACTCAAAGCAGTGAGGAGTAAAGACAGAGAGAAGACGAGGTTTAGGGTTCAGGACTGGAAGAAAACTTCTACAACAGATCAGTGACACGTCTTCACTGATGCCCCATCGACACCCTGGGGCAGTGTTATGTGTTTTATAGGCATGTGCAATCATTTTAAAGGATAATCAAGTAACTATGTTGCCTTCAATTGTTATATAAAAAAAAAAAGGTTACATATGTCAAATTTGACTTTGTAATTTACCACCTCGAAGTTGGGCCTCTGTCTCTTTAAGAAGCTCCTGCTCTTGCAGAAAGTCAAGATGACGGAAAGATGTCCGTCCGCTATATTTTATTACCGATTCAAACTCCACTTCAAATCAGTCCTCTCTGAATAAAACAAACAAAAATATATAGAATGTGTTTGTTTATTTATTCATTTATTTTTTTTTGGGATGTCCATCAGCCGTTGCCGTGACAGTGGCAACGGCTCTTCCACATTAAAAAAAAAAACCAAACAAACATTTATTACAAAAACAGGCACACATACTTGCAGTAACATCAGCAGCATAGCTTATAAATAAATAAATGTAATAAATGGCTCTTTGAAAGTATTTGTCACATTTCATGTGTTTTATTCTCTGTTGGGAGAAAACCTGTGTGTTTTTACTCAGATGTGGAAGAAGATGCTGGATGCTACTTCTTTTTTTTTTTGTACAGTGATTTACCTCCGGTTCTGCGACATGATTTCTCATTTCCCTCTGTCTGACGGAGTGAGTTAAGATCCAAGACACCACCACAGAGTTAAACAATTACGCCTCGGCCGTTAGAAGGAATTGAATTGCCGTCATTTATGCAGGGCTGGCCTGCCAAACCCTGCAACGGCTTGGCAGGCCAGCGAGAACTCAGTCCTCACTCAATGCCTCTGCTTTCAGGTGATAAAGCTGGAGAGACAGACGGCCGAAAGGTTGCAAAGAGGAACCACCGGCTGCTCTCGTGACGTTTGCTTTCTGCCTTCCTGCTCCCGACGAGGTACGTCTGAGTCTCACGCGAAAGGTGAGCTCCGGTTTTGGTTTTTTTTTTTTTTTTTTTTTGCAAATTTCACAAAACTCTCAAATCGAAATGTCTTCAGAGGTAAAACGTTGTTCCTGTTTGTGGTTGAAAGCACATTTTCTCCAGGATCAAGTGCGGTTCTGTTCGGAGATTCTGAGCGGTAACTATCTTCGTTCTTGTCATATTTTTTAGCTTTTTCTTTGCAACGCTAACATAAAAAAAAACAAAAAAAACGAGGGAAAACACACAGACAAAAATGATAAAATCCATAAAAATACTAATTATTTCTTACAGAAAGTCTTTATTTCAAAACAAAAAGTAATCCATGCATTTAGAAATAATGGCAACACTTATTATACACACCCGCTAAGTTGAAGGGGGTGTGTATAATACTGACATAATGCTGCCATAAACATGACATAACATCTGTTATTAACATGAAGGAGTCTTTATGAATGTTTATGACTGTTGTCATGACATTTGTGAAGCAAAGTTGACATTTTAATAGACGTTTAATGCAGGGTTTTAACTTTGTGTCAAGTCTCATTATTTACCGAGTGACGCGTCATGACAACATTCATGAAGACTTCTTCATGTTCCTAACAAGTGTCACGTCATGTTTATGACGCTGTCATGTCCGTCTTATGCACACCCCTTCAAATACAGTGTTACCGAAAAAAATAACTAAAATGAAGTAAAAACAAGTTGTGTTAATCAATGAAGCATGAAATGCACTTTTTCCCCCCCATATATTGGTGCAAATTTCAACAAATGCTGCTGTAAAGAACTTTAGTCTCTATTCAGTTCACTTCAATACGAACCAACCAGAAACAACAGCAAAATATGAAGGTAATTAGAGAGCAAAACTGTCAAAGTCAGTGGATCATGTAATAGTTGGTAAGCTAAATATTCATTCTGAGCATGCATGTGGCGACAGTGGAGAAGAACATCCCCCACGTTACAACAGGAAGCATTAAACTAGAACTCAGCTGAGTGTAGAAAATGATTTCTGATAAATCGAAACTTGTTTACTTTGGATTTTATGTGCTGGAGAAATTCTGCACGTAAAACTGTGTCTCAATCCAATATGTTGTTGTGTATTAAAAATACACCCAGATCCAACTCCTAAGCTGTGCTTCCATGTTGTCGCGGTAACTCCAGCCCTTTCCTAACCGTCCTGCCGTGAACTTTAACATTCGTCTCGGCTGCTGAGGCCTCTTGAATCGGAGATGTAGATCATAAGTGTTTTGCAACATCTCTGAGCTGTGCACCGTCTGACCTGCTGGTGAACCATCATCCACTCCTGGGGTGATAGTTTTTTTTTTTGTTGTTTTTTTTTTTTTTTTTTTCCCCCTCTGAGTAATCTCAATGCTCCGGTTCTTCATCTCACAGCCTTGCTTCAAATCTTCGCCAAAAGGCTGCAGGAATCAATCATGTAAATATTCGGCATCTCCAGATTAGGTGCTGTAAAATCTCAAATATTCTAGTCTAAAACGCAACCGAGTCCAATTTCTGTGACTTTATTCTGATAAGCAGACTTTTAGCTGTTCTTATCCGATAACAGTGAGTGTCTCTGTTGAATGTATAGTAGATAAGAGTTACTATCAACACTGTTTCCCCCCCCTTCTAACATTCAGGAAACCAGTCTCTGGAGGTTTGTACGCCCTTTGACCTTTTTTACATCATGTCGTATCCAACTACAAATCGGAGTAATTTCTGTGAGCTACACAAGAAGCACTTAAATGTGTTTTCCTGCTCTGCTCTTTCTTAAAATTCCCTCCATCTAGAAATGTCACAGACCATGCAGGGTCAGAAAAACAAAAAGGACAGCTAACATCTCTGCAGACCCCACACATCCTGGACACAAATTCTTTAGACCTTCAGAGTCAAAATCACTTTTATCGCCATTGTAAGCCAGTCAACAGGCTAGGAAATTGTTTTGATGTATGGATGCAAAACAATGAATATAAAAAAGAAAATAATATGTATTCAGAGTAGCAGGTGGGTGGAGTGACAGAATCGCTGCCCCAGAGACACCAGCAGCGTTTCCATGACAAATGTAAGGTACAGTACTTTTATTTATATAGCACATTCTCAGCAACAAGGCAATTCAGAGTGTTTTACATGAATTTGAAAAATTACAAACAAAACAACAACAAAAAAAAAAGAAAGAGAAAGGAGCACAGCAAAAGAAACGTGCACCACGCTTTGTCAGTGTTCTGCTTACGTCGAAAAAACACAATTTTGCAAATCCAACGTTTCCATTAGATATGAAATGGAATTAAAACCACTTGTGAGTAAGTTTGTTCATGGGACGAGTCATTACAAATCATGGCAGCGACAGATGTAAACAGTGGCATGAGATATATTTATAAATCAGTCATGGAGCGAGCGTTCGTCACCTATCGGCCAATCAGAGGCGTCGTCTGCGTTGGAGCGACGAGTTGATTTTACAGAGGAGCTGTGGATTCAACATGCTGGAATGACACAACTTTTTGTGACGCTCTGGTGGATCCAGCTGCACTTTGAAAAAAACAAAAAAAAACAAAACCGTCACCCTCCAATCACTTCCTGTCGTCTCCTTCGCCAGCAGTAACGTACGGCTGTTGGGGGGGGAAAAAAAAGAAAAAGTGTTTTCATTGCACTTTTGCAAAATACATGTAGGTTTTGTGCTACCTGGTGTTGATCTTTACCGCATTAAATCCCAGTGAAACACGTGAAGTTAGTGGATGTAAACTGAAAAATCCCAGGTTTTTATTACCTTGACAAGATGCTGTAGATGTGAGGGAGCGGCCACTTCTGTAGCACGGTGTGTGTGTGTGTGTGTGTATGTGTGTGTGTGTGTGTGTGTGGTTTTATTTTTGACGCTCTTCAGGTAGTAAAGTTTCAGGAGCCGATTTCTGCTCTGATTCCTGACAGCTGGGCCCCCTTCGGTCTTAGCTGCTGGTGAGTAATGAACTGTCATCGGCGAGGGACACATTGGAAGACGCTCCTCTCCCGGTCAAAGACGATAATTAGTGTTGATCACCGGCGCTGTAGGAGTAATGACTGCCTGTGTCTCTGCTGGTGTTTGTGGCTCTGCCAGCCGCTGGATCCATTCAGCTGCGCACCTTTCTGGAAACGTGTCAGGGAGGCAATTAAAGTTCATTTCTTGTAAGTTTTAAGTAACGTGATGAATATGTTTTATATCCTTTATGTACTATGACCACACACTACATTGCCTGTAGTGTGTCATGGGGTAAATTTCACAAAATTCTGATGAAGTGCCACAAAATCAAAGAAATGTAAAAAATTTTAGTTCACAAAAATAACCTCAGTCTTTCGGTGTTTTCACACCTGCTAGTCCAGTAGACTCAGGTCGATTGGGGACCAGAACTGGAGCATTTGTTACGGTTTCTGGGTCAAACTAATCAAACCCCTCAATAACCTGTTCTCCACCTGGCCTGGGGAGGCGCTGCGCCGAGAACTACCGAAGGAAATGACAGAAAAACTTCTGAAGAAGACACAGGCCGCAATTTTATTACGACTGTGCGCAAATCTTTGTTGACAATCTAATGTTGAAAAAAGACAATTTCGCAATTGCTGTGTTCCCGTTAAATAAGAAATGTGATTAAAATCACTAGAATAAGTTTGTTCATGCGATAAGTAAAAATTACGACGCTAATGGATGTAAACGGTTCCATGAGGTATTTTCATTTTTCAGCGTTCATTGTCAGCCATCAGAGGAGGCGTTTTAATCAAGTCCCGTACACATGCGGCTTTCATTTTCATAATTCTAAATTGGACAATTTTATGGTCAATGAAAACGTTGGTGTTGATCCAAACTTCCTTCTTAACAAAATGTAAAGAGACATGGAGTGGTGACCGATTTTAACGGTCGAAGGATTTCTCTGTTGTCTTTGGCTGAAGACCACGAGTCATTTCTCCCGCTGGTGCTAAACTCCTGCGTTTGTTTTGGGTGTACTTACCCAGAATGCCCCTGCACTGTCGTCCGCTTCCTGCTTTTGGAGCCGACTCCAGTCCACTCACATTCGCATATGCATTCAAGCCGAACCAGAGTTCACTTCAACCAAAACCAGGACTTAGGTTTTTAGGTGGACCAGAGTTTGGTCCAGTCAAAGTTTGACAAGGCATCCACACCTCCCCAAATGAACCAGACTTTTTAGACCAACAAACCAGAGTTTGGCTCAACATGGCTGGTGTGAGTGCCCCCTTAAAGACTACAGGATGCTGAACTGGGTCATCTAATAAAAGATTTCTATGATTCTCCAGCTGAGTTTGCAAGATGTGCTAAACGGCCCGTCTTTTCTGCTGATGCGGCGCGTTCGCAGCCGTAGGAAACCCGTACTCGCCGTCCCTGTTTAACTGTGTAAAAACCTCGACTTTTAAAATCCTCCAATGATCCCAGAGCGTTGCCGTCTGGAACCCGGATTCATTACGGCTCTGTTCTGTGAACCCGCGCAGTGACAACTCCTGCAGCAGACAAATTGGTTGCTGACTGAAAGTGCCAAGTCATCCATTTTAGAAACTGGCTCCGGTTCAAGCAGGAAAAAAAACAGCAGTTCTGACGTCCCAGGTTTCCTTCAAGTTAGTAAAATGAGAGTTAAAGGTTTGGATCGGTGCCACTACATTTGCACTCAAACGACAGCTAAAGAGAAGGAGCTAAAAGCCTTTGCTTCCCCCGAGACGCATCATTGTGTGCACGGATTTTTATCTTCCGCCTCCTTTCCCCCCACCAATTTGCTGCTCCGCCGTACATGTGGCAACTTCCCGTTCGACTTCAGATAATGAAGGCGGTTTCACAAAAGCCTCTACTTTCCATGCATTAGCCCATACGCATCACAGCACTGACAGCTCGCGGCCTCAGCGTAACGACCTTCCTTCATCTCCAAAAGCCGGTTCCGGACGCGGACGGAACTGCTTCCAGGGGGTGACGTGCGTTTCATGTGGTGCGAGTTCCCACATTATTGATTCACTTCGTCTTTCGGCTGCACTATTTTCAGGCTGGATGTTCCTGAAAGCCAGGAGTTCGGTTAGCCACACTTTTTCAAAGTGTTCTGACCCAAATTCTCGTGTCTGGTAGATTGCGCTGAATTTAAAATAACAATAAGAAGAAAAAAAGGTTATTGATACATTCTCCATATCTGTATTTTTACCTCCTTTGTCTCTTTCAGCTCATACTGCCTCTGTTCACTATTCACGTCTGAACTGCTTTAAAGTTTCTCTGCAGACTCGGTTTGAACGCAGCACAGTATTCATTTGGTACATGTGCGTACAGAACCGACAAGGCTGCACCAGTTCATAATTGAGAAAGTTCACATGTAAAAAAAAAATAATAATAATAACACACAGTACTTAAAGAGCAAATTAGGAGCCAAAAGAGTCAAATGACACAGAACTCTTAATTCTCATCATTAGCTATGAGCTCTGTCTCACAGGTAATATAAAGGAGGTACGTTGTGAAATGACTTTCTAACAGGCTATTATTGTTCCTCCTTAATTTACTACCTTTCATGTTCAGACAAGTTATATTGATTCCTTCAGCTGCGATCGGGGTAACCCTGGAGCGTCATTCTTCAGTGTTCCTTCGGTGTAACTTAATTACAAAGATGAGTCATTGCTCCTTCAAGAAAAAACTAAGTTACATTTCTGCTCGACGCTTAATGGACTTTTTCTAACCCCCAAACAAGTCGCTTTTAAAAAAAACAACCCCTCCCAAAAAAAAAAAAAAAAAAAATGTAGTCTGAACAAATCCTTTAATCTCCCGTGGCAACCATTCGAGACACAGCGTGTCCTTGTTTCAAGGCGATGAGCTGCTCTTTCTAAGCTTCTGCTTCACAGAGCAGCCCCGCCCTGTCACTCCCCCCACTCAGCTCCTTCAGACTAGCCAGCAGCAATTAGCACCTGGTGTACCTGCGTGTCTGTTGAGCTCATAATGAGAAGCAGCTCCTGAAACGCTGGTTAAAGCCATCGTTAAAGGGTTAATAGAAGAGCGACACGTTGTGATGACTTCCTGACTTTCTGAAGGCGGAGCTTCAGAAAGAGCAGGAGTTTCTTAAAGCGACAGAGACCCAATTAAAGCTGAAGCCAACATAGTGACTAATTGTGCTGTAAAATGCCACTATATGGCTGGAAAATACATACTACTGCCAAATACTTTTTTTTTTCTTTCTTGATTGATTTCTTGGATGAGTTCTTTTTACTCACACTTGTGTAAAGCAGAGTTACTATTAGTTGAGTACAGTTGAGTCCATCCACCTCTGCAGATGGCCTTTAAATCATTACAGTTTAAAAGAAACAACAGTTACACCAGTTGTATATAAAATGTTTTAAAGTGAACTTTTGTGACGTGAGAGTAGCAGATATGTTTTATTTGATATATGGTGAAATCCTGATAAAAACAATCTATAACTGTTTGGTTTTTTTTTTCACTAATTAGATGACATGTTGGTAGTGCAGAAATGCATTCAGTGGAATCAGGGTAAAATAGACTGTCACACACACACAAAAGCTGCAGAATAAGAGCAGGGTTTGTGGTTGTAATGAGACAATGTCAAAATGTTGAAAAGGACTGAAGGTAGGGATACTTTGGCAGAACATTGTAAAATCTGTTAGCTCAAAATGTGTTCATTAAAAACACTGGAATTGTTGTGGGAATTGTTTGCTTTTTTTTCCCCCCTCTCACCAAAAGTAGTTGCAGCAGCTTCACAGAATTTACGACCGCGCTGCCAGGCGTCTGGTGACACCTCAAAGATCGCCCAACAATTCTCCTGACATTCCAATGAAGGTGTTTTTATTTCACCACCGCCCCGACTCACCGGCTTTCCTTCTTATCGCCGGGGTCATCGGTTCAAGCCAGGCCCTGGAAATCGGGCCGCTGGCACCGTCCCGCGTTGTTAACTGTGCGGTTTGAAGCAACAGTCTCTTTTTTTGCCAGGAGCTGCAACGGCAATCTTCATCTGCTGGAGTCCCGACGCCGTCCTAAAACCAGTGGAACCGACGTCGGGAGCGCGCAGCAATTATCGGATGCTGGAAGCACGCAGGCTGCACCTCCAGGCCGGCGTCAGCCGTGAAGATCTGATGCAGCCGAACAGCGGGAAGCGACAGCTCCTCCAGAGCAATAATTGCTCCGTCGTTTGTCTTCGAGTCAACAGCCGCATAAATGCCATGAATTAAACATTTTTCCCCCCTCTCCTCCCACCCTGTTGTTTTGTTGTGTAAACTTCTCATGTCGATTAAAACAAGGACTAATTATCTGTAATAACTCATCTGAGAGGAGCTCACGTTTCCAAGCACAGAAATCCGCCTGGCGACAGCAGAACCAGGACCAGTTTGTCGGGCTGCCGGTGACCCCACGTTACCTGAGGGCCCTCTGATTTTTTTATGATTTTTTTTTTTCCTATGGAGCCCAACATTCGGCGGGCCTTCGCGGCTCCCTTCACGCAAGCATGTGCAGGGAAGAAATATGGCTTCCCAACAAGAAATTAGTGGCTGAAATGATCCGCAGCCAGGACTTGTGGTTCAGTGTGGGTTGTTGGGAGTTGCTTGGGTGTGTATCTTACCATTAGGGTGTGTATATCATAAGAAAAATAAAAGTGCATGTGTCACGGTTCTTCAGTTCTATCCTTTAGTTTTGTTCTGTGAAGAAAAAGAAAATGTGTTTATTTGAAAGACATCAAATGTTTTAAAGTGCCAACGTGTTTTTATTTGACCTCTCTTTTTTTTGTCACATTTTGTCACATTGCGACCCCAGATTTCAGCGGATTTTATTGGCGTTTTATGCAACAGACGCAAAATCGTGCAACACGACAATCATCCCGAGATAATTTGTTCCGAGAGACTCCGGGGCTCTAAGGGTTAAAATGTTTTTAAATTCCTGGCACTTGTGCTCAGACCCCTCTGCCCTAACACCGCAAACATAAAAAGTCCTATAATGAATAAATCAAGCCCGGCTGAGTGTAATTACTGTGAAGACCTCAGAGGCCTCGTTGAGAAAAGGCTTGAGAAGTCTTGTCAGATGAGACCAAAATGTTACTTTTTAGATCAATGTTTTATCAGGATCAGTTGTTTTGATGGTTGTTTCTGTTTTACTGCCCTTCACTCTGTGCTCATTCATTGTTGTTCCTGTTTATTCCTTGTGTTTAGTTATTCTTTAGTCCATTAGAATTACATTGAGCCAATCTCTACTCCCCTGTGCCTCTTTGTCTCCCTCTCCCTCGGCTGGCCTTCAGCTCTCTGCTCTCAGCTGCACCTTGTTTAACAATTAGCACCTCCACATTGGTCCAGCGATCAATCAACCAGTATTTAACCACCTGTGTTCCTCTCACTGACTCTTCGTTGGTTTCTCCTGCTACGCCTTGCTGTCTTGATGCACCTGGTTCCTGTTTTCTCTTGCTATGGTTGTTTTTTTTTTTAAGTTAATTTATTCACCTTCTGTCCATCATCATGACATATTAGCTTTGGTGAAATGGTGTCAAAAGTATGGGCAAACCTTGAAAGAACCACTTATTTAATTATAGTTCAACCAATGCAGATAAACAAAACGAACAACACTTTGGTTCCATCTGTGTGTGGCACCAGAATCCTTTCACTTAAGCGCAGGAATGCTGTTTCCGTTACAAATGTGAACAAAAACTTTGTCGATATTCTGCTAACGTTGAAGAAACACAATTTCGCAAATGCAGCGTTTCCATTCAATTTGAAACATTAGAATAACATGTACGTGAGTTTGTTCACTCGATAAGGCGTTAAAAACGTGCTGTGGTCCTCTAAATACTTCCTGTTGTCTTTCTCTTCATGGTTTGCCCAGTGGCAACATCTGGTTGTTGATCGTGTGATGTGAAAAAAGTGTTTCCTTTGAAGTTTTGTCAAATACACTAATTTCAATACGGCCAAAAAAAATAAATAAATAAAAACGCCTCATCTTAGGTTAAAAACCATTTTTATTTTTTTTGAAAAAGATTTTTTTTTTTTCTTCAGAATTGCCGTGTTTCCATTAAGCAAATTTATTTTCAAAATGTCAAATTGGGAACTTAAATGGTAAACAAAAATGCAGCTGGTGAAAAATGTTTGCGCTAATCCGGTGGAAAGGCCTGGAAATTGTTTTTGATGAACTCCAGTAGCTCATGCAAGGGATAACGGGTAACTGTGAGTCAAACCATGTCAACAAAACAGTGTCGGCTTTCTGTGCTTAAGTTTTTATTCTGAAAGGTGGTTAATCACCAACTACTTGGCGCGCCAAGATTTCAGCAATCCAAAAACTTGACGGAGCATGTCACAGAAGACGGGAGCTCGGCGGCTGTTGACTTTAGAACCACCGAACTAACCTGTGGAACCGGTGGGCATAGCGTCGCGAAAACACGACTCCCGCTCTGCAGAAAGCCCGTCGGTCCTACCATGCTCTGCGGTTCTGCTGATTATTTCTCTCAGCTGGCATTTCACACCTGGCGGGGGCGCAAATCCCGCAAGTCTGCAGCTGAGCTGATCAGCAATTAATATCCGTCATTTCTTGTCTCCCTTTAGCCCAAGGTGTGGCCGCAGAAAGTACTGCTGCTGCTCTCTCCCATGTGTGTTGCAATAAGTTGTTTTGGCACACCCTAAACGCTGGGAAGGAATTCAGTCTGAGTGTTTAAGGTCGAGCGAAACCAGGTAACGGCATTACACAGGCTTCAACTACACCACTTAGCAGGGGTGTAACAACACATGTAGGGATACATGAGATAAGTCGGTGCCTAATGTTCGGATCATGGGGTGAGGTTTTCAAGCATTATGCAGTCGGTGAGCATATTCTTAAATATCCTGTAGAAGGAATCCAAAACTGTTAATCATTTTTGTTTTATGTGCAGCTGTTTGGGAACAGAACACCAGAATAGAAATTATTATTAGATACGGCACTGACCCGCAGCCACGCGAGGTGAGGTGACGTGACGTGACGTCGGACGTTATGGACTTGCGTATTGACTGTGGCTTCTACTTCCACAAGTCCAGCTGCTTTATGTTTGGAAGCATCACGCCCAGTTTGGGCTCATACACGGCAGAATTTATAAAAGTTGGTGAAGTCTGAGACTGGATCAGATCGACAAACACCTCAGGAGGGTTTCTGAGCTGGCCGGTTACAAATTTCTGTGGACGTGCAGCACTGATGCGCTTATCAATATTCAACGATCCATAGTTTCTGATCGCTGCTATGGAAATGATCAGATCAGTTCTGGCTCAAAGTGAAATAATTACTAAA
The DNA here is from genome assembly GCA_010277075.1 of Poeciliopsis retropinna. Lineage (NCBI taxonomy): Eukaryota > Metazoa > Chordata > Actinopteri > Cyprinodontiformes > Poeciliidae > Poeciliopsis > Poeciliopsis retropinna. The sequence continues at coordinate 6,664,049 of VMRM01000028.1, forward strand.
TATTTAAATAAGTAATATTTTGTATTTAACATGAAGAGATTAATAGATTTGAATATGATAGAATTTTTGCATTTGTGGTTTTCCATACCTGCTGCATTTATCCACTATTATTTTTAATAATGAAAAGAAGTCTAGATACTGACCAATTTGTTTCGTACATGGACCAGAAGTTTGCTCAGTGGTTGTTGGTGATTAGACGCGTACCTTCTCCACTGAGCAACATTTGATTGCATTTTACAAATTCTGCTTACTTATCAACATTAATCTTATTTTATAAAAAGCGTTTGCCGCAAATTGGCGAAGTCGACAAGAGTTTGCCGGACATTATTTTACACGTTTCTGTGAAGTTCACATTATGCAGTAGAATATGTCTCGCCAACAAAGTAAATTGCGTGGGAGCATTGTGAGGAAGGCTTGTGGCAGCACAGCTTCAGTTTGCGTCGTCAGAGGAGCAACAACTTCCTTGTTCTGCGGCTTTCAGTCGTAGGATGAGTTGTGACAAGATTATTAACTGACACGATCGCAGGTTTTTGTGTTTGCGGTGCACAAGCATGGCTGAACACACTGCAGTCCATCAAAAAAAAATTTAAATGACAGCGTGAACTGAAAGTAAAGAGATGGTCAGAGATCTTATGAACAGCTTACTAAAATGTCTGAATGTAGCCGAAGCGGCGATATTGTTTTAGATGAGGTCAATATCATCAGATACTCATTTTCTGGCTGATATCGGTCCGATTTCTAGTACCAATATCGGCCTGAGACAACAATAATTACAAATATGTTGCAGTTTAATCAAGACAAAATGTAGGAAAAAAAATCTATTTGTGTGAATACTTCTGCAAGGCACTGTATCAAATTCTTTTTTTTTTTTCTTCTAGACTAAAAGATGAATCGTCTGGACTCAAATAGAACAAAAACACTGGAATCTCTGGTCTGTAATTGGGGTTTCAAAAACAGATGCTTTGTCGAGACACTTTAAGTGAAATATTTTATTGAGGGAGCACGCCCAGCTTGAGCAAATTATAACTAAATAAAGGCAAAGATGGGAAGAGGCAGGCCGAAATGGAGAGACGCTCGTGAGGCAGATTGGGGTTCGCCTTTGAACAACAGTAGTCAAGCAGGACCTGCTAAATCCCCCAGGATCCAAACGTAATACCGCCACGGCTTTGAAGAGGATCGGCCCGACGGACTTTAACGCCCCCGTCTTCAAAGTTGCTTTTTGTTTTACACATGCTGTGGCAGACGGAACAGAGCGAAGAGGCTGTGCCAAGCGCTCAGCTACGCACTTGTGAAAACACACAGACCTGGGTGCCAGTGATCTCACTCTGGGGGAGGAGGGGGGGGTTTCAGTCGGAGTCTGGATGAGACTGAGGCAGAGATGGATAGATATGAGGGAGTTGATACTGAAGAGGATTATGGGCCGGGCCTTCAGAGGTTGGAAATGGTATGGAAATTCTGTCCAAACAGACTATCGTGAGAATGGAAGGCCCTGCTCTAAAAGAGAGAGAAATTATGATATAACATCAGTTTAGTTCAAATTAAGTAAAAAAAAAATTCCTATTTTTAATTTTTAACCCTAACCAGAACAGCAGAAACACTGAAAAACACCAACATCTTCACAAGCTTGGTCAAACACGTAAAAATAACTTTAATTTGTTCAGTCAGTGCAATAAATAAATAATAAACTGAAACGTTTTTTTATACGTTGGTTAACCTATTGTTTGGTAAAAACTAAACTGTAACAAATCTTTCAAATGTTTCAGGAATTGCAACGATGAATTCTAAATATAATGCGGATGAATAATGAAACATGTTGCTGGAGTACAAAGCAGAATTAGGCTGAATGAATGGATCTGCTCTTACTAATCGGACACATGGACACCGATACCCAATCAAGATCGATTTTTTTTTTTTCCCTCCCCTAATATTGGTACCGATACAGATATTAATATCAGATCGGTGCATCTCTAGTTTTTGCTTGTGTGTTTGCTGATGGCTGTGAACAGGAGTAGGAACAAAGAAAGGGTCAGGTGCCGTGTAACTGATACAAATGAAAACCCTTTATACCTTTTTCTTAACAGGACTTGGATTTTAACATCTGACTGTATTAAAAAAAAATGGTGTGTCCCGCAGTCTTTCAAATCAGGTTTACATTAATACCAGCTCCGTTTATTTGAGCGTTAGACGTGTGCATGTTTTGATGCAGCTGTCCCCTGCTCTTCCTTCCAAACAGTCGCAGCCTGTTGGAAGAGGGTCTTCAGACGGGCTGCAGCAGCTAAAAAGTGTTTTTGTCAAAAGCCCGATTGTTGTACGGAGTCTAAAGAAAAACGAAGGCTTTCAAATGACATTTCGCTCAGTGTCTCCTTCAAAGAGAGTCGTTTGCCCAGAAGTGCCCTCAAAGCTCTTTCTACTAACTGTGTGTTATTTGTGGTCTTCTATTTTGGATGCAGTCTATTTAAATGTGTGTGTGTGTGTGTGTGTATTTGCCGTTGCCCACACAGAAACACTCAGGTTACCGTGCTGCCATAATTGCGCTCCCTTACTTTTAGCTGTCATAACACAAAATGTTTTGGCTCCGGGAGGACAGCAGAGGTGGTCACACCGAGCAAAAACCGCCGAGCAGACGCAGCGAAGCCGTGTTTAACCAGAGCAGCTGGCCGGGGCTGCAGTATGCCACCGCTGACAGCAAGGAAGGAGCATGAAATAGACTACCATAAACCCTGGAGAGACAATAAAAAGAGAAGCGGGCGAGGAGATAAATATATTGATATATAAGCCGCGTGTGGAGAGGCCGGGGAAGACTTGACTTTGAACTCGCCCTCAAAGAACGCTTTTGAACATTGTTTATCACTTTTTAGATTTCCAACGGCAGACGGGCAAGACATCAGCGGCAAAATATAAATAAATAAATAAATAAAAAAAATCCCAGAAAGGCAGCGAGACATAAAAATCGGGCCGAGAGGAGGAGACGCACGGTCGGAATGAGAAACAGACAGCGGCGAAAAGATGCGGCTGACGGGCGCTAACGTTAGCCAGCGGGAGCTAGCGCGGCACTAGTTCCCTTCAATCCATATCCTGTTGTCTGCGCTCCATCAGGTCCGCTGACGTGTTTCTACTTTGTCGGGGCAGATTCCCGGATGTTAGCTGACGGTAGGTGATGCCGAAAACATGCTAGCTGTGTCCTAGCTTCTACTCAGCAGAGCCGCGCTATTTGTGGGTCAGCGAAAATGTGTATTAACGGCTGTCACTGGACTCACATGCTTGTTACCCAGAATGCCCTGCACTATAGTACGCTTCCACCGAACTGAGACCTACGTTTGTAGGATGACTGAAGTTTTCTTCTTTTGTTCCGTTATGTATTCATACTTCCCCAAATGAACGAGAGTTTGATTAAAGTGGAGTAAACATGGCTAGTGGGAATACACCGTAAGCAGCTGCTAAGGGCCTCCACTGAGGGAGGGCCCCCAAGAGCACCAAACTATCATTATTTTTATAGCTGTTACGCATAAAATAGGTTGATTTCTTCCTGCTGTTGGCAGTTTTTATTAGCTGTTTATTAGCTTCAAACAGTTAAAATAATACGGCACACTTAAATCCCACTCTGTGTTGCAAAATCCAAATATTTTTTTTAAGTTCCTATCCCTGTAAGTTTTAAACTAGCAGCCATAAAAACACTGGTATGATGTAATCAAATTATGTATCTCAGGAATGATAAATCATCTGGTGCTGGCCTGTTGGTGTGGGGAGGCCCCCCAAATGAATATCCGCCTAGGGTCCCTAAAAAGGCTTGGACCGGCCCTGGTCCTTGCAGAGTGACAAATTGTCAGTTGTCAAAAGCTCAAGAGCTATTCATCCATTAGAAGGTGGATGTAATTTATTACCTTTTAAACATTTTTTAAAATGTTTTTGATATGCTTATGTATTTTCTTTGCCTCCAGGCAAATTAAAGTCCAATTTTCAGCCTGTTTTAAAGGACCAATCCTTCTGTTTCCAAGGTAACCAGGAGCTGCCATCCAACTAAACCTCTGAAACAATGCAATATAAACATACATCTTTCATATGGATTCCCACTTAAGGGAAATCCAGCGTTGATCACACCATCCCCCTGTGGGAGGCTGTGGAGCTGATTGTGATTATTGTTGTTGTGATTTTGGTTTAATCAGACATGCAATCAGCTTAAGATGGTTGTTTGCTGACGCATTCCAGTAATACAAAATAATAATAAAAAAAAATTATTATGTAAACGCTGCCAATGAGTGGTAAAAGCTTTTAGAAGCTCATCATGTTTCCAGGTGTGCTGGCAAGAAATGTCTGAGGAAAAAATCATCGCATTAGCCAGAGAGCGATTCTCCTCCATGTTCAGAGCTGCAAACTTTTCTCGTTTTTGAGTGCTCACATGGCTCCAGACAGCAGCTTGTTCCCCAGGACAGAAAGAATCTAAGGACTGTCACATATCTGGTTTAACTCTTTTCAGGCTGACATCTATAGTTTGACGCTTCTGATGTCGGAGCTCAGCGTGGGAGGCTTGTTTGTTTATTTATGTTCCATTTGACGCGATATTCTATGTTCTTTATGTTGTGATAACCCCGAACCCGTCACATTTTCACACAAAATGTTATGGTTCAAAACATTTGGGGCATGGAGTGTGAAAACTTCTTAATGTTTTATGATTTGTTCAAAACCCGTATGACGTTATCCCCTCATCAAAAACATACCTGGAGTGTCGCTTTGATTATTTCATGCATGTTTGAGAAATTCTTTAATCTCCCTGGCAACCATTCAGCTGTGCAAAAAACGCCTGGGTGGACCTAGCCCCGCCTTTGAGATGCAGCTCCTCCTCAGAGCCGATGTCTCCGAGCTTCCGCCACATAGAGCAGCTCCTCCACTCTGCTCCTTCAGACTAGCCAGCAGCAATTAGCAAACACCTGGTGGAACTATGCAAGAGCTACTTCTGAGAGCTGGTAAAAATGTTGTTAATGGGTTAATAGAGGAGACATGTTGTGACGACTCCCTGAAGGCAGAGTTTCAGAACGAGCAAGAGCTTCTTAAAGAGACAGAGGCCCAATTTCAAGGTGCTAAATTACAAAGTAAAATTTATTTTAAGTCATATTTTATATATATATATATATATATATATTGCATTTTTATAACAATTAAAGGTAACATTTATTAAAAATGGCAAACACATGATACTGCCCCTTTAAAGTATGAAGATCAGTGATGGGCCAGGAAACTAATCACTGATCCCCTGGTATCCAGATTTTCTCATGTCAACTTTTTTATTTGTTTAAGAATGTCATTACTGCTTAAAATATTACTAAGGGGGTTTAAATCTCTAAAACTCAGTTGGTAGTTTGATTTTCATTATGTGCAAGTTTTTCTTTAGACACTCCAGCTTCTTGCCACACATTTCTAAACAATTCTTAAATAAACCTCAGCCGTGGGCTCATCGTTGTGTTTCTTTGTTGGCCCTTTGACTCGTCATAAAGTTTATTGTGCCAGAAAGAGGAATCTCAACGCGAGTGTTATTTTTAGACAACTGCATGCATATCAACAGTGTCAAGGTCAAGGCAGCTTTAACAGTTTGTGTTTTCTTTCACACTCCATAACCCTGATTTTTATTTCATTCCAGTTAATCCATTAGGCCATATTTCTTTGCCAACAGGCGTCAGAAACACTGCGATTATCAGAGTCAAAGTGGCCGTTTATGGCCCGTGATTAAAACACTCTTTTAAACTTTGCAGAGGAAAAACAGTAATGGTTGCTTTAGAGGAGAAGTGTTTCCTTTGTGTAGGAGCAGAACGGTCGGACTTCGCTAAAGCGCCCAGTCTGTGTGACTGACGTCTTAATAAAGCACAGAAACAGCACAGGGATTAGCTCTTAGCAACAAAGATGGAGACTAAACCAAACAGCAATACACAAAAGTTTCACTCAAAGAATTACCAGGATAATTATGTGGACGCATCAGCGCATTATTAATACCGGAGACTGCATGACGTATGCTTACTCTTGCATAAGCGTGAAAACTGTCCTTCGACCTTTATTTGCAATTTATTTACTATGAAAACCAGACGAGGTTTTGCTGACATCGCTGATCCCACTTTGTGATATTTTCTCAAGCCGTCTTTTGCCTTCAACTCTATTTCTAATTCTGTATTCGGAGAAACGTTTGAATCAAATTTTCGTCTGCTTGGTCCGTTTCAGCTGGACCTTCTCTTGAGTGATGCCGGTCGTTCATTTGCTAAGCACACTTTCCCACAACGTAACCCATAAAGCTGGGAATGTGCCTAATCCTGTCCACTGTTATGACACATGGTCAGTGGCTTAAGTGATCCGGAGACGTCTTAAGATCTCAGTGAAAGGTTATTCCAAAAAAAAAAAAGGGAGCGGGAAGGTAAATAAAGGAGACAATGTTGGGTATATCTGGGAAAATATTGGCATGGCTGACCTTATTGCTAAACTGATTGAAGCCGCTAACATCTCACAGATGTTTACCTCCCAGAATCCCACCGAACCACCAAATGGGCATTTCTGAAAAAATGTGGAGCTCTGCTTTGAAAATCCTTGGTATCTGACAAAAAAAAAAAAAAAAAAAGAGCCTCATATTCTAATTTATTAAATATGGCTGTATGTGGAGACACGTCTGCATTTCACTTTGCTTTTAAGGCGATAAGGGAAAGCAAACTTTGAGCAGATAAGCGAAACCATGAGCAGGCAAACAGCGAAGTTGCAGTGGTTTATCCTTTCGGGCTTTCCGTCTGTCAGCTGCGCAACTTGACGGATTTGAAAATGTTGGCAGTCGTTTTAGAGATGTCTGCGTCAAGATAAGGAGTTACATTGTTCAGGGAATGCATGCAGAAAAAAATGTAGCTTCATCCTTTTCCCCCTAATAGCCACGATAAACGTCTATCTCTGAGTTCGCTCACTCTGCAGCCGACCTCCTGCAACAGGCTCATTTTATAACATCTAGGAAGCTGTCTGCTCTAAAAAAATTAATTTGAAGCACATATTTTTCATGAAGTCAGATTATTATTGAAAACAATCCATTTATTTCAGGAACATTATCACTAAGTGAAACACAAGTAGAAATTTCAAACAACATACAGGCAAGATGAAGATAAAATCAAGAAAATGTAAAAAAAATATATATATATTTAAGACATTTTGACTTTGCTTTTAAAGCATGATACTGTAGTTATTAATGTAAGGCCGAACGGGGGAGAATTACACCCTGCTGGGTGTTTGTAAGCCCTTATTTAATTTAACCATCATGAGTTCCCACTTGAGATTTAAATTTAGAAAATTACATCAGATCCATAAAAACTGTTTCAGTACAGAAATGTACCGAAACATGAAAAGAATGTCTAACGTTTAAAGCTGCAGTATGTAAGTTTTACAAAAATGTTTTTATTCCATATTTATTAGAAGTGTCTCAATGTTGTGACAGTTTGAGAAGAGACGGATAATATATGAGGAAAATGGAGCTGCTCTGCCTCCTCTCAGGGATGCTTTTGCAAACATACACCTCTTCCTGTCAAAAACAACCAATCAGAGCCAGGAGGTGGGCCTTAGCACTGCCAATCATCCTCGTGTACTGCTAAATTGGCTAATGGGGAAAACAACTTACTGCTACAGGAAAATAACTTAGTTGTCGTCATTGGTGACTACACTAACTAGCCTTGGCATTCTGTGTTGTGGTGAATCAGCTGTAGTGTAGCAAACAGGAAGAGGTGAGAGTGATTGGCAGCGCTAAGACCCTCCTCCTGGCTCCGATTGGCCACTTCTGGCTGTATTTCTTAAGTTAGCACTGGGAGAAGGAAGATTGATTTTTTTTTTTTTCAAATTTTACCTGTCTTATTATCCTTTCACAACACAATGATGACTAACAAATATGTGAAAACCTTTTTTATATGTATAAAAGTTACATGCTGCATCTTTTAAGATTATTGATTTCCAAGAGATACTTTCAATCTGACAAATGAGCTTCTTTGGAACTCATAGTTTATTGAATAACTTTATTATCGCAATTAATATTTAAGTGTGCGACAATACTTTGGTTCTGCATCCTTAAGCCTCCAAAGTGAAATCAGGTAAAACCTGAACCTGCAGCAAACCAGTGAAGTCTGGACTGGTGGGCAGACCAGTGGCTTCAACCTGAGCACCGACCAAACGTGACATCACTGATGGGCCGGACGCTGCCATTGGTGCAGATTGGAACCAACTCTGACTGCAGAGAAGCAGCTTTCAGCCATTCGGTCTCAGAGCAGAGTGCAAGCTGCATGAGTTGCCATCCAAAGACCGTAAAGACTCTGAACTCTAATGAAAGAGACGAAGTGCCGCCTCAGCAGAGACGCGGTTTAAAGAGAGACGTCTCTAATTGACGTTTGGCCCCTCCCCGGCCCTCGGCGGGGTTGGACACGCTCCTCTCCGTTCCGCCTGCTTTCTCTGGAACCCGCGCTCCACACATACATACACACACACACACACTCCGTCGTGAACTTGCATTCACACACTCTGCTTCGCTTGCCTGCACATGGCATGACAAGCACACAAACACTCACATTCAGCCCTCTGCATGTTTCACCTCATATCGAAGAGAGACACACACACACTCCCAGATGTAGATACACACACTTTTCTTTTTCTCAGCCACATCACACAGACGGGGGAAGGAGGAGCCAGCACTAAAAGACTTGTAATTTGTATTTTGCCAACAAAGGCTGGATTATCCGGCAGTGAGCCTTGTTGCAGCTGCTACTGTGCGTGTGTGTGTGTGTGTGACAGCTGAGATGGAAACACTGTGAAAAGGGCAGCATTATGTAAAGTTTTTATACTTTGTTTCCTCAAAAACAAACCTGGAGTGTTGTTCTGACTCTTTCATTCATGTTTGAGAAATGTTTTAATCTCCATGGTAACCGCTCAGTTTTAAAAACAAAAAACAAACGCCAGGATGGATCTAGCCCCGCCTTCAACGACGCAGCTCCTCCTCAGAACTTCCTGGAGGCGGAGTTTCAAAAAGAGCAGGAGCTTCTTAAAGAGACAGAGGCCTAATTTCAAGGTATTAAGTCAAAAAATGTGCAGTGTTGTGTGCCTACAAAATACATAATACTGCCCCTTTAAAATAAAGAAAACTGTGTGAAAAAAACACGCCTTTTTATCTGTGAACAGAGGGGCGTGTGTATTTGTCACCTCGCCTCCCACAGTTTTCTGCGTGACCGAGCGTATCTGAGCCGGTCTCTGGTTCTTCCCGTGTCCGCTCCGCCTCACCTCGCCCGGAACGAGACCTCCACTCCTCAGGCAGGCCACGGTGCAGAGAGGTCGAAGGTGGAGGAGATACCTCCAAGCCGTGGGCGGCAGGGGTTCAATCGGATCCAAATAAAGTCACCAAAGTGTGACGGGTTGGAAAGAGGGTGAGCTAAGAGCTTCACTTCCCAACTTCTCCCAGTCCATTCAGAGATTGAAGGAGCAGCTGAATCGAACGTTCTCCCCAGTGGGCAGCATGAAGGGAACCCAGCAGCAGGCTGGTCAGAATGAAACATCACTTCACAGCTTTGTCTGCTTCTTTCAGAGCCGTAGAAACACAACCTTAAACAAGTCAAATGCCTCCTGACATGTTTTAGGGCCCAAACCAGATACAATTACTTAAGAAGAAGAAGAAGTTCTTGAATAATTGCAATTTTGGCTTGAAATAATTAGTGGTGCGACTCAATTTAAAATGTTTTAAATGGGGGTCAGCTAGGAACGTCTTCAGAGCTTAATTCTAACCCTGGAAGATTTGTCAGCAGACGTGAAACTGGAGCAAAGTTCCCCAACTTAATTTGTAAAGAAATTTTAAATCCGCAGTTTTCATCATTTTCCTTTATCTCCTCTTGTTACCAGTCACTTACATCAAGTCCCAACAACATACATTACGATTCGAGGCTGTAACGTGAAAAAGTTCAAAGGGTTCGAATTCTTTTGCAAGAGCCTGAGCTTTTGGCTCGGCGGCCTCAGGGAAGCAACCCCCCCACCTATCAGAGAGTTGCGATCATAATCAGCATGACTTCTCTGTGTCGTTAAGTGACAGAGTGAGCAGCTGAGCCTGTGTGTGTGTGTGTGTGCGTGTGTGTGTGAGCGCAGGCAGGCAGATGTGCAGAATGTGATTTCGTCGCTCACCCGCGAGGCAGATAAGAGTTGTTTATCATTAGCGGCCGTGTAGCGATAAAGAAGGATGGCGAGTCTCTGAGCAATCAATACACACCCTGGTCTTTCACTCATTACTTTTCCTGCTCCGCAAACTTTGAAAACTCCCATATAGATTCTTATTGTCTCTGTTTAGTCAAACCTTCCCGCTGTGTTTGACCCCACAGATAGAGAGTTGTGTGATGGGGTTTTTTTTTGTTTTTTTATTCTCTCAGCTGAATTTCAGTATCTTGGTGCATTGTTCGTATAGGTTAATGTGAATCTCGATCAGTCTTGTGAAATCGGCCTGTCACAATAAGCGATAAATTAAAACAAGCTTGATTGTTTTTCTTTTTTCTCTCTCTTCCCCCCAGACACTTCAGTTTGGTGCTTTGGTCTCAACCAGCCCCTTTCTGAAGAAGAATTTACTCCGTAATTCATTTTATTTGTTGTTTTGCTTAATTATTTTTGGATATTTAAAATGTCTTCAGTTCCTGCGTTTTCATTTTATTACTTGAAAATGGCCTCGACATTATTGATTGTTGCAATAACTTCTTGTTGTACAACAAAATGGGTTATTTCAACATGGCGACGCCTCGTTGCACATTGTTCGCAGGTCAAAATGTAATTGGGCATAAGCAACCACCACTTTTATTTCGGTCAGCTTATAGTTGCGTGTATCACCAGCTGTGTTTCTGTCCCATATTTGCTAAAAACTTTGCCTGTATTCTGTTAATGTTGAAAAAGCACAATTTCCCAATTTCAGTGTTTCTGTTAAATAAGAAATCATTATAAAATATGCCGCACCATCATCCTCCAACCACTTCCAGTCATCGTCTTTGTGGGGTTTTTTGCCAGTGGCAACATCCAGTTGTTATTCGTGTGACACGTATGACGCAAAAGGAAAAAGTGTTTCCATTGCAGTTTTGCGAAACACGCCAATTTGAATACCGACAAAAAAAACCCACTTCATTCTACCGACAAAACTTTCTATCAAAAAATACGTTTGTTTTTTTTTAATTAGCACGTTTCCATGAAGCAAATTTATTTTCAAAATGTCAAATTGCGCAATTATACGGTCAATGGAAACACAGCATTCTTACAATATTGTCTTGTAAAATAACATGTTTCCATTACACTTCAGTACTGTTAATACGAGTAGCAGCCAAATGCAAAGCTGACCTTACAAATCGGAACTGGGGGTACGAGAACAGGTGATGGGAAGGCCAACTTTGCAGGGCGCTCCAATTGATTTTTCTGACTGAGAAGTCAGAATTTCTGAGTTTCGACTTCAAATGCAGTGCACCGTTAGGAGGGATCTAGGCGACCTGTTTCTGTCTCTTCAAGGGGTTCAAGTCAACCCCTGACTCGCCAAGCGACTCATTTCTCAGGGCTTGCGGCCGTCCTGTCTCCACTTTCGGTTTTTACCGGCCAGAAAGAGCACACACACACCATCACACTACCTCTACCAAAAGCTCTCTGGTATTGGCAGAGAGAATTTGGCAAAACCCTCAAATTCAGCTCTGCTGCTCAGTACATTCCAAGCAGGTTTTAGAAATGAGATATTTTGCTTCGAAACATTGTTGCAACTCAACATCATCAGTCAAACCCAACTTTCCTCACTTTTATGGCTGAGCAAACATCACCACCTGAACAAAAACAACAAACTCAGGCAAAAAACAAACACAAAAAACCCCCCAAACTGTCTGAATTCTCAAAACGTTTACTCTAGGTAGAACTCATTGTTTCGTAAGCGCAGCTTGTCAAACACGAAAGCGCCGACTCGACTGGCTGAAATTCCTCATCAGGAATTTCTCTCTCTGTTTTTATGGCAGATGGGGGGGCCCGTCTGAAGAGCAGCGATGACTGAAGAGTTCTGTGACATACCTGCAGTCTGCCAACACCAGAGTTTATCCGTTCAGAGGTTGTCGGGGAAGAAAGGGCGCTCGGATCTTTTCCTGTGCCGTTTGCTTACACGTCTGCGTCAGCGGCGGGACTTGCAGCACACCGGGTTTGTTTGAACGGCAAACAATACATTGACAAGGTCAATCAGAGCCGAGTGAGACCCGACACGATCTGGGAGGCTCTTATGAAACTTTGAACTGATTGCGTATTGTACTGTGGACTAACACTCGTGGGATCACGCTGAGAGCACTGCAGGTCGTTTTAAAACATTGATTGTATCCATCTGTGGATCTCGGGTTGCAAAGCTCCTCCATGGTGTACAGTACCCACTCTTCGTGTTCACTTGACAGTTAACTACATTGAAGTAGGAGATTGGAGACAGCTTGTCCGACATATTTTCCTTCTCAGCCTCATCATACGGGTCGATCCTGACAGCAGCCATTTTGTTCACGTATCTTTTTCTCCCGCATTGGTCAAGAAGAGTTTGTATGTCCGTTCTACCTTTTCACGTCTATTAACAAGGAAAGACTTGTGTTCTTATTTTGTCAAATCACAACCATAAACTTTGATTTTTTTTTTTTTTTTTTTTTTTTTTTACATGTTTTAGCAGTAAAAATCTGAAAACTCAACTCATGTATGTGAATTCTCAACCCCTGGTTGTGGAACCACAATCTGTTGCAGCTACACCTACTGTTAGTCTGAGGTATGGTTCTACCAGCTTTGACTGTCCAGACAGAAATTCACACACATTCTGGAAATCGTCTTTATGAAATATTATGAAAGCCCAGACAGAAAGCATGGAGACACTTTTTGAACGTCAGTTTTCAAATGTTTCCACGGATTCTCAATTTGGATTTAATTGTCATAGTTTGGTAGCAAACAATCACAATAATATAATGGTAAAATAATAATAGACTATTTCACAATTGTAGATGCTAGAACTTGTTGAGTATAAAAAGGTGTTTTCACTGACCCATTCGCTTACTGAAAAGGTCATTGAATTCAGTAAATGAACTTTACTGAATTAAATATGAATTCGTCTAGCCACAGACTATTTTTAAGCCTTTATTTCTGTTAACTATGATTATTTTCTGCTCAAAATTAGGAAGACATGGCATTTGTTTAACTAGAATTATACATCAGACCAGTAATGAGACAATTTTTAATGTATACATGCTGAAAAATGTTTAAAAAGTACTCTGGCACTTTAAAGCAACAAATAATAGCTCATTTATCAGGCTTCCAATATGGACGCCTTGATTATACTTTGTTGCAGCTTCCCTAAATATATCCTCTAAATATCCAGAACTTCGAAAAAAGTGACTGAAAGCGACAAAACAAAACGTATAGACCTGCTTTTCGCCGGAGCGAGCGGTTCAGTAAAGTTGGCTTGTGCCTTCAAGGAGTCAAAGCGACTCAAAACACACCTTTGCTGCACATGAGACAGTAAATCACGTCATTTGTCACCGCCGTGCTCCATGCACTGCTTTGACCTGGGCTTTACCAACAGGTCCGACCGGCAGCGTGAGTTTCCCCTCCACCTACGCCGCTGCAGTCTGCCGGCCAAACCACGGGGCTTGGCCGGCAGACTGAAGAAAAAAGAAAAAGTTGAGAGTGGTGCCTCTCTGCCCTCCCACACAGTCATTAAAAGCGCCTCATGCAGGCAGAGAGAGAGAGAGAGAGAGAGGAAAAACTATCTCACTCTTGTCAGATGAAGGCGGCGTACCCTCTGATGTGTTGCTGCGATAAGAACTGGCAATAGTTAAAAGGGGCGCCCCACTGCATTATGGGACAAAGGTGCAGCTCTGTGGAACCGAACTCATCCTCATTAACCTCTCCTATGTCGCTACACACATATATGAAGTGAAACACACTGACCTGCACCCACCCAGCTCCCCCACCCTCCCGTTTGCTCACCTGCGAGCTGCAGCGCAGTTGGGTTAGTGTCCACACACACACACACACACACACACACCTAAAAGCACATCCTCTGTAACTCATAAATTTATTGGTCTCCAAAACTCTTGGCTGCAGCAGCAGGTTTTTGATGTCAGCCACTGAGGGAGGGGTTATGAATAAAATATCAGGCTAAAAATAGACGTGGGATGAGACGGAGGCAGAAAATAGCCGTTCATCTGTCTTTGTGGCGTGGCTCGCACTTTTCCTTTTCTTCTTTGTTTGGCATAGAGTCAACCACACAGAACCCAAACGATGCCGGAGAACCTCAACGGAACCCAGGAGAAACGGATCGTGTTCCGCTTGTCTCATTGGCAGACCTTGTTCATTTCAAACGAATCATTGTTCCCATGTCATACGTGGAAAATCCGTCAGTGGAACTGATCTAATCAATGTAGCATAATGAAGTAAAGTTTATTTGCATGGAACATTTCAGCAACGAGGCAGTTCACAGGGCTTCGCGTCACACGACGACTGAGAAACATTTTGATGAACATCAGCACCGAAAATCATCAATGTGTCGGTCAATGTTTCACTTATTATGGTTCAAAAGCAGCTGGGCTTTCAGTCTAGATTTTAAGGAACTCTGCGTTTTTGGCTGTTTTGCTGTTTTCTGGAAGTTTGTTCCAGATTTGTGGTCCTTAGACGCAGAATGCTGCTTCTGGTTTGTTTTGTTTTTTGTTTTTTTTCATCAGTGCTTTTGAGAATTGTTCTCAATTAATCAGCTTAATGTATAAATTACGGAACCTGTAAATTCTGAAACGAAAGTGTCAATTTGCATAATAACAAAGTTAGTGCTTCTTATGCGTGATTCTAAAGGCAGCCGGCAGGCTGACCCCTGACCCGACCTGACCTGATGAATGACTGCAGACTTTTTGAACATGTTTCCATCATTTCATTTGATCGGATTTTACAATCAAGCAATTTTGAAATCCCGAAGACGTCGCTCTGTCGTCTGAACACGCGGCAGCAGTTCTGCTGCCGCTTCTTTTAATTTCCTTTTAAGCACCAATTATTCCTGACAGAATTAAGGGGAGCTTAATGAAACTCTGTATTGATTAGCAGAATTGTCTCAGTTATATTTTTGATCAAGTTCCAACGCAAATGCAGCTGGGGTTTTCTTTTGTGTGTGTGGTGGTTTTTCTTTTTTTTTCTGTGTTTACTCCCTGCTTTCTTTCCTCAGCTTGTAATCACAGCAGATGGGAGGTAAAGGCAAAGTTAGGAAAGACACACACACACACACACACACACACACACACAGTGCCAAGGCCGAGACATGGAACAACCAGCCTCTGTGTGGAGGCACAAAGGAGCGAAGATCTGAAGTCCCTCTGCTTCTCTGCCAAACAGCTTGGACGGGTTCTTGCAGCCTGTTTCTGAACGGCACCTGGATCATTCTCATCCTGTCTGTAAATCTGCTGCAGATTCACACATGGAGTCAATATCCTGTAGAGACTGCAGATGTTCACACACACCTTTGCGCACGAGTTCTAGATTCAATGATGCATTTGAATCGCTGTTATTTCATTGGGAAATCTTCACGCAACCTCAACTAACCTCGGCGAGTCAGTAAAAGAAGACCGTTTGAAATTTTTAAGCTGTTTTCTTTAATGGGCTGCGAGCTACCAGGCGCTGTTTTTATGCAGCCCGATTATTTGATTGCTTTGTGAATTGGTGCTACGTATATAAATAAGCCGAACTGGAAATGGAGCTAACGTTTGGAGAAATGTCCACAGACTCACTTTTTGTTTTTGTTGCTTTTTGAGCGATGTTGAAAGCTGTGGTATGAAACATTTTTGTGTATTTAAAACTGTCACTATGTCCTGAAAGTACAGTATGAGACAGATGATCTGTGAAAAACTGGCTCCAAGTGAAAACACCACTCAGTCAGAAACTACCAATCAGAGCCAGGAGGAGGGCCTTAGTGCTGCCAATCATCTTTCTATATGAGCTTGTCACACTCCTCCCCCCTTTTGCTCTAGTCTGTGAAAAGATAAAACCGTGCTTGCAAGTTAGCATAGCCTGCAATGAATGCAGATAAAAGTGTTTTCCAGTAACAGTGTGCTGTTTCTGCACCACTGGCCCGTTTAGCAGTGAATACACAAGATTAATTGGCAGCTCTAAGCCCCTCCTCCTGGCTCTGATTGGATGTTTTTGCATTTCTTCAGACGGCAATGTTAGCTCTGGGAGGAGGTGGAGGAGTTGCTGCATCTTACAGATTATCTGTCTCATGACACAACGTTGCGACATGGTGACAATTTTAACAAATGTGTAAAATATTCTGTAAAAGTTACACACCGAGAAATGAGAGGGAGTGCCTTCCTTAAGAATCATAACTCTTCCTGCCCATATGGACAAGCAGAGTTCCTTCAGGAAAAAAAAAGAAGAAGAGCTTTTTCAGTTCTGAGTCAATATCAAGAAATACAGATCATCATGTCAGCTATCAAGCACGGCGGTGGCAGCGTTAACCTGACCGTCTGTTTCACTGCCACTCCGCGAAGTGGATTGAACGATGAGGGAGGAGAGCCTTCAAAGTCTTCAGGTTCATCTGAAATGAACCGCTTTGACATTGCAGGGAAAATGATTCCACAGACACGCGAATCGTTTCTATGAAGATTTGTGGAGCATTTCATGAGCATGTCTGTTGAGTCCACCACCTCTCTCTTCAATCCACCATGTCGTCCAATCCGTAGACCCACTTCTTGTTTCTAGAATGATTTATGCTAGGTGCCGGGCAGCTCAGTGGATAGAGCAGGTGCACCGTGTGCAGAGGCTACAGTCGTCCATTCAGCTCCTCCTGGGTTTAGTTATCCGTCATGGGCCTTTTGCTACATAACTTCCTGTTCCCTCTTCTTCCTGTCATCTTACCGTCCATTAGAACAAATTTAAATCATCTTTGCTGTACAGTTCTTCCCTCCTCAGATCACAGTTTCCCGATCGTTTCTAATAGTTTTGATTTTTTGTCATTATAGTTTAGTTGATTTCGTTTAGCTTTTTGTCTCTCATTCGGTTATCTTCAGTTAGCTTTTAGAGTGTGTTTGCTGGTTTTTATTGGTTATTATTAGTTGAAGGTATAGTTTTAGTTTAGTTTTTATGAGTTATTGTGGTAGTTTTAAGTTTTTTTTTCATACTTTGGTTCTTTTTTTTTTTTTTTTTTTTTTTTTGCAGAATTCAAAAAGGTCAAAGTATTGTGATTATGTATTCACTGAATACTCAACAGAAGATAATATTTTTCAAAAAACATGATGATTGAAGGACCAACTGACTCTGGTGTTTTGTCCAAAAAGAAACATAAATATTTCACATCAGTTTGAAAGGTTAATAGAGTCAAAAACAGAAAAATGAAGGATATCATTTAATCTCAGAATGTTTTAGTTTTATAAACACAATATACTTCCACTTAGTTATTAGTTTATTTGCTTCCTCTATTTCAGTTCTTGTTAGTTTGAGTCAACTATAATACATTCCTGTTTCTTTTGAAGGCATAGTGACACGCTGTGTCTCCTTACCATTTCCTCCCTCTGCTTTCTTTTTCCCATTTCATCAAACGGCGTCGATCTCAGACTCAAGTTATTAAGGTGTTTTGTCACATCGCCGACTACCTGTGCCCACTCGCAGCTGCGAAGCAAAAATGTCTTGCGGTTCACTGATTTTTCAGGAGAGGTAAAACGAAAGTGACTGCGCAGGTGAACTGGCTCATTTGTCTGCAGATACCTTCCCACCGCCCGGGTCCCCGAGCTCTCTACGTGGGCCGGAGCCTTCCAGAACCTCAGCGCCGTCCGGCTCACTCTGTGCAGTTTCTCACAAACAAAAGTCACCTGTACGTCATTCTTAGGAGAACTGGAGGGGGGAATGAGTGAAAGTTTGATGAAAAAGGAGATGGAAATCACCAGCTCCGCTGCGTTTGATTTGTGATGGTTTGTGGTGGCTGAACCTAAACATCAAAAGCCATTTTATCATGTTAAAACTGCCTGTTGTCGTCTATGTGCAAGGCAGTTAAGCTAAAAATTAAGTTGTGGGTTGTGAACGGGTTCTCATAGCAACGTGACTCCCAGTCTTGTCCAAACATTAACCACATGACCCAGTCTGTCATCCTCGGATAAAAGGAAATTAGTCATGCCTGCCATTACCTGGAAAAGAAAGAACCAAACACTGTAACAGATGCTGAGCACAGTGATGGTGGCATCATGATGTGGGACTGTTTTGATGTGAGTTGCAGTAAAGCATTTCACAACAGAACGATTCCAACTACACAATGATCTTGCTGAAACTGACAAAGCTGAGAACGTTTTTTTTTTTTTTTCTATGACTTGCTATAAGAAATGTTCATGATTGTTTCCTGCGGTACATGTGAGGGTTGTTGGAATGACTTGGATGTATTTGTGATGAACTCCTGCATCATGCTGGTCTGCTGATGAGTGGACGTTAGCCTCTGTTAGAGGAGAGAGCCACATGCGGCCGGGTGCAAAGTTCCCTCAGCCGTCATCTCTCTCTTCTTTGTGCTGCATCTTTGCCTGGTGTTAATGATTAGCTCCTGTGCTCTCCTCGTTCTCCCCGCTCTGCGGTCGGTGGGCAGCTGCCCACACCACGCAGGGGAGGTGGGGGGGGGAGACGCTCCACGCCATCGGCTCTGTGGGGTTAACGTGAACCGTGGTGTCAGCTGCCACGCAACCTGCCCCGGCACCGACAGCCTTACTGAGGTTCTCACACGGTTTTTTGGGGGGGGGGGGGTTTGCGGTTTCTTTTTCTCTGGACGTCTCAGTCCCAGATAATCAAGCTAAACTCTGCGCCTTTCTTCTTTGTGTTTAATTTTTAACTCCATTTTAAATGAAAAAGCTTCACCTTTCATCTCCTGCTGATCACTTCCCTGGGGGGCTTGAGGGTGAGGGAGGAGGAATGCAAGAGAAGGGTGAGGGGAGCGGTGTGTGTGTGTGTGTGTGTGTGTGAGCGTGTGTGTTTGTCTGTGCTGTGAGAATTCATTAGAAGTAAGGGTATTGCAGGGGGTGTTGGGAAGAGTTTTGTTTTTCCTATTAACATGAGCAGTTGTGTGTGTGCGTGTGTGTGTGTAGGGGTCATTTGGTCAGTTTGCCCATCAGTACTCGAGCTGTCTGAGTGAGCATTCTCACCATCTGTATGACCTCTCCTCCTGACCGGCCGGCTTTTGTTCCCAGCCTCAGCTCCCCTCCCACTAACATCTCTCACATTGTCCAAAGGGTCGCCGAGCCCGGTCTTCATCGCCCCGCTCTCCTCTTCGTACAGCTTGTTTTTTTTTTTTGTTTTTTTTTCCTCCCAAACACTTTCCCATGATGCTGAGCACTGAAGCAGTTTTCCTGGACTTGGTAGGCATGGGGGCCGCCGGCCTGGCAGAATGAATCCCCGCAGATAAATCCAGCTCATTTCAGGAGGTAATTTGAGATAAAGCTCAGTATTAAGTCTTTTGAATTGTTCGACGTTTATACAAATGCAATTCTGGAGCATTTACTACACTGAGTGGCCATTTAAAGAGGCGGTATCATGTAATTTCCAGACACTATTTTTTTTAGCAAAATCTAGTAACTATGTTAACTTCAGTTTTTATTTAAAAATTTTTTTTTTAAATTATAAATATATATCAAACATGACTTAAAAATATTTGACTTTGCAATATGATGCCTTGAAATTAGCCTCTGTCTCTTTAATAAGCTCCTGCTCCTTCTGATGCTCTGCCTTCAGGAAGTCATCACAACAATGCTCCTCCATGATGCCGTTTACAATCGGAGTAGTTCCAATGAGTAGCTCAGCAGATGCGTGGCTCCATCAGGTGTTTGCTAACTGATGCTGCCGCTAGTCTGGAGGAGATGAGTGTGGGGAGGGCGGGGACTGGAGTGGAAGTTCGGATTGGAGGAGGAGCTTTGGGGAAATGGGCGGGGGTAATGGGCGGGGCTTTGATCAGGCATTTAGGCACCCCTGAAAGGTTGCCACGGGAGATTCAAGTGTTCCTCAAACATTCGTGAACCAATCAAATTCAACACTTCTGGGTATGTTTTTGATGAGGGAAATAACATTATGACATGATGTAAAGCTCAAAAATCTTTGCATAACACTGCCCCTTTAAGACCGAAGTTGATCATTTTTCAGACATTAAGCATTTCTCCAACCTGGAGAAATGCACGGCTTCCGTCTGCCACGATATGGCTGACCTGACGATGCGTTCAGGGTGATGTGGAATGTTGGCTTTTCACCACACATAACATTTTATATGATGACAAAACAAAAAACAAAAAAGAAACGGCTCAATTTACTTGACTGTCGGGTTAGTTGGATGGACGTGTCCGTGTTGGATGGACATGTCCGTGTTGGATAGACATGTCCGTGTTGGATGGACATGTCCGTGTTGGATGGACATGTCCGTGTTGGATAGACATGTCCGTGTCTCTGGGTTCAAACTGATCTGGATTTAGACTAAACAAAGACAGAGATTAGAAGTTAGCAAAATTCTGAGCTGTTTCTGATGTCAGAACTGCCTTGTTTACGCCACTTCAAAACTAACACTATGCCGCCAATTGGACTGGTGCTACGATGCTTTAAAATTTTACTTTCATTATTGACATTTGCTATTTTTTAATCAAAAAAATGACTTGTTTAGAGAAGCACCATCAGTGCCCAGTTAGCAGAAAGTGTTGATGCTATTTGTGATCGATTCCAAACGTCACACGGATGTTTTTGACTCGACGTCAATTTAGACACACAGGAGAAGCTCGCTCTTCTCAAGCAGGCTTTAATGAGTCTACATTAAAGCCGACATTAATGTTGACATGGTGATGCAGGTGCAAATCTTCTTCTGTCTAATTCATGATGTATTGACAGAGGTTGCCATAAATCGCCTGATGGGAGGCAGAGCCACAACCTGGGCGACAGCGGCACACTCCTTCAGCCTCCTGATGGTCACTTAGTAGTGGTCTGCCTCGCTTTATGGCGCCATAAAGCAGCGTACTCAAAACACAGTTTTATGAGACGACAGTAATTAGTGCGCTGCCTAAAGGTTTGTCGGGTGCTGTCGCGTCGGCCCTGATGGCAGTGATTAGCCCGGCGGCTGCACTACACTGCAGATTAAATGGGTTTTAACGGCAATTCTGCATAATTGCTTAAAGAAGTGGAGAGTTGTAAGGATGGCAGCAAAAACAAACAGGCGGAGACGCTGTCGGTGTGTGAAGGGACCAGCTGAGGGTAGTCAGTAAATAAACCGGGCTAATTTCCCCCTTGTTGCACTGAATTGGTGAAGTGGAGCTCGAACTGCTTCCTGTTGGTGTTGTGGTGAAATTTGGCCAGACTGGATGATCCGGAGAAAACGACTTGCCACGAATTCCCAGCTGGATTTAGATTTGGACTTTCGCTAGGCCAGTTCTAAACCTGTTGGATGTTTATGATCAGGTTGAACCTCTGATACAGTCACAAGGCTCTAAGAGGTTTCATATGAGGACTGGACTTTAATTAGGACCATTTACTCTCATATCACCTGGGACCAGACTGACTGTCCCACTTCCACCAACAACACTTGAACAAAGTCTCATATTACATTATATAGCGACAGTTTTAACAAATATGTAAAAAAACAAAACAAAAAAAAAAAAAAAAAAAAAAAAAAATATATATATATATATATATATATATATATATATATATATATATATATACTGCTCAAAAAAATAAAGGGAACACTCAAATAACACAATATAACTCCAAGTAAATCAAACTTCTGTGAAATCAAACTGTCCATGTGTTATTTGAATGTTCCCTTTATTTTTTTGAGCAGTGTACATATATATATATATATATATATATATATATGTAAAACTTTTACACTGCAGCTGTAAATAAGATGTGTTTACTTTTAGAGGACTGGATTTTTATTAAAGGCTGTCAGAGAAAATGGAGGTGAGTACAAAAAGATGTCACAGGTTTTGAGATTTATTGTCAATGTGTTGGTCAGTGATGTAAAATCACGAAAAATTACAATAAATGTTGTGGTTTTAAAAGGAAAAAAAGAAAGAAATATTTTTTGTTGTTTTATTTCTTCATGAGTTAAATATTTGGAAAACCTAATCCACAGATGTATATTATCATTATTATAACATAAACTGAAACACGTGTAATGGGTTTCAGCCATTATTCTGTAAAGTATTTTTTTCAGCTTTCAGAAATTTTATTTGATCCTTTTTTTTTTTTTTAAACAAACAAAAAAAATTTTAGAAATATTTCTAAGTAGATAACAGGTTGTTTTGTTGGATCAAACCCAAAACAGACAGCAAACCCCCCAGCCCCTCCAGCTCAGGGCTTTGAGCCTTGGAGGGAAACTTTCTTGAGTGAAAAGAAGAAGAGCGTGGGAGGCGCTTCATCCCTCAGACCTCTTCATCCCTCCACGCCCTCAGCGGAGCCGCGAGGGGGTCCGAGGCGGACAACTCTTTTTTTTTTTTTTCTTAACTGTCCTGCCCTCCGGCGTACGCTCGTGCGTCCGACTGAAAGCGAGAGGCGTCGCGAGCGCGACATGTCGTCCAAAAACCCGCAAGCACGCGCTGACGTCGACGTGTTCCCTTTTCAAAGTTAAAGGGGATAAATGATTGCCCACCCTGACACCCTGAAAAGGGGTTATTTATTTATTTAAAGAGTAGTTTCACATTTTTTATATATATACCGATTTTTTTTTTCAATCAGAAACGTATCGGACTAGATAGAGCAACGAAAATATTGCATAGTTAACATTAAAAATGTAATTATTTAAAGAGTCCTACAAGAAATGTTTTCAGTGTTAATGTGTGAGGACGGGTTGGCTGTTATGAAACAGCATGGAAATATAAAGCTATCTGAAAGAAACCGCGAAATAAGTGGGGCAAAATGTATGAATGGATGAGTAAAGTTTCACTGTGTCAAATGGAGAAAAATGCGCTCCCTGAAAACCGGAAACACGCGATAAAACATTGTCCTTTAGGCGGATGATTTCCTAGAAATAGCCGAAACTTTTTATTGTTGTTCTATAGCCGGATTCTGAATTTTCGTTTAACGCTTCAGTCGGGAAAAAAAATTCGAGCCAAGATATTCAGCGAAACTGATTTATTTTGAAAGTACCCAACGGGAAGTGCCGCGCGCGTCTGAACCGAGCCGACTTCACAGCAACACCTTGCAAACTCCCCACTACTTGACAGAGGAGCAGTCGGCGGAGACTCGCCAGTCGGGAGTTGAGTGTTCAGCGGCGACGGAGCACGCGAGAACCATTCTCTCTGAAGAGAAACGGAGGAGTCGCGTTCAACTCTCCTCGAGCGCACTTTCCCAGGCTTCCAGTCCGTTGCACGCGCGGGAGGAGATGAGCGTATTTTGGACCGTTTGGACCGCGTGAGAAGCAGCAGCAGCAGCAGCAACAGCAGCGCGTGGAGCCGAGCTGGATGTAGTGGAGGACAAGCTGCTGGCTGTGGCTGCGGCGCAGCGCGAGCTACACTTTGAGTAAAAGTCGCGAGGAGTGTTTTCTGGCGGGTTTCGTGTGTGTTTTGAGAAGGACAGAAACTGACAGCAGTTTGGGTGGATTTTCCTAAAGTTTCCTGGTCAATAGAGGTTGGGGTTTTCTTCTCATGAAAGCTGCGGGACACCTGGAACCTGAAGTGCTGAGTTTCTGTCAAAACTGACTCATTTAGGTAAGATTTATTATTACTTTTATTACTATTATTATTAGCAGGAGTAGGCTGTTATCATTATTTACTGGTGGACTAGCTGAACACTGCTTCGCCTCGTTGTGTTGGGTTTGTGACAGGTTGTCTCGCTCTGAGCTATTCCGACTCCAACTTGAATTCACGGGATCAAAGCCGCGCAAACGGCGCAGAGGCAGCGGCTCGCTCTCATCGCGGTCCGTGCGCATTTTGCGCGTCATTCTATCCTGATGTCCGCTCGGTTCCGGGGGATTCGGACACCCTTTCTGATTGTGGTTTATGTTTTGCTGGGGGAATTGAGCAGGGTTTCGAACATAACACACATTCGAATGGGTTTTATTCGTTTGTGTTGATCGATTTGAGCTCAAACATTTCTTTTAGTTGTCAAAGTCCCACTTTTGGTTCCAGGGGTGGGGGGAACAAAAATTTTAAAAAATAAACGTGGAAAACGCACGTATGGGGGAATGTGGCTGAAGTTTAATTATGCGGGTTTCGACTCCAATTAGGAGACATCTTTAATTATCTTTGTGTTAAAAGATTGATTTAGCTTCTATTGCATAAATAAATCATGCATTTGTGAAACAGCAAATCCTAGTGATTATTTTCAGAAAGTAGACAGCGCCATGGCATCCTCCACTGGGTGGGTGAAGCTGTCTCCTCTCTGCAGCGGTGACGTCTTCCCGGGCTTCCAGGGAGGACGCCTCCTCCTCCTCCTCCTCTTCCTCCTCCCTGCAGTCCCTCCATTCTCCATTCCTCTTTCATATTCTCCGATTTTCCTTGATCCAATCTAAAGTTTCTCCAGAAAGCTGCAGTTTTTCCATCTCTTACATGTAAGGTTTCTTCTGCCCAGACAGCAACACTAATAAAACAATTTGTTAGAATTTCACCAATAAAGCTGTTGCAACTGTTTGCTCTTATTATGTTTTATTTTATTTTATTTTTTTCTTTTAGCTTAGCAGCTAAAAGACATTTAAAATCGCTCTAGTTTTCAAAACGTTCAGATAGAAGAGTTAAATTCTATTTTTTAAATTGTTTTAATCAATTGAATTAATTTATTTCTCAAAAGTTCTGATTGCTTCTTCTGGGGGGGGGGGGGGAAGGAGCAATAAACAGTATTTGTCATGTTAGGTTAAGTACAAAACTTGCTGAATCAACAGTTTGACAACCTATATTTAACTCTCGATGATTCATGTGCAGAATCGTCTTCCTCGACAGGTTTTTTTTTTTCCAGACATTACGAGCTCAGATCAATCAACAAGTTTCACGGCTGCGCCACAAAGTTGTCCGGATGCTCAGGATCCCTGGTTTCACACTGACTCCCGCTGGATCCCCAATAAGGACCAACGAGAACCTGAGATCCTTATGTTAAAACGTTAAAAAAAAAAAAAAACAGAGAGAGATTTTTAAAAAATGGGTTTGATAGAGGTCTAAAATGTAACTAGAGCAGTACTAGTTCTGTTGCAGTTTGCATTTAAATCAGTTTGAGTCAACATTTCTGGGTAGAGTTTGTAAGTTTAACAGCAAAAAGAAAAAAAACAAAAAGTGCTTAAACGAGGGTATGACCAATTTCTAAAGAGCTTCTTTCCCGTGCAGATTAGTTCAATTCTGACCGGTTTTGATCACTCTTCCCATCTGGTTTTTAATGGCATGTTTAAGAAGAATGTGTTGGTCATTAGGGAATAAAATGTTACTGAAACAGTGGTGAACGTATTAAATCTGTGGCAGTCGCAGCTAAACTGTGCCGTTCATTGGCAGCGGCTCAGTTTGCCAAACAGTTTGACTTAAAAAGCTGGATGCAAGCTGAGATTTGTGCTTCGGCGCAAAACTTTCTCAATCGTAAGTTAACTTTTCCAAAAGTTAATACTTGCAACCCAATGTGAGCGGAATGAATTCGACTGAAATCCCGATCAGGCTTTCTTATCAAAATAAACCTCGGCCCCTGCTGAACGTTATCTACAAACTGAAATTCAGTGGCTTCAAAAATCAGTTTTTATAGTGCAGGCTTCAGGACCGGGTGGTTCTGACCACTCGGTCTGGTTCACGGTCCTGGCGAAGCCCAGAAGAATCTATAAGAGACGTGGATGCTGCAGCTGGAACGGATAACTGACTCTGTAAATGAAGTTCACGTATCGACCCGAGGAATGCCGCCCACCGGTTTACTCAGACACATTTCGCTTCCAAATGTGAGACTAATTGCCTCTTTTTGTTGCCGGGATCGCTTTCAGTCACTCATTTAGCTCGTGGTAATGGCGCTTCATTGTTTCTTCCTTTCTATTTATGAATTAGATGGCTTCAATGTTTCTTATTCGTAGAAGGAAAACGGCTGGCATCTGTCATTTTTGCACACTAAACCCAAGAGCTGTGACACAATTTCAGCAATTTTATTAAACTGACACCTTATAATATATTTGTATCTTTTTATAGTACAGCTACAAATTCTATGTATTTTTTTATCTGGATTCTAAGTGGCAGAGCATCACAAAGCGGTAAATATTTGTGAAGTAGAAGGAAAATAAAATCAAAATAAAAAAATATCAAAATCTGAAAAGTGTGTAGTGCATTTGGATTCTTGTGCAGCCTTTGCAAAATAGCTCAAGTTCATGGATAGCTTCTGTAAACACTGGTTTCTAATTCTTGTCACAGGTTTTCGGTAGGTGTTAGGTTCGGCCTTTGATTAGGCCATTGTAAACATGTGTGTTTAAATCTCCTGGGATTGGTCAGTGTTCAGCTCTGTTCCTCTTCTGATCAGCTGAAACAAATCGGCCCCACAGCATGATGCTGCCTCTACCATTTCTCAGTATCGTTTCAGGGTGCGTTTTCCAGCACTTAAGTTTTGCAACTAAATTCGGATTGATGAGAAATATAAATATGGTCACCTTCGTAAAGTACTGGGCAGAGTCATTTGTTGCTAAAAGACGAGTTACACAAAAACAAAAACAAAAAAATCACTTTTGTCAAAAAAACAAAAATGGCTTGGAACATTATTTTAGTAAAGTGACAACATGACTGCGTGTACAGGTGTGTGCGGGCGTGTGTGTGTGTGAGGCAGCATAGTTTATAGGAGTGTTTACTGAGCCGCTGTGATTTAGTTAGTTGACGTCTTGTTCATTCTTCAGTGTGTGTGAACGTGTAAAGTTGTGTCAGCCTGAGGTGAACCTGACTCTCCTCAGTCGGAGGTCTCTGTGCAGCCTGAACACACACACACACACACACTCACACACACACACGCACTCTTCCCCTGCCTCTCAGCTGATCAATATCTCTTGTCGCTGAAGCCTGGCGCTCTGATGTGGAGCTGTCTGAGTGGTTGGCGAGGCGACAGGTCAGGAAGGCGAGTGTTCATGACAGAAAGCAGTTCTGATGTTCTGATGTGAGGCTGATTCTTGTCTTTTTGGAACCTCGAAGCTCCACTTTCACTCCAAACACCTCTTCAGCTGATGACTGCTGCCCGACTATTGGGTTTTCCTCCTGCTCTGGAGAAGTGTGACTCTGTTGAATTGATCCGCATTAAAGAGGAGGAAGAGGAGGAGGAGGCGGTGGTGGTGGTGACGTTGTGCTGAACTGTTCTCAGAGCCCCTTTTCTGCCCTTGAGCTTTAACAGTGTGAAAATAGTTCTGCATGATTAATTTCCATGTTTTATTCACCGCTCTGGTTCTGTTTTTCTTTCCACGCTTTAAGACAATAGTAGCATAACAACTGCTTTTGAACTCCTCACTGAGATCTAGTTTCAATAGAAGTTGATGAGTTTATCAGTAAAGATGCACCAATCAGGCCAGTACGGATTTTTGATTTATTTATTTTTTAAAAAATTTTTCAAAGTTTGGTGGTTTTTCTACCATATTTCACATGCTGCACTTTCTTTTAAAAGAGGATTGATTTATTAAATAGGGGAAAGAAAATTACTATTTTAAAAAAAAATTCTTTTTACATTTGACCTGCCGGTCAAAGGTCAGAGCTGAGAAAGAAAAAGCCAGCTCTGTCCGGTTGTTGCGTCTCTGTTACAGTTCCCCTGTAGTCAAAAGACGACTTAAAGCAGCCGCTCCTCTTCCAGGGAATGATGATTTGTCTCAACTTAACGCCATCTGTCATGCGCAACACTTGCTTTCTTCTCCACGTCTTCATCTAAACTACCTCCATTCGTCAATCAGAGCTGTTACTGTCTCACATGGCTGAGAGGCTGCCATGCAACTTGTCCAAACAGATCTCTGAAGTCAAGGCGAATGTATATGTAAAGGAAAGCTGGGATTATTCAATTTTTATTATTATTGCAGCATGGATGTTTCTGTGCTTGCCAAAGCGAACAAAAGCAGCGGCGTTCGGTGGCGTACACGGGGTCTTATCGCAAACCGACGATGGGCTTTGAGGGGAGAAGAAGAGGCATGGAGAATATGAAAGGCTGCGGGATGTGCAAGCATGAAAGGTGCAGTGCTTAGATTAGGACAGTGTGTGCGTGTTCGTGTGTGTGTGTCTTAAGTGGTCTAAGTTGGTGTTTTCTGTGCGGAAAACTGATAAGGTGCAACCAAAGTCTCTGAGTTTGTGCTGAGTAAGGAATGTGTCACGGTTCCTCCGCAGGGAAAGGAAAACAGCGCGGTTAGGAGGAAAGACAACACAAGCTTTTTTCTGGACTGTGTGTGTGTCAAACACACCTGCGTGTGCGCACCAAAGTATTGGTGTGTCTTTATGAGACTTTGTGGCTTTTTTTGCTGATTTAAGTGATGCTCCGTAGAGAGGTTGTTGTCTGTTTTTAACAAATACAAAACCAATTCCAGCACCTTGTAAAAAGTTTTCACATCTCTGGACCTTCTCCGTTGGAGCTCATAATCGTGAAGTGGGAGGAAAACAATTCAGGGTTTTCTTCTAGCTTTGGACTTTGACTGAGCCATTCTGAGCTGTTCACATGTTTCAATCCAAAGCATTAAATCCAGTTTATCTCTGGCTGGAAGGTGAATTTCCTCCTGGTCTCAGTCTTTTGTAAGTTTTCCTCCGTTCAGCTTTTGTGGTGGAAGCCAAGCATCCCCACAGCATTATGCTGCTGCCACCATGTTTCACAGTGTGGTCAAACACAGCATTTTCATAAGCCAAAGAGTAACATTTGGATTCAGTCTGATCAGACCACTTTCTTTCATGTGTCTGTTTGTTCTTCTACATAGCAAAAAGGAAACTGCTTTAAAAAGTTTCCTGTTTCAAGGGAACAATTTCATTTCCTATTTAAAGATACTTTTAAATAGGTCTTCTTCATTCCTTCCTTTAAAAGTAGTTTTCATTTTGCTATTCTTCATGATGTGGAAAACTTTAAATAAATATTCTATTCTATGTTTGCAAAGCACTTAAACAGTGATGTCGCGCTGATAAAACGAAATTAGGAATGCGCAATATTAGTATTGGTATTGGCTGATTTATTTGAGGGAATTTTTTTTTTTAATACATTGGTATCGGCTTGATAAGTAAAACTGGACTAATATTAATTACCCATATTTATTGATATCTTGTTGCTGTTTGTATTTCTGGAGGAGGAGCAGAAAGGATTGGTCAATACAACCAAAACAAACGCACAAGTTTAGCGCTAGCGGGAGGAATGTCTTGTTTTTTGTTGTTGTTGTTTTTTTGTTTTTTTTTACCAAAGCCATCAGAGAAAACCTAAAACTGCTCAAATCTGGCGCCACTCTATTTTCATTAACATTTTGCGAAGAAGGAAGTTGTGCTCATGTCTGTTTCTGAGGTATTCATGTTGTTTCCTCCAGTTGTTCTTGCTGCAGCACCACCACAGGCGAGGAGGGGAACAGGGTTTTTAAAAGGTTTGGTTGGTTTGACATAGCACAGCGTGAAAAATGGTCCCCAATCAAACAGAGTCTACCGGAGCATTAGGTGAGAAGCAGCCCAGCCTAGCAAAATATTTCGCCGTTAACTTGGAAACCGTCTTGAATGAAACTGCAACACATATTTCAATCATGCAGAAAATAAATGTTTTCTCATTTTTAACACAACAGACTAAAACACCTCTTTTCTGCACCTGCAGTCTTGTCATAAAACATGTGAGAACCAGGAGTCTAGAGCGTTCCAAGCATGGAGGGAGACCAGCTAAGGTTAAAGTTACCAGTGGTAGTAAGACTGCTCGGACTGGGCGGTTTGTACTTTGCTTTTTTTGGGCACTTCACTCAGAGCGTTCTGTACATTCCAGCCTCTCCCCGCTTAGACAAACAGAGGGCAGAGCTCTTCATCATCCCGTTCTGTACCTGCCGTGTCTCTGCCTCCCTCCTGCTTATCACACTTTACTCACTCTGACTTCTAAACTTGGGTATTCCTGCTGGACGAGCCACAGGTTCTCATCAATCAGCTGCCAGACCACAGAGAGGAATTTCCCCCAAGCAGGAGCAGAGTCCTGCGAAAGGTTATATAGCTCCAAAAATACACAAATCTGCTCTATTAGCGCAGTTTGAAGATGACTTAATAAACTCGTTTTGTAGGTTTTGGGATTTTTGGCACACAGCTTTTTTTTTCCTGAGTCAAATCTTTGCTAACCCACCTCAGCAGTCAGAAGTGCCGCAAGAGCAAAACAGCAAGGAGGGATTTCCACTCTAATCTTGAAAATCTGTACAGAATGTTATGTCAAAATATTGGATGGTGCGTACAGAGCCCGCGGCGTTTCTCCAGCTTTTGGTTCGAAGTGATGTTGATTTCTCTCGCAACGAACACCCAGACGTCTAAACGGCTTGATTTTCTGATTCCATGTTTGTTGTTTTTTTTTTTTTTCCTTTTTTTTTTAAAGGTCGGAGGCGGGAAGTGGTCGGGCCCTCCGTTGTCTGCGGCCGGCGTTCAGCGAGACAGCATGTGGATGGTGGAGGATGGGCCCTGAGTTGGAGTCGGTCCCTGCTGCTCTGCGTCGGGCCCCTCCGTCCAGAGGAATGACGGCTCTGTGGTGCTCCCTCTGGCTCTCCCTCCTGCTGCCGCTCTGCGTCTCACCGGCCAGGCTGCCCACCGCTCAGCCCACAGGTAGGATGTGGGGCCCCGCCCTCTGTTATCTCTGATGGAGCTGTTTGAGAAGACAAGCATAAAAACACAAATCTACATTTTAGCTGCTGCTTTTGCTAAGATGAGTGGCTTGTCTGAGGTCAGGGTTTCCCCTAGAAAACTTGCTAAGCCACCATGTTGTTGTGTTAACATTAAAAGTTGGATGGAAACATATATGCTCTCAGTCTCACTGCACACTCAGGGCAAACCTCTAGAAGTTGCACTTTTGCAGATTTGCGTTGAGCAAGCCAAGCAAGTGCTGAGGCTTTTATTCTTGTTACTGGTTACTGGCACGTAAATAAAAAAAAACTTTTCAAACACACAATTGCTTAGCCTGGTGGGGCATGTAAAGCCTGGTGGCCTGCCAGGCTCATAATACACTGGGTAAAACATGTAGTTGTTGAGGTTTTCCACTTTTTGTCACGTCACAACCACAAATTTCAGTGCAGTTTATTTGTCCCCGTGGTGAAACATGGTGGTGGCAGCATCATGTTGTGAGTATGAAGCCAGGTGAAAACAATTGTCAAGTTGATGTAAAACTATTTAAGAATCTGTGACTAGTCATCCGTCTGAGTCAGAGCAGCTGATCGATGTAAAAAACAACATACAACAAGAGGTTAAAAAAATCAATCAAGCACATTAACAATAGACAAAGTAAAGGTTGAAAATTTTAAATGTAGTCAATGAATAGAATAAAAAAATTAAGAATAGGCAACTTCAAATAAGAAGCTTTTTAACCTTGTTTTAAATAAACTCAAGATAGGGGCAGTCTGACAATGAGCAGGAAGTTTATTCCAGAGCGCTGGAGCATAAAAACTAAAAGCTGCTTCACTATGTTTAGTTCTGACACTCGGAATAGTTAGTAGGTTTGATTCTGATGATCTTAAAGGTCTGAGTGGTATATAGGGTTGAAGAAGATCAGAAATGTAGTCTGGGTTTCTATTATGAAGTGCTTTGTAAACTACTAAGGAGATTTTAAATTCTATTCTTTGTAGTAGAACATTTCCACACCGATGAACAGCTTTACTTCAGTTCATCCTGTAGCATGGCTTTTTTTTTTTTTTTTGACAGTTCAATTTGACAAATTGGGCTAAAAATCAAGAGGTTTCCAGGGCTGAAACGATTAATCTGATTAATTGTGATAAATTGGTTATTGGAATAATCATCACCTAATTTAGAAGTCGATTTATAGTTAACTGGAGTATACGGACTCAAAGAAAGTCAATTTGCTTAAAGAACAACACACTCTGAGCACCAAACAAGCCAAAAGTGTAACAAACACTTCAGGCAATGGAATATTTATTTTCTTATTTTAAAAAAATAATTATCCGTTTATCCGCATCTTTCAATATATTTATATTTTATAAAAAAGCTTAAATCGTTAAATGAATGATTAATGATTCATCATGAGAAATCAAATATTCCATTGATTATCTTAATGAGATAAATAATGGTTGTTTGCAGTGATTAGTCCGTTCTTATAATACGTTTCTTGATTGTTTAATGTGACAAAAGGGGGACACTCACAGAGGTGTGAATACTTTGCAGCCATTCTAAATGTTCTGTTTTTGGACACTTCACACTGAGCAGCTTCTTCATCCCCGTCACATCTCAGCGCTCCGCTAACTTCAAATAAACAAAAATGTTTCAGAAGACATTTATTGTTTATGTAAATGTGTTCTTCTTTTTGATTCCCCCAGCGGGATTTAATTGGACTGTTTTTGGTTTGCTGAGCTCAGTGTGATTTCTCTCTACTTTTTTTTTTTCCCCCTCTTTGTTCTGGAGGCGCAGACATGCCCAGAGATCAATCCAAAGTAAACGTCAACTGTGTTTTCTTTAATCTCTCCATATTGCGCAAAAAAACCCCAAACAGAGCGCTGTAATCTTTTTTTTTTTTCTTTTTTTTTTTTTTCCTGAGGCATTAGCCAAGAGTTATTTTTTCCCCGCACCCCCTATCCCCTCTCTCTCACTCTCTCTTCTCTTTATTTTCTTCTCTTTAAGTCAAAAGCCATTTGAAGCGATCTTTTGACACTTTTCACATGCTGCAGTTGCATTAAGAAAGATGAGGGCTTGTGTGTTTTTTCTGGAGAGGATCCAGATTTGTCTTTGCCACTTTGTCCGTGTGTGTGTAAGAACACGTCAGGGCTATCTTCCAGATAACGCGGCCCACAGGAGGGGACGTGGATTGCACCTAATATGCTCTCATAATGTGTGTGTGTGTGTTTACGGAGTGAAAATCCTGACAGAGCGAGGTTTAGTAATATGATGTCATCTGAGGAATTCCATCACTACAAATGAAACGAGTGAAAAAGCTGCTTGGGGCCTCTGACCTCATGTTCAGCCCCAATGATACGACAGAGCTGCGGTGATTCTGTGCATCTGCTGGTAAATCACGTTTGGGCGTGGTTTTGTTTCTGCTTTAGCATTTTTTTACTTATTTATTTTTTTAACTGCTTCATATATTTGCAGAAACGCAGCAGGGACTCTGAGAGGTAGTCTCACGTTGCTGATGGTGTGATGGTTCGCTTGACCTGATATGGATGAAAGTGTGTTTTCTGATGAAATGACGGGACTTTATCTCACCATCAGTGTCTCTATTATTGGTTACTTTCGATTTGGTTGAAATGAAAGACACGGCCTGCATCGAAGATGCAGACAACTGTAAATAAGCAGTGGATCACAAAGGAGCCCTTTTAGAGATACTGCACTGTGGCAATAAAGTTTTAGCTTAGAAATGAAAGCAACTTTTACAATAACACTTTGACCTTTTTCTGACTCCAAATCTATTCATTAAAACATTTGCCTAACTGTGAGTTTCTTCAGAGAGCATATTTTAAATATTTGACAGAAAATGTAGCTTGAGAAGCTGATAAACCTAAAGGCAGCACACCTTGATACACCAGAGGCTGCCGTTTGTAAAGCAGCCAATCCAGGAGCACCATTCATTTTCCTCGCCACTGATTGGCTGTGCCCCCAGGAGCAGAAACAAGGAAGACTGAGGATGTTAGCTTTTGCTGGACTGCAAAAGCTAATTGCCACTGAGTGTAGAAATGTGTATGAAGAAAGAGGCAAACAGTTAATTGGCTTACAATTTAATGTTGATTAAAGGCTTATTTGATCATAATTAGTTCCAACTGATTAACTAATAACGTCTGTTCGACGTTATTTTAACATAGTTTTGCAGCCATCCTTAAGCGCAACCAGTCCATACAGAAATAAAGATGGCGGTGCCATACCAGAACAGGAAAGTAACTGTTCAAACAAAGTCCAGTTTGGGATGTTAAGTCCGCTTTGTGTTCTGTTTTAAAATATAAATACTCAACAAGTTATTTTTTTCTTTTCCTATTCAGTAACCTAAGAGATTCCTGTTTTGTTATATTTTATAAATATGTCTTACGTTTAATCATGTGGGGGGGAAAAAAACCACAATTTATTGTTTATTCAGTCAGTATTTAATACAACTTACACAAAACAATGTTTTTTTCTGCATAATGAAAAATTTTGCCTGTCGGGTTATAAAAAGACAGCCGTCCTTCGTGATACAAGAGAAAACTCAGCTTTTTGAGAAAATTGCAGCTGATCAGTTAATCGTAAGTCAATTGGTAAGATCAGTCAACTTTTGATTAACTCATTAATCGATAGCTAGTATTAAGGAATATTGTGGGTACGCTATTAAAATAGGCAGCTATGTGTTTTTAGAAGAGGCCTCAAGTAGGGCTGGGCAACATGGCTTAAAAAATAAAATCTCGGATTTCTTTCAGAGATGTCCGATTCCCTTTTCTTAGAAATTACAAATGACAGAAAATGTCTCTTCTATGAATTGACTTGAATTTAAAATCCAAATAAGTAGAAGTTGGAAAACACGCTTTGCAATAGATTAGAAAACTATTTCAGGAATCAATTAATCGCGATAAATCACAATTAATCCTGGTTAATCACAATTATGTTTAATTCAATAAACTGTTTTAGTCTTGATTCACTTTACTTTAAAACTATACTTTGTGGCTATTTTAATGATAACTGGAAGTGAACTCCAAGTGAATCATCCAGCTGCAACATTGGCACACCTTTCTGCATGTCATGGAGAGGCTGGGATCCCCCCAGCCCCCTGCCCAGTACGCATGTCCAGCCCGTGGCCCGTCTCCCTGTCGGCCTTTTGTCCTCCCGCAGAGTTCCACGAGTCCACAGATGGACCAGCAGTGGGGGCAAAACGACTGTCATTTACTGGCAGATGGCATGACTTCCCCTCAACCACAACAGCCCTGAGCTGGGAAGTTCCTTTAGCTTTATGCTAACAATCTGTGACTGTGTGTGTGTTGCAGTGTGTGAGGAGGTGAATGGTAGATGGATATGTGTGTGTGATGAGTAGTAATCAGAAGGTGCTGAAACGTTGTTGAAAGCTTACAGGTTATAATAATTAACCTAAAGGTGTGAGGCTGCTAGCTATCTGCACAACAGCTGTATTAATGCATTCTTATGAATTTGCCCACGTTTTGCGTTGTTTATGTATGTGACCACTGAGTGTGGGTGATGAATGCTTTTGACTTGGAAAAAAAAATCTCTCCCTGCTATTTCTGCTTAAAAAAAAAACCTCTAATGGTCGCCTTTCACTTATGGAAGATTTTAAATATAAAACCTGCAATTATTCCAATGGAGGGTTTATTCCATCGAAGGCCCTGAAAGCATGTAATTTCATTTATAAAAAAAGAAAGAAAAAAACTCACCCAAAGAACAGAACTACCCATTAAAAAATAATCATGAAACGAGCTTTAAAAAGGCTTCTAGAGTAATTTCCAGACCTATTCCCTGCTTTTTATGTGTGCATTAGTAAAGCGAGGCGGTCCTGTGGTCTGTCTGTGAGTGAGTGTGACGTGCAGTCCCGTTGTTTCCATTAAGTCTGTGCCGTTGTTTATTTCTCCAAAGGCTGGTGGCATTCCCCAAATGTTGGAAAAGAAGGAGAAAGTAGCGTTTTGGAAAGCCGGGTGAATTGATGCTGGAGATTAATGACAAAGAGCAGAGGGTGAATGTCTGTGCGGGTCATTATCCCACCTTTAATCACTGACCACACACACTCGTGCACACACACCTCCTGCCGGTGGCTTTTTGTGGTTGTCATGTGAGATTTTGTCACATTAAGG
The DNA here is from genome assembly GCA_010277075.1 of Poeciliopsis retropinna. Taxonomy (NCBI): domain Eukaryota; kingdom Metazoa; phylum Chordata; class Actinopteri; order Cyprinodontiformes; family Poeciliidae; genus Poeciliopsis; species Poeciliopsis retropinna. Next base: position 6,699,891 of record VMRM01000028.1, read on the forward strand.
CCACAAACCATGACATATTCCATTTGCATTTCGTGTGTAATTGTAAAAGGAACCAAATGTTGTTCCTGTATAATAGTGAGTTAAAACTTCTTAAGATTCTCCACTGAGTTTCTTGTCTTTCCCAGATATTCTCAGGTGTTCTGAATAAAATCACACATTTCTTTTGTCTAGCAATGTGACGTAACGCCCTCCATCTTCCTGCTGGAAAAAGTTGTTTACTGACGACGACTATCGTTGGTTCTAGCTGTCAAGTTGTCAAGATAATGCGGTGAATCTTAAATCTATGTGTGATATATAAAAGAAAAAGGGATGCAGTGCTTTACTACTCATTGTCAAACACTACAAACACTAGATAACAAGGTCCAAAGGGATCACTGTAACATGCAGCGTATCTATAGGCCTGCAGTCCCTGAAGCTGCATTAACAAATCACCTACACTGGAGCATACTTTTAAAATAAATTAACTATAAATATAATCAACAATTAAATAAATACATTTACCTTGAAGCATCTCCAAATGATGGATATTTTTACTCCCTCCCACCATCTCACTTCTCTTTTCTTCTTCTTTTGTTTTTTTGTTGTTTATTTACGTATTGGACTACTTGTCACTGGTATTTTTTTGTTTTAGTACTCCACCCTGGTTTGAACCTGACAAATCTGCTGGTATTAAAGTGAAGGCAGCCGAATTCCTGACTCAGACGGAGACGTGTGTGAGATCTGTGACGCCTCTAAACACAGTCAATGTCAGCAGGGGCTGCTTGGGTCAACAAGAAATTTGTTTCGATTTGTTTTGACACATGCATGCAGTAATTCCCATTTTTTTTCTTCCTCTTCTCTGTCAAATTTCATTTGGGCTGCATATCTTATTCTCCTCTGTCCAGCACATGAACATGCACAATCTTACCGGTGGAAAGCTTCTCCTGCGCTCGCAAAGTCTTTGATGATCACAGTGTTTTCTTGAAGGCATTGTGTGCGTGCGTGTGTGTGTGTTTGTGTAAGTATGATTGTGTGCGTGGGTCTCAGAATAGCTGACAGCTTATGCAGAAAGCAGTTTTTTCTGAAGAATTTCAGTGAAGACATGATTCTGCCCTTTAGCTCACAATAAGAAAGGTTTGATGTATTTTCCCATCATCTTGTTCTGAGACAAAACCTGAGGAGAAACACCTCAGCATTATGGCATTCACATAGACATAAAGCTGCATTATGTAGCTATTTTCAAAAAATATATACATTTTTTGACATATTTGCTCTAATCATCACTGTCAATGTGAAAAAAGTCAAGCTCCTCCCTGAGCTGCTACAGCAATATGAATAAGTGCACCGCTCCCAGTCAAAAAGAACCAATCGGAGCCTTTGCAGGAAAACTGTTTATCTGCCGACATCGGTGGCCATGCTAACTAGATTTGACATTCATGACAGGCTCCGCTGCGGAGAGAAGCTGTAGCGTAGCAGGGCGGGGGGGATGTGAGCAGTGCGTACACGAGAGTGACTAACAGCGATAAGACCCTCCTCCTGGCTCTGATTGGTTGTGTCTGACCAGATTTCTTCAGACGACAATAATAGCACTGGGAGAATGCAGAGGAGCCTTTGATTTTCATAGATTGTCAAATTGTCAATACATATTGACAGTTTTAACAAGTAAAAAAGAACATTTTTTTTACTTATGTTTTTACAAAAGCATGTAATAAAAGCTACAATCCACAGCTTCAGTATTCCACTCCTTTAGTTTTTACATCAAAACTCATCATGAGTAAATTAGGTATAGCAAGTTTGACTAGAAACCAAACCAACAAATCTTGTTTTTTTTTTAAGCCAGCTGGCCAGTAGTGTGCAGCCGTTCAGCCCTCTTCAATGAAACAAAAATGAAAACATGACAAGGAATATCTGTTCTTTTTTTTTTTTATTTGGGCTAGAGGGACTCCTCTCTCCCTTCCAGTTTGCATGTGTCGGGTTATTTTCCAGAATATCATCACGCGTGTTCGTACGGTGAAGCGCCCGACCTCACTGACCTGTAATCATCCCATTACACGCGCCGTGTGTGGGCTCAACAAGAGCCACGAGGAACCGGGCCGTTCATCACAACCCGGGCTTGATGGCGCTGCAAGCGGTTCCTCCTCTGCAGCAGAGACACGATGATGCACATTTCCCTGGCAACGTTATCAGGAAATCTTTTGGCAAGCGTGGGAAGCATACAGGTCAAACAAGCTTTAGAGAGAGCGCTGATTTCTGCAACAATGGCTGCTTTGTGTCGACTCTGTGATGCAAATAATCCAGTAGACACCCAAGACAGTTTTTTTTTTTCTAGTAAAGGAATTAAACGCTGAACACTGCTTCCGTTTAGTACGGCATCACAGAAGTTCTTACGATAGAATAGTCATGCAGTAAATCTTTTTTTTAATATATATTTTTTAAAAATATTTAAAAAACCGTTAGTTTAGTTTTACATCCATCAGAGAAATTGAAATATGGCAGAAGAATCATCTGAGCAAATACAAAACGCAGCTTTCTAGTAGCGCTGGGTGATAAATTGATTTTGAGGTATTCATGCCGTTTCCTTCAGTGAAATGTGCTGCAGCGCCACCACAGGCGAGGAGGGGAGCAGGTTTTCAAATGGTTTGTTGTGTTTTTGCTCAGTGCAAAAGAGAACAAAACCAGCTAAAAATGGAACAAATGTTGCAGTTTTAGTCCCCAGTTGATTTGAGTCTACCTGACTATCAGGTGTTCAGTTTTGTAAAGTCTTTCAAATGTCCACTTAGGTAAAACTTTCTGAAAAGGGAGCTGTCAGCTGCAGATCAACGGGTCACTGTCACGCCGACCCCACCGCTGCTGTCACCAATCTGACTATTATTATTATACCTCATTAATGCCCTTTGAAATCCTCTGTGAGAAGAATTGCATGAATTATGGATGAAAAGACAGGTCTGTGTGTCTGGCCCCTGCCATCTTCATGTTGCGGTGTGTTTCTCTCTACGTTCTCAGCACATATATGTGGGGATATTAAATAAAAATCGCATTGTAAGCCCTAGATCTTCGCAGGAATCTGCTTACTCCCTGTTTTCTTTTTCTCTCTTTCTCTTTTTTTGTGGAAATGTTTTGAAGTTTCCATCAGCTTTCTCGTAGCTGCATGTACCGTGTTACATCGTAATGATGTCTCTGAGGCATATACACACTCTTCTCTGTTTCATACACACCTGTACATGCCCTCTGTTCTACCCCTGGCTGCGGTTCAGGGCAGTTCTCGGCCCACAGGCTGACAGCGGTGTTGACATACGGTGGGTTTTTAATTACAAATCTCCCCCTTAAGGCAATTGTTGAGATACTTAACAGATCAAGCAGACAACACGGGGGAACAGAAGGCCTCGTTGTGTCGTATCAGACTGCTATTTTTTTTTTTTTTTTTAGCCGCTGAAACTGGAGGTAAATGTGGCTCTTTCAGCTTTGCCTTCTTTTAAAAATGTTTCCATCTTTCCACCCTCTCTTCATTTGCATCTGTCCCTTGTCATCTAGATTTACTGCCACCGTTTGAGCTGCATGTTCTTCAATAAACTGGATTTGCAGTTGCAAAATGCAGCCAGTATACCTTCTGCATGTTCAAACCTGCTGTACATCACATGTTTCCATGCTTCCTCCTACATTCAGTAGAAAAGTGTTTCATTTTCAGATTCATAACATGTCACGTTGTTGTGTCAGCCTGCTTAAAGTTCCCTTTGCTGTATTAATATGTGCCGTCCACTGGGGCTGCACAATTTGCGTCAATTTTGGGTAAAATCTACGTTTTCCTCACGCTTGTTTTTCTCATTAACACCGTCAGTGGCAGTTGCTGTCTTTCATGAAAGGTGGGCGATATGGACTGAAAGTTTTATAACGATATTTTGTGCTAACAGTGACAGTGACCATAAAAACTATTTTATTCTTCTTTTTGAGGTAACTGTATGACTGCGTGTCACAGCAATTATAGCCCCACAAACACAAATAGTGCTCCTGACAAACATTGCTATTTGTAATCCGCTTCTTTCGGACCATACACGTAAAGAAATGTGATTGGTACAAATAAATAAATATTTTTGAAACATTTGTTTTTCATTGATTTTTCTTCATTGAACAAACGGTGAAGAAAATAGTAAAATTATCAAACCCCAACAAATCACACAGTTTTGGGGGGTTTTAACAACCATAACTCAAAATTCTTATATCAAATTTATCACGATAAATGATAAACTATACGATAAGTCCGGCTGCTTCTGGTGCAGTGGGACTCTATCCAACAAGCTCAACGTTTTATTGGTAGAAATGTAACGGTGCTAATATTTGTACATTGCTGTGGGTTCTGTGTGCACTTTAACCAAATAATCTCAGCATTGTTTTTTACCTTAGCGCATGCAAAATTATTATGAGTGGGACTAAATAATCAATACTACAAAGTCTGCCGGTGACATAAAACAAAAAGGAAAAAAAAAAAAAAACTGTGCCCACGACTTGATAACTCTTGGCCACAGCCTGTTTAATTTGTGGCCAAGAATTGTTATAATTAAGCCATTCCCACAAAATAAGAGATATAATCGCGCATTATTAAGTCATTCCCACAGATTGAACGAGTCGTTCCCATGAGTTATTAAGTCGTTTCTCTCATGTCGCCAGAAGGGCTCCGTACAATGCAGCGTTCTGTACCTCAGCGTTAAAAGGTCATTCCAAAACAAAGAGGATTTCCAGCTCTCACAAAACTCTGCCGTTTGAGAACATTAAGGTTTGTCAGAAATGTATTTCATATTCATCCTCCCTCAACTCTCCTTCTTCTTCTTTCCTCTTTCCCATCCTTCTTTGTCTCCTCTTTCCACTCTCACACATCTGCTCCCTGTGCCTTCACCCTTCCCCTTAATATAGTCTAATTAGGTCACCTACTTCTCTCCATCTTTATTTCCTTTCTCTTCCCCCCTTGTCTTCCTCCCTTTTCTTTTTGCAGCGCTTCATCCATCTATCTTTGTTCACAGCTGAAACGATCCAGCGGCTTGTGCTCGCACCCTCATGTGTGCTTCTGTTTAACGCTCCCTCACATCCAGCAACAGCTGACACATCTAATATTGAAACCAAATTCCCTCCCTCGGCCTCCCCCCTCAGTATTCCCTTATGTTATTTTGCCAGGAGAGCTAAAATAATAAACCCTTGTACCGTCTGCAGAGTGTAATGGAAGCCTTCTTCACCCTGGAAAGAAGAGAGAGACGTGGAGTTGTGCTGGCTGACAGCGGCGCAGTGACAGTAGAGCTGACTGGATTTTTTTCTTCCTTTTTTTTTTTTTTTTCTCTTTTTAAATATCCGTCATCAAATGTGTGTTTTTTTTGTGTTTTTTTTTCTATTCGAGAACTGTTATTTTTGAATGCGGCATTTGGTAATGGGCTACATTTTTTCCTAATGTGACAGATTTCTCCTCGTGCGCCGTCCTGTTTGGTGTGTATCGCTGAAAAACGAAATCAGAACGAGCTAAGAGCTTGTTTTTCTAATTCACAAAGCTTGCTTCAGATTGGAGAAGCACTCAGGGCTCTTAAGATAAAGGCCATTGCTGGCTTTTATCTGGAAGGAGCAACTTTAACATCTGTGATAGAGCTGGTTTGGCACTCTGGCACTCTGCTGATAAAGTGGGCTACAACTGACAAGAACCATGAAACCGGAGAGCGCTAATGCTACATTCAAACTGCAGGTCTTGATGCTCAAAATGCAATTTTCGTTTTGTTTGCATTGTCACACATACGACCAATTAACCGATTTCTGTGCGAACGATTTACGACCCTAAAGCGACACTGTGCAGAACGTTGGCGTCACACAGCAGCGCTCTGTTTGCAGAAATAATGGTGGTCACCGTCTTTCTACTTTTACCATCCGATGTTTATTTCATCACTAATGTTTGAACAAAATGCCTGTAGTTCTTTAATGACTAAATGCATTAAATGTGTACATTGAATTGTACTTTTCAAAAAAAAATAATCGCCTGTTCTTGAGTACATTTTCTCCTAATGCTCAGCTGCAGAAAGAACAAACTGTTTAATTGAAAACGTTTTGCTCAATGGCGCTGCAGAATGAGGAAGTAACTGAACATATTGAAGCCTGAGGTCTTTGGAAAGTCTCATTATTTTCTGACAGTACTGTAGTAGGACACAGTACAACAATCCTACACAACATCAATTTAATGTGACAGACAAACACATTGTATGCATAATTATGAAATGGAAACAAGATAATAATTAGGTTTTTCTTGTTTTAATGAAGATCAGAAAAGTGAGGAGTGTCGTTGTAAAAGCCAGCCCAGAACTAATACTATGTGGAATCATTAGTTGATGCAGTTGCAGCTTTGTATGTGTACTGGCCAAAACGTTTGTCGATTCCTCTTAGTATAATAGCTCAAGTTCAGTGAGGCTGGATGAAGAATATTTCTAGTTCTGCCACATCAACCAAATTGGATTTAGGTCTGGAAACATTCGAGAGACATTCTGTTTTATTATTTGTTTGTATTTATTTTTAAACAAAGATAAATAAGAGTTCATGTTTTGAACTTTATTAAGCATATCATATTCGCGGTTAGTGTGTACCCCATTGTAAATGTAAATTATTAGCAAAGGCTTTGATATATTTGGACTTATTTCCCTCTGCACACGTCCTTACGTACTGGAGGTGGACTCGAGGTGGATGTCTGTTGGAGAGTGTCACACAAACTGCTAGGTGGGAAACGGTGTTAACATCAGAATATTTTGTATGCAACACTGAACTGATAAGCTTGAGAGTCGGTGCAACTAGTGGCAACTGCTAATCCTGCCTGGCACTTGTGCTTCACTGAAAGGTGGCTGACCTGCTGAAGAAGAAATGGGGCTAGGCGCCCAACTAGGTTGTCAAACTTACTAATATTTATTTGGACTGTGGGAAATGAAGGAATTTGTCACAAGAAATGTAGGCAATCAGTGTGCTCAACTATGGAATCTGAACTGTCTACAGACAGAGAAAGCGGCTCAGAGACTAGGCACACTACACCCGAGTATGTGGGAGTCTTAAGACTGCCAACATTTCCAAGTATGGCAATACTTCCAGATGGAAGAACAAACAAATTTCATTTTAGTTGTTTAGCCTTCCTACTGTCATTTTCATTTTTTACTCAATCTGAATACAAACATCAACATCTCGTAGAAAATTGTTTCTGCACCTTATACATTTCTTCACTCAGTAAACATCTGCCAACACCACTGTTGTTTTGATCGTGACATGGTAGCCTTTACTTATTACGCGTTGCCTGATTGACGAAAGGATGAGATTTTTGAGTTTCCAACAAGATGTTCGCCAGTGACTTCGTTTCTTTTGCTGCTTTTGATTTTGTTGTCTCTTTTGGTCAGTAACTCAGAGGATATTTAGGCCTTTAGAGATTTCTGTCAAAGCCATACAGCATCATGCACAAACATGTTTTCAAAACAAGCTAAAAGAAAAAAAAAAAGTACTACATTTGTTCTGTCAATAACGTGTGCTTCATATTTATTTTACAGTTTACAAATATGTAACCTAGATATGGAGAAGTTGTGGATTTCTAACGGTAACCACATTGTTCCCACAGAGACGAAACACTAGGCTTAATATAAATGAGAACTTCCAGCAGTATATTTAGATGCTTTTAGCTTTTATTCAGATTGATAAAAAGCAGGTGACAGGTCAATAAAATCTGTTGTTCCTGACAGATTAATTAACTAAAGGCTGCAGAGGCTTAACTTCGGTCTTATTGCCAAGATCTCAGAAAGACAGAGTCATTGTTAGAGTCTAGACAATGCCAACTCCAGTCTAGCTTTCAGATTTTAGTTGTGTGTGAGTGTGTGTTACAAGCTCTTCTGGCCACTGATCACACTCCGTAAACCCGTGATCTCTTTCACCTTCCACACAGACGCACACCGCTATCTCTGACGTTATCTATGGGTACTTTAGAAGGTCTCTGTGTGTTTGTGAGGGGGTGGGGGGTCACACTTGGCACCCTGGGAGGTCAGGGCAGGGTTGTAGTTGAGGTCACCAGAGGTCAGAGTTGAACATTTCAATCAACCATCTCCTCATGCTGTGTCAGTGTGTTTGAACGTGGTTTCCATCAGATGCTTTCTGTCTCTGCAGTTCCAGATAAGAGGCCTTTGAATTGTGCTTTGAACTTCGAGATGTTCGTTTCTTTCTTCACAGTTCAGATCACCCAGAGCGCAAATTCTATGCTGGGACCTTTTTAGAGCTCACTTTTATGATCGTTGGACAGTTTTCCAAAAGTTGTCACATAGATTTGGTCAAGGTTGCAAGTTGCTGTCAGGTTTTTTTCCCCCTCCATCGTCTGAAGCTGTAAGTCATTCGACTCTGCCGTTGACATTCCCAGGTCGTCTTGACTTTTGTTTGTGACGCTTGCGCAAATCACTGCCGGCATGCCGTTAAAACCACCTCCGCTCCCAGGACACGAAGCGATCCCGCTGCCTGAACAAGAGGCTCCGCAGTCGTGTCTACTAAAAGCCACCTTGTAATCAGACTGGTTCCTCCATGATGTTGAGTGATTATGTTGTTCGGCAGCCTCTGCCCCACACTCTCTCCACCGACATCTTGGCTCTTATGGGGGGTGGGCTTCTTCTTCCACTTTGTCTGCTGAATTGAAACTAGGCCAGTTCGTCTTCGGAATGACAATTACCACGGGCCAGATCCGCGCCTCGTTCCGAGTCGGGTGGGGAGAGACGATGGGCGATGACGAGGGTCTGAAAGGAGCGAACATGGCTGGTCTCTGCCAAGAAACTCTGGACGTACAGTCGCTTCCGATGCTCGTTAGTGCAGCTGAGCAGAAGTCCAGGCCTGAGTAGGAGTGGAGGGAGGTCTGAGAGGGGGTTGATGCTGGCACAGGCCAGGGCGGGATGTTTAGAGGCAATGTCTATCTTTAACTTGATTTTTGGGGGTTCTTTTGATGAAGCGCCACAGCTTGGTGGAGAGACCCTCCCCCCTTTCCTCCTTCCATCACCCTTCTTCTCTCCTCCTTGATCTCCATCCCTCATCTCTCCCCCAATAGCCCCTTTTGTCTTGGCAGTCTTCTCTAGGTCGGTGTGAGGTTGTCAGGCTGGCCCAGATTAAAGGCATTGTCCAAAGGTATTTACATCCGGCCAAACCATATTAAACAGAGATTAGGGGTTTTCACTGCACATTCAAGAAAGGAGAGGAGAATAGAGGAACGAGTGAAAGAATTGGGAAGCTTTCCAGAGACGAGCAAGATTTACAATTTGAGTAGTTTTTGAAACGGAGGAAGAAAAATGTGGTCTTTATTGATGGCAGGGAGGAGATTGATGTTGTTGGTGGGTGGTGTGGCGAGGGTGGGGGTGAGGGGATGGCTCTACAGATCCTGTTTGAAGGTCATGTGATACTGGCGAGTCTGACGGGTTGCTGAGCGTGCCAAACGGTTGGCAGCCGGTGCCGCGTTTCAGCAGAGGAAGTAGAGGCTAAAGAATCTGTCGGCGGGAGCAGCGAGCAGACGAGCCGCTGCTGCTGGGGACGTCCCAGTCCGTCTATGAGGCTGACACACCTTGGAAGATATTTGTAGTGAATTATGGTTTCTAATAGGCATATAAAACAAAAATAAGATGCACACAAAGACTGGCGAAGGTATTCACACTGCTTGAGCAAATTTAGATTTTCACATTTGGTAGTTTTCTGTTTTGATATAAAGAAGTCAAATTAAGTCCATTTGTTTAGCACCTCTCAGCATCAAGACAGTTCAACATGTTTTACATTATGAAAACATAAGCAGATGTAAATCAAATATATTGATTATATATGTTATATTCTAGGTTTTGTTAATAAATGCAACACTAAACCGGTGGGTTTCTAAAGGAACTTGTTGTTTCAGATGTCTTGTAGTCTTCTGGAAGTTTGTTTCAATGAGAAATTTTAAATTTTATCTTCAAAATGAAAATCTGATTAATGGAAAACTGCAAGTTTGACAAAGTATTCGTCTTCAATCTTCAGGTTTTATCAAGCTTTTGTAATCAGTAGAACCGCATCTTCCAGAGGCTTTTACCGAAGAGATGAGTTCACTGTAGAAAAATCAGCTTCTATTTAATATGTTAAACTGTATTTGCTTGATTTTAGTTTTTATTATTATTATTATTATTATTATTATTATTATTATTATTATTAATATTAATATTATTTCCTGAGCCTGTGAGGACTTTTGACTCAACACTTTTGGCCCACAGCATGACAATACGTTTGGACACCCCCGGCGTAGAGCCTATAGAGTCAGAGACCCCTGATCTGGGATTTAACAGTTTTGCCCATTCTTATCAGCACAAAAAAAAAACAAAACCTCAAGTTGTTATCAGATTGAACTTACACTTCTTTGAAGATCAATTCTCACCTCCTGCCACAGACTCTTAATTGCATTCAGATCTGGGCTTTGATCAGGAGATTCAAACGCATAATTATGCTTTGATTGAAGTTATTTCATCCTTCTAGGTTATATGAAACGTAATGTAAAGGAATTATGACGGCCCTATTGGAAACCTCTCTATACCAAACAGCGCCAGCTGATTAGCTGTAATTCGGATATTTGCAGAACATCCCATGTCTGTTCCATAAGAGGTGAAATATTTGAAGCTCGGCAAGGATTAATGAATCAATACATGCAAATCACATTCATCTGCACTGGGCATATCATCCCCAGTGCCGGCGTCGCACGCACCGGGAGCCACGAGTGATGGCTGACATACAGGGAATCCAGCCTTTTACAGTAGTGGAAGCAATCTAATTACCTGCAACAGGCCATTTGTTGCTGAATTGTCTGCCGCTGCTTTGGGAGCAGCCTGCTCCGCACATGTGGGAAACACGGCCTTGTCGTATGATTAGTTAAATGTAGTGAGGAGGAGGAAAGAAAAAAAAAGGGGGGGATAGCCTGATAAAGATAAATGTCTCTCCGGAGCATCTGGAATCCATCACTTTCAAAGCAGCTTAATCTCTGATATGGCTTTAAATAAGGCATATGCTCCTGCTTTTCTCCCAGGCTCAATCAAAGAACCTGTTAGGAAAGAAGAGGAAGAAGCACATCAGTACCCCTCGTACACACGTCTAAATCTAAAACAATTACAAAGAGAGTTTTTAACTTAACACAGATGTCATTGATAAACATCAAAGCAAGCAAAATGATTTAAAGTGTCAAGGTAAAACCTCAAACTTCAATGTGTTCTATTGGGATTCTATTTGACAGATCAACAGGAAATGAAAATTAGGCACAATTTTCTATATTCATTACAAATAAAAATCTGAAAAATATACTTTGCCAACCTTAATCAATAGTTTATAGAACTATCTCGCGAGACATGATGTTACATTACAAGGGTCTCTACCAGCTCCATCCATCTTCCCATCATGATGCTGCGTCAGTGTTCCTCAAAAACAATAATTAGTGCTTATTGATGTCTTTTAACCACTTTTCCATAAGGAACAGATTTGTAGGCAGAATGAGTTGGTCTGGGCCTCTAGGCTATGTTTGTGCTGAAAGCTCTGCCTGCGTGGTGAATGTGTTGGTAGCTGCTGTGGAAGCATGTGCAGAGAACTGAACATCCTACAATGTTTCATACAGTAAATTTGCGTTTTTGAAGTGGAAGTGAACCCCCGTGGGCTACGAGGAGCGACTTTGTCAATGTGGACGTCGCTTGTGCGTTAGATTTACGGACATACCAGAAACACAATACAAACGTTCCGGCTTGAACTTTAAAAAAGAAAAAAAAAAAAGGGATTAATTGGGTTACAAATTTTACCATGTAAAATTTTTAACGTGTTTAAATCCGTCATTAATTGAAATTAATATGATGAAGTCTCGGCTCAATTAAATATGCAAATAACCATAAGTTGTTAACTTGACCTGATGTGACGCAGTCTATGCTTCTTCCTGTTCCTCCAGAAATCTTTTTTTTACACAATCCTTCAGTGCGTGTGTGAGAGGGTGTGAATGCATAAGAGGGATAAGTTTGGAAATACTTCCCACATAAAGAGGGCTATTTATCCCTAGGGCCGTGGCCTGCCCACTGGCCCCTGGAGAAGTTTGTAGAGGATAAATAAACCTCTTCAGACACACAGAAAAGACGGAGGCTCTGAGCAGCACTTTAACAGACAAACGCACCCCAGTATCTCAGAGACAGACGCACTATTCTGAAGGGCTGTTTGTTATGATATTGCTCTGAAAGGGCCAGAGGGGCCAGAAGGGCACGGGCCCCCTTGATTTATGGAGTGACTGTCCAGCCGGGGCTGTGGAGCCGCGCATACAAAACACAGAAGTACCTCGTTTACAATCGTACGTACACACACATATCTGAACCTACATCCACTACAGCACACACACACACACACAACGAAAACTCAGATCTCACACATTGCTTCCAGCTGGCGTTGGGTTCCGGCGATAGTGCTGCAGCCGCTCTGCTCAAGCAGCTTACACATGCTGCGCCGGACGGCAGAGCAGCGGGAATGTGGAGATGTCGATATGAAGCTGGACGTCACCACAAAGGCAGAACAGGAAGCTTCGCTTAGGCTTTGTTCACCTTTGTTTCTCTATCAGACATCTTTGGCATCGGCCATTTACAGTCTGAACACTGCTAATGGGCTGAAGCTGCGTTTTCAGCACAGCCATAAGTCGCAGATCCAGTGTTTGTCAGGAGAACTTTGGGCTCAGAGAGACTTGAGAGGGATAGTTCCAAATTTATTTATTTAAAGTAAGGTTTCTAAAGATTTTAATAAACAATTTCATCATTTTCTGGTGAGTTTGTAGAAAATTAAAGAGAAAAGAGTGAACCAACAACCTAAACATTCAAGACAGAAGATTCTTCGACCTGATATTAATATCTGTATCAGTCCTGATGTTGTAAAAAAAAAAAAAAAATTCTAGATTAGGTATCGTGGCAATGTGCACAATCCGTAAGGGCAGATCTATTCAGTGTAACTATGCTTTGTGCTCTGAACGTCATGCTTTATTATATTATTTTACATTGTATTGAGAATTCCTAATTGCATTTTCTGAACCATTTTAAAGAAGGTTTGTTGCAGTTTCTTTTTGTCAGCTTCAGTTTCTTTTGTTTAGTTTCCATTGGTTGTTCTACTCCTAATTACACTGCCTGAACAAATTAAAGTTGCTTTTCCAAGTTTGACCATGCTAGTGAATCTGTTGTTGTGTTTCAGTGAGCTGTACTGGTGCAGAGTTAGCAAATAAATTTGTAACAAAGTACATATATGTCCTAAACCTCGGATATTTGTTTTGGTATCGGAAGTGAAGACAGTGGATGGGTTCATCCCAGAAAAAGACCTTACTTCAGAAAATCTGAGCCATCAATTTTAGATGTATAGTTTGATTTTAAACTTTTAAAGTGTATTGCATTGCATTTAGCCACACAAGAGTGTCCGATTCTAATGTATTCTCTTCCATGGATCTCCTCAGTACAAACACAGATGGGCACAGCTGGCCACACAGCTGCAGTTATTTTATTGTTTTTTTCTCATTCCTATAGGGACTGAAAGTGCCCGGATGCTAATTAGGAATTCCTTTATGCATATTTGGCCCGGACAGAGCAGCGCATTTCATTGTTTCTCAAAGAGCAGCGGCTTGGTTTCAACCCTGCGGCCTCACGCTACCGGATTTTCACCATGAGCCCGTCTGGACCAAAGCTCTGCGAGTTGGAGATCTGCTACGGAGCAGTCGAGCGTTCGCAAAATGTGTGTCGAAGCCAAAGACAGGTTTGATGCACAGCAGCTTTAGAAATCTGCATTTCAAAATTTGGATTCTTGAGAACGTGTTGACTGTAGCTTTGTTTTGCTGCATTTGTTCAGCTCCTGGCAGTGTGTAAACATCAAAGTTGTGAATGAATATTCTTCTTATATGTTTTCCCCAAGATCAAAGCAAAAGATGCACAAATGCATTTCGGCGTCCCGCCTCGCTGCTAACAAATGCTAATTGGATATATTTTGCTGCTAAAGTCTTTTCCGGGAGAATGCATTTGATAAAGAAAATGTCTGATGAATACAAAGATTGCTGCTGTCTACTCAGAGGGGTTTCACTCTGGTAAGTCCACTACCAGCGCTGACTCTCTGGAGAATTTTATATCTACCTCACAGAGCCCACTTCTCCAGGTTTAAGACTTGAAAATACTCTACAGCCCTTTTTCTCGGGTTTCTTTCTCAGACGTACACAAAGGTAGAGAGTCATTCATGCTGGGCTTGAATTTATGTGCTGTGCGCTGTTGCCTCACTGGTTTTTCTCCTCCTGAATGGAGCTTTTTGTTTTACCAAAAAGACGTGTTGTAAATCTGCTTGTCGAAGCCGGAGGCCACTGAACAGCCCCATTGGTTTATTATTGACCTAGCATCTCTAGCGTGGCTAAAGAGAAAGAAGTCTTTTTAATCCTTCAAACACTTTGAAGAAACATTTTGAGATTGGGTAAATATTAACCGAGTTAATTCCTCTATGACTTAATGTGTACAACGCCAAAGTATTCGTGCCTATTGAACTTTTTCACATTTTATCTGTTTCCAAGCAACCTCCTACTTGGGATTTATTGGGACTTTACATGATCGTACATTTCAAAGGGACCTGTAATTATAAAGTGGAAGGGAATGAAACTTTTCATAAAAGTTTTGTGTACTTACGTACTCTCCTCCACCATTTGCTTCATTGCTGAACAGCATTCCAGTCCGGTGTAACCTCGCCTGTTTGCGGTTCATTATTCACACACTTGCAGATTTTTCTGTAGAATGTAACTCCAAGTTATTAGTGAAGAACTCACAATTACAGATTTTTTTTTCTGATCCTTGAGTGGCATTTATTTTCCTGTACCCCCAAGAGTGGAAATAAAGAAGACTAAAGGTGTTCAACTGAGCGTATTAATGCATATTAAGTAGAGCCAAAACTTTACCAGGCTAATTTTGATTAATTAATTCCATCTGTTAAAATTTTTAATGCAATTAATTGCTTTTTGGGATTTTTTTTTTTCCAGAGCCGGAACATCTGTGTTGTGTTTCTGCTACGCCTGTAAATCTGAAACACCCACAAATGATAGCGATGCTTCTGCTTCTCTGGGCCAGTGGAGGTTATTTGTAGCTTAAAAAAAAAAAACAATCTGATTGAAAACTAGAGAAAACTGTCATGTTCAAGTTGTGCTAAAAGGAGTTAGCTTATCAAGGAGTTATTCTAGTCTGAAATAGCATCAGTGTAGCAGCAGCACAGACATCATCAGAGTCCACATCTCTAAAGTAGTTCCACGAATGATCAGGAGTTCCTGAAACACTGGAAAACAGAAAGAGAAAACTTCACTGAAACATAACAGATTAGAAAAATTAAATGGCTTTTTGAGCTTACATGTCTGTTCAATAATTTAGGAGACATATTGTGGTTCTTAATTGCTAGTAACTAATGTGATAAAACATTTTAATCATGTCTCACCACTATTATGAAGGTAAATTTGGTGTTTGAACTATTAACATAAAGAGTTATAGGTGTTTGTTGAAGGAGTTTGCAGTTCAGCTGTTCATGTCTCACTTTTCAGATTTATTTTTATAAAAATCACCGAAAATTTTTAAATTTGCTTTCTTCCACTTTGCAACTGTGCAATACTTTATGCTTGCCTAACACTTGCTGTCTTTTGGCAGTGGCTGCTCAAGGATGTTTTTGTCCTTTCTGCCATTTTTGGGAGTGGGTGTCTTTGCCAACATAAATCACACACTTAACACATTCAGTACTAGCAGGGGGTGATGAGGCTTTGGGCATTGAGGGGGCTTGATGGGTTCTGTGTTTTGTGCGCAAACAGGTGCATGTTGAGTAATTTGTTACAGAAGCTGTCAAAGACATGTGGAAGTATGCATGCATTAGCTGCCGTACAAGTGGCCTTTGTGTATGACAGCACATTCAGCTCAATTGTTGCCATTAGGCCACGTTGATTATTTATGGTCGGCGTATTGTGTAATTGAAATATGAATAAAAGGACACACCTCTGATGAATGAACAAAGCGCCTCAGTGTCGCATCCAAGCGGCTCTGTCTCCTCCATTCTCCGCTCCGGTCGGCATCCTCAGCGAAGTCGGTAAACATGCTGGTTTTTCCAAGCAGGAATAAATGAGGCTTTCCTCACAGTTCACATCTGTCTGTGCTCTCTGCCTGATGGCCCGACAGCAGCTTTCCTGTTTGTAGCCAAACACCGTGACTACGTTTCTTTCTTACGCAGGGTTTGGAAAAAAGGAAAGTGAGGGATTTACGTAAATTAGTATAAAAATAAACAGGAATGTGGGAGTCGGGATAGTTCCGTTCTTCAGACCGATGCGAATAATTTAGGAGTGAACATTTGGCAATGTCTGAAACTTATGCTAAATAGATGTGTGTGGTTCACGTTTGTATTACGTTTGTGTCTGTTGAACTCACCTGGAGATATGCAGGCTGTCAGACTGCTGTGGATGATTTCAGGGTTTTCTAAAGCTGCGACTTTCCAGCCCAGACTCCGGCATATTTCTGTTTGAGAGCTGGGGAACAGAAGATGGAGGCACAGTACTCACCGTATTTCTCTTAGGCCTTTCTACAAGGTCACATCCACAAACACAGAGCGTGAAACATCATAGTATGGGGTGAAATACACTTTGTCGGAGGGAAATCCCAGATTTATTAGATCAACAGAAGAATTTGCCAGGCCTGTAATGCAGTTCTACTAGCTGTGCTCCAGAAAATAGACTATGATTGTTAACAAGTGGAAAACCCAACTGAGGCTGCATTGGTGAAGCAAACTGTGGGCGTGGCTGAAATAATCCCACATGGAAGTTCAGCAAGAGGTCACAGGATTTGAGTTAATCAGGTACTTTGCATTTGAATATGCCTTCTGTCTGAAAGCCATATTTAAGATTCAACACCAAAAAAAAAATGTTTCACCTTTTACAAAAATCAATCAAGTCTATTTGTGTAGCACATTTCAGCAACATGGCAGTTCAAAGTGCTTTACATTGTGAAAACATTAAATATATATATATATCATCAATACACATCAAATATGTTGGTCAGTGTTATGTTCAGAAGCAAATCTGAGCAGGTTTTTCACCTCAGTGTTTCGGTTGTTTTGCTGTTTTCTGGAAGTCTGTTCCAGATTTGCGGTGCATAGAAGCTGAATGTTTAAGGTGATTTAATTTTTTTTAAATTCAAAAATTAAAGTAAATATTGCTGCTAAAGTATAATTAATGCTCATTAAGTTTTTCAGAAAAGCCGAAAGCAACCTTAAGGACGTTATTTCAAATTTTGCTGTTTCCGTCAACTGTTTCTAAATCATGTATGAAAGGAAATACCAGCATGACTTATTAAAACTTTAGAACACCTCGACAATGGTAAACCGCCCTGCTAGTTGGTATATTCCATGATGTCTTTAATCCAGATTAGCTGACTTTGTAATTTAAACCGCTCTTCTTTGTTCATGTCTGTTTGCAGACTCTGTGTCCAGTGAAACTGCTTTCCTGGAGGACTTTATCTTGGGCATGGGGGACACCCTGGAGATGTCGTGCAACCGGGAGGACTCCTCGGAGCCCATCGTCTGGTTTAAAGATGGCATCGGACTCTCGTCAGGCAACCGGACGCGAGTCGGCCAACGGATGTTACGCATCATCAACGTGTCGTACGAAGACTCGGGCGTCTACACGTGCCGACTTGCCCACACCAACACGCTGCTCAACAACTACACCATCAGGGTGACAGGTGAGATATAAGAGGGTGTTCTGAAAACTCACATCTTTTCTACTTTTCTGTTTGTAGTAACTTCCTACCTAACACCTAGTAATGCTCCATGCCAGCAGCCGAGGTTTAGCACTCTACGGAGATACACTAGAGCATGTTCTGTGTACACGCCTCGCACAGACTCTCAGCCTCACAGTCAAAGGTGAATTTCATTATCATGGCCCTGTGGTGAAAGCAGAGCGCTAATAAGAGCGCAAGACCAAGAGGAAGTGAGGGTGGGGCCGTGGGCGGTGGCGGTGGGGGTCAGGAGGCTAGTGAGCAGCAGCTTAAAAGTCAGGAGGCGTTTCACCGTAAAACCCGGGACACCAGCTGAGTCTGTTATTGACAACTAATTAGAAAGCAATTAGCTTGAAACATTTCAGCATTGAAAACAGATGGGGTGGCAATAAATGCGCGAGTTTCCTCTCTCTCACTTCGCCCTCCTACCTCCTCACTCAGTCACACACACACACGCACACACACACAAGTGTTTGGTTACAAGCTGGAGAGAATGCAATCAATTCCTGCACTAATCGGAGGTGGATAACTTCTCCTTTATGTCCAAAGTATCTGTTCCAGACTCTGAATATGCACCACTGTCCTCATCACTGATGTCTGAGCTAGAGTGTCTGGCACAATATTTTTTTTCTTAACTTAATTTCTCAAGTAAAATAAAATAAGCACATTTGCTTCCAGCTCCGCTCAGAATGCTTCAGGGATTAAGATCGTAGTTGATGCAATTTCATTGGAGGTTTTAATGAAGTGAATAACTTTAACTCTCCTGTGTCTGCACAAATCACCTTAGAAGTTTGACATTGAACAGCACGAGACGACAATATCCTGTTTTCCCCTGCAGTGCAGGTGGTTCTCCTCTCTCTACTTTAAGCACTGCACCTTTGGTTTATCTGAAAACACACATTGTACTATTGTGTTGGTCCTCAAATATTTGAGTTAGGTGCAGATAGCTAAGAGCTAGGAGTGCACTGCTATCTTCTGCCTATGAGAAAAGATAAAAAACAGTGTTGCTTGGAAATGTATGTGTTTATTGTATACAAGTTAATGTATATTAACTTGAGCTACTGCTCAAGCTAATGGTGATATTACATTATTTTCAATACAGTTAAGGAAATTAGTAAAAACAGAATACCCATCCAAAAATCTCTAATTATCAATGATTGTAATGATAATTAGTTTTCACACTATTACTGGTACTTTCCATGTTTTCCCCAGACGGTGACCAGCAGATTAGCTCTGACACTGACTAGCAGTTTTGTTCGGCAAGAGGTCTACCAAACTCCTGCCACTACAGCTCTTTCTTTGGCGTTCAAAGGACTTCAAACTATTGGAACGACATAGTTTCTTCAAATCTTAGCAATTTTAGGCTTTTGTAACTGATTAAAACCGTGTTATATCCTGAGACTGGTCACTGACTCCATTCACTGATGATGTGTGTGACGACCTCGGCTGGTGTGTCTTTGACTAAAGACTTCAAAAAGTTGCCTTAATGTGACCAGGACTGTTTTTGCGGGAAGGACATTGTGATGTTTTATGATTTATATTGTTGATCAAATTTTCCACCAGACACATTGAAGCAGTTGAAAAAAACAAAACATTTGACCATGTTACACGTTTTTTTTTTAGACAGAAGTCTGAATACTGCCAATTGAAAGGTTTTTCACACACACATCCCACAGATTATTCACCATGTTTCCTTTTCTGGACCTTTTCATGTCTGCTCACATACATTATGCCATTTGGAATATGATTAACTTGTTTTCAGCTATAATCCCCATCTTTTTGCTGCTACTCCTCGGTGAGTATTTTTAGGACGCCTTCTGTCTGCCGAGTCGTACCGCAGCAGTGCAGAGTCGTTGGGCTCAGGTGTCAAATAATAGAAACAAAAACCTGCTAGTCAGGAGTTTGAGGAGCAGTTTTAGCTCACCGGGGCCGTCGAGGTAACAGCTGGCTCTCATTAACCAGATCTGAGGATCTGAACTGGAAAAATCCAAGGTCACATGGAAAATGGTAACCACGCTGTTGGCAAAAAATAATAAAATAATGAGGAAAAAAAAAAAAAAGGCACAGCATATCTAAACAGAATCTATGGCTGCAAAATAATTAGTCTGACAGAGAGAGTTTGTAGCAGAAAGTGTATGTTGCAACCATGGCTAGAGAAGTGTGTGTGTGTGTGTTTGGATCCACTCGTAGGAGCGTGGGACTGCAGCACTAACGACCCCCGGATTACTATCGTCTATCGGAAATGTTTAGGTTGTAATATCAGCAGAACTGTAGCCTCATTCAGGACTTTCTCAATGAGCAGCCAGCTGCAGCGTGCATTCATGCATCTCTGGATCTGGATTTAGGAACATTTGCACCATCGTAAGTGTTTATGGCCACACACCATTTAATCTCCAATTCACACACATTTCTGGGCTGCACACGTTGTAGACGTGATCGGTGAATTGTTTGTGCGTTTAGGTAACGGTCCAAAGCACGTGGGAATTGTTGAGTCAAAAGTTTATGTAATCTGTGTCGTTCTGACGCTCCCGTGTTTCTGATTTTTCAGATTCTCTGTCATCTGGTGATGATGAGGACTATGATGAAGATCCAGAAGATGCAGGTAATATAAATGGTGAATTCTTTTCTACTCTTCTGTTTAATACATTTGTGGTAATATGTTTTGTGGTAATATGTATTAAACCACATATATTTTCTCCTCTACAGGAGAAAATCTCTACAGAATTTCTCCTGTAGAGGAGAAATTCTTTCTGGTCACAAATGTCAAACATTTTGGGTTTGAGAAGATGTTTTTTTTTTTTTTCTTTGATGTGAAATAACCGCTAAAAAAGTTTTGATAATTCAGGTTCACAATTGTGAATGTATTTCTTATTCATGCAGAATCTGAATAATGGTGACAAACTGAAAATGTTCCATTATTTGATCTCTTCTCAAGACAAATTGCAATGCGTCAGTTCTGTTTAAATAGCTGTTCGTATTATCAGATTTGCAGGAAAAATAATGTTTCTCTAAAAAAAAAGTCCTGGGATCTATTTAGTGCTGGGAATTCTGAATCGACTCCAAATGCTCAAAATTAGTTTTTAAAATACATTCAAGTTGTACATTTTTACAGCTCCCAAGATTTAATAAAAAGTTGTGCGTCATTCCAATATGTTGAATCCAGAGCTCTTCTGTAAAGTCACTGACTACCACGTAAAAAAAAAAAAAAAACATTATCCGCTCCCAAGTATAAGAGGCTTGTCGCTCCAACACCTGAATGAGACGCTGACGTCTCCTCTGATTGGCTGATAGATGATAAATGCGAGCACCGTGGCTGAATTATGAATTATATCTCATGCATCAGTCGCTGCCATAACTTTTTAATGATTTATGTGAACAAGCTTATTCACATGTGATTTGAATTTTGTCTCTTTTTTTTAATGGAAACACCGCAATTGCAAAATTGTGGTGTTGTTTCTTACATTAGTTGAATAGACACAAAGATTTGCGCTCATTTCTTATGGAAATGCAGCTAGTAACTTTTACATCTTTACTTATTATTTGTTTATTCCATTGTATTTCAGGACTTAATTACCTAATTAGTTTCTTTGGTGCGGGAGCAAAGTTGTGTGTAGTAAAGTTTTTTTCTGGTCCATGACTTGTCTGTTGAGTTTTATCATTATGTGGCTTTAATAACCTCTAACTATCTTGCTGGGCTCATATAAACCTTTCGCCAACAGCACTTAGCTAAATACCACCGGCGCATAGATCAAAAAGCTCCGAGGTTTTCCAGCAGGTAACAGCCCTCTAAGTGCTCTGCCGGGACGAGAGCTGATTTGGCATTCGGGAGCGCGCCGGGTTCAGGTGGAGGGTAACAAAGAACAATGAAGGATGGCTTCTGTCGACTTCGCAGACTTCACACGCTCCGTTCTGTCAGCCAGCACGGCTGCAGAGAGACTGAGAGCGTCTCCTCCGCTCTGACAGCCCTCGGCCAGCCAGACGACACACTGCGCTGCCTTTATCGTACCATATGGAGGGAGACAGCAGGAAGGTGAGGCGCAGACAGGTGTAGGGGACTCAGAAGAGGAAATTGACATTATGGAAATACTGTGAAGGATCAGAGGCAGACAGAGAGAAATAAAGTGAGACAGAAAGTAGGAAGGAGAGAGACAGTAGGCAAAAGGAAGACATGAGTGGATCGGTGCATTGTAGACCCTGGGTATAGGTCAAAATGGGAATATTTTATCTGACATTTTCATACTGAAGACCAACTGCAAAACAACCCACTGCTTGAAAAATAAATGGGATCAGTGCCGGAAGCAAAAACATGGAACTGTTCTGAGCAAAGTGCGGATAGTGATCTGAAATCAGAGTTCCATTCCAGGCTGTTCAGACCTCCTGATGACACCCTCACACACGAATCAAACTAAAACAGCAAGACAGTGACGTTAAGAAAAGCCTGTGTGCCTCACAGTCGTCATTAATATTTCATACAGCCTATCGTCTTTTAATTATAATCATTATGTGGGGAGAGACAGATGTTGACGGGGCCAGGGAAGCTTCTGTTAGAAAAAGTCTTAACGTTTCATTGTTTCTGGAAAGATGGTGCATCGTCACGTTGAATTATACACGCTATAATTCTACATAATATGTATAGTTTTCTTTGGCTATTCCAACTTTAGCTGATTGAAGTTTTTCTTTAAAAATCAAGACGATGCAAGAACAACAAAATATTTGACGTCTTGCTCTCCGTTGCTCTCCTGCAGCCTGAACCGAACTCAGCCATGTCTCAGATATGGCAGGACAATAAATCATAACATATATCGCAATATTGATGTATAACACTATCAAAAGATAACATTCTATATATGGACTATTCATTGAACTCCGATTCATAACCGTGCTGCATTCTGGGGGATGTAGGCAGAGGAAAGACTTTAGCTCCTCACCCTCTCAAGGCCAGTTAAGAAAGCTTGGTGGCATCAACTCATTCACTCACTCGTTACCTAGCAACAATTTGTTGCGTTTCAGGTTTTGCCAGTGTGCCTCCTAAGTGCTGAAAAATAAGAAGTAACGGTGTGGAGGAAAATGAGAGAAATTTCATATTTTTAAAATAAAAAAACTAATCAAGAATGATCAAAATCGACAGATTACACCGACACCTGAACCCGGCGCGCTCCTGAATGCCAAATCAGAATTTCCTGGCACATTTTTTAGCCATATCGTTCAGCCTCAGTCTCAGTGTGTTTGCTCTGTTTTTGTTCATTCAGTGTTTGTCATTCAGGAATAAATTCCACTCCAAAGTGTGTTGTTATCAGCTTATTATGGTGACAACCTGCCGATCACCCCCAAAATGTATCAAACACTTTTTGTTCAGACTTTAATTTAAAAAACTGAATTTGTTCAGGTACTCTCATTTTATGAAGACAGGCCAGCCCGTCAACATGCACCGTCTGAGTGAAAATATTTCATCTTTTCAATCTGATCTCACTGAACCAGATCCCCAAAGCCCTGCAGAAACCCTCCGGTCATTGTCTCTCTGCCACATGTCACCTTCAGTGTTAAACCCGAACTTGTTGAATGCACAGCCTTCACTTAGCAGGAAAAGCCTGGACTGTGTTCCAAGCGGACATAAGTGGCAGCAAAGGCAACAGCTTTCGGCAGACATCCTGCACTCGGTAAATACCCTCTGACTGCCAGACTTAATCTCTGGGTGTAAGTCTACCTCATGACATACGAGGCTCCGATTTCCCGGCCAAAAGGAGAGGGATTAGCTCAGAAACATTAAACCCCTATCACAGCTTAATGTCCGCTAAGCCACTGCTAATTAGCAGGGCTGCAGCAGGAAGGAGCCATGTGACGAGCCACACGGCCAGCCGGAGAGTCCCTGATGTTGAGCGGAAGAACATCCTCACACAGAGAGCGAGAACTCTACCAGGGATGTGACTCATTAACACACCTGGTGGAAGAATCTGCAGGAAGACATTCTGAAGATTTGACCTTGTAAACTTAGGTCCGTGTGAATGCCTTCAACCAAATCAGGAGGTCGCTGCATCAGGAAATACAGCTAAAAGGAAACAGATAAGGAACTGAGGTTAACAACATCAGTGGCCTCTAAAATTATTCATACCTCCTATTACTTTTATTTTACCACTGATATTAGAAACCTTTTTTTCAAGGGAGTCCCGACCAAGAGGCAGCAACAAATGCGACCCGAAAATGTCAAGCTGTAAAAACCGGTACATGTCATTAGTTTGGATGCTGAAGCACTAAATGAGACGAATTCAGTCAATCTCAGAGTTTCTTGTAGCAAGTTCCAGGAAGAGCGAGCGGAGTGAACAAAAGACTCTTTACTTTGCAAGAGAGTAAAGAACAAGAGAAATAAAGAAGCCGCAAATTGTTGTGAGCAAAAAGCATAAGAGAGTCAACATTTCTTAGTGCAAGTGGAGTGTAAATATAGGCTGGCATGAGTTCAAGTTAAAAGTTAAAGTGTATTTAGCTGAAAACACAAATGTCAACATGTTTTTAGTGTGAACATTTTGTAATGGCGTAACCAGAATTGTCAAGGAAAAGTCATGGAAAGAATTTCTAGTCAATGCAAAGTTGTTAAGGCAGTGGTTTCAAACTGCAATCCTCGAGGGCCAGAGACCTGCAACTTTTAGATGTGTCCCTCATCCAACAAACTGTAGCTGAATGGCTAAACTGCCTCACTAGCATGCAGACGAGCTCTGCTAACAGGCTAATATTGGATCCAGATGAGACGAATCAGAGAGACATCTAAAAGTTGCAGGACAGCAGCCCTTGGGGACTGGAGTGTGAGACCACAGTGGTAAGATGATCCGTTTTGATGGTCTCGGGATCGGATATCTGCTTTAGTGCAGACGATGCGGTTCTGTTGGCTTCATCAAATCGTGATCTCCTGCCTTCATTGAACCGGTTCACAACCGAAGGTGAAGCAGCCTGGGATGAAAATCAGCACCTCCGATTCTTAAGCTATAAAAGTACAATCTGTGGGTTGCGGACGAGGTCGTATCCCAAGTGGAGGAGGGCAAGTATCTTGTTCACAAATGAGTGGGAAGACAAGAGACAAATTTGTGTGAGCTGAATTGAAAAGCAATTCAAACCGACCTGGATTTACTGGTCACTGGTCCTCTTCTATGGTCACAAGCTCCAGGTAGTGACCGAAAGAACGAGATTACGAACACAAGCGTGTGAAATGAGTTTCCTCCATAGGGTGTGTGGGCTCTCCCATGAGTTGAGAAGCTCAGTTATCTCTACCTCTTTCTTTCAGGAAATTATCGTTTTATAGAGTTGGTATACTCCAGTTAACAGTGAATCAATTACTAAATTAGTTGCGGGTTATTTCAATAATCAATTAATCATGATTAATTTGATGAATTGTTTCAGCTTTACTGTAGATTACCTAGCAGATTAAGACTCAATGTCTCCATATGTACTGGTTCTTCTTCCACCCTTTGAAGCCGTGAAATGCCTCAGTGGTTGAGGCATCTAATAGTGACTAATGTAAGTTCAGTTATCTTCCAGTCTCTCACAGTGAACAGGACATCTGAAAGTCAGTTTTTCTGGGTTTTTTTTTTCTTGAGTGGACAAGCAGTGCCCACTCTCTTAGCTTGTGGTGAGTAAAAAGTGCAGTGTGCGTGTGTTGGAGGGTGGAATGTTAACAGAGCCTAATCTGTGCTGTGCCGTGCTCCGGAGCTATGCAGCTCCGTGTTTACCCTGGCAGGAGAGCAGAGAGCCGGACACCGGGCCACGCAACGCTGCTCCACAGCCGCCATTCCTCCAGCTCTGTTTTTCTTCGGTCCCCACAGGCCCTCCGGCGCAGTGCGCCTTCAAAGGCCCCCAGTGTAATCTGTAATGAAATCTGCCTGTGTGCTCGCAGGCGTCAGCGAGGGCAAATTATACAATTACGCAATTAAAACACCCTCTTCGACTTCACCCGGTGCGGCGTGTCAGCGCCGGCGGGCCTCGCGCCCCAGCCGCTGGCCGCCGTCCGCATCCTGCCCCGTCTAATTGCCGCCGCGCTCAAGCCCGGTAGATAGAAGTAATGCAGTCACGCAGCACAGAGCCGGAAGTCAGAGGGAATGTGAAGACACGGAAGCAGGGGTTTGGGGTCGGAGAGGGTAGAGCAGTGGGAACAGCAGGGCTTAAAGGAAAACGGCCACAGAGTGCATAACCCTGCTGGG
This sequence comes from Poeciliopsis retropinna, assembly GCA_010277075.1. Classification (NCBI taxonomy): domain Eukaryota; kingdom Metazoa; phylum Chordata; class Actinopteri; order Cyprinodontiformes; family Poeciliidae; genus Poeciliopsis; species Poeciliopsis retropinna. Next base: position 6,725,842 of record VMRM01000028.1, read on the forward strand.
GCTGCACACTCCACTAACCTCTGTAGTTTATTTCTACTCATGTAAAAATGGCCCATCTCCATGTGGAGCAGCATTAGAAGAAAAAACAAAAGATCGGATCAAACTAACCTCTTTACGCCTTTTGATGTCGTTCAAATTACGGTACATATTAATGTCTGTATCAGTCGCAATATTGAAAATAATTCTAGATCAGATATCGGTGACAATGTTCCCAATATATAAGGGCAGATCTGTTCAGTCTAACTTTATGCCTTGTGCTCTCAGTGATGTCTTGTGTTATACATTTTACATTATATTCCTATTTGCACTTTTTGAACTATTTGAAAGAAGGTCTGTAACAGTTTATTTTTATATATTTGACCAAAATAGTCAATCTGTTGTTTTTGCCAATCAATTCATTTTCCACTGGCTGTTCTACTCCTAATTACACTGACTGAACAAGTGAAAGTTTTTTTTTTTTTGTTTTTTTTTTTCCATGTTTGACCAAGCTAGTGAAGCTGCTGGTAGTGAAGTGTGTGTTTCTGGGACAGAGTTGGCAAATGCACTTGTAATGCAGCGCGTTTATGTTTGCATTTGAAAAAAAAAAATCTTTTAAGTCTATCCAGCTGTTTTTCTGTATCAGATACGAAACCTTAGATATCTGCCTCAGTATCAGAAGTGAAAAAAGTGAATCGATGCATCCCTCACAAATATAAACGTTTTTATTTACATTTTATTTGATAAACCAACAGAAACTCGAGCACAAATTCAGGAGGAATTTGTGCTTTTCTTTTTTATGTTGCAGTGTGTCGCCACAGAATGATTCTGCCATCCCTGTGTTCCAACACTTACCATTGTTTTAATAGCAGTATTTTGCTCATGTATTTTTATACAGAAGAAAGTGAAAGATTTCTGTACATTCCTGTCAAATCAGAGCAATATGACCCTGTAATGGCGCAGTAAATCCTTGCTCCTCCCACTGACTGGCCTTTCTTCCTTCTGTGTTCAGTGATTTTCTCCATCACGCTTTGGAATAAGTTATCAAACACGCTGGAAGCCAGTGGTGTAGTTTTAGGCACTGGGAGCGTTTTCTCCACTCCGCAGCTGTCAGGTGGGCATATCTCTGCAGTGGCATGGCTGAATCATTCTGTTACAGTGGCAGAGTTTCCACTACAGCAAATATCCAGGCAGGAAAGGGTTCTGTGGACTGTGTGCCTCTTTAGAGGTGCCCCCCCCCCCATGAAAATCCCGCCTCTGCTGAGGAAATACCATCCTGCCAATTAGATATGGGATAGAATTCCTGTGTGTAGCAGAGCACATGGAGCCGGACTGCAGTTTGAAAGAAAAGTCATATTGCAATCAGAACAGCTACTGCCTGCTACTTTTAAAGTGAAACAAGGCTTTATGTTTCTGCTGCTACATCTTCTGAATCTAAATTCAGAGAAATTACCCTATACTATATTGGTGTGGTGATAGAATTTATAGCTTCAACTTTCCTCTCTTCTGTTTCACTTTTATTTTTATATTTTTTGCTTCTTTCATGTTAAGATGCCCTAATCACTATGCTGTGACCAATTTATCATATTTAGTCTACGCCGATTTCATCCGATTCTGAATTAAACACTGTCAGAAAAATATAATAACCACAGAAATTAGTTTTCTAGCCTTCCAGCAGTTGTCATTAGTTATTTGTATCGGCAGCAGATTTGAACCAAGACCAGACTTTGCTTTTTTGGAGAGTTCGATTACGGGTTCACACTTCCCCAAACGAACCGGATTTTCTAGAGAACCCTTAATCATCAGTCCTGGACTGTTTGGTGACACTCAGAGGTTGGAAGAGTGAAACTTTTGCTCTCTCATCCACTCTAAATGAACAGTTCATGTGACAGTTCTCTTTTAAACAAAGACGCGCCAATCAGTCGGGAAGAGATTTGAATTCACTTCTCAAAACTGAAAAATCCGATTCTACTTTCTCAGTTTTATTAAATGCATCAAAAATACGAAATAAAAGACTAAAAATGCACCAACTTCTTTGATACATTTTATTAACTTTATTAAAAACTAAATAAAACTTAGGAATGTATGCATTTAATGCAAAAATAAGGGCCACCATGTCAAAAATATCACCTATTAGATCTGACTGCATATTCTTGCATGCATTAGTCCAAGGTGGATCACAATCACAACCAGCAGATCCAAGTTTTACAGGAAATAGTTAACTAAAAAAACTAAAGAAACTTTGAAGTTTCTGTGCTCAGAACAATCGTAAACAGCAAAGAATGTTGCTGTCAGCGTGACCTGGAAGCTCTTTGTGATGGTGCGTTCAATTAGTTGAAAAAGATCCGTTTTAAGACTTCCATTTATCGGTCATGGAGGCCTGCTCAAGCTGGAAATCTGACAGTTGCGGTAACGCCGGTCAAATCCTTGGTGCACCTCGACAGTTTTTATTGTTTGTATATCACTATCAGAGCAAGATGTTGTTTGGGAAGAATCCTCACAGATGTTCTCGGACTGGAATTTGATTAAGGATTAAGGATAATAAGGAGCATCTCAATTACTGAACAAGATGTTAGAAGAGAAAAAAAAACACCAAACTTGGGTAGGAAACCATGGCGACTCCTCCAACGTATTGAGTCCCCATCTATTCTGGGGTTGGAGAAATCATTGTGGCTGAGGGACCGACAGCAGGAAAGCGTTTTCAGGCTCGGATGAGTTCAGAAGCAGAAGGACCACACATTGGGAAAGCGACTGTTTAAAAACCCTGTGTGTGTGTGTGTGTGTGTGTGCGTGTATTACTTTTCTTTTTTTGGACTGAGTGTGTGTGGCTTACTGCAATGCCAAGAAAACAATGTGTTCAGACTCCTTAGAGGGTTGTCCCACACTGAGAGGGAATGACGAGTCTCTAACACTACAGGGAGATCGGAGGGCGAGCGGGGGAGTCAGGAAGCCTCAGAGTTTCTTCATTTGGAGGTGGGGGTGGAGGTGGTGTGCGAGTGCTTGGATGTGGGGAGAGTGTTTGTCTTTCCAAGCTGAGAATGGTGGAAGTCTGTGCTCCACGCTCACCTGCTCAATTACTGTCTGTCTGATAGGTTTTTAGGAACCTTCTGTTTGCTCTCTCAGAGGATACGTCTGCGTCTCTCAACACTGAATATCTCCCTCAGTCTGGTTGCAATTACTCTGTGAAGCTGATGCCAGTTTTTGAAAGCAGGAGCCAAAACACTGTGTGTCAGAAGTGCATCAGAACACCGCAGGCATCGTGATAAGAGCACATGTAGCAGATCTGACGTCGAGATCATAATTCGGCAGTGATTGACATCCCACCTGAAGTAAGAAAGCGTTACTTCGGCTGCTGCAGGGTGGGGGGCTGGGCGGTTCGGATTACTTTTTAATTATTATCTCATCCATGCCTGATGGCGCTTACACACGGACAGAAGTCCTGGCATTCAGATGGTAATTAGCTCCTCTCTCCCCTCCGGAGTTTGGAAAAGTAAAAGAGACATCTGATGACCGGTCAGCCACCTCCCCAGCTTTTGTCCAGGGAAACACACACACAGAGACCAGTAAAGAGAGTGAGTGTACCATGCCTCAGTGCTCTCACCCTCCTCATCCTCACAGATGGGACAAAGAGCTCGTCTGACTGGCTGCACTCCTTTTGTCCAGCGTCTCCTCAATACAACTCAATAAATCGACCCTGACAGGTTTTCAAACTCCCAAGATTGTGCAATTCAGATGAACCCTCGTATTGTTTCGGAGGCGAAGGAGATGATAAGTTTTGTTCGGACCGTCGGAGAGCTTCAGGCTCCGCTTCTAATGCTTTTTCAATTTCTGTCAAGCCGTGTTTTTCTCTGCGACGCTGTTATGAACTGAACAACATCCCTTTGTAAACCAAGCGGGGCTTGAAATTGGATGAAAACAGGATTGAATTAGAACTTTGTCCGCAGGTGCCTGTAAGCTTCCCACAGTAACAGATGACCGTTTTTCATACTGAGCCACAGGTCAGTCATGTTGGAAGGTAGAGCGTCTGCTCGATCACATTAAATCCCAATAAAATACATTGAAGTTTGTGGTTGTATGTTTGGCCATTGTCCTCCTACCCAATTTCCTTGGATTCCCATCTCTAAGTTGTTTACAGCACACACAATTGCCAGTAAATTTCATCAATTTGGCATATTACAAATGTCACGACTAAAAGTCAGTGCTTGAGTAAAATTTCAGACTTTGACAGAGTCCACGCCTCCAGGAAACAATCGTTTCTCAATAGCCGATGGTCCAGTTTCTCTGGATGCGGCGACACTCAGAACAATGAACTGGTTGCCTCGAGGCTAGGTGTGTCTACTTTTGCACAAGCGTGTGTCAAAATTTGCAAACGTAAAGCCGAAACGTAGAAGAGCCACCTCTGTTTCCTGCTCTTTACATTGTTGTGTCAGAGGATCTTTTGGAATCCAGAATCTCCCATTTGTTTCTGACAGAGTGCATAACTCAAGCAAGCTGCATCACTTTCAGAACAGAGCAGGAGAGCTAGCTTTCCCCTCCGCGCCATCTTTTTGCAATTATAGTAACATGTATGTGTACATTCCCAAAGGGTCTTTCCTCAAAATGTTATACGATCTAAGAATACGAAAGAAAACAGGAGCAGAAAACGACCACCAGGCCCGTTGAGCATTTGTCTCTTAAGTCCTTTTGGCTCTGTGGGAATTCCTTTATTGTCTGTAACAATATTTTGTGTTTGGACCCACAGAAGCACCTTTTTGGACCAAACCCGAACGGATGGACAAGAAGCTCCTGGCCGTTCCCGCAGCCAACACAGTCAAGTTCCGCTGTGCCGCTGATGGAAACCCGATGCCAACCATCCACTGGCTCAAGAATGGCAAGGAGTTCAAGGGCGAGCAGAGAATGGGAGGCATCAAGGTGAGAGGAAGAGCATGTTGACACCTAAAAGGGTAGAGGAGTTCAGGAGCTTTTTAGATTCAAACCTTCACATTCCGAACTGCCAGGCGGAGGTCGCAATCTCCACCCCTAAGGTGCTGCCAGAGTGTCCCGTAGCAAAGCATGTTAATCCCCTGGGAGGATAGCTACGCCACTGTCCATCCATCCATAGGGTTAGTGCCGGGATTGGTCCTTGACGTGAGTTTCCGTAATTAAAGGAGTGTAAACCTTGAGTGATGAAAGAACGCCGTGCCCGGCGGATCTTCTCACGGTGTATAAATGTCGTGAAAGACGCCACGGAGGCATGCTCTACCAACTAACGACCAAAATAAGTTTAATAGTGGTGGTGGTGGGGGGGTCAAACTGCAGTCCTGAAACCAGACACATGCATGCTTGCATGATAGTCCAGCGCTGATAGTGAAGCGCTGCAGCAAACAGCTGCTGTGTTCAGTTTTGTCATCAGACTCACTTGAAGCTGAGATCTCTGTCACAGCCTTAGGTTTGTTTAGATAATAATTGTTAACCAAATATGTACATTAATATTGGAACTCACTGGTATTCAGTTTGAAAAGTCCTGCTAAACATCTTCAATTGGTCAGAGTAACTCTTACCTTGCTCTCTATTGAATAATCTTTACAGCAGATTCTGATCGTTGGAGGCATTATTTAATCACCCGTGAAAATAATAGTGCAAAAGGATCTTTTTTTTTTTATCTTGTTTTACACCAAATAAATCTGTATTTTGAAGAATATCATAGGAAACCTGGCACTAAAACATCACTTTGTGGTTGTAAATTAGCGTCTTCTAATATCTTAGCAGAGATACACTGAAACGTATTTCTTCCCAAGTGGAACTTTGGCTTTTAAAGAGTTAAATGTAATGAGATCCTGCAGCTATTAACAGTTTACAGAGATTTCCAACATCTGCTCCCAGCAGACCAACAGCAGTTGTCTCCCTCGCTCTGTCCCCACTCTCTGTTCTTCTATCTATCTACCCCCCCGCCCCACCTCACTTACACACACACACACACACACACACACACACACTGTCAGCAGCCCTCAGGACACCCTAACTTGGACTGAAGTGGCTCCCCGACAGCAGCTTTTAGCGTCTGTAGTGTACATGATGATTTGCTGATGATAAGGTTGGTTCCACGTTGTTAGCAGCAGATTAATCCCCAACTGACTGCTCAGAGTACAACATGTTTATTCCACCTGTTTGTCCGATCTTCAACTTCTTCATTAAACTCCTGTGAATGTCCTTTACGTATGTTCCATTTAAAAAAAAAAAATTGAGTATTTCATGTGAATTGAGAACAATTTGCATTAATTACCTGTTTTTTTGTTTGTTGTTTTTTTTTTTTTTTTTTTTAGTAACAACCCTGTAATACCTCCACTGCTCCAGCAGAAATGACACTTAGAAATGACATCAAAATTATAGTTTGATTCTGAAAAGCCTAAGCGGTTCTAGTCTAAAGACTTTTCCAAAAAGAAATTGCACCTTATGCTTTTTTTTTTTTTCTTGCTAACATTAGCGTATTAACGCGTTAATTTTTCTATTTAATTACTCGGTTACCTACTATTCTATCTGGTATATAAAGCTGTTTTACTTCTCCTTAGCTGTAATTTAAATTTAGATCTTCAGGGGTGATGACTTATTAAGATGCTCCTCTCTTATTAAACAAGGCAGAAAAATTGGAACATCTTCCTTTCTGTTTGTGCTGGTTAATGAAGACGTTTTCCCATGTGTCTTTATTGAGTGATATTTGCGTGCGCCACCCCTCCCTTCTGCCCCAGGACTGTTTTAGGATCCAGTTAGTGATCACCATGCGGGCAGTATTTGCCCTCACAGAGGTGAAGGGAGAGGTCATGGCACTGGGTCACAGACCAGTGTGACACGGTCAGGCTTCGGGGTCGTCAGGGGTGACAGCTTGCACCCATCCGAATTTCAGACCTCTGACCACATCGCCGCCTCATTAATATCTCTTATTTTCTCTGCGTTTTAGTGTCTTTGATTTTTCTTGTCATCCAAAATGTCATTTTTTTTCTTGTTTCTACTGCACAGCTCATTATACTGTGACGTAATATTTAAACAAACATCTTGTTGTCTGTTGTCTCGAGACCTGAAGTCTAATTCAAAGAAATTCAAATAAAAATGGTTGGTTAACATTGTTAATTTTTTGTTAAATCTTTCAGCCTTTTTCAAATCAAAGTTGTTACCCAAAAAGTCCATAAATATTTATTTTCAAGACTTTTTTAAATATAAATTTATGCTGATTAAAAATTGTTTGAATAATTATCAGTGAAACCATATTTTTACAAAAACAAATCTTGATTCAGTCCCTACTCCCCCAATTTACTGTAGTACCTCTAAATAAAAACCACCAATTACATTCAGAAGTCATCTAATTAGTAAATATTATCTATCTGTGTGAAATTTGATTCCTACGGAAGCATTTAACTGCCAGAGATCGGAAATTAATTCAGGAGCAGTGCCTCGTTTAAAAGAGAAAACTTTCTCTTTCTCATAATGAGATGCAAAACACATTATACAGAGATTCATATCTCGTTAAAATCAAAGTATCTTCCCTTTTCAATATGAAAGATTGTTAACATTAAAACATTAACACTTCTTGGGATTTTTAGAAACCGTCTCGAGGAAACCGGGTGCCTTTATACCTTTTAACAAGTCACAGTCTCTCAGAAGAGCATGTTTTTTAAATACCTGGTAAAAACGAGAAGGTTTCTCATTATGACGATGAGCTTTGCATATCGTCGTACCGAGAACGTTTTCTCTCTTTAACTCAAGAAATTCTCTTGAATTTCTTTCTGAGCTCTGCCAGCGAGACGCTTCTGCAGCTTTCAATTATGGAAATGGATGAATAAACACAGAAATAAAGACATGAAGTATTTGAAACAAATCGGTCCCAGATTGAATTGTCTCCACGTCAGCGCGAGCGATGGACAGATGCGGACAGCGGTCCGTTACCCCGTATCACCCCGTATCACCCCGTCTTCCATGTGGAGGTGATGGGTTCATGTGGGGGGGGGCAGAAGCCACGGGGTGCGGGGCTTCAGATCTGTCACCACAACAATGACATTCTAAAGACTCTATTCCCATCAGGGTCCTGAAGGTGAACCATCTTCCTGCTGCATCCATTCTGACTTGACAACATCATCTTGGTTCTGACAGCCAGGGGTAATTTTAGCTGAATGAATCTCAGCCATGCTGGTTTTAGGATCGCTTTGCTCTGCACCTGAGGCGCGTGTTTAAGGAGCAGCTAGCCGACCCGTGGCGTAGTTCTAATCATTGTCCCAGTTCTATTTGATTTATTCCGAGCTACTTCAGGCGGTTGGGCCTGCTTTGAATGATCAAAGTTTTTCGATGGAAGTCCGTCAGACTGTTAGCTAGCAGGCATAATTTCAGTCAGATAGCAGCTCACTCACCTCCAGATTGTCATTGTGAGACTAAAATGGCCATGAATTCATGGCACAGCAATAATAGCACTTCTTGGAAAGAAGCCATCTACTATTACTCTTTAAAGAAATTTGAAATAATATGAGTTAAAGCAACATTTAATTTTCCCCTGGGATCAAAGTATTTTTGAATTTGAAAATGTACTATAAGGAATATTGGGAAAGTTTAGTCAATGAAAACATCTATAAAGAAAAAGTAGAAACTTGATACCCAGAATCCTTTTTTTCTGCAGCGTTCAAAAGCAAAAACAGGAGATGGTTAAAAAGTTGCTGACAAAACCTTTACAGGTGAGTTGGACAGATCAGCTGGAGCTACACAATTGTTTATGGAAAAATGCTGACAACATTGTTGCCAAATGGTTATTTGCCTCTTTCATAAGAAAGTACTACTTCAGAATAACCAATTGTTCCTCATCCACCAGGTCCACGTTTTACTCTGAAGCATACTTTTTATTATTAGTCTCCCTCTCTCAGCGTGAGGCATTTAAGTTAATCTCAGGCACTTTCAGGGTCTATAGAGAACTAAACGGTAAACCACATAAAGTTCTTATGTCACTTATTAAAACTCAGATTCCACCTTCGTTCTGCTTCCCAGACAACTGTGGAGCTCTCCAAGGCCAGGGCCTGAAGGTCAAAGTTTAACCCTCTATTGAGCTGTCAAATGGACATGGCAGGAGATAGGCGTGCCATCAGCCCATTCAGCCGTCTTTTCTCTTCCAACACATAAAGCTGCTGTTTGGCGGAAGCGGGGGTTTCATTGTGTTGCTGACGGTGTTATCAGTTGGGTTTTTTTTTTTTTTTTTTTTCCATCCAGAATTTTCACTCTCTGTTTTGACAGCTTTCCAAAGCAAGGGCTTTTAATCTGCCTCCACTGTTACTTTTTAAGACTTTAAGTACTTCAAAATCCTCCAGTTTCCACTACAGTTTTTAGCACAGCCTCCACTAGAATTTCTATGCTTGCGAGATTATTTTTAGACCCATTTTTTCCCCCTCAACTCCTCATCTAATTTTAGACCTTCCGTAGCCACAACGCTCACTTTCCTCACCTTCTGTTTTTTTTATTTATTTATTTATTTTTTATTAAAACACACTATAGCTTTCAAAGGCAGGACTCGCCGTTAACGGGGTTTGATTTTGTCACTTTCACACATCCCGTTTTACGACCTCATCCTCGTCGTCGTTGATGCAAGTGTCAAGCTGAGCCAGAGTCAGGCAGCAGACGAACAAAACTTTCCTGATTTTAATAGCGAGCCCTGAAGGGCCGCGTCTTCCTGCTTCCGCCCTCTCTGCGGGTCAAATTAGACGGTAGCGCGGATCCGGGCCGCTGGTCCGCTCTGACACACTCATAAATTCTGCTAACTGGCCCCCACTTGTTCTGACAGGGCTATTTTGCGAGGTGAAGACAGAGGGTTTGGACTATGAAGGGGAACGGCCCTTCCTGTGTTTTCTCAAACAACTAGTGTACCACCAAAATGGCTCCAAAATGCAGCCACAGGATGTCTAAAAGAAAAACATAAGTGCAGTCATTTGTATATTGAGAGTCTACAGAGGCTGATAATCTCCCCACTCAGCTCCTGGATCACTGTTGAAACTTTGAGTTTTATGTCAAATCCACATGAATTAAATGTCAGAAACTAATTTTCTCAGTGCATCTTCGATTCATTTTGTCCAGCTGTAGACTGTTAGACTCTGTCCAGTCATTGTGTAGTTGGTGCTTTTCATCAGTTTTCAGTGAATTAAATCCAAGTCTATGGAACACAAAATGTCACTAAAATCACTCTGTCCTTCTAAAATCTTTCAGAAAATCGTAAAAGTGCATCGAATCGTATCAAATTGTATTGTTTGCCAAATATCGTAATACATATCTTATCGTAATCAGAAGATTGTATATTGTATTATATCAGGAGATTATTGTATCGCTACACCCCTACATGAAATAGCCAGCTGCTATTGACATAAGCTAAGTTTACTTCAGTGTATTCCCTCTGTACCAGAAACAACAATATCTTTGTCTCAGGATGCACAAATTCAGTTTTTTTCCACTTCTGATACCAACTTGAGGTTTAGTGTCAGCCGATCACATACAGGAAAACGGCTCAACTGAACGGATTACAAATGTTTATTTTTTTAAAGAGAGACATTCATATACTGGATTACAAATGTATCATTACAGCTCACTGAAATACACCAATAGCTCCACTATCTTGGTCAAACATGGACAAAAACAACTTTAATTTGCTCAGTCGGTGTAATTAGGAGTAGAATAGCCAATGGAAAATAAATAATAAAGAAACTGAAGCTAACAAAAACAATAAGTTGACTAGTTTGGTCAAACATGTAAAAAAAAATGAACTGCAACAAACATTCTTTCAAATTGTTCAGAAAGTGCAATTAGGAATTCTAAAAATCACATAAAAATAAATAATAAACCAGAATGTTGCTCAGAGCACAAAGCATAGAATTAGACTGAATAGATCTGCCCTTTTGGATTTTGTACAGTTACAGATACCCAATCTAGAATTTTTTTTCCAGTATTGGTACTAGTATAGGTGTTAATGTGGGATCGGTGCATCTCTAGTTTGGTCTTCTTTCGATGCAGATGGTTCCTTGCGGTGTGAACCCTCCCATCCATTCCCATGTCTGGCGCTGCTCCGTACAGCCACGGCCAAAGCCCCTAAAACCTTTAAAGCCTCGTATGACTGGAACATAAGCTGCTTAATAATTTAATTCTGCTTGGAATCTGGCATGATTGAAATGGATGGGATTATCACGTTTGGGGACTAATGCTACAGGTTCACCAGGGGTTAGCCAGTGTAACATGTTAATAAAAGCCGACGGCCCACGTGTAGAAAATAATTAAAGTGACCAATGAAAGGCGGAGGAATGTTAACGCTCAAAGTCACTGAAAGTTCAAATTTAATCAACAGCAGAAATTCAATTTCAGAAAGCGAGAGCTGGATACATTGTCTCACCATGGCAAACTTTCTTAGCATTTTGGGGGGGGATTTTATGTCATATCCACCAGGACAAGGATATTTAAATATTTTTTTTACAAATGAATATCTGAAAAGTGGGGCATTCACTTGAGTCATTACTAGAGATTCATCAATCCGATTACTGAATAAGTTGATATTTGAAATCCAACAAGACAGAAATTTGTCGTTATTTAGGTTATTCAACCATCAGGTTGCTGCAAAGTGTTACTCTACTCAATCTTTCCAGTATTTCAGGAACTCCTGATCATTGATGATTGATTTCTTTAGAAATGTGGAATGTGGACGCTGACATTAGCCCTGGAGACATCTGTGCTGCTGCTAGCATCAAGATGCTATTTTAGGTTTAAATAGCTTTGCTGACGGGCTAGCTGCTTTTAGCACAACTTGAACACAACAATTGTCTTTTCTAGTGTCCAAATCAGAACAATTTTTGAAGGCAGAATGAACCCACAGTGGATGAAGAGAAGTGGCTTTGTCGTCCACCGTTGCAGATATTGCTTGCACGTCAGATTTACAGGCCTACCAGAAACGCACAGACAAAAAGGTTCCCACTGGAACTTGTGAATGTAACTGGATGGTTTTGCTTAAGAGGGGGCTGTATAGAAATGGAAGCAACACTTTTCAGGTTTTTAATTGTAAAAACCTCATTTTTGAACAAATCCTCCCACTGTGTCCTACCACTGCCCACTATGAACTAACTTACTTTTCTATATCACTTACAATCTCAGCAAAGTACACAAAATGTGCAAAAAACTACTGAAGTGTAGTTCCTTTGCAGGACATTACGCATCATGAAATGTCACATTTAAAAACAAAACACGAGTTCAGGTTTTTCACAAAGTCCGTCAAAAATGTAACATCTGCAATGAAACGTTTGCACATCAAAGTCCCAGAAGTAGAGGGAGAGTGGTAAATGTATGGCGTAGCTGTGATTATAGTCTCCCTGGTTCTGTTGGTGGTCCTGGCTTTCACAGACTATCAGCTCCAGCTCATATTTTACCACATTTTAGCCTCCTCCCTTCTCGTGCACCAACGTTTTTTTTTTTTTTTTCCCTCCCCTCAGCAACCACAGCACAAGGCGTCACTCATCTGCTCATGAGAGCAGCCATTGACTTGAGTTTGACTCCTCATCTCAGAGAGGGGATAGACGGGGTGGAGCCAGTCATTCCACAGAAAAACCATTTGCCAACGCCGAGCGGGCGGCCTGGTTTATGTTACCACGCAACTGCGAGAAGAAGAAGAAGATGAAAAAAAGCACACTCAGGCATAATATTTACACTGTTGCTTTATTTTCCGAATGCACCTCCAAGAGAGAGGGTGAAGAAGTGTGTGCTCGAGAGGGAAGAAGAAGAAGAAATGGCTCTGGGAGGGATTTGTTGCCTGCAAATGCGACGCGTATATCTGTTTGGTTCCCCCCATAAAGTGTGTTTGTGAAAACATTTTCCTGTGCAGGTGAGGTGAAGTGTTCCAACCCGAAAAGGCACCTTGTTGACATCACTCATTACAAATTCTGACCTCTTCAAGTGAAGTTCACCCTATGACGCCCGTATCCCCCTGTTAAGCGGCGCGGGTCGCCCCCGCCTGATGGCGCGTAGCCGCTCCTCTGCTAACTCCCTCCCCTTCCCTTTGACTTCTGAGCCTGTCAACTTAGTATCTGTCTGCCATGCCTTCCAGCCTCACCTGGTTTGAATTACCGTGCAAAATTTAGCTTTCGAGTCTCCTGCGATGGATTGCTCTTGAGTGGTACAGTGGAACCAATTTCAGAGGTGCAAAAAGAAGAAAGTCTGTCAGCCTTCACAGACATTTGCTTTGCTGAACACTCACCTGTGAAAGTAAGGGAGTGTGAAAAAGGCTTCTGTTAATGAATGATGATAATTTAACCATCATTGTTTATGAATTTTAGCTTTGTTATCAAGTTGAGAATTAGAGTCATCCACAGTAAAGTGAAAAATCTAGCGCATATTTTTCTGTTACGCATGTTCCTTAGCTGGTGTTATTCAGAGATTTGATTACGATTTATGCAGACGATATTCTGTTGTACTTGTACACCGTCAAACAAATTCTGGCATTGTTCAGTTTGTAATGCTTGCACCTGATTGTTTTATTATTGCTTCTTAAAATCACCACAATATCTCCTTAGATGTTTTCAAATGGACTTTGGTTCTCTAACTTAAACTTGTTGCAATTAAGGCTGTTGCAATTAGTCAGTTAATTGGATGATAAATTAAATGAGCTGGATGATTTCCATTCAGATTATTTTTTGAAGGAAAATTTAATTTACAGAGATTTAATAATCCATTTTATTAATTTGGTGGTTTTCATAATATTGTTTTATTTATTGTTTTTGGTTTTGTTTTTCCTAATTAAAATACTTTCCAGTTCCTGTGTGAAGTGTTCTTTACGAAATTAGAGTTTATTGGTCTTTGGGAGGACAAACTTGCATTATTACATCATTATCTTTGAAAATGACCTCAAAACTATATTAACTATATTAACAGCAATAATTACTGTTGATACAAGACATCATCAGCAGTAATTTTTGCTGATGTCTTGTATCGTCCAGCAATATTTGTTATCATGACAGTGCTGGTAGTAATGATGCATTCCTTCTATCTTCAGCTGAGACACCAGCAGTGGAGTTTGGTGATGGAGAGCGCCGTGCCGTCGGACCGGGGAAACTACACCTGCGTGGTGCAGAACAAGCACGGCACCATCAGTCACACCTACCAGCTGGACGTTTTAGGTAAGCGTTTACTTTCACTTTAACTCATAAAAGCTAAAGTTTATCCTTCTTTCAGCTGCTGTTACTCAGTTTTTTTTATTCCGTTTTATGCAGATGATATTCAGTTGTACGTGTTTGAAAGCAACACCAGTTTGAAAAGCGAGCCTCTTGTGTCGACATTTATTAAAGTTGCAGTAAAACTGAAACAGAGACCGTAGTTCCACCCACGAAAATATGAACTAGGCAGACATGGAGAGTTAAAATAATTAATTAATTTATCACTAAATTATTAGCAGCAATATAAAATTAATTAGAACATTATTAAGTAAAGTAATGTGAAGTAAATAAATGTTTGATTAAATATTCAATTTAATCAATATAAAATTAATTTATTAAATATGTAATTAAATCATTAAAATATTAACTTATTATAGCTGATGCAGACAAATAGTTAAATATGTATTCAATTATTTAATTCCTGCTCCATTAAATAATTTTATCTGTCAGAGTTGCCCGTCAAAACTGAGGGGCGGAGCCTGTTGAACGCCACTAGCTTAGCATGTTTTCTTTTTGTTTTGTTTTTTTTTATCTTGGCTTGTAACAGAGGGAGTAGAAATGGCTGCATGATTTCACATTGATGAGTAGAACTTCCTCAGCTTTATCCAGGTAGTCTGCATGGCCATCTCCTGCTTCTCTGTCATCTGCTAACTGTAAAATGTCATGAAATGTCATTTAGTTTAATTTTGCCATCAAAATTAAACTAAGCTAGCGGAGTTCAACAGGTCGGTGTTGGCCCCGCCCACAGCACCGCTCCTTGATTTCTATGACTTCACAGTAACTCTGCAGGAACAGGAACAATGAAATAATTACATTATCTTATTAGATATGTATGAGTTTGCATGTTGTTTTATTTTGTTGTTCATATAATATTTTTTATGCAACCAATTTTTTCCTAAACTTTAGCTTTAACGATTAAATGACATATTTCATAAATACATTTTACATTATATAAATGATTAAAACATTTAGTTAAACCTTTATTTATTTCGTTTTGCATATAATAAAGTTTTTTATTATTATTAAATTTTGTCCTGTTTAACCCTCCATAAGTCTGTATAATATCTGTCTGTCCAACATGTTCAGTTTTTGGAACTTGTAAAATTCATCTTACTTTGTTGACATTTGTTTACAGTGTGAGGAATGCTGCTAAACTCAGACCTGTTTTGCTGTCTATTAAACTAGACAAAATTGCTCATGTTTTTGTATGCTTACAGTCTTGTTTACTGGCCTAAACAAAGCTTCCGCTTAAACATTTACAAGTCCTTTAAAATTCTGCGGCCAGGTTATGAGCTAGTTCTAACAAGAGAGCTTATTTGACTCCGGCTTCGTCTGCGTTTCACTGCTTTCCTGTTATGCTCAGAATTCATTTTAAATTGCGGCATCTCACATAAATATTCAGGGAATCATTTATCTGTCTGATCTGGTTTAAAATAAAAAAAACGTACCGTCTATGCTTCCCTCAGAGCGCTCGCCTCACCGGCCGATCCTCCAGGCGGGCCTGCCAGCCAATCAGACAGTGGAGGTGGGCAGCAATGTGGAGTTCCACTGCAAGGTTTACAGCGACGCCCAGCCGCACATCCAATGGCTCAAACACATCGAGGTGAACGGCAGCCGCTACGGCCCCGACGGCGCCCCCTATGTCAACGTCCTGAAGGTGGGTCTGAAGCCACACACTGCGGTGGGTTTACATCTTAATGAGCCAGATTGGAGCCAGGCTTGGCACGAGATAATTTTACACGTAGTTAATCTTCCCTAAATGTCGTGTTTAATGAGCCTTTGCAGAACGGGGGCCACGGGGCTTCCTTGACCGCTCTTAATTGAAGAGCTCGTTTCTCGATCTTTGATGCATCGTTACAACACACTGGAGCGTGTGGAAGCATAGAGCCATTAAGCTAATGATATCACTGCAAATCAAAGCAGATTTCTGCTCTTACTGCGAGTGTGGCGTGTGATGAAGCGTCTTGTTGCTATTTTGGAGGAGTTTTCCACCCATGAAATAAATTCATCACGAGCTGCGTCTCCATTACAAATGTGCACAAATCCTTGCCTATATTCTGCTGATGATACTGGGGGAAAAAAATATATTTTGCAATTGCAGTGATTCCATTAGTAAGGAGTTAAATTAATATCATGTGAACAAATTTAATTAAAAATCATGGCAGTTACATGAGATGCTCATAATTCAGCCATCAGAGGAGATGTTGGGGTCTCATTCAGGCGTTGCAGTGACAAGCCCCTTACACTTGGGAGCGGCTACGTATGCAGCGTTTTGGGGAAATTGTTGTCAACCATTTTACAGAAGAGCGATGGACTCAACACGTTGGAATTAGGGGTTCACCGATTGCAGTTCTCTGGCCAATCATCGATTACCGGTCTTTAAAAAGCCTGACCTGCCAATGGCTGACGCCATGTTTACCCATGTTTTTTTTGTCTGAAATGTTGCTGAATAAAGCATGAAAATTGCTGAGTTGGTCACTATGTGAGTGACTATTGTTAAGTGATAAAATCAGTGATAAAAAAATCACTGATCACCGATCTCCCAAAATGAAGGAATTTAATTTTGAGCAATAAATCAGCTCAATTTGGAATGACACAACTTTTTATGAACTGTGATGGTGTGAGAAAAAAACAAACAAAAAGAAAACAAACCATCTTCCTGCTACCTCCTGATATTTTCTTCGACGTTTCCACCAGTTGTAACATCTGATAAAAATATTTCCATTGCAGTTTTGTAAAGTAACCCAATTTCAATATGGCCAAATAAAAACACTTCATCATAGTGTCACTTTTGTTTTTTTAAGCAAAAACATAAGTTTTTTCAAAATTGGCATGTTTCCATTAAGCAAATTTGATTTCCCACTTTCAAGTTGCACAATTTTATGCTTAATGAAAACACAGCTACTGAAAGAAGCAACTTTACCTGGAATCCACCATAATCATTGGTTTGTTTTGTTTTTTTTATGTTTTCTGGATGATGAGGGGAAGACTCCCGTCGCAAACCAACAGGGCTTTTGCACCCTCAAGCTTTTTTTTTTTTTTTTCTTTCCTTGTCCCTCTGGAGAGAAGGAATAAAAACAAACATCTGGTTTGGACTAAGTTAACTGCTGTGGTGGCGGCAAACGCAGGGAGGGAGACGGGCTCAGCTAACCGCCGCTGCCGTCAGATGTGCTGCGTCGCGTGGTTTGAGGAGGAGGAGGAGAGAATGAGAGAGCAAAGAGGCACCCAAAAAAAGCCATGGAAAAAATGAGTGGGGGAACCAAAGGAAGGGCAAAGTCAGCAGGGAGAGAGAGAGAGAGAGCGTGTGACAGAGTGCCGGGGTTAGATGAAGGCTTGTGTGAAAAAAACAAAAGGGAAGACGGCAGAAAAGGGTATTAAGACCAAAGAGTTGGAGATAGAAACGGAGAGAATGGAGGGAAGGAATAAGAGGGAAGGAAGGTCATGGAGCTGTTTTCCCTGGATCTGTCTTCATACATCTTTCTGCAACGACACAAAAAAAGAAAAACAGCAACATTAAAGACGGAAAGACTTTCTTTGGCTGCAGTCATCTATTATCCTGCTTATGTGTGAAAAAAATTGTCTCACCTACGATTCCTCTAAGGAATTTGTCATAGCAGCACATCAGGTCGCCAAAACACTGTTTTTGTCTACAAGACGGAGACGGGATGAAATTGTATCAGTTCAATTCAGTTTATTTGCATAGCAACAATTCTCAAAGAGAATTGAGACGCTTTGCAAAAAAAGTCATTTCAATCAGTTTATTTTTCAAATTAAACTTTCCACATTCACTCATTACTGAAGATGTATAGCGACAGTAAACAACCCCTTGTGTTGGGTATTTAGAGGTCAAATTTTTTTTACAGATCGGTAATGGGGATCGGCCAGAAAAATGCAATCGTTGCACCTTTTATTACGATTGAAGTGCTTTGTTTTTACATTTTACGTTTTCTCACTGGATGAAATTGGTTAAAAATGATGTTCTTTCATGGTATTAAATGTTTATAATCTTAAGCAAAAACTTGTACCATGATTTCATTGCTATCACTTAAAACAGAACAGCAACAATTATTCCTAAAGCAGCTAAAATTATTTGCTAGTAAAGTCAGGAGGGTTTTATGTCTTAATGCTGTTTTGATTTTGGTACAAAAACAAACGCATATAATAAATATCCACTAATAGTTTTTAAGCGTTTGGCATCCTGCATCTATTTAGCAAGCTGCTTATCCCACCTGGCCTTTTTATGCTCCCTTTATTCAACCATGATTGCAGCTGGTTATTCTTTCACCGTCCGTTTTAGCACAGCAACTTAATTGTATTAAATTTTAATAGAAAAAAAATCCAGTGTCAGTATATAAATCATCCTGCAGACTTGGGGAGAGTGTGTGAAAAACCGATGACTTTAATTTAAAAAAAAAAAAAAAAAACAGAAAAACAAGCTGAAATGGAGAGATGAATGGGCAGAGAGACGGAGTGTGAAGGGGAGGAAAAGGAGGAGGGGGGGGAACGGCTCCGTCGGCCCAGACTGAGGCTCCAGGCTCTATTTTCGACCGCCACATAATTGAAACAGTATTTACAGAAACTTGTGTGTGCCTCTCTATGAGGGCTCACCACAGCTCATTCAGACATGATATGCTCTCTCTCATGTGTGGCATTTAAACACAGCTCGGGGTGGGAGGAGTGTCTCTCTTTCTCTCTCTAATTTTTTTTTTGTTGTTGTTTTTGGGGGCGGTGGGGGGTGATCTTTGGTGCCTGGAAAAAGACTTAACATCGAGGCGAAGAAGAGGAGTCAAACACTGGATGTTCATTTAGCTACATTAAAATATGATTTGCTTTCCTTTTTATGTGCTGTTTAATAATTTAGGCCCATCTAGGGCAGCTAGTAGTTGGTATGCATTCACAGATGCATAAGAGATTTAACACCAGAGATGTTCACACGTCAGTTCTTAAGACTGCAAGTGAAATTCACTTTTATTTCTACTGTTCAGTCAACTCAGCTCACATATGAATAAAAAAGACTAGACTTTCTTAAGCTGCTGCTGTTTTTTTTTTGTTGTTTTGCTTTTACAGTAGCTCTGTTTCCATTAAAAATGTGTGCAAAACTTTGTCAAAAAAAAACAACACAATTTCACAATTGTGGCGTTATCATTAAGTAAGAAGCGCAATTAAAATCACATGTGAATAAGTTGAAATTAATTAAAAAACATTCAGCGCCATCATCCTCCAACTCTGTCATCTTCTTTTTCTTGGTTTTTACCAGTGGCAACATCCAGTTGTTGATTATGTGACTCGTATGATGCAGAAAAAAAGTGTTTCCATTACAGTTTTGCTAAGTAAACCAATTTCGACTGAAAACAATCTCACCGTTTGCCAAAACCGTTTATTGAAAAATGAGGTTCTTTTTCTAATTTGCGGCCTTTCCACTAAGTAAATTCATTTTCATAATTTCAGTTTGTGTAATTTTGTGGTTGAGGCAAACGCAGCTACTGAAGACGTCATAGACTTTGAAAAAATACTATTTCATAATTGCAGTGTTTCCATTCAATAAGAAAAGCTATGGAACGCACATATGAATAAGTTAGTTGATGGTATTAGTCTTTTAAAATCACAGTTCATAAAATCATTAAAAACCAACTACTTCCTGCCTTCTTATGGTTCTTTGTAGTTTGCGCCAGTGGTAAAATTCAGTTGTTGTGACTCGTGTGATGGAGAAAAAGTGTTTTGTGAAATAAATAACCACCTCATCCTTCCACCAAAACAATTTATTTAAAAAATTGTTTGTTTGTTTTTTTCCCCCCAAATTAACCTATTTCCACCAAGTGAATTTATTTTCGACATGTCCAGTTGCACAATTATATGGTCAATGAAAACGCAGCTACTGTGTTCTTGCAAGACTTTCACAGGCCTCACTGTGCCTCTCAATTTTCCCTTTGCAGAGTAATGTCAGTAAACACACCGTGGCTCGCAGTATTCTGAAACTGTCCAACGTGACAGAGAAAGACGCCGGGAAGTACTGGTGTCGTGCCTCAAACTTTGTAGGCATGTCGGAAAAAGCTTTCTGGCTAATGGTGCACAAACCAGGTAAATACTGAGCTGCTACCAGGAACCGCCTTCACCGCATCTGACGCTCTCTGCTGCCTGCAGGGTTCCTCTTGGTTGTGGGTCTGCTTGACTTGCTAATAGGACAAAAACACACACAAACACACACGCATTTCTCTACTGGGTTCAAGTAACCGCATCTTGCTAGTGAGTAGCTATCATTCATTTGAACTCAGAGTGCCATGTTGACCCTGATCAATAGCAGACACAACATTGCGTTCTTAATTGCTGCCATGGCTTCAAAAGTCTCACTCTCGCACACAAATGTGTCATAAATCTAAAACCTCACTGACCAAGCCTCCCTCACACACACAGATTGCTATTGATTTCCCATGGAGGGCATTCTCCCGCAATATTAATGGCCTTTTATATCAGAGTATGCGGCACGGGGTTGTGATGGCGGCGCTCATTACTGAGGCACTTTGACTGCTCCTAGTTGCTGCAGCATTAGTCAAAGTAGGAAAAATCGTAATTGAAGTGTTTTTTTATTTATTTATGTAGTCATAATGCAGTTTTCAAGATTATTGAAGAGACGTTACACACACACACGCACACACACGCACACACACACACACATTAAAGAAAAAACTTTCATTCTGTTGAGATAAGCACAGCTGGGTAATGGCGCTTCTTTGGTATTTTCAGCTGTTGGTGGTGGCAAAGCTGACTCCTGGGCCCTCTCCTCTTCTTCAAGGCGGTGTTTGGTGTTCATTTTAATAAATCTTTTGGGCTCATGGAATCTCCTTTCTCCATCCTTCTGCTCCATCTCTGTTCCCCCCACAGACGGCCGGTATTAACACAACAGATAAGGAGCTAGAGGTTCTCTTCTTGACCAATGTAACTTTTGAGGATGCGGGCGAGTACACTTGTCTGGCGGGGAACTCTATCGGCTTTGCTTACCACTCCGCTTGGCTGACGGTGCTTCCAGGTATATTCCTCTTCACCACACGGCCTCTCTTATTGAGTCTTGTTTGTCTCTGTAATCTTCCTCTCATGCAAATGTTTGCAGAAGGATTCATGCGGTGCAGTGTTTGTAAATCTGATTATTGTGTATTTTAGTGGATAATTACCAACCATTTGAATTTGTTTAGCACATGTTATTATGTCTTCTTTTGAAACGACGAGGAATGAAATTAAACGCCTCTGCTGCTCTTTGATCACTTTAAATCATCTGTTCAGACATCTTAAGGCTAAGAGACAGTGTAAAACATCCCTTACGCTTGATGTCAAAAATTCTAATTGCCTCCATTTTTAGAAACAGCTACAATTACTTGCCGCAGCTCTGAAATTAAAATGATGCATGAGTCTTTATTGCGCAGAAATAAGTTTCTGGTGTGTTTTGTGCCACTAATAAAAAACTAAACTGTGGCTTTGATGTTTCTTGGCCTCCTCCCTTCGAAAGCAGTGAACTCGGGCAAAGACGACTACTACGCCGACATCCTCATCTACCTGACGGGCTGCGTGCTCTTCGTCTTCGCCGTGGTCATCGTCTTCCTCTGCCGCATGAGAATGACCACGCAGAAGACTCTCCCCACGCCACCTGTGCAGAAACTGTCAAAGTTCCCCCTCAAGAGACAGGTAACAGAAAGTAGATACAAGATTTGCACAATGCTTTCCCTTCCTTTTCTCTCTTGTCGGTTCGGGCGCCAAAACGCCCAGCTGACCCGATTTGATCCGGATAATCAGGGTGAAAACGAAGTGGAGGGGGAAGAAAAACTTTCCAACTCCAGCAGTATTCAGTCCAGATTCAGTTCATGGCAACTTGCAAAAGTATTCACACTCCAACCACAAATGTTTTATTGAGATTTTATATGACATAAAACAAAAGGTAAACACATGGTATTCATGTATGCTCCTCCACATTTAATCTGATACCCATAAATAATAATAGTTATTATTTTTTTCTTGATAAACAGTATTATTGAACACTTGCCTCACCAACAATCAAGTCAAACCATCTTCAATTAGTTACCAATATTTGTGGAAGTGGTAGCCAAGTTTTATTGATTTGTTTATGAATAAGAAGTTTATTCCTTCCAGGTCCTTACCATTTCCTCCAGCTGTACTTGGACAGATGGAACTAATGTTTCTTATCTTACCAAATGTCAAAACGAGGGTCTTTTATATGACAAACGCATAAGATAACGGTTCAGCCTCTGCTCTGTATGGAACATATCTGATAAAGTTTTAAACATGCAAACTTTTAACCTCAAAACTGAGTAAATTACACAAAGACCATCAATGTTTTTTATGCACATTTTGAAGTATCGCATTAGAAAAGGTGAGAACAAAATTCAAAATAATTTCTCC
Organism: Poeciliopsis retropinna; assembly: GCA_010277075.1. Taxonomy (NCBI): domain Eukaryota; kingdom Metazoa; phylum Chordata; class Actinopteri; order Cyprinodontiformes; family Poeciliidae; genus Poeciliopsis; species Poeciliopsis retropinna. The sequence goes on from VMRM01000028.1 coordinate 6,748,404, forward strand.
AATTTTGCAAAGAAGTCTTTACGTTGGCTTGAGGTGGTTTTTTGCTTTTCTAAAAGAGTTAGCGCACTAAAGGAGAGATGGAAACACGTTTACTGAATAAGTTGACGCTGTTCCCTCTGTTATAACCATAAGAATCCCCATTCTTTCTCTGCGTCTCCAGACAGCATGTAACATCGCCGATGCTAGCTGACATGACAGAACGATGACAACTTCCCCAATAGCAACACATTCCTGAAAACCTCTCTCCATTGTTCGGAGACGTGTGGTCCAAGCTAGTTTGCAACCACTTTCTCTTTTTTTGTTGCCATGCATAACGTCAACATCTGACAAAATTACCCTTTGTCACAGCCTGGTTGATTTGCGTCAAGTCAACCAGGAGACATGGCTAATTTTCTTTCTTTTTTTTCTTCTTCCTTGGGACATTTTAAAAAATTGCTCAATATTTGTCATGACAATTAGATGAAGGATCTATTTTGGTCTATCCCATAAAAACCCAAATACATAAATTGAAGTTTAGGTTTGTAATGTGACGATGCATCGTCATGCAACACAACACATCGGCAACGACATTAGTACCGGCCGTTATTTGTCATTTTTTAACGCATGAGTATCGGCCCAACAAATACAACCGGTCCGATATTAATGGCAATATCAAATGATGTCATCACTAATTTCCCTATCTGTTCATCGCAAATGACAAAATGTGAAAAAGTCAAAGGACAAACTACTACATACGGCACAAATGAAGTGAGCGAGGCATCACACACCTGTCTATCATGGATCTTCCCCTTGTCCTGCTGGGATACTGTAAGGCATCACTCTGCTGACATGTGTTCACATTTATCTTGGAGCAGATTCAGCGCAGGGATATTTATGCCCTCCTCCGACTGTCAGTGTCAGTTTTAGATTTCACTGTGAGTGTAACAACACACACTCTCCCTCTCACACTCAACTGTTTAGAGAAACACGAAGTGGAGCAGCTGCTTCACCACAACCTGCAGTTGGACAAGACTTCTCTCTCTCTCTCTCTCTCTCTCTCTCTCTTTTTTTTTTTTCTGGTCCTTTTTCTGCTGGAGTTGCTTAGAAAACAAGATGGAGTTAAAATTTGGCGCAACTCTTCTAACATTTTGTTTACTATGAGAGTAACTGGCTCAAAACAAGGTGGAACGAAGAGTAGCCTTGAAGTTATTTCTGTCACTTTTTTTGGCAGATTTAACTTGGTTGTTTATTCTCTATTCATGAAGGCAAGAGAACTTTCAAAATCCAAACGTTTCCACTCATATAACCCAATCCGACTGCTTCATTTACCTGCTGCACTCTGTTTGCTGGGAAAAGCGACTCCTCTGAGGCTGCTTTGAACCAATTCCAGCCTTCCAGCTTTGTAATTGGAAGGTTGCATACTTCTAGAAGCACAAGCTTGGACGTCACAGATCAGTTTGTGGAAAACAATAAAGCTGTAACCATTGTCTTTTTGAGACATAATAAAGTCTTGCTTGAGTCCAGTTGATCCTCATATAGCAGCCTGTAATTCTGCTCTAATTTTTTCCACCTTCATGCTCTTATAAGGTAGCGCAGGGAAAGTTCTTATTGCATTTTTCTATAATCTCTGCTTCAATTTTGGGAGGCTAATCTCCCCAGTTTTCTCCTCTCTCTTTCATAACTCAAAGTAAATCTCCTGTAAACCCCCAGGCATGTTCTGTCAGATATTACTTTTAGGCTTTTCAAATTGGGGTTGGAGATTTTTTTTTTTTTTTTCTTATCATACTCCTCATTCTCTTACAGTCATGACTTGTTGCAAGTAGATTTGGTGTTGCAGGCCTCGAGGGCAGAATCGGCAGACTGACACCAACATAGCCATCAAAAGTAGGAGTGGGCCCTGGGCTCCACCCTCTGGGTAGCTAGATGGTGGGAGGATGTGGAGCTCCCCCGCAGCCGCCTCACTCAGAGGCAGAACCACGGACCTGGAGCTGGAGGTCGCTGATGGATGGATGTCCAGGCTCGAAACCCTTTCAGCCACGGCTTCATCCTGCACACAGCCTCTGGCTGCAAAAGTCATGTCCAGCAGTCTGGGCCAGACTTTAAAATGTGCTGATCGGGGCAGTAGCCCAGGGCGCCAATTTATTTGGAAGACCCAGACTTTCTTTTTTTCTTTTTTTTTCTTTTTTTTATTAATGTGTGATTTGCATTGCACTTTATATAAAACTTAAAGGCCCATATCTAATTCACTGAATTCAAAGTTTAGGGATTCTTTTTAATATAGATAAGGCTCAAGTATCTAAACTTTAAAGGGGCAGTGTTACGCCTCTGAGGATTATATTTGTAGTCTCAGCTGTCATGTCATTGGATTATGAGATTAATAAGTTCGGTTTCTTTAATAAATCTAGTTTGATCCAAAGTGAAAACTGAAGTATTTCTCCTTTCCATCTTTGTTCTTGTTAAACAGATTTCACCGTGTTGTTTTCAGAGACTATAACAGATAATTTTTTTTTTGCACCCAAGCAGGTTTCCTTGGATTCTAACTCCTCCATGAACTCCAACACGCCTCTGGTTCGGATCGCTCGGCTGTCGTCCAGCGACGGGCCCATGCTGGCCAACGTCTCAGAGCTGGAGCTGCCCTCTGACCCCAAATGGGAGTTTCCTCGCACAAGGTAAGAGAGGAGCCGTCCGCACAAATTGTGACCATCAGTTCTTGATATTTCGTCATGTTACAACCTCGATATCAGTTTTCCTAGAACCCGCCACAGTGTAGAGTCTAAAGATTGAAAGCGTTGTTGTTTTCAGGTTGACCCTTGGTAAACCTCTTGGAGAGGGCTGCTTCGGTCAGGTAGTCATGGCGGAGGCAGTCGGCATTGACAAGGAGAAGCCCAACAAGCCTCTTACCGTCGCTGTCAAGATGCTGAAAGGTTATCCACATTACATTCTCCCTCTTTTAATAATCCCAAAGAAACCAGCGCCGTTTCTGATTTAGCTTTGCCTTTTCCCCGCCAGACGATGCAACAGATAAAGATCTGTCAGACTTGGTGTCAGAGATGGAGATGATGAAGATGATAGGCAAACACAAAAACATCATCAATCTGCTGGGAGCGTGCACTCAGGACGGTGAGCCTCAGAGGAGGAGGAAGAGAAGATTAGAGAACCAAGACGAATCTTTAAAACGATGTTCTCTGTCTCACCAGGTCCTCTGTACGTCCTGGTGGAGTACGCCTCCAAAGGGAACCTGAGGGAGTACCTCAGGGCGCGCCGTCCTCCAGGCATGGATTATTCCTTTGACACCTGCAAAATCCCTGACGAGCAGCTCACCTTTAAAGACCTGGTGTCCTGCGCCTATCAGGTCGCCCGAGGCATGGAGTACCTGGCTTCACAGAAGGTCTCATCTCCTAAAGCCTCAATATACAAGAATACAGATAGACAGATAAAAAGATACATTCTATATCTCCTTCTGTGAATGTACAAGTTTTTGTTTTATAGCAGTGAAGTGATTAGAATTTAAATTGTTTTAGATAATTACAAGGAAAAGGTTTAGACTTTTAATGACTTAGTATTTTCTCTTAAAGGCAGTAAAGATGCACCGATCAAAGATTCGTAATCAGGATTGTAACTATTAGCATCAATTTATTTGCATTTTTTTAAAAAACAAAATGTGTTCTTTTCTGGTTTGGCTGTAAAACAGTGTGCTGCGAAAAATGAATGTGGAATAATTTTGACTTGACGTTTTAAACAGTTTTCAGTACCTTAGACTTGGTTCACACAGCAGACCCATATGCAGTTTTTTCATGACAGACTGAATGACCTGATGCTGATCTCTTTCACCATAAAAAAATCCAGATTGTCCCACTTCCATTCTAATCTTTATTCTTATCCGATAGTTTTCTGCAATTAGGACAATCATGTCGCATTTTATCCGACCGTTATGCCATTGATGTGAGACATGCGTCAGAAATCTGCTCCAGAAGAAGCCGGAAGCGGCCAATCCAGACGTAAACAGTGGCTGAAAATTAGAATTATGAACTTGAAGACGTTTGTGTCTATTACTCCTGTAAACAACTCTCTGCTGTGTGATGTCTACATTCTTCTATGCATGCGGATCTTAAACAGAAATCTGACTGCAGTCACATTTAGTTAGTAGCATAAACATTAAGGCAAAAACATTGGATTTCAACAAACAAATCCAAGCTTAGCATCGAGACCTGCACGACGCTACGTTGAATGCTGCCTTATATTAGCGATTTGCACATGTTGATCTTTACCTTAACTCTAAGATTAACTCCAATCTCTTCATGACAGACCAGAGTGGAAAACTCAAAAGTTTTTGCTGTCAAATAGAAATCTCATATTCCCAAAACCTTAATTTTTCAGGAAATGAAAAACTTCTTTCTTCTTCATTTAAATTCGTACTGCTTGGTCAACTTTCCACAAAAATCTTTTTGTTATCCACATGCCTGTATGTAAAGCTAACCTGAGTTTGTCATGTTTTCCCCCTGCAGTGTATCCACAGAGATCTGGCAGCCAGAAACGTTCTGGTGACGGAGGACAACGTCATGAAAATAGCCGACTTCGGTCTCGCCAGAGATGTGCACAACATAGACTACTACAAAAAGACCACAAATGTGAGTTTCATGACATCGGTACTTTATCTGAAATGTCGGGAAAAAACTCAGCACAGTAAGGAAAATGTACATTTATGTTACGTGTTGGCTTTTTTATTTAATCGGAGCAATATTGCATGTTTGGTCTCATTGCATTTCTGCTCTATTTTTGTGTGTATATATATATATATATATATATATATATATATATATATGGAACCAGCAAATCACTACAATTTGAATCTAAATACATGCTGAATGTCTCAACTGTGCTGCTCTGACAGTAGTGGAGTGCGTCACGGAGGCAGGAGATGGTTAAACATTGTGTGATAGCGTTGAGTTTTCCTGTCTGATCCGTACAGAAAAGTTCTGCTGACCAAAGCGGTTCTGTTGTACTTGTTTTGCTCCAGGGTCGTCTGCCCGTGAAATGGATGGCTCCGGAGGCTCTGTTCGACCGGGTCTACACTCACCAGAGCGACGTGTGAGTTTCCGCAAGCTGACGGTCTCATGCCGGCTGTCCGCTGATGTGTACAGCGGAGGAATGCTCCTGTTGAAATGTGGTGACTGAGCTCGTTAGTGTCAAGCGCAGGACTTAAACCGATGGGTTCCCGCGCCAAATATCTCCAGCATGCTGCCGACAGGCCCTCGATTGGGAATCTTTTCTGGTGGAGTTTGTTCCTAACTACCCAATATGACACTGGAGTTCCAGCATCTTGTTAGCTCCGTTTCCATGTGTGCAAATCTTAGTTGATGTGCTGCTTATCTAAAAAAAAAACACAATTTTGCAATTACGATGTTTCTACTAAATAACAAATTAAATTAAAATCATATGTGAATAAGCTTGTTCACACAATAAATCATTAACAATCATGGCAGTGACAGATGTAAATAGATTTAAGCGACAAGTTCCTTATATTTAGAAGAAGGTATTGGGGAAATAGTTGTGGGCAAATTTAAGCCGCTGATTATTGGATTAAACATGTTGGACTAACACACAACTTTTTATGAACTGTGAGGTTGTGAGAGCTCTGGTGGAGCCAGCTGCACTTTGTCTGAAAAAAATCAAAAACAAACCATCATCCTCCTACTACTTCCTGTTGTCTTCTTTGTCGTTTCCACCAGTAGTCAAATCCGGCTGTTGATCATGTGACTCATGACACACAAATTTGCAAAGTGGTGTTTCCATTAAATAAGAAACTCTTAAAATCTCAAGTGAATAAGTTGGTTCAGGCGATAAGTCACTTCCTGTGCCATCATCCTCCAACTACTTTCTGTCGTCGTCTTCATCGTTTCTTCCAGTAGCAAAATCCTGTTGTCGATCGTGTGATTCGTGTAACGTCAATAAAGTGTTTCCATTGCAGTTTTCCAAAATGCATCCATTTCAATACGGATGAAAAACCACCTCATCTTAGCGCTAAACACCAAATTTCTGTATTTCCATTTACTTTTGTATTTTCAAGTAGTGCAGTTCTATGGTTAAAGTTATTTTACAAGGCTCACTCCAAAACGTCGTGATAAGAAAGCCGAGGTGATCCCTCAGGTTGTGTGTTTCTCTCAGACATACACACCTTTCTCCCCGTCCTGCTGTGTTTGCGCCGCCTCTGATCTAAAGCCGGCGGCCCTGTCAGACGGGGAGGTCACCAAGGTGATGTATCTTGCAGTAGTTCCAGCAGCGTTTTCCCCCAGCCAGCCACAGCCAGACGCTGTGTCCCCAGCACAGCCGTCCAAGCCAAACAGGGGCCCCTGTCAGCGCTGCCGGGCCGTGTGATCACTGCAGACTGGGAACGGGCCGAGGGGAGAGCCAGCCTGCTCTGTTATTTCAGCAGGTCTGGATTACAGACTCCAAATCTTCGCCTGCTTTTATACAGTAGTCACTGTGAGCCAGTTTATCCCCTTCACACCGCGGAGGGCCTTCCACTGTTTGGCTTTCGGTCTGATAGGGCGACGGTTCTAAACATTCAAATTAAGCTGTCAAAAACTCCAAACTGTAAAGAACAAATGATCGGCATGGTCACAGTTGCAAAATGATTAGTCATATTTCGGTTTTTACTGCTGCGCAGCCTCAGCAGGATGTTTTATATGAGCTTGTATAAATGGAAGACTTAAGTCAAGATAAAGATGCTTAATCCTTGGGAAGCTCTTCCCACTATTAGTCCCATGAAAGTAATTATTTTACTCAGAGATCCGTCAGTTGGAGATTTGTGGCTGATCTCCAGTTTTTGTGAATCTTCCACCCAGAAAGAACAATCAAGACTTTATCGCATTGGTTTCAATTCCTTTAAGACAAGTTTAAATGTAATCACTTGCTTTTTCTTGTTTTCTACGTACAAAGGTTCAAAGCGGAACTTCTCTATTAGTGCGTTTCTGGTACGGTTGCAAATCTGACACACAAGCGACTTCAGCTGACAGCAACGAACAAAGCTGATTTTCTTTGCCCATTGGGGTTCATTTAATTTCTGCTTCAAAAAATAATCTTGACTGGATGCTGGACTATGGTCATGTTCAAGTAGGTGATAGGCTAAAAGGAGTTAGCTATTCAAGGCTAAAACAGCATCTCAATGCTAACATGTGGCAGCTAGCGCAGACGGCCCCGGCATCCACATATTTCTAAAGGAGGCCCATGATTTTATGCCTGCATTGTTATTGATTTTAAACCACTGATTGAAAACATTTCTTAAAATTCATTAAAAAAAAAAAAAAAATTGGCAAACATTTTTGACACCATCTGCAAAGCATATGAAATTAAAATAATTACGATCTATTTGTAAACATTTAATCCTCTTTTTCTGTGGATGTTGGTGCCGACGTACAAAACTTTGTCAGTATTTTAATGGCAAAAACACACATTTCGCAATTGCTGCATTTCCCTCAAATAAGAACACCAGAATATGCTTTTTTTTACACGATAATTGAAAAACATGACACATCACCGTCCTGTCGTCTTCTTTGACATTTCCGCCAGCAGTAACATCTAGCTGTTGATCATGTGACTCGTTTGATGTGAAAAAGGTTTCTACTGCACTTTTGCGAAATAGACTAATTTTGATACGACTGAAAAACTAAATTCTTCCAGCTCAAAAACCTTCTATCCAAATTGCTGTTGATGGTAATTCACCGTCAGTCGAAATGCAGCTGTTGAACATGTTGTTTGCATGTGGAGATGAACTTTTCCAGTCCTTACTTCTTGACGTGACAATTTTGACTGATTCCGACTGGAACGAATTGAAAATAAAAAAAACGAAGAGCTGCAGCTTTTTGAAGGTGGCCACAGTTTTAAAACTCAACTGAAACTGAAGAAATGAACAAAAATTGAGAGGAGAATGAGATAAGGCCCACAGATGGGGTCAGTGGAAACCATTTTCTGAATGTTTTATTCATTCAGGAGGTGGACCATTCGGCTCGGCCGTTCTCCGCCCTGCAGATCGAAGCGTAGATAATTAGATTAAAGTGAGGAGGGTCTTATTGTGATTCACAGGATGAACTGTTCAACAATGCCACACCCGGTTAATTGACTGCCCATTATGTGATAACCCCCCAGCACCCCCTGTTTTTTTTGTTTTGTTTTGGGGGTTTTTATCATTTTGGAGTGAATCAGCAGTTTTCTGAAGCTGCTGCCACAGAGAGAGAAAGGGAGTGAGATGATGGCTTGGTTTGGACCACAGCTGGGCTGGAAATGTTCAGGCTGTCGATACACACTCTCCTCTTCACAGTAGAGTCCAGGTCAGGGTTTGATTCTTGGTAGGAAGTCTCTGATTCTCTTTTAGAATAAGATGATATAGCGTATTAAAAACAAAATACGGCAGAAAATTCTGGGTGGAAATATAGATCAGTTCACAGCTGGAAAGCGACCCGTTTTCACTGTGTGAATCTGTAATGTCAGCTACTGGATCACTGACTTAATGAGTTTTTGTAGATTAGTATTTTATGTGAAGACTTTAGAGGGAAAACTCTTGAATCTGCTGTATTCTCGGTTTACTGGAGAGTGGCTTTATTTTTGTAACTATCAGTTTCTGTGTTGGGCTCAGGCTGGAGAACGGGACGAACACAAACTATCTTTGGTTTTATGTTCTGATCTGTTTGATTGCATTTTTTTTTTTCTTGCTTTTTTTTTTTTTTTTTTGCATTCACAAATGCTGCCAGAAGTAACTAGAGTACCAAACTGATTTAACTGAGTTATGATTATTTAGGATTATTAATAATCTCCCTGAAACACACGGAGAAAGAAAAGCTGGGGGTTTTTGTGAGCTTTGACTGTTTCCGCTAACAGTGTACAGCATTTCCAATGTTCATCTATTTTAAACATGTTGGTATTTGGTCCAATAAGTAAAACTTGAGTTATGAATAACTCATTCTTATTTCTATCTTGTTTCCCTTTGTGTGTGTGTTTTGATTTGTCGCGTTTCCTGAGCTGACAAATTTCCCAACAGCTGAATTTATGTCATGTCTGTGAGGAAGCTTGACAGCAGCAGGTGGGGGAGGGGTAGCGCTGCATTACTTTGAAGATAGTTTGATAGAAAACATTTCTGCCTGGCTGTGTTGTTTTAATAATCCGATACACGCCCTCTGATCAGTGTTTTGTCTTTGTTTGTGTGTTTTTGGTCAGGTGGTCTTATGGGGTTTTGTTATGGGAGATCTTCACCCTGGGAGGGTCGCCATACCCAGGGATCCCAGTGGAGGAACTCTTCAAGCTGTTGAAAGAAGGACACCGGATGGACAAACCTGCCAACTGCACTCATGAGCTGTAAGTGTCTGAGCCGACGACGGTCACATCCTCACACCAGACCAGTGGATGTTTGCGTTTTGGGTAACTTGAATTGATAGGCCGTAGAGTAACGGGTGTGGCTGGCTTTGACCTTTGACCTTTCAGGTACATGATCATGAGGGAGTGCTGGCACGCCGTCCCGTCTCAGAGGCCCACCTTCAGACAGCTGGTGGAAGATCTGGACCGGATTCTGTCCATGACCTCCACTGATGTGAGTCAAACTGATGGTTTTATTTTGTGGTGATGTTGGTAATGTTGAGGGTTGTGCAACGAGGAGTCAGCTGTGAAAATGGCTCCACGATTGCTTTTGGTTTGGAAGTGAACAATACTGTTCTGCTAAACAGATTTACATTTTGTCATAAAGTTTTATCAAATTTACATAAAAGAACTTACAGAAAAGTTTTATCCATGTCTGTAGTCTGTTTTTTCACAGAATTCTCCAAATGTTATCTCAGAATTATGACCCTAATCTCTATATGCCATTTTTTTTTTTTTTTTCTGAATTTAAACTTTTTTTTTCTCACAATTCCAACTTTGGCCTTAGAATTATAACTTTTTCCTAGAGTCCAGGTTTTTTTTTTCTCTGAATTAAGAGTTTACTCACAGAATTTATGTCTTTAACTTCTGAATTCTGAAAATTCCTAATTTAATCTCAGAATTATGACCCCAATCTTTGTATCCCAAGTTTGTATTTTTTTCAGAATTTCCAGTTTAATCTCAGAATCCGGGCAGTAAACTAGGATTAACCAGCCTTGGGTACAGAGATGGGAGTTGTGCAGGAGAACTAACTTTCTGGGACAAGATGATTTTCACATTCTTTCATACATTCATTTCTGAGAACAAAAACATCAGAATTCTTAGGTTAAAGTTTTGACATGAAGGACAGAATTAGTGTCCCTAATTGTCTCCCGTACTCTATTGTTATATATTATATGTTGGCTTAAAAATGCTTCAAATGTGTTCAAACTGTTGGTTAAAAAAATCTATATACACCGTTGCACATTGTCCAAAAAAACAAACCATAATCCTCCTGCTACTTCCTGTCGTCGTCTTTGTTGTTTCTGCCAGTAGTAACATCCGGTTGATGATCATGTCACTCATGTGATGTGAAAACATTGCAGCTTTTGCAAAATACACCTATTTTTACACCGTGGAAAAGCCACTTCATCCGAGCGTAAAACAAACAAAAACATGAGTTTTTTGTTAGTTTTTTTTTTTTTTTTTAATTAACGTTTTTTAATTTATTTTCTTAATTTCAACTTGAGCAATTTTATCTGACTGGAATTCAGATGTGTTGAAATCTGACCGGTTCTCTTCACGCAGAATGTGATTTTCCTGTATTTCTGTGAGCTCCGAAGAGACGGCTGTGCACAGGTAACCTTTGACCCTTCCTCTGACAGGAGTACCTGGACCTGTCGGTGCCGTTCGAGCAGTACTCCCCGACCTGCCAGGACTCCAACAGCACCTGCTCCTCCGGAGACGACTCCGTGTTCGCCCACGACCCGCTGCCCGACGAGCCCTGTCTTCCCAAACAGCCTCCCAGCAACGCCGTCATACGGACATAAGAGTCCGGCCGCCCTCTGTGACAAAGAATCACCTCTCAGCGAATCAAGACTCCTCAAGATATGGAAATTAAGACTTCACGCAATACTCCTGCAGCTCGTCTTAAACTCTCCAGGCTTTTTTCCTCCGATTTTTCCCCAAGAGACACTTTGAACATTGAAGGATTTTCTTTTTGGGTTTTTTTTTTTTTTTTGGTTTTTTTTTGCTGTTTGCGTTCTTTTCAGGAATGAAATTCTATTTTTATACTCTGGCCAGTCTTTTGCTACAAACAGTGGTGTGGTGAAACCATTCCGTGCCTCCTGGGATCTAAACGTCCTGGGACTGAATTCAGAAGTCGTACGCGGAGGACGTGAAGGGCATTTTGAAGGCGACCAAGTAGTGATGCGGCTCTGTCTCCTCTAGATCTGCGCAGATCACAACAGAATGCTCCCTCGTGAACGCAATCCAGGAAGAAGTTTCCAGCAGAACTCAGAGGAGAAGCTCTGAGAGGCCGCAGCGGGTTTCCTCAGTGTTAACGTTCTCTTTTTTTTTTTTTTTTTTTTCATCCTAAGAACAGTTTTTTTTTGTTTGTTTTGTTTTGGGGGGTTTTTTTAATTGTCTCCGAACAAAATTCCTGGTGAGGTGAGGCGGATTTCAGGCCCTTTCAGTAATAAGAACAGCGCCACTTGGAGGACGTTTTAGGTTTTTTTTCTATATCTAGAAAGTGATTTATTGTAAATATATAAATGCAAATATGTATCATATCGCTGTCCACAGCCACGTATGTAAAAGACAAAAACAGAAAAAAAAATACATAAAAAAAAAAAAGTTTATTTGAGGATGGAAGACACTGTCTATGCGTTAAAACATTTAATTTTGTTTTTTTTTTTTGGGGGGTGTTGCAGAAAAAAGTTTTATTTGAATAATTAACATGTATATTTGTAAAGGTATTTATAGACTTAACATGCGGTTCTTAAGTTTGAAAACTTCTAGGTTTAGGTATTTTAGTACTGTACACAAAGATTTTTATTTCGACTTTTTGTAACTTATTTTGCAACAGAAATGATTTTGTCACAAACTGGCAGACGTTTGTTTTTTTTTTGTTTTTTGTTTTTTTGATCCACCTTTTTTTTTCGTTGGTTTGTTTAATGTCCGAAACAGAGAAATGAGAATGTAAGGCAGGAGACGACGTTTCTGAGAGCGAGCGTAGTGCGACGGCGGGACGTTGACCTGTGACTCCGGAGCGCCACCCGGAGGTGCTGCCGGGTTCTGCCAAGTTCTACTTCTGGTTTCACATGTTGGCATTTGCACTAAGGAAAGAATGATGAACTCTTGCTGGGCAAGAAATAGCAGCGCATCACAGAGACCTTTCACACAGACCGTCATTCTCAAAATAAAGTGCACCTTCTGTCAATCCTGCAGTTTTAAAGCATGAACATGACTTTTAAAAGGCCGTAAATCCGACCTTGCAAATATACTCACTGCAGATTCCATCAAGTTGTTATGTATGAAAGAAAGTTTTAGGGTTTGTTCAAACGCCTTGTCCACACGTAGCCGGGTGTTTTATGAAAACCAATTTTTAAAAAATCGTACAATCGGGATCGTTTTCAGAGAAGTTTTCATCCACAAGAACCTGCACATAAACGCCACCGAAAGTTGTTTTCATTATGCCGAACCCATAGGGGGCAGCGTAGAACAAAGCTAAGACTTATATCAGCCAATCAGATTGCTTCAAAACGACCATTACTTTCTGTTTGGAATTGAACGTGGCATCAGGACGTTCATTTGTGTTGCCAGGCGTGCAGGTTTTACTAGTTTTAAATTATTTGTTGATTGGGAATCATGTCAGAACAAATACGTGGACATTTTAGCACATTTGTCACAGTCTGTAATGCATGGAACCCCAAATTCCCGTTTCCCCATATGCACACATAAATACTTCTTGTCATGTCAAATTTGACCTGGTTTGAGTTCTTAAAATGATTTTTAGTGATATGAAACTGAGTCTATGTGTGGATGGAAAAACATTTTGGAAATATATTCGTTTTCCAAAATATCTGGCTGCATGTGGATTTAAAAACTGTCCTAAAACCCAACATATCTACACTATGGAAAACTTTAACATTTACAGCAGGCGTGCTTTCTTTTTACTCCAAGCTGTGAAACACAAGAGCCTTCTGACAACCTCAATCTGTTTTTAAAGGACAAAGGAATTAGAGATGCACCAATCAGAATGTTTTGGCCCAATTTCCAGTCCTGTTTTGTTTCATAACCCCAACCTGCCAATGCTGAATGGAGCCAAATCTCAATTGAAGAGCTACAAACAATTCTGAAACAGAAATTGATGAGCAGGTCTAAAAGTGGAAGTTTAAATGTCTAAATAAAATTAGTTTTTATGGCTTTTGTTACATGAGGACCACCTAAAGCTAGCATCAACACTATTGTTGAATTTTGCCCGTCCATAAACCTTTTTCAAAGGCGACACGTCAAATAAATAAATGTGATGAAAACACGGCCAGTACCGGTCACTAGACGATCGGTGCATCTCTAAGATAAGTGACTTTGTTTGCCTTTTTAAGGTTTAGTTAAATAGGTTTGGCTAACCCATTAACTAAACCTGTTTAGCCCAATCTGTTAGCTAGCCTAGGTTCTTTAGCTAACCCTCAGAAGGGTTTTAGCTAACCCTGTTTAGCTAACAGGGCTAGCTGTCAGCTAACCTCTGGCCACACAACTTCTTTCCATAGAATATCAATGTGTCTGTTGATGTTCTATGTAGTTTACTCACATACAGTGACTGACATGGGTTGCATAATTCTGTTTCCTGCAGTTTTTACAGCAATAACCAGAACATACTCACGTAATCCACAATTCCTCAAAAAGGTTTTCGTTCAGTGTGGTCCTGTTCGGATGCGGCGAAAGCCCTTAAACATTTTGCAGTAGCTGACAATTACATAAAAGCATCCAAGTTCCAGTGAGTGCAATTTCATAAATCTATTTTTAATTTAAAATGTGCCTCGCAGGGTTATAATCACAGAACATTCAAAGGTCATAAGGTCAACGCTGCTAATATTCACTGGTAAAGGTTTAGCTTAGGGGGTAAATAAATGTTCTATTTTTTTTTTCTTGTTGATGGAGCAAAAACTGCCCATTTTATCACCTCTCTATAGTGTTATAATTACTGAATGAAATGAAGGCTTGTTGTGTGACTCCGACCACACAGCTATAAAATCAAACGTGTGTTTTGTGTATGTCCTTCGATTGTGTTGCGAAAAAGTGCCAAATTTAGTCTTAAAAGCCCGACTTTATCCGATCTCTGAACCAAATCCTGCGCCGGTGATCGCAGCTGGCCAGAAGTATTAGGAAGAGAATTACAAAATGGCTTTTCTTAATAGTGAGGCTTTCTCTCTCTTTAGTTTTTTTTTTTTTTTTTCCTAACTGATCCCTCAATAAAGTTAAAAAGCATTCAGTCTGAAACGTTTGCAAAGTCACAGAATGGAAAGGACTTTTACGTGGCATTGAAGGGTTCGCAGATTTCCTCGCTGCTAAGTTGGAACCGGTGGAAACGTGACGCTGGTGCACTCAGGAGCCAGCTGGAATCACCAACGGGTCAGCGCCAGTACTTCCTTGAGTCGTTTTTATATTTGAAGGACTTAAAATAAAATACAAATTGGGGACTACAATTTTTTTGCTACAGTGTCCAAAATTGTTTTTGAAATTTTATTTTTGCTACTGGCACCAAAATTCTGTCAGGAAAACAAAACAATAGTTCAGTGGAAGCTCCTATGGGAGAAGATTTTTGTGTTCTTATCACAGTCGTGCCTCGATTACATGATTTAGCAAAGTGGGATTGATTGATTTTTTTTTTTTTTCTTTTTTATCACATTATGAATGTATAAATGCATTTTTAAATAAAAATTAAAATGTTTGAAAAATGTAGATCTTAAAGGATGCATTCTAGGTCTAATTGGCCTGGTTTGTTCACTAATGTTATTAATATTATTAAGTGAGCCAAACAGACAAAGAAAAGCACTTCTGTAAAGAACGGATGGTATAATGAAACAGGTGGTGTTTTGTTCTTATTTATTCTTCCATGTTGGGTAAAAGCTTTCCCTATGGTGAGAGTATTTTATTCAGAGCTGTTTGCTTCTCAGTGTTTTTATTAAGAGCCAGAAGAAGAGAATTGTGATGTAGAGTTGGAACTTTGTTTGGTCCTTAAAAAGCTTTCCTTCTGGTTTAGTTTCATTTTTTTATTATTTTATCTTTGAATGCCCTTCTTCTCTTTAGGTGTCTTTTGACTTTTTTTTTTTTTTCCTGTTCTCGTAGCAAATTTAAAGACTTGCCTCACTCTATTTTTTTTTTGTTTTTTTGTTTAATGAAAATGAATTAACATAGCTTACTAACATTAGAACTGACTCCAAATACATAGTTTTATTTATGCAGCAGAATTGGAAATAAATGCATTTCATTACATATCAAAGGTACTTTTTGTGACTTACGTTGTTTTCTCTGCATTAAAATGAAATTAAAAGAATATTTTCCCTCTGTCTCGTCGTCACGGCATTCATTCTGGAGAATTACTTTAACCCTTTAAAGTGATCGGGACGCTCCGATCAACAGTCAAAGTCAAATATTTAATAAGAATTGTTTAAACTTTTTACCAGAAGTAAGTATCTTAACTGTATGAACTATCTTCTAAAACATGTCAGACTGTTTCCAAAGTTTAAAAAAAAAAAAAAAATCATAGTAATTCATGCAAACTGTTTCTGAAACTTGCAACCAGCCAGAGGCACAAGTGAACTCAGCAGCAGCTTTGGGCCCTGCTCCAACAGGGGGCGCCACAAGAGCATTAAGTCCAATTTACAAGTGTATCTCTGTGTGAGTGTTACGTCAGTAACACTTCTACAAATGGAGGAATCCAGTAGATCATTTCCATCCTTTCCTAAACCAGTATTCACATGAGGACGTTTGGTCAGCAGGTCATATTGGATCGAATCAAGTTTTCTGTAAAGTGCCTTGATATGACGTGTTGTGAATAAACTGAAGCGAACCGGCGTCTTATTTCGATGTTGCCTTTTTCCGCTGCTCATGAAAGTAAGAGCTCCCACCTTTTCTGGTCTCTAACTGTGTTGGCTAACAACATGAGCTAATATACGCTTCATATGAGTTTGACAGCAGCCTAATGAAGGTTACAGGTATTATTCATATTTGATGTACAGGTAGTAATGATTTTGTAATTCCATTATAATTTTTTTTGCCACTTTATCAAAGAGGCTGCAGCACATTTTTCTGTTAAAAAAAAAAAAAAAAAAGAATCAGGTCAGGGAAGACGATCACTGCTCATAACTTCCCCGGAGAGCCACACTTACAAACTCCAAACACTCCCTTTATGAAAAACATAATTTTCTGCCACGAGCCTCTTATGTGGCAGAGTTGGTTATTTTGTTTTTTTTACTATAAATGCTTTAAAATAAATAAATAAATAAATCATCAGCTTTTCATTCCTTTTGGACAAACAAAGCCCAGAGCTCTGTGATCTCTGTTCTCACTCATTTATTCATCCTCTGTTGTGTTCAGCCACATAATCAGGAGAGGATGGAAGAGGGAAACAGAGAGACGGATTCCTGAAGTTTGCTTTTTCGCTGTTTATTGTCAGGTTTCACGCAGCTCTTTGTCTATTTTATATTGACCCTTTTGCACGCGACTCCATCCGCTCTGCCATGACGGAGGTCTCCTGTAAAATCAACAGCTGTGGTGGCCTAATGCGGCTTTTATCTGGTTCATTTCGCTTTAGGAATGGTCATAAGTTGCTGCTCAAACCGACAGATAGAAACCAAACTTGTCATTTTATTAATAAGCTTTAATGAGGAAAGATGGCGGCGATGGACAGAAGCCTTCAGTGTCATGGCGGATTTGCAGCGAACACTTGTTACAAGGTAAGAAGATTAACGTTCATATACTTTATATGTAGGCCTTATTAAAATTATATTAAATGTTGCATTATAGCGAAAGTACGCATCTGACCATCAGTAACCATGGAAACAGTGCCCAACCAACATGTAGCCGAGCATGTATGGAAAAAACTGGTTAGCTTCTCGCCTATGGGGGAGCTTTCCTGCCATAATTCAAATCCCTCCATTCTGGTCCTGAGTATGTTTTTCAAAGTTGCTCCGGTTTGAGGGGAATCTCCGTTTTTATGACGCAGCGATATAACCGATGTGGTGTGAATTCAGGTAAAGTCGGTAATTTAATCACCGTGTCAGGAGGGAGGAGGCGCGGGTCGCTTTCTAAAGTCGCTGTTTCAAAACTCGCCGTCTGTGAGTCCCAACCAGGCGCTCACGTTCACAGGCAAATTAACTCGACAGGAACAAAAGGAAGCCGCCATTAAAATGGCAAAAACTTGGGGAAAACAATTTCAGCTGCTCCGTTCAATTCTCCCATCGCTCACTTCCGACATCCATCATGGCGCCTCCGGTGGTTAAGTGATGTAGGAAGAGTTTAGCGGTTTTCAGCAGTCAGGTTTGGGTTGGTCTGCAGTTTGAAAGACGGTTTTATGTACATGAGGAGATATTTATGTGTCTCTGTGAGCTGTTTTGTCATTTTGATTCGTTTTGCTGGGGTTTTATTATTTCTCTCTGCTTGTATTCAGATTTCTAACACAGAAAGGTGAAACTAACTGGCAAACAGCTTGTTTGCTTCAGTCTTCATCCTTTTCTCACGCTGCAACATTCTGCCACAGCAACAACCCCTCTGGGGCAGACGATTCTACCCCACATGGGAGAGCAAAAAAAACAAAAAAAAAAAAAACATTTCACAACATCTCTGAGTTTCCCTCTTTTTCTCTGCGCCTGACAAAACTCTGCTGTCAGAGGCGGTTCTGAATAAACACGTTACAACAGAACTTTCTGTCAGCCCCGTTTCTGTCGCTGCGGATTTGCAAAAGCAAACACTGACTGCTCTGCTGGCAACAAAACGAAAACTCTGGCAAACTCTGCCATCCTGAAGTTTGGAAGAATTTCGAAATGAACTGGAACCAAAACACCGCAGAGAAGCAAATGTTAGGCGGTCGGTTCCTGTTTGTTGGGTCTCGGCCGTGTCGCAACGCGGAGTGTTTTTGTTCCACACAAACTGTTGGTTTAAGTGGATCGCGGCAAGGCCTGGGTGGTTTGTTTTTTTGGGGGGGGGAGGAAGTATTTACAATATGTTGATGCGTTTAGATTTTGCATTCAGAATTTTAAAAAAATAAAAGAACAAAAGGATGTGACAAATTCCTGGTCAAAGTCTTTGATGCAGTGAGGAGAACAGAAAATGACTCCTGAAAACGTGAACTCAGTGGCTCCACGTTCATCTGTAGGGGGTGATGTAACGTGTTTATTCATTTATTTTTACGTTTATGTCCTGATTGAAGGAGATTGTCTTTGTCACAACACTATTGCGATGGGGGTCGTGTTGCCATAGCGACCGAAGATGTTATTTGTGAAGATTCGTCCTCCTGGTAATAATGCTAGCCAGTTCTGATTTGTGCTTAAGAATTTACATGTAAGCTAGCACGACAAGCACATCTAAAAATCTAAAAATTGCTTTCTCGTGTTCCTGCAGTAAGCGGCTAATAATTATTTAGACGAGGACCAATAATTATGTAAAAGCGAAGACTTAATAAAAACAGAATTAACGTTTGAAACAGTCCTTAGCGGCTTTTATTAGCGATTAACGGAGTTAGCATGGTTAGCATAACAAACAGTAGCTGTGTTCCTAAACAGTGTAAATCCTTACTGACTCAGAGATTTATAAAATATGTCAATATTTCTAAATGTTAAATATCTGTCCCATTCAATAAATTGGAGTGTTATTTAAAATTCAATTTCTTTGAGCAACTTTATCACTAAGTGAGACACATCGTATAGATAAACACATACAGACGTTTGAAAGCTTTTTGGGGGTTTTTGTAATTATAATGATTTTTCACTTATAACTAATGAAAACATCACATTTGAAATGAGAATATTGCATCAAATCAATAAAAAAAAATTATAATTACAAACAGAAATAGGAGTTTAATGAAAAACGTATGTAATACCTGCTTTATAATTAAGGTTCTTGTTTTCAAAAGGTACTTTTAATCTGACAAAAGAGACAATTTGAGATGAATATTTTAATTTATTGAATATGACTGAACTCTCAACATGTAATAGTAAACACAGTTTCATAGCTCTTATTTTGCCATTTTTGATGTTTTGTGCTTCCTGGATTGGAATTTTTACTTTTATTTTTTACTCTTGTTTAACTGTTAGTGGTTGGGTTTTAAATAAAAAGAGACATATCTCTGAAAGTATGTCACAAACAGAAGACATGGTGGTCAAAACTGCAACAATAAAGAAAATGACAGCTAAAATATTCTCGGGAGACAGACGGCTGGAAGGCTAACCTCCGCCTCAAATCTTTCCTTTATTTGTGAATAAAGAAACCAGTGAACACCAGTTTAGCTGGTTTTTTTAACACGTTCTTGGGGTTCTGAAACAGGCTCGTACTTTCACCTGAGCCGTTCAGACAGATGATGAGCCAGAGCTCTGTGAGACTTTCACAACTCTGGATCTTATTTCCTGAACTCGCTCTGCTGCAGACGAACTCATCCCTGACCTGTCTGCTGAGCTCTGCAGTCTCCATGATGTGTGTGTGTTAATCTAAAAAGCATGTAGGACGGATAAAGAAAATGTTGCCACACTGCAGTTTGTGTGAAGGATTTAGAAAGAGAAAGGAGTCTTGTTGTAGCGCTAAGTAGCTCGCATTTCACTTTAAGCTGCTGCAGGAAGCGTAAGCCCCAGATTTTGTTTTGTTTTCAGTCGCACAGAGAACAAATTAGTCTCTCATAGCATCTTAACTGCTCTTTAATCACAGAGAGTCTTTGCCTCTCCGTCTTTGTTTGCTGAGCACAGCTCCACGCCCTCCATCGCCGCCTCGCTGGCTGCGGCTCTGTAGACGCCTGGTAGGAGGGGATGGAGAGGGGAAAGCAGGCAGGGGAGAGTTTGCTCCTTCTCTCTCCTTTTCTCTCTCTCTTCCTTCTTTTCTACTCAACCAGAGAAGGAGGGCAAAGCTGGACGGTGACAGAAGGAGAGAGAGAGAGAGACGGGTCTATGTAAACATACTCTTGGCCCGCGTCCCGCCTCAAGAGCGTCCTGAGGAGAACATCCTGCCCCTCGATGGAACTTCCTCGGCCGGCTGAAGTGGCCCATTCATGGGCGTCTTGTGAGGGGAGCTTGTTTTCGCCGCTAAATGGCTGTTTCTGTTTCAGAGGTGTTTGCTGCAGTGGCTGCTTTCCACACACCCAGACCCCCCCTCCCCCTGCACACACACACACACACACACACACACCTCCACCCCTTCTGCCATACCTCCTCTGTTCTCCTTCTATCTGCTGCATCTTCCTCTCAGCTGAAGAGGAGGAGGAGGCGATGGAGTGAAAACACGGGCGGTACTGAAGAAGGTGAGTCACACCAAAGTCTCCATGACCTCTGACCCTTGCACCTCCCCTCTGCAACGCAAAAAAAAGAGGCACATAGTGTGTGTTTCCAGGCACATAGTGCAATTTATAGCACAATCAGCTAGCTATGTTACCTCCAGTTGTTAGTAAAATGCGACTGATGTCAAATGTGACTTGAAAGAAACTTTACTGCACAATTCAACACCTTGAAATTGTGTCCCTGTCCCTTTAAGAGACACCTGCTCTTTCTGAAGCTCCGCCTCCAGGCTGTCATCTCCACATGGCTCCTCTATTAACCCAAAGCGTTGCTTTTAGAAGTAGCTCAGCTGATGTGCAGTTCCACCAGATGTTTGCTAATTGCTGCTGGCTAGTCTGAAGGAGAAGCTGTGTCCTTGAAGGCTCACCCAGGCATTTTACACAGCTGAGTGGTTGGCACGGGAGACTGCTATTAAATTATTCTGTGATCATTTGTTTTTGCCTTTTTTTTTTTTTTTTTAATTAATGCAATTATGCATTCAGTTCTCAGCAAGTCAGTCCAGCTTCTTAAGCCAGTTAAAGTCCCTGAAACGCACACACACACCCACACGCACACACACGCATTCACAGGTGTGTAAAACGGGGTGCAGTCTGTTCAAATCCATTTATTGTTTGTGTCGTCCTCTGCATGTCTTCTGCAGCCTGAGTCCGACTCGTTACGTAATCATGGTTCTGCTACGGTGGGCCAGGTGACCCCTCAGTGTCGGGAGCCGCTGGTTCATGAACGCTCAGCGAAGGAGTGACTGAAAAGATCTGAGCACTATTTTTACAAATCCTAACATAATGGCAAAAGGTTGGTTTTTTTTTTTTGTTTGTTTTGCCTAATATATATTTTAAAAAGAAAGAAGTAGCGATTTTTTTTTTTTTTTTTTTTTTTTTTGCTCGTATTTTTGGCAAAAAAAAAAAAAGAAAAAAAATTTAAGTCATTATTTTAGGAAGTTGATATGGATTCACAATTAGCAGCAAAGTTGAATTAATCATCATAAAACTAAACACAACTGTAATCCTGACACTGATTCTCAGACCCTAACCCGTTTTTTAAAATGCACATTTTCATGTATATAAGATGAATTTAACCTTGAAGGCATTTTTTTTTTCTTTTCTTGCTGGATATTTTCATGTCTTTCCTTCGACAGCAGTTTGAGATCCAGTTTGGCTCGTGTGGAACTTTCCTTCCTTCTTGTCGTAACGTCGCAAAACGTGAGCAAGTCCAGTGGAAATAAAGGCGTTTTCGAGGCGCTCCTCGTTCAAACAACACGGAAAACTCTAACCTCTACCTGCAGACAAACACAAACCGATCGAACGTTGAAGGACGAGGTTTACGGGTTCCCGTGACTCGACACAGGCCTCTCCGTCCTTCCCTCCCTCTCTGAAAAGCTCAGCCATTTTTAATCTGTCTGGCTTCATGCGCTGCCAAAAGCCTCTTTAATTGTTTCCCATTTAGGCAAAAGCCACAAAACTCAGCGCGCTCCAGCATACACAAGCTGCCGCCAGACTGCAATAATTGCACATCTCAGGCCGGCTTCGAAAAGGCCGGTTTTCTTTCTCGGTGAACCGGCAGTCAGACGAGAGTCAGATGTGGCCGTCCCTCCACGGCCGTCGCACGATTGTTGTGCGACTGAAAGAGGCTATTTCTGTTTTCTGTGCAAAGTCCGTGCGTAGAGTGAAATGTGTCCGTCGTGTGCGAGTGAGGACAAGAATGAAAGCGTGTTTTCTTATGTGTGGGGCGCTGGGGCTGCTGAAACTGGACCTCGGTATGTTGTCGCTGTAAGTGTGCCAAATCAGCGATTAACTGCGCTCCACCGAGACAGCCGTGTGGAGGAGTGACATCCAGGAACAGGTGTGTGTGTGTGTGTGTGTGTGTGTGTGTGTGTGTGTGCGCAAAGCTATCTGGTTTTGGGAGCTCCTTGGAGAACGGCTGCAGGAATAGACCTGATGATAGTTGGAGACCAGCGGCGGTATGTTTGTTACACCGGCCTCCTAAATATCAAGGTTCTTCTCCTGTCCGTCACAACTGGATCAGTTTGTTTGTTTCCAGAAACTCTAAAACATCTGATTAGTTTGAAGATAAATGTAATTTATTTTATTTTTTTTTTTTTTGCTGTTGTTGTTCTTGGTTTCTGGTCGTAGAGTGACCCATCCAGATTACAACCTTCTTCTTACTTCACGACAACAGATCAAACAAAGTCCAATCAAGTTTATTTGTGTAGCACATTTCAGCAGCAAGGCAGTTCAAGGTGCGTTTACGTCGTTTAAAATTTTGTCAAATGCCATCATCAAAATCATCAAGGCACATACACATCAAATATGATCAATGTTTCTACTAATCAAAGGCAGCTCTAAACAGGTGAGTTGTTGGCTTTGATTTAAAGGAGCTCAGTGTTTCGGATGTTTCGCGGTTTTCTGGAAGTTGGTGCGTTGAAGTTGAATGTTGCTCCTCCATGTTTGGTTCTGGTTCTAGTCGATAAAACAGTAGCAGATCTTTAATCGAGCCGCTCGGCGATTTATAAACTAACAGTATTTTAATGTCTGTTCTCTCAGTGGAAGAACTTTAGAACCGGGTGATGCGCTCCGTCTTCCTGGGTTTAGTCAGACCGCCAGCAGCAGCGATTGATTTCTTTTTTCTTTTTTTTTAAGACAGGCCTTTGAGGATACTGTTGATCTAATCAATGAGATAAATGTGATGGATGAGTTTCTCATTAGTCCTCTAATCCTGGAAATGTTCTTCAGGTGACAGAAGGACGACTTTATAACCGTCTTTATGTGACTCTGAAGGTTTATTAATTATTTCATTAGTTCTGCTTACAACTAATAAAAGGCAGAACATTTAGATTAGAAAATCACATCAGATGAATAATGATATTAATGAAGAAATTGAAGCTTGATAAGAAGCATGTTTAATATCTGCTTTAAGGTTATTTTTAAGAACCTTAATCTGCCAACCGAGTCAAATTTATCTTACATTACTTTCTGTGTATAAGTTATGTGTCCTTGCTTAGAGCCTCAAGATTAAAATTTGTTGACTATTGCCACCACATAAATAAACTAAACTGAACTATAATTAAAATGTTATTACATGCATTACTTGCAGCGTTGTCACTTTCTCAGAATTCGGGTCTTTCCTCCCGGTAAACCAGTCAACCCGGTGCTGCAGACGATTAGCATCAGTAGCATGGTAGCGATTAGCTCAGGCTGCTTGGTCGTTGTTCTTGGTCAGATTAGAACAGCAACACCAGCCATTTATGGAACATCTGTTCTGTCCCTCTGGTCTCTCCCCTCCCCCACTAATTGCTGGATTAGAAGTTGACAGGATGCTGAGAGTCGCTCTTGAGCTATTTTGACATGTTCCACTATGAGGTGTCATCATGAAAAGAAAAAAAAAAAAAATGTCTCTGCAGGTCAAAATCTTTCAGGGTTCGATTGCATTTCTGGAACGATTCAAGGGGAAGGAGGTCATGGTTGCTTTCTGCCGGGGAGTCTCATTAACAGTACGGTGGCTAATGCGCTAATGCTAAATGAATTCTTAACAGTGCACAGAGTGGAATTGATCACATATAATACTTCCTTCTATAGCAACGCCTCAAAGAGTTCATTGTTACAGTGTCGTGCAAAGTATTAATAACTCCTGAAACATCATCAGTCTTTATGTCTGACACCAAAATGAACTATTCAGTTATGTTAGAATGACACAAAAAGAATTTCATTTTGTAAATAACACTTTTTTTTTTTTTTTTACCATAGCTATAATCCTAAAATAGAATTTCCAAAATTCTATTTAAGAAAAAAAAATTTTTGAAAAAGATTTAGCATGAACATTTTTGTTGTTTGTACAGCAGCAGCATGTAACTTTTATTTATTTATTTATTTTTTATTTTTTTTTTTACTTATTTGTCAAAACTTTTCACCAGGTCCCGACAGTATAATATTAAACAGATAATCTGTCCGACATGATGACCGTTTTGACAAATATGTAAAATAATAATAATAATAACAATTTAACGAAAAGTCAAACACCGCCATCTTAAAGAGTTTGATGGAATCAGACGTCAAACTCCTGGAAAAACTAAACCCAAACAGTCCGGGGTGCACTTACAGGTCGACTGCTTGATAAGAAAGGAACATTTAAGCCGGACTTTGACCGGAAAAGAATGCGATTTTGTCTTGCAGTGCTTACAAGTGAAGCGAGACTCAAAGGCATCATTGTTTAGTTTATTTGCCATGAAATTAGGAGTCATTAAGCCTGGGGGGGGGGGAAAATGGTTCCACATGCAGAAACCACCTTCCCTCTCATGTTTAAGGTAAACAACCAAGAAAGAAAGGAAGGAGCCTTATCGCTCGTTCTTTTACTGCTACCTTTTTATTTTTAGACCCTTAAGCTGTTTGCAGGTAGCCCCCGCTGAGAATACAAATCCCCTCCAAACTCCCCCCCCCAACGCCAGACGTCTGACCTAGAAGGTTCCATCAGTGACAAACCTAACAGCACCATCTGTGCATCCTCCTCCTTTCCCCCCCAAAGATTTCCCATATTTGCTTGTTTTCCGCACAATGTTTCTTAATCTCAAAGGACGAAAAAACACTTCTTCCTTTTCCGCAATGAGCTTGACTTCACGACACAAAGGTGGCTCTATGCTGCCCGTGTGGAATTTCGAGTGGTCCCGCGAAACTTCGCTGGCCCCGGTCAAGACGGAAACGGTGAAGTCAGTTTAGGCAGCGTCAAGAGGGAGGCCCGAGCAGGAAGCCTGGGACTCGTTTCAGGCTCTTCGGCGCAGGACGCTTCCAGAAAGCTGCGTGACGCAGGATGACACCGGAGAGTCAAATGCTACAAGGTCCGTGTTGGAAATTGCCATGCAGGCTTCGTTTTTGACAGCAAATTGCAAAAAAAAAAAAAACTGGAGGGAAAAACAAGAAACCTATCAAACATTATTTTGAAGCAAAAGATTTACAAACTAAAAGGCAAAGCAGACACATCGTTCAGATTTTCCACCCATCCATCCCAGAATAAACTCATGCATAAACTTCTGACTCTTGGAAGAATCCATGTGGGCTGTTATCCACAGAGTCGACGACTGAAGGGAAGGACCACTGCAAAAACTCTAGAAAAAAACCAACAACATAAAATAACTAGTAGCAACAATACGCAGCCCCGATCGGCTTCCTTTTTAATCAAACATATGTAGGTAAAGAAATGTTCAAATCAATTTGCATCTTCAATCAATCTGCCGCTCTAGTTTAGCTGTGACTTTTGTACTCTGGCTTTTTTTTCTGCCATATTCTATATTTATGGTTATATGAAGTTACATTTATTAAATCTAGACTTGCTGGTTTGTGTTTAGAGTGTAAGTTGAGCTGTCCTTGTATTGCTAAGTTAAAACTGGTAGATAGCAGCACTTTCATTAATATGCTAATGTTGGATTTAATTGTTCGCGGAACAACTAATAATTAAAAAAGTCCAAGAAGTTGCATGAAGGACCCAGTCGGTTAGTTTTAATTTGGTTTAATCAACAACAAAAATGATAAACTGTTGAGTTTATGCTGCTGATGTTGGCAAATGTGCCCAATCCATGTCTTCTGCTGACACTTAGCTTAGATTAAACACTGACTTACCAGCATGTTTCGATACATGACCTGGGGAATAACAATGTAAAAAAAAATTTTTACAGTCATAATATAACGCTGTGCATATAGACCCGATGTTTCAGGCGTAAATTCACTGAACTTTTTTTGGTCCTTAAATCACTATTCAGGTGAAAGTGCCGGACCTCGACAAGAACCTTTGATCATCTGGGATTGGATTTCCCTTGTACATAAAAAAAAAAAAAAAAGCCTAAGCTACTAGAATATTCCCGTCAGCTTCCAGCGTTGCTGCACAGAAAATATGAAAGGCTTTGGCTGCCAGAGAGAGGATTCCTCTAACTGCCCCCAGGGGGGCCATAAATGAGCGTTCCCATGCCAACTGTGACTCGGATTGCCGCGTCGTTTTATTGACACTCAAATCTACCTGTAACCCGTAATTAAATCAGAAGCTTGTGAAGGTCCTCCAAAGTCACGCTTTTTATATTTGCTGATCAAAACCGGCAGGTTGTGTCTGTGCGTCCGAATAAAACGTCCTGCAGGAAGAAACACCTCGAACCTCTCCCAGTAAAACCTCCCTATTACATATTTTAGCTTATATATTTGCTGAAGTTTTTTTCCCTGAGAATAAAAGAGAAATTGGTCACGGTGGGGTAACTGGGCTACTTAAAATCGAACACTGTGTGCATGTAAACATGGCTGCCGTCTCCTGCGCTGTCGGCGTGTGATGGATGAGCCGTGGTGAAGATTAAACGCCCCTCAGTGTGCAGTGACAGTTCAGTCCGGCAGCTCTGCACTGCGTGCCGCTTTGTGGAACTTTTTCTTTTTTCTCTCTCTCTTTTTTTTTTTTAAAGACTAAACTAAAAGGCCCTTCCAGGTTCCCTATTGTTCACCGCGATCAATATGGAAGCGCGGTGTTTAGAGGCACCCCGAGCTCTCTTCAGGAAGTGTAATTAAAACGATGATGAAAAATAGCACATCAAGGTGGAGCGCTTTGATTCAGAAACTACGAGCGACGGAGGATAAGGAAGAGTTCACGCCTGCAGCAGCAAGAATGCAGCGAAGCGAAAACTATGGGCCATCGTGTTCACATCAGAATACACACTGATCAGGCGAAGCATTATGACCACGAGGGATAGGGATATGAGCAGAGGCCAAAAGAATGACTGTGTGTGTGGAACACGTGGCACCAGGTTGGACTGGAAGAGGGATGCTTTGGGTTCTTGCCATCCACATTGAGGTTGCCTTTAAAATTGGAATATTTTACAATCACACCATTCAATTCAATACTTTTTAGGGGGTTGTGGGGGGCGCACGATTAAATTAAAATTTGACATTGGACTCAAAAACTAATATTTTTGATGATTTCGACTACAATTTTTCGGTGTTCAAAGGGTGGCCATGATTTGCTCCAGTCTGCTTTGCGAGACAGAATGACAAACGGAGACATTAAAGTATTTTTTCCACTCCTTTTGTCCGTTTTGCTTACGACACTATCACAGCGAGAGCGCCACATGATGTTTCATTTTCCATCCAGGAGTTTTTAGCCATTTGACAACCTCTGTAATTTCTGATGAATTGTGCATAACTCCTCTAAAGTCTTAATGTGGCCTCCGAATACAAAAACAGGATACAGGAAGTGGAGTCGTTGAAGCATTTCTGCATAAAACATGGTAACAAGCTTCTGACCAATCACACACACGAGGCAAGGCGTTCATTTACGGTGTTCCTGAAGTCATCAACGGTCAATTTGTGCCAGATGCCACAGCACACCGTCAGGGAGTAAACGCCTCAACCGGTCGAGGTTCACAAAAATATGCCCTTTCTCAAAACTTTAGAAGTATCAATAATGAACTGACCTGCAGAAATGTAAAGCATCCCCATGGAAATTCCAAGGCTAGCGTGTGAAAGTTTGCGCAGTTATTGGTTTGTTTACACATACACACTATGGTGCCTTCTAATGCTATTTTGCTAGATTCAATTCTCACTTACAGCTCAGTATAGGTTTACTCTCATGGACTTGGATTTCGCCAATCGGCGAACAGAAGGAGACGTTGTGAACGATGACGTTGATTTTCTGCGCTGCTTTAGAGCTGTAGTCTGGCCGTAGTTTTAGCAGTGACGTAGAGGAAGTGAACAGTATTTCGCCATTCCTTCAAATACTGAATTACCATCAAAAGCCATCTTGTTCAGTTTGGCTCTTCTCTCTTCACAGTGGAGTATGGTTGGTTGAGGCGCACGTAATTTCCGGTAGACTTCATAGCTTTGAACTGGCGTATTCCATACATCAGACAAACCTAAGCAAGTGGGTAACTTTTAAAACTTTGACAGCGTCTGCGCCTCCAGAAAACAATCGCTTCTCAGTAGCTGAGAGTTCTGACACTTTGTATGAAGTTTAGAACAAGGGGCTGGTTTTTACCAGACCACCTAAATACCAACTTATGAACTACTCTATGTCGGGATTTTGAATTGTCAAGAACTGTTTTTTCCCTGACAAAATACCTTAGCCAAGTACGAGTGTTTGTGTACTCTGTCTGGTATCAGGACATTCTGTTTTTAGAACTAACCATCCACTCACCTGTGATTCTCCTTCTCACATCCCCCCTCACATTTTTTCCCTCCAGCAATCTCATTTTGGAATCTTCTTGAAGGATAAGGAGGCATGAAGTTCTGACTCAACACAAACTGACATCCAGTCTCAGCGTTTAACCGCGTGGAAACCAGATAGCTCTACATTGTTACCAGTTTGGTCTACTTATCTTTGAAGGAACCTTGGTGGCGTGATCTGTGCCGTGACCTCTTTGCATAAATACATATATATGTAGCGGCTAAGTGTTACCAGGCACCAATGCTATATGTGACCTGCTCAGACTGAAGCAATTCCATTCCCTTTCACAGCTAAGATTACATCTTTGTCTCTTTTCGCAACAACAAGCTCTCTTTTCAACCAAAACCACACTGTGTTTACAGAGCAGTTATACATGCACATTGTATAAATATAGTATTGAATGAACACATTTAATTGCATAATGTTTTCCTCCATTGTGCCTTTGCGGAGAAAATAAAAGTCCACAACACAGGCACCAAATGTGGCTTACATTAGAGTATCTATAGCATTTCCAGGATCTATACAGAGATACCCAACTGTCTAGAAGAAAATGTGTAATTACACAAGTCCCAGATTTCAGACTGTACTCTTTTTATAAACATGCGCCATGGCTCATAATTACATGATATACATTCGCAGAGGTCTTTTCAACCTCACAGAGGGAAGGAGTTCAGAAGTCAAGGGTGTTCAGACGATTGCAGTTTTCCATGCATTTTCATTTACGTTAGAGATTAAACAGGCTAAGAAAAAAAATATCAGTAACCATAATGGTCGGTTTAATTGGGAGTTTATGTAACAGAGAGCAGGAAGCTGGTTAAAGATGAATTGGGCTAAAACTTGGATAATACTGGAAAAAAAAAAAAAAAAAACAACCTGGTTTGAGGCTGGAAAGCACTTAGGCGAGGTGAAAGGCTCGCCTCATGAAGCTCTGGCTGAACAATCAGCCAGA
The DNA here is from genome assembly GCA_010277075.1 of Poeciliopsis retropinna. Lineage (NCBI taxonomy): Eukaryota > Metazoa > Chordata > Actinopteri > Cyprinodontiformes > Poeciliidae > Poeciliopsis > Poeciliopsis retropinna. The sequence continues at coordinate 6,777,933 of VMRM01000028.1, forward strand.
GCTTCATGTATTCCTGGGCAAAGCACTCAACTCCAAATTACACTCAATTAACAGAGACATGCTGCAGAATGTGGTGTTTTTCAGTTTAGTAAGAAAGATGCTGTCATATCATTCCCTCTGTGATCAATAAAGTATTTTTGAGACTTTTTTAACTTATGATTTTTTTTTAAAGAATCATAAGTAGAGCAGGAGTTTAAATTAGCTAATCAATCGCAGCTGTGTTCAGGAAATCACTTATTACCGTATTTTCAGGACTATAAGTCGCTCCGAAGTATAAGTCGCATTTTGGGGGGAAATCTATTTGATAAAATCCAACACCAAGACCAGACATGTCATCTTGAAAGGCAATAAAAACAGAATAGAGGCAACAACAGGCTGAATAATTGTATGGTATGCTAACGTTACATGACGCAACGAACTGAGAACGTGCCTGGTATGTTAGCATAACATATTAAGAGTTATTCAGCTAACTATAGCATAACTAACATGCTAACAAGTTTACCAAACCATCCGTGTCGCTCCAAATCACTAAATCTTCGTCTTCGGTGTCGCTTGTAAACAACTCTGCTATCTCCGGAGGTAGCTTCTACCACACACATTATCAACACAGGCCTAGAGCGCCCTCTTGCGGTTTAGTGTGAAAATAACATGTGATATGATATAATAATGTGGTAATAATTTCACACATAAGTCTCTCCGGAGTATAAGTCGCACCCCCGGCCAAACTAAGAAAAAAACTGCGACTTATACTCCGGAAAATACGGTAATAATCGCAAATAAACATCATACTGTAATGGACTGAATGTTCTGGTCTTTGTGTGGGAAATGTCTTTGTGTATTTTGGTGTCGCATCCTGATACACTAGAGGAGCTGCTGTCAGTCAGTTGCTAAGGCAACAAGTCTGCGTGTAGCATAGCCAACACGGAGCAAGAAGGAGGAAGAAAATGAGTAGTTTTTAGTTGTTCAAATATTTTTCTGCATTATTTCCATTCCTGTTCACTAAATTAGTAATACATACATTTCTGGGTTTCCTTTTGTTACCAGGATTGCTCTATTGCAGCAGCATGGCTACTGCGAGGCTACGGATCAAAAGCAAAATTGTCGTCTGTTTGCTTTCCAGCTTTGTGCAGACTCGCAAAATTTTCCGGATGTAAACAATATGCAATGTTTCTACAGTCTTATAACCCCCTGACCTACTTTTTTTTCTTCTTTATGTTTTTTTTTTACATCAGATCAGTGACATCAGATGGATAAGGTGCAGTGACCAAGCCAGCAAACTGACCATCTGACACAAACCCGAGCACACACAAACACACACGCAAAAACCCATACCCCTATGAGCACCAGAACTGGCTCTGGACTAACCTATTCGGGCCAGAAGTAGCAGCCCAGCAGCAACGGGCTGGGGCGGGGCGGGTCAGAGAGGCACAGTGGGAGGGCGGCCAGCCCTGGCGAGTGCAGCGCCTCTCCAAGACAACTGTTGACAAGCCAGAGGGGCCTAACTGGGCCAGAGTCCCACAAACTGAATGGCTTCCATTGATAAAACGCTTCCTGGAGGCAGGGGGGGAAGAAGGGATGACAGAGGAGACGAGGAAGAGACGAGAAAGGCTGGGATGAGAGGGACAGGAAGACATGGAGGAAAGACGTCAATGGGACAAAATGAGGAAAAATCAAGGAAGGAAATTCAGAGAGAAACAAACAGAAACTGGAGAATTCAGAGTAGAAAGATCAACAGGAAATAGGAGGAGGAACAAGAAAATATGGATGATACAAAGGCATGTAACGTTATGCAAGAACAAAAAAGCAGCAAGGAAGTTTGATTAAACACACTTTAACTCTGAAGATGTTTGAAGGACAAATGCTGGCACTAACACCCTCACAATGTTATGTTAATGTTGTCCAGGAATCACTCTCACACATGTTCACTATCAGAATAAACACACACAGAAAGCTGATGGGATCTTTTTGCTTTAACCATGTCTGGTAAATGAAATGTGGTACTGGAGAGTTACATAAACAACCTCTTTAGCTCCTTGGAATACACAAACACATATCCATGATGTGCTTTGATTAAACTAATTTATCTTCGGTGTAATTCCACTACCTAAGAATTAACTTTATACCAGGTTAGTTTCTCACCTGAGAATGTGAACCTGTACTGGGTTGATTCTGTGTTCCTGTAGAAGATTCATCTTTTTTTTTCAGACTTATAACTCATAAGTCTGAAACAGGAACAGGTCTGAAAAAAACTGTGTGCAACACAAGAGAGATTGCTTTTATGCATCAAAGTGACGTCATCACTGCTGATGTCATTGTTACCATAGGAACTGAATATTCTAATGGTGCATTCACACCAACTACGTTTTGAGCGTCAGGCGAGTCTGGTTTACATTCAAAGTCTGGTTTACATTCAAAGTCTATGTTTAGGGTTAGACGCCATGGACTCGCTAGACGCTCCAAACGCGCCACATCGGCCCTCGATGCGCCTCCACATAGACTTTGACTGTACACCAGATGCGCCTGACGGTCAAAATGTGTTTGGTGTGAACGCGCCATTATATGTCCAGCGTCATATTGTGTCCATCGTATTAGGACCAAAGCCTGGTCCTAATATGATGGCTTATTGCTTTGGGTCAAGGGTAACGTTTAGAGTTAAGATGTGAATTAAGTTTTAGTTCATGTTAGGGTTAGGAATAGACTAGTATTGGATTGGGTTAGGCAAAATTACAGCTACTAAAATGAAGGGAAATCAATGCAAAGTTCTAATATGGGTCCAAATAGTTTTGACAAACCTGTATAGCATTTTGTTTTCTAAATCATTCATTAAATAACAATTATACAATATTAGGTTATTTTTCTGCCAATTGCATAGCTGCAGTACATTAATAATCATTAGAAACCAATAAACATTAGAAACCAATCAGAACCAAACGTTTGTCTTTTGGTTCTGATTGGTTGTTTCTGGACAGTAGCAGAACCAGAGGACTTTTCACAGATTCTCTGTTTCACATTCTACTGTCAGACACTTTTAACAAATATTCATCCATCCATCATCAAACACACTTACCCTTGCATTCACACACTCACACCTTCGGGCAATTTAGAGAGACCAATTCATCAATTAATTTTTGAGAAATTTTACTTGCTGCAACTTTCATATAGGAAAGTTTAATAATGTTATCTTTGATGTTTTGAACTCTGAAACTGATCTTGTGTTTCTCCATTGATTTTGTAGTCAGGAATTCTATTTGCGTTGAGGCCCGGATCTGTTTTTATTGCCCAAATTTGTGTAAAGCCTCGAATTTCCATAATCTCCAGTGTTAGCAAACCTAACCTAGGTTCAGATAGTGACCTAGGTTAGTGCCACCTGGGTGTGGGTCGGTGTAAAGGCTGAGCTGGGCATAATTTGGCCTTCATGCCAACGCCAACATGAAGGCCCTCCATGCAACCGGTGGAGGTTGGTTGCATTGGGGTCTGTCTTTCCTAGGACCTCCTTGTTTGACTGGAGGTCCATCTTTCATGGCACCACTGCGGTTGGTTGTAGGTCCGTTTTTCCTCGGACCTCCCTGCTTGACTGGAGGTCAGTCTTTCTTCGGACCTCCAGTCAAGGTCCGCTTGATTGGAGGTCCGTCTTTCCTCTGACCTCCCTACTTGACTGGAGGTCCGTCTTTCATGGCACCACGCTGGTTGATTGTAGGTACGTCTTTCCTTGGACCTCTGTTGTTGATTGGAGGTCCGTCTGTCCTCGGACCTCCCTGCTTGACTGGAGGCCCATCTTTCTTCGGACCTCTGTTGTTGATTGGAGGTCTGTCTGTCCTCGGACTCCTCTGTTTGCAGGGAGCCTTCTGGTTGCAGGGGGACCTCTGGTTGGGTGGAGACTCTAGGGTAGTTGTTTTCCAGAGCAAGTTTGAACTGTGACTTCAGGTCTGCAACCAGAGCCTGCAGAGATTTCAGAGTTTCCTCCTGCTCTCTGAATTTGGAAACTTGCTCAGAGTGACTCTTGAGCTGTTCCTCATACTTCAGTCTCACTCTGTATTCTTCCATCATTACTTCTATGAGGCCTTTGTTGCGGGAGGCATATTTTTCAGCCTCCCTCTTGAAGTAATCCAGCTGTTGAAGAATGATCTTGTCGGCTATTACTTTGGAAGAGCTAGAATACTTTGAGCCACCGGTGATCTCTGGACCGTTTCTTCCATGTTCACATTTCACTTGCAGGTGACGTTCTTTATCCAACAGTTTTTGCAGTTTTTGAATCTCCTCCTGCTGTGATTTCACTTCAGCCTGACATGCAATCCTTTGGTTTTTTTCCTCGTGGAGTTCAAAAATCTTATTCTGCAATTCTGTTTTAAGAACGTCGACCTGCTTTGTGAGATCGATGACATGTTGGCTTGTCTCTCCGTCTTCCACCAAAGGGGTATCCTCGAAGCCAGCAGAGGGTGTTGCTTCCTGCTCCACTTCCAATAATCTTGGACTCTCCAAGTGGCTGGAAGGACTTGGTTCCCCCTGGATCTCTGTTGATTCATCTTCAGAGTAGTCGCTGTCGTCTTCAAAAGAAAGGACAGCGTCGTAGTCGACTTGGATGTTGTGCTCCATCATCTCGATCCATGAAAGCTCAGCTGGAAAAGCTTCATGTTCAAGAGTAATCTGTTGTTGCTTCATGTCTGTATTCTGGTAAGTTCTTGCTTCTCTGAAAGGCGTGTAATATCTGGAATCGATATCCCGCTAGTTTCGATTAATTTCGAACGTGCTCTGAAGAGTGATCTGTCGCGATAGAACTATGGAACAGGTCTGAGAAAACGCTGGCTGGTGTGCTACATTCAAGAGAGAGATTCCTTTGTGGTATCACAGTGATGTCATAACTGCTGATGTCATTGATACCATTGGAACTGGACATTCTATTGTAGTCTGACTAGGCCTGTCACGATACCAAATTTTCCTGAGCAATTAATTGTCTCAAAAATTATTGTGATAAACAATAATATTGTTTGAAGACCTTTTTACACTGATTTAATGGGAATGATGTCATAATGCATGCCAAAGATAGATACACTTTATTGTCAAAAGAACACTTAACACTGGAACTGATAAACAAAACAACCAAAAACAAAAATAAAATGGACTCTCAGTCTCTATCAGCAAAAAATGTACTTGGAAAAAACTAAACAACACAAAGCCAAAGTGGAAATAAATACTGCATTCAACCAAAAGAGTGCAGATTATGAAGTCTGTACACTATATCGCCCAGTAAACCCGGTAACTTTTCAGCTGTTCTTCGTTAACGTGACATAAATAGGTTATAATGATTTTCATTCAGTCAGGAATGACACTAGCCACATGCATTGCAGGTAGATTGTAGGAAAGCATTGATTAATGCTTGTTTTTAAAATTAGTTAACTGGACTTGTAGCCATTATTTTGTGCTCATTTGTTGGACAGCATGTAACAGTCATTATGCTGCTTGGTTCCTAGAGATGAGTAGGTATCACCACAAGGGGGCGCCTATTCCCTTTTTTCCTTAGTTGTATTATTGTTCAGAGTGAGAACTCTTGTTGTAGAGGAGATCATCGGTGACGTTGAGGTGCGGAGCGGTAAACTATCGTTACTTTTCTCATGTATGAGATTATAATCTTAGTACCGTGGAGATCTGGCTTTAAATGGACGAAGCGAAATTAAGTGAAAGTGTGAAATACTTCAACAGCGCGTCCTGCTGTTTGGGGTTAGAGTGGCTAACCGCCATTGCTAACTCCTTCTCCAGCCTCTCACCGCACCGTCACAAACACACAACACAATAGAACCCGATCGAACCGTTATACCTAGGATTTCTGTGGGCTAATGTGTCTCTCAGGTTTTGAAAATGGGCAGACAGCTCTAAGATCGTGTAGTGTGCGCTGAGACTTACAGTAAGGAAATGAGGAAGGGAGGGTCAGCGGAAGCACCGGAGTTGAGCCTTTTTTTATTCAGTGTCATCAACAGAAAGAGAAAAAGGCCGGAAGACACGATAAAGCCGATAATTGAAGTGAAGTCGATAGTTTTAATTTCTCGTTCGATTAATTGATTTATTGTTTATCGGGACAGGCCTCGTGGCAGAGTCATGATCTGTGGCTGTGCAAAGCTGGTAGAGACATAAAACACCAGCAGCTGCAATGAAAATGGTTCTGCAGGTTCTGCCAAAATGTACAGATTTGAATTTGAATAATCATAATAATAATATTGTGTTTAATAAAATTTGTGTTTTACTGTTAATTTTTCTGCAGGAGGTTAAAAGGAAAATGAGGATAAACGACTAAAGAATGTGATGAGAATGTTGATGATTTGGAGGGGATTGTAACTATCTGGAACACACACACAATTTACCCCTGTTTCAAATAAAATGAATCTCCCTTGGTCTCTGTTGTGAGCGCAGATAATATTCTAGGGTTTTCTGATCTTTCTATTTTTTCTTCTCCCGTTCCATCTTTTCATCCCTCCCTCTGTTCGACTGCGAACAATTTTCACATGTGGAACATTCTTCCCGACTCCGTCGCTCCTGCATCAACAAGCATTCCCCACCTGCTCAACCCCTCATCTGACCGGAGACGACCGGGTCAGCGCTAACGGAGCATCTGGAAGTTCAACGCGGAGCAGGAGCACTCTGGGTAATAATCTCTAACATCCACCGTGAGTTTTCTTTTCTTTCCCACTGCTTACCCTCAGCTAATTTAGCAAGACCGAGAACTGCTTAAAGGTTATTTTCCTGTGTTCCATCATCTACTGCCGCTGAAGGAAAGTGTCGTAAAAATAAATAACGTTCCTTGGATTCTGATTGATCCTTGGCTAAAGCAGACGACAAAACATGTGATAATTTTTAAAAACAGGCAGCTGGCAGCAGCAGAAAAAGTTGGATACCGGTTTTGGCACGACCAACCTGTAAAAAGGCTTCGTTTTAGTCAACATTTCAGTCATGAATAAAGCTGTGGGGAAGTTATAAAACACCAGACAAGCTGGGCACAAAGAGCAGCAATCAACACTTGGTAAATCTGGAGCTTCTGCAGATATCCTCAGCCTGGGTGGGAGAATCTGTTGACAAGACTATCGTTATTTATGCACCGCCATGCAAATGCTTTCATAATTCTTTATGAAAGATTAGGAAGAAGAAAGTTATGATTTAAAGGATATCATAAGAAGTTTAGTTTCTCATAAGTTCTGTGAGGGATTTGGACTGAAGGACTAAACTGTTTCCTCCACTCAGTTAATGACCAAAAAGACCCAAATAATCTCCGGAATAACCTGAAACTGACAAAAGTAATCATAAATAAACATTTACTAAAAAATTAACCAGTGAAAATCAGACATTGTTTGTGACGTACTGTTCAACAAGAATCATTGAAAAAAACTGAACTAATTAAACAAGCATGGACAAAAATGATTGTGCCACAATTTCTATTTTGTTGTGCAACTTTGTATTTTTATGGCGTAAAGCCCTTTGACCTGCCTGGTTGATCAAATGTGCTTTACAAATAAACTTTGTAAAGCAACAGAGGGAGCCTCAGGCCTTCCTCTGATGCAGATTGCATCGATGGGTTGGTCCAAATGGTTTTCCACTTGGACCCGCTTCCTTTGAGGATGGCCGGCATTCACTGAGTGTGTCTGTAATCAGAACTGTGACGATAATAATAATAATAATAACGGAGGAACTGGCTTCCGGTCTGAGACAGGAATTCAAATGATTGAATTTGAATTCAATCAAATTCAATCAAAAAAATTGTTATTATTGCATATATATATTTTAAAAAATCAAAAACGAAGAATAATTATCTGGTTGTAGTGATTTTTAGAATAATGTGTTAGCTGCATTGCTAACATACCGACAATAAATTAAACATGAACACAAGAAAAAAAAAATCATAGAAACGTGACATTCCAGCAGAGCAGCACAGAAAACAAAGAAATAAAAAGCAAAAGTCACTTAAATCACATTCTGTTTGTTGATTCTGATTTATTTATGTGAACTCAGTAACAGTGCGATCTGAACTGAGCTTTGTTCAAATAAAATCTGTCTCCGCTGTGCAGTAAAAGGCCGACTCTTTCAGACTGTTGCTTCAGCGTTCAACTCATTCTCTCAGTGTTTTCCACCGGCTCCATTTCTGTCCCTCTGTTTGGACTGAATTGCTTTCTGAATAATTCCAGGCCTGAATTCTTCCGGCTGTTCATCATGACGAGAGGAGGGAGGAAACCCGAGGGGTGGGCAGGGGGGAAATATATAAAAAAAGACGTAGTTCACCTAGTTATCCCCAGCCAGAAGCTGTCCACACCTCAGCAGCAGACGCACCGTGATGAAATGACGCCAGAAGAACCTCTTCACTGAGCAGAAACCCGGGTTTAACTCGGTACAAAGCACGAGCAAGAAGACGGAGTGGGATGAAGGGGGGGTGAGCTGTTACCTAGCAACCCGCGGGGCCCGACAGCTTTGAAGAGATGTCGAGTTCATCCAGTTGTTCTTGTTCTTCTTCTGTTCGACACATGTAAGGGCATCTGCTGCTCTCGTACAGCGACATCTTTGTTCCGCTCCTGAAACCTGTCTGGCCGGGAGACAAATGGGCAAACGTGTCTTTACCACCAACCTCCGCATGCTTGACGGCGAATTATCGCGATAACACGCGTGTTTTGAGCCTGTCAGCAGGTGAGGCTGAAGGAGCCAGGCCTGGAGGTTGCAAACGAAGAGGTAACAAAGATGGAGGATTCCTCTGAACGAGAGAGAGGAATCAGGGAGCCTGGATTTTATCTCTGGAAAGACTTTGTTCAAGCTGCTGTCAAATTAGGGGCTTTTTCGTTACAAATGTACGCACAACTCCGCTAATGTTGAGGAAAAAAAACAATTTCACAATTGTGTTTCCATTAAATAAGAAATTAATTAGAATGGTGGCGCGATACATTGTTAAATATCAATAGTTACATGAGATAAGTTCATAATTTAGTCATAGCGCTCGCATTCATCGTCTACCAGCCATTGAAGGAGATGTGGCTAATTGTGAGCGGCTAGCTATGCAGATTGTTGGGGAAGTTGTAGTCTGCCATTTTACAGAAGAGCTGAGGATTCAACATGCAGGAACTTTTTCTTTATATGAACTGTGTGAAGCTCTGAGCGTTCTGGTGGATCCAGCTGCATTTTGAAAAAAAAGAAAAATCAAAAAACAAACTCCAACTACTTCCTGTTCTCTTCTTCAGTGTTTTTTTTTTATTTTTTTATTAAGTACATCTATTTCAGTGCTGTGAAAAAAGAAAAACACCTCAATATTGCACAAAAACTTACTGAGTTTTTTTCGGAAGTGGATATGGTTCCGTCAAGCAAATTTATTCTGGTCATTTTCAATTTGTGCAGCTTTATGGTCAGCAGAAACGCAGCAAGCGAAGCCCGAGAAGTCGCCGACCTCCCGGCTGCCTCTCCCTGACCTTTTCATGCGCCGACGCTAAAGAAATTCAGCTACTGCCGCAGAACACAAAGCACGGCATTGAGAAGAATAAAAGATTTAAAGTAAAATTTCAAAATATATATATAAAGGAAAAACAAAAGAAGGTCTGTATTGAGCAGCAAAAAAGGGAATGATGACACTTCCTTTAAAGTTGTTCTGTTCCACCCGGCGGGTTGAGCAGACATGGAGGGTTTTACAGGTAAGTAGTCGGAGGAGGTGGATTAAAATGCAGCAGAGGAGCGAAGCCCGGAGGTCAACTTGACTGCCAAGACGCGGCCTTTAATGCTCACTCTGACTTCCTTTCATCTGCTGCTCCAGCCTGAAGATAGAAGGTGGAGGAGGGGGGAGCCGTGGGGGGGGGGATCTCAAGGGTAAAGCGGGACGAGTGACAAAATGCATCCAGGGTGAGAAAGTCAGGGTGGGATTAAATCGTGGTTAATCTGTCTGATGTGGAAGGCAGCTTTTTTAGATCCGCTGATTAACATTCATCCCAGATTACATCACACTCAAGACTACTTGGGGAATTTCTTAGCAGCAGTCTGAAGTTGTCAGAGTGTATTTTTAGGAGTTCAAGCCGCCTCACACGGGTCCACCGACTCTCACGTCACCCTGAGAGGGACTGAAAAACTCTTTTAGGTGGAGACGTACAGTAGACGCCGGTGCCGTTTCACACGTCTCCGCTGTGAGGTGGACAGTTGTGGGCGCAGCTGACAAGAGGCACAGCTGCCCAAAAAAACAAAGACAATGGAAAGGAGCCTGCCAAAGATCAGTACAGGTGCACCATAAACACAACCCGGCATGTGGAAGCTGATGTATTTCTCTTTGTGGAAGACGTCTGTACAGCTGGTTCCTCCGGTTACGCACTTGTTATTTTGAAGAAAGTGTGTTGTCACACTTGGTAGTCCGGTAGACTCCGTTCGATCGGGCAACAAAGTTGCAACATTTGCGTTAAAAAAAAAGACAATTTCACAGTTTTAATGTCTCCAATTAAAATCACACGTGAATAAGTTTCTTCACATAAGACAATAAAACACACGCCACGCCGTCGTACTCCAACTACTTCCTGTTGTCTTCTTCTTCGTGGTTTGCTCCAAAGAAGAAAGCGTCAGATGTCAGCAGTTGTAGGATTTCTCCTTCGATTTTTGGCTAAAGACCACATGTTTTGGTCGTATTTACCCCAAATCCCGTGCACTATAGTCCACTTCCTGCTTTTGGAGCGGTCTCTGGTCCGCTTGCTTTCACACATTCATTTGAACTTCACTTCAACCAAGCCAGGATCTAGTTTGTAAACAGGCCAGAGTTTGCTTTTTCGGTCTGCTTTAGAGTTCAATGGCGAGTTCACACCTCCCCTAAACAAACCGGACTTTCTAGACAAACAAACTGTGGTTGGATTAAAGTGGACTAAACAGGCTGCAACAGTGTTGCAAACTGATTTCATAAAATAAGCAGTGTAAGACTCAAATTCAAAATGTTTCGATACGCGTTTCAGTCATTATCACGTTGAAACATTCAACTGTGTCCAAATACCCAAACTGTCGCCTTCAGTGAAACAAGATTGGCCGACGTGATCGTGAGCGACCCAGTCTCTGAAACTCAGGCTCAGTGGATGCCAACCACGAAGTAAGTCACCGCTCCAAAGTCAACACCTTCAAGCATTTGAGATATTTGCAGCTGCCTACAAGGACGAGCCACACGCTTCTGCAGCGAAGCTTTACGCTCGGACGAAAGGTTGAACCGTTTGGCAACAGCACCGAGCAAGAGCAACAATGAAGTTGAGGCAACCTGGAAGTTCTTTACAGGTCAAAATTGACTTGTTTCAGACGGCGAATAAGAAACTGCCAATTAGGTAAGTGAGCAAATCTGTAACTTACATAAAGTATTTTAAATGGGGGGGTTTATGCAAAATCAACTGTTGTGCTTTATATCCTGTTATGAGATTCTCGCATCAAAACCATACCTGGAGTATTGCTTTGATCCTTTATTGCATGTTTGAGAAATCCTTGAGTCTCCTGGGAAGGCGGAGTGTTGGAAAGGTTAGGAGTTTCTTAAAGAGACAGAGGCCGATTTTAACAACTGTAGTTAAAAGTCCAATTTCTTTGAAGCCATTTCTGATATATGCAAGATTTGTTTTTCCAACAACTGAAGGAACCATTGTGACTTCATTGTGCTGTAAAGTGGGACTAAAATGGGACCTTTAATTTTACCATCAGATGGCTGAAACATGGACATATTTAGAGTTTGTTACAGGACAGTGATCTGAAACACATCAAATTTGGTCTTAGCATGGATAAATTATGAAAAAAAAAAAGTTTGGTAGAGTGGATGTAAACTTCTGACCAGCATTGTGGAATTTATTTTATTTTATTATTTTTTTTGAGGTGGGAATAAAAGAAAAGGTCAGCGCAGTGTTCAGACGTAAAACTCCACTCCAATTAAACAACAGCTGTGGGAAGCGCAGCTGCGTGCTTCTAAATGCATAACGTGAAATATGTAAACGGCAGAGAGGGGTGGGAAACGGATCCGGGCTCGGCCGGGGAGCGGGCCTGACACCGGGCTGAAGATGAGAAGGTGACACTGAGGGGAAGAGGAAGGAAAAGGGAAGCAGAGATTATGTTTATGAAGCGCGCTCATTATGTAACATTATAGGGCCACGGTTGAATCACAGCCATTCCTGGAATTACTCCACGAGTTCACATGGAGTAAAATGGCAGCCGTTGTTTTTCCAGTGTGGCAGCTGTCAGCCGCGCGGTCGCTACGGGTTGCGGCCCCCCGATGGGGCACGACATCGGCGGCGATGGAGGGGAGTGAGTGGGGGGATGGGGGGAACATGAGTAAAGCAAGATGCAACTCCCCCTCATCCCCACTCATTAAACGTGTCTCCTAGAGTATTTAATTACACACAGGCTTTTCTTCTGGAGTCGCCGAGGAGAAACTTAAAAGTTGGTTGAATCATCTCATGAAACATGATTTCTTCTTCTTCTTCTTCTTCTTTGTTAGACTCATAAAGTTGATGTTTTGTTTACATCATGATTGAATCTCTAATTTATGTCACCAGATGGCCTTTAGATATTGGAAATATGTATCTAACCTTTTGCAATAAAAAAAAAAGTAGGAATTACAATAAATATTGCACAAACCAGTCAACAAATAAATGTAACAATCCTTTTTGAAGAGAAAGTTTTTTTAAATTTTATATTGAAAACCAACTGTTGATTCTGTAAATGAGTTAAAAATTTTTTTAAAAACTTAGCTACGGCTAGCTACGGCATTAGCATCCAGACATTATCGTAGTTAATAAATTAGAACGTACTTCCTGTTAAATTTAAACCTTTAAGCAGGTATTAAGCAGTTTGTTCATCAAAAATAGTTTTGTATTGGTGTGATGTAGTATTCTAACCTAACTGCTGCAGTTTATGTATTTTACTAATGTATTTTGTGTGGTATCATTTTCAGAAAAATACCACAAATTCTGTTGTTTAATTCTCTGTTAAAAATATTCATGTCTAGTCTGCTGTATTGTTGTACATTCAAACGATTATAATGTTTCTCATTGTGAACAGGAGAACAGGTTTGGGCTTAGACACACTGATTTATTGATCTGTGAAACACTAAGAAATTGATTAGTTAAGAGGTAAATACAGCTGAAAGCAGATATGTATATATGCGTTGTGTAAAATAAGACAGATAATTCTTTTTTTTTCTCACTGCCTGATATTAAACATCCGAGCTCCAGAAGTTGGAAGCTGCTCATATGTTTGAGCAATTTACAGAAACCATGGGAATGTCCAGTAATTACGGCGCTCTGGAAGGAGCCAGACTGCGTCCCAGTGATGGATGTGTTTCAGCTCAAAGTGTGTTTGCGAACCCCTGAACTAAAGCGAAAGACCTTGTAAAGGCTTGACTCAATCTGATAAGAAGCTGTCGTTATATACAGCAACACAGTTTCTGTACTTGCACTGGCTGAAAGCCATCGCTCCAAAAGCAACACGAACACCAGACTGCAATTTGTCAATGCAGCCAAAGGCTGAGGCTGCATCATGATGTGGCTGCTGCAAGAGGGACTGGTGCACTTTACAAAACAGATTACATAATGAGGGAAGAACAATGGCCGACAGTCGTTTTGGTTTCATCAGGAGTCTTAGTCTGCTGCATTTTACACAATCTGCTTCATCCAGAGCGTCCGGACCCTTGGATATTAGGAAACAGTTGCTTCCTGGAGGCGTGGCCTCTGTTGAAGTTTGAAATGATTTGGATCTGATCTTACCCAATCGCTAACGTTTAGCCATGACATATTGTGAAAGTTTGATGAAGCTTACTGGCGGTTGCGTAAACAATCCTGTGAGGAATAGGTCTACAACGTCTTTGCTTGCAATGAAATATCCTTAACTTTCTTCTTCCTCCAACTTTAATTGCTCAGTATTTAGAAACGTGTTCAACGTGGTCTGAACGGCTTCGTCTACTTCCTCCGCAGCCGTTGCTGAAACTGCAGGCAGAAAATCAACACCATCGTTCACCACTCCTCCATCTGTTCACTGATTGGCCAAGATAAAATTCAGCCGGAGAAATCCAGCTCAATGGGAGAAATACCAGACGGAAGGGAGATGAGAATCAAGCGGAATGGCCAGGTGCGTTATAATACACACTTTTAGAAAAAATACCATGTTCAATCATGTCTAAACATTATAATGACCAGTTATGCTGATTATGTATGGAAACACTTTACTCAAAGCAGAAACAAACTGGTAGTGTACTGGTTTGTAGGGGAAAAAAATACACAGGAAATATTGTTCTGTGTTGATTTTGCTGATGCTGTATGTATAAAAAAAGCGAAGATATAATAAGCAAACACTTCTACCTACACTTTTCTCGGTCTACACTTCAACAGGAATTTAAATATTTATTTATTTCTGTACCAGCCTTTTGTGGTGGAGGGGCTCAGCATAGTGTGTGTTTTTTTATAGACTTATGTGTATGAAAAGGTTAAAAATGACTGAAACTATATAAATAAACAGTATAAGGGTACAAAGTGGAAGAAGACGATAGCGTGGCAAAGTGAGACGGAGCCATTCTGAAGAGACGCGTATGCTACCTGAAAACGTTCTTGTGCTCCATGTCTGGCGCCTAAAAAAACGAAAAAGTACAACAACAATGTCGGACTCAAAGTTTTCGTGGTGACTCTAGACGCTTAGAGACTGGACATGGGATCTGGACCCCAAACACTCAGCCGTCCTAAAGTCGAGGCTAATCCTGCCACTACAGGCCCATGTCAGCTGTCTGTGCCCCCTTCCAGCTGTCTCCCTAATGATATAGCTAATGAGACATCTGGGGGGTCTTGCGCTCTCTCTCTCACACACACACACACACACTGAAACAGCATGAGCTTAGGGTGGGGGTGGCGAAGGTGGGGAACACATCAACTTTCCCACATGTCCCATGCGGAGCAGTGTGACTAACTCTTTGTTGCTCTTTCATCAAATTTCGTCAACAGCTCCTTGAGGTTCTTTGGCGCTGCGCTAGCACAACTCAAGACGAAGAGAGGAGTGAGCGTGACGTGGAGCCAGAGCAACGGTTATCCATGAAATCAAGCAATATTGGAGATTCGCAAGCGCTCAGACACTTGAAAGGGTAAGCCCGAGTCGATCAGTCACGTCTACCGCGGCAGTGGTTCCGCGTAACGTCATGGCCGACACGTTGAGCCTCCGGCTTTAATTTTTATTCCAGTCATGATGATCTTAGGATTCTCATGAGTTCTTGTGAGGATGTAGGTCAAGTGTGTCAATACATCTACTGTACTGGACGACTGAGCTGTTACTTCAGATGGATTCATTGAAGGGGAAAATTCAAGTGAGGGTGTGGCCAGTTCAGTTCAAAAATACTTTATTGATCCCGAAAGGAATTAAATGTCATTGTGACTCATTTAATTGAAGTGGCAGTATTATGTAAGGTTGACTGTTTGAGCTTTACGTCATGTTAAATGTTATTCCCTCCACACAAACAAACCTGGAGTGTTGCTTTGATTGTTTTATGAATGTTTGAGAAGTCCTTCGGTCTCTATGGCAACCATTCAGCTGTTCAAAACACCTGGGTGGTCCTAGCTCCGCCTTCAAGGACGAAGCTCCTCCTCAGAGCATCATCCTCACAGAGCAGCGACTTCCCCCCACTCATCTCCTTCAGACTAGCCAGCAGCAATTAGCAGCTTCAGATTGTTGCTAAAGGGTTAATGCAGGAGTGGTGTGATGACTTCCTGAAGGCGGAGTTTCAGAGGGAACAGGAGCTTTTAAAGAGACAGACGCCCAATTTCAAGGCCTCTGGCAGTAAAATGTATTTTAATTCATATTTGACACAAATTTATGCAGCATTTTATAACAGGTGAAGGTAACAAAGTTCAAAATGTGAGACAGACTTGACTTTGACGAGACGTCTGAGCATTTAATCTCACGCCAGGCGCGTTTCGGAGCAGGCGGGAGAAAAAGTATGTCACACTCACCATTTAAATCCAAGAACTCCTCCCTACGGATCAAAAATATAAAACAAAACATCTTCCTATACAACTCAGTGAAAAGGGTTTTAAAAATAGGATATGGAGCATGTGTTGTTTTTTTTTTTTTTGTTCTCCGCCTCAGGATAAGAAAAAGAATCCTACCCCATGAGAGTAAGAGCATTGTGCAGCCTGTCCACAGAGGGAAAAAACTGCATTTCTCCAAGGTGAGAGACGGCGGCTCGCTGCTAACTTGGCACAACTGAAGAAAACTTGACAGCTGGGAAATTAAAAAGCTGCTTTAAGCTCGACTGTCTGCGAGTGGAGCCGGGAGATCTGTCATTCAATCTTCTTCTTGTTCTGCGTTTGAGCATAAAAACAAGTGATTTAGGACTAAATCTCTCAAGCGTCGTGTCCACATGAATCAGCAAGCAGCAAATGCAAAAAAAAAAAAAAAAGATGTGGACAGAACTCCAGCAGTCGCATTGTTTTTCTCCGTTTTGTTTTTTTTCTCTTCTCCAAACGACGCTCCATATTGTGTGTGAGCGCCGTGCCCAGGCGGTGGCTTCGCTCTGGCTGCGTAATGAAAACAAATAGCCCAGAAATGCCGCTGCCGCCGCCGCCGCCGCCGGGCCGGCTGCTGCCTCATCCGTCCCCTTCTGACAAACAGCACATCTCCACACCTCCAAACTGTCCTTGAAGTCACACCTTCAGATCAGACACGAGTCCCCGAACACATTTAGCCAATAAGTCAATTCGGAAAAAACTTTTACAGCTGCATATTTTTCTGCATCGCTCAGGAGAGAGAGAGAGGAAGCAAAGCACAAAGAAAAGAAATTCTTCACAGGTCTTTGTGAAAGAATTGGCACTGCTCTTCCTGTTGTTTTGCTTCAACACAGCCATAGACTTTATCCATTTTACGTGTCGTTCAACAACATTTTTTCTTAAAGAGGCAGTGTTATGGGAGATTATATATGGGTTTTTTTTAGCTTTACATCATGCTATGTTATTCCTTCATCAGAAACACACCTGGAGTGTTGCTTTGATTCTTTCATGCATGTTGGAGAAATCGTTTGATCTCCATGGCAACCATTGAGTTGTGCAAGAGGCCTGGAAGGGCCTCGCTCCGCCTTTGATGACGGAGCTCCTCCTCTGAGCTGCAGTTTCCAAACTTCCACCTCACAGATCAGCCTTCCTCCCATTCGACTCCTTCAGACTAGCCTGCAGCAATTAGCGAACACCTGGTGAGCTCATTATAGGAGCTACTTCTCAGAGTGAAGTGTTAATAGAGGAGCCGTGTTGTGATGAGTTTCAGAAAGAGCAGGAGTTTCTTAAAGGGACAGAGGCACGATTTCTGGGTGTTAAATTAGGAAGTAAAATTTCTTTTAAGCCATACTTTATATATGTAGCATTTTTATAACAACTGAAGCTAACATACCTACTTGATGGTACTATAAATTTGCTCTATATGCCTGGAAAATACATAATCCCGGCCCTTTAATTTCTATCCAGCCCCTCTGAGCGATACCTTTCTCATTTGGAGGTGAAAGTCATTTTTGATCTCTACCAGCTTTGAACTTCTACAGGCTGAAATTTCTGCCTATTTTCTTGAAAAAGAGCTCCAGCTCAGTCAGACCAAATCAAGATTCCCCACTCTATTCAGGTCTGAGACTTTGACTGAGCCACTCCAATGCAAAAATATGATTTAAACTAAACCATGATTCTGTTGCTCCGGCTGAATGAAATCATGAAATTATTCACTCAAAACAAGCTCTTATTTGTTGCTGAGAAGTTACTTGTAAGTTAGTTTAGTCTTATCTCAAATGTACCAAGATATTTTTACTAGAAAAAGTAGGGGGGAAAAAAATACTTGGTAAGATTTTGTGCTTTTTGCACAGTGGAGCGTGAGTCTTTGTGAAATGGTTCAAATCTTTGCTGCAGATTTGACCAAATCGCCTTGTTACGTCTCCTTCTCTCTGCTGGCTTCCCTGTCCGCTTTTTTTTATTTATTTATTTTTTTTTTACATGTAAAAAAAAAAAAAAGTTTTTCATTTTTGATAAAATGGTCAGCATGCGGGAATCGCAAAACGGCTGCATTTTCAAAAGGAACATTTTGTCACGTAGAATGACGATGTATCCATGTAAAATCCATCTTACTGCGTTGAAAGTGAAAATGCAGCAACATAAAAAAAAAAGGATGTCTGCACAATTTGGATCACAGAAGCTTATTAATTATGCTTACATTATAGCTCTGCATATACATATGTACAGTATTTCATATGTATCTATATTTGCAAAGACGTGTTTTGTACAGTTTTTGCTTCGCATCTTCACATTTGGTGTGAATATTCAATAAACTGCCCTTTTTCGACTGGATACTCGATTACTAATGTAGTTGGAAAATAATTTAATATTTCATCATGATTAATCCAATTAGATTAGTTTTACAGTACATCTACAGTTTAGACATTAACATATGAAAGCAAATATTAAATACAAAATAATAACGCCCAAGTTCATTTCTGTACCTGCTATTAAAGATCATTTTGATCGGGTTGAAAGCGGGTTTCAAATTCCCGAAACCCACTTTCATTCCACCACCGTTTGACTTTTACCAACAATAAAACTCACTTTGAATAAGAGCTCTGATTATAAAGGAAGATGACAGAAAACAACACGATGCCGAACGCCGACAGACGCAGGAACCTCTCAGTCTTTCCAAAGACAAAAGACGCGTCCATAAGAGTCTTTTGTTACTGTTCCTGCTGTCCCGGGCTTTTCACTTCTCCCTTTTCATCCGCAGGATTAAATTGAAACTGGATTTGTTTTTGTTTTCTTCCGCGAGATGAAGGAAGTAAACAAGGAGCGGGACTGATGCTGCTGGTGGAGGCGGGGATGAGAGCCGGATCCAGACCGCGTCACTCACTATAAAGTCTTCTTTCTAGTTCTCATCAAGAGCAGCAGCAGCTTGAGACACACACACACACCAAGTAGGTGTGTGTGTGTGCGTGCCCTTCAAAGTCCCACAACAAAGAAGAAGAGAGTTTGACAGAGAGGCAGAAGGAGGAAGCAGCTCCACCTGTCCTCTATCCTGCTGAGAAGGACAGAGGGGGTTTCCTCTTCGCCAGCTCCGACTCTAATCTCCTCAGTGATGAGATGAAAGACAGACGGACTGATTCTTCCCTCTGTGCCGACGCTCAGGACTATGTTGACCTAGATGATGAAGGATACCATCGGTCCCACCTTCCTGGCTCGTTGCAGGGATGTACAACTCGTAAAGGTCGGCTTTCAGCCAGCGATCGTATCCACAACAAACTTTTCATGTAGTTTGTCTTGCTTAGCTTTTTTTTTTTTTTTTAATGGGCATTATGAGGAATTTTCCAGGCACATAAAATTGTTTTGTAGCACAATCACTTACCTTCAGTTATTAGGAAAATGATCAAATAAACTTGACTTTGAAGTTCAACTCTTTAAAATCGAGTCTCTGTCTCTTTAAAGCATCCTGCTCTTTTTGAAGCTCTGCCTCCAGGAAGTCATCACAACATGGCCCCTCTATTCACCCGTTAACAATGTTTTTGAGCTCCTCCGCTGATGCGCAGGACCACCAGGTGTTTGCTGATTGCTGCCGGCTAGTCTGAAGGAGCTGAGTGGAGGAGCTGCTCTGTGAGGCGGGAGCTCATTAACTCTGAGGAGGAGCTTCACCTCGAAGGCGGGGCTTGGTTCACCGAGGTGTTTTTGCACAGATGAATGGTTGCCATGGAGATTAAGGGATTTCTCAAACTTTTCTGAAAGAATCAAGGCAACCCTCCAGGTTTGTTTTTGACAAGAGATAACATGATGCGATGCTCAAAAATGGTGATTTTCCATAATGGCGTCCCTTTAATTAACAGATCAGGTGTTGCCAGTTTTGGCTTTAACTCAAACATGCTTTCCAACAAAGAGACGAGAAAAACACAAAACTATGACATCACTTTGCAGATATACAACTTGTTGTATATCTGCAAAACTAATGAAGGCAACATGGAAAATGTTATCTTCACAGTGGCATTTGTTTAGCTTGTATTTACCCAGAATGCCGTGCGCTGCGGTCCACTTCCTGCTTATGCGTTGAAGCAGCAACAAAGTTCACTTCAAAGTCTGTGGGCGGACCAGAGTTCGCTTTTTTTTTTGAGTCCAATCAGAGTTCATTACACATTCACACCTTCAGAAGCGAACCGGACTTCCTGTTTGGTTCTGTTAAAGCGGACCGAACAGGGGAGAACGAACCCTTAGAAAAGATCATCACTAGCAGAAAGTGCATTAAAGCTGGCGTCCTTACGCACCCGTGTACCGTTGAGTCAGACAGCAGCGGCGTTATTAGCTCCGCATAATCCCTCGGCTGGGATTCTCTCAGAGGGATTTACGGCACGTTTGTTTCAAGCGCGCTAATTAAATCCTCCTCGTCTCAGTCGCACACCTTCTATTTGTGCGTCTGTCGTCGTCAAACACATATTTGTTTTCCGTTTGACAGAGAAGTGTTTCGTGAACGATAGAAATGTAGTTTCGGCCGAGCGTCGCCCCGCTCCAGCAATCACAGTTCGCTGGTGAAAATCCACTCCTACGCGCTCAACACATCTGTGGTGAGCCTCGAAAAGAGGCAGATGGAGGAGAGAGGTGGAAGGTGTGCTGGGGATCTGGCTCACTCTTTTGAAACCCATCTACATCTTCGGGAGAGGGGATGCTCCAAACTTCAAATCCTCTCTCTCGTTTCCTCTGAGATGATGGAACTGCTTTTGCACAACGAGGCTGCAAATCGCCCGGACTCGGCCTTTTGGGCAACGCTGTGAGACATTCTGCATAAAGATGAAAGGGAATGGAGGGAAGCTGAAGAAGTGCTGCAGAATACCCTGGATTCTGCTGGATCACAGGTGAAGTTTGTCTGCTAGTGCTGAAATTCATTCCCACCTGCACATAGCTCACATATGTGACTTAATGTCAGGTCAATTGTGGATAGAAATAAAAAAAAAAGAGAGAAAAAACTCTGAAATGTCAGAGATTTTCTGGAAGAAACAAAGACATTTCTGAGCTTCAAAAGTGGAAAATGTTTGACTTTTGAAAATCAGAAAACTCCAGATTTTAAGCCTGAGCTCAGAATTTTTTTAGATAAAGGCTTGTACGTCTTCAGAGTTTCAGAAGTCTTATTTTATTTATTTATTTTTTTTTTACTTTTGAAACTCTTTTGAATTTTCCTAGTTTTATTTCTGGAAAATTCCTTACATTAAATTCAAAATGTAACTGTTTTTTTCCTCTCAAATTTTCAACTTTTCAAACTCAGAAATGTTCCATTTTTTTCCCTGGAAAATTCCTGAGATTAAAAAGAAGAAAAAAAATGTTTTTTTTCCTCTCGCAACTTTTTGACTTTTAAAACTTAAAATTTAAATTATTTTGTCTGGAAAATTTTTGACGTTAATCTCAAAATGTCCTAGTATTTTGACAGGAATTTCTCCTTTCTTTTTCCTATCTACAATGGTCCCAATACGCCGGCGTACACATCTGAGTCACGATAGAGGATTGTGCTGAACTGAACTGAACAACTAATATCAATTTTAAAAAAAACAAAAAAACTGAAATATGTGGTTTGAAATAAATAAAATGGGAAAAAAACACAAAATGTTTATCTCAATCAATAGTAATTACATCATGAGATCATTTATAAATAAAATAGTTTCTATTGCACATAAAATTCATGGCAACATCCTAATAGGTCACTAATAAGTGTCTAAACATAGATGAAATGTGTAATTCTGAGTTACATTGAGAATTATTAACTTTATCCCAAAATAAACTTCTGCTTATTCCTCATTAGAAAGTTTCTCAGACTGGCTTTTTCTTCTTCTTTCTTTTCTAGAATGGCCAGTTGAGTTTCAGACATCCAGTGAAGCGTTTAATGAGTTGCTGTCCAGCATGCAGCCAGAATCCCTGGTTTTATTGCTGATGTTCGCCTGTTTCCTACTTCCTTCCCAGGGAGGACAGCTCTCCCAGTCTGCGTCAGCTCCTGCCACCTGCAGCTTCTCTGCACCTCACCACGCTGAACTGGGAGCAGTGAGCGGCCATCCAAACACTTGGCCTGCAGTCACCCCCGAACGCCATCTGCATTTAAATGCAAACCTCACTTTCCTGACTAGCTCTCGAGGCTGGATGCTGTTTAACTCAGTGGATTTGCATGTTGGTGGGTGAACACGTTGCAGCCGCAGGGATTTTGTTTGCCGCCCACTGGACATTACCTTGCCAGGATTTGGGACCAGCGTGCTAACGTTGGGCGGATGAGCCGGCCGGTGGCTTCAGAACGGGCTGAGAGGGGCAGTAGCCCAGGGCGTCAATTTTTTGGGGAGGTCCCAAAGACTTTTTTCTTTTCGATAGAATGCGTGTTTTGCATCGTCCTTTATAACTTAGAGGACAAAATCTGATTGTCAATATTTGGGGATTTTTATTAATAAAAATGACTAAATTATATAACAATTATAGAAATTTTGTGGGGGGGATCACGATGGAGCTACGGCTATAAATGTGATGTCACGCACACAAGATCCTGAAAAACGTCTTGCCGACGATGACTACCATTAGTTTTAGCTGTCAAGTTGTTAACATAATGCGCTAAATCTCAAATGTACGCGTGATATATAGGAGAAAAAGAGATACAGCACTACACTACACAACGAAAACTATTTAACAAGGTCCAGAGGTTTCACATGTCACAGATCAGGAGCAAGTTTTAGCTAAAAAAAAAATAGTGAGGCTCAGTTAGGCTAGCTTGACTATGAGAACCTTTAGATGTAGATGGGCTGCGGAATTCTGCGCGTTTCAGTTCCGTTGCAAAAAAGTCGATTCACGCCAACCCTGACAGATCATCAGTAAAGCAGGTGCTTAAAGTAACTAATCAACCACAGCCGAGTTTAGATGATCACTTATTAATTATTGCGACATATTCATCAAACCTGAACTGAATGTTCTGTTCTCTGTGTGGGAAATGTTACATCCTGTGCACCAAGACAACTCAATTCACTCTGATGGATTTGACAAAAACGCCCGAACTGCTTCCATTTTACTACGCAGTGCACCGTGAAAAATAAAACAGACACGGCAGGACGTCTGAAAACGTCAACATTAATTGAAGACAATTGTGTGTCTCTCTTCAAATAAATCGAGGTAAAAATGTTTTGAGGAACATGCCTCATTCATCCTTTGCTTCCCCGTCCAAATAAAAACCAGTGACTTTTCACATCTTTATTTGCTGTCAGCCATAAGACGTGTTTATTGTGGATAATGATCATTCGCAAGCTGAGTTATGGCTTGAGGAATATTTCAAGCACGGAAGTTGCCAGAGAGGGTCTATTAAAGGTTATAAATCACTTTCCCTGCAGCTGCCACCGGTAACAAGAACAGCTCTAGCAGGGCTGTTGAAGTCCATATAAGTAAAATATGTAAAATCAACTGAAAAGCTCCGGAAAGCCGGGAAAACTGCAGAGTTGGTAATAACTGGTGGAATTCAGACCCATTTTATGTTTGATGTACTCCTTTGAATTACTTACACTTTTGAAAACATGAACACTGGCGGTTCTCTCATTCTGTCACGTCCTAAAGCTGCTTTTGTTACTGAATATTACAACAACTCCCATCTGTTTTTGTAACTTGACAACCAGGACTCATTTTACTGTGAATGTATAACCAACACAAAGTTACAAACCGTTGGGAAGTGGATGAAAAACGATGCCTGGCTTTTTAATATTCTTTATGAAGAAAAATATGAAAAGTGTGGCATGCACGTATTTTTAGCCCCTTTTGCAGCATAATTCAACCTTTTGTGAAGGCTGATGTGGTTGGTTTACTTTTGGTCTACATGAAAAACACAGTAAGCTAACTCTGCATATAAACATCAAAAATGGAATCGACTGAGAAACATGGCGGTGGCAGCATCATCCTGTGAGAATGCTATAGCTTAGCAGGAACGCACTACAAAAACACAAAACCTTACCAAGTGTATTGATATAGTTTGTAAAATAGTATTTTCTATTTTAGTTATCAAACGATACTTAAAATAACACAAAACTAACTCACATCTTGCTAATTTCCTAGCAAGATGTGAGCTAGCCTTAAGCAGTGGCGGGCACAACTAGCTAAAATATTAGTGGTGCTAACCCTAAAGCACTAACAATAAACATTAGCTCTATTAATGCTTAAGTACTTTACCACATAGTAACTGAGTGGAAGCTAATTCTAAAACGCTAAAGTGCTAATTTCAGCTATGTTGACATAAAATATATGTCAATGACAACATGTTTTATATCACACCCTACAGCAGAGTTTGCATTTCAGAAATGTTTTTTTTTTTTTAATAAACTCACAGTTTCAATTTTATAGTTGATGTGCAAGAAATCACTCAGTAGATCTTAACTGAAATCTACTGAAATCTACTGGGCTACAGGCTAGTTCTAGGCTAGCCTGTAGCCTAGAACTACAGGCAGTATTTTAAATTATTATTATAATTTTCTCATATGGACCTACTTGTGTCTTTAATAAAGTTGATGATGATGATGATGATAAAAAAAACAACTAAAGGCGAGGAAATAGACTTCAAAATGAGAAACTAAATATAATCTATTTGATGATTTCTAAATCGGTTGATAACTAAAACCTCAACACAAATGTTGAACTTCATCCAACTGAACGTTTACAAAATAGCTAAGTAAATTAGTGTTTTAGAATTTATCTGGAAATATTAACTTAGGGGGAAGCTAAGTGCTATAAAAACTTTGTAAGTCAGCAAAAACACCAACGCGCTAAAGTTAGCGTCACTGCTAGCTCATTAGCCAAAGCGTGAACGCCACTTGTTTTAAGTCGATAATTCTTGAATATTGATTTTAAAAAGTACTTAGAAACATGTACAAATTGAAGTGAAAGACTGCTCCTCTGAGTTAATTGGATGTTTGTGGTTGTAATGTTACCAAATGTGAATAAAGGACTTTCAGCAGTAGCCAATATACTTCCACACTCCACTGAATCCTTTGGCTGCAGCACAAAAAGTAGCTGAAGACAAAGTAAAAAGTAGGGCCTACAGTAACTGAGGAAATGTTCAGCCTCATTACTCATGGTGCAAACACTGAAATACATTCAAACAGAAAACCGACGTGTGGAACGAAAACCATAAAAGAAGAACAAGCTGTCCTGCTGGTCAACGTTTCAACCATATTAACCGAGTCGCTCTCGAGCAAAATCCCCCACAGCGCGTCAAACATAATGAAAGCACAAGCGGAGGAGAGAAACGGCACGGCGGAGGGAGCTTCGGGCGGTTTTATTGCACTTTTAAAACGGTTTCTGTTTGTACTCTTGGTGACTGGCGAGGCCCGTTGGTTCAAGGGCGTCCATCAGCTCCCACTAATGCTGATCTCAGAGAGTGACCACAGAGCCTGGGTGGCCTTCGGTGAGGAGCTGGGCTGTTTATGGACGCCAGAGTGAAGGTTAACTCGACGCCAGAACGCAGGGGTCACAAGCAGCCCGGGGAGACAGAGATGGATGTGTGTTTGGTCTGGAAGGCAGACAGGCCTGGAGCGCTCACTGCGGCTCAGCCACTAATGCACAAATAAAGTTGGGAGAGGGACCCACACAAAGAGAGCACAAAACGACGGAGCACCTTTAAATCGGAGGTTTGTCTGTCGCTTAGTTTTACGCGGATCCGTTCCTTAAAATCGGCTCATCTTGACTCAAGTTGGCTGCAGTGGCAGAAGCTGTGATGGAGATGTTGACGGGCCCCTTTTTTCTTGACCGGACTAGTTCCCATGGCAACAGCTTTGTTCGACACAAACCATGGAACAATTTTGAATATCCGACATATATAACCAGAGTAAATACAAACTGCAGTTTACGAATCAGGATTTTATTTTTGAGAGAAAATGTTTGTTTTTATTCTTAATGAAAACCCTAAATTGTGTGTCAGAAATGCATGTGATGTATGTTACTGGCGTGACATGACCTAAAATGTCATGGGGAAAACTGCTGACAGTTATTGACAATCATTGCAAAGGTTAAAGGTTAAAAACGTGTGATAAATATTTGAAGTAACTCACGATCCCGTTCCATGTGGGCTTTTATTCCAAGACTTGGTGCTTCACGCTCATTTCACGGCGCAGCAGGATCTGACCACTCAGCTTCACAAACAATGATTCAAAAGACAGTTACATTTTTATCTCACTGTCTGAAGACGAATCTGACTAAACTTCTCTTCAGCTACAATTACCAAAATCTATTTGCTGAATGCCTTTTTTCATTACTGCCAGAGTCATTGTGGCCTAGAAAGACCATTTGGACCCGAGCTTCAACTTCCTGGCTCTCCACAAATGAAGGTGTTTGTCTCTGTGTGCATTTGCAAACTATTAATCTGCTTTATCTTAACCTTTATTTTGGAGATTTGGCTTCTACCTCACTGATTCGCCTTTTAGGGCAGTTTGACTATGGATAATAATAATAATAATAATAACAACTGTTTTACCAGGTATAGCAGCATCTTGGCTTTTGTTCTGCTGTCAGTTTGTCCATTTTGGACCGAATGTCATCTCTGGGTCACAGAACCCGTCTACGTCCCGAGTGCTGTGATGATTGGGCGTTCCCATCGTGTCTATAACTGTTTGCACAGATGAACCTTCAAGCAGCTGGATGTCGATCCTCAGGACGAACCGACCTATGAGGCGCCACGATTCTCTTCCTGACACTTGCTTGATTTCGTTTTGACTTTCCCGTTGTGGCAAACGAGAAGTCGGTGTGTTCCAGGTGTGGAAGTGAATGACATCCGCAGGTGTTCCTCCAGCTTCACCTGAATGTGCCGGCCAACCTATCAGAACGTTCTAAATCCATGACATCATACCCAGAGCGGTTCCTCGTTCTTTAAGGAGATGATAAATGAATCGCTCTTTACGTAAAACTCTGATTTTTAAGACATTAATAAATAAATCCACCATAACTCCTCAGTAAGTGTCAGTTACATATACTGTATACATGGACACACGTAACAGTATCCTCGCATTCCCATAATTCCTTGAGACAAGCCATTCTTTGTCTTATGAAATATTCAAATTTTCTGAGAATGTGATCAACATAAAAATGAACAAAAATACTTTTTATTAAGGCCACATTTCTATATTGAAAATGTTTTATTATTATTATTATTTATTATTATTATTATTATTGGTCCAATGTGACATTCTGATGTTTTTATTAGCAGGTCAATTGAAGATAATCA
This sequence comes from Poeciliopsis retropinna, assembly GCA_010277075.1. Lineage (NCBI taxonomy): Eukaryota > Metazoa > Chordata > Actinopteri > Cyprinodontiformes > Poeciliidae > Poeciliopsis > Poeciliopsis retropinna. Next base: position 6,805,128 of record VMRM01000028.1, read on the forward strand.
TAATTAACAAGGTTATAAGGGCTTTCAAACATCCATCTGTGCGTAACTAATCTATATAATGTGTTTCACTTAGTGATAAAGTGTTGAGTAAAAGAGACCCGGAAGTTATTTTTAACACATCAGCTTGAAAAAAAAAAAAAGACACTTAAGATGGTAGTGTGTCCTGAACAGAGGGAAGCTGCGGCTCTGCTCTCTCTGCTCCTCCGCTTCACCACTTCACCGAAACCCTGTTGCAGGCTGCCACCTAGCGGTCTGGATGCAAACTGCAGGAGCGCCATCGATTTAAAAAAAAAATGCTCTGTATTCAATATTTCACAAAAACACAAATAATAATAATAATAATAATAATAAAAACTTAAAAGTTTTTATTACAAACTCAAACGATTAACAAGGAAATCCCAAAGAAAGTTAGCCAGGAATAAGCATTTCTGAAGGGATTTACTTTGAAAATAGAACTGAAAACCTTTATTTAGAGATGATAAATACAACGTGGGATCACAGTGGAGCCATTTTATATTCATGAAAAGACAAGAAACACTTATGGAAGCTGTGCTGAAAGATTTATTGCGTGTTCTTTAACTGACGGACAAACAGAGCAGACGGCACCGTGTGCTTCACACAGCTGCAGACACCAGGGAACACTTTGTGAAAATGTTCCTCTGCACTGGAGAACATTTAGAAACTTCTTACAGTCTGCGAACATGCATGACATTGTGAAGTTGTTTTGTTGTGCAGTAACCTAATGAGTCATTCCTCTGGCTTGACTGACGGAGCAACACAACAACAATCCACATGTTAATGGGATTTTCAGAAGAGCTTCAAAGCACATGAAATAAAATTTGGTACATTAATTTTGGCATTAAATTAAGTTTGGTTCAGTCGAACACTGTTTTCAGTAGTGGATAATATAACGCGATGAAATAACATGCAACACCAGCATTTAGAGAAATTAGACTATGAGCAAAAACAGTCACTTTAATCTTTGGAGTTTAAACTGAGAGTTTCTGATTATTGACTTTAAACCTAGAACACTTTAAATAGAGTCTTCTGGAAACAAAACATTGAACGTTTCTGAAGATATTTGTGTGGCGTGCCCGGGTTCACAGTACAGCAGGATAAAGCCTGTGACGAATTGTTCAAATAAATTTCAACAGAGTATTTTATGTACAGTTCAAACAGTCTTTTCTTCCTCTTCTGCAACAGTACATGAACAACCAGTGGATCAAAAACAGATGAAATATTCAGGAGAATTTTACAGAAACATGATTCATACTGGAGCTGTAAGGGGATTGCAGAGCATTAAAGACCCAACAAATTCTTAAATATTTGCAAAATGCTGTAAAATGACAACTGAATAAGTGAATTAAATGTTTAGACGCCGCAGCAGTTAAAGCTGTGTCCTTTTATGGCTAAACTTGCACCTTGAGACCTGAATTAGTCCAAATTTCAGCATTTAGTTGCAATAAAACATCTATATGAATGCAGTTAAAAAAATATGTGAAAATTCAGTGGGAATGCCTCAACAACAGCTATGTTACAAGAATGTGAAGAATTTCTCAACAATATGAACTGAGAAAACCAGATGTTTTCCTGATCGCACTGTATCTTATCACTACCTGGTCACCTTGACAACACTGTCTGTGTACATTATTTTTGCAAGAAGCTTTCGCTCTTTTGGGAATGTTTGAGCAGTCCTCCAAATGACTATTTGTGAGGTCAGACACTGATGTAGGATGAGAAGGCTAAGCTAGCAGTCTCCACTCCAATCTATCCCGAAAGTGTTCAATGGGAATGAAGCCAGAAAGTACAAATTCAGTCAAGTTTTTCTCTCTCATCTACTGTATGGTTCTGTTGAGACTCTGGTGCTCAGCCATATTGACTAAGAAAGAACCGTCCACAAATTGCGCCTCCAAAGTTATTGGAGTTCTGTTAGGCCAAACTAACACATATAACTTTGAGTTATATGAGCAACTCAAAGTTATATACTGGAAGACAAGTATTTTTGTGGTATTAGCCTCGCTAACTGCGCTAATCGCTAAGAGAAGACGCAAGAGCTAGCTGACTTGTAACAGTCATCTCCATTGTAATTTCGTATTTAAAATAAACGCTGTGATGTTTTTACTCCTAATATAAATTGAACTGAATTACAGACCACACATGGCAGCCGGGCTAAAAGAAAATGAATACTGGTCATTGTGAATATGTCATTTTTTTATGATAGATATTTAACAGAAATCAAAATAAGCTATAATTTGTGTGGCCAAGTTAAAGTAAAAAATAATTAACAAAAAAATAAATAAAAACAGTGATAAGAATTCTGATCTCAGAAAAAAAATGAGATTTATTTCTTAGTATTTTCAGTTCCATTGTTTTTGTCACATTTTAAAAAATCTAAATGAGATTTTATTTCTGCCCAGAGAGCTGCAGAATTCTGGATGATCATTTGTGATTTAGTTTGACATTATATTGTTTTTAAGTCTTATACACAACTGTCCCTTTTCCTTCTATACCCAAATGTTTTATCTCAAAGTTTTCAAATTGAAATATATTATGTATATTTTCAACTCTGTTACGCTGGAGGCATATGCTGGTTTATAGTAATACCAAATAATTTCTATATCTTAGAAATAAAAGACTCATTCCTGTCTGTAACTGCTAACTGCCTGCAATAAAGCTGTCAGCATCATCGTTTTCTGTTCCTGAGGCCACTTTTAGCTTTTAACTGCACATTTCCCAATCTGCAATTAACACTTCATCATCTGAATTGTGGCTGTAAATAACGGGCCGTGCTTCCTGAGATTAACATACTTGAGCCGTCCAGGCTACACTGAGCTCATTCCTGAGCGAACTCCTGACACCTACCTGCAGAGCTGGAAAATCTCTGGATTCTCCATGGGGATGGAGCGCCAGATGGAAACAGAAGAGCAAAAACAAAGAGGGAATTCATCTAGCAGACTGCGGCCGGTTCCCTCGGCTTTCAGTGACTTTGTCAGGTGTTTCGGTTTTACTGCACACACACGCATCTCGTAGATGTTCTTTTTTTATTATTATTATTGGAAACAGTTTTCACTTTTCTTTTTAAACTTTCCAGTTTTGGGCTTCGAACTGGTGAATTCTTCTAGAGGGATTAGGGCATTTATGTTTGTCTGAGAAAAAATTTCAATAAACAATGGGAACGTCAAGGGATTTTAAACTGGACTCATAATTTGTTTTTCACGTGAAGCCCTAAATTAATTAGATTGCAAACTTGATTATAGTTCCTGCAAATCAGCTTAATTGGGCGTCATTTGGCATTTCTTAAACCGATACTGGTAAAGGTCTTGATATGAGTTGAATGTGACTGTACATCAGCAAACCTGGTTGTGATGATTTGTGGTCAATTTGAGGCAGATGTCCACAAGGGGTTTGGTGCCAAGAGGACAATCTTCTGTGTGGACACTGTTATTAAGTGAAGAAGACTAAAAGTTTTCATGACTGGGGGTGTGTCAGAGCGGGACAAAAACATTAAATTTAAAAATTTAAACATGAATTTCCCTCGTTACGGCAAGTCGCGGCATTTCATTGAGATTCAGGTCAAGACTTTGACTTGTCCAAATTCAGAAGTGAACTTTCTGGTGTTATTTTGGGTCATTGTCCTGCTGCAAAACCAAAGATTTACTTCAGCTTTCGGTCACCAACCAATGGCCAGTCGTTCTCTTTCAGGATGTTCAGCTGGTTCCATTTATCACAGTCGGTCTTCCAGGTCCTGTGGCAGCAAAGCAGCCCCATGTCACCACACTACCACCACCATGCTTTGCTATCGGAATGACTTCCCTTTTTTTTTCAAAAATGTCGGACACCTTCCAGGAAATTCCACTTTTATTCCATCAGGCCACAAAGCATTATCCCTAAAGTCTTGAGGATCTTCAAGAGATTTTCTAGGAAAACTGAAGGTTAATCTTCCTGATCTGTTTGCCCGGCAGTGGTTTCCTTATTGGAATTGTGCCATGTGAGCCATTTTTGGCCAGTTTTCTCATGGTGAAGTCATGTATGCTGGTCTACGGTTTTTTAGATGTTGTTCTGGGGTCTTTTGTCATCGCTGCGCTCTTGGGGTAACTTTGGTCAGCCGGCCACTCCTCCATTTGTCCTTTGCCGATTGTGGATAATGGCTCTCGGTGTGGTTCAACTTTTAGAAACAGCTTTCCAACCTCTTCCAGATTTGTGGACTTCCACTAGTTTTCTTGTTCCCGAATTTCCATGGAACACTGGATTCTGGCTTTTGACGATTGCTTGGCCTAATCTGACAGCCTGCCTGACAGCAGGTTCTGTTTTGATCGAGAACAGGAAGTGGTCAATCAGGTCTGGTTACAGCTGGACAAAGTGAACTCAGCTTGTACATCCATTTTTGCATGAGCTTTTATTCTCCCACTGAATAAATGTACTCAGACTGAAGACTAGTTTTGCTGTGATCATGCTACTGTAATATGTTCATTTAAAGCTTTTAACACATTTTTAACAGCTTCACATACATAAAGACGTTTGTTTCAGCTCAGTTAAGATGACAAAACAGTATTTCTCTGTTCGGAACAAATGCTTTCCCCCCCATTTTTAAGCTTTGAGCGTCCCGTTTTTGTCTGTTAAAATAACCACTTAACACATTGGCACTAACATTGTTATGGATGGTACGACGACTTATTAGGGCCACTGTGGATAGAAAAAGAAGCAGTAAATTTCCACCCAAAAAAAATTCGGAAATTTTCAGATTAATCTCATGAATTATCTGGACAAAACAAGGGAAGTTTGTGAAATTGAAAACTTGCTAGGAAAAAAAAAAAACCTCTGAACCTCTGACTAATATCAAGAATTTTTTTTTTTTTACTAGTTTCAAAAGTCAACATTTTTTGACTTTTGTAAATCTGAGTGAAAAATCAAATATTCCAAAATTTCCATGTTTTTTTCTAGAGAATTCTCAGATTAATTTCTAGCAAATTTTAAACTTTCCTAACTGAGAAATGTCCATGTTTTTTCTAGAAAATCACAGTTTGTTTGTTTTTTTGGTATATACAATGGCCCTAAAATGCCATGGCAGGGTGGGAGCCTCCGGGAGTGACATCAGATTGGAGAGGCTGGTAAAGACACAAAATTGGGATTTAGGATGAAAAATGACAATGTCCTCATGAATGTGTCAGAAAATGACAGGCAGCATACAGTTGTGCTGTGGATGTGCTTAGTGACCAAAAAACAACAACAATAAAAACAAAGTAGACAGAGGACGAAGAATATGACAAAGAAAAACAAAGTGAAAAATACAAGAACCGTTACAGTTTATTAAGCAACTTTTGGTACACTTTGTTCATGATCCATCCTTTACAGAAACTCAAGACAACTTAAGAGTACTTCTGGAAAGTATTCACACCTCTTCTTTTATGAGATTTTGCTATATATTTTTTAAATAGCTAATTAATTTGGGAACTAGCTGTAATGTAAAAAGTAGAAAAAGTGAAGCGCTGAATACTTTCTAGATGCACATCAGCAAAAAAAAAAGAAAAAAAAAAAAAGAGCTTTTTAGATGAGATTCAAGTTGATTTATAAAGCATGTTGTAATATCAAGTCCTAAACTTTCTCACTGAATGAAACCTGATATTACTGCTACTGCAGCCTCAGCTTCCACGTTCAGTAAAACGCTTTCCCAATTTCAGTCTCATTTAGGTCATCAAATTTTATTTCCATTTAGGAACACGGAGCTCCTGCTGCTCTTAAACACACCCCGGCTGATTTTGAAACCGTTTCTTCACGTGGCAGCGGGACCAAAATCTCTGGTGGACTCGGTCAGAACATCTCTTCTTTTTGCCGTTTCTCTCTTGTTTCTAAGACGCATTGAAACTGCTTGTTCGAATTGCGATGATGTTTTCTTAGATTGTCTTTTGTGCCCACAAAAGGGTGGAAAATCAGATTTTAGAAGAATCGTGAAAAGGATTTCAGTCTGGCAAACTTAGCAGGGATCTTAAAGGACGGTTTGTAGCTTAGATTCAGTCTCCCTGACGCTGATCCTTCATCCCGTCGGACTGAAGATTTACACCCTGAGATCGTTTCAGACAAAGCTACCTAGCTGAACAGTGCGTTTCCACCGAGGTCAGACTCTGCAGTCAGTTTCCATAGCTGCAGCTTTTGTCTTCCTCCCCATAAACTGTAAGTAATTGGAAGGAAGAGTTCTCCCTCAGCTCTACCTAGCTTAGACACCAGAACAAAAAACTATCTCAAAGGCGGTAATGGTGAGCCGCAAAGCTTCTTTTTTCCTGCCAAAAAAAACTGACATTTCATGTTAAATGAACATCTGGGAACATCTTTTTTTTCTTTTTTCTTCATTTTCTGTCAACCACAAAATGTATGAGGACTTCTGCCAAACTGCATGCAGTGCGACTTGTGCTTGGTCGGACAATCCACTCCTCATATAAAGCATATAAAGATAATGCGTGTTAATGATATACACTAGAAATGCACCACAAAGTAGCTGGTGAGCAGAACCTGAAGATTTCAACTTGATCTGCCCTGATCTGTGGCCGCCTGGTTGGGTTTTGATCATTGACTGCGCCTTAAAACTACTACCAGGTTGGCCCGACAGGAACACTCTTCTGTGCAGACGTTGTTACAGCAGTAAGACGACTCAACGTTAGCTTGCTATCATCGAGGTGCTTAAGTTGAAATTGAAGAAGGTAGAGATGGAAGATACAACAGAGCCTTCGCGCCATTGGAGATTTAAGGGAGTACATTTGCACCAAAAACTAAAATAATTTTTAGATTGATCTCAGAAATTTTCTAGCAAATAATTTTTTTTTCCAGATTAATCTCAGGAATTACTAGAAAAAAACCTTTTCCAAGATTCAAAAGTTGAACATTTTTGACTTTTCAAATTCTTAAATTTCCAATGTTTTCTAAAAAAATGTCAGATTATTCTCACAAAAAGTTTTTTCTTTTTTTTGCACAAATTTACTCTTTTTTTTCTATCCACTCGAAGGTCCTAATACGCCCTTGTAGTAAAAATCTATGTAAAGAGACACTATATTTTCCACGGCATGTTTGCAGTTCATTAATGCTGCGAGACAGCGAGAGAAAGCAAGACTTTCAACAGATAAGAGACTAAATGGAGTGTGGCAAAGTTGCTCTTTTTTCTGTAGTGGATGTAATAGCCTTCATTTGAGAGCGGACAGACAGGAAAGCGGGTTATGAGTAAGAGGAAAGACAACGGTCCTCGGGTTGGGACTCGAACATGTGACGGCCGCGCCTCTGTATCTGGGTTGCATGCTTTACCCCTGAACACGGACGACGAACAAGCTCCTAATCATCAACGGATTCCAGGAACGGATTAAAGTGAGCGTCATCGACTCGGTTAGCTCAACATTAGCTCAACTTAGCAGAGACTCAAACCTTTCCTGGGGGAGTAAGGACGTTCAGCAGTCGCAGCCAGAAAATTATCACCTTTAAAAGACATTTTTCAGGATGATACAACTCTGAAAATGACAAAAAGTCAGGTGTAGAAAACTATTTGTCGAAAACAACTCGCGTTAAAATCAGTGCTGCTGTATTTTGCCTAATAACTGCAGTAAATATATTGTTTAAAATATTTCATTCAGGTGACTAAGCTAGCAAAATAGCTAAACATTTGATTTATTACACTTGCACACATCATATTACATTTCATACTATTTTATATTGCAGATTGAAAAACAAAGCAAATTTTTAAAACACTTTTTCTAAAACGGGAACATTGTTTAATCATTGACATTTACTCGGAGATCTGATTAAACTACATATTGACATATTTACCTGCCAAGCCGCTTCCTTTACTGTACTGTTAAACTTTTCCACCTTTCAGCTTGTTACCGTCTCAGACTTTCATGCATTCTATTAGGACTTTCTGTGACAAATATCTTGATGAGGAGAAAGAAACAAGGATAAAACAATATCCAAAGCATTTTTTTTTTCAATTTATCATCTAAAAATGGGAGAAAATTGGGACATTTTGGCCAAAAACTACCACTGTACATCACGCTGAAGTAGGGGTGCACCGATTGCAGTTTGTAGGCCGATCTTGAAACGGCAATTCTGATTCTGGCCGATACCGGGTTTTTTTGGGGGGTTTTTTGTCTTAAAACCTGTAAATATAATGACAAAGTCACAAAGTTAGCAATGGTGGGGTGACTATTGTTTACTGCAGATATTAAGGAAATAAAGGCTTATTCTGAAGACACCCTTCTGTAGTGAAACACAGGGGTAGTGGCATTATGCTGTGGGAATGCGTCTTCTCAGCATCGACAGAGAAGATGGTGAACACTACAAGTCAGATATGAAGTTTTAAACTTCATAAGAATGAATCACTTTGGTTCTGTGCCAAAAACCCCAATAAAAAAAAGCTAAGTTTGTGTTTGCACAGCGACAAAACGTGGATTGCACTCTATGGATCTATGAATATTTTTGTCCCTGTACATTAAACTATATTTTTTATGTAAAAAAAATAAAAAGAAAAGAAAGAAAGAAAAGAAAAAATTTCCTGTTTAAAACTAAGACATTCATAGCTGCAATGTAATATTTTGAAACTGTTCTGAGGGTAAAATTCTAAATAATCTTTTCTACATTCATATTCATAATAACCAAAAAATATATATAATCTCCTTAAAGGCCTAAAAAAAAAAAAAAAGTGTAAATAAATATACAAACAGTACATGAACCATTAGTAGTACATGCGTCAAGAGAAGGCCACTTTGTATTTATCCTATAAAGGCCAATTCTACCAGAATTCTAACATGTGGAGCAAATATGAATCATTCAAGCTTCGAGTTTACCCTCTACATAAACAAATTTAAAATCCTCCAGTATCATAAAACCAGCCAGGACAGATGTTTGGTTTGTGGTTATGTTCGTCTGGGTTTTCTTTCTTTTCTTCGCACTAACCAGGATTTGGTGTGGAGCACTACAGTGTAACTTGGGCACTTTACAAGGAGGTGAGACTACATGTAAAAAACCAGCCACAATCACTAAATGAAGCTAATAGTGCTGTTGCAGAGCTGTGCTTTGCTTGCAAACATTAAGTAGCACTCTTACGGGTATTGTTTTGAAAAGATAAAATAAAAATCTGATCCTCAATGTGACAGACTTCTCTGTCACATTGAGTCAAGTCGTCCTTCAACGTCTTAAGGGACGCAGGAAGGCATGGGCCAGTGTGACATTCTCATAACATTGAATAAAAACACAATTTACAAAGACGTAGAATACGATCTAGTTACTTTTCTCGAAACAAACAAGTTTTCCAACTGTCACTGAAGTATTGACTTTTTCTAATGGTCTAGCATTCAGTTATTTCTATTTTGATTCAGTGAAGCAAGAAAGTAGAATAATTAGTCATGAAACTTGAGTCTTGAAAATTTCAAGAGTCACAAGTATAATAAGCTGATATTAGAATGTTAGTCAGGCTATCTGCTCGGGTAGCTGGCCTGCAGTCTGCTGCTGAACAGACCAGCTAATTATAGACACAGCAGTTGCAATAGTTCAAAACATTTTCGGTCCAGTTTACCTCTCCTGTAAGCGAGAGAAAAGTGCAGTTGCTTTCTTTTTGCTACACAGGCAGTGTGTAGCAGTGGGTGGGTGAGGGGAATTGCTAAATTCCACTGTGGCACCTTATTAAAAGGGGCAGTATTATGTGTTTTTCAGACATATAGAATAGTTTAATAGCATAATTAAGCAGCCATGTTTCCTTCAGTTGTTATAAAAATGCTAAATATAAGAAATACAACTTCAAAGAAATTTGTCTTTGAAATTTAATGCCAAGAATACGTCTTTAAGAAACTTCTGCTCTTTCTGAAACTCCATCTTCAGAAAGTGATCACACATGGCTCCTCTATTAACCTTTTAACAATGTTTTTACCCATGTTGTTTGAGAAGTAGCTCCTATAATGAGTTCAGCAGATCCTAAGTTCCACCAGGTGTTTGCTAATTGCTGCCAACTAGTCTGAAGGAACTGAGTGGGAGAGAGCTGCTCAGTGAGGCAGAAGCTTGGGAACTACAGCTCTGAGGAGGAGCTACGCATTCAAGGTGGGGCTAAGTCCACCCAGGTGTTTTGCACAGTGGAGATTTAAGGATCTTTCCAACATGCATGACAGAGTCAAAGCAACACTACAGAAAATGAGAAAATTACATTAAAACATTGTGGAAAGCTTAAAAAATGTTGATTTTACATAATACTGCCCCTTTATGAGAGCTTTAGGGCACAGTAATAATAGGACGCTGCGTTGTTTCGGTCTTCAAGTCGTACCTTTTTCCAACATCAGATACATAGTGACTGACCCATGCCTAGACAGAGAGTGTAAAGCACAAACACGGCCTACGCCAGCAGTCTCAATCCAACAGTGCTTCTACAGAATGCACAAGAAACGGTCAGATCAACAAAGGTCAGCTAGCATTCGATGTCACAGCACAAGACCCCTGATGAGACGCCCAAAGAATCAGTGTCCCCAGCAAGCTAGAGCCGCTAGAGGTATAAATGTTGCCACACATTGATGTGTACCACAGTAAGTAACTGATACCATCCGAGAAGCTCCATATTAACTGGAATAAATCTAAATCTGCTTTAATTTCCAAAATAAACTAATGTAAAGCACTTTTAAAATGTAATTATGCTAGTTTCACATTCACAATGTGAGCTTTGTGTCTAACGATGTCTTTGGCAGCAGCCACTAACAGTACCGACCAACCAGAACAAACACAAATGAGAAAAAGACAAAGGAAGTGTATGAGATTGGATGGTGGGTGAAAATAAAGAAGAAAAAAAAACTTAGTGGAATGACAATAATGACCATACTGTTTACTGTGCAAGTTCAGAATGGCTGTCATTTGTGTGAGATGACGTGACTGAAATGAAAGGCAAGATGTTTCACCCCAAACTCTAAATATCACATCCACTAATATGATCAAATTTTTCCTCAAAGCTTTTAGTTTGCAATGCAACCGTGGTTCCATGTCACCATGTTCCCTGTATCAATAAATTAGCTAAAATTACATAAACTCAAGTAGCCACATAATACATACGATCACTCCAAATGTTTTACATAATAGCTTTCAAATTAATTCTGTGCATTGAAGAGGAAGGAGGCCTTTTTATTGATATATTTTTTTGTTAAGCAGTTACTTCCACATGGCAGCTGTTACCTTGTAATTCTCCATTGACTTGATGTCCGAAGTATTCCAAGAGCTGGTAGCGGACTAAGCTAATCTGTGGTCATTTTTAAAATTTTTTTTTACAAATGCGCTCTGTGTCTTTGAGGGAAGATGAGTTAGCTGTTGAGTTTGGCTGCCTGCTCCTTCTCAGCTTTGTCTTTGGCCTTCTCCTTCTCTATCAGCCTCTCTTCCTTGTGCAACATGACCATGATGTCAGCCAGCTGCGAAGTAGAGATGTCGATGTCTTCCTTGTCGATCAGTTCCACCAACTGAAAATAATACAGCCCGGAAGAACATTGGTCAGGCAAAGAAATGTGCTTTTGAGCTTTTTCAATGCTGAAAAACACAAAAACTAACCCTGAAACACTCATCATAAATGTCAGTTCTGCTGTCACTAAAGAGCTCTACCAATACAGTATTTAGCAGAAGCTAATGCTGAAGTGTTTCCACATAAGCTCACAGTTGGTGTGGGTCTGTCACATAAAATCCCAGTAACATGCAAAAAAGCTTGTGGCTATAATGTGTCAGAATTAGTATGAACACTTTTACACTGCATGCGGTGTTAAAAGATGAAGTGTTCAAAGTACTTTGATGACGTCGTCGATGTCGATCTTTCCGTCCTTGTTGTCGTCCAGGGCTTTTGCGATCCTCTGCAGCTTGTCCTCTGGAATGTTCTGGATCTGTCGCATGACGTTGATGAGCTCGTCAATGCCGATCAGGTTCTCCCTGAAGGTGTAGAACAGACTGCATACAGGAAACGGTTACCGGCTTTGGCAGGGTGTAAAATGCGGTGGAGAGCTCCCAAATCAACAGGCTGCATTCGTTCTGGTCTCCCAGATCACGCCGATCCAACTGATTCAGGGGTTTTGTTGATGACGCAAGCAGATTGGGCAAGTAATTAATGGTTTCAGTCAGATGTTAGCATAGCCTTGCTGCATAAAGGAACTATAATATGCAGAAAATGTCATGCTTTTTGGACAAACATTTTTTACTTTTAAATTTTACAAATCAGGCATCAAGTCTGAAAGTATTAATCAACAGATCAGAGCTGTTAAGTCTATTCCAAACACAACAACCTGCTGCCAGAACTCTGCTGCAGTTCTGAGGTTAGGAACAGAACTGAAGAAAGATTCTCTGCAGAATTATTTCAGCATGAGAAAAACCATGACGCAACGTCAGAGTCTGACATGCAGTAATGGGTTGACACCGTTCATCTTACCTCACGGCATCGCTATACTTAGTGAAGAATAATCTGCAAAATTTGAAATCAATTACAGGTCTGGATTTGGTGTTTCGATCGGTCATTACATTCATTAATTGATTGATTTGATTGATATTTTATCTCCACCACCATTTTACGAGAAATGTACCGATATGAGAAGGTGCGTTTTGACATAATTCACGTCTGTTCTGGAAACAGACGTGAATTATGGCTACTGACGATGTATGAATCACTCTTTATTGTTTACAACACGCAAACTTCAAACTTGGTCTTTATAGCAGCCTTGCTGATCATAACCGACAAATAAATCAGCATTAATCTCAGATTATTTCCAATACAGATGGCTGTTGTTTAAAAGCTAAAGAAATCACTACAAATATTTCAGAAATATTTCAATAAATTTCCAATTATTTTTGCTGATCCTCACAGGTAAAAAAAAAAAGGTTACTTGTTGCACTTCCTCATTTCTGCTACTACCTGGTGTTTGTTTAGGAACAAACACCAGGTAGTAACCACCACTACCTGGTGGTCAAGTAACCACCAGGTAGTGGTTACTTGACAAATTTTAGGAAAAATTAGTCAAATTCAAATTTAAAAAAAAAATTATTTCCATATATTCTAACAGGAGCATTAAATACAGGCCCACAACGTTGCCATCTATGACTTTTCAGAAAAACAAATAAATAAATAAATAAATATCGGCCGAAATTGGAATCAGCTTTTTAAAGGTTTAAATACCAACAATTGCTTGAAGCACAACCATTTATTTACTCAGGATAGCTGAAATTAAGTCACTTAATTTGTTTTTCTAATATTTCCAGGAAGGTTCAGTAATTCTAATCACATTTTTGAATGTATTCACTGTAAAAGGCTGAAATTTTCGATATGAACGACTGGGTTGAAGTTTTGTGTTTGTAAGCAAAAATCCAACGTTCTTCTTTTGTGTAAGGAGTATGTGACCCGTACAAAATGCTAAGCAACCTCCACCCAGTTGTTAAGGCTGTAGTTTTTGGTACCTATAATGGTCCCTGAAAACTACCGTGATTCCTGCAGTTAAAAAGCACCTTATGTGGAGGCTGATGATAATGAAGAGATTTGTTAATGATTAGTGAGAAAGCTGTGGAGTAAATGTGACTCTTACCCAACAGGCAGAGTGGTTCCGCTTTCTGCCTGCCCGTCCAGCATGACTTTGTCCTTCTCCAGCTCCACAATGATTTTATCAATGCGACCGATCATGCGGGTGACTCTCTTGGACAAACGCTTGCTGGCCTTCGATTCTTCCAAGGCCTTCTCCTGACCGCTCTTGGAAAATTCCTTTTTGATCTCCTCCAGATCCTGGAGACACACAGTAGGATTAAAATGATTCTGTGCATTTATGTGTCAACAAAAATATGATTTTTTTTTTTTTTTTAAGTGAAACAACTGAAGTGAACATGAGTACAGTCTGAGTGTAAAAGCACCTCATTGTACTCCTGGACGTCATCCTTCAGCTCCTCCAGTTCCTCTTTCTCCAGAGTCAGCAGCTTCTTCTGCCCCTTCAGTTTAGAGCAGGCGTCACTCAGAAGGTCAATCTCTTCTTTGGTTATCTCCTCATTCTGGAACCAGAAGAAACAATCAAAGAACGGCAGAAGAAACGATATTCTGCAAGTGGATGTCATTAAAACTTAAGATATACTTTAGAAATAATAATTGCAGCCCGTTTCTGTCATATTTCACAGATACGATTGATGTATATTTACAATCAGTGTTCTACACAATAATGTGTATAAAGAAAAGAGTCTGTTTTTTGTCATAGATTCAGCTTCATAATATGAGTTTTTTTTAAATTTGCATTGTGGCTGTACTTACAGGGGAAAATGGCTGTAATCTGACAAGTACAAGTATAATCTATTAAAATAACATTTACTGTGAAGCCGAAAGAGATCAACCTACAGGAGTGTGTAAGGGGGGACTCTGGGTCATTACATTTTCACATGAGGGAAGAAAATATATAGATGAAAGCTGGAAGATCACAATAGGAAAGGGAAGGGAGGGCTCAAATACAGGAGTGCTGAAGAGAACAACAAATAAAGTTTAATATTTCATTAAGGAAACTCAAACACTACATCCATCAGCTGTAGGGGAGCAACATTAAACCTAACCTGGATACGCAGAAACGTGTGCCAGTGCTCATACTGGTGGGAGGAAACAAAAAGATCACAACAAGTAAGAGATAAAAGTTTTCCATCTGAACAGAGAGGGTCAGAATTAAATAAATAAAGTCTACACTACTAATACTGAGGGTCAATTTATCTGGGTCAAGTATCATTGACCAGTATCCAAGTAAGTACAGAAGCAATGAATATAAACAAACTAGCTGCGTTTCCATTAACTATAGAATTACACAAATTGAAATTATGCAAATAAATAAAAACACAACAAATCTGAAAATAATTCATGTTTTTCAAGATAAAGTTTTTGCACTAGGATGAGGTAGATTTTCAGCTGTACAGAAATATTATTTATTTCGTAAAACTGAAAAGGAAACACTTTTACTGCATCAAATGAATAACGTGATCAACAGCCAGATGTTACTATTGATGCGAACGTTAAAGAAGATGACAGGAAGTAATTGGAGGAGGATGGTTTGTTTCTGCTGTTTTCTGATGATGTGCAGCTGGCTCCACCAGATCTCTCACAGCTTCACAAAGTTGTGTGTCACTGATACATGTTGAATATTTAACTCTTCTATAAAGTCACAGACTACAACTGTGCTTCAAGTAGGCGGGGCTTGTTGCTCAGACGCCTGAATGAGACTCCTGTGATTGGCTGATGGATGATGAGCGCCAGCACCATGACTGAATTGTGAATATATCTCATGCAACAGTTTACATTTGTCGCTGTCGTGACTTTTAATGGCTTATTATGTCAACAAGCCTATTCATGTGTGATTAATTTTATTTCGTATTGTGGTGTTTGTTTAATGCAAACACCACAATGAGGAAGTTGTAAACATTTTTTACATTAGTAGAATATCGCCAAAGGCATGTATGCCTTTGTAAAGGAAACGCAGCTAATTTACTATTTCATGATAT
This sequence comes from Poeciliopsis retropinna, assembly GCA_010277075.1. Taxonomy (NCBI): domain Eukaryota; kingdom Metazoa; phylum Chordata; class Actinopteri; order Cyprinodontiformes; family Poeciliidae; genus Poeciliopsis; species Poeciliopsis retropinna. Next base: position 6,820,611 of record VMRM01000028.1, read on the forward strand.
TACCTTCCTTCCCTCTATAACAGGAGCTCTGTCCCTCAGAATCTCTGACTGAGCTGCTCTGGTCGCCTGTAGCAACGCAGGCTCTGCATCGCTGCGCTTCGCAACGTCAACTTCCAGCTCCAACTCGTCCACCTGCAGAACAATACACAGTCAAACATGCAAAAGAGGCCAATCGAACACATTCATGTGAAAGCTAAACAGATTAGTCCACTAGAAGCACACTGAAGTTATTTTTTTTGATCAGCTGTAATAATTGATCTTATGTAAATAAACCACAGGAATATGATGATAGATTTTTTTTTTATTAAAAGTGGATTTTTCAATAGTTCCTATGATCTTTGATGTTGTAGCACAGGGGTGTCAAAGTCATTTTCATTCTGGGTCGTATCAAATCAGAATGTTTTTACAGTGCCGGTTGTGTCAAAATATATTGACAAAACCAATTAAACTGCTAAAATATCAATAAAAAGTTGTTCCTCGAGCATGTTGTGATTTATTCTAGTGTTGTTTTTTTTGGCAATCAAAATGACAGATTTTGCCAATTTAGAGATGTTTGAAAGGTATTTTGATGATATTTGTGCTAATATGTGATGTTCAATGTGACTTCTTATTACTGTCCATGTCAGTTATGGACTTTAACTTGAAGGTTGATGCATCATTGGCTTCAATCCAATGTTTTCGACCAATTTTGAGAAAATTTGCTGTAAAATTAGAAAAAAAATCTGAAAATTTGTTGATTTTGTGTGAATTTTTGTAGACTTATTGATGTAATGTCCCAGTAATGTGGCCACATAAAAAGCAATGGCAGGCCAGATTTGGCCCTGGGCCTTCAGTTTGACACCTGGGTAATAGCAACTCCAAAACCTGAAGTGAAATGCGAGTTCGCTTTGGACAGAGCCTGAATTAGGGGTCGGAATTTATTGTATCTTTAATCATTTATTGTGATGCATTTCTTGTCATGATAGGAATTCTGATTTATGATTGTCCTGATAAATCCAATTAATGAAGTTCAATAATCCCCCAAACTGCCTGTATTGTTAAGGTTGTTTGTTGTTGTTGTTTTAAGTGGGACCACACTTCTCTTGTTTTAGGTCAGTTGGAATTACTAAAATTGTTTCTATTTGCTAAACGCCACAGTAATAAGAGAAAATGTCAGATTTATTTACTAATGTCTCCAAATCATAGGTCTGCATACATTTCCTCAGTATTTGGTAGCATTGATTTTGAACTGTATGATTTATGTCAAAGGTTTTGGGTTTATAGACACATGAGCGCACTTGCAAACACACACATACCCTCGCAGCCTTCTCTGCAGCATCAGCCAGCCTCTCCATCTCCCGATCCTTGCTGTCTTGGCGTATTGCCGCCTCCTCCTGCAGCATCGTCTCCAGTTTGGTCTTATTGTCCACTTTGGAGAGCTCGATTTCAGCCACCTTCAACTGGGCCTCTTTGGTCTAAAAGGAACAAAATAAACGTGTTTGGTTAACTTAACTTAGAGCAAACGAAGTCGACTAAACGTGCTAGGCCTGTATCTACGGCTAAATTGGGTGGAGGTACTTTTCAGAGTCTGCTTTTTTTTTTTTGCACTGTTCATTCCAGCGAACGTACCACCATCTCAGGAAGGGTTTGCAGCGTAGTTTTGAGCTGATCTGCCGGAGACAGAGTGTCGGGGAGGAACATGGCTCGGGACAGCAGCAGCAGAGACGTGGGGATCTGCTGGTTCAGATGCAGGTCCAACCACTGCAAAAAACAAGCAGAAGAAACTGACCCTCTTCCTCAACTAGCTTGAAGAAAAAGGTTACTTGTGAAGTCCCACAAGTCTGTGTGCTCGGACATGTAGATATAGATACAAGGATTCTTATCTTATTATTATTAGTAATGTGATATCAAGTACAGGTGTTAAGATTCAGTGAGCATACGCAGAAACAAAACTAAATATGCGAAAAAAAGAAAAAAGTAGAGTGTAGTCCTTTAGGTATCTGATATGGTAGTGGGCGAAAGAAATAAAAATTTAAAAATTAATAAATAATAATAAACCATTATATAATAAAGGGAAACAAGATTGTTAGGAAAAATGTTTTTTACTTTTTTCATCTGAACCCAGAGGAATTTGCAAACTGTTGTTCTTTTCTTAATTTTTAAAAGATTTAAAGTTCATTTTCCTACTAAAAAAATGACTTCTTGACTTGTTTAATTAGAATTATTGGATGCTTAGTTGATTGTTGAGAAGTATAAAAAAAATGTGTGTGTGTTTTGGTGCTTTAGAAATTAAAACCTTGTATTCTGACTTCACTATTTTGGTCCATCTGACAAAATGTGTGGACCCCTCTGCTTTAACCCCTTTAAGTCTTCCTAGAACTCCATAAACCTTCTCAGTCCTAGCCAAGACAAAAGTACAAAAGTTAACTTGTCATTGTTACCTGGCTGAGTTGCTCCCTCAGTCGTTCCTCTGTGACTCCTAGAGATCTCATCCCTCTAACGCGACAGGCCGACTGCACTTCAGTCACGCTCATACTCTCTATTCCTTCTTCTGCTATAAGCTGGAGAATAGAGGTACATGGGCCATTAGAGCGTCGCCCCCGATGGGAGGACATCACACATCAAGTGGAGCTCAACCCTTAATACCTTGTCATCAGCATGGATGGCCCTCAGCTTCATGATAAGCTGAAAGCGCAGGAAGTTGTTGGTTCCAATGGACTGAAGCTCCAGGAGGTGGCAGAGAGCCACCAGCTGAGGTCGGGTTAGGTTGTCCAGAGTCAGCTCATCCTCAAACAGTTTGGAGAACTTTATGATCTGCTCGTTACTGGGACGCTCTCCAGAGTCCCGGATCTGTAGAAAGGGTTACATTACGTACAGAAGTCTGTAGTCTTAATGTGACATAACGGTCCAGTGGCATTAACATGTCTAGATAAACACAGACAACGTGTTGTTTCAACCAGAAGAGAGGCACCTGGAGCTTTTTGGTCATTTCTCACCAACACCAACCTTTTGGAAGAAGGTGGAGAACTCCTCGGTCACGTTGCCCTGGGCAGCCTTGTTCCTCAGTGCAATCTCCTCGATGGTGTCCTGTAAGAACTTGGCCATCTCCAGTTTGACTCTGAGCTCCTTCTTCAACCTCTCCTCCTAAAAACACGAGAACAGATTCAACTTACTTTTACATAAATGTTTCCCCTTTACTGTTTCAGCATAGAAACACTAAATGACTGAAAATGCATGTGGTGAATACATGCAACCACCTCACAACATCAGCCACTACATTTTGCCATCAAAAAATATTGACTGAACGTTTAAAACCCAACTGGAAAACTATCTGAAACCTGGTTTGATTTCCTTCAAGACTCTACAACGGCAAATGCTAAAATAGCTTCAGAAGAACCATTTTAGACTACAGCAATGGTTACCTTCTTCGACTGCGTTTCAAAGGTGGAAGGCAGCATGTTGGGGAACAGCTTCAACGCCACAGGAAGGAGGAACTCCATGAACGGGACGATGATGAACACCAGGAAAGGCAGCAGTCTGAAAACGTCTGCACACGTTCTGAGGAACTGAGGAGAATTTTTCAGAGAATAATGAGCACAAAGTCAGGGAGGATGATGATTCCACTCATCAAAAGATGATGCTTTAACAAGCTTTCACTAGTTCAGGAGACTTCAGTCACATTCAGTAAATTAGAACATACGTCCCAATGAGGCTCGTTTGTCAGATTAGTACATTTTGAAAATAACATACACACCTAAAGCACAAAATATTATATAATATATATATTATACATTAAATATTATACAAAAAATATTTTTCCATTGGTTTAATATGGTATTCTAATTTTAATTGTCATGTTTTCCTCAACTGTAATAAAAAATATATATTTAACAGAAATAAAGGCTTTCAAATATCCATCTGTATGGAATTAATAATTTATATAATGTGTTTTACCAAGTCATAAAGTTCCTGAAATGAATTGACTTTTCAATAATATTATAATTTAATGTATTACAAACTGGATGACAAATAATCCCAGAAGTTACTGTGATAAATGTTAATATTGTCGTTTTGAGACCATTTCCAAGGGGCATGTGTTCTTGCATTATTATGCCATTAGTATTATATTACTTGGAAATGATCTCAAAACAACAATATTATCATGTATTGCAGTAACTTCTGGGACAATTTATCTCTCAGCAAAATTTGTTACGGTGACCAGCCTAGCTGCAATAGACTTGGGTCTGCACCTTTTAAATTATTTTAGTTGAACTGTGCTGCAGTTTATATAAGAATCCAGCAGAGGGCGACATTTTGCCCCCAATCTCAACCAGGAATAAGCACATCTCTGGCATGCTTTTCGCTTTTCTTGTTTGTGGACAGAAGCACCATGCTTAGAATCTGTATATACCACTCCGACACACACACATGCAACACACACACACACACACACCACACACACACACACACACACTTAGTGCACATACATGGTTCCTGCTGTTTTCTGCTGTCGGCTAAAATGAGCATTCTACCCCACAGTGCTCAAAAAGCTCCCCTTCATTCAACGGGAAGCACTTTAATTAAGCACAGACAGGAACAATCCAAGCACCAAGCCAGCCCTGTTCTGTGACATTGTACAGCTGTCCAACTGTGGCTTTCTGACTGCTCCGAGACACAACCTACACAAACCAGTCCCGAGGCAAGAGAACACCAGAAAACACGAGTCTGCCTTTCTCTGTCCTCTCCACCTGCATTTCAGTGGGGCAGTGCAATGGAGGATTTAGGCCATCTTGAGTGAAAAGGCCTTTGTCCACTGGCCCATTGACATGTATATAATCTGCTGGAGTTTTGGCATCAAAGCAGAAGGAATGGGGTGACACGTCGAAACAGAAAGAGCCCCTAAGCGGAGGGCTGAGGACTGTAGGTGAATGTGAAAGGAGGAGATTAAGGAGGCAATGCCATTCCAGGTTAGATGAATGGATGGTAAGATGGGCTTAGAGCATGCGCACAAGAGAAAGACTCCTGCATTTGAAAAGTGGCAGAGGGGGGTGGTGTTTCTTAAATAGAGGGGAAGCAGTGGTCAGTGAAAGATCTGACCGACCGCTTTTAACATCAACACAAAGCCTTGTTTCCTCTGGTAACTAGATGAAAGTGTTTAAAATGTCTTCTTAGCTGCTTGAGCTAATATCTGTTTGCGTTGAATATAATTAGGAATGCACAGGTTGTGATAGAATGCTGGACAATTTCAGCTAAACCTAGTCCTGGCTGGTGAGGAACCCTTTGGAAAGCCAAACATTCAGTCAGATGTTGCGCCTGCTGAGTCCTACTTCTTCAGTGTGGACAGTGTTACTGAATGAAGGAGACTAAAAGTTAGCTTATTTTAGTAAGAAGTTGTATACACACCACCAATAAATATGATGAATATGAAGAGTGTTTATGACATTTTACACCATCCGATAAGATCCAATCCACCGAAAACCTGGGTATCAACAGAACACCCTCTGCTAAGATGATAGCCGTAAAATTTGACAAATTATGAGCAACCCTTTCACTTCAACAAAAATTACAACATGATCCGAAGTTGTCAGCCAATTCAAGGATTTTAAGAACAATAGAGAAATCATCCATGGACAGTGTCTTGTTTTCATTCTTTTATTTTCAGATTTTATTTGATATTTTAGGTTTATTTACTGTATAGAAATGCCAATGATCTGCTTTGTTATGGAAAACAGACAACAGGTTGTTCTGTATTGTGACAATACTGTCACCTTGTACGTTTGCTTTAAGTAGTTAAAAATGAGACTCTGTATCAATGACAACTACTTGTAGAAATGAAGGTAAAGAATTGTTCTTCTGCTAAAATAAGAAACAAATCTACTTTTTTATTTTTTTTTACCTGATTGAGACTGGATATCTAGCAGCTTAGTAATGTTTTCTCTTAACGGGCAAAACCAAAAGACACAGTGAACTCCAGCAGTAAGTCCAGTCTACATTGTGGACGGAGCAGTGGCAAGCAGCCAATCACATCACATTAATCTGTTCCATCCAGACTGACTGAGGAATGCTGCCACAGTTAGTCTGACCTCTGCTGATCTGCTCTGCTCTGCTTTCCTCAACCTGACCTTCAGATTATTTCAGTCAACACAAGGCTAAGTGAATAGTAGCTGTGACTAAAGGAATGAAAACTACAGAATAAATTGAATCATTTGCCTTCTTCCAGATTGTTTTAGGCTGTGTGTTTCCTTTCATTGTCTCTTCTTCTGGTTTGAAGTTGTGGAAGTCATGGACATGATAAACTCTGGGAGGTTATGAACTAAAGTCAAAGTCTCAGATCTCTGTTTTTACATGTAAACCTCATCCCTCAAAAGTTTTTAAAAAAAGCAACCGAATACTGCTGAGCCACTGGTGAGTAAACACCCAGCTTGTGGTTATTTCCTGTAACTGATCCCATTAGGCGTGAAAAGCTCTGGATTAAACTGTACGGAACAAGAAGTCTCAGCTGCTAGAGTCGACTCCTCACCTAGTTAGCTCTGAACTTATGGCCTTTGGACAACTTGCACAAGACATACAGCAACCTGTCGGGCAATGGCAGTGTTAGTTGGAGGTGCAACCCAGAGGATGTTGGGGACTCTGAAGGAGTTTGCGCTCCAAAAACCTCGTCTCTATGCATAAAGAAACCCAGCAACCACAGAGAGACAAAGGCAGAGGGACAGGTTGTAGACATGTTGTGTCTAACATAAAAATAATGATACACATCACTGTGAAAACAGCATCCTACAGTGAAACATGGTGGCGGCACCATCATGTTATGGGGATGAAATCAGAAAAGCTAGTCGATGAATGGAGAAAAATAAAAGCTTGTCCCATCCTCCCAGCAAGACAACAACCCTAACAACAACCCTGTCGTCTCTATGAAAATTCAGTAACAGACATTGCTTCTTTTGAGTAAAATTACTGGCTCAGACGTAAAAGCGTGTCCATTCTTACTTGTCTCCTTTCACGGCGAGAGAGAGGATTCCCATTCAGGACCTTCCACAACATGCGCCCTGCGATGGTGGTGTCGATCCACAGCAGCCTGAAGCCGTGGTAGTAGTGCTTGATTTCGTCGATGACCCGCTGCCGGATCGTCCGTCTGATGGGTTCAGCGTCCAGCGTGGGGCTGTACACGGGCCCTCCTTCCTCCAGCTTCATTTTCTTGTCTTTTAAGGACTTTAGGGACTTCTCCACTTTTGAGTCGTCCCATCGTCTCCTTGAGGTGTGTATCCACCTGACGCCCGGGAAGTACTGAGGGGAGCCTGTCGTACACCAGGCCGGACTGGAGGAAACCGCGGCAAATGCACAGTACGGTCGCCGTGGGTCCAGATTCTGACAGGGTGCCATGTATTCATCGGACGGGGGGGAGGACGGGCTGACGGAGAAGACACGGGCCAAGCTGCCGAGCTGGAGCACGTCAAGCCTGTCAGTACAAAGAAATACAAACATATTTTAAATCTTCATCTCCATGAGAGAGTTTAATTTCATAAGAGAGCAATTGGATTGGCTTACTTTTGACTGCTGAGTCTGAGAGTTGTGCAGTTGAAACAGAAACCATCGTGTAGTTTACCTGAAACAAAATACTATGAGAATTTGGCCAGCAAAATATATATATAAAAAAAAAAACAAGAAAAGAAAACCACACACACACAAGGAACACTTACAGTTCACAAGAATTTATCTCATGTTTCTGATTGGTAAATCCGTCACAAGCAATCTCTTCAAGGTCTGATGTGTATGTATAGTCATATTCAGTCAATTGGAATATGCATTTTGATTAGGCTCATTTGTCATATTTAAAGTAGTTTTTGAAAATAAATCAATAGCGATATTGATTGCGAAAGACTTTATCAATACCAGTCAAAAAAAAAGGTCAGATAGAACGTTCAATAATTTCACTGAAGTCCGATCCATTCTGTGAGATGAAGGCAAAGGAAAAGCTTTAGCCTCTCAACCTCTCACAGCTAGCCAGCAATGGTGAGTGACATCAACTGACTCACTCCCTCATATGCAGCAGCAGTCTCAGGTTTTGCCTCATAACTGCTGAATACAAAACCACGACCAAGTGAAGGCAGTAATATTAAAATTTTAAATGTCTTGTTTTCATTACCTCCTAGCAGAAAGTCATCATAATAAATTAATACTTTCAACTATCCAACTGTGTTTAATTAATCTGTATAATGTATTTCTGTTGGGGATAAAGTTCCTGAAATGCATGGACTTTTCAGTAATATCCAAATTTATTGAATTGGTCTGTTGTATCTTATTACAGTATTCACACGTCTTATATTTTTGCAACTGTAAAAGCTGTGGAAAATGCATGTGCAAAGTGCAACTACGAGGCGGTTGTGTACATATGCATGCAACAGTTCACCCGCTTTTTACTTTTATCTGCATCACATAAAATCTAAATCAATTTTATGGATGTAACAGAACAACATGTGAATAAGTTTAAGAAGAGTGAATAATTTCAAAAGCCACTGTATTGATCTTTCTGAATTTACTGAATTTATTTAGAAGTGCTCATCCCCACCAGTTAAGCAATACGAGACTCTAGTAAGTCACAGCCCAGTGTCTTAAGGCAACCATTTATCAATGAATACATAACAGACACTTGCTGAACTTTCTCACTTTGCTGGAGGCTTTAGTAGGTCATCACACAGCTGCTGTAATATCCAAACACATGTGACACTAAAATCAAGAGCAGAGTCATCCCTTCATCCCCCTATAGTCCAGCTCCTTGATGAGCATTTAATTACTAAATATAGTTTAGAACCCTAAAATTTGTGGTAAATTTATAAAACATGATTATTATTCTGTTAAACAGAATATTCACACCCGGAGGCCCACAGCCGAGCTCACTAACTCCAGTAGCATGCGCTGAGAGCAAAGGTGGGGTTCTGGGTCTCCTCCAGCCAATGGCGTGAGGGCCGTGAACTGGACCACGCCCGTTCTCTGCTTGTCACATGGCCGGCTGGAGCAGATCCAGCAATGTCTGGTTAAACATGATAGCTTGGAGGACGCAGAGATTACTGGAACAGCGCCCACCTACTGTAACAAACAGAAAAGCCTGGAAGTACAGTAGAGTAGATCACACAACACTGCAGCTCTTGTTTGTGTCGTTCTGGCCTTTCTGTTATTGGGTGACTCCCAGCCACTGCTGAACGGCTGTAAGGAGATCTGGAACCTGCACTCTGTCATCATTATCACCGTTAATTTACATGCTCTTAAAGAAAACACTGAAAGTAGGCTTTGATGTTAACTAATTATGTTAGTGTGTCGTTATACTAGATTTTATCCAGAGCAAAAAAAAACCAAACAAAAAAACAGCTGAATCTTATATTCCAGCTGCGCTTAATTTCTCAAAACAGAAAAGATCTATAAACACACTTGATGCAGGGTTTCCCCTCAGTGTATTATAAGCCTGGTGGGCCTCCAGACTTTACTTGCATTCCCACCAGGCCAAGCACTGTTTGTTTGTTTCTTATAGGGTTTTTTGATACACCAGTAACAGTGATATCAAAGATGGGTTAAAGAGTTTCTTTGTTGGAATCGTCGGAAGCACAATGGTAACATCGTATGGTCAGCATGTGAACACAGAGGGAGACTGAGGTCAGTTTTTTTTTTTTTTTTTTTAATTCAATTTTTTTTTTTTTTTTTTAATTCACCTTCTTGCTGCGCCCAGTGGCGCAGCAAGAAGGTCCTGGGTTTGATTCCTGGCCTGGGATCTTTCTGCAAGGAGTTTGCATGTTCTCCTTGTGCATGAGTGGGTTCTCTCCGGGTACTCCGTCTTCCTCCCACAGTCCAAAAACATGACTGTCAGGTTAATTGGTTTCTCTAAATTCTCCCTAGGTGCGGGTGTGTGCACGCTGGCAGTGCATGGTTGTTTGTCCTGTCTGTCTCTGTGTTCCCCTGCGATAGACTGGCGACCTGTCCAGGGACCCCGCCTCTCCCCCAAAATGTCTCTCTGGAGATAGGCACCAGCACCCTCCTGACTCCACTAGGGACCGGGATGTATGAAGATGGATGGATGGAACTTCGTAACCACTGGCTGTCTTTACCAGTATATATGCTAACGAATGAAGTGAGAAGTCATAAATAAAGGAAAAAAAATTTTCCGACACTTATATTAGGATAAAACAACTGAAGTGCAAAAAAATTTATATTTTATATATATTTTTTTAATTTATGTTTAAGACTGTAAGACTTTATAGTTTAGGTATTTTAATGTCTTCCCTTAACACATAATTACCTAGTAATATTTTCAAATGTCCTGTCAACTTTCAGTATTTTTTACCACAAAAACACGTCAAGCCGCTGGAGTGCTGTTCTAGCGCTCCTACTGCCAGACTTAGCTAGTTTTCTGGAGGAAACCTTGGGATGACCGGAATCAGATTATTTTTATCTAGGTAGGCCCCAACTACTGACAATGTAAGGAGATCAAAGTGGAACCTGCACTCTGTCATCATTCCTGATTATTGAATCAGTGATTCCTGATTCAAGAATCAGGAATCACTCTTTTCCTGATTAGTGAACACACCATGCCAAACTTCTAAACTTCTTCTTTAGAGCTATCAACTTCTGCCTGTCAGTAAGCATGCTGGCAGCCTTTTGCAAATCTTAATTAAGTCAAGTTTCTATGTGTTCTAGCAAATAGAAACAGAGATTAATGTTTCTATTCCCTAGAAACATTACAGTTAGTGTAGCAAATCTTACTGATGGTGCTAATTGTTAATAATAAGGACTCTGAAGACAGCTCAGTTGGATATAGTGTTTAAAAGGTTACTGTGCAGTTTTTCCCAAATGTTAGTTTTGAAAATTGGACCAGTCATTACAACTGGTAGCTGAATAACAAGCCTTATTACCTTTATTACCCCCACTCCCATTTGCCTGACAATAAATCAGATTGATTCTTCCTGTTTTACAAGGTTTATAAAAAATAACTATTTTTGGTCAAAAGCAATAATGGTGAAAACTGTTTGGTTTTTTTTCTCTCCCTCTTCAAAGTCAGTGGTTTGATTACACTAAGCCGCTGTACACATGTAGATGGGTTCAGTATATATATAAACAATTAAGAAAATATAGACAGCAGCGCCACAGCGGGCTAGTTGGCGGCACTGTAACACTGCCACACAATGACACAAGAAACACAGAACGGTGCCATGCATGTTTCTGGTCACCTGAGACGTCAAATCCATGTATATGAACAGACTAAACATTAAAAACCTATGTGGATACATACATCTAAAATCGTTTCTGTGTAAAACAAGGCCCCAAGATACCTTTGCCTTTAAATAATCAATGTGTATTTTAGTCACTAAAAATATACATCTGGAACGCCCTATAAGGGAAGTAGAGTCTCATCCAACTGGCCAAATATTTTATCGTAGACTTCAAATCTCACTCAGCAATACCAGTTCTGTCAGAAGAATTTGAACAGAATTCCAGCTTATTAATGTGAAAAATATGTGAAAGAATGTGCAACATCTTTGATTCATGTCGGACAGTTTAAAAGACAATTTATTAAATATTCTGATCCAAAGAAATTTAAAGAAAGAAAAACATTATAAAGATATCCACTTATTCTGGTATTTTTCAAATAGAGATAATGTTAGGAATCTTATCTGATCTGAACGAGAAAACTTCAAGTCTAGTCAGACAGTGAGGAAGAAAACATTGTCATTGCATATAAAAATGATGTAAATAGTTTAAATCCTTTACCCAGAACTGAACATTTTAGTAATAAATTAAATATACCTGTAATGAAAACAAATGTAGACTTAAAACTGAGAAAATTAGATATAAGGTCATAAAAATGTAACATTAGATCTTAATGTTAAACTGCAGCAAGTGCAATGTTTAAAGGAGTAGGGTTCACCGAGAGGGCACAACACAGTGCTGGGCAACAGGAAGTTTAAAACCAAAACAGAAGAACTGAGCTCCCTTGCTCTCAAGTGGCAATATAAAAGGCGTTGACCTTTATTCGTGGAAGCTGTGCTATCCGTCTGGTAATTTGGGCCTGCAGCCAAAAGCACAGGCATAGGCAACGTCGACAGACGAAAACTCTATATGAACTTCTCAAGCACACATTTTAAACGCTGCAGATCGTTTTATCTCAACATTTACTAATGCCATCAAAGTCCTTCATTGACCTCACTGTAATCCACTTAGAAATTACATAACCAAAGTCCACTTCATCTTGATACCCACCGTGGAAATTCATCAGCTTACTGGACACCCTGCATTGTCAAAATTACATCAAGCCGCACTGATCTAATCCAGATCAAAACCAGTCAGTGAGTCAAAAATAACACCTTACTATTGTACAGACTGGAAAGCTGGCCAGTTCCAACACATTTGAAACATCATAATTCCTCTTACGCAATAGTCCAACGTCATGACATGTTGAGCAACGCTAAGATAAACGAAGAGTAAACCTTAGATAACTTGTGTTTCATCTTGGGCATAAAAATCAGCAGAAATGCACCAATCAGCCTTTTCAAGGCCAGGACAGATTTTCATTCCTTGAAGTCTGACCTGCAGGTTCTGACCTGCGGTACTTTAAGTTATTTGACTGACATATATATATATATATATATATATATATATATATATATATAAGACTGAAAACTCAAAACGCAAAATTTGTCAAAGCAGATTATGAATTTGAGTAATCGGTTTTGCTTTACTTGATGAATGTTTATTGCACGGTAAATATTGTTTTTGTGGCTTTTGTGACACATTTTAATCTTTCTTCCCTAATATAGCTTTTGTAAACCGAGGAGCACCTGTTTGCCATGGCAACAAGAGCATCACCTCGCACTGCAAACGGGCGCTTTCAGGTCAGCGCTAAAGAGGAATGCCCTCAGATAACCTGAATACTCGATCATGTGTTCCCCTATCACCGCAGTTGACATAGGTTTAACTTAGTGATTCAAACGACTCACTAAATTGCTCACTGTCACAGTGAACGAAATTGTAATTAAAAATGTGTCGAGATCTGCTGCTCTCACTTTCAGTCTACCTAAAAATTCAAACAGAACGAGCCGCACTTGAAAAGTCAGGACTCTTCCAGATGCTAACACGTCTAAGCTAACGGTTAGCGTCACTGGAATGATAATACAGCCCATGTTAGTTGGTGAAAGACCGAAACACAAGCCTTACCTTTACCTTTCCGAAATTCGTTCTTTAACGACCGGGACGTTTTCATTAAAGGTGTCCGGGACCTCGTAAACAGGATTAACGCCATACCCTTGTGGGCTAAAGTTGCTCCTTTTAAACAGCGAGTTAAAAAGCTAGCCGCTCGACTCGCTAAGCCTCAGCTTCTACTAGAGGTTAATTAAACGTCCTGCTAAAGCGAAACATAGAAACCCAAACTATTTGACGACTTAAACAGTGTCAGGAGCTCGATTATATGGTCAGTGGAAATTATAACCCCATGTCATGTCCTTCCTTTCCTTTCACGCGCATGACAGAAAGCAGCCGGGAGTAGCTTCTGAATGACGTCAGGGCCTACGTTCAGCACATGCTTCCGGTTAAGTTTAAAAATAAAAGCTTTTTTATTCGCCGATAAAAGTCAGATTCTTTACATAAAAATAAAATTTTATTAGAAGTAGTACAATAAATATTCATATAAAAAATAAGTCATAAACCATAGTTTAGATCAAATAAAATTCGCCAACAGTTAATGAAGTTGAAGTAAAAGCCAGCCTAAAAGACAATTTGCTTTCAGCGTGAGGCCCTCAGGTCTTTACGGTGTTCCATATGTGAGGATGGTAATAAGAAAACAAAGCCTCGTCATCAATTTTATGTATAACTGGAGGATCAAAACATCAGAAGGGGGTGTTTTTTATCTGCTAATTTGTTGCAATAATTTCCTGTTGTCTTTCTGTAGACGATACTTGTCTTTTTGTGTTTAATCCTCTCTCTTCTAGACACAGAAACCGAAGGAAACATCTACCTCTACTAACTATGTATGCATTTTCATGTAAAAAAAAAATAAAAGAAAATTAAAAGAAAAAAAAAAGTCAATCTCAGGAGCACAGTCACAGTGAGCCAGGTTCTGGTTCTGCTGGATGTTTCTTTCTGTTATAGGAGAGTATTCCTCTCCACTGCAAGCTAACAAGGAGGGATTGCTGAAAATTCAGTTACTTGACGCAATCTGCTCGGTTTCCTCAGATAAAAAAACATTTCACCAACTTTAGCTAAGCTGGTGAAATGCTAACTTGACTCACTCCATGGGTGTATTACTACAATAAAATTGAGTGTGAATGAATTTTAATGTGTCTTTATGATTTAACTGAATTGGTTTTATATTTATGTGCATCTACTGATTTTTGTTTGTTTTATTTGTTTGTTTTAGTTGTTGTTGTTGTTGTTGTTTTTTCTTGTTGTTGGGGGCGGTTTTTTGTAGAATGGCCTGAAGAAAAACCCACTGTTAGTGCTATATAAATGAACTGAATTGAAATTAACAGAACTGTAGCTTTTATCAATGTGAAACTCAAACATTTCAAATTCTGGACAAACTGAAACAGAATCCTTTGACTCAGACCTACAGTGTACACATGCCACAGAGAAAACTGCCAAACCAAAAGGTGGCGCTATACACCCACTTTCAGAATATTGAAAGACTTGTTTATTTTTTTTTTGTTTTACATTTCAATTGTTTAATTCGACCTAGACTTTTAAATGGCCTACACTTAGATCGGGAATCTGTGATGGCCACTCCAAAACATTAACTTTGTTGTCACTAAGCCACTTTGTAAGTAATTTGGTGATCTGCTTAAGGTTATTGTCCATTTCTGTTCAGCCTTTAAATTATCTTAATATTTCCTCATCGTGTATTTTATGAAATGCACCAGTTCCTCGGCAGCAAAATTCGCACACAGTATGACGACGCCACCACCAGTGATGCCATCCTTCAAATGATCGTCATGGCCAAACACTTCAAGTTTCAGTGTATCTCTGAAAATAAGGTTTTTGTTCCTGAGTGCATTAGCTCAGTGGCCCCTAACCTTTTTATTACCGCGGACCGTCAGATAACACTTCTGCATGTTGGTGTTCCCGCTAAAGTCTTTTTTTTTTTTTTTACCCCGATTTTCCCTTTACAACAATCTTACAACGTCCTGCAGTGTGTGGTATATTAAGTGGTGTGTTGAATATGCCCAATCTAAAATCGGGAATGTTCAATATTATCTTTCAACATTGTCTGCGGGGTTTTTCCCTGACTGAACGCCAGTTGAATGTGACAGGAAGCCAATCAGAAAGCGTGGTGACGTAAGAACGGAGGGGAATCCCAAACAGTTGACGTGGCAACAGGGAGTCCGGTGGGCATCATTGGTGATATGTGGAAATGTTTATTACTACATATAAAGGTCATTTTTATATATGTCTATTATATATTATATTAGATCAAAAGCCTCTGTCATACCATCAGTGTCATATTTTGGAAAAATATAACATGCTTAATTTTGAAAACTTTGTTAATTTTAAAAACAGTTGCCTTATTTACAAAGTTCTTCATGGACTTGATCCACCTCCACTTGCTATATATTTAAACAAAGAGCTGAGCGAGGTCTTGGCACTAGGGCGTCTTCCAGAGGGGACCTGGAGATCCCTTACAGAAAAACAACATTTGGGCAAACGGTTCTGTCAATCAGAGGGAGTCACTCCTGGAACAATGTGCCGGCTAGGATTAGAGAGTGTTCCACCTATTGCGCTTTTAAAGAACACTTGAAATTGTTTATTAAAACTTCTCAGACATGTTCTCATTTTAACTAACTTTTATTGTATCTTTTGTGAATGTTTGTCAATGTGATTTCTTGATTGTATGTTTATAATGTCTCTTTGTTGTTTGGGTCTTCCTGTCTTGGGACTACAGATGGAAATTAGCAATTATGCTATAATCTGGCTCATTTACAGTCTGTACAGAAGTATTGATTGTTCATTAATGTGCACTGTCCCTAATAAATTTAAATAAAAATTTAAATAAATATGTGGTTATGTTTATTCAATTAAAAATGTTAACTACGAAAAAACATAACTCACCTCCAAATCATAGTGCAGCAAACAGAGCGGCTGCTCCTTTTATCAAACGCCTTTTCTTTTTGTTTCGTCTTTTATCGCTTAAAATGATCTACAAACTATCACTGCTGCTTCTACATCGTCATCTGTGTTTGATTATTCTAAATTCACCAATGGTATGTTGGGGCTTTTACTGGATTTTCTTCTGGAATCGGGATGAATCGGTTCTTGTGGTGTGTTGGTCCGGCCGTGTGGCTGGTCACACGAACCGACCGAACCTATTGGACTTTTATCAGCTCTGTGGTCACGGAGGTTTGGAAAATAGGCCGACAATCCTTAAATCGTGCCTTGTGAACCAGACCTAAAACTCACTCACTCCTCTCCTCTGGTCTGGACCACTGCCCTGCGCTCTCCGACTACATATCCCTTCAAAATAAGATACAGACGCGCCACAAAAAACGAACATTTTACATTTGTGAAAATTTTTAACTCACGCGAAATGACTAATGGGAGCCCGGAGCTGGTTTCTCCCATCTGGGAGTGATGAGAGACAATGACACCCAAAGTGTGCAAAGAAACTTTCCAAAGACATCTGGTCTGTTTCTTACTCATTTTGCTGCTTGTGGCTCAATGTTGGCAAAAGACATAATTGAGAGAATCCGGTTAAAGGATTTATGAAATAAAAGATCCTCCAGACTCAAATAATATTTAAAACGGAAATATTTAATGATTTCTTGCTCGGCCCAGTACCAATTGGTCCACGGACCGGTTCCGGTCTGCGGCCCGGGGTTTGGGGACCACTGCATTAGCTGACTGTAATTTGGCTTTGCATGGGGTTTTGGGCGTAATGGAGTCTTCTTCTATGACTGGCCTTTTAGCCTATGTCAGTGCTGAACTTGTCCAACTGTGGATATGACTCATTTACCAACTTCAGTGGGGCTCTCCACAAAGTCTTTAGGTTTTGTCTTAGTGTTGATGTATATATTCCACATCAAAATGTGTTCATCTTGACATTATGACTACATTGATTGACTACATATGAGGACATTTCAATGTCCTCATACAATCGTTTTGAGTTCAGGCATTTGGAAACTTGATGAGCCAGACTTATGGATTTCCACAAGAAGTTCTAAAAGAAAACTTGTGGTCCTATTTCCTTATGTATTTAGTTTGATATTTGTGCAACAACAGCAAGCTATGAGTACATGTATCCCTTGTTTATATCGGTGTCAGTATTACATCATGCAAGCCTGGTGTGGCGTGGTATAGTTGCTTTTGTGTTTTTTCTTTTTTTTTTTTGTTTGTTTGCAATTAATTCCATTGTTACAATGAATTTTTCAAAAAGACAAATACATTTTTAGAGTTTGACCTAAAACTTTGAACATGTTCAGTCCATCTCAATATGTACATAAAAAAAGAAACTTGTGTAAGTAGTACTACTACTCTAGAGCAAGGGGCCCACACAGCTCTAAATCCAGCCTGTAAATAAGAGCCAGAAAACAGGAAGACAGTCCACAGAACAGGGTGAGGTCAAACCTCGCTGTTCACCTGGACAACAGACTGGATCGCAGATGCAACAGTAAATAAGGCACTGTGCAAGGAGGAATTATTCGTACAATGTAAACACTACTGATCATCCTTGTCGTGAGACTATCGTACAACACTTGAGTCTTCAGTCAGAGGCTTCTTCGGGGTTGCTGTAACACACACTGCTACAGGAGATTCTTCCTGCCCAGTGGCATCAACGACAGTTCAGAAGATTCTTAGATAATATGAGTTACAAGAATGTTTCATTTCCCAATGGGATTAACAAAACATTTTGATTTGAATTACGCCACCGATAAATCTAGCACCCGAAATTATAATTGACTAAGACAGATCAACAAAAGCTGGTTAAAGTAATCCAACAAATGTCTACAGGAAAGCTTTCATTTTCAGGAAAGCAACTATATTTGAATACTTATGAAGGTGAGTTTAGATGAAAAGTTTTGATTTTAGGTCATATCTTTATTGTATTTGGATGACGTGCGTTTAATTTTGTGCATATTTGTAGAATTAAAATACACACAAAAAAAAGTGGCGTGAAAGCAGAGAGGGGACACAGAGGTCAGCTCCTCTACGGTTGGATTTTATTTGAAAGAACCGGTTGGATACTCGCAGCTCTGCTCACGACCAATCGGAAGTGAGCTTTTTTCCCGCTGGTCGGCCCCGGAGTTTGAGTTTCCCGCAAGCTTTTTTATTCGACTTGAATGAAATGATTCGCTTTCCTGGATGAATATGGGCAATTTTTCCCTTTAACCACACTAGAGGATATTCGACAGGTAAACACAGAGAAGCGGTCCTCTATGACAGTGTCAGCCCGAAGCTGTTTGCGAGGATGAGTTTTTTTAGCGGACATTTGTTCAGGCCGGGCTTCCATTTTAGCAAGCCGACTAACTATGCTAACATTAAGCTAGCAGTTTAGCTTGGCTTCTATGGTGCGCTCAAGTTAGCCACTGTTAGCTTTCTTGCAACAAGCTGTCATGGCGCCTACAATTTAAGAATGACTTTGAAATAATGGCTAAGCAATTTGAACACGTTAACCTCCTCGCCGTTATTACTTTCGCTATTTGTCAAGGAGTTTTTTGAGCCCTTTCGCTAATAGGTTTTCCATTTAGCATTTTGGAGGCGGCTTTGTCTATTTGCTGGAGTCCGGTGTAATGGCTGACTACTGATGACAAGAGATGCGGCTCAACAGGGAATTTCTCGGTTGCTTGAATCCATGAGATTTCCAGCATCGCTCCTTTCTCTCCAGGTTATAGTCGGAGCCTTTCTTGCATGACATGATAGCCGAAGTTCCTGTTTCTTGCTAGCCGGTAAAAAGCGGGTGTTTTGATGCGGTGTATAGTATTTTAGCCGTGTTCTTGTGCTGCTACTGGTAATGTTACTCGCATTATACGACAATGTTAATTCCATTTTTGAAGTCTAACTGAAACCCGTTGACTTTCAGCAATTATTCGGCCTCCGGTTTGCTTCGCTCCTGCTTGTCAACTGCTTCAGTTTCCGCGGCTTTTGCAACGATTGTTTAGTGGCAGTTTTCGCCACTCACTCACTGGGGCTTTTGCCGAATACGGGGGAGCCTTCACCCTGCTTGGCCCCGGTCTGCAGCGAGCACCATAGCCGCTCTTCTTCCCAGGGAACTCAGTAATGTCGCGGTGAGAGAATTTCCGGCTACTCGGTCTCCTAATTTGATGCTTAAAATGGATATACTGAGCATAAACTGGAGTGGACCTCGTCAGTTGTGCTTTTCCACATATTTTTATGTTAATAATGTGGGTTTAACGTTCTAAATATGCCGTTTGCGTACATTTATGTGTAAAGCCATGGCAGTTTATTGTAAAATTTCCAAAACGCCGTTGCTTAGAGATGAATTTACTGTTGCAGTGAACTCTCAGGGCGACCCTATGCTGAGAGGGGCCCTAAATAAAATTGAATTTTGGGGGCCCACACACATAGTTTTAAGCCCTCCAGGCAGCACAACGCCACTGAACTCCCTTTTTATATTGTCCATGCTTGATCATTTTCCTGTTCTGAACTTTACAACGTGTCTACAGTTTAACTAATGAGCCAGTAATGTATTAAATTGGATAATGCAAGCAGCTTCTGGGCCACATCTGGCAATGTAGATGTTCTGGATGGTGGAAAAGCAAATCTGAATATTTTGTGTATTCAATATTTTGAATACACACACAATCATTTTGAATGTGATTGTGTGTGTGTGTGTGTGTGTGTGTTTTTCTATTTGGGTAGCTGCATAGCACTCAAAAGAAATGCTTGGAATTCAATTTTCAATGTTATGTCTGGTGGTTGTGAATACACACCTTGCATGCAAATAAGACACTGCCTTATTTGCTTTGTTTCAGCTTTGGGCAAAATATCCTCACCTGACATAAATGATGCTAAAGGTTACAGAGTGTGCTGGAGGCAATGGTTTACTGTTACAGTTATGGTGCAACACAGTCATTAAAGAAAGAGGAAATTGTTCACTTAATGTGCAGGGAATGTTTCAGGCTTCTTTGTTTTGATTATTTTTACAGTTTCACCTTAAAAAATTCAGCCATTTTAAAGAGGATGAGCCAATCAGGCATCATGTCTGATCAAAGAGGAATTAGTCTGTTGAGTTTTAAAAGGCCAGTATTATGGAAAATCCACTTTTTTGAGCTTTACATCATGTTAGAATGTTATTCCCTGATCAAAAACATACCTGGAATGTTACCTGGATTCTTTCATGCTTGTTTGAGAAATACTTTAATCTCCCATGGCAACCATTCTTCTGGACCAGCTCCTTCAGACTAGTCAGGAGCAATTAGCAAACACCTGGCGGAACTACACATCTGTTGAGCTCATTATAGGAGCTACTTCTCAGAGCAATGCTGTTGGAAAATGTCATTAAAGGGTTAATAGAGGAGCCATGTTGTGATGATTTCCTGACAGCAAAGTTTCAGAAAGAGCAGGAGTTTTTAAAGAGACAGAGGCCCAATTTCAAGTCGTTTATATATATATATAACATTTCTTTTAATTTATATTTAATATATTTTTAAAACAATTGAAGTTAACGTAGTTACATGTTTGTACTATATAATGATTTGATGTGGCTGGAAAATGCATGATTCTGGCCCTTTAACTGGTGTGTATGTGTGTTCCTGCTGCAGTTCGGTGAGTGTGGACGGGTCAGATGGGATGGACGGCATCGGTAGCTCCCTGCCTGCAATGCCTGAACCATCCAATCCAGTCAGCATGAAGCAGCCGCCCGAGTCCCTGAGCACCCTGAAGGGCCGGGCGGACATGGGCAGCGACCCGGGTCTGCTGATGGACAAAGCCGCCGCGCAGCTCGCCGTCACGCTCCAGGATGGTGTCCTCCAGAAGATGTCCGGCCACAACCACAGCAACCACAGCCACGAGAGGCTGAAGGACCTCACCTCCCTGGTGCTGAACAGCGACCAGGACGCTCTGCCCAAGCTCTGCACCCCAGAGCCGCCCATGCTGAAAGGCGACGAGGCACCCGCCACCAACGACGGCCACCAGCACAACTGCATGCCTCATGCCGAGGCCGAGCTGAAGGCGACAGTACCGCAGGCGGCGGAGCAGCCCCCACTGGAACCTTCCTGTGCCGACGGGACCGGCTTGGTCACAGCCACAGAGAGCGCATCACCTGGACCTGAGTTGGGACAGGAAGTGAAGAAAAGGAGGGGGAGACCCCACAAACCCAAACTTATTCTGAACCGCAGCTCTGTCATCGCCATGGAGACGCCTGACCACATGGAGGTTATTGGAGAAGCGGAAGCGGCAAATGAGGTAGAAAGCCAAAAGGGAAAAATCTCTCTGTGAAGTGTTTTATATTGCTGGTTTAGCTGTTGACACTGAGATATTCAACAGTTTTCAAATGTAATGTACAAGAATATTATTATTGTATATTATTGTTCTTAAAATGTTTTTTTTCTGTAAAAATTTAACAAAATGAATTGATTATTTAAATAGTAAATAGACTCCATTATTCTTTGTTTGCTGAAAGAATACACTCAGAATATAAATTAAGCCAAAACTGTACAAAAGACATATACATTTTGCAATTAACATAAAAAAACCCCCGTTGGTCTGTAAATATGATCTACAGAAAACTTGAGTGGCAGTTTTAGTTGAACCTGGTTTAAATTCTTTAAAACTATACATAAGAAAAGTCTGCAGAATTTGCATATTTTTAAAAATCCATTTAGTCACTAGAATAATCAATTACTAAAATGATCATTAGTTGCAGGTCTAGCAAAATTCCCAAATAGAAAACCAAAAAAGATGTTTTGTTTAAAAAAATCAAGAGGGGATGGAAACAAACACATATACAGTATTATATGAATGTTTGTATATATGTTTGCTAGCTACAGTTTCACATTTACGCATCGGAAAGTTAATGTCTTTACTCTGGCTGGTGCCAATATATGCCAAGCTGTAGGCGTTGCCGTGACGCTGCGCTGAAGAACAGATAATGAAACCCAAAGAGATGAAATGAGATTGTTTATTTTCAAGACTGAGAGCCATTGAATAACTGAGCAGAGCAGCAGGCTGTTCTGTCTGTAACACCTGGCCAGAACAGAAGCAGAAAGCAGAATCTAATGGACGGTAACGGGCGTCAGAAAAGTCGCCAGCACTAAATATGCTTTCGTTTTTTCTCCTCCTCAGCCCGCGGCTTTGTCCGAACAGCCGGAGCCAATAACAGAAGAGTGCCCTGTACCTACGCGGTTCTGCGTGGGGGATCTGGTTTGGACCAAGGTGTCAGGGTATCCATGGTGGCCCTGCATGGTGACCACAGACCCAGAACTCAACAGTCACTTCAAACAGAAACAGAAAGGTGACGACCACAAACACCTGAGCTTTATTAATAGGAGAAATAATGCCGTTGGTATATTTTGCTGTAACGTCCATGTTTTTGTGTCGTCTGTAGCCTCCAACAGCAGGTTAGGCCTTCTTTACCACATCCAGTATTTTGGTGACGCTCCAGAGAGAGGCTTTGTCTTTGAGAAGAACATGGTGACCTTCACTGGGGAGGAGCAATATGTGGAGCTCAGCCAGAGAAACAAACCACCAGCCTCCAGCGCTGCTCATAGAAAGGTTAGTTACCTTTTCCATTTTCTTTATGAACAGGGAGAGCTCGGTACTACTTGATTTTTAATCTTTTTATATATCCTGCAGCAACTAAGCACTTCACTTTATCAAAAAATATTATAGAACAGCCACAACCAGGGATTGATTTATTTTTTTTTTTCTTTAATCAGAGCAAAATTATCACTGAAAAATTTAAATGTTCAACAGTAGTGAGCTGTCGTGGTAACGTCTTTATAATATCACACAAAGCTCAACTGTAAACTGAATGAATGAAATTATGTTTGCATGTGAAGATGCAGCTTAAAATAATTTTGGCTACTTTGTTGCATCAACAGGAGAAAAGGAGAACATCCTTTTCTCCTGTTGCTTCATTGTTTTGCGACTTTGCTGTTTTAACTCAGTAAAATGTTAAGTTCTGTGGTTGTGACAAAATCTAAGTAAGTTCAAAAGTTTTAAACACTTTAGAAAGACTTAATATTTGAAACAAAAAAACAAATCTCAAAGCGTCTCATGCTGTAGAGTTCATGTGTTGTCTGGTTTGCAGCTGGCTCCCTCGGTTCCCCGTAACCTCCAGGCTCAGTGGAACATGGGCGTCATTCAGGCCAAAGAGGCTGTCGGCATGGCACCGGAACAGCGCATCGACAGCTTTGGGTTTACTTACGACGGGAATGGGCCCCATCTGAACCCTCTTATCTTGGAAAAGCTGAATATGGGTCCCACTGACGAGACGCACCGAGAGACGGAACCCAGGCTGGGCCCGGACGTCCCCTCCCTGCCGGCAAGTTCATTTTTGATGACTCCAAAAAACTTTTTCTTGGGGGATTGAAACTAATTCAGAACATGTTAAGAGCAGTTGGAAATTGAATTGGGTTTACTGTGGGACTTACAAATGTTTTAAAATGGCTCAATACATGTTTTATTCTCTCTGTAGACTCCCGTAGCTTTTCCTCCAGAAGCAAAAACTCAAACGTTTGAATCTCAGAAGAAAAAGAGACGGCCCAAAGTGGCTCAGTGTCCCGCCAAGCTAGCGAGGAATAAGAAAGCGTCTTCAGTCAACGGTGTTGTTGTCCCCAAGAGGAGAAGGAAAGCTAAACCTGCCACGACCACTGATGACCCAGAGGACGCCCCGCCTCACGTTGCTCTTCCAGGTTAGATGAAAATAAAACATCTTTTTAATAAATAATAAATCTGCAAAACTATGGAATCCTCTTGAATGTTTTCACATTTGATCACATTACAATCACATATCACTTTTATATGATGGATTAAACTAAAATTAATACAGATTTGAGAAGTGGTAGGAAAAGAATATGTAGTTTCACTATTTTTATTATTTTATTTTATTTTTTTGGACAAATCTTGACTTAATCAAGATTCATAAAGAGTTAAGACTTTTTCCAGACACAGTTTCCAAAAGAAATCTTGTTTAGGACTTAAATGGTTAATTGTGATCAATTAGAAGAAAAATTGTAAGCAATCGATTAATCATTTATTGGAGTATAAAGACAAAAAAAGGCCATTGCCTGCTACTGCATTTTAAGTAAGAAAATGTTTATTTTCAATGTTAAGCTTCTTTTTAACGTTGTACAAAAGAAGCTTAAGTGGTTAAATGAAAAGCTAGCAGAACGTGACCCTTTTTTTCCTCTCGATTAATCGTCAGAATAATTATCTACTAAAATAATCGCTAGTTGCTGCTCTAATCTTGTTTACTTAAAATTGAAGGAAATAAAACTAAAACGGCAATAATGAATTTATCATTTACTTTACTCAAACTAGTTAAATATCTCACATCACTTTGGTTTTAGGGAGGAAAGAGCAAAAGAACAGGCGTAAAAGGCCGTTAGCAGACGCTGCAGCAGACAAGGATCAGCAGCCCAGAAAGAGACGGAGAACTGGCAAGAAGGCAGAAAAGCAGGTAAACACACACGGCATCACACGTTCGTAGTTGACTCTCTGACAAGTTAGTTTAGATATCTGGTGTTTGACACAATCACACTCACGCAAAGTTTACTTTCCCAGGCCTCGATTTCAGAGGACACAAACAAAAAGTGGAGAAGAAAGAAGAAAACTGACATTAAAGATCTAAAAGAACCAAGAAAGCGAACAAAGAAGTCAAAAGGTCTGATTCACTAGCAGAGATAGGATTTGATCACCTAAAATAAATGAGTTCCCTCCCCTCCATGTTAAATATCAGTTACTGCTCGAGATTTTTTGTGTGCTTTTAACTAATCCTAACCAAACTTGTGACCTGAAACAGATGAGCAGAATGTGGAGAAGCCAAAGCGGCGGAGGAAAAGAAGGCAGGATGAAGAGAACCAGGGCGGCGCCTCCAAGGCTCCAAAGAAGAGACGCTCCTCTCCCTGTCCTGACACTGAGGTCAGACACACACACGCACACACACACACCTGAGTGGAGACATCTTCACATAAGACGTCCGCAAACTATAAACATTTATGAAATTAATCTACTGTCATATTCAAATGAACTTAAATGGTTTCCGATGGGACTCATTTGCCAGATTACAAATACCTTTTGAAAATAATCTTAAAAAACATTGAATTAAATTCACATTTCAGATATAAATGTATTCATTATTGGTTTGAATTAATAGTGTCATCTTAAATGATTTCATTGGCTGAAAGCAGAAAAATAATCATTGACACAAATAAAAGGTTGGAAACATCAGCCTGTTTGGAATTAACTTGGTGAAATGAATTACTTAAACAAAACTTTTGAATCTAATTTATGGAATATGACAATATAAATAAGTTTCACTTTTTGAAGCGAGGGACCAAAAACATTGAATTTTTTCTTAATTAAAATGATTTTGTGACATAGCTGCATTTAAATATCTAAGCAAACTCAGTTTGCTTATATATTTTCCATGTAATAAATCTCCACCTTTGGCAAATGTTGGCTCCACCAAAGTGGGTGGAGCCAAAGGACACTCTGCAACCAATAGGAATATTCAACTGCATAGGCAGTGTTCTTCCTAAGGAGGGCAGCACTGAGACGGTTTTAGGCAAAATAAGGCACAACTCATCAAATTTACACACAAATGTCCAAATTAACACAGAAACAGGAATAATATATTTAGACAGTTAATCAAAAAAGTTGATTTGGTACTTCAAGAAATTAGATTACTGGGAAATGACTCATGTTGAGCCTCATTTCATTGGTTTCTTGCATGTTTTGTCAGGGTTCGGCAAGTGAAGAACGTCCCGATTCTCCAAGCGACAGCCTAGATGGGACAAAGAAAGGCGAACGGAAGAAAGAGTTTGTCTGTCAGGTAGTGCTTTAGCAATTTATCCGCTCCTTGTTTTAGTGAATTTGTCTTCACGCCTATTAACATTTTTCCCCTTCATCCAAACGCTGAACACTGTGTGTTTTCTTCAGGTGTGTGAGGTGGCCGGTGAGGACCTGGTGCCGTGTGAAGGCCAGTGCTGCGGCATGTTCCACCTGCACTGTCTGGGTGGAACCCTGAAACCCGACGACAAGCTGCTATGTCAAGAGTGCAGCATGGGTATGAAGAGAAAACACCACAAAACCACAATTCTTTAGTCTGACGTTTCATTGGAAACCTCTCCACCAGGTGACGTTAGAGCAGCAGGTTTTTTTAGAGATAGAGGTTCTAGATCAAGGCGTTAAATTAGTCGAAAATGTTTTAAAGTCATATTTGATCTATGTATGTAGAATTTTTATAACAATTGACATAGTTACTTTATTATACTGTAAAATGCAACTTTGTGCCTGAAAAACACATGATACTGTCACTTTAAGTGTGGATAGAAAAGCAAAATAAATTATTGTTCCAGACTTTTTCCTTTATGACCTTGAAAATGTGGTAAAGTGGAATTTTGGCCTGGAATCTGTAGGAACCCAAATAGTTTGCTTGTCACCGTGGTTCTCCCTCCTCCTAGCCGTTGAGCTCGCCTCTTCCCTCCTCAGGACTCCACTCGTGTTTCATCTGCAAGCAGTCCGAGGCCGAGGTGCGGCGCTGCCACGTCCCACACTGCGGCAAGTTTTACCACGAGGGCTGCGTCCGCCTCAACCCGCTCACCGTGTTCGACAACAAGGGCTTCCGCTGCCCACTCCACACCTGCCTCAGCTGCCACTACGGCTGCCGCACCAAGCAGAAGGCTACCAAAGGTCAGGCCCATCGATCAGGTTGGTTTTCAGGTTTTCAGCAGCCGCTGGTCTAAACCTGCCGCCCGCGGCGCTCTGTGTGCCGCAGGACGGCTGATGCGCTGCCTGCGATGCCCCGTGGCGTACCACGTGGGCGACCTGTGCGTCGCCGCCGGGAGCGAGACGATCACAAACACGGCCATCATTTGCACCAACCACTTTAACGCCAAGAAGGGCTACAGCCACCACAGCCACGTCAACGTCAGCTGGTGCTTCGTTTGCTCCAAAGGTCAGTGAGGGTCTTTATGAGAAGTTCTTATGAATTTCATTTTAACCATGTTTATTCCCCCATAACGTATGTGGTTATGATGGGAACAAATCAATAACCACAGTACGACTAGGAGATATGAATATCCAAATTTTTTTTGTACCAGATTTGATTTGCAATTTTAATCTTTTTTTCCCCTCACTTTCTTTTCTGAAAAAGAAATTTCGATTTAATAAGAAAAAAAGTTGGACTTTATTCTTGTAATGTAGTTTATTCTCGTGTTACTCCAACTGTTTTCTTGTAATATTGCTATATTCTGTCATAGAATAGATTCTGCGAAACAAGATGGCAGCTCTCTGCGTGTGGACCTTGTGGAAACACAAGGAGTGCATTTTCCAAAATTTAAATCTTCAAAAACCAAAATATTTGATTTTGAAAATCGATTTATGGCCCAGCCAGAGCTGGAAGTTTCCTGTTGTTCTGTTTCACCAACTGAACATCAAAAGGTTTTACAAGGCTTTAAAAAGTCTTTCCCCCTCATTTTGTTTTCTTTCTTGCTTGCTTTCTTTTGTTTTTAATAACTCAAACATGTAATTTTTGGCATTACAGAAAATCTCCCTTTTAAAACTGTAAGTTGAACATAAAATTATTTGTCACATGAAACCCTTCTAAAGCTTGTGCACACTTCCATAATGCTCAGCACCTTTTTGATCATTTTAAATAAAATCTTTTCTGCTCCATTAAACTTGCTGGCCTTCCAAATTTCCCCCGTTTTCCCGGCATGTCTTGTGGAAAACTTTAGCTGCTCTTCCATTAAACCCAGATGTTTGGACTCCTTAACTAATAAATGTTCTCACCTGAGGTGGAGCGTTTCTCCCCCTCTCAGCCTCTTAGTTGTGACTTTGTGATTATTGCTCCTCTTCGTTTGCCTTTGAAAGTAAATTTCAGTCTGAAGACAAGATGTCTGGCATAAAATCTTATCAAATGTATTCAAAATTTGGTACATGTAACAGGATAACATGTAATAAGGGCGCTGCATGTTTTAAAAGCACTACAATTTGGATTATTGTTTTGGCGAAGGCGTCATCTTTAAGGACCAGTCGGCGTGTGTGAACAGTAATGTGTTGAGTTTTCGTTCTGCTCTAACTGCGTCTCCGTGTCTGGCAGGCGGACAGCTGCTGTGCTGCGAGTCGTGTCCTGCAGCGTTCCACCCCGACTGCCTCAACATCGCCATGCCCGACGGGAGCTGGTTCTGTAACGACTGCCGAGCCGGCAAGAAACCAAAGTACAGAGACATCATATGGGTCAAGCTGGGGACATACAGGTGGGAGGAGCGGCTGAATGCGTCCTGCTGCGGTGTGTGTGGAGTAAAGATGTTAACTGCTCCTGATTCCTGTCTAGGTGGTGGCCAGCAGAGATCCACCACCCCAAAAACGTCCCCACAAACATCCAGCACCTCCGGCACGAGATCGGAGAGTTCCCGGTCTTCTTCTTCGGCTCCAAGGATTACTTCTGGACTCACCAGGGCCGAGTGTTTCCCTACATGGAAGGAGACAGAGGCAGCAAGTACCAGAAGAACGGGATAGGCAAAGTCTTTAAAAACGGTAAAAACCTGCAGTTTAGTCGGTTTGTGATGTTTGTTTTTTAGGGATGCTTCCGATACAGATATCTGAAGCAGCAGGTACTGATCCGATACTGAAAACAGCTGGATTGACTTAAAATGTTTCTCTTTTTTTTTTTTAACAGACATAAATGTCCTGAATTACAATTATTTACTAACTCTACACAAGTGCAGCTCATTGAAATACACCAACAGCTCTACTAGCTTGGTCAAACATGTATAAACAACTTGAATTAGTGTAATTAGGAGTAAAACAGCCAATGAAAAATAAATATTATAGTTAAACTGACTAAAACAGGCTGATTATCTTGGTCAAATATGTAAAAATAAACTGCAACAAACTTTAAAATGGTTCAGAAAGAGCAATTAGGAATTCTAAAAAAAAAAGTAAATGATAAAACAGAACGTTGCTCAAGCATAGTTAGACTGAATAGAGCGGTCTATCAGGAGCTTTGTCACATATACATGATTTAGAATTGTATCAATATTCTGACTGATACAAATGATAATATCCACTTGGTGCATCTCTAGGATTTTCTTCCCTTTAAATCTCAAAAAATAAACAACCTTTTCTTCTACTGTTTTCTTAAAGACTCTGAAGCCAGTTTAACTCAGAGTGTTTGTGTTGTTTGGTCTTCAGCTCTGTTGGAGGCCGAGGCTCGATTTAAGGAGATCAAGATAAAACGGGAAGCCAAGGAAGCTCAGGAAAACAGCCGGAAGCCGCCTCCGTACAAATTCATCAAGGTGGGAACCGCTACAGACCCCTCTGTTTCTGAGCTCCGTTCTCGCCGTCCCCTCAGGGCGCGGCTTGCTTGCTGCATTCAGTTTGGACGTCTTCGTGCGTTTCTGCCTGCAGGTCAACAAACCTTTCGGCAAGGTCCAGGTCTACACCGCCGACATCTCCGAGATCCCCAAGTGCAACTGCAAGCCGGCCGACGAGCGCCCGTGCGGGTTCGAGTCGGAGTGCCTGAACCGCATGCTGCAGTACGAGTGTCACCCCCAGGTGTGTCCCAGCGGGGAGCGCTGCTGCAACCAGGACTTCACCAAGCGCCTTTACCCAGACACCAAGATCATCAAGACCCCAGGCAAGGGCTGGGGTCTGATTGCCCTGAGAGACATCAAGAAGGTGAGGAGATCATTCTGAGATCGTTCTGCCAGAACCTGAATGTGAAATTGATCTGAGCCTTCTTTCTTATCCACCTCTTTAAAAAATCATCTGACTGACTGACCCACCTGCTGGGCAGTTAGCAGTCGTTCTTCTGTTACCAACTTACAGTCTCTTCAGGATGTTGTCATGATTTTTTTATTTGTTTTTGTTGTTTGTTGTTTTTGGGGTTTTTTTGTAGTTGCTTCAGTCTAAAATTAAACATTTTTGTGACGTCTTTTTCAAACAGTAGCAAATTTTGTTTCAGCTTTATTTTTGCCATAACACGGTCTTTCAAAAAAATAGAAATTGCTGCACATAACCTTCCCCTCTGGTTTCTTTTTTCTTGTCTAATCCCTCCTTACCTGAAAAGACCCTGCATCAATTTTCCTCCTTTGCTTTTTTTTTTTTTTTTTTTTTTTTTTGCCAAAATAAGTTACCGTTTAGAGTCAAACATTTTTCGTCTCGCACGTTCCAGCTTTCAAGCCCAACATAAAACACTTTTTTTCTGTTTTTTTTTTTTTTTTTTTTAGCTCTTTCTTTCAACTTCACAATTTTGATTGCAATGAACTAAAAGAAAAAAACCAAAAAACAATCTGGTCTCTCCAAAATAAAAGCGTTGCTATGTTTCCCCAACAGGGTGAGTTTGTGAATGAGTACATCGGGGAGCTGATCGATGAGGAGGAGTGCAGGGCCAGGATCAAGTACGCCCACGAAAACAACATCACCGACTTCTACATGCTCACCATCGACAAGGTGATTAGTGGGAACCGCCTGGTTCTGGTTCTGGAGGCTCGGTGAGCCCAGCCCTGACGCGTTCTGCTCTGCAGTGAACCAAGGCGCTGTTCCTACTCGGCAGCGCCCCCCCTCTGCTGAGAGCTACAGAAACTGTATTGCATTGGGAGTGTTGCGTGGCAGACGACTGTAACATTACAGTAGTCGATACTACAAACTGTTGATGACTGAACCTGGTGGCTCGATCTGAGCTCATGACAATAGGAGTGTAACTTGTGATTTTATTTCATTTTTTTCCCCTCGGTTTGGGCTTTTTAAAGGACCGAATCATTGACGCAGGTCCGAAAGGAAACTACTCCCGCTTCATGAACCACAGCTGCCAGCCTAACTGTGAGACTCAGAAGTGGACTGTGAACGGAGACACCCGCGTTGGCCTGTTCGCAGTCTGCGACATACCGGCAGGTAGGACGAGTTCTCAGTGAATGCAGAACGCACCTTTTTGTTTTCCTCCTCTCATTGCTCAGCTGAAACGTTTCCCTAACGCAGGAACCGAGCTAACCTTTAACTACAACCTGGACTGCCTCGGCAACGAGAAAACCATCTGCCGCTGCGGCGCTCCCAACTGCAGCGGCTTCCTCGGGGATCGGCCCAAGGTGAGCCTCAGAGTTTACGGCGTGTAGAGGAAAAGCCTGTCCATGAGGTGAAACAACCTCAATTCCTCTGTTTCCCCCCCCCCACTGCACCCCCAGAACTCAAACGGCCACACGGAGCCAAAGGGAAAGCGCTTTAAGAGGAAGTACAGGAGGAGGAAAAGCGAGGGAAAGAAGAAGTCCGAAGACGAGTGTTTTCGCTGTGGAGACGGAGGGCAGCTGGTGCTCTGTGACAAGAAGAACTGCACCAAAGCTTACCACCTGTCCTGCCTGAACCTCACCAAACGACCATTTGGTGAGCAGAGCCCCCCACCATCCCACGATTGCAGCTTCTGCTGTTAATAATGTAACCATGGTGACGCAGACGTCATCCAAAGAGCTGTAAAGATGGAAAACGATTGAAAACACACATAGTTTTGCTTTTATTAATTTTTTTTAAGTGGGGGGAAGCATGTATAAAATAGGGACACGCCGATTCAATGTTCTGAGGTTTAGTATCGGCTGATACAGAAACACGTTGATTTGACTTGAAATATTCCTTGTAAACAGGCATACGTTTATTAAATTACAAATTTATTTGACAACCAGCAGAGTAAACCTGAATACAAGCTTCAGTAGTTTGGTC
The DNA here is from genome assembly GCA_010277075.1 of Poeciliopsis retropinna. Classification (NCBI taxonomy): domain Eukaryota; kingdom Metazoa; phylum Chordata; class Actinopteri; order Cyprinodontiformes; family Poeciliidae; genus Poeciliopsis; species Poeciliopsis retropinna. The sequence goes on from VMRM01000028.1 coordinate 6,852,450, forward strand.
AAAATTTAAAAACATATTTGATTTGTTCAGCCAGAGCAATTAGGAGTAAAACAGTCAATGGAAAATAAATAACCTGACAAAAAGAATATAGGCTGACAATTTTGGTCAAACATGAAAATATAAACTATAACAAACTCTTCTTTCAAACGGTTCAGAACGTGGAATTAGGAATTCTAAATATAATGTAAAATTATTATTTTACAAGCACAAAACATTATTATACTGAATATGGATGGATTGGGTACGTTGCCACTGAAAACAGATGTAGAATATTGTTTTCCAACATCGGGCCGATAATGAGATTGGTGGATATTAGATTGGTATTTATATACTTATGACATTTTACACATAAAGGCAAAATAAGTGGGCATGAGAGAAACTATGAACTATTAATAATCAACAGGATTAAAAACTAAAACAGAATGTCTCCCATTTTCATGGCTCAGTCTGTGGGTGTTTTGGGAACATTACTGCCACCTAGTGGCATGTTTGCTGTGCTCAGTTGGCTTTAGTTGGACTGATTTAGTTTCAGATAAGTGTCATCTCAAGTGTCTCAGTCAGGGAAACAACAATGTGTTATTGTGAACAGAGTCCTTTTAAAGGTGCAGTGTTGTGTAAAATTGACTTTTTTCATCTTTCCATCGTGTTCTGATTTTATTCCCTCATGAAAAACAAACCTGGAGTGTTGAGGCTCTGAGTCTTTAAAGGGACAGAGGCCCAATTTCAAGGTGTTAAATTACAAAGTAAAGTTTCTTTTAAGTTGTATTTTATAACAACTGAAGTAACATAGTTACTTGATTGTGCTATAAAAGGCAAAAACATAGTACTGTCCCTTTAAGAGAGACCCGGTTCAACTCTACTTTATGTTGGTTTATTACATCAAATCCCCCTAAAATGCATTAAAGTTTTCATCTGTAACATGACAGAATATGAAGAAATTTATGACGCGTTAATATGAACATGTGGAATATTGAAGCTCTGTCTCTCCCTCTCCTGCGCCCCCTGCAGGCCGTTGGGACTGCCCCTGGCATCACTGTGACGTCTGCGGGAAAAACTCAGAGGCCTTCTGCCAGCTCTGCCCCAACTCCTTCTGCAGGGCCCACCAGGAGGGGGCGCTGCGCCCCAGGGCCGCGGCGGGAGAGCTCTGCTGCGGCGAGCACGACGACACGGAGGGAGGAGCCGGCCAGGCCCGGACTGCCGGCTCAGAGTCCAGCAGCAGCGCCGCCGCCGCCGGCCGCCCCAAAGGCTGCAGGAAGGCGGACGGAGCGGAGAGCAGAACCAAAGGCTCTAAGAGGAAAACACCGGAAGCCTGACCCGACCAGACCCGAAGAGGGGCCCTCCTCCACAGCAACAGTACGCCGCCACACAAACAGAGGCACCGTACGTATTCATCATCAGGGAACGGCGCTGACCTCTCACACACTCGGCATTGACCTTTAGCCTCCTCCCTTTTTTTTTTTTTTTTTTTTTTTTTTAACTTTTGAACATTTTCAGGTTTTCTTGTACTAGTCTGCACTGAGGTGACCGTCTGTGGTAAAGCACAAATCAGCTCTGGAAACGACTGGACTTTCCACCAACCGAGATCCAGAACCACAAACTCTCACTTCTGATTAGTGTGGCCACAACTAGAATCTCAGTACATTCATTACTGCCAACAGCAGAGCTCTGTTCGTTATACATCTATGTTTGTTTATATGAGAATAAAAAATAAAATAAAAAAAAAACCAAAACGATGAATGCTGTAATAGCGTAAGACGTCAGACAGGATGCAGGTGGATAGTCTTTTTTTTTTTTTTTTTTGTAGATCTACAAATGTGCCAGATGGAAGATGGAGCAGCAGGACACTATGGATGGGCCTCTGGTCGTCTTCGTAGCCATAGATCATGTAACTGTAGACAGGTTTTAATTTTACCGCCTGTTGTTTTGTTTTAGCTCACTTATTTTATTTAGATTTTGTTTTTAATAACAGCACTGGAAATAATAAAAAAAGAGGAGGGAAAAAAATCGATCCTTTCCAGAATAGCGGAGATTATGGGACAAAATAAAGAAAAGAAGAAGAAAACCTGTTGAACTGGTGTGAGAGGGAAACACTACAGGGAGCTCAATGAAGGAACGAGAGCAGAACCAGAACCACAGCGTCACGGCGACGACCCACGGTGCTTTAACTCCTCCTGCTTCAATGTTTACAGACAATACTCCCTTTGACCATCATCATCATCATTATTATTATTTCACATCCTGAAACTGAGGGCGTTGTTGCCATCATCTGCTGAGATTTCTGCTGATGTAAAGATTTGGGTCGGACCTCTTTTTATCTTTTTTTTATTTTTATTTTTTATTATACCTCAGGAGGTTTTTAAGTCTGACGTTCTCTCTGATTACTGTTAAACAAACTCGGCGCCTCAGGCTGATGTGGTTTATTTAGCCGTTAACTGTTCTGTGGCGTCTCGTCCCGACTTTGCTTTGAGAGTTCCTGTTTCCGTGCGCAGTCCTTCAGCACGACTTCCTGCGTTTTTCACATTTTTCATCCAGATCCTGCAGACAGTTTTTCAAACCTAAAGATGAATTAAATGTCGACGTTTTCAGAGGTTGAAGCAAAACTCTTCAGGTTTGGACCGTAAGATTAGATCTGCTGGGATATTTTTCTGTATTAAATCGAAGGTATTTCCCAGTTTTGTTTTGGGAAGGTTCCGGTAACGGATTGAGTCTCGGTTTTCTGGTGCTCTGAGCCTTTCTGTCTTACTCCTTGTTACCTTCTGTTGCTCGTCAATCTGAACCTGTGACCTCTGGCCGGGTCGGATCGTTGCGGACCATAAGTACGGCGGCGTATTTGGACCGTTGTTGATGGGCAGGGGAAAAAAGCCAGTACATTTCTGCCAAAACAAAATAAAAAATTAATCCCCTTTTGGCGGGGAAAAAGGAATTTCTGAGTTTGAAAAGTCAAATATTTAGTAGGGGGAAAAAAAATCTCAAATGTTCAAATTTATCTCAGACATTTTTGAGAAAAAACTTGGACATTTGAGTTTGAAAGTCAAATATTTTCATCTTCTGGAAACTTTGACTTTCTAAAGTTGAAAATCTTCCAACTTTTCTCTAGAAAGTTTGAGATTACTTTGAATCTTTTTTTTATTTTAACAAGGGTTTGACTTCAGATTCTAAAATATACACATCTTTTTTTTTAAATCCAACTCCTGAAATTAATGTAGAAATTTAAGTTTTCATCTGCCAAATTTTTGTCTCTTCAAACTAAGAAATTTCAAAAAGAATTTCAAAAATTTTGAGTTTTGGCAGAAATTGAACTCTTTTTCTTCTGTCTCCAATGGCGCCAACACGCCGTCGTTGGTCGGAGCGTCTGAAAGTTTCCTTTGTTCGTTTGGAGGAGAGGCACACTGGAGAGGATTCTGACATTGGAGCCTTCAGATCATTCAGTTCATCATTCTTTCATGTTTAATGTCTCTCCAATCTCGCCGAGGTTTCTCTTTTCTTTTCCACACAGTGCTTCCCAGATTTAAAAGGATGCCTTTTTTGAATTAGCTGTGCCTATTTTTGTCTTTTAATTTATTTTTCACCCAACGAGGCGAACAGGGATTCATCCACTGGGGCAGCGGTTCCACTGTTTCTTCTCGGTTCCATCATGCATCCTAACCTTGTGTTGACTGAATGTAGTCCAGCCAGTTGTTTTTCTATTATTTTTTTTTTTCTCTATTATTATTATTTTTTTATTTTTATTTTTTGTAAGCACTGTAATTCCCTGTAGAGCTGAAGTGTCATGTGTGTAGACGTTTCATACTATAACTACTGTCATAGCAAACCAGAGACTAATATGTACATAATGTATAAGTGGTAATAGTGATTCATCTATTGTAAATATCATGCAATTTCTTGACCCTTTTTTTATGCAGTGCTGAAAACACTTGTGCAGGATCTGTTAGTGAGTCATGCAATAAAGTGATGGAACCATTCATTTCATCGTCTGCCTGGATTATTTGATGCCTTTCATCCAGCAGTTTGGTTACAACTCCAGACTTTTGGTTTCAGTCAAACAGGTCAGATGTTCAAATTTAGACATAATTATATTATATGTACTTGAGCAGTTTGGGGAAAATTGAATAGTTATGGTAGCTTAAATAGCTGAACTTCACATGTGAAAATCCAACAGATTATTTGACAAAAATATTTTCATGCCTAAAAAATGCTAAATTATTCAATGGACATGAGCTCAACAACAGAGATGTTGCTTTTAATCTGTTGTTCAGGTTATTGATACTGATCCAACATGTTTAGCACTGAAATGCTATTTTACCCTTGAATAGTTTTGGCTATAGGCTAACTGCTTTTAGCACAACTGGGAAACAATCAGATCAGGTTTTTGGAGCTAAAATAAACACTGTTCAAAATGTTAATCCACATGAATATATTGACATATTACAATTAAACAAATACATATTAGTGTATGTCCCAGAGAGCCACCAGTAGCAGCTTTACGGTCCATTGCTGCTGTTTGCGGATGTTGCTTGTGCGTCAGATGTTCTGGCTACCAGAAACATAATACAAAGGTTCCGGCTTGTGACTTTTGTAACAACAAAAAATTGAATGGCGTTAAAATCTAAATCTAATTATTTAATCTTAACACACTGAAGTCCCAGCCCTAAGATAAATAGTTAGGGGTGCACCGATTGTACATTATTGATCTTTTAAAAAGCCTAACCTGCCAATTCCCATTTTGGCAGGTTAAATGCCAAAATGGGATTTTTTTTTTTGTTTTTTGTTTTTTTTTTGGTAGAGTAAGGTAATTTTAATTATATAGCACATTTTCAGCAACAAGGCATTTCAAAGGTCGTTACATGAATTAAAATAAAAGAATAACAAAAGTACTCCACAATTAACTAATAGGAGTTTCTCCAGATGTATAAAAACAAATGACCCGGTGGGCCGGTCTGTCAGTCAAACCTCTCACCAGAGAGCAAAAGAGGACAGTGGTTGATTTTTAGACCTTAGATAAGATCAGTTGATAAGCTCAACTTCACATGTAAAAACCGACTGATCACAGAACTCCCAGAATGAAGGAAACCTGCACCAAAAAGAATTAGTGCACCGCTACATGAAACGATCTCAAAGTTCTGATTACCATCTCAGTCATCACACGTAGGCCTGTCGCGATAAACAATAAATCAATTAATCGAACGATAAATTAAAACTATCGACTTCATTTCAATTATCGGCTTTATCGTTTCTTCCGGCCTTTTTCTCTTTCTGTTGATGACACTGAATTTAAAAAAGGCTCAACTCCGGTGCTTCCGCTGACCCTCCCTTCCTCATTTCCTTACTGTGAGTCTCAGCTCACACTACACGATCTTAGAGCTGTCTGCCCATTTTCAAAACCTGAGAGACACATTAGCCCACAGAAATCCTAGGTATAACGGTTCGATCGGGTTCTATTGTATTGTGTGTTTGTGACGGTGCGGTGAGAGGCTGGAGAAGGAGTTAGCAATGGCGGTTAGCCACTCTAACCCCAAACAGCAGGACGCGCTGTTGAAGTATTTCACACTTTCACTTAATTTCGCTTCGTCCATTTAAAGCCAGATCTCCACGGTACTAAGATTATAATCTCATACATGAGAAAAGTAACGATAGTTTACCGCTCCGCACCTCAACGTCACCGATGATCTCCTCTACAACAAGAGTTCTCACTCTGAACAATAATACACTAAGGAAAAAAGGGAATAGGCGCCCCCTTGTGGTGATACCTACTCATCTCTAGGAACCAAGCAGTATAATGACTGTTACATGCTGTCCAACAATGGGCACAAAATAATGGCTACAGGCCAGTTAACTAATTTTAAAAACAAGCATTAATCAATGCTTTCCTACAATCTACCTGCAATGCATGTGGCTAGTGTCAGTCCTGACTGAATGAAAATCATTATAACCTATTTATGTCACGTTAACGAAGAACAGCTGAAAAGTTACCGGGTTTACTGGGCGATATAGTGTACAGACTTCATAATCTGCACTCTTTTGGTTGAATGCAGTATTTATTTCCACTTTGGCTTTGTGTTGTTTAGTTTTTTTCCAAGTACATTTTTTGTTGATAGAGACTGAGAATCCATTTTATTTTTGTTTTTGGTTGTTTTGTTTATCAGTTCCAGTGTTTAGTGTTCTTTTGACAATAAAGTGTATCTATCTTTGGCATGCATTATGACATCATTTCCATTAAATCAGTGTAAAAAGGTCTTCAAACAATATTATCGTTTATCGCAAAAATTTTTGAGACAATTAATCGCTCAGGAAAATTTGGTATCGTGACAGGCCTAGTCAGACTACAATATAATGTCCAGTTCCAATGGTATCAATGACATCAGCAGTTATGACATCACTGTGATACCACAAAGGAATCTCTCTCTTGAATGTAGCACACAGCCAGCGTTTTCTCAGACCTGTTCCACAGTTCTATCGCGACAGATCACTCTTCAGAGCACGTTCGAAATTAATCGAAACTAGCGGGATATCGATTCCAGATATTACACGCCTTTCAGAGAAGCAAGAACTTACCAGAATACAGACATGAAGCAACAACAGATTACTCTTGAACATGAAGCTTTTCCAGCTGAGCTTTCATGGATCGAGATGATGGAGCAAAACATCCAAGTCGACTACGACGCTGTCCTTTCTTTTGAAGACGACAGTGACTACTCTGAAGATGAATCAACAGAGATCCAGGGGGAACCAAGTCCTTCCAGCCACTTGGAGAGTCCAAGATTATTGGAAGTGGAGCAGGAAGCAACACCCTCTGCTGGCTTCGAGGATACCCCTTTGGTGGAAGACGGAGAGACAAGCCAACATGTCATCGATCTCACAAAGCAGGTCGACGTTCTTAAAACAGAATTGCAGAATAAGATTTTTGAACTCCACGAGGAAAGAAACCAAAGAATTGCATGTCAGGCTGAAGTGAAATCACAGCAGGAGGAGATTCAAAAACTGCAAAAACTGTTGGATAAAGAACGTCACCTGCAAGTGAAATGTGAACATGGAAGAAACGGTCCAGAGATCACCGGTGGCTCAAAGTATTCTAGCTCTTCCAAAGTAACAGCCGACAAGATCATTCTTCAACAGCTGGATTACTTCAAGAGGGAGGCTGAAAAATATGCCTCCCGCAACAAAGGCCTCATAGAAGTAATGATGGAAGAATACAGAGTGAGACTGAAGTATGAGGAACAGCTCAAGAGTCACTCTGAGCAAGTTTCCAAATTCAGAGAGCAGGAGGAAACTCTGAAATCTCTGCAGGCTCTGGTTGCAGACCTGAAGTCACAGTTCAAACTTGCTCTGGAAAACAACTACCCTAGAGTCTCCACCCAACCAGAGGTCCCCCTGCAACCAGAAGGCTCCCTGCAAACAGAGGAATCCGAGGACAGACGGACCTCCAATCAACAACAGAGGTCCGAAGAAAGATGGGCCTCCAGTCAAGCAGGGAGGTCCGAGGACAGACGGACCTCCAATCAACAACAGAGGTCCGAGGAAAGACGTACCTACAATCAACCAGCGTGGTGCCATGAAAGATGGACCTCCAGTCAAACAAGGAGGTCCTAGGAAAGACAGACCTCAATGCAACCAACCTCCACCGGTTGCATGGAGGGCCTTCATGTTGGCGTTGGCATGAAGGCCAAATTATGCCCAGCTCAGCCTTTACACCGACCCACACCCAGGTGGCACTAACCTAGGTCACTATCTGAACCTAGGTTAGGTTTGCTAACACTGGAGATTATGGAAATTCGAGGCTTTACACAAATTTGGGCAATAAAAACAGACCCGGGTCTCAACGCAAATAGAATTCCTGACTACAAAATCAATGGAGAAACACAAGATCAGTTTCAGAGTTCAAAACATCAAAGATAACATTATTAAACTTTCCTATATGAAAGTTGCAGCAAGTAAATTTTCTCAAAAATTAATTGATGAATTGGTCTCTCTAAATTGCCCAAAGGTGTGAGTGTGTGAATGCAAGGGTAAGTGTGTTTGATGATGGATGGATTAATATTTGTTAAAAGTGTCTGACAGTAGAATGTGAAACAGAGAATCTGTGAAAAGTCCTCTGGCTCTGCTACTGTCCAGAAACAACCAATCAGAACCAAAAGACAAACGTTTGGTTCTGATTGGTTTCTAATGTTTATTGGTTTCTAATGATTATTAATGTACTGCAGCTATTCAATTGGCAGAAAAACAACCTAATATCGTATAATTGTTATTTAATGAATGATTTAGAAAACAAAATGCTATACAGGTTTGTCAAAACTATTTGGACCCATATTAGAACTTTGCATTGATTTCCCTTCATTTTAGTAGCTGTAATTTTGCCTAACCCAATCCAATACTAGTCTATTCCTAACCCTAACATGAACTAAAACTTAATTCACATCTTACCTCTAAACGTTACCCTTGACCCAAAGCAATAAGCCATCATATTAGGACCAGGCTTTGGTCCTAATATGATGGACATAATATGACGCTGGACATATAATGGTGCGTTCACACCAAACACATTTTGACCGTCAGGCGCATCTGGTGTACAGTCAAAGTCTATGTGGAGGCGCATCGAGGGCCGATGTGGCGCGTTTGGAGCGTCTAGCGAGTCCATGGCGTCTAACCCTAAACATAGACTTTGAATGTAAACCAGACTTTGAATGTAAACCAGACTTTGAATGTAAACCAGACTCGCCTGACGCTCAAAACGTATTTGGTGTGAATGCACCATTAGAATATTCAGTTCCTATGGTAACAATGACATCAGCAGTGATGACGTCACTTTGATGCATAAAAGCAATCTCTCTTGTGTTGCACACACAGTTTTTTTCAGACCTGTTCCTGTTTCAGACTTATAAGTTATAAGTCTGAAAAAAAATGATGAATCTTCTACAGGAACACAGAATCAACCCAGTACAGGTTCACATTCTCAGGTGAGAAACTAACCTGGTATAAAGTTAATTCTCAGGTAGTGGAATTACACCGAAGATAAATTAGTTTAATCAAAGCACATCATGGATATGTGTTTGTGTATTCCATATTAAGTACAGAGCATACTAGTTTGTTTTTTTTAAGTTTTTTTATTTTATTTTTACCACTAGATGATTTTATGTATATGTATGTTACCATGGCAGCGCCCTATATGGCTGTAGCTACTTCTGCTCCTGGTAATACAACCAATTTATTGCTTAATTAATTAAATATGCATATAAGATATGACAAAAACAACTTTATTCAGAGATGCAATGAGTTTATGGCAGTTGTGCAAATCATTTTGCTTAGTCCCCATGGCTTTATCGTTGCTTCTGGCCTTTTTCTCTTTCTGTTGATGACTCTGAATGGAAAAAGGCTCAACTCTGGTGCTCTCCACTGATCCTCCCTTCCTCATTTCCTTACTGTATTGCCCGGTGCACACTACACGATCTTAGAGCTGTTGGCCCATTTTCAAAACCTGAGACCACAGACTAGCCCACAGAAATCCTAGGTATAACGGTTTGATCGTGCCATGTCCAACAATGGGCACAAAATAATGGCTACCAGTCCAGTTAACTAATTGTAAAACCAGGCATTAATCAATGCTTTACTACAATCTAGCTGCAATGCATGTGGCTAGTGTCAATGTAAAGTCCTGACTGAATGAAAATCATTATAATCTATTTATGTCACGTTGAAGAACAGCTGAAAAGTTACCGGGTTTATCAACTGCGGTAGTGATTTCACTCCAACTCCTCTTGTTATTTCTATTTTCTTTGCACAAAATATTGAATAAACATTAATGTTGTTTCCACATATCTCCGTAGCGACGTGTCAGCTGTTTGGGATTCCCCTCTGTAATTTTCCCTCAGAAAGCACGGAGGGGAATCCGCGCTTTCCGATTGGCCACCGGTCACATTCAACAGGCTGCGTTAACGCTCCCAGTCGGGGAAAACCCCTGATTTAGATCGGAGCGGCAACGACGATCTACCATGATGATCGGTCCAACATGTAGAGTGAACTACTGCATCAGATAGTCGATGTGTCCAGCTTCTCAATTAAAATCTAATGATTACTGAACAGCAGACTTCATAATCTGCACTCTTTTGGTTGAATACAGCATTTATTTCTACTTTGGCTTCATGTTGTTTAGATTCTGTTCTAGTGCATTTTTTGTTAATGGAGACTGAGAATCCATTTTATTTTTGTTTTTGGATGTTTTGTTTATTTTGTTTATCAGTTCCAGCATTACGTGTTCTTTTGAAAATAAAGTGTTTCTATCTTTGGCAGGAAATCGCATGCATTATTACATATTTTCTATTAAATCAGTGTGAAATGGTCTTGAAACAATATTATCGTTTATCGCAATAATTTTTGAGACAATTAATCATTCAGCAAAATTTGTTACCGTGACAGGCCTAATCACACACATTTGTTTTTTAAGAGTAGTTTTTATTTCTCTTCCAAACAAGCCCCCCTCACAAGAACTCCTTTTGCATAACAGTAGTACAGCAGCGGCCGAGGGTACAAAATGCTTCTGTCATTTTTCAGTGTAAAAATATCTCTTCTCGTGCCCCTCCCCCCTCCCCCTGTGCCATCCTCTCGTAGTGCAAACGCTTCAAATAAAAGTTAGGCACATGATGGATACGATCGCAGTTCAATTACACTTAAGTGCTGATGACGTGTAAAACATCACTCTTTGATTTCCTCTGTAGGTTCCCAGTTCATGACGGCACGATGCCTACAGTCTGGTGAGACTAAATATTAAGAAAAGGGGCGACTGGACTTCCTGGTTTTGGCTGTGAAGATTTGATGATTCCTGGTTAAAAGAAGAAGAAAAAAACAGAAGACCTACAGAGTCCTACTGGCTGACAGGATCAGGATTATATGTTGGAGCCGGACCGACGAGCGACTCAGTCGACTTTAATAATACTATGTTAAACACAAATGACATTGCAAGCTTATGGTCCCAAGCAACAATCACAACATCTTCCTAGTTGATGCTTTTGCTTGTATATATCTGAGCAAGCGATTTAAGTGGCAACTTGACAAGTTTCTACCTAAACAAACAAAAAATAATAATAATAATCCAAAATAAACTAACTAGCTCAAAATAAAGTCAAATATTTCCCAGTTTTACATTATGGTACAAATAAAAAATAAATATCAGCTCTGTTTATTTTATTTTTTTTTCTTTTTCTTCCTCCATCTGGCCACTTTATGATTTCTAGACAAAATAAAGGTACAAAGAGTGACTGTCATTCATTTCTGATTAACGCCGTGTAGCTCATGCTCTCCATCAGGATGCTAGCACGCCGCGGCGGATAATGTCAGAGCCGTAGCGACGCCCCAGCGACGAGTCGCCCCTCAGCTCGTGGGAGTGGCAGCGCTTGAGGCAGGGCTCCAGCTCGCCGTCGGCCGCCTTGGAGTCGGAGCTGTAGCCGTCGGCCTCTGGACCCGACCGGAGCCGCGTTCTGGGGTACGCCGGCTCCGGCGCGTTGGTGAGCGGTCTGAGCAGCGGGTTGCTCGGCTCCAGCTCTTCCCGCTCTCTTGGCGTGGCGTTCGGAGGCTTGTCGGCCCGCTTCGGGATCCGGAATTTCCCCCAGCCTTTCAGGTGTCCCGACGCAGAGCCGTTGGGGGCGTGGGAGCTGCCGGTGGCGGCTTTTCTGAGCCAGCTGTTGGCTTTGGAGGCGTCTGAAACCGAGCTGGGTTTGAACTTAGTGTTAGGGGCCGCGTCCGGTGACGCACCGCTCCTTCTGGTCGTGGCGTCCTCAAATAAATACTCGTCGGAGTCAGAGTTTCTGATGTCGACCAGCCGGATGGAGACGGTTTTATCCAGATGCTTGGAACCAAACTTGTTCTTCAGCTGGCAGTTGAAGCTCTCGGAAACGTCGCTCCTCCTCTTCCTCCCTCGTTCCTCCGGCTCTGGATCTTGCTTGTGGCTCCCCGACACTTCATACTCTGGTCCCGGGGTTTCTCTCCTGGGGCCCTTCCTGCTCTCTGTCTTGTGCAACTTGACTGAGGCGTGTTCCTGAATGACCTTCTGGAGCTTCAGAAAAGGCTTCTCCCTGCTCACTTCAAGCTGGTGGACTTTGGCGTCGCCTTTGGACTCTGTGGCCGCAGCCTCTTGGATTTGGGAGCTTTTGCTGTCTTTAATGTCCAGCAGGCTGCACGCACTGTCCTTCCTGTGAACGCTTGGCGAGTCCGACAGGCTTTTCCTCCTTTCCTGCTTTAGCGAACTTCGTTTGCTCTTCAGACCAGAGTTGCTCCAGGAGGAGCCGGACTGGCTGCCGTCAGAGGAGAAGGAACCGAGAGAGAAGAGCCTCTCCAGGTCCTCAGCAGAGGGCTCACCTGGAACACAGAACCACGCACAGCTTCAGTGACTGCTGGCTTTTATTAGTTTTAGCTCAGTGGGAAGCACACACACACACTGAATTCCACACATGTCCAGCTGACCAGCAGTGCTCAGAGCGGACTCTTGTGGGCGTGTTTGGAGAGGACTCACCATTGAGCAGCTCGTGGTCCAGCAGGCGGACCTGGTGCTGGAATATCTGCTCCTGGACTTTCCACAGCGAGCGCTTCATCTTCTCCCTCCGGGTCACCATGTAGGTCAGGTTGCGCACCTGCAGGGGGAGCAGCAACAGTAGCAACAGTCAGCGTTCCCACAGCAACACACTGCCTCTTCTGAGCGGACAGTGCGGTCAGGCTAACAAACTGTTATAGCTGCAGGATGTAGCTTTTATAAAAATATATATATATATATTCTTTTTGTTTGTTTGTTTGTTTTTACACATTTGTTAAAATAAAAAAAAGTCTAGCCCGTCCCAGTGCTACTATTGCCATCTGTAAAAATGAAAGGCTCTGGACGAAAAAACAACCAATCAGAGCAAAGAGGAGGGTCTTAGCGCTGTCAATCAAGCTCGTATATAATCTTTTTACACAAAAATGCTAAGGTGAGTTAGCATGGCCACAGATGGTAGCAGATAAATGGTTGCTTGTTTTTCTGACACCACAACATTTAGCGACGCGTACACATGCCTGATTGACATTGTTAAGACCCGCCTTCAATCATCTTTGAGAGCCCTGATTCTTTTTCTTTCAGAAATTATATTCTTGGTTGAATCTAAATACTAAACCCAACATGAGCTTTTAGAGTTTATAGACGACGGTCCATGTGATCCATGGTGGATTTGGCAAATTTCCAAGTTAATAAGGATACTAATGCTAACCACACTTATGTAAGATGTTGGAGACTCCAACTCACACTGTGTAACGTCGCCCCTGATCCAACTATAAATAACTCTGATCAGCAGCCAAAACATTGTCTGGGGTTTTTCAACTGTTTCAGGGTCATGTTGATGAGCTGAATCCAAAACTCTCAGTGGTTTTGCTCAATCAGGTCGACTTTCTGAACTATGGAGCAACATGAGCATCAAAATGCAGGACTTGTTCTGACATCTGGATCAATGAGTGATGAGCAGGAGGACAGATTCCATCAGGACAGAAAAGAGACGGAGAATTTTACACAACAAAGACGTTATGTTCAATTTATATATACTTATTATTGTTATTATTAAATTTATAGAAATCCAAGTTTGTAGCATTTAATTAATTCACTCTGTCAGAAAAACCATTTCTTTTTGTCCTAAAACTGTTTTTGGATGAGAAATATTAATGGAAATGAACTGATGATGTCACAGAAATGTAATTTAGTCAGAAGATGATTTCTCTAAATGAATTTAAGAATAAAGATCTGATTGAGAAAAATGTTTGTCGTTTTTGGATCCTGCAGTGCAGAATAATCCTAATTCAGTTGAAAAAACACAGACAACTTCCACAAATATGTTTTTGTAACCCAGTGTTATGAATGGCAGCTGACTGCAGGAAGGTTGGGCAGAAACATTGTGAATACTGAAATCTGGCTGCTGTAAATATTCTGTCAAGCAGTTTGCTTCCTCTCTCCTCCTGCTCTGGTGCTGCTGTCCCTCTTCAGTCTGGTTTATAACTCACAAGGAACACGTTGTGCTGACAAACTTGATTTATTCCGATTTATTTGCAAATGTTTCTGTGATACTTCCTCCTGTTATTAACCCTGCCTCTGCTGCCGGCCGCCCTGTGAGTCTTCATCAGGAGCAAGTGGAGACCTACCCTCTCCAGGTCCTGCCTGAGGTGTGTGAAGAGCTGCAGGCGCCGCAGCAGCACCTCCTGCTCCCGCCGGGCCAGGCTCTCCTCCTCGTCCTTCTTGGGGGTGAGCAGCTGCTGGTTGAAGTTGGCTTTGCGTTTCAGCTTCCAGTACTGGTAGACAAAGTCCACCACCTCCGGCGCCAGCTTCAGGCTCTTGGCCACCTCCTCCACATCCACGAACTGGTAGAACTCCTCCTCCATCTCCTGCAGCTTCAGCTTGCGGAGGTTGACCCTCTTCTCCTGGTCGCTGTTCGCCCGGCCCTTGCGGTCCCGCGCCTCCTCCTTCCCCTCGTCCTCCGCTGGGTCGCCCTGGAAGCCGGAGTGCTTGGGGCAGTACGACTTGAACTTCACCTCGTCGTCCTCCGTGAGGATGGTGTTCATTTCCAGGTTGGCGTGGAGGCCGCAGGTCACGTGGAAGGCCGTCCTGCAGTTTTTGGCAGAGCACTGGAGAGCAAATCGCAACGAAACGGATTCAGACGGACTGATGCCGGAAACCGCATTCATTAATTCATTCTGCATTAAAACCATTTGCTCACTATATAGACTGAATATTAAACAGATTCAAAACATTTCAAGGTGGGGCTGAAACGATTAATCGGATGAATCACGATGAATTGTTATTGAAATAATCGTCAACTAATTTAGGAATCGATAGTTAAGCACACAGACTCAAACGAAAGGCTATTTGCTGAAAAAAATAAAATAACTTATCTAAAACTATACAATATATAAACATAAGCTTTGCACTTAAGATAAAATAAGAACATTTGTCTGGACTTATGTTCTACACAGAACTCCTCTTGAGGCAGTTTTAGCTTCACCTGGTTCAAATTCTGTAAAATACTAAATCTGGCACTAAGATTATTTTGCTTTTCAGTTATTAATCAGTTAATCCAGAAAATAATTATAGATCAGTTACACACTCTACTGATTTTATGCCGAGCAGAAAGGGCAGAGGTGGGTTTTTTTTAGCTGCAGATGATCAAGAGTTCGCTAAAGAAAAATATGCAATTTTAGACAAAATGTGTTTATTTTCTTATTTAAAAAGCTGATTTGTTTATTCAGATATGTAATGTATTTCTAATTAAAATACTTAAAATAAAAAGTGTTTCTAATTTATATATTTTTTTAAAAACCCTGTTTTTGTTCGATTAATCGTCAGAATAATCAATAAAATAATCGATTGCTAAAATAATCGTCCCTAATTGAAGGCTTTAGTTCTTGTCATTTTGATGATTATGGTTCACAGATAAATGAGTACGCAAAATTCAGCTTATGAGAAAATAAGAATATTACATGGTATGACTCAAAACTGCAGTCAGTCAGGCTGGTTTGGTGTGTGTTGGAGGGGAGGAGAGGAGAGGCCTACCTGGATGCAGGCTCCGGTCTTCTCCTTACACAGGCAGCAGATCAGAGCCCATCTGTTGCTGGGAATGTGGGACACATTGGTGATCGGCTCCATCTTCTCTGGATTCCCAATGCTCACCTGGAACACACAGATACACACAACCACACGCGAGCACATGTTTATATGAATAAAAAAAGTAATAATTGCAAAAAGATTTTTTTAAAAATTAAAAATTGCCCCAGAAGATGAACAGAATGAGTAGAATTGACAGAGCTTCACCTCTGGGATCCACAAGGCACAGCTGACATGGACCCACTTGGTTCCGCTGCGGGTCGGCTTCATGGCTCCGCCCTTTTTAGGACACACCTGGCACTTTGGGAGGATGCCGAGCGCACAGATCCGACACAGCCAGCTGCCTTTTGGCACTTTCTGGATGCCGTAACATGCCTGGTCAGAAAACAAGGAGAAATTCAAAACAAACACACACACACACACATATGATTAAATCAAAATAAAGAGAGTTTACTTTATTGTAACGTTCACCAAAACTCAAATAAAAGCTCCTCTGTGTGATTAAATAACTTCTCTAATGTTGATAAAAATGTGAAGTTTTGACCATGAATTCCTTCAGATTCTGCTTTCTTCGCAAAACATACCAAATACTGTATATCCAGAACATAAAAAGCCTGTTAACAAATAAATGTACCAAAATTGAAATACATCTTTCTGGATTTTTTATAGACCAACAGAGTCTATAACTTGAAGGTGAAAAATGAGGAATGGCCTCTGCAAACATTTTACAACCAAATCTGAAAATCAAGGCCAGCTTTCATAAAACTATGAGCTACACACCTTTAACATTTTAAATTTTTATTTGTAAATAAAAATGTAAGAACTATATGAACTGGGGCTGGACAATATGGCTCAGTCATGATATTAATGTTTCATATCAATCGATTTAGACAATTATTGGTACGTTTTTATTATTTTTTATTTAAATCTGTGACAGAAAGCCAAACAAGAGGCGTGACGTTTCCCGTTTCATCCACGCCGTTGTTTTTTTATTTTTAAGCAGTTGTGAGGAACGATGGTAGGTTGTTGCTAGGTAACCACAGAGTGAGGTAGCTCAACTTGCTTAGCTGGCCTAGATTGAGAGGCTAAAGCCTTTCCTCTGCCTACATCTCCCAGAATGCTGTGCGATTCTGGATCAGTTCAGTGACTATTCTATATATTGATTATTCTACCAGATGTATTATCTATTGATATTGATCATGTGTCTATTACAATATATATTAATAATTTATTGTCCAGCCCTAATATAAACCTTGAGGTTGGTTTGCTTTCAGTGGTTCCAGTGTTGACCTCTGACCTGGTGAACGCAGATGTTACACTTGTCGCAGAACACCATCTCGTTGTTGTCCTCTCCGTCCGGCGACTGACAAACGTCACACACCACGTCCTCGTCGTACTCGATGCCCAGCCCTTCCTCCGTCTCCATGGCGTGGGTCATGTTTTCGTGGCAGCAGTGCTCGAACTCCTCCATAACTCTCTCCATGGTGTTCTCGTCCAGCGGCGGCATCGCTGCAAACAGCGCCACACGCTGGTGACAATCAGCTTCTCCTCGTCAAGTGCGCGTCTCGGTTTTATTTGGATGTCGTGAAAGAGACGGACACCCGTCTAACAGACGGTGAGCTTCCAGCTGACGGATGGGAACGAGGTTCACCATCCATTAGTGTGAAGTCTGGACTATAAAGAAACCAGCATCACCTATTCTACGTTAACCTGGGACATGTCTATTCACAAATCCCCATAAAAGTGCTGCATGCGTTCATGTTTGTTCCTCGGTAATTTATCGACTTTGCCAAAATGTCTGTCGCCGAAGAAAACTATATTTAAATCACAGCATAAAATCGATCTTTTCTGTGGAAACATTCAGATGTTCTCACAGCAGAAAAACTAAAAGCAAATATATTAAATTATTTTAGAATGCAAAAAATAAAGGTGAGCGGCTACAGAGCAGGATTGACACGACGCTGAAATTCGCTACCAATACCGAAAATAATAACACCAATACCATTTTTGATGCGGTGGAAACATTTTGAAGGAACAGGGTTATTTACATTACGAGAAAAAATATGATTAATTATGTAATAAGACGTTTTCAGTTGGTTATTTAGAGCAAAACCAACAAGTAGGCAACAAGTCAACCCGTTTGGAAAAACATATTTGAAAACAGTCAACAAGATAACACTTAATAAAAACATTAATATCATTTATGGAAGCGTGTATTTTTGATCCATGCCTGCAGTAATTTTATTATAACCACTTATCTCCAGCATGTGTTTCCATTAGTTCATTTACTATTTTTCCTCTTAATTTTATTCATAAGGGACAAATAAAAACTCAATGCAGGCTAAAATTAATTGTTTTCAATCGGGTGTGGATGTGGCGCAGTGAAAACCAGGGCTATTTTTCAGCTCCTTCAGTATCTTTACAAACAGACGGAGATGTAATGGAGGTTTATTTTGCTGCTGACTGAGTCGTGGGCTGATTAACGTCTTCCTGTGATGATCGGAGCGGCAGTAAAGCGGAGCGGCAGCAGTAAAGCGGAGCGCTGTGTGGTTCAGGACTTCACTGAGGGGAAGCGCATCTCGACAGGGGAGCTCAGACTGTCTCTGAAGCTAAAGTTTAACTAGACAGCGATGGCTAACGTCCAGTGGGAGGTTTGCTCTGTTACAGATTCGTCAGCTTTGCCGTTTGCTCAAATGTGAATCGGTCAGTTGGATCGGTTTTGGGCGTCTTTGAGTGACTTTTTTGTTTTTCATATTATTGATCATACAGATTTCTGGACTGTTCTGTGGAGTCCGCAGCTCACCCATCTGTGCAAACTCCTCGTTGATGATTTGCAGCCAGGCCACGTCTTCTTCGTTCAGGTCGTAGCGGCACATCCCCTCCGCCAGCGTCCGGATGTCCACGTAGCCCAGAGCCTCTGTGCCCGACGTCCGGATCAGCTTCTTAGGCCTGATGAACATCACCTCCTTCCCCTTCTCCGCCAGAACTCTGAGCAACAAACAACAAGTTATCTATCAAAATGGAAAAGTGTGGAAAAACTACAAAATGTTAAAACAAAACAAAAAAAGAAAACAGTTGAACTAGTTTTCTAATTCAAATTTGCTCAAAACACCACGGGATGAAAGTAGCGAGCTTAAAAATAAAATCTACTATTTTTTATGTCAACTGATGTTTTTTTTCCCTAAAAAAAAAAGAAATAAGTGACAGAAAAGACGATCAAATAATTGCTTTCATTTCAGTTATTCCTCCTGTGTAAGTATTTTCGCCAAACTACAGAAAATTTTGCTCAATTTCAAGAATATAGTGATAAAAAAAAAAATCACTTTCCAAAATTAAAAAAAAAGAAAAAGTTAATTTTAATGAGAAGCGCTTGAATAGTTATCACGATCTGTTGTTACCAACTCAGCTTGAGGTTCTTTGAAATAGACTCAGTTGTTTACAAAATTGTTTTCAAGTTCTGCTAGTCATAATAATTTGATGCTGATGTGTTAAAAGGTGAAGTTTTTCTATTGATTATTATCTGTAAAACTTATAAGATGCTCAACATTCCTCATTTTAATTGTTACTTTTCTCATTGTAGTTCTCATAAAATCACTGCTCTGTTCTCCTAATATTATGACTTTATTCTCGTAATTAAAATAAATAAATAAAACTCTTAACCTGGCCCAACACTGCGTTAAAGAGCTGGCCTGAACTCAAAGTCCAAATAACCAGAAGCTGTAAAACCCGCTTGTCAAACAAGATGGCGGCCCTGGCTGTGCTGACATCACTTTTAAATATGAAAACCCAAGGAGAGCATAAGTGGAAAAAATAATAATAATAATAATAATTCAGATTTTCCTAAAATTAAATCTTCAAAAACCAAAACTTTGGTAAACTGCTAAAAGATGACAGATAAACAGAGACTCCCATCAGCAGTTTGCCTACCTGGTCACAGGTTGGGGGATGGACTGGGGGCTCACAGGGACCTGGACACCCTTCTCCCACTCCTGCCTCCACGGATCAGCCAAGACATAGTAATCCTCTGGATTCAGCTGGTACGAGTCGTGTAATTTCATGGCTGTGATGAAGTCTGTCCTAAAAACCTGCGCATGCATGACATTTCCAGATGTAAACAATAACATGCAACGTGTCTATAGTCCTCTGAGGTGTGAGTATGTGAGCTGATTATAGTATTTAAAACTTGTTTATGTCTCCCAGTACCACTCTGAGCAAACCTAGAGCCTCAAAACGGTTCAAAACTAAAGCCAAAGTGTTTGAATCCTGAGCTTTGTGGATTAACCAACCAGAACGCTGCAATGGGAGGAGCTATTGCTGTGCTTTAATCTAATTGGCTGTGGCTTGCAGGGAACCAACGCTGCAGACTGTAGAGCAGATAACAGGAGAAACGTTTCCATGAGTGGGACCCTTCATCCACTGTGGGTCTTAGATAGTGAGTCATGGCCAATAAAACCAGTGGAACACAACAGAGTCTCATTTTACTGATGTTTCAATAAATAAATGGCATTATCAAACTCTCCAAATTTGTCGAGTTACAACCACATATGTGTGGATTATTTTGGACCTTATGAGAGAATTACAGTAATAAGTTATTCAAGTGTTTGTTTGTTTTTTTACTAGTATAGGTCAGCAGATCAGCCAGGTTATAAAATGTATAGGTGTGCCTTTCATTGCACTGTGTCTGTCTACAGTAGCTGTCTGGTAGCTATTTGTTCATTCTGTTTGCTAAATACTTTGACGTTCAGTCACATCGGCTTTAGAGAATCTAGAGTGAATTTTAAACCACGCTCCAGATGCATCTTCTCATCGACTCCTCCCAGCGTCCTGTATATTATGATGCTGTCACTGCCATTTGTCTCTGTGTGGATGGTGCGTTCATGGGGGATAAGCAGTCCAAGTGTTTGTGCACTTAATTTCTATTTTGCTTTCGTCTGAGCAAAACAACGTCTTCCATGTTTATTGTGCAAACACGAGTTCAACAATGGTTTCTTTAGGAAGATTTTTCCACTTTTTCTCTAGATTTCAGGCACTTCTGCATTACTTTTCTTGGTTTGTTCCATATAATACAATGAAATGTGTGTATGTGAAAAGGCCCTGTTGGTTTGCTGTAATATGACCAAGCCGTCTTACCTCAGAGGGTTTCTGCCCGGTTCCCCTCCGGTGCTGCGATGAGTGCTGAGACCAGCAGGTAGAATTACCTGAAACATAACAAGGGTTTATGGGTTGGAGGTTTTTTTTCTGCTTGGAAAGCGTCTGGATTTCCTCCAGGACGGATCGAAGCCGAGCCTCAGCGTCTGTTTGAGCAGCCAAAACACTTCAAGTGATATCTCTGCCCTAACAACACCGGTCTCTAAGTCTGAACTTAAAAGACACGAGAGCGGAGAAAGCAGTCTGATCGGTGGCAAACTGTTTCAAATCATTCTGTATTCTCTGATAACAGAGGCAAATTGGATGCCCTAACACAGCTAACAGTAGAATAATAATAGAAAAAGAATAAATCACAAGGTGTTGTTGAACTGATTCACTGAGGTAATTACTGGAGCCTGCCTGCCTGCCTGCCTGACCTGCCAGGATGTCTTTAAAGGTCCAAACACGTGTCCTGTTCCTAGTCTGTCTCCTGCGTCTCACGCGGATGTTGTTCCTTCGCTTTGTTTTTACCCGTGTCCGTTTCTTGACCCTGTTTCTCTTTCTTTTCCTACATCCTGAATACGGAGTACAGACTTACTCTGACAGAAACATGCAAACCAGTAGAGTGGGTCCAAGATCAACAATGTAAAGGATACTTACGCCATTTCTGAAAGCCTAAGCAGAGGAAAACATGCACCAGCTGACAAATTGGGAATTACTGCAGCTCTTATGTGACTATGGGTTCAGTAGAAATGTGTGTCTTCATGTGATGAGGCATGAGAGAGTTACAGCATCATGGATTTTTTTTTGTGTGTGTGTGTGCGTAAAAACCAGTTTCACTTCGTTTACACAGAACACCCAGAGGTGCTAAAATTATATGATCTATTCTTTTATGGTTGTAACATTACATAGAAGATGAGAGAACATGCGTGAATGCATTAATCAGTTAATCGCATGATGAATTAAAATGAGCTGCATAATTTCCATTCTGATGATGCAATTATGTTTAATAGTCTATTTTATTTAAAGTTTCGGTTGTGTGTGGTGTTTAGTTCCTTTTTATTGTTGTGTTCTATTTTTGGATGTTTAAAATGTCTTCTAGTTCTTTACTAAATTAAAGTTTATCAATCTTTGAGAGAGCAAACTTGCATCATTATATCATTATGTTACTCAAAACGACAAGATTATTGCTTATCGCAATTATTTCTGGAACAATTTACTGCCCAGTTCGATTTGTTATTGTGACCGGCCTGGATAACAGTCACAGTTTCGTGTGCTAATATTTCAGCTAAAGCTAACTGACAACCACAGATTAAGCTGCACTTTAAATAGTGAGACACATTTAAACATCAGCATCAGCTAAAACATTAAGTACAGTTAGAATATTTATTTTTCTTTTACAGATTTACGCAATTGTGGAAGGATAAAAAAAACAAAAAAAAACATAGTAAGTTTTCTAACTATTTAAAGCTCTGTTTAAAAGCAAAACACTATAAAACATAGACTGCCTTACATGTTAGTCGTGGAGAACGTAACATTGTTTTCATTGTAATAGCAGAAATGTATTTAATGAAAAAGAAAAGCTAATTAAACCAGGAATAAATTAGCAAACATTCTGATTGAACACATAATTAAATGTAACGCAAAGCCCTCAGGTTGATAAGAAATAAAGTTTTAAAGATGTTTAAGTCTCCAATCCTTGCTATGTAAGTGCTTTACTGTTGTAAGCATGCTATTTTCACTGACGGAAGAAGGAATCACTGCAAATTTCTAAATAAAAAAACAAAAATATTTGCACAAATGTAGTTTTGAGTGAACAGCTGACACGGAGGTGCAAAAGACAGCAGAGCTCTGTTCAGGTGACTCAGAGGAGGCAGGTTTGCTTACTTCCATTATCCGAGTCATCGCTGCTGCTGGGGTGTCTACTTCTCTTCATGGTCTTCTGTCTGTGGAGCTCCGGCATCAGGACTCTGCACACAAAACCCACCACGTCAAGCTACAACAACGACACAGAGGACACTAAATAGCACTTTCAAAATCTGAAAAATAAAATATCTATAAAAGCAACAAATATTTATATTAAACACTTTAGGAACAAATAGTAGCGATGCAAAAGGGACCTGCAGACTGTTAGGACGCAATCGGTCAACTCGGCTCCACGTCCACGTTAGTTTTCAATGGATAGTAAGTGAGATTACGTAACATTGCAAGGCATCAAAATATCAACAACAGGATGCTTCCAGAAGCCTCGCAGAGGAGTCCAGCAGCGCCACTGCCACCCCTCGGTGAATGATCACACCTCCACTGACTGGAGGTGGACATTTTAACATATGAACGTAAAGAGGTGCGACACTAAAAACAAGCATCACATGTTTCCTTGGAGATTACGCGGCGTCACGAATGTTTACACACCAAGGTAACTTTCCACACGTTTGATCGACGTAAACAGCGCAGCGCCGCACTGACTTCTGGACCCAACGTAACGTCACATAGTCAGTAAAAAAAAAAAAAAAAATCAGCATTGACTCATATACCCCGAAAGGTGGAAAAATACCAGGGAGGGGGTTGCCCAGCGAGGAAAGGTGCTAAACCTAAATTAGCATGCTAGGCTAGGACACCGAAGCTAGCTCCGGTTTGTGTGACGCCCCTTCGTCCTGCACGCGCAGGCAGCGCAACCTGCGCTGAAGTTGGCCTCCGATTCGGAGACTCTGGTCTTGACTGACGGGTCCAAACCTGCTTCATTTAAAACCTCGAGATTAAAATCTGATTTGATTACAGGTCGGAATCTGAAACACCCGGGATGATCAGACGTGGACTGCGTGATCTAAAAATACAATTTGTGAAATCTGAAAACAGAGATATCATCTCAGATACAAACCGCCTCAGGAGATTGTCCCTGCCCACAGCCATCACCATCTGTATTTCTCTGAAGGATCTTGAATTAATTTGAGTTACAACAACAATTAGTTTCCCTTTGGGATCAATAAAATATTTCTGAATTGGCAGTGAAAAATTACACGACTTACAAACACCAAACCGGAGCAGAATTATTCTAAATTCTGCCACACTCCATCAAATAGAGCTTGTGATCTTTCAAACCTTCATTTAATGTGCAACATTTAAAAAAGGCTCTTGTCATTTTGTTTGTTTGTTTGCTTGAGAAAACATCGGAACGGCTTCATCTGAATTACACTGTAAACATTTAACCAGGACAGAGAAATAATCCACACAATTTAAAGTTTCAATAGAATATTTTTGGGGGAATTTATGAAGCCACATTTTAATTTGTCAAAATTTAAAAAAACAAATTAATAGGCATTTTTCTGTGGCTTCACAGGCTCATCAGTAACAGAAAATGGAAACAAAAATCACTCCAAAATGACTAATTCCCTGTTTTCACAAACTGAATAAAGGTTATGCGAGTTTGAACATGAACTATTGAGTATTTCAGGACTCCAGTGTGTCCTGGGATGATAAACCCATCACAATAATCCTTTAGTAAAGCGCAGAATATGAAGATACGAATCGGATGCCAACTTCAGGACTGTGACGGTGCCAACGTAACTGGCAGCTACATGTAGTAAACATCTGCTTTCTACTTGGTCTAACTTCATCTTGCATGCGAAGAGAACATTTGTGAACATTAATACTGCTATTGGGGTTACTTTTACGCCATCCACATTTGTTAGTTTTAAACGGAAAATAAATACTGTCGAATACCAGCTTGGTTGCTTTCTCCCCATACCGTTATGCAACCTAAGGGCCCACCCACACCCGGTGCATCAAGTGGAAATATCTTCGGGCTTTCTGTGTTTTTCTAACTAAGTGCATACACAGTGAATTAAACTGCATCATAATCTACACGTGACATACAACAAGCCCCTTCTAAGTACGAACGTTTTCAAGAGTGAGAACAAAATTCAGCTGGTGCTGCGTGTTAGCCACCGAAGCTAGCTCGTTAGCAGGAGGCTAACAAACGTCAGTTGCAACGCTGTTAGCAGCCAGCCACAGCCACTAGCATAGCTTCCACGGTGCCCCTCACTTCAAAAACAGAAACAGCCTCCTATCCGTCAAAGGTTAGGGGTCAAACTTGCACTCAAATAATGTTTCTCTAAAGTTAAAATGTGCGCGTGAATTATGGGTATTCGTTAAAGTAAAGCCAGGGTTTCGTTGTTTGTGTGGATATGAAAGCGGGTTACAGTAAGGTGTGTTTATCGAAGATGAACTGGCTGAGGTTAATCTTTGGCGCCATTTTAAATGACGACGTCGCGTTTTCCTAGCGGACTGCTCGTGCGACCATAACAGAAATATAAACTCAGTGAAATGCCCCGATACAAACATGTTTAACAAATGCACGCAGGTTGATACGGTTTACAAAAACAGCACGGTACGTACAGAACACGTCCGAGGGATGCAAGCCGGTGTTTGAGTTTGATGTGAAGCGCAGTTTTTGCCTTGAGTTCCGCTTGACCCGCATTCCACATACACAAACACAGAGCAGCGGCGCCCGGGGAGGAGGTTACCCAGCACGGGCTGCAGGAGCGCATGTTCACCGCAGGATGGCAGCAGAATCCCTTGAACCACTCTCTATAGTTATCCATCAAATTTGAGGATTAGCTCAGGTACTCAACTCCTTCAGTTTTAACCCCTTTATTCACAACCTGTGGATACACTAAATTTGAGCATTATTCTTTTATATGTGTGTATGACAC
This sequence comes from Poeciliopsis retropinna, assembly GCA_010277075.1. Lineage (NCBI taxonomy): Eukaryota > Metazoa > Chordata > Actinopteri > Cyprinodontiformes > Poeciliidae > Poeciliopsis > Poeciliopsis retropinna. The sequence continues at coordinate 6,877,884 of VMRM01000028.1, forward strand.
TTATTTTTTGCGGAACGCAGTTCTATCCCTTTAATATCGTCTCAATTAAAGGGAGAGACCACAAATCAAAAACCTCTCACACCTCCATATGTACATCCAGAATAACAGATGTTATCTTTAGTTAACATGATTGAAGATTTTCAGCTCATTTCCAGAACTAGAAATAATTCATTTTAACTCCAAATGTTGCCACGGTGAACTATGAACATGGACTGGTTCATTTCAAGCTGGCTGAACTGAACTAATAAGTTATTGTTAAAGATGAACTGGCAAAACAGGGAAAAATTTACTAAAGTCAATACAGGAACTTCATACGACAGCTGTAAGCTGTGAAATGAGATCCGTTACCGATTCAAATAATTAGATGATATTATAAGCACATCAATTACTAGACTAAAAAAAAAATGAAAATAAGGCAATGTTTTTGAGTATCATAATCTAGAAAACTAAGGCAGAATACATGGTCAGTCACCACAAAAAAAGTTTTGTACATTTTATAAAGGGAAACTTACAATGCATTTCACAGCTTTCTTTCATTTCTAGAGGACACAGAAACAGTCTTGGAGTACAATATGCTGATGTAGAAAGGACGATATTTGTGACCCATCTGTTGATTTTTCGAATACAGACTCGAACCTTTGATACACAAACAGAATTCACCTCCACTCCTGAAATGTTTTATAACCTTCTATTCAACACGAACACCCATCTGCAGCTATTTTGAAGCCGAGAACTGTAAACAGTCTTTAAATGTAGGTAAGTGTGTTCAGTTATATAAGGATTTACTTACAAAGTAGCACCAGGATAAAGGGACCAAACAGCAAAGTAGAACCATAAAAGCACCTCCAAGAGGCTGGTAAACAGTGTCACAGTGATGAATAATCAGAAATTATTTTCTGAACAAACAATGAGGAACTTGATTAATATGCAGATTAAGAAGGAGCCAGGCAGCGTCACAGTGAATAGGAAGTGGATCACAGAATGTGAGAAGGTTGAACTACGACCCAAATCCAAGAGCTGAGTGAACAAGATTTCTTTTGACAAAGGTTCAAGTTTTACGTTTACGTCTCCTAACCCTCCAACACAACATCTCATAATTTCAAAATCAAGATTTTAAATCAGTGCTCTCATCGTTTCCCTGTCGGGACACGCAGAGTGTTTCCGTGCTCATCTGACGGCCAAGATGGCATCGTAGGTCTTCCCGGTCCGGCAGACCTGGACGTTGTGGAAGCCCGACTTGTTGAGCATGTGAGTGTATTCGGACGGGGTGCGCTCCCTGCCCTGCGTCTGCACCAGCATGTTGAGGGAGAAGATCTGCGCCATGATGGGCCCTCGCCTGTTTTCAAACAGCAACGCCTCCACCAGCAGGACGCCTCCACCTGGCGGGAGGACGACAAAACGCACGGAGCTGACCACACCTGTTCCGTTTAAATGACACCAGATTTGTATAACTCATGTTACCGGGATGGTAAACCGATTGCACTTTTCTGGCCGATCATCGATCTTTAAAAGCCCTGATCTGCTGACTCCGATTCAAGCAGATATCAATCTTTTTTTTATCAGAAAAGCCGCTAAATATAGCACTGAAGTCTCTAAATTGGCAACATTGTTACCCACACATGTGCAACAGTGCCAAATATCGACCGATCTCCTAAAATTAAAAAAATCAGAGACGACTCATCGGCCAGCCAATGTATCGGGATGCCCTGGGTTACGGGGGAACTCACCCGGCTTGCAAGTCTCATAGATCTTCTTCAGCAGCGCCAGGCACTTCTCTTCAGGCCAGTCATGAATGACTCTGGCCAACACATACAAGTCTGCACCAGGAATTTCACCGCTGAAGAAATCTCCTGCATGCAGAGGAGGGAACAGATCAAAGCAGAAGGAATTTATTAGTTCTTTTCTTCTCTCTTCTCTTATTTCTTTACTTTAGTATTTCTTGTATATTTCCACAAAAATGTATTCCGTCACCAAATTACTTCATATTTCTGACTGGACATGCTATAGAAAACCATCCAGAACATGTGAACATTGTAACACATTGAATGTGTTGCATATTTTTACACATATTTCCTGCTAGTTTGTGTTGCTCAGGTGTTTTTCCAGCCTTGAGAATAAAAGAGAAAAAGACGACAAAGATGGAGGCCGCATCTTCTAGAATATTCTCAGCTTCACCAGGTAACAGTAATAAGTTCAGTTGCTGTAAAACAATTATTAAAGTTTATTTAGTCTTGAGTTAAAAACGGTGACTGTTTCCTTGTGCTGTGACAGAGCTGTACAGTAAAGCATATCTTTTTTTATTTAAATTTATTGCAAAAAGAAAAATAAAACAGAGCACTTCAAACCAGAGTGTTAAAGTAGGAGGAGTTCAGTAATGATCAATATTCTGGTTTACCTGCTTGAAATGTAACGCCGCTGTCCTCCTGTTTGAAATGTTTCTGAGTCGCTTCCACCACCTCCGGCAGGTCAAACACGGTGACGGACGAGGCGGGATACGCTCTCGCCAATTCATTGGCCAGAGCACCGGTGCAACCTGGGGGTTTTTTGAAGACACAGCACAGACTTTTACAGCCACCGACAACGCAGCAGGCGGTGAGAGCGGACGGGCGGCGGGTCCTCACCTCCCAGATCGACGACCTTCTGGAAGCGGGAGAGGTCAAACGCTGTCACGACGTCGTGTCCGTCCAGAACCCAGTGGCAGCTCATGATCCCCATGAACTTCAGCATCTCCTCCTCAGACCTGGGGAGGGGCTCATTCTACTGTCACCAACAAACTGAAGATGAACCAGTGAAGCATTTTAAGCAATCAGATGAGCACCAACCTGTAAATAGCTTGGAAAAAGTGGCCAGATGGAAGACCGAAGGTCTTTTCGTACTGGTTCCTCCCCTCCCTGCAGGACATGAAGCTTAAATGCGTTTCGTTCTCTCGGACTTGCAAAAGTATTTATACCCCATTAACTTTTTCACATTTTGTCACACCACAAGCACGTGCTTTAATTTAAACCCAATGCTTCCCAAAATAAAGGTTTGGAACCCAGTGGGTGTCAGGACTCAACAAGTGTGGGCTCTCCTTCGATTTGCTTTTTGCAACTAAATAAAATATATCATCAAGTAGATTTAGCATTACACGTTGGATACAAATATATAAAGTAATAGATCAGTTGTTAACGGGGTTATTGTACACATGAGTTGTTTTGGATTTTGATCCTGTTTTATCATCTATGAAATCAGTTGGCTTAGATTTTTGTTTTATAAAATAACCATGATAACAAATTTTACTGGACAATATATTTTCCTTTCAATTATTGCGATAAGCAATAATATTGTTATTTTGAGAGCACTTTCAAGTAATATTTCGATAATGCCATAGTACTGTGACATCATCCTTTCCAAGAGCAATACATTTAAGTTTTGTAATAATAATTAAATAAAAAAAGACACTTAGCACTATAGCTGGAAGATATTTTAAACATCCAAAATAACAAACAACAGCACAAAGAAAATCAATAAATAACATAGAAATATAAAACACACACAAACAAAACTATAATTACAATGGATTATGATGTCTCTGCAAAGAAAATTGCTCTTCTATCATCAGAATAGAAATGATCAAGCTCATTTTATGACAAAATGCATAAAACTGCATGTGATGGGAATGCTTTTGCAAGGACCTGCCTGGTTTTCCCTCCTCCTGCTCTCACAGATGTTTATGTGACGTCGCGGCGGCCCACTGACCTGATGGCGTCCACCAAGTTGTTCCACAGCGGGTAGACGGTTTGGGAGCGGTAGATGATCATGTCGTGGAGAGATTTGGCGCTGCCTTTGGCCAGGTAAAGGTTGGCGACGTCTGTGCTGCTGTACAGAGCTGGGTTGACACACAAAGGCACACGGAAAGTTCCAGACCTGCTGCTGAACAGAACCAAACTGAGACGGAGAGTCAAGCTAAAGCCCACCATGTTTACGTCAGGCTAAATTTTTGTTTTTCACTTTGAGGATGAAACCATAATATTAGGAGAAATAAGAAACATTATATAAACCAGAATAAAGTTATAATATTCCTTATTAGAAGCAGGAAGTAGTAATTTTATGATAATTTCTCCAGAAAAACAAATTAAATGAGGAACGTTGAGCATCTTGTGAAGTTTTACTTTGGTTTGGGTTTTACAAATAAGGGAATATGTCATCTTTTGACATGTCCGCATCAAATTATTATCAGCGGCAGGACTTTGAACAATTACGCAAATTACTTTGTCTATTTCAGAGAAAGAATTGTCGAAGCCTTCTTTCATTAAAGCAACTTTATTTTCTCATAATTATGCGACTTTCTTCCCATAATATTGCGTCTTTATTCTGCTAATGTTGTGAGTTATTGTCAGAATATTTTAAGTTTATTCTCATCATTTCAAAGAAAAAAAAACTCCCATCTCTTTGACTGAGCCTAATACTCTGACGTACATCAGGGATCCATTAGGATCTGATATTTGCGTTTTTTAAACTTTCATCTTATGCACTTTTCTTGACTAAGGCAACAGAGTTCTGATCATCTTCAAAACAGATGAAGAATCTGTCCAGTCAGAAGCAGCAAAGGCTCTAATAATAACAATAGTGACATTGAAATAAATTTATTGGTTAATGGAGGTCTTCCCGCTCCTCACCCGTCCCCTCGGCTCTCTCCACCTCCAGGATCTCGATGCCCACCAGGGCGTCCAGCAGCCGTTCCATCCCGTCCACGCTGGTGCCCAGTTCCTGCGCCACGTGTTGAGCACTCAGGGCGTCCTGGGACTTCAGCAGGAGGTCAAAGACGCCGAGCTCGCAGGCCGAGAATATCATCTGAGGGCACAGACGTAGAGTTCACATCACCTTTTGGTTTCTTCATTACACAGAGATGCTTTGTGTTCAGGAATAGAACCAGGTGTTTACCTTTCCTCTCTGTCAGTTTCGTTTATCGAAAACACTTGATACCGAAAAATCAATGAGGGATTTAATCTAAGATTTCTATTTATGGCATCCTTCAGATTCAGTCTTTGCTCGTTGATAGATGAAAGCTGAAGCAGTTTCGTTTGCTATGTGACTGAACCAAAGATTAAGAGAGAGAGAGAAGGTTTCCCTCCTCCACCCCGCCTCACACCACTGATTATGCACCGATTGCGCCGTTCTAGAGCCATGGGTTTCCGGCCCCCCAGTTAGGGTCATTGACCAGTCAGTAGACCCATTTGCGCACAAACTTTAACATCCTGGCCAGAGGAAGTTGAATCCCTCCAAACAGGATGCAGCCCCCCTCCACCAGATGCTGCCCTGGGCAGTTGCCCATGTCGCCCATATCAGAAACTGCCACTGATCCTGGCTAATGTTTCCCTATTTTTGTTCTCCAAATGTAGCAATGAGATCACCCCACAGCGCATGACTCCAAAATTAATATGTTTGTCCCTACAGGAGTTTTGGAAACGGCAATGTGACATTTTTTTAAATTTTAAAAAGTTTTTATGGTTTCTTCCTCACTGAATGTCTGTTTAGTCCAATCATACATAATGTTTCTCTGAAGACACTGGAACCTTTACCAGCGTCAGGTCCCATATGCATGGGCTTTTTTAAATTTAACTTTCCGCTTCTTTATGTTAATATTTGCCCAGTAAAATATCACGCACTGTAAATAAAGAGTCTGAAAATGTCTGAGTGCTCTGACTGCAGCACATATGTTTCCCCATCACGCCGTGATTTTACCTTTGACACTCTGAAGCCGTTGAAATACTCCAGAAGTTTAAACGGGTAGTCCAGTTCACTCTGAGAGAGATGTTCTGCCATTGCTGCCCTGATGGAGGAGAGACACACAAAGACTGTCTGTCAACCCTGAGGAAAGCAGGAGAAACAAAAACAAACACTCACACACACACACACACACACACACACACAGAGAGAGAGAGAGAGAGAGAGAGAGAGACACGAGCGCGCGCATTTATACACAAAACAAACCACACCAATCATTATTATTTAGAACTTACCAAGAAAATTTCCCAAGCTGTCCTTGCTTTGAGGGTGAAATTGTAGCCGCTGTTATCCTAGAATAATATCAAGATGTCGGAGCTGGCGCAGCAGCCGGGAGAAAACAGGTGGCGAGTAAATTATTAGAGATGGAGGAGAGTCACTCCTGCTCCGGAGCCGTCTGAAAGTTACCCAGAAAGCCCCGTTTGGCTTCACGTAGCGGTGATGGTCGACGTGCTTTTGGTCAGAGGTCGAACGCAGACTCCCATAGTCGGTGCAGTGCCGCGTTTAACCGGAGCAGAGGGGAGGGCGCTGTGGAGCTGTGGTTGGGGATGAAGCTCCGACCTCTCAGAACTACTTCTTTTTGTCAAGTACTGAGAAAGAACGAGTCAGTGTATGGAATCCCCAAAGAGCCAAATAAATAACTAAATTACTAATATTTACACACAAAATACTGTTCAATTTAAACTGCAAACAAAAAAAAAAAAAAGAATATTTACAATTTCTAGAATTGTATTATCTACCCTGACAAAAAAATTAAATGTTGCTGATGCTTTTAAAAAGCCAGAAACAATTTTTGGAAACACCTAGTAGTTTTCTCTTTTTTTCCCAGTATGATAATAAATACAGTCTTTTTCTACCTAGAATTAGAAAGAAAAAAAACATTAAAAATAGAAGCATGAATATTTAATATTTTCCTTAAACTGTTAGTATTCTACTAACACACATTATTTTCATTTCTTTAGCTATAAATTCAATCCTCGTGCCTGCAAAGAACAGGAGTAGAGCGAGCCAAACATCTCTGCATCTTTTATCTTTATCTCCTTTTGTTTTTGAGCAACGGTTTTACTATTAGGAACAAAATTGATAGAGTAGAAATACATATATAATCTGTATGGCATTGGCAAATATCGGTTATCTGTCCAAATTTTTATATCGGATCATTCCTGTCTAATAGGTTGTAAAACCGTTGTTGAGAAGCAGCCCAGTGCAACAGAGCAAATAGCTAACATAACTTTCCAACTAATATGAAGTGATTAATGACAGATAACAACTGAGACTAAAACAAATGGACCTGCATATATTCCAATTTTGTGAAACATTCAGATCATTGCTATCACGGTCCGGCTTTTCCATGGTGCAGTTTAGCTCTCGAAGAATTTAAATCCTTAAAAGTGTCATTTATTCCGCTGAAAACCAAATATGCCATCCCAAGCAGCTAAATGGAAACTGCAGTTAGCGTTTTATGCTACTAATTAATAGCAAGGCTATCTTGAAGGTGCTCAAGTGGAAAAAAAAGGGCACCTTAACTTGAAACGCTGGCTACCTTAAACATCATATAGCAACATTTACTAATGTTCAACAGTCTGCAGGTTAGTTTCTCTAACAATCTAATTGGCAACAATAGAACAGAGCATGGCCATAATAAGAATCGTCAATGTTTTTGCATGCAGCCTCTGTGATGTGACAGAAATGATTATTTCTGTCATTTTATTTACACATTAATATACTTTGATTATCACTTCATAGTTTCTACACACTCAAAAGTGGAGAATGCAACTTAATCTACATGCCCCACTTTTATCTGAATAGAACTTTATAAAAATTGTTTTTTTTCTTTGTAGCGTATGAATTGTTGCCCAGCTCATTTGGCTTTATTTGTGTGTTTAAATTAAATGTTTACTAGACAAATGAACTTGTCTCCTGTATTTCCAATAAAAAAAGACAAGTCAAATAGAAAATATCAGGCATCATTAACCCAAAGCCAGTACAACTCTCTTGATATACTACTATAGTTATTAGACACATATGAATTTAATTTGTTTCCTTATTTAGTCTAAGAGCTACATTTTAAGCATGTTGCTCTAGACAAGAAGCATTTACTAATGTTCTTAGTAAATGAACATTAGTTCATTTACTAAGAACTAATGTTTTTTGCAATTTTAACAATAATGGCTTGCGGGTACAAGAAAACCCAAAATTCTGTGTTACAGGGAACTAAAATATCACATTAGACTAGGTGCTGGTGCATCTTTTCCAATCACAAGTCTTCAATTTTATGTTAATTTACTTGGATGCAGAACTCTGTGAACAACCAGCTTCTTCAGCAATGACCTTTTGCAGCTCCCCCTTTTGAAGGGCGTTAATAAAATCCGTCACTCACGCTATGGGCAAGTCTTCCCGACTGACCCATAGCGAGAGACCGTCTAAAGGGTCAGGAAACCTTTGCAGGTGTTTTGAATCAATTTTCTAATTATGGTGTCACACTGTGACTTTCCATTGATAATTTCTGTTTTTTTTTTTAAATTTTCCGAGAGTCTGAATTTAGGGCTTTCATTATCTGTAAGCCAAAATCATCAAAATAACAAGGAACCAAACTCTGTGCTGATGCTAATACACACGTTTTGCGTTCTGAGATGACTGGCCAGAAATATCACTTTTACAAATTTTCTATTTTTTCAGGTATATTAATACATACTGATGCGACTAAAGCAGCGTGCATTCTTCTGGAACCTCTCTGTTAAGCCTGAGACGTGATGAATATTTTTACATTATTAGTCTTTCTGCCTGAATAATCAGCAACCAGTCCAGCTCTACCACCCACTGGTTTACTGGAAATGAGGTCAAAGGTTCATCACCGCTTCCCATCATGAATAATAGATTGTTTAATCCGCTTTTTCTTTCTTCTTTTTTTTAAAATTAGGGTGAAAAAAAAAAATCACGTTTTATTAAATATTTTATCACATAAAGTAACTTTTTTTTCCTGGGGATACTTTGATCCAGCCCCACCAGTGACTCCCAACTCTTTAAAAAAATCATTTTTATAGCACTAGTAGCCTTCATTCAACAGTAGCTTGAGAGACAGATGGGTAGAGAGAGAAAAAGAGACATGCAGAATGTATTTATTTAATGTTTTTTCTCGTCATTCTATTGAAAACTAGATTTTTTTTCCCCCTTGGCCGTATTCTGTGCATGCGTCTTCAAACAAATGTCAACATCCCATAAAAGAAAAAATACTTCTGTCCTTTTTTCGCAAAGTTTTTTCATTTTTCTTTATTTTAAAACCTAAAAATAGAAATAAAACAGTGGGACTTTAAAGAAAACATTAACTGGAGCCCCACCCCTAATCATTCTTAAAAAAATTATTGAACAAGTAATTTAATATTGTCATTTTAACCAAGGCAATTTAAACCATCTCTAATTCCTTTTGCGTTTTTATTTCTTCTAAAACATAATTATATTGTCTACAAGGCTTAAAAAAGTTTATCAACCGAGTGTACACCCGATTGTGAGGCCGCTAAAATATTTTCAATCCTAAAAGGGTTTCTCTAGGTTTCACTAACTCAAGAAGGGTTTCAAGTTGATTTAAACCATTATAAATCATGATACAATTTCAGACTTGTATCATGACAGAAAAGTACAAAAGAAAATGCTGTATTTTATAGCATTTTATAATGCAATGCCAGTTTGAGGCTGTGATTAACGTATTTAAAGCTGACTTACTTTTTCCCCCCCCTAAGGACGCAGGGACATCCTCCCCAAGTAACCATCTTAAAAAGCAAATAAGAAGCAGAAATTTTCCATTATTAACCAAATTGATTTATTATGCATGAACAAATCGCTTCCTGCTCCTTTCACACGGACACAAACACACACACACACTCGCACGCGCGCCTGACATTTAAATACATGTGGTGAAACCTCGGCATAGCTGACTTTGATGTTGCACATGCTTTTAATAAACGATAGGATATATTTACAGGATAAGCAATGTCTACGAACAAAACTCGCAAGAACAGCTCCCGGTCCAATCCTGGAGCATTTTTGCAACACCTTTAGAATCACTTGATTTATTTTTGGAAAAAAAAAAAAAATTCACCCACATTCAAAATGAACTATAGAAAAAAAAAAAAAAAAAAAAAAAAAAAAGTAAATGGGGGGAGGGGGTTTGGCCAATACGACATAGCATTATATGTATATGGAGTTCATCCACTACATAAGTATGGCAGTAACACTGAGTAATTTATTGGGTCTATGTACAGTTTGTGAAGTGGGGAAATATTAGAGTCTCTGCAGATGACTGACGCAACAAATGCCTTTAATGTCTGAGGGGGGAGGGGGGTTGGACTGAGTCTAGGGGAAAAAAAAAAACAAAAAACGGACACCTCCATCCTTCCGCTTACCTTCTGTTAGACCCGTCTGCGCTGACGCAACAAACAAAATAAGGCACGATTAATACTTGGACCATTCAGGGGAAATCTACAGACTTGCAGCTGGCTTTTGAGGCATGTAAACAATTTGTCAATTGATTAGGACTGCCTTATCACCTTCCCTTTAGCGCCCCTCTCTCCCCCCCCCCACCCCACAAAATCAGTGATTTAGTCCATCTCGTGACATTTAAAACAAGCTTCGAGTAGCGAAGACCTTTGACCCCCGCCCCGGCAATGAAGTATGAAAAGAAAAACAAAACAATAATGCTGCTGGAACACTGTCCCCTCTATGCTACTTAACAAATACAATCACATGGTGACAAACGAAGAAAACTAGTAGTGCATACACTACAAACACAACAGATAAACGCAAAGCCTACCAGACTGCCCTCGGTTAGGCCACAGATCTGCCCTCTCATCCCGGCAGGAAGATGGTCTGAACAGAAGTTGAGTTGTATGATTGATTGATGAGCATCTCCCAAAGCTGAAGCGGTTTCGTTTGCTATGTGGCTGAACCAAAGATTAAAAGAGAGAGAGAGAAGTGTTTCCTCCCCCCGCCCCGCTCCGCTCCACTGATTATCCCAGACCAGACAATTCCCGACTAACCTCCAAAAGAGTCGGTTTCGGACTAACATCTAGCAGCCCCCCTGGAGACGTCTTAGCTGTCTAAATAAAATAATAATAATAATAAAAAAAAAAGAATAAAGCAAAAGCTCCTCAAAGGCTTTCTGTCGGCGCTCATCTTCATAGGATGACGCGGGTGAGAGAGAGAGTGAGGGAGAGAAAGAGAGAGAGGAGGTCTGGTTGTCGAGACTTTACTCCTTCCCCTTCCAAAACAGCTGCAGCACCAGACGGATTCAGAGTTTCGGTACACAGACAGGGACTAGAGAGAGGAGTGACCGGTGGATGGACGGGGGCCGGGACGACGCGTGGAGGGGGTCTGGTGGTCCGGGGCGGTCAGTTACAGCTGTTTGGGGGCTTCTGGCTTTGGTACGTGGGATGGGGACTGCTCAGTCGTGCTTCAGGTGGTCCTTGATGTCCTCCTCGTCCGTGTACTCTGACGGCTCCTCTCCGGGCTTCAGCAACCTCCCGACGTAGTCGTATTTTTCTGAAAGCACCCAGAGAGACGATTACCGACTGAACGCCACTGGAGCTTTTTCAAGGCAAATGTTTAGTGAGTCAAATGATTGGGTTGAATATTTTCAACCAAAGGAGCCTTTACAGTTTCCACTTCTTCTTAAAATAAATAAAAGCTCGCTTGACTCCCAACGGGACGTCGAAGCAGCTATTGTGGTTTCAAAAGTTCAAATGTCTCTCTGCTCAACATTTTTCTGTCTTCACCATCTCAAGTTTTCAAAAACAAAAAAATTGGAAATTTTCCAGAAAAACAATTTGAAAAGTCAAACAGTTTAGCATTGTGGAAATGTTCTGTGTTTCAAAGTTTTACATTTTCCACTTTTCAAACTGAACATTTCTGAGCTTTTTCAAGCAAATTTTGAACTTTTTCAAACTCAGAAATTTGCACGTCTTTACCTGCAGATTTCTGAGATTTTTTTTTTTTGGGCACAAATGTACTTTATTTATTTCTATCCACAACAGATAGAAAATGTATTATTTATCACAATAAATAAATGTCACAACACAGAAATAAAGGTTTCTGTTTCAAGCCCGTTCAGGCTTATGCAGCGGAAATCAGGAGACGTTTTGATATGGACGTTGTTGAGATCGAGATATTTCTACCCATTGCTTGTGTCACCAATCTTAATATTTCCACAGCGTCCTTGTGAACGTACCCCGGAATTGCATCTCCCACTCCCTCACGCTCTCCATCTGTACGGCGGTGAGGTCTGACAGGTCGTCGTACTCATCCCTCAGGGCCTCCTTCTCTGAGCAGAAGGTGGCCAGGCCCCTCGAAGCGTCTCGGCCGGCGAAGATACCGTAAGGGCCGTCTGCGGGAACCGAAACACAACGGCCACTGTGAAGAACGCTTCACGCCTACCATTTAGTAACCGTTAAAATCGACAATTTCAGGAAGGTTTTTGCCTCCAATACGCTAATAAAGATAACTGAGCTGTTAGAGCTAAAAAAGTATTAATATATTACTTGAAAATGGCCTCAAAACAACATTACCATTTATTACAATAATTACTGATTTATTATTAAATCAAATGTATTATTGTGACAGACCTAGTCACAGATTTTGCAAAAAAAAAAAAATAATAAATATATATATATATATATATATACACACACAATTTTTCACAATGCTCCCACAACAGACTTAATTTTATTATACCACTTGTAGTTTAATTTCTTATAAAATCACTGGTATATATTCTAACCTTTTTTGTAAATATGTTTTACCTAGAAATCCTCAAATGGCAGTTTTAGCTTCACCTGATTCAAATTCTGATTGAAACAAACACAAAAATAAATAAATAAAATTAAGCCCTTTTGCTATTATTTTGATATTCTTTAGTTGCAGCCCTACACAAATATTAACTTTATATCTGCTTCAGTAAAACTTGGGTCCAATCTGTGAGTTTTATAATAATGCAACTTTGCTGTTGCAGGGGCATTTCACTGCTCAGTAAAAATAAAAGGAAGTTAATATTGTACACCAAATAATAATAGTTTTTCAAAGCAGCGTTTGTGAGTTTTGCTATATTCATTTCATTTGTGAACATCCAGTGTTTTTAGTGATCACTTTGTCATTTTAGACCCAGTTAAACGTGAATAGATTCAATTAAAACCAAATTTAAAGCTGTCTATAGAAAACAAACACAGGAGGAAATACCCCTGGTGTGTTAAACATTCGTTCACTTCCCTCACCTGTGTGTGTGTGTGTGTGTGTGTGTGTGCTGCATCACCTGTCACTCATACACATGTTTCTTGCTTAAAGTTGTTTGGGACGTTGTGGTGTGGAAACTAAAGCAGTAAAAACCACAAAGTGACACTGACCAGCTTTCAGTGCTATTCAGTGTTGAATAGCACATAAACATACAGTATCTGCCCTGTGGTGTTTTAGCCCATGTTAGTTATTCGCAGATAACCAAGAAAACGCAAAAACATCACTTTAAAACAAAATCCGATGGACACCTTTAAGGGTTAATCCTGTAAGTGTGACGTGCGCTGCTGCAAGAGCTCTGTGAATATACATCATAGGTTTTTGCATTTTTTCTTTGCATACTGCAATGACTACCGAGAAGAATTTGAGGTCTACTTTAAATTCCTGATTGTTTCAAAGCTGTAGGGCAGGTCTCCAACCAGTCCTGCACCACAGCCAGATGGGTGGAGGTGGGAGTGGCTCACCACACCCCCCACAAAAAGCCCATCTGTAAACACAGCCCTGAAAGGAGAGCTGTGATAAACAGGCACAGGCTGCAACAACAAACACTCAAACCAGGACTTTTGTGTGCAAGTAAATATTGTCATTTGAAAAAAATAGCAAATACATATTGCTTGTGATTAGATGTTTTTTCTCACGAGTCACTGCTGAAACTTTTATCATCTTCCACAAGCAGCAGCAGACTGTCATGGGGAGACGCTCTGGCCCTTTAGGTTTTTCTGTGCTTTAGTGACTCAGGTCTGCTGGACTAACAAGCAAAACTGACATACCAAACTGCTGGAATCGTATCAGACCCGACAAGCTGACATTTTGCATTTTGCCACCTGCCTCAACGGTTCGCTGCTGAATTTGAATGGTTAAACTTGGACTGTGAGCTCATCAAGTTCAGCCCTGCTTCCAGGGCTGAAAGCGGAATAAAGCTCTCAGAAATTAAAAAGTTCATTTTACAGTGTAGAATAACTATGTCCAGCTTTGACTTGTGTTAGTTTTCAACCTAAGCTTCATTTAAGGTCATTTCAACCCTTTTCTTTCACTCTTTTTGAGTTTTCACAGCAGGAAAGAAAAAATAAAAACAAATCAAAAACTGGTTTTCTACACAGCCGATCATTCTAAGGAAGGTTGAGCACTTTTTGAAAAATCAAGACTTGTCTGTCGTTTCATATGGAATGAATATGAAGATTTGGGAGCAGCCTGCAGGAAAATTGAGATTCTAAACCTGCAGGTTTGGTGCTGACTGACTTCAGAGTCCCGATAAAGAAACCTTTTGACTGACTACCTGATGTGTAGCACAACAAACCGGCCCTTTTTAGCAGTAACAACCAACCAAATCACATTTTTACTTCACTTTGTACAGAGGAGCTAAATTCAACCTTTCCTACACAAATCTACCGGTCTGATGAAGAAACATTAACGTTCACTACGTGTAGTGTTAGTCATTATACCAAGCGGGGAGACTGACAACACAGCCTAGCTGCTCCGTATCTCCAAGCATGTCAACAGGCTAGCTGGCTAACATTAGCATAATAAATTATTACTACTGACATTCAGGTCCTAATAAATAACTGCCAATGTAAAATGTCACAGCTTAACTGACAGTACGTGCAAACTTGCGGGGAGTTGTCATTATTACAAGCCACGAACTCAAAAGCTCCGCTAACAAGCTAACGGCTGTGCCTCCCATTCAAAACACACAAAGCCACGGAGCTAAGCTAGAGCGGTTTGCGCCCAATTTTTTGGTCCAGAAAGCCTCGCTACAGGCGGCAACGTGTCAACCAACTCCGCTGTTTCAGAGCCAACGTCCGCAACCCCCTTCACCTTTTCCGTAAAACTTTCTGCCGCTGGTCACGTCAAAAACTTTCATGTTCACGGCCATGAGGATGCGGGGGTTCTGGACGCCGTCGTACTCCTGCAGCTGCTCCAAAGTGAAGTCCCGTCTCCTCATCTTGGTAAGCATCGGGGCCTCGCCGTCCTCGGCCCCGTCGGATACGAGCCGCCTGCCCCACCGCCGGTACACTACCACACAAAGCGCCACTACCAAAACCAAAATGCTGATATTCAACAACATTCCGCCCAAGCCGAGCGTGTCTAACCAGTCTGCCACCCTCTGCCCGCCGTTTGTGCCAACTACTCCGCTCCAATCGAGTCCATCGTCCGCCATGCTGCCCAGTTTGCGCCTACCCGCCCCTGGCAAGATGAGGCGTTCGGGTGCCGTCGGGAATTCTAGAACCACTAGTTGAGCAAGCGTTCAGTGTCGAAAATTGATGACCCGCGACGAGAGACCACCAGGGACAGTTAAGCGCGCGGCATTCTTCTAGACAGAAACGGCGGGAATCTTCTCCTAGAAACACGGCAACAGGAAACAAACGATGCGAATGGCGACACAAAACAAAAAGAACGAATAGACCTTGAAGGATACAGAGTGATAACAGAAATTCTAAAATTTAAAGCTCAAATTGGTACGAATTTGGAATAATGTAAGCAATAACAATCAAATGAAACAAAAACACAAAATGACACAGTCGGGAAAAAAACTCCCTACTAAAACATAAGATTTGAAAGTATACTTCGGACCATTCCATACAAGTGACCATAACAATGAAAACAGTGAATTAGTGACAGATTTGCCTTAGAAAGTAGTGACTTTTTTTTTTCCCTAATTGAACGTTCTTATTTAAATGTGGCCCAATTGTACAGTTAAATCAATTTTTACCTGCATGTTTTTTTTTCTGACTGAAAGCAACATTACTGTTTTGGAATGTCTCAGCTGGAGTCAAGGTTAGATTCTGATAGATGCTTTTCAATCTCAAAAGACTTGAAGGTCGTCAGAAACTATTCTGAAAAATACAAGCTTATAGCTTATGCCAGTGATGGCATAAACAAATCACCAAAAGCAGACCTTATATTTAGTGAAACATGTTATACTCACATGTAGTATCACCATGTGAGGATGTGTTTTTTGTGTGTGTTTTTTTCAGATAGAACTAGGGTTCTACATAAAATTTTGAACTGATCCACTTACCAGTGAGTTTTAAACCAATACCACGAGGTGTGAACCCTGAAAATGATTTTGGTCCCACTTTCAGCATTAAAGTGAGTCAGAGCTTTTATGCGAATTTTACATAAAAATCAAACGATCGAGGACTTTTACAGGGTAAAGTTAGTGAACATTGCCAAGTCAAAATGTGCTGCGTGGAGGGGTTTGTGAAATGCACAAAAAAACCCCGACCTTGAACATATTTATTCACCTGCAGATGTAAATACTATGTTATTCTGACCTCAGATGATATTTGATTGAACTAAATCCTCTTCCGCAGCCACCAAAAGTGTGTTTGATATTCTATAATCTCAAACGTACTTTTTTGATCGATTTTAAAAAAAAACATTTTGCCATATCTCTGTTACAAACACAACAATTTTCTGGCTTGGCCATATATATCTATGTAAGCATTTCAAATATCTTCTCTGACTTGTTTGTGTGGGTTGAGATCCCAAGTCAACAGGGGAAAAGTGATGAAGAGGAGATTAGAGGCAGACAGAGAAAAGACAGGAGATGGATCTACCTGATGACTATTGATCCGCTCTGGTTCTGCCCATGAATTTTGGATGAGAGTATGAAGACTTATCAGTGCAGTCTGTCCATCACACTGCCTGCTTGGTGACACCACAAATGTTGATATGGAGGTAAATAAATCCCACATGGCCTCTTGCAATTGTAAAAGAAGGTGCATAAACAGAGGGAGTACATTTCTGCCAAAAGTCTCTGAAATTTTCTGAATAAAGCAAGTACACTTCTGAACTCCAGAAGTCAAAAATTTGCTTGGAAGAGGGAAAAAACCCCAGAAACTTTTAAATTGATCTCAGAAATGTTCTACAAAACAATTGTTTAAGTTGTTGCATTTTACCACTGTTAGTTATATTGGCGTGATCACCAAAAGTTTGAGTCTTTTAGCAATGAGATAACTTCCATTTCTAACTGAATGGTTAATGGAAAACAATATGCAATTTAGGCTCCCTCAAGAGGATAAATCCCCCTTCAGAAAGATTTGAGTTGATAAAAACGTGTTTTAATGATTCCGCCATTTTGAGTACATGCTGTCTGCAAGCTGTCCGACCGTGACATCTGCCGCACACCATGTATCGCTTCCTATCTCGTGGGAGGGTTAAATTGTTACCGTCTCGCCATCTGATGCTCCCCACCAGATAGGAATACTGTCTACCAGTTAGCTTGTTAAAAATGAGCTGCTGCGTTTTATCCTCGTTTACAAAAACAAATACCTTACCTAAAGACAGCACAATCATGCTAAGTTAGCTTAATAGTATGGTTTTTAAAAAATATTAGCCCAAATACAATCATGTATTAACTGACGCATAGTAGACCGCTATCTGGAGATCACTTATTCACTGATGCAGTTAGATGTAACATCTCCTTTAGTCATTTTGTTTGTAATTATTTCTCCATTTAGTTATTTGGCACATGTTCACATGTAATAGTTTGAGTGACACGTAAAAGGGCAGTTTTATAAACCGAGAACCAGAAAACTAGAATTTTTTTTCCCCCCCAGTTTCTCTACAAAAAAAACCAACCAACTAATCCAAATGAATACATTTTGACTTTTTCATGTATGCATTGGAAGGAAATGTGAATTTCTATTTTATTCCAACATTGAGGTTTCTCTGTATATTTAAATGTCTGATAGTTTCATTAGTACTTTAAAAAAAAAGAAAATGGATGTCTATCATCCACTTACATGGTATAACATTACACCTTGTGTTAATTTAAAGAATAAACAGTAAGTCCAGAGAATCAGACTCAACCGACTTCACTGAGGCGTTGCTGGGAAGAAAAAGTTGCCGATCAGGCTCAACGACCTCGAAGAGAGCAACGCGGGACAGAGCACACAGAACAAGTTCGTACAATCACTTATTTTATATTTTTTTTGCATTTTACAAGTCAAGAACATGCAACACTTTATTCTGAAACACTCAAAACACACTACTGGTAACAAATCACTTCTTCGAATCAAATGAATAATGGAATAGTAAATCATTTTTTATAGTATTTACATTTTTTTTGTTTTGTTTAAATTCAACTCAAACCTTTTATGTCCAATGAAGTAAAGGAAAATTAACATTTAAAGTGCTCTACAGCACCAAGCCTCAAACATAATATGAAGTAAACTTTAAGCTAAAAATATATTGTAGTTTTATGACACTAGCTCACACCCATAATTCCAGCAGAAACATTTATTTTTATTTTTTGTATTATTTTCAATGCACAAGCAAGTAAAAACTGCAATGATTGCCTAAGACTATTAATTCAATCAAGTCAATGGGAAAAAAACAAAAATAAAACAATAAATTAAGCTACCTCTGGGTGTAAAATGGGACTTAAATGTTCCCAGAAAAATAATCGGATGATTTCTGCAGCTTTTCAATAAAAACAAAAACACAGTTTAGATTAGTTGTAATACGTAGCAGTCAGGCTGAGAAACATCTGTTAGCCTCAGGGTCAGTACTTCTCAAATTCATGACTGCACCTGTCAACCTGATTGTCACCATGGAAACTGTAGGCGTCGGAGCTGGTGAACTTGTAAAGTAGCTTTTAGAGTCCTTCCAACGCCGAACAATAAGGAAGACCTTTAAAAAAAAAAAAAAAATCTAATACACTCTTGACATCATGATGGATCAGATTTAAGGCACACAAGACTATCCGCGGTATCTCTTATCTTGGCAACCTACAATCACAGTTGAACAGCTCTTTAAAAGATCCGAGCAGTTTACAGCGATCAATGTACTCAAAGGGGTTTGGCATCTGAGAGAAAGAGAGAGAAAAGAAAGGCAAAATGCGGGGAATGCATTTTTTTTTTTGTTTGTTTTGTAAACGTTATGAGCTGTCGCCGGGCAAACAAATTCAAGCTTACTGCCTACATTTGCTTCCTTTTAAAACTGAAATGCGCCGATAAAAACAATCAAATTAAAATTGAGCTCGCTCGTTCGCTTCACGTCCATGCGGTTTGCTGTGACTTGAGAGCGGCTGCCTCTTCTCTCCGCTGGCCAGGAGCTTCATTTGTTGGGGGAAACTCCGTCTTTCTTCGCCGCTCTGCTGTCGGACTTTTTGCCGTGGTTGGACGGCGCCGTCGATTTCTGGGTGCTGTCTTTGGCTGAGCTCTGTGTGGAGGCGGAGGACAAGGTGGCGGTCGGCTGGGGGGGCACGGGGGAGGATTTGGAGGCTTGTGAGGGTTTTGAGGTAGAGTTGGAAGGGTGTCTTCGACGCCTTCCTTCATCCCCGGCCGAGGATGACGGATATCTCCTCCTGCCGACCTCTTCTCCCATGGGAGGCTGCGGGTGAGGATCACAGCTTAAGATCTGTGACGGCTGTCTATTGCTGACAGGAAATGAAACTCCAATCAGAAGGAAGAGGTCTCAAACACTCACCACCACCCTGAAGTCCTCCAGGTTCCGGAACTTTGAGAGGTGCTCCTGCAGCTTCGGGTCAATGGGCTGGTTCTTTATCCTGGAATACTTCAGGAAGGCCCAGAACTTCTCCAGTCCATACAGCTGACCTACAGGGAAAAGAACATGTAGCTGTAAAGGGCCAGTGTTATGTCTTTTTCAGGGACATGGTGCCATTTTAAAGCACAATCAAGCGACTATGTTAACCTGAGTTGTTGTAAAAATGCTAAAACTATGACTTAAGAGATTTGACTCCTTGATTTAATGCCTTGAAATTGGACCTCTGTCTCTTTAAGAAGCTCTTCCTCTTTCTGAAACTCTTTCTTCAGGAAGTTATCACAACATGGCTCCTCTATTAACCCTTTAAAAACGTTTTTACCAGTGTTGCATTGAGAAGAAGCTCCTATAATGAGCTGAGCAGACAGACAGGTCTTTGCTAATTGCTGCTGGCTAGTCTGAAGGACCTGAATGGGGGAAAGCTACTCTGTGAGGCGGGAGCTCGGAAGCTTTAAGGCGGGGCTAGGTCTAAGCAGGGGTTTTGCACAGCTGAATGGTTGCCATGGAGATTCAATGATTTCTCAAACATGCATGAAAGAATCAAAGCAACACTCCAGGCATGGTTTTGATGAGGGAATAACATTACAACATGATGTAAGGCCCAATAAAGCTGGTTTTACAGAACACCAACCTTTTAAAGATTTGGACATTTCTGATGCACAACCGCAGCAACAAGATGTAGTTTTTATCAGAGATGCATCAATCTCATATTAGTATATGTATCGGTCCTGATATTGAAAAAAAAAAAAAAAATCCATATCGGGTATCGGTGACAATGATCCCTGCCCAGAAGGGCAGATCTATTCAGTCTAACTCTATGCTTTGTGCTCTGAGTGACATCATCCTTTATTCATTTTACATTACATTTAGAATTCCTAATTGCACTGTAACAAACCATTTGAAAGAAGTTTTGTTAGTTTAGTTTTTACATATTTGATCAAACCAGTCAACCTATTGTTTTTATCAGTTTATCATTTATTTCCATTAGCTGTTCTACTCCCAATTACACTAACTGGAGAAATGAAAGTGGTTTATACATGTTTGACTGAGCTAGTGGAGCTGTTGGTGCATTTCAGTGAGCTGTTCTGGTGCAGAGTTAGCAGATACATTTGTAATTCAGTACATTTATGTTTAAAGAATGTTTTAAGTAAACTCAGCTGTTTCTCTGCATCACATTAAAGTCTTGGCTTGTAATGGAACAAACATGTGGGTAAGCTTTAGTAGAAGGAATATATTTGTAGTCAATGTATTGATGCTTTCCTTCACATGTGAAGGCGACACCTTGGAGAGGACAGCTGTCTGATGGAAGGACGACCCACAGGACTGGTAACAGATTAAATGTCAAATCAGCTAAATATCCACTATGAGAACGAGAAACAAAGCAGCAGATGAACTGGGATTAACATATTTCACCTCACTTAATCGAAAGTGACCTTAAAATATCAATTTCATTCAAACACATAAATTATTTGGTCAATATACTGCAACTTATTGTAACAGACTAGTGAAAAAAATAAAACTACTAGGATGATTTTTTTGGAGATCACTGATCTGACTACAAAAAGCCTTTATAATATGCAGCTACAAGTACTAACATGCAGAGGGAAGACTGTCAACAGCATGTTTATCAGCTTTGTCACACAGCACTGTTGGATATTTATTGGCAGCTGCCTGTACATTTTCAAGAAGCATCCGACTGATAAGATTTATTCACACCCCATGGAAAACATCCTCGTCTTCAGTAAGGAATTCAGTAGAATTCCTTTTCAAAATAATGGAAAAAAAACAAACAAAACTGAGGCAGAAACTCGAAAGGGAAACTTATAAAGAGAACAATAAGCCATCTCTAACAGGAAATAAGCAGTTAAAGCCTTTCCTGTTCGGTTTCACTCAGCTTAAACAGGTTCAGAGGGAACATCTAAAACCAGTTTTCACTTCTTTTAAACAACCACTACTTACACAGAGAGATGCTCTTTTCTAAACAGATTCCACATTAACTTCTCTACTGCTTCTGTGTCCCAAACCAGGCTGAATCCTCACCCCCTCTCTCTATCAGCCCCCCTTAGGGCACAGACAACATATAAGCAGAGCCTTTCATTTCCTGGGAAACAAATGAAAATGTTCATGACTTATCCTGCGGTGGAGGGCGTATGCGGAGAAATCCAAAGAATTCTTCTTCTTTTTCCCAGTATTTGAAGTTGCAAAGACAAAGCGTTCAGTGTTGGGTAAAACCACGGCATCTAATAAATCCCAACAGCACTCTTTGTCTTTAAAGCAGTTAAAAGTTTATGCAAAGCACTTCTTTCTTTTCCTTTAGTGTTACTATATGGTTGAGTGCATCTAACAGATTTATGCAACCAGTCAGATCCTGGCGAAACTCGGTTAGCGTTTTTTAGCCAGAGCTTGTTACCTTTCTCAAAGTCTTTCAAGGTCTCCTCTTGGAAGTCTTTGAAGAGATCTAACCTGAATCTCTTCTCCAAACCGTAGCTGTAGTATCTGAAGAGGCATTCCAGTCCATACCTGGAGGAGGAGAACCGATATTAGCAAGGCTGAAACGATTCAGCCGATTATTGAAATAATCGTCAACTAATTTGGCAATCGATCGTTAACTAATAATAATAATAAAACCAAAAAAAGGGGCAATTTTCTGAGTAGTAATGAAACCAAAATTATACAAAAATATATACGTTTTGTATTTAACATTTAAATTTAAAAAAGTTTGTCTGTGATTATGTTCTACACAGAACTCAAGTGGCAGTGTAACGTTGCGTTATGTGATAAAAATCGTGTTTTAAAATGTCTTAACGCGTCATTAAAACCGCATTATGTCATAGTCGAAGCAAAATGTAAGAAGATCCTTGAAGGCATTTTGAATCGTTTTGCCTTGAACGGCATGAAAGTTGATACTGAGCGTTCTGGATGAATCTGAAAAGACTGAAAATGACCAAAAGTTCAGTATTTATGTTCCGGCAGCCAAGCAAAGACATTTTGTTATCAAATTCACTCTTGTGTCTTTGTGTAATAATAAAGCAAGTCCAAGTCTAATTCTACTTTAGAGCTAAACACTTTAGGGACTCTGGGTTGCATTTGATCATTTTTATTTCAAAATCTAAAATGCTAAAGATGCATCAGACCTATATGGAGTTTTTCTACACCAAATAAAGATTCTTTAAAACAATGTTTGGGAACTTTAAAAGCATCTCTGAAAACAAAAAGGGAGCACTTTGAGTTGGAAGTAGTGAATCCTGTGTATTTTCTGGTGAGGAGCCTTAAAAGCGGACGAATGAGTCCGCTGATTTCTGTGTGATGAAGGAGATGCGAGCCGTCTCTCCTACGGGATGGGTTTGCTATTCCCTCAGACTGAGCAGAGCTGAGCCAGTCACTCATTCAGCCAAGAATGTGGGTTTGGCAGGTGTGAGGAGGCGCCTCTGGCAGATCCAGCTGAAAGCAGCTTAACCCTGTGCTGTCAAAGGTTGGAGGTCACGCAACCTCCAATACAGATCAACCAATGGGAGTTCTGTGGCCAATTTACAAAGACTCCATCTGCTGTTATGAATTTAAACAATTCTGAAGCGTCTTGAAGAAATGCCGTTTGAAACAGTAGACAAAGTGTTTTCAATATACTTTCTCAGTTATAAAAAATATGTAGGCTTTTAGAAAATCCTTTAAAACAAACAGAATGCCCACAAAGTTGACATCAGTTTTAGCATCTTGTACTGCAGATTAGTAAGGTTCGTGTTTTTAAAGCAGCAATCTCTGTGTGTGTGTGTGTGTGTGTGTGTGTGTTTGTTTTTCCCCCGGCGCTGGGTTTGACGTCGAGGTAACAGCATTCCAGTTAACAGTCTTTTCAACATGGCAACGCCCGTAGATGTTGTTCACAGCATCTCTTACAAACATCTTTTCTAAGCTGCACTTTCCAGAAGCAAGAACCATTTTTCATTTGTTCAGTGTAAAGATGCAGGCTCTACATGCAACACTGATTTCAGACGCACTCTTAAAAGTGGATCATGTACAATAAGCATATTTCCGCCACAGCTTTCTATTGTTGATGCAAGGGGCGGCCATATCGAAACGCAAATTCGGAACTGGAAAAGTCAGACCTTTCAACCATTTCACTTGACTTTTTTTCTCACTGAGAAGTCAGAATTTCAGAGTTTGGTCTACAAATGGAAAGCACCATCAACCGTGGGGTTTCCAAAAACCTGCAGAGGTTCCCAAACGTTTTATAGCAGCGGCTGAAAGCTCAACCTGAAAAAACAGAACTGTGGTGCTTCACTTTTACCTGTTGAATGTCCTGAATAAACAGCAAACACCTCGAAATACGATGACTTCTCGCATCTCTGTGCGTCCTCTGACCTCAGTTTTGAATGCAGCACTAATACTGAAAACAGCTTCAGTAATATTCAGCGTTTTGAGAGAAACCTGATAGCACTCTGCTATGGTGCGTTCGCTGATTGGAAAAAGATCAGATTTTTGATGTTCTTTCTGGAAATTTTTGCATTTCTTTTTATTCTGCTTGGCTTCCAGGTTTCATTTCCACCTCAGAATGTGTTGTGACAAACAGAACACGGCCGTCGGTATGGAGTTGAGGATTTAACTGTCTCATGTCCGTCTCACCTGTAATTTTCTTTGGCATCTTCAAGTGCAAACTGTTTGAACTCCTCGTACAGCTTTCTGTTGAAGTTGTCCCTGAGAAAGAAGGACCAAAACCTGAACAGAGTGTTCATCTCCTGAGACTGGCCGACCCCCAGCCGTTTCCTCTCTAGGGAGAAGAAAAACAAAAACACAACAGCAGGTGGTGGTTAGCATGCTATGCTAAAAGCAGAGTGCTGGCGACTGCCTGAATCAAGATGCGTGTGTCTCTTTACCGTTAAGGCACCTTCGGCGATACTTGTGGTATCCCTGCTGGGTGAAGCCGTTGTCTCTCAGCAGCTCGTGGGATGGATGCCAGAACTTGGGCAGAGACTGGGGAGTGCAGCTGTAGCTTCCTGACAGCGGAGCGCCCTCTGATGGAGAAGCGTTGGAGCTGCTGTGGTCCCGCCGGCAGAAAAGATTCGTGTAAGCGTAGGCAATGACGGCAATGACAGCAAGACGTGCCTTTAATGCTACTTTTACATTATGGCTGCCTCAAAAATATTTCTATAGAGCTATTTTTTATTAGAACATGTTGCTTTCTGTGATTGTAGTAATTGCTGATCGTGTAAATTTTAAAAAGAACCTCAAAAAATCTTTAATGGATAATGACATAATATTGAAGATTATTTTTTTTTGTTTTTAATCTCTTTTTGAAAATACAACAGAAAGTTGTTAAAACATAGGGATCGACAATAACTTAAACATAAAATTGTGATAAACATGTGATCAATATCAATAGGTAATATATCTGTTAGAATTTTCACAGAACTCCCATCCAGAACCACACTGCCTCTGGATGTAGGCAGAGGGAAGAGTTTAGCTGCTCAGCCTGTCACAGATAGCTAAGAAAAGTTGGTGGCCTCAATTAAGCCATTCCCTCTTTGGTTACCTAGCAACAACCTGTTGAGTAACTTGCGCAGCAGCAGTTTCAGGTTTCATCACTGAGTCTCTTAACTGCTCAAAAATAAAAAACAATGGCGGAGTGAAAACTGTGGACA
This sequence comes from Poeciliopsis retropinna, assembly GCA_010277075.1. NCBI lineage: Eukaryota > Metazoa > Chordata > Actinopteri > Cyprinodontiformes > Poeciliidae > Poeciliopsis > Poeciliopsis retropinna. The sequence continues at coordinate 6,903,068 of VMRM01000028.1, forward strand.
ATCCTGGAAAGTTCTCGTCACTAGTTGGGCAGAATTTCACATATTTAAAGCAAAAAACTAATCAATAATTATAAGTAATTGATATGAAATGCTTATATTGTGATACGTTTTTCAGTTTTAAGTGTTCTCTGATCTGAGTACAACTCATGTTATCAGATGGTACAGAAATCACTCCCGTTTTAAGATTATTATATAAGGCAAAAAAAAAAAAAAACTGAGTTAATGGATGTGAAATCTGGTTTTGTGAAAGGAAGAAATGTTCCTTGTTTGTTCTTCTGTTGGTTCGAGCTGATAAAAGCCCCTCGTTCTCATCATTATTACAGCTAGTGAAGCAACGTGATCTGACCTGATGGATGCAGAGCGCGGCCGGTGCTCACGGGAGTCCATCACCCAACCAATGTGGGCCTCCTGCGGGGGGTTGGAGCTATGGCGGGTCTTCTTCTTTCTTGGCATCTGGAAACCAGATGAAACCAGACGTTCACATTTATCAGAGTGTTTTTGTCTTTTAGTGCTCCTTTGAAGATAAACACATTCCCTACTGTAGTTTTGTTTTTTTAAAGATTGGTTTTCGTTTTCTTAACAGGTGAAATGACATTTGCAACTCTTAAGCTTTATTTGGCTGGACTGAGGGCAAAATGGCTCCTTGTATTGCAAAGGTAGCAGACCCCCTGCTATCTTTAGATGAAAGCAGAATCTTCTGGTAAAGTCCAGACAAAAATCCAACAGAATCTGTAGCAAAACTTGGAAATTGTTCTTGAGACAGTTTGAACACTGAGATTAAGCTTGACCTACACCTGAAACCAGATATTTACATACACTGAACATAAAGACAAACACATTTTTTCTCTGTTGGAAGTTGAATCAGACCAAAACCTCACATGTCAAAATACTATTCAGTGTATGTAGGTATCTGATTTCAACTGTATTTGGGGGAAAAAAGAAGATAATGCGCAACATATTTGCAACTGTAACTGCAGTAAAAGGTCATTCATTTTGTGTGGTGTGTGTGTGGTTGTTATTTGGTCATGCTTTCTTCCTATAACCAGAATTTCTTCTTTCCTGGCAACTCTCTCAACAAACTTCATTCTCTAAAAACAAGTCAGCATAGCCGTCTATCGTTTCCTGCTGCTAAACAACAAACATTTTTCCCGATATTAAGGAGACGCTGTAAAGCTTAGGAATCAGAATCAGTGAATGCTGCTGACCTGTCCGTCAATGGCGCCGCTCTCCTTCATAACGGGGTAGAATCGTGGGGCTTTGTTGGGGTCCTGGCGTCCAGGCGTGCGAGGTGTTCTGGGAGTCCGGGGTTGAGACGTGCTGGGGGATTTTGGGACCGTTGTAGGGAGAGAGCGAGCCAGATCCGATCCGCTCTCCACTGTTAACATGCACACACACATACACATGTGTTTGTCAGTGTAGGGTTAGCTTGTAAAATGTTACAATTTTACACGCATAGCGTGTAATTCTTGAACCAGAATTACATGCTGTGCCTCGGATAGTTAAGATCATCACTGATATACAGGTAAAAAGAGACAATTATTGAATATAACTTAGTATATTTGAGTAACTTTCCATGTTTGTGGCTAAATCCTTGTGGGTATAATGCAGACTGCAATGCTTACAGTTATGAAACAATATACAGTACGGATCTAACGATTCATCAAATGACTTGAGGGCCTTGATTATTAAAATTCCTAGAGGCAAATTTTCTGTCTCCAGGCTTTGTTGAATTATATTTTAGTATTTACAAGCATGTTAGCGTAACTTTCAGAATTTTTAACTTCTGTTTTTATCATCTTCCAGCTTTGTTTTCTTGCCTATTGTACTTGCTCATCAAAAAGTGTGATAAATGGCAAACATAATAAGAAATACATTAGAAAATTCTAATTTATAAAAGTTTTCATACTTCAAATTTGACTGACAGTAAAGTGTAATGTGTGCTTTTTAACTTTTAAGTTATTGTGAAATGTTCTATTTGTCATCCGTTTCTGCACTTACATTTTTTCCCCCATAGTACACACTTGAAACTAAAAGTGCTACTTGAATCTTATTTTAAGCAATAAAACGTTTTCTTATTAAAGGAAGGGGATTTTCTCTTTTGTATATTTCTTACAATAGATTCAGTAGTTAATACAGAAGGGAAAAATCTTTTACGCAATTGTCAGAATAATTGACATGATGCAATAATGGTTTACAGTGCAGCTCCACAAACTCACCTGTCATGGGCGGAGGAGGGACTTCCTGGTTCGGGTCGATGGGAACTTTGGGAGTGAGGGTGTCAAACTCGTCTTTACTGATGACGATTAACTTCTTGAAGTTCTCCACGTCCTGCTGGAGAGGACAAATCGAGTTCAACTCGCACCTTTAAATGCGCAATGGCTGACTCCTCTGTGAGGATGCACAATATGTCAAAAATACTGCATTAAATGGTGGCTAATTATTTAGGTAGCATGCATTCAGGCTGCATATGCCTGTATTAAATTGGCTGACACTGGTTTAAAGGGGCAGTATTGTGTGTTATTCAGGCACAGAGCCTGAATAACACATTTTATACTATAATCAGTATAAAATGTATTATACTGTAATTTTATACTGTAATCAAGTAACTATGTTACCTTCAGTTGTTAAAAAAATGCTCTACATATATATATATATCTATATCTAAATCTATATCTATATAGATCTATAGATATAGATATATATCTATAGATATATATCTATATCTATATATGTCTATAGATATATATATATATATATATGTGTGTGTGTGTGTGTAAATTTGACTTTGTAATTTAACGCCTTGAAATTGGGTCTCTGTCTCTTTAAGAAACTGTAGGGGGGAGCAGCGTCTTTGAGGGCGGAGCCAGGTCCACCAAAGTGTTTTGCAAAGCTGAATGGTTGCCATGGAGATGAAATGATTTCTCAAACATGAATGAAAAGATCAAGGCAACACTCCAGGTTTGTTTTTGATGAGGGAGTAACATTATAACATGATGTCAAGCTCAAGGGTCAGCTTTACATAACACTACCCTATGAAAATTAGAATACAAAAATTAGACCGTAAGGGTAAGAAAGTAGATTTCTTAGGAAAAACTACAGCAGCTCTAGTTTACTCCTTCCTTTAGTTGTAATTGAGCTCTCAGTTTGGGCTGACAACAGAACAACAAGCGGGTCCAAACAGCTGATAATGCCAGCGGCTGCAGCCATGTGGGCCGGTGTGACACACAACAGATGTGGCGTGGACTATGACCTTTACACGCCTGCATCAGATGTACGATAGTGGAAAAAAAAAAAAACTGCAGCTGGCCTTGGTGTGAGTGTGTGTTCAGGTGGAGGATTTCCCACTTTATTGACAACCTCTGAGCCCAAAACGAGCTGACGTTGCTAAAAAAAAATAAAATAAATAACTCCCGACAAGCATGAGGAGGACGATTTCAAACCTACTTTAGAAGACATGTTGTGTTTCCAGGAATATGACATGTTTTATTTACAGCAGTTTATTATTAAAGAGATGAGCGTTTTGTTTTTTCTGGCTAAAATCTGCAGAACAAAGAAAAATAACGGCTCCAGCAATCAATCAACTAAAAATTCAAGTGATGAAACAGTACAAAGTCTGGTCAGAAAAAGGTTGGGGTCAGTTTTCTGATTATCCATCTGGGTAATCAATCACCTACAAGAAAATAGTGCATCAGTAGCTTTAAGAACTTACTAACCAATGTTTTAAACTGCTTTTAAAAAATGTTGATAGCAGTTCCAGATCATTTTATGCATCTATTTGTTATTTTACAAAAATATATCTGGAGTTTTTAAGCTGACTGCAGCCAATGGCTCTTGTTCTTATTTCCCTTCTGCTTATCTCTTCCTCAACACTTCCCCTCCTCACACAACTCATCATGCTTCTCGAAGAGCTGCAGAAGATCTGCATAATATTTTCAGCTAAATACATAGCTGGAGGCAGGGGGAAAGAATACAGCTGATCCATCTCAGCAGGGTAATGACTGCATGTTATTCTGCCTGCACAAGAGTAAAGCAGTAGAACCAATCAAGTTTCCCCCCCCCTTTAAAAAATTAATTGTTTAATTCAAATACTTGAAATCAGAAGGTTTTATGGCGCCAACATAGTTTAAGTAATAATTTTTCAAATAATAATAGCTTTTCAATAGGTAATACTTTACTACGACTGTTGTGAACGACTGCATGTTGGTTTTATCTCATAAATTTACTGCTCCTGCCCATAAATTACATTGCATCACGCTGTGTAACGTAGACCTAATGATCTTAAGTGCACGCTTTCTGCAGACGCAGCAGCTTTTCTAAAAGCCAGTCACTCGGCTCTGGAAGCAGCTGTCTGATACGTGAAAGGCTTGTGCAGAAGGAAAGGTTATTTTAGTCCCTCTGTACACATCATGAAGCAACCGCACTGCCAAAGAAAAACTTTACAGTATGTCACCGTACTCAGGGTGGCAGAGAAACTGGGTTCTGCTTACAACTGGATGATCCCATAAAGAATGTTATTATTTATTTCTACAAAGTTGTAACATTGTTTATTGCGAGTATTATTGAGTAACTTATTGGAAAGAGAGGGAAAAGATGGATGTTTAAGATGCTGTGTGATACACTCAGAAACAAAGAAATGCTTGTGTGAGGATGGGAAAGGCTTCACCAATAGCTATCAATAACAGCCAAAAAAATGACTGTACCTAAATGTTTCGTACAGGATTCCAGATCTAAGCGCAACTATAAAATTTATTTGCACAATTTTCAGCTCTCAAAAATAATTCCTAGGAGTAATAGATTTAAGTTACGAATGAAATTATTTTCTATCACATTTCAGTTTCTGATGGCTGCGAGAAAGCAAGACTTTCTGCTGATAATCTGGGTCAGACTTTAGAAAGGGCTTACAGGGGTAAGATTGGCATCCTGGGCTTATAGCCCAGGTGCCAATTTTTGGGGCATCAAAGACTTTTTTTTCTTAATGAATGCAGACTTTTGTCATCCAGATTTTGGTAGAAAAAGAAAAACAATAAAATCATGCAAATGGAAATTATTAAGCTTGTTTTAATTTATCATGCCATTAATTGATTCATTGCGACAGCTCTAGCACTAATAAGACTGGAGGGAGCTGTAAGTGGAAGATGATGACTGGATCAAATAGAGATGTTGTTTTTACATGGAGTACCGCCTCTAAGTGTACATGTCCAACTTGCCTATCGCAACATTTATGTTACAATGTTTTTTCTGCATATGAGACGTATTTAAAAAAAATTAACATAAGACTTAATTAAAGCAGTTAGGCTACCGCTATCTCACCTTGCTGCACTCGATCTGCTCCTCTCCCTTCCACAGGTCCTGTTCGTAGTAGTACAGCCCGTCGTTGATGGCCTTGGCCAGATCGGCTGTGATCTTGGCCCGGGACTCGTGGTTTCCTGTGCGATCGCCGCCAGGGTGTTTGCGGAGGTACGGCGGGGTCTGGGTGACGATGAGGATCTTGTTGACGTCTTGGTCGTCAAGCTCGTAGTCCGAGTCGTCCTCGTCCGACCAGTCTGTGAATTTGTTCTTCCTGGGCGCCATCTGCTCCATCTCCTCATCGAACATGAAGTCCAGCTCCTCCTGGTCTGGTTCGGCCTGGGGAGGCGGCTGGCTGCTCAGAGGTAGGGGAGTCTTGGGTTCCCCCTGGAGGACGGGAGGAGGTTTGAGGAAACATCCGGTTAAGGTGGGAAGACCAAAATCTGAGTAGAGTATCCTGCCAAAGTATCCATGCTCTGAGCCAGACTTTAGAAAGGGTCTACAGGGGCAGTAGCCCAGGGCGCCACATTTTTGGGGGCCCCACAAATTTTTGATTTTTTAATGAATGCATGATTTGTAGACGTTGTATTTATTATAAGAATCATAGGCTCATATCAGATGAGTTGCAATAATATTTTGGGATTTTTTTTTTTAAAAACTATGAAGTTATAGTAACTTTTTGAGGAGGGGAGACGGGGGCAACATGGAGTTACTGGCCAAGGAACTTAATAAACCTACCATCATCGGTTCATATCTAACCATGCAGGAAACTACAGATTAATGTACTTAGCAATAGAATTTTTATTTAGTGGATAGGGCACCAAAAATGATTTCCAGCCCAGGGGCCCAAATCCTTGTAGATTCGGCCCTGTTCATACTCTTCAAGCTTTACATTTTATCTAGTTCCAACGATAAACTGTTGGGATTTCTCAAACTTTTCCACAAATTAAATCTGAAAAATGTAGCATGCATTTGCTTTTTCTAACCCGATACAGAAAATATCAAAAACTGTATGAATACTTTTCAAGCTTTTTCTGGTTTTTGATCTAAAACTTAGATTCAGGCAAAAATATATGAAGCAGTGGAATGAATGAATGAATGAATGTTTGAGTGAATGAAAACAAGACATGCAATGAACGAGATGTTAAAGGAACGAGGACAAACTGGGATGAGTGAAAGTCTGGAGGAAGGAGGAACTCAACTGCAGAGGAGAGGAGGTCGGGTTCGGGCTCTAAGGGAGGAGATGGGCCAGCAGCACACGCATTATCGCTGTCATGCTGCCAGCCCAAAACAAACAACAAAATAAAAAGAACAAAAAGGAGAATGCAGGTGATCACAGGAGACAGAGAAAGAAAAACATGGAAAAACGAGATGAGAGGCGGAAAAGGGAAGAGAGATGAATGTAGGCGATGGATGTTAGTCTTGGTCAAGTACTGAAAAAATCGATTATTTGGTCCTGTTCATCCAACAAAACCAAGAAACTGAAATATTGGCCCGTCGTAATAAATTCTGCAAGATGATAAACTGTCCCATAAATTATTGAAGATAATATTGTTGTTTTGAGACCATTGTCAAGTATTATACTGATAACGGCATAATACTGCAGCTTTGTTCAACCAAAGAACAATTAAACTTACATTTTTGAACACTCCACCCTGGAACTGGAAGATATTTTAAATATTCAAACACAAAAATAAAATGGAAATAAAACCTATTCACAACTGAAACCATAAATAATATGGATTATTAAATCTCTAAACAAATGTCCCTTTAAAAAATATCAATCAGAATGGAATTGATCAAGCACATTATAATTCATCATGCTATTAATTGATATATTTTTCTCTCACTTGGGTTAAGAAAATTAAATACTATTGACCAGAAAAAGATGGCTCTCCATTTCCTTCTGCCTCTGCTGGTTATTCAGCTACAGCTAGATTTTTCTGACATTGTCCCTGCCGTCACCTGCCTTTGATTTTCCGGAGGTCTGACGGTGGCGTTTCTCCACCTGGATCCAGGCGTCCGGGTCGGGCTTGGCCTCGGATGCAGGGCCGTCTTTGGAGTCGTCTGCGGCCGGGAGCGAGTCCTGATTGGACGAGCTGGGATCAGCCGGGCCAATCAGAGTCTCCTTCACGGGCAACGTAGCTGAAAGTCACACAACAATCGGCTTTATAACATTCATTTATACGCTGAAAAGCACTGCAAATGTTTTAAGTTCAAAAAGTGAAACACGTTAATACTAAATTATGTATATATGTTTTGTTCTTTAAACGTCTCATTTGAGGACAGCTCAGATGTGGCTGCTGTAAAATGTTCATCAGATGGAGATGATTCCCAGCTTCAATTAATCCACATTTTCTGCTCCAGTGGATATTCAGGGCAGCAGCATACGGCAGAGAAAGTCAGAATAAACTGAGGTGTGTGTTTTGCTGCTTCAAGAGAATTATGTGAAAACTAAAGAGAAACAAATATTAATTTTGGAATTTTTGTGTTTGATTACAATACTTAAGAGATTTTTTGGGGGGGGGGGGGGTGCCGGGGCGGGCAGATTTGTCCACAGAACCTTAGATTGCGCCAGTGAGAAACTAAATCATTACTGAATGTATAAAAACCTAGCAGGTGATGCTAACATCAACAGTCTTCGATGTGGAAGTTGTTACTGCAGGAAAAAAAAAATCTTCGTTATCAGTCAGATGTTCAACAAATGATTCAGATGAAGCATAAAAGTCGTTTCCATAACAGGAAACAGTATTTTCTATGAAACATGTCAGCAGTTCATTCAGTCTGATGTTAGCAGATTATAGAAAGTTATTACATAAATTGTTTTCTTTTAATCCAAGTTTGTCCATCATGGGATATGTTAAATGAAAAAAAAAATCTCTCTGCAGACTTTAGAGAGGTTTGCTTTTTTGCACTTTTAATGCATTTCTAATATTGTATAAAAAAGGCTTAAGTGGGTAAATGAAAAATCTTATTGTCAGAATAAGCAATAGAATAATAGATTACTAAAATAATCCTTAGTTGCAGTCCTACTAATGAATGATCATGTTGATAAAGTTGTTTAAATCAAAGGTGTAGTTATACGGAAGAAATGATGAAACAATCCTCATATTTTAAGAAGTACTTATCTTCTTAAAACTCCTGCATATCTCCTGCATACAGGAGATATGCATATCTCCTGCATACAGGAGATATGCAGTAATTCTTTTTAGTTGAGGATTTTACTCCACTTCTAAATTTGCTGACAGAAAACACCTCAGTAACTTGGGGTCTTTTTTCTGAATCCCGTTTTATTTTAATATGCGGTAGTTCAGTTTTAACAAATGGCTAGAAATTAGTGTTAGGAGTTCATACTTTTGCTAACTTGCTTTAGGAAAATTTCAGACAGGTTCATCTCTGAACATTCACTTGGACGTAAAAAGGTAACTGAACACTGACCAGCATTGACGGTGCTCAGGTTCTGTCGAGGAACAAACTCGGGGCAGTTGATGAGCTGGGAGAAGTCGGTGCGAGGAGAACCCACGACGGGCGGCGTGGGGATGGGCCAGCGCTCCGGCTCCGTTTTACAACGTATCTTCTCATCCACCAGCTCCACTTCAGTGCTGCTTTTTAGAGCCTGCAGGAGGAAGTGGGGGGGAATTCATGCGTCGGTCGGACAAAATCCAGGTGTTGAAGTGATTTCTGAAATATGTCACGTTTGACCGGTGGTGCATTACCTCCATGATGAGGTTGACATCAGTGGTCAGAGCCTGCACTCTGTGGAAGCTCGCAATGAGTGAAATGGGGAGGAAGCCCTGCGCGTCCATTTTTCTCCTCAGGAAGAAATCCCGCTCCAGGTTGCGGCTGCTGAAGTAGTATTCACTGGAGGAGGAAGTGGAGGACGATGCATGACCACCATTCGTTTTTGACATTTTCCTTTGATTAGACCATCTCAATTGCATCTTCTTCAGGTCCAACTCTTTGTTGCAAATAATAATAATTATTGTCCCATAAATTATATTAATTATAATTATTATTATTTCGTTCACCCCATTGGTTAATCTGGATTTTATTTAGGCATACCAGAGTAAAGGGGGCTGAATTCAAATGCATGACACACTTTTCAGATTAATATTGTAAAAAACTATCCTTTACTTTAAGAACTAGTGTGCATTATATCTTAATATTGACATAAATATGGGTTCATGTTCTTTTAAAGTCTGAATATGAAAATCTTTTATCAGAAGAAGAAAAAAATATATTGTTTCTGTTCAACACTTCAATGAAACTGAAGTGTTTTATTTTTGGGATTAAAAAAGAACTGGTTAAAGATCTCAGATTAGATGACACTACATAAGATTTAAAAGACAAGAAGAAACATTTCTAGGACTTTAAAATGATTTTGTAGTGATTAATATTGTGACTTCAGCACCAAATGCAGAGCGCTCTCTCTCTCTCTCCCTCATCACACCACTTCATGTCACACCCTCTGACACACAAATATTTGTGTGGATCTCAGCCTGAGGCAGTAAGTAAGCATGAAGAAAAAGGGCTGAACTGCAGGGAGATGAGGAGAGCGGACAGGAACGTCCCCCCTCACTACTGTCACCCTCCCTCCCTCCCTCCCTCATTCCCTGGCTTCCTCTCCTTCCCTTATCCTTACAGTTCAGCTCTCAGGCCTGCATGTCCCTTTCCTCGCCTGTCCCTTTCCAAGCACTCTGTCTATTTTTAGGAGCTCGGCTCACCCTCAACTGGCCAGAGTCTGGTCTTTAAAGAGGCCAGGGCTGTCATGTAGACACCAGGAGCACACTGCCCCCTGCAGGACAAACTCAAATAAGAGCAGATCATCTCATTCTAAGAGGCATTTTATAGTTACTCAGTTTCAGTTCTACAGAGCCTGGCCTCAGATGTAATGACTGCAAGTTGAACTCTTGCATGTCTGAAGGCCCTTTAACAGTATGCTCAATATAATATAAAGTCATATGCAATAAATTATTATATGTGTTTGTCAGATTAAATGTACCTTTTGAAAATGACCTTTCAACTTCATTTCTGTATTAAAAATATTTTTTATTGGTCTGATGTTATATTCTATTAAATATTGTTCTTTCACAACATTTAATTAATATAATTAACAAAATGAAGGCTATAAAACAGCCTGTGTGTAATAATCTATGTTCTGTGATTCACGTGAATTCAGAGCTGCATTACTGAAATAAATAAATCCCTCAGTAATATTATAATTTACTGAATATGACACACAAAAAAATCAAGTTATGACATCTTTCAACAAAAAAAAAACCTTTGAGGATTTTTTTTTATTCATGTCCTAAAGCAACAACGGATGTAAATGAAAGATTGGATTATTTTCCTTGTCCAATTAAACTCTGAAACATTTGCTGTGGGTTTGTACGTATAAATTGCTGAAGCTCCTTTTGCTGCAATTCCAGCTGCAAGTCCTTTGGTGTCTCCAAGTTCTACCAAGCATTGTTAATCCCTTTTTTTTTTTTTTTTTCATAAAACAGCCCAAACTGAGTCAGATCAGAACTTCTTTGAACCTCCAATTTTAAGCCTTGGCACGTTTCACAATTGACTTTAGATCTGGACTTGAACTGGGACATTTTAACACATGGACATGAGCTGGTCTAAACCAGCACCGGTCTTCAGGAATCACTGTCCTCCGTGTTTTAGCTGTCTCCCTTACTGCCACACTTTCTTGGCTTTCTTCCGCACAAAGCGTTGACAACTTTTGTTCTCATGTGACCAGACGATCTTCCACATCCACATGTTTGCGGTGTTCCCTCCATGGTTTTCTTGGAGCTTTCTATTAATAATGCCTTTCTTTTTTTCCTCTACTCTTCCATAAAGGTCAACTTTGTGAAGCTTATGACTAACACTGGTCCTCTCAAAGGATTCTGCTGCATATCTGCCGGATTGATGTTGGTGCCTTTTTCCTTTTACTTTACAATAATGCCTAACTTTGTGTTATTCATTATTGTACATCCTAAATTTTCAGGCCTCAGAAAGCTATAAAACACTTACATTTGCCGCTTGATGTATTCTTTGAGCAGCTTTTCATCCACTGTATACATTTGGACCTTGTTGCCGTCAGCGTAGTAGTAAACCATGTTGGTACTGAACTCTGTGGGCAGCTGACCGGAGCCGTCAGATGAGCGAGCGTCTCTGTAGTTCACAGAGTATTCGTACCGACCTGAGGAAGCAAGGAAAGTGCAAATAAGCCACTCAGAACCGTGTTCGCAACGGAAAGACGAGACGTTTAAAAAGAGAAACTGAAGCAAGTGATTTCCTACATTTCAGACTGAAAATAATGAGGTCAACTCAACCAGGATTTTTAGGTATGAAGGAAAGCTAGACCGATAAAATCAGCCGGTTAGTAGGCCTGACGCAACCAGCAATAAATCAATTAATCACATGATAAAACGAGCTCAATAATTTCCATTTGTGTAATTCTTTGTTTTTCTCCTTTCTTTCTCTCGTTCTTCCCAGAACAGGATATTTAAAATGTTTTCTAGTTCTGGTGTTAAATTTTCATTAGAATTTAAAGTTTATTGATCTTTGAGAGTGTTTCCTTGTACTATTATGCCTTTAACATTACATTGCTTGATAATGGTCTCAAAATCACAATATTATCATTTGTCGCAATAAGTTCTGGGACAATTTATCGTCCAGCAAAATTTGTTATCATTTTTCTGGACCAGGCCTGGTGGACGAGTAATTCAGCCTCAATTTCCTTATTTTTGGGAGATTGGAAATCTTGATTAACGTCTGAACTTGCACAGTTAACAATAGTCGCAACACTATCGTCAGCTTATCAACTTTTCAGACAGAAAAAAAAGAAGAAAAAATTGGCAGGCTCTTAGGTAGATCAGCTTTTTAAAGATCGGTGATCGGACAGAAAACTGTAACCAGTGCACAAATAGCGTGAAGAGTAATGCCCACCTCGTCCGCGACCTCTGCCACGCCCGCGACCTTTCCCCCTGCCTCGTATCCCTCCGCGCCCAGTCCCGCCGTCGCTCCGAATGCTGCCAGTGTCGTCTCCGTGGTCCCGCGGCTCGGCTCTCCAACCTATTTAAGAGGATGCACATTCTTCCTGACTTTGTTTCATACAAGTTCCTCAGCCAACTGAATAAGCTTCATAGATCAACACAGAGATAAAAACGTAGGGCTGCACAATATTAGGACATTTTGAAATGGTAGCGGTTTTAATTGGCATAAATCCACATTCTGCCTCATTTATTGCTTCCAACACTCCCTGGACACCAGCATCTGCTGAAGACATCTGCAGTTTTAAAATAGTAGTGTTGTTATATATTGTGCAGCCCTAATAAAAAGTCAGAAGTAAACATCTTGTGAAAGTCTTCATACCTCTACTATTATTGCAACTAGAAATGTCAGTGTATTTGACTGGGATTTTATGGGACAGACCGACGCAAACCGGAGTGTATTTGTAACATTGAAAGGATTCATGTAATCAGGTCCACTCGTACATAAACGGGGCAAAATGATGCATGGTTTTCAAAATTCTTTACGAATAACATAAAAAGTGTAGCTGCTGGGCTTTGATGATACAGTGGGGAAGGAAAGTATTCAAACTATTTTAAACTTTTCACTCTTTGTTTCATTGCATCGTGCAGATGTTAGATCTGTTCCTTACAAGCTTGAAATGGAGTAAATCTTTATATTTATTTTCAGAAGTTTAGTTTAATTTATTTTTGTTACTTGCCATGTTTTTATTTACTTTGGCAATTTTTGGAGGTCATTTGTTGTTGAAATGTGTCGTGTTGGAAAAAGAAAAATACAAAATAAAATTGCTCCAAGAAAGAAACAGTTAAATAAAACTGCATTTGAAGAGTGAGGACTATTGCTTCTAATAATTGTCGATGATTTAGTGATGCTGTTCTTTGTGCTGGTCTGACACATAAAACCCCAATGAAACACACTGTAATCTGTCGCCTTAACATAATAAAATGTGAAAAAACAAACAAAAGAGGTGAGAATACTTTCACAAGACCCTGTTAAACTACTAAAGCTAGTCAAAAATGTATCATCTCCTGATAAAATCTTTTATTCACAACCAATTGCCTATTTAATTTAAAACTTGCACAAAAGAAATCATCCTACAAATCTTTCAGCTCTCACAAATTACATTTTTACTTTATTGAATGGAAAAATAAAAATGCACGCAAAGTTGAAACAACTCGGAGGTCATGCTTTCATTCAGCCATGCGTTATGGAAAAGAGATTGGTGTAAAAACAAGCAGCGGTTGGGAAAAAGGGGGTGAGTAAACACACGGCTGAGTCAGGGGGTAAAGAGCAGAAAGCTGCACAGTCAAGAAGCAAACAGAGGCAGGGGAAAGGAAAAAAACAAAAAAGAAAAAAAAAAAGAAATGAGTTCCTGGCCACTTACTCCGGCTGTCATAATGCCCTCTGTTATCATGAACCCTTTGATTGGACGACGTGGGGTCAGACGAGTTGCTGATGGGCGAAGTGTCCGACTGGGCTGGGAACCTGCCGGATGTCTTGTCGGCATCGTCCCGGGAAACTTCCTCCAGTGGCAGAGAAACCCACTTACGTTTGTTACCTAGCCGTGATTGCATACCGGAAACAAGAGCTTCAAGAGTTGTGGCCGAACGGGATAGAAAGAAAAAAAAACGTAGCTTGAAGAAAAAAAAAACTTCTACTGTGGTCTAAGACAAAGTACCAGATGTCCACACTTTCTCTATAGAAAGGGTGGAATATAAACATTCATGAAATTAGGGAAAGGTGCAGTATGTAACTTTTTAACTTTTTTAAAAATCAGGTTTTTTATATGTTTGTTAAAACTGTCACCATGTTGTGACAATTTAATATAAGAACAAATCAACCTAGTGTATGCTACTAAATATTCCAAACGTGGAAAAACAAGTCACCGTTGCGGGAAAATTGTCGACGGCGGCCATGCTAACTAGCGTTAGCATTTGTGGTAGGGTATGTTGTGGTGAAGTTGATGTAGCATAGCAGCACGTACACGAGGAGAAGGCAGAGAAGCAAAACGTTTTCACGGATTATCCGTCTTATATAACAGTGTCATGACATAATAATTTGAACAAATATATATATATATATATATATATATAAACATGTTTTTATTATTATAAAAGTTACATACTGCAGGTTTTATGGGTCATGGGAAAAAAACTTGTTCAAGCAACTTCCCTAACACTCCATGAAAAAATGTTTGTTCCTCCACAGAGAAATATGAATCTACTTGACATCATTTTGAGCACGGCAACAGCAGCCCGGCCTCACAGAGAATGATATCCTGATATATCTAATGAGTCTTAGGTTACAGTAGTATGATACAAAGCAAAGACAGCAGCAGGAGTCACAGATCCTCCACTGCAGACATCCTCCACAGCCCTAAGCATGAGGAGAACGCTGCCCGACTCTAAGCCGACCCTTTGGTTCAACATTACGCTGTGAAAACACACTGGGTTTTCTAGACAGATCAACTTGCATAATATGAAAGTGATAGTTATTCATAATGGAGGATTTGGTTGTGTGTTTATTGTGGTACAGTTATTTGTGATGAATCGATTATTGAAATAATGGTAGACTAACTTAGTTGTGAATTAATTTCAGCAAAAACAGCCTATTTGCTAAAAGAATAACACACTCAGAAGTAATTAACCCAAAGAAAAGTACAAAAATATACACATCCTGAATTTAAGATAAAAAAAAAAACAAACATTAACTTTTGTCTGTAAATATTTTTTACTAAATCAGGTTTTAGCTTCACTTGGTTCAAATTGTGGAAAAAAAACCCAAATCCATTAAACTAATTTTGCTATCCAATTATTACATGTCGATATTAGGAGGATTTCTTTAGCTGCAACTTTTTCTACAAACATTCACAAAAGAAATGAGTCTTTTCTTTCATCTTTTTATGTATTTCTAATATTGTAAAGAAGCACAAGTGGCTAAATGAAAAATCCGCAGTATGTGCTAATTTTTTATCAGATTAATTGCTTAATAACTCAATAACTCAAAATGACTAGAGAGTTCATCAAATGCAAAATAAATGTAAATACTCAATTGAGATTTTTATTCTTATTATTATTGAAATGGATTAAAATTGGGGTCATTTAGATAGAAAAAAAAGAGTTCAGCCAAAAAGCTCTGAAATCTTTCATAAAAAAAAAAACAATAAATTTTCTTTGCTCCAAAAATTGGAGCAAAGAAAAATTTCAAGTTTTTTTCTTAGAAATTTTCTTAGATTAATCTCAAAGTTTCTGAGTATTTTTGACAGAAATTTGCTCCTTTTTTTCCCCCTCTTTCTCTTCAATAATCATAATATGTTGTTGTAGAAATCTGACTATTTGGACACCAGAAACAGCTTCCAAGGTTTCTTTAAATTAACTACACAATTTTGTAAACATAATCATCTTTCATAGTAAAAGATCCTTAAGTGAGTTCCTAACTGCATAGATATTCACAAATTTAATGCACTGCCATCAACATAGATCATGTTATGTTCTCGTTTTAGACACATTAAATCTGTGTGGCATTGCAGTCAAAAGACGAGCGCCTTCAATTAATTCTGCTTTGACTTTTACAGATGAGAGACGAGTAAAAAGAAATCCAAAAGGTATGATTATTAAAGCAGAGCATGCACCAATCTGCACCAATCAGTAATTACAAACAGAGATCATTACTGTTATTAACATGCCTTTTTATACAGGAAAAACCCCATGGTCAGAAATAAAACCAAACATGCATCTTTAAATCTTAAAGGCTCTTGACAGCATATAAAATATAATAAAGCTTTTCCTCAGTTGGGAAACAGAATGTAAAGTTAAACAAATTTATGTTTAATGTAAAACTTATACATTTACAGCCGTCAGCAGCCTTATTTAGCTCATTGCTTCGGCAGCATAAACATGCGTCACAAAGATAAAGAAAGAAAGAAAAACTCACCCTCACCTCCTCTCTTCTTCAGGCTGGAGCTCTTGGAGTCCTGTCCTGGTTTTGGTTCTCCTTCTTTAGACGGTTCCTCCATTGGATCCACATGAGCCTCCTGGTTCTCCTTGCTCTCCCCTCCATCATGGCTGCTCTCTGATTTCCTGTCCGGTCGCTCTCTTCTCTTTTCCCTTTCTCTGCGGGAGGAAGGCTTCTTCCCGTTGTTGCCGAGGACAGTTTGCTGCTGCTGAATCAGAGACGCGCGCGTTCATTTACTCTTTCACATATTGTCTGCTCTTACTCGCTTTTGATACAATAATCAGATAAAAAAAGAAATTTCCAGAGAGAGGAGGTTCTCCCGTCTTACCAATAATTAGGGATAATAATCACTGTAGGTTTATTTCACTGTAGGAAACTATTTAAAATAAAACCATTTCAAAACACGTTGGCGCTTTTTTTTTTTATCTTGCGAAAAGGTGAGAGAGAGCTAAACTTTCAGCAGGTAACAGGAAGGTTATTAGCACGGTTATGTTTTATCCTTTTAAGCTCTCAAGCTCAGTCATGGAATATGCCAATGTTTTAAATCTTTGGAAATCTGAAGTTATGCTATGCTACGTTATGCAACATTTTCTGGGGACATTTCCAACAATAACTTCATTGTGTAATTTCTTTTAGAGAAATTACACAATTAGCAATTAACACAATCGCTGATTGTGTTAATTGCACAATTAACACAATCAATCAGGTTTTACTTATTAAAACCTCAAATTAGAGCAGCTACTCCCCCACACAGATGGCATGATGTCACATTTTCCCCCTAATGTAAATATTCAATGACCAGTCATTTGAGGACAGCCAGAAAAAACAAGCAATCTGAATGTTTTTTTTAAATATATATATACATTCTTATATTTCTTAAAGAGAAAGCAAAATTGGCTAATATTTTCATTGGTGCTGACCATAAAGCATGGATCTTTGTTTTTTTAACACTTATGCAAACCTGGAGAAGCGACTTAACCAAACTCGCTACTTTTGAAGAAAGTGTAGGAACCCTAAAAACACACTTTTACACACACATATACACACAATATGCCCTACCTCTTTAGCAAGTTCTCCAGGTGTGGGCCAGTTTGTGATATCACTGAAGTCACTGGACTGTGAAAACAAAAACAACATCATTTGAGTGTTCAGATGCGTCGCCAGCAGCTGGCATTTATTCTGACATGTAACACGGCGTGTTGGAACAGGTAGAGTCCAGCCTGGAGGAAAAGGAGGTCAGAGCTCTTTCTGCGGAGGAAGCGCAAACAACGACAAACAGACGGAGGCTTATCCAGTCACTGTGGGTCCTGTCAATTTGGGCAAGCTGATAGTAGATCAAGATTAAATGAACAAAGTGCAGCTGGACTTTACTGTATGTGGAAAGAGGGGGGAAAAAATCCTTCAGTCTCATGGCATCTGAACAGTGTACAGTGGATCTGGATATAGAGGAAACGAAGATGAAGAAAAGATTCCTTCAAGGTTGCTGTGACTTTCAACCAATGGTTACTGATCCGATATTCTAGGGCTAATCCAAAGTATTTGCAGAATAGAGATTTTAGTGATATCTGGGTTTGAAACAATTCCAACTGCAGTGCATAACGGATTAATTGTGATTAATCAGTTATTTATTTAAAATACTCGTTCAACAAAATTAGTCATCTACAAATCGTTTCCCGGGGTATACAGGCACTAAAACAAAGGGCATTTACTGAAAGAACAACTTACTCAGCAGTAATAATTAAGGCAAACCTGTTATGCCTTAATTACTACTAAATTATACACATTTTGCATTTTAATAAAAATATAAATAAATAAAAAAAATTATTTGTCTGATAATGTTCTGCAGATGGTACAAATGATCACGTAAACACTAAAAGTGATCTTCTAATTATTGCATTTTAGGCAATAAAATATCTATTTTGTTAATGAAAAAAATAATTCAATTATTTGTTTAGTTGTATTTTCCAGTGTTTTCTAATGCATAAAATAAGCGTATGTGGCTCCATGAAAAATCTGCAGAACACACAAAAAAATCAATTAATCAATTTTTAATCTGATTAATCGATTAATCCTCAGAATAATCTATAGAACAATCGATCACTAAAAATATTACAATAATAATAATAACATTTATAAAGTACTTTCAAACAAAGTGCTGAACAATTACAAGGAGATAAAAACCAAAATAATAGTTAGAAACAGATCAAATACAAAGCTAAGCAATAAGAACAAAAGGTACAACATATTTACATACATGTAAAATGCTTTTTTTTTTTTTTTTTTTAAATAATTGTGTCATTTTAGTTTTGTTGCTGTGCATCAATACAGCTGGATAAATCCAACACATTCCCATTTGGTTGCTGCAGTTGAATAAAGCTGGTGTCCTTTTAAAGCCGCCATCTTGTGCTCACGTTCTTTTAGAGATCAACAGAGTGAATTATGTGACTAAAACGCACTAATGATCACTACAAGGTGATTATTAGTGCTTTCAACTGGAAAACACACAAGTTGAAAGCACGGTTAAATTTTAATTAATAAAACCGTCTGAATTAGTCATCCAACGAGAAATGGGCTGCTGACGGGATTCGCCAGGCGCGTTGCAGTAGGAAACCAAAACATCCAGGCAGCAGTACTAACCCTCTTCTATGTAGTAGTTGAAACTGAGGGCTGAAGACTTAAAAATAACACAATATATTAACATTTCACTGATTGACAACTAACGTGTGTTGCATTTCCTGTCAACAGTTTTCTTCAGCAAGCCCCTGCAACCATGCTTAAAGATTTCTAACGTGCCTAAATAAACAAAAGATTAAATTAAAGCTCCAACATTGACTCCATAATTACCCTAAAGGGTTAGTAAAATATATTCAGACAATTTGAGAGCTACTTAATCTCTATATTTAGGTATTATGGCATGGTAATTATCCTTAAAGCTCTGTAGTGGAAAAACAGGTTGGAAAAGCAAACAAAACCAGAGGATAGCAGCTCCAACCGGTTAACATTTAGCAGCAGATGGTAATTTCTCACTCTCTGTGTGTTTTAACACCTGAAGTCAGAATTATGGAAATGTAGATGTGAGGACTTGGAATAATCAAAACGTTCATTTATTTGCAAGTTAAAACAGGTGTTCATCTAAAACTAAGATAAAGAAAAGAGGCAAGCTGTAATAACTCCTGCACTTTTCTGGAACGATATTTATCTAGAAAACACGGTCAAGTTGATCCTATGTGAAAGTATTTGGACGTGTATTGCAGAAAATGTGAAAACTTAAAAACAAAATTATAAACAGAGCGTTACCTTGCTGGGTTTTCTCACTCTGGGCTTGCTGGCTCGGACCACTTTCAGAGCGTTTTGTTGATCTGCGCACAGATGATGGATAATAGAAACAGACATCATTAAATGTGGCAGACCAAAGCAGACAGAAACTACAGGTCCACAAGAAATGTGAGTAGAAATCGGTTGCTCAACACCGCTGTTAAAAAGTCAACTCATCCACTCTTGCACAGCTCTTCTGTGCCGTTTGGGGAGCATATAGGAGAAGAAATAAGTATTTAACCCCCACAGGGAGTGAAGGAGTGTAAGTTGGGGGTGATTAGAGTGCAGACAGTGGCGGCACGCCGTGCGGCTGCATCTCTGCAGGCTGGGAGTGGCTCCTATCGCTCAGCAGAGGATGGCTGGATTGATAAGACACACTGGGCACACACACACAGGCTTCCATGTGAATGGGTGTATGCCTGACTGGGTCTCTGTGTGTGTGTGTGTGTGTCCACCCACAGAGCGAGATGTACAGTAACCCTGTAAACTGATGCCTAGGCCAGAGAAGGCTGCTTCAAATTTAGCTCCCCCTTGGTTGATCTCCGCTCCGCTCTGACACACATTCACAGCTTTAGCTGAGGGGGGTTCGAGACCACCGCTTTCACCAAGAGCCTGCTACTGCAGAAACAACGCACACATTTCCGAAGGCAAATGTTAACTATCAGAATGATGAAAAGGATTGTTGAGCTCACTGGTGAAGCGAACAGGAGAAAGTAGCCAATTCAAAGTTGAAATTCCAAGAAACCCGGCTTCAGATCAGATACATTTTCAGTTCAGGAGATTGAAAATCTGGATACAGACTTTCTCAGACTGGCCCTTTAAAGTATTCCTCTTTTATGAAAGATTTTTTTAACATATTAGTTGAAACTGTCACTATGGCATAGCAGTATGGGACAGATAATGTGTGGAAGAAACAAAACAAAACAAACAAGCTCATATGCCTTCCCAGTATCCCATATCCCAGTGTTAACTAGGAACAACCAATCACAGCCAGGAGGCGGTCAATCACCCCATCCATTCCCTTTGACAACCGATACTTAGTGAATGCTATGGCTAGTTAGCATGGCCACTGATGACGACAGATCAACGGAAAGTTGTTTCTCCACCATTAGTACATTTAGCAGCGTGTTCACAAGAATAATTGACAGCTTTAAACCCCTCCTTCAGGCTCTGATCGGTTGCTTTTGATTGGGAGTGGTGCATTTGGTCAGACGGCCAGAGCAGCTCAGGGAGGAGGTGGAGGCGATACATCTGTTCACAGATTATCTGTCTCATATTACACCGTCACAAAATGGTGACAGTATAATATATAGTTTATATATATCAATATGAAAATATAAAATAAAACAATATATTATAAGATGATATAAAAAAAACCAACATGATTTTTTATATATATATAAAAGTTACATTCTGCAGCTTTAAGATACTCTCCCACCATGGTGTTTTCAGCAGGTATGCAAAGTCCACTGTATTAACCCCATGCAAATAAAAGCCTCCAGATCCAGTCTTAGGAAAATCTTGGACACAAACAGAACCGTTGTTCAGAGACGCTTCTTTAGCAGAATGTGTCTGTTAATTACATGTCGAACTTTAACATAATAATCCCTCTTGTAGTCATATGTGCAAAAAGGCTGCTTTATGGAGCATCTTTACCTTCTTGAATCACCTCTGGCCTCATTTATGCTGACCTGGTGAAAGCTACAGTGCTCTTAGCAACACTGGTGAAAGGACAAGTCCCTGCAAAATGTCTACTTTTAACTATTTGTCCATTTTTTTCTTGTTCTTGTGAGACTGTGAACATTTGTCTACCTAGGTTCAACAATGCTATAGCTTACTTATGTCAATCATTAAAAACACACATCATGCAATTAGCAATCATTCAAATACATGACAGATTTAACATACTCATCAATAAAAATGAAGTACAGTTCATGCAAAATGTTGATAAATGTATAAAATATACAATAACAAACCATTACAGTTATAGGTACAGTGCTGCTGTAAAGCTTTTCAGCTTCTTTTAAGAACTTCATTTTGTTCAGCTCCACAGAGGTAATGGTAGAGAAATCCACTCTTTCATTCAGAAATGATTCACTATTTTTCAGAGGGTTGGTGGGGGAAGATTAGCATCAATTCAACTTCATCATACTTGGAAAAATATTATTGTCCCTCATTGTAAAATTAAAAGAATCTAGAGGAGAAATAAAAGCAGTGAAATTACTTCTTTGATTTTTTTAAACTACCGCAGTAAAAAAAATGTAAATAATTGATATGAACAAAATTACAAGTTGTGAGGAACTAACTAAAGGCTTCATCTAAAAATAAATCCATGTACAAAAAAAATAAATAAATGGCCTTAATGTTTTTACCATTCACAAGATGCATCAAGTTTGGAAACTCGATCTTTTTCCATTTTTAATATTAAATATTCTCTTTATTTAGCAAACTGCATCCAGAAAGCATTCGGAGATTCACTCGTTCCACATTTTATGTTACGTTATTCCTAAATTGATCACATTTCTATGTCAATACCATACGTATTTTTTTCTTTTTTGCAAATTTATTAAACATAGAAAATTGCTGTACGATAAATTGTTCTAGTGCTTACTGTGATAACCATTAATATTGTTGTTTTGAAACTGTTTTGAGGCAACATATTGAAAACGGCATAATAATAAGTTTGCCCTCTCAAAAGCCAATAAACTTTAATTTTGTAAAGAACACTTAAGGCTAGAACTGAAAGAGATTTTAAATACTAAAAAAAAACAAAAAAAAACAGAAATAATAAAACAATAAATAAAATAGAAATAAAAATTGTGCGCAACGGAAACCATAAATAAATAGGCTTTAGACAAAATTACCTTTCAAAAAGAATACCATGGGGAAGGACCTTATTGAGCTCATTTTATTGTGTCATACGATTAACTGATTCATTTCTTATTGTGACAGGCTTAAACAAACTAAAGGACTCATGTTTACTTGTGTATTCGGAGTCTTTGCTATGAAGCTTTAACGTGAGCTCAGGTGGATCCTGTTTCTACTGCTCCAAACGTCACAGTGAGCATGAACCAGCAGGACTCAGAATCTCAGTCAGAACCTGAAGGTCTGTCTATCTGAACTCCAGCATTCCTGTGGAGAGAGGAGAACTGTCTAGAAGGATCTCCAGCTCCACCTGTGTGGTGAAGAGTCCACTCCTTAGAAAAGCAAGATGGCGGCCCATCTGGAGCTGGCTGGAAGGGCCCTGAAGGACTCAGACTGTGAGGAACAAGACTCTCTGGTCTGGCGAGACAAAGACTGGACTCTCTGGCATGAAGACCAGATAACCTGTTTGGAGGAAAACCAGGCATGGCTCATCCCCATGGGGAAGCACGGGAGTGGCAGTATCAAGCTGGGTGAAAGCAGTAGGTTCAAAACCTCTCTGTGAATGTCCGGGGGCGGCCAGGCCAGAGTCCAGGCTGGGGTTTAACTGTACATCTCAGGAGAGATCAGAAAATGGCTGACAGACGTCTGTGATGGAGCTGGAGACGTTTGGCAAACAAAGAACTGACCAGGAAAAGCTCTGTCAGCTGGTCATGCTGTATACAAGAAGTTTCTGGAAAAGCTGCATTAAAATAATGAGAAAAGGCTGGGAATACTTATGTACACATGATTTCACAGTTTGTTAATATATTTGCAAAAAACAAACTTTTAGGAGGTTTTCTTTTAATGAATTTAGTCAATTTTGAAATAAAAGTGATGCAGAGTGAATATCTGCTGGATGCAAGTTAAACCCAGATTAGCTAGGATGAAACTAAAAGCTACTCTAAAAGATCCTGAGACCAAAGTCAACTTCTACTGTGTAAATTTGATCATAGTATACAGACAGATTTATGTTTATTTAAAAGCCCGATATCATCTTATCGCAACAAGCTCCTTCTTCACAATGAGTTCACAAAGTTAATTCTTTGTTAAACATTACAAAAGTCACATTTTTTTACAACACCAAAAGCTATTTTTTTTCTAGTTTGTCCAAAAGTGGTTTTGTGGAAATGAAAGGCAAACTGTGTCTGTGGTAATGTGGAAAGTTGAATCTGTTTGACCAGCTGTTCAGGCATCTTGTTAACATATGTTTGAAGTGCAGCTGATTGTTTTAGATATTTTCTTGTGAAAAAAAGAAAAGTGTTTTAAAACAACAACCCAACAACAAAATGGAGATCCTGTCATAGAATATCTATTCAAATGATCCAAACACAACAAAAGGTTTTACTCAACCTTAAGTCCTAATTTGTCTTTCTACCTGTTCATCTACTTTAAACCTAAATAATGTCCTCCGATTCCAGAAAATTAAAAGTAGATATTCGATAAATGTTAATATTTTTTTGAACCGTGCACAGATATTCGGCTTCCAGCAGATCCATCTGTTAAAGCACCTTGTTCACATACGTGTTACTCTCAGTAGTGACAGCGACCCGGTGGGAGGAACGGCAGGCTGCCAGGCCATTGGACATGCTGCGAAACGTGCCTTTACAGCAGCACAGGCTGCTAGCCTGCTGGCTTTAGCCTCAGCCAGCGAGACGAGCTAGCTGCTCGAAGCTGAAGCGTCGAGTTTAGCTCCAATCGAGCAGCTTTTGAGCTACTATGTCCCCCCAAAACACAACAAAATACTCCCATCCCATTGCCACCGATATCCTTGGGGGATCGGAGCAACATAACAGCTAGCTGCTGGTAGCTAAAAGAAGTAGCAGTTGTCGGCAATCAACACGTGGTGCTCATGAGCAACCCGAGCACTGGGGGGGATGGGGCAAATGTGTTGCTAACGCTTAACCGACATCCTAATTGTTTAATTACATTTGACTAAAGCCACCGTGAGGTGAGCTGACAGTTCATCTCGCGGTGGGTTTCTCCGGAGTGAAGCGTCCAGAATTGCCTCGACAACGTGACACATTTGCTGCGGACCGCATTATTCACTTCCCCCCCTCCCTCGTCTATAAAACATGGGAGCAGCTCACCTGTCTCCTGGGAGCCGGAGTTGATGTTGCTGACCGGCACTCTGCCCGTGGTTCTTTTAGTCCACGGGTTGACTTTCGGCGGAGGCGCTTCTACAACTTTCTTCTTCACCGCCTCGACCGCCGAGTCAGCGTTACCGCTCTGTTCGTTTTCTTTATCGTTTTCTTTGCTTTTCTTATGCGTGTCTGCTTGGCTCTTGGTCGACTCTTGCTTGTGGTCGTCCGCTTGCTGCTTCTCCGTGCCCCTCTGCTCCGGCTCCTCTTGTTCTTTGTGCAGGTGAGCCCCCTCTGACTTGTTTTGGTTTTTGTCCTGCACCCCACTGGAGCTGCTCGCTGTCAAACCCGAGTCAACCTGGCTACACTCAACCTCGGTGGACATCCTGCTGGTTTCCTGACAGCGCACGGTATCAAAGCCAGTGTGGAGTCTTGGTTCTTGTTTTCCTTGCAAAGAGAAAAGTCGTGAACAGCTCGGGGGGTGACCACATCCACTCGAGGCAAACACAATTTGGGCTGGACCTCGCTAGCCCGCTAGCCAAGAAGCTGCTGCAGCTAACTGTTAGCTAGCCTGGGACCATGCAGAAGCCAGCGAGTCCGAGTCAGAAGCCTTTTCCCGCGATATTTAACAGTTTCATATCATTTAACAGTTTCCTCCGAGTGTGTAGCTAGCTTCGAGAAACGCGACAAGCCCTTGTTTGGTTCTTTGGGACTTTTAATAACTTTAGAGAGAAAAAAAAAAACCCTACTACAGCGACCTCCTCTCTTAGTGTCTAATTTCACTTCCACGCTACCAGCAGCCAGCTCGTGCAGCAAACTCTCCTAATTCTGTAAACACTGACTCTGCTGCCCCCATCGGCCGTCACTGGGAACTACAGGCAAATATTTACAACTATTTTTGAACACATCATGAAATACATTTGCCGAGCTGTCTTTATTTTTGTCTACTTATGGTCATGTATAAATTTTACTAACGTGCATAGTTTGAGTTAAAACTGCAACTTAAGTGGGTATTAAGAAAATATACATTTGGCATAAAACTAGGCTATTGCATATTCACCGTTCTGAACTACAGCAAATTCAAATTCCTTTTGGGAAAAATTGAATGTCAAACTAATTACTAATTATTTTATTTATTTTCAAGTGCTAGTGCTTGTGCCTTTGTTGTATTAACCTTCTGAAACCAATTTAAATATAATATAATTGAATATTCCCATCTAAATATAATATAGATATAGCAGTATGTATTAATATTATATAATGTTAAGATAATAGATAATAGTATCTATTTAAGATGTCTAAGAGTTGAATGTATTATTATGTAATGTATAATATGTGATAAAGCTGTATTATAATATAGATAATTATACCTATTATTTAGATATACATAATACCACCTATTATATATAAATATACTACATATCTATCATGTTAAAATATTTGATGACAAAAACAAAGAGATGTGTAATTAGTTGTATGTTTAGTAGATTCCTTTATAAAGAAATGGCAACAGATAAAACACTATCACTATGTGCAGAAGAAAACTATCGCTGCACGTACACTGACCATGCCTTTGTCAAGATGAAACACGGCGGTGGTATTATTATGCTGTGGGGATGCTTTTCTTCAGCAAAGGAAGTGTCTTTAGTAAGAGTTAATGGACAAATGGAAAAAAAAATACCTACACTGGTTTAGATTAAAACAAATCCACTTCAGAAAGTTCAGCCCTGAACATAATCAAGAACATTTGGGAAATTTTTAAAATTAGAAAAATTTTAAAATTGCTCTTCGAGATGATGTCAGTCCAGTTTGGCTGAGTTTGAGATATTTTTTTTGCAAAGGAAATCTTCAACACTTTCCATTTCCCAATGAGCAAAGTTTCTGGAAGCACGTCCTAAAAGTGTTGCAGCTGAGTAATGACCGAAGGGGCCGAAGAGAAACGCACACAGCCGGCATTGATCCATGGCTTTTAAAATGAAAGTTTCCAGTTTTTGTCTCGGCACCGTTTTAAAAGCGACAAATCATTTTCATTCGAATGTAGAACAATGCACAACTTTACATTAAACTATCAAATCAATTGACAATAAAATACTTTAAAGTTAGTAGTTGTAACTTGACAACGTGAATGAGTTCGAGACACTTCTGATTTGAAAAAAAAAATTTCTCATTGAGTGATGAGTTCTTTATCTTTTCTTAAGTGCTTTTCAGCTATAGATATGGAGGGAATCAGATACTCAGGCCAGTTCGACTGTTTGTGCTTCACTCTGCTCGTCAAATTACACACTTTAAAAATCTGAAAGCCGAGTCATCGCTGTCAGATCAGATGACATGTTTCTAAGTCTGGGACAGATGCGAGCTGCTGGAGAGATGGAAGAAGATATGTTCCATCATAATGTGTGGGAGAATTTATTGTAAGGGTATGTGAGCAGTAGAATTGTATTTTCTTCAAATCCCATCGGAAGGACAAAACGGTGTCAAAAAATATTTGCCAATTTCCAACTTCATGTCGCTGTTGTTTCCTTGTGACACTTAAATGTTTTCAGATCTTCAGTCAAAGGTGCTAACCAGAGTAATTGCAAATTTGCTTTCAACTGATGATCTTGATTATTAAAGAGTCAGTGTGATGCAAAATCGAAATTTTTCATCTTTTACGTCATGTTGGCATGTTATTCCCTCATCAAAAACATACCTGGAGTGTTTCCTTGATTCTTTTATGCATGTTGAAGAAATGCCGTGGTTTCTATGGCAACCATTCAGCTGCACAAAACCCCTGGGAGGACCAGGCTCTGCCTTCGACGACAAAGCTCCTCCTCAGAGCTGCAGTTCCAAGTCTTCATGCTTTGAACCACCTCATGTGCCCCCCGCTTCCCTTGACTCTTCAGCTCCTTCAGACTAGCCAGCAGCAAGTAGCAAACACCTGACGGAACTGCTCATCTGTTGAGCTCGTTATGAAAACGACTTCTCAGTGCAATGCTCGTAGAAATGTTGTTAAAGGGTTAATACATGAGCCATGTTGTGATGACTTCCTGAAGGCGGAGTTTTCATGAAGAGTTGGACTTTTTAAAGAGACAGAGACCCAAAACGCCGTTAAAGAGACGTTAAAAGCATGTAGTCAAACTTAAGTCGTATTAGATGTATACAGCATTTTTAGAACAACTGAAAGTAACACAGTTTCTTGATTGAGCTATAAAATGATATTATATGGCTAGAAAACATATAATGCTATCCTTTCAAGGCAATTGGCATTCCACAGAATATTTTCCACAAAGTCTTAGACATCATCAGGATATTTTTTATTTTTTTTGGCAAACATGAGCTTGGCCTGTGTGTACTTTTTGGTCAGCAGTTGTATTGACGTTGGAATTTCATATGGAAGGCATTTTAGCCAGTCTCCTTCTTACTGCCAGATCATGGGCACTGATGTGAACGGAGGAAACATAGATCTGGCGCAGGGTGAGATCGATAAGCTTTTGGTAGGTTGGCCACCCCTAGGAAGGTTCAACACTGTTCCATGTTTTTTTTCCCCTCAAAGAGATAACAGTTCTCACTGAGGTTAACTAGCATTTTGTTTTTTTTAACCCTTTCCAGACTGATGCATGTCAATCGCTGTTTTTCACCCATTTTTGAATTTCTGAGGCTAATGGCTTCCTACTCACTGAGTAGCCTTTCAGTCCAATTTGATACAGTAAGTGTTTCACTCTGGGTAATAACGCTCCCTTCAGCAGCATCTTCACAAAGTCTTTGGCTTTTGTTCTGGGGTCAATCGGCACATTTCTGGCCAACACCCGTTTATTTCTGGGACGCAAGATCCGTCTTCTTCCTGCTATGATGGTTCCCATGATTCTCATCATGTCTGTACTCGAAAATAATTGTTTGAACAGATTAACGCTGCACCTTCAAGCATCTGGAAACATTACCTTTGACATTTTGTTTGACTTTCCCATGATGCCAAACAAGAAAGCAGTGTGTTGGGGGTGTGGTCCTAAAACACATCCACAGGTGAACTTCCAGTTAACTCACATGTGCCGGTCAACTTATCAGAAGTTTCCAAAGCCATGACATCATCATCTAGGTTTTCCCTTGTTGTTTAAGGAGATAGTAATCATTGGGGCCTGCCCATAGTAGTGGGCAGTCACTGCCTCCATGCATTGCATGGCAGGCACCTATTATTCTTCTTTCTTTACCGTTAATGCGGCTCGTAGCGCTGCGTGCCCACCCACAAAAGTGGTGTCAAAACGTGCGGCTCAGCCCCGGCGTTGGAGCTATCACTTTTAGTGGGATTTGGAGTTACCATGGCAACATAAAAAGCGAAAAACGAGGAAGAATTTATGTCGGTTACACTCTGCCGAAACTCGAGTGTAATTGATCCTATTTTTCTTGCTTATTAGCCATGTTTAGGACACTGAATGTAGCAAGTCAATAACAGACAACATTCTAATACTACCCATTCTAATGATGCTACTAACAATATTTTGGCTAATTCTAGCTTACACACTCATTTTAACATACTGAATGGTGGGAGTCCATGTTAGTCAACATGCTTGTGATTCTCCACAGGCTACTTTGTACTTTTGTTTTAGCCAAGCTTAGCATTGATGCTAATTTTTAGCATCAGAATGCTGGGTCCAAATCGACGGGCACACTTTGGCAGGCCCCGGTTAAATTTCTTCAGAAATTTTCTAGTTCTTTATCTAAACCTCTGATTTTGAAAGCAATAATGAACAAATCTCTGGCATGTCCTTGCTATTGCGGCATTTAGCAAATAGAAACAATTTTTGGTGATTCTAACAAACCCAGAACAAGAATCGTTTGGTTTGGTTCAACTTCTGACAGTGAGATAAAGGGTGTAGGTAAACTTCTGCTTTCAACTGTAAACGTTAATAACTACAAGGGAAATAACGCATGGCTTTCAATATTGTTTATTCATAAAAATGTCAAAAGTGTGGTGCATTTGTTTTCTGTCCTCTTTACTCTGGTACTTCTAAATAAAATAAGTCGGGCTTTTATATTGTTACCATTTGTTGTTGTTGTTGTTTTTTAACACAAATAAAACTTCCATCATCAAGCTCAGTTGTGTTTAAATACTTCACAATTAAATAAATTTTGATTTCAACAAGAAAATGAACAAGTAATCCAAACATATTGATTACTTCATACTGCTGCAACAACCACAACAACAATAATCTTAATAATAACTATTATGATTATAATAATAATAATTGTTATTATTATTATTTTTTTGTTTCCACCTCATGTGTTTTTCATTATCGCCGAATAGATGTCATTGTGTTGCCATGGTGACTCTGGGGGTCAAATGTTGACATCACTTTTTTTTCCCCTCTCATCGTTTTTGTACCTCCTAAAAGTAAACAAATGGATGCTGCAGCACTCTGTTGTAAAAACATGAAACGTACGGTTCCCTCCTGTGAGTACCGCTCTCTCTGTGTTACATATCAACCGTTTAAAGTCGAACAAAACCAGCTAATAGCTAGCTTGCGCAGCACGAAGTAGAGGGGGCCCGGGTTGTGTTAAAGGACTACCGGATCTGTTGGAAATCTTGCTAACACATAGAATCAGACCATGATAAGGCAAAAAAAAAAAAAACCCCAGCAGTTTTGGCTTGTAGGCTTAGACTTAGTTTTGACCGCTATTTTTGTGCATTTGTTGTGTATTTTACACAAACGAAATCAAGTAGAGCCCGGTGGCAGTTGATATGTAACTTCACATTCACATTAATTTGAACAATTTGACCATGGAATTGTTTTTAACAGAGCTCCAACAAACTAACGGTTTGTACGAAGACTGTTCTTTTTAGTTGTTTTTCTTAAATGTTTATCATAGGGTCGCATCAAAAAAATCATGCAGAAGGACACTGAAGTTGGGAGGATAGCGGTGGCAGTTCCGGTGATCGTCGGTATCCTTTAAACAAAAAGAGAAGAAGTCAGACCTGACTTAGTTGTCAGTTTTACTGATTTTTCAGACGTCCTTTAACTGAGCATCGGCTATCATCCCGTCTAAGCGATGGGAGTTGTAGTCCAAATGCATAAAAAGCTTCCTCACCTTAAACGTGATACTTTCTCCCTACAGCTTACAAGTTATTGGTTTGACCGGTAAATAAATAAATAAAATAAATGACAGACTCAACACAACAAACTGAACTGCTCAATGATGCGTTGTCTGATAAAAACCCTTATTTAAAATCAGCCAAACTCACTTTAGACACAGTTCCTCATTTATAAAAATAAATTTCATGTTCATTTTAAGTATTTTTAAAATTTATTTAGTATGTGGTTAATCAATCAAAACGAAACCCACCCTTAAACAAACTTACTCTGCCATATTTTGCCGACATCACAGCAAAGATATTGACAGAGCTTTCTTTTGAGTACATCTATTTGCATGTTCTTTACACCCTCAGACAACTGAAGGTAATATAGTTACTTGATGATGATATAAAATAGCACCATGTGCCTGGAAAATACATAATACTGTCACTTTAATAGGATTTCATGGTCAATGTGGATTTCTAAACAAAGTAACGGATATCTGTTTTCACCATAAATGTAACATTATGCAGTTTATTGTCTTTCAAGGAACAAAAAGAGCAACATCGCTGCTAAAAAAACCCATCTGGGGCAGGAGAGACTGTTCCCCAAAGGAGCCACGACCCAAACGAAACCGAACACACAACGCTCACACACTCAACCAACAGCTCAGGAGGCAGAATTGGTGTTTTGGGGGACACACAGGACGGGTGAAAAGTTTAGATGCGCCCATCACCGGTGTGATTGTCATATTGATTTTGAACGTTTAACGGTTCATTTGAACAGTTCTTCTTCTCGTAATGCAGCATATGACTTCAGTGAATTCCAAAAAACAAAACTGCGGGTCAGAATTTTAAATTCATAGTAGATTTTTTTTTTCTTTTTCTGTGCGCCACCTGGGAGAGCAAATTATAAATCCTCAGATATATTTATAAGTGGGTTGGAAGAACTAGTTGTGACTTTGTTGTTTTAACATTATGTTTTATCAGTCGAGACGTTTGAAGGTCAAGTGAATTTGAGGTAAGCACCAAATATAGCCTGGAAGTACTTTACCCTATTCTAGCATATGTATTACATAATGTAAGTATTGGTTTCATAAGATTTCTGTGAGAAACAGATTGCATCTGGGAAAGCACTTCTGCTGCTCAAAATGTGTTATTTTCTAATTATATTTGTGTAAATGTTTTGATTTTAGTCGTTCAATTTTCCAAACTTGCACAAAGCTATCTTGTTTTGTCTGGCTGATGACATCACTGTAAGTTATTAAATCCGATTGGTTACTTAAGTAGCCTTTTTTATTTTTATGGAATACTTTTTTACTCTTGAGTAAACACCTGGACTTTAACTTGAATGAAAATATGCTCCACCCACCCCTGACACCAACTACTGCTAAATGGACAACAATCCATTTAGCAGGATACAACAGAAGCTTGTTGTATCCGTCAACAAGCTTCTGGACCAATTCTGTTTGGACTTTTTTTCACCGCTGCTCACATCACAAACAGAAGAGCACACTTAATACATTTTTTTAAGCGTAGCTCACCAACCACCGACAGGGTTGAGGTCATTCCAGAAGCTTACTGTTAGTTAGCCTGTGTTATTTATTCCTAAACCTGTTGGGACGTGCGTCCGCCTGGTCCAGTTGGAACAGAACAGTCGCGTCCGCGACAGGAAACAACGAACTGGAATTAATTTGACCATTTCTGACAAGCGGCCAAGACTCTGGCCGGGGGAATATCTTTCTCTGTGATCTCTGAGAGTTAAGACATGTCCACGTCAAATAAGCTTCATTAAAAGGCCAAAATTAATGATATACATGTCCATTTTAAGTATTTGACCTTCTTATTGGCACTCTGAATTCATGAGTGAATGCGCCCTCTGTAGTTATACTAGGGTATTGCACATTGGGGGAATTAGTAACTACTTTTCTTTTTTTCTCTCTGCCCTCCCAGGAGTCAGAGCTCTACATCTGCTTGTAACGTGGACTTCACAGCAGCACATCATTTCTGTTCACGTCATTAGGCTTTGCAGTGACTCAGCAAAAAAAACAACAACTAAACACTCTGTTCACTACTGGGACACAAATAGCCTACATCAATCTGACTGTTTTTGGACAGTAAGAGGGAAGAGATGGAATTTACGCAGCAGTTTGAGTCTGTACCAACATGCAAAGCTTTGGTAAAGAACAGAACGTCCATGTGGGACGGATTTCTGCTACACGAGTTCTTTTTTTTTTCTTTTGTTCATAGATTTGAATACTTTGAAAGTCTGCACCGTTAAACCTAAGTTTTCTATTAGGTTTTTCTTTCATTTTTTGCTTGTCTGCAGATTTGAGGTTAGCATCATGAACTGTTTAACCCGTGACCCTCAAATGATTTGATTTTTCATTTTGTTTTGCCGTCTTTAATTATAAGTGCTTTCTTTTTTTAATAGCAGCCATTGTGGTTTCTATTTTTAAAGCACTTGTAAATATATATTTGTTTTTTTAATGAAATGTGTAAATAACTCAAGGCAGGAGGTCAATAAAACTAAGCAAGAGCTTACAGCAGTTTGTTTATTCCAAGAAACTATTTCTTTAAACACGGTACTGGGCTGAAGTGAAGAATAAATAGAGAAATTCTGTTCTTAGAGCATTTTTTTTACTGCATATTTACATTTTCGAAGCCATATATGGTCAAACATACGCAGCTGTCTCTGGCTTTTTTAAAAAAAACAAAAAAACAAAAAAACTGATGCTGACAAACATTAGTTTTAATGTTCCAGCTTCAAGTCTCACTGATGCTGGTCCTGTAATGTACATGAACACAATCTCACCGGATGAGGCTGTAATACACACCGTCTGAGCTCATAACCCCCTCCCCCCCCAACATTTTTTTAAAATGAGACATGCATCTTAGTTCAAATCAACTTTACTACAATGGCTCAAAAAAGATAAAATACATACAAAATAAGCCATTTTTGAAGTGTTTTGGCTCCTTCGCGAACCGAAGCCAACGCCAATCGCAAGTGGTTCACCGGATTCCTCGTTTGTCCGACACGCTTCCTGTTCGGCCCCGGAGGGCGCGGTCCGCCTTACGCTCTTTTTCGAGAACCGAGCCGAACACTGGCGCGGAAAAGAACTCAAGAATTAAATATGTCCAGCGATTGAAACTTTTACACGTACAGTGACGGAGTCGTTTGTTTCATTAACTCGTCCTACGAGTTTAAATCTGTTCTGTGCCAAAAAAGAGGGGGGGGGGGGGCGGGCGAAGGGGAGAAATACAAAAAAAAAAAACCAAAAAAAAAAAACAACAAACAAACAAGTTATTACAGTACAGCTTCTTCAGAAAAGTCGCGCTCCATAACCAAAAGTCTGTTTGATAGCTTCAAAGTAGTATCTCTTCCAGCCGCCTTTCGTCTGTTCTTCTTCACTGTTGGGGACGCCTCTGCACTCCACCTTCAGCTCCGTCTCACTGCTCCGGTCCAAGAACATCAGGGTGATGGTGGCGTAATGCTCTGTGGTGCAGAGAGGCAATCAGTTTCCAAAATTCAAAAAAAAAAAAAAAAAAAAAAAAAAAAATATATATATATTATATATATAATATATATATATTTTTTTTTTTTAATATAAATATATTAAAATAAATTATATATGAATATATATATATATATATATATATATATATATATATATATATATATATATATATATATATATATCAGAAAAACCTGGAATGTGATTAAAATCTTCACAATGTGGAAACGTTTTCATTTTTCAAAGCCCCACAAAATAATGATAAAAAGATTGAAAAGACCTTCTGCATATGGAGTACATTTTTATACGCAATGTTTCCTTTTTATATTTGTGGAAAGAATATGTAAAACTGTTCCTATCTTGACAGTGGAATGTGACAGAATCTGTTGAAAATAAATAAAAATAAAAAGCTGAACTCTAAAGCAACCAATCAGAGTCAAGGGGAAAATCGTAGCTCTGTCAATCATGCTTGTGTATGAGCTGTTCTTCTTTGTAGCATAAAAAAAAAGAAAATATAAAAACCTACCACAGGGCCAGTTGTTAAACCTCCACTTCATTACTATTTTCTCATCAGGTACCTGATGGCAAGAGGATTTGTTGTTAGTCGTCAACCATTTTCTACATGTGTTGCACAATATACGGCAAATAAAACATGAGTTTTCAGTGACGTTTTCATTATAGTTGATGGAAATGTCGGCCTCACCAGCTCCGTGAATTCCCCAAAGACGTTTCCTTCTAGCAGGCGAAACTTTCCACCCCTCTCTCCTTCCACCGTCGCAGGACTGCGTGTGAACGCCTGGACCATCTGCACACCCAAAGATACCACACTGTGACATCATGGCCTCCAGCGAGATGGACTAACCAAAAAAATATATACAAGGTGGACATTTGTTCACAAATGCACACAGGAACATTTTTTGTTTCTTCTTCTTCTCTGAAACGGATTGGCGTTTTTAAAAAAAAAACTCTCGCATTTGCACAGGACCGTTTTCAGACATTTTTTTTCTTTCACACAGAAACACCCAAAATGGCCCCAAATGATTTTTTTTTTCTTTTTAACTCCCCCACAAAGTGGCGCTAAACAAGAAGAATGGAACATGTGCATAAATCATTCACACAAGATTACCAGTGGACTCAAGGGAAGAAGAAGAAGAAGAAAAAATGGATGGTGAACAAAAACTGAGTGTGGAGTCTTTTGGAGAACTTCTTGAAACTGCTGAAGGCACTACGTGTAATCTGCCATTGTTGTTGAGTGTGACACATTTGCAGTTATAACTCACTTAATTTCTTTATTTTATTTGATCAAAAATAAAGATAAAAATTTGACAAAAGAAAAACAAGTTGCTCAAAGGATTTGTTTTGTTCAATATTCTCTCTTAAGGCAGGTTAGAGGTTGGGCTAATACGTCAGTGTTTCCAAGAACTAAGCATTTCTGCTGTCCAAAAATACACAATGGTTTTTTTTGTCTCTCAAAAATTTAACAGACATTTTGTTTAGGGATGTGCCGATTCACTTTTTTCAATTCCGATACAGATATTTGAGGTTTAGTATCAGCCCATGCCAATCCGATACAGAATGGTGCTGAATTGACTTAAAACTTCTTTTTTTTTTTTTTAAACAGACGTAAATGTGCTGGATTACAAATTTATCAACTCTGCACCAGTATTTCCTTGTTACCCAAGGCTGAGAATCAGATGGCTGATTTTACACACTATTAAAACTACGTCATATAAATGTTTACACTACAGGGCAGTTTCTCCTGTCAGAAGTAAGGACAGGGTACATATTTGACTGATACTTGACAACGCTTTAAAATATTCCTACTTTACGGGGAGGGGGAAAAACCCCCCCATAACATTCTTGTGTGGATGAGGCCTAAAACTTTGTCAGATAAGACAGAATAAGCAGATGAGAAAATGGATGCAGAACCTAATTTGGTAACCAGATCAGCAGCAGCAGCAGGACAGACTCACCTCCTGGTTGAGAAACACTCTATAGAGTTCAGCTGGTGAGGTGAGAAACGTGTCTCTGATGGTAAATTTACAGGTGGGGATTTTGACACCAGTGTTGACGGGAGCTGCCGTGCTGCTTCCTGAGGAAACCTGAAAAAAACAACAAAAAAAGCAAAAAAACAAAAATCAAACACTGCATTCTAGTCAGTCTAGCTCTACATCGCGTCTCAATGCCAACACCGGGTTTTAATCCAGAAAAATTCTGCAGTCTTTAAACACAGACCTGAGTTTTGTCCTGCTTGGCTTTGGACTGAGACGCTGACTGAGGCTTGGCCACACCGTTAGCGGTGGGCAGGATCATCCCTTGTGTGAATTCTGCAATTTCAAAAACAATACATGACAAATAATAAAATAAGACAGATTAGTTTTTTCTTAATTATTGAAATTATTAAATCGCTAGTTTTGATTTCTACTCGGGTCGGGAATGGTTTTTCCCAGATCTTTGCAGACCTGTTTTCAAAAAGCCCACGTAACTCCCCAGCGCCTCCCGGATTTTCTCTGCTCCTTTAGTTTTCATCAAGTGGACCAGGGGCGTGTCGGGCTCATCCTTGCTCAACGAAATGGAAATCTGAGGAACGGGATCACAGGGACATGATTCAGTGCGCCGCTCCGGCACCACCAGGCAGTCGGGATCATTAAATCATCCATCTGACTTACATCGAGATCCTCCATGTCATTCTCATCAGACAAGTTTGGAACTTCGATTGAACCTTTGTATTTTACTCCAGTTTTTGACTTTCCTGTAAAACAAAAACAAAACAAAAAAAACCCACATCAAATTCAAATCAGTGAAAGTCACTGGATGTTTGTGGGACTGCTTCGATTGAAATTAGAAAAACATGACTAATAAAAATGTTTTGGATAACATTTTTCTTATAAGAAGGGATGAAACAACTTAACTGATTAATCACAATTAACTTTGTTAATCATGATCAATCACGATTACCTGGATCAATCGTAGCTAATTGATTACTGGAATAATCAAAAAGTACTGTGGTAATTGATCAATTATTAACTGGAGTATGCAAACTTAAAAAAGGTAATTAACCCCAAAACTGTACAAAATATGCATTTTGCATTTAAGATTTTAAAAAATCCCTTTGTCTGTAAATCTTTTCTAACTCCTCAAATACCAACATTTTAGCTTCACCCGGTTAAGATTAACTGCTACGTTATTGCATTGTAGGCATTAAAATGTGTATTTTCTTATTTCAAAACAAAAAAATGAATTGAATTATTTTGCTGCTCGCATATTTTAATGCATTTTTGATAAAAAGTAGGCTTTAGTGGTTAAAAGAAAATGCTACAGAATGTGCCTTTTTTTAAATCAGATCAATCAAATAATCATCAGAATATTCAATTACTAAAATAATTGCAAGATGTCGATTTTTATCGTAAACTCCATCCACCCGCTAAAAAAAAAAAGTTTAATTCTGCATCTGAACCATTTGCTAAGGGGGAAAGCTAATTTTTACCATTCGTGACACTGCCACCTACTGGTCAGCCAGTGCAAGACTCAAAAATGTTCTTAAACCTCTGTGTTGACCCGATTCACTAACAGACTCAGAATTAGGTTTGTAAATCACAAGAGTTCATTGATGAGTCGTTCGTTTTGTAAAGTTAAAAATATAGTTTCACAGAAGAGGGGTCTGGAAAAAGAGCTGAATGAAAATGATTTAAACATGTGGCCACTAGGAGTGGGCAGAAAGTAAAATCTGCATCAAGAGGCAAAACTTTTCATTTTTAGAAAATACACGCAACAACAAAAAGCTCTTCTTACTCCTAAAGAAGATTGAAATGTCTTATTTTTATGTCCGACAGAATAGCAAAGGGACGGAAGATGACTGGTGTCACTTTAAGTCGACAAACGGAGCAGCTGCTGTGTGTCGTTCTCAGTTCAAACCCTGCTTTCCACTCACCAGTCCAGGTCGCTTTTAGGTTCCATTCATAGAAGAAAATAAGTTTCCCTTTGCGGTTGTTAATCGAGGCCTCTCCTTCCAACTTGCTGACTTCCGTCACTTCACACGATCCCTCGTCGTCCTCCACGGTCAGCCCGAGCAGCAGAGACTTCAGCTTATCTGAAGACCAGTTTGTTGCATCTCTTTCAGTCCTGAAGATTGAAAAAAAAAAAAAAAGCAAGACAGACAACCACGTCGAGCAGACATGATTAGAGGGTAAAAATCTTTTCTCTTGACCTCTGAACATTTTCGCACCCGAGAACTTGGAAGTCGGATTAGTTTGACAAGTGTGATCTTTTGCCTGAATAAAGTGACTATTACGAGTTGATATTTATTTTAGCCGTAAAAAAGCTGTTGAACATTTTAGGGGAATATATTAAACAATTTTATTAGATTTTTGGAGTCGCAGTTTGTCACAATTTAGTGTTGATTGGGGCAAAGGAAATTAAAAATGTAACTTTTAAATTTAAAACTACAAGCATGGCATAAGATAAAAGTCATTTTATGATTTAAAAAAAATTTTTTTTAGATAAAATAGTTTGTACTTCAGAAATGTTTGCTTACACAAAATTTATGAGCCACTTACTAGGAAAATCCAAGAGTACTCATTGATGCATTGATTTCAAATGCAACAAAAATGAATTGGTTGATGAAAACAAACAACAATGTGGTTCTCCATATTGATAAATCACATCACTAACAGATGAAAGGTAATTATCTATTCGAAGATCAAGTGAGGCTAAGCAGAGGATTCGTCTGATTTTTCTTCGAAATAATAAAAGAGTGGGTGGGAAATGTCATATTTTCCAAAAGCTGTGTAGAATTTATAGTGACATTAACAATCTGGAGTTACATTATGAACATAACCAATATGGGCAAACTGGCTCCGTAGCTACACAGCAGACTGAATGTAACGGCAACAGCTTTAGCTTTAGTGAACAGCTAATGGAAAGCCTCGTTAGCTACATGTGAGGCTAATTTGAACAACGTTAGCAAAAGCTTTACTGCTAACTAAAATGTTTTGCTTCAGTTAATTGCGGGATTTATAATCTCTCCTGACTGTAAGAATGGGATACAAAGGTGGTTCGGGGAGGAAAAACCACCTCGAAGCGTGCGGTTAGCATCGGCTTCAAGCTAACTGGCAGTCAGTGCCCTTTCATGTTGTCTCACCAGTGCCAATTGTTGACATTCGTCGCATCGGCTCTCTCCTCAACGATCCAGCGAGGGTCTCCTTCTCCCCACTTCGCCATGTGTGCGGATAAATAATAACTACAGCGGGATTTTGAAAGCGGGGCGAAGCCTAAAGCGGGAGGTCTCGCTGTCTGTCAGTCAGCCGGTGGATGTCCGCTGCACGCTGCTGCTTCTAGAAACCTCTGGCGGTGCTCCTGCGTTTATTCTCCGAACATAGAAAATGCTCGAAACGGAACTTTGTAGAAAGAGGTAAAAAAAAAAAGAAAGAAACGTTCCCCCCTCCTTCCTCCACACACACACGACCGGAAGTTGTGTTTATGAACGGTAACATTCGGGAATGTTAAGACTTTTTTATATTAGCACTCCGGTTTCTTATATAGAGTTTTATACTTCTTCTGTATGGATTTATTTTCTGCTATGACGTGATTTTAATTGCCGGAAGCTACACATAAATATTTCCTGTGTAGCTTTCTCCTTACGGGAAGCTGATTTATAAACCTAACTTCAACCCTCACTGCTCTCCAATGTGGAATTATCAATCAATCCTTTGTAATAGAAAATCTGTTTTCATGGATGAAAGTTGTCTTTGTCTGTTCACATGTTATAAATCACAGAGAGCGTTATAACTCATAAAAACTTGTGTTAAAAAAGTGATGTTATATATTTTCCAGGCAGATAGTACCGTTTTATTCCACAATGAAGCAACTACGCCACCTTTACTTGCTTATAAAAATGCAGTACATGTCAAGCATATCTTAAAATAAATTGGACTTTGCATTTTAACGCCTTGAAATTGACTTTTGTCTCTTTAAGAAGCGCCGGCTCTTTCCGACACTCTGCAGTCCGCAGGTCATCAAAAACAGCCGTCCTCCACTATGTCATTCACAGCCTCTTTTAGGAGCGTTGCTCTGAGAAGTTGTGCTATGAAGAGCTCAGTTCCACCAGGTGCTTGCTGAGTGGTGCTGCCGCTAGTCCGTAGGAGCGCTCTGTGAGGCAGAAGACCGGCTGTGGACTCAGGGGCGGAGTCCGCTGGGATGGACCCAGTGTTTTTATTTGTTTTTTTTAATTCGTCAAGAAAGGTCTAATATTGCTGCTGTTCTAATAAATCAGCACAGGCTGAAATTGAGAGTTTGGCATCAGAAAAGCAGAAGTGATGTTTGATCTGCAGGCCACAGGTTTGTAGCCTTGAATTAACATGTTGCAAACAAATAGTCATTTACCAATGCTGCGTTCTGATTTGTTAGAGACACATGTCTGCATGTTTAATCGTTCAAAGATCCTTCTTTGAAGTTTATTCTATACCTCCAAGTGTTCAGCACAATGTAAATAGTTAATAAATTTATAGATTTGTATAATTTTTGTATTGAAGTATTTCTTGCAAAAGGGCTACATTATTAAGGGTTACATTTTAATAGAGCTAATGAGATGAACCTAGACTATTTGTAACAGATGTTATTTTTGTTGTTTTTTAAGCCGTAGTATTATGTGAAATTGACTTTTTGAGCTTTACATCATGTTATAAAGAAATTTCCTCATCAATGAAAGATAACTGGAGTGTTTCCTTTATTTTCTTTCAAGCATGTTTGAGAAATCCTTGAATCTCCATTCAGTTGGTTGGACCTGGCAACACCTTCGAGGTACAGCTCGGAGCTGCAGTTTCCAAGCCTCCACCTCACAGTGCAGCCCTCCCCTGCACTGCATTCAGCTCCTTCAGACTAGCCAGCAGCGATTAGCAAACACCTCCTTCTAGCTACTTCTCCATGGTAAAAAAAAAAAAAAAAAAAAAAAAAAAAAAACTGTTTAAAGGACTAATAGAGAGATGTGATGACTTCCTGAAGGCGGAGCTTTCAGCAAGAGCAGAAGTTTTTAAAGAAACAGAGACCCGATTTCAAGGCATTCATTT
Source organism: Poeciliopsis retropinna (assembly GCA_010277075.1). Lineage (NCBI taxonomy): Eukaryota > Metazoa > Chordata > Actinopteri > Cyprinodontiformes > Poeciliidae > Poeciliopsis > Poeciliopsis retropinna. The sequence goes on from VMRM01000028.1 coordinate 6,944,250, forward strand.
CTTTGAAGTCATATTTGATGTGTAGAGCATTTTTATAAGGACTGAAGGAAATATATCCACTTGATTGTGTTGCAATATTTTCCTAGATTTGTTGTACTTATCTTCCAATCGAGATTGATGAGGTGAACGGTGCTCCACGGGACCAAAGTGGTGGATTGCTTCTGAAAACAATTGAATAAACTGGATTTATTTAGTGGTATCAGAATATAGGGGTACGAAAAATTTCATGTTTTCAATGGTAACAAAAGGGATAATCTCGTGCTTTTCCTATTCATTTAAAAATGACTTACTTTTGTATTTATAGTCATGATCAAATGCGGGTGTGAATACTTTTATATTTTGTAACTTACATGACATGTATACGCAGGGTTCTTCACTAATGTTTGCTAAATGTTAAGTGGTTTCAATCTACACACACACAAAAAAAATAACAGTGGGCTTTCGGCTGTTCGTTAAAATCGTCAGTCGAGGAGAAAAGCAGGGAGAAATCATTAGAGAGGAATCCCAGGCATATGGCTGGCTTTTGTCGGCTCCCCTCCCCCTCCTTTCTCTCCCTCCTGCCGTCCGATCCGCAGCAGCAGCAGCAGCAGCAGGACGGAGGTACTTCAGTTTTTGAAGCCGTGGCATGAATGATCTCATCTGAACCTGATCTCCGCTTTCTCCGCCGTCGATCCTATGACCGAGACGGGAATAAAATAACACGAACACGAGGTGAGTCCCGCGACCCAACCACCGGCGGCGGTGTTTTTTAAGCGGGCACCGGGGCGAGCCGCTGTTGTTTTTTCGGAACTTTACAGCCCAGTCGCGGCGAAAACTCTTGTTTTCGGCCAGAAAGGAGGAAGGACCGAGGAGGATGGGTGGGTGGGCGCTTTTTAGCTCATTAGCTTTCCGTCTCCTAGCGTTCAAGCTTCGGAGCGTTTATTTGCGAAATGGAACGAGGAGCAAGCCAAGAATCTCACATCCCCGTGTAGATAACTTGTTTACGGCGCGAGCGGACAGTTAACCGTGAAGCGCTCCGGGAGCCCGGCTCAGAACCGGAGGCTAGCTAGCCGGCTGTTAGCTCCCAGCGCAAAATGGCCTCATTGTCGCTCGGTGGCTCTGATGCTGGAAAGACAAAGCATGCGGCAGTCACGGCCAGCGGCTCTCAAACGTTCCCACATTGGCCTCCACTGGCTCTTATTCGGTTATTCGTTAAGAAAACAAGATGTAGTTGGCGAGGGAATGTGAAAGCACTTTGGCTGCCGTGTTCAAAATCTGCTTTATTCAGGCGATACAGCGGCGTATGAAAGTGGTGGTTTTTCAGAGTGAGGTGGGGGATGGGCCGCGCGAGGAGCCATTGACGTAAAGCGAGGCTGTATTTTGTTTGGCCCCAAAGCGGTAGACGACAAAAACACTTTAGTGTTTACATTCTCAGCCGTATAACGCTGTCGGTGAGAAATCCAAGCATCGCCGAGCTGCTATTATCAAAAATCAAGCGCTAGTCGGTGTTGTTTAAAGAAGTTCCTGGTGCAGCCAGAGCGCTGCACAAGTCTCCATTTTGGGGTTAAACAGTTAAAATCTTGCGTGAAGTAACCCCAGTTGTATATAAATCACCTGTATGAAATGGTACTCGAATAAATGTTAATGAAACTGTCATGTGAACGATCTTGATCTTTGCCACCCAAATTAGGGATTTGTAGTGGAGCCTGTTCAATGTAACAGATTAAAAAAAAAACTAATATGTGCAATTGCTTTGTGGTTTTTCTTTGTAACTGGAATATATTGTAACACAATAAGTTTGTCTTGTAGTGTCTTTACCAGTTTTGTTTTCAGTGTCCTCAATGGTAAAATCCTCTTGATGAAGTGCAAATTTAAATACCATAAAAGAGTTTGGACACCATGAATGTCGCTGCCAAGACACCAGCGTCCAAACTTTTTTCAATTTCAGCCAAAACCATCAAAATGATTTGCTAAAATTAGCAATCAGTATTTAATAAAAAAAAAATTAAAGTAGTCCTGAATGAGAGGTGTAAATCATTATAGCTCCAAAACCTAAAGGGTTTTTATCGTTTAATGTAATGAAGGCTGCAAGATTCAAATCTTTTGTTTTCAATCGCATTAAATACTGTAAAATTTAGTCCATTCTGAGTTGTACTAAAAGTAGTGCAAACTTAGTTAATTTTTTTAGCTAAGTCTGACAAATCAGTTAAAACTGCTTGGAGTGCACCAAAGTCCGATTTGAATAAAAGTTAGAATTTAAATTAAAGAACAAATACTTTGTGTTTTATTTAATATTTTCCATTGAAAACACAATTTAATTTCTCTGTAACAATTTAGCTGTAATTAAAAAAATCTGCATTAAAACACCTGTGTTGGCTGGTCAAATTTGTAACATTTTTGACTCAAAAATGCAAGGGGGGTTGGGGGGGTGCAGAAAACAAAATTTAATACAATGAATTTGTTCTGAATTTATTGTATTAGAACAAAGAAAAATAGCTGAGAGAGTTTTAACAGCAATACATGTGGGGCTGATTTAATGTGCCACAAACCATCTGAAGTGCATTTTAAGAGTCATGACACCTTTGGCAACGTGGCTTCCTGGCTGTCTTTGATTTCTGTTTTAATTTCTCACACATTGTTGACATATTTTGCTGACACATCCATGATTATTTTCTCACTGTTTGGGTTTTAGGTCTCTTTTTAAATGATTTTTTTAATCTAATCTTGTCTATTGCCAGGAAATGTCTTTTTAGGGAAGGAAGGACTCAAAAGGCCTTTCTGTGTACGTTGGAGCCATTGATGTAAATGGATTATAATTAGAGATGCACCAATCACAGAGCTGTGTCTGAATTCTGATTGTTTTTTTGTTTTTTTTAAAGCTTCGTGTAGTTCTCTTTAAGACTGATACCTTCTTGCCATGTGCCAACATTAATTATTTATATCGGCAGCAGCAGTGACATCCCACTGTGTGTGTGTGTGTGTGTGTCAGAGAGAGAAAGAGCGCGCAGTTGCAGTAAATATGGGATTTTATTAGATTTTAAAGCAAAGATTTTGAGCTAATACTTTAGGCACATTTTAGCATTGTGTGTTGCCATTTTGCGGTTAGCATTACTACATGTAAAAAGCAGGTGACAGACAAAAATAATTGTTTCTGAGTCCTTTTACATCTGTACTCCTTCTTATTTAGTTTTTGAACGCTTCACTAATATTGAAAATAACTCATTTTGGCATCCTTTTCCCAGAGTAAGCGTGCCCACGCTACAGTTCGGTAGACTTAGTTTGATTTGGAACCAAAACTGCAGCATTTGTTACATTTTCAGCTGCTGCTGTTTACTGCGTCCAACAAACCAAATCTTTGAAAAATCTGTTCACCTCCTCGCCTGTGGTGGCGCTGCACTAGGAACCACTTAAGGAAACAAATATGAAAACCTCTAAAGAAGACACAGAGTGCAACTTCCTTCTTCACAAAATGTAAACAAAAATGGAGTGGTGTCAAATTTTAGAGGTTGTAAGCCCTTTCTCTTGTTAGCGCTATACTCTTACACTTGCTTCAGTTGTATTTACCCAGAATGCCCTATGCTATAGCACGCTTCCCGTTCTGGAGTGTTCTCCGGTCTGCTTGGCGTTCACATAAGCATTCAAACTGCATCAGAGTTCACTTCAACCAAACCGAGACCTAAGCTTTTAGGCGGAACAAAGTTTGCATTTTTTTGGTCTGCATCAGAGGTGGATTACGCATTCACACCTCCCCAAACGAACCAGACTTTCTGGGCACACGGACTGGAGTTTGATTAACACAGACTAGATGGGGCTGGTTGTTAGTGCAAACTGGTTGTGCCTAAGTATGTTAAGGTCACTGATTTGGTTGAAAAAAAAAAAAAGGATATTATTTCTGAGTTTCTGACTGGAAAATAACCTATTGATTTCAGAAAAGCTAATAAATAAAGTCCTCTAGTCACCAGCTGATTTCTGGGTGCATCTCTAATTATAATTTGAAATATTGCTGATTTGGCTCACTCACTCTGATCAGTGTGACACAGTGATATTGTTTTTCATACTGTGTGTCCATTTTATTGGAGTAATCAGAGGGAAAGTTTGTGAGTAGAAATTAGGCTCTAACTCCATGTTTTCTTGTATATTGTCGTTTTAATTTGAGGTTTTTGCTTAATGGCAGAATTGTGGACAGCCATAATTAAAATTTAAAGGCAGAAAGAGCATGCTGCTTGACACAGAGTTGTGACCGTCACCATGAGCGAGCAGCAGTTTGTAGAGCGTTTTAGTTTCACTTTGTTTTCCAAAGAAACGTTCAACTGCTGTGCTTTTTCTGTGTCAATACATGCGATTTTGCTCAGAAATATGCTGTTGTTTTTTTTTTTTTTTTTTTTTTTTTATGGTTATTTAAAACAAAAGCATCATGAATGGAACATTAGCACAAGTGACTTCTTTGACCTAAATGCCCTACCCACAGGTTTTTACAGAGGAGACACAGCTGGACACTGTTTTTCAGTCTGGAAAACTAAAATGCAGCTCAGAGCTCAGGCTTCTGTTTGATTCCATCATGCTCATTTAGGAGTTCAGATGGCTTTTTATTATTATTATTATTATTGGACAGTGTGTTGAAATGTGTCGAAATGGTATTTCAACAAGGAAGTTGAATTTTTTTTCTCTCTCTCTCTCTTGCTGTTTCTCTCTCTCTCCCTTTCCTCCCCCTCCTCAGTGAAGAGAAAGTGAAAATCTCGTTCTACTAGTTTAAAAGTCTTTGCGTGTGTAGGCCTGGAAACCCGATTCCCCTTGTAAATATCACTGAGTCATGGTGGTGTGTTATACAATAAATTACATGTCTTTATTTTTCATGTTCTGTGTTTTTAAATCATTTGACGCACCATATTGATCAGCAGATAAATACTCTTTTCCTTTTCTTTTCTTCTTCATTTTTCTTGATCGCAGGTTGCCATGTGAACCAGTATCATTTCACTGATACTTGTAACCTGAGTGCTGTTTGTGTGTACTGACAAAGCTCTCTGTAGTCTGTGCTTATTTTTGATGCAGCGTCTGCATTTAGTCGGTAACCATGCTATTTTCGGTGGCTCAGCGGTCTGTTAAAAGTGTGGTTGTTCCGCCCAGCAGGAGTCTTGCTTCAGACTGGCCTAAAATGGGCAGAAATGGTGCTGAACAAAAGCTGCTTGTCGCGCGTACAAAAGTACTTGAAGCGCTGCAGCCGGGACCGAGCTGCGTTGCTATTGCCTGTGCCTCTCAACAGGAAAGGTATAGCAAACTTTTAAGGAAATCCCAAACCCAACCATTTACTTATCACTGTAGTTCAGAGTTGCAGATTCTTCTTCTTCTTTTTTTTTGCAGGTTATTTGTAATGTCACAACTGCTTTAAGCAGATTTCTTCCTGTCCACACAGATATTACTACACCACTCTAACCTCATTACATCTGTCACTAATTTGAGTAATTACACAACACTTACAGTACCTCATGAAAGTAATCACACCCCTTGAACTTTACGGGTTTTTCTCCTTTTAAAGTATTTTATTGGGATTTAATGTGAAAGAGCAAGGCATAGTGGGGGCAAAATTGTAAAGCAGGATGAAAATAGTATTGTTTCCCAAATGAAAATCTACTCTAGTTTCAAGATTTTGGCAGTACTTAAAGGGTTGATGTTATGTAAAATTGACAGTTTTTTAGCTGTACATCATGTTTTAATTATTATTCCCTCGTCAAAACATTCCTAATATGTTGCTTTGATTCTTTCATGCATGTTTGAGGAATTCTTGAACCGTTTGGAGGAGCGTGAATGCTTGTTCTCACAAAGCTCCGCCTTTTTACCCATAGCGCCGCCTTGGCGCATCCACAGAGTTTGTTAGATGAACTGCTTCTCTTCCTAAGAACGGTTGTAAGCAGCATAATGGAGGAGCCATGTTGTGATGACTTCCTGACGGTGGAGTGTCAGAACAGTTTAGAGCTTCTTAAAGGGACAGAGGCCCAATTTCATGGATCTAGTTACGAAGTCATATTTCTTTTAAGTAATGTTTGCAATATGTCCCCGCTTCACTACTCCGCCACTACTATGTTTCACAGCAGAAGCGGTGTGTTCAGGGTGGGATGTAGAGTTAGATTTTCAACTTTTATCACAACATTTTAAGCTTTGCATTGGAAGAATAATACAAGTGATGTTCCCCCCCCACACAATTATTGCTGCAAGCTGTCAAACACAAAAACTATTATCAAATTGGACACTTCAGTTCACCAGTGACATTTAATAGACCAGTTGGACTATAGTGATGCTCTCATGGAACTAAGTAGTTAAAATAGCATAACTTATATCTAACAATTCCAGCATAATAAGTTTAGTTATCACAGATGTTTGCAATTTTTTTTAGCAAATAAACATAACTATAACTACCCGACTCTAATTCAGCCTTCATGCGGAATGGTTCACGTGTAGAATGAACTCTGCTCCCCCTTGAAGCCGTCTTTACAGGGAGACACGGCGGCGGCGCGGTGAAGCTTCTGCAGGCGGGACATGTAGGGTAATCCTGTAGGAAAGTCTAATGCGAAAAGCTTGAGACTGGACAACCGTAAACATGGCGAGGTACAGTGGAACAGTTTAGATTGAAGCATAGGCATGATTTAGAATGGCCTAGCCAAAGTCCACACCAAAATCTAAAGAAAGAAAGGTTTGAAAATTTGAGTTCAAACGCTCATGAACCAGTCTGACGGACGTCGGACTATTTTGTGAATGACGAAAACTAAGATCTCTAGATCACGGATGCAATGATGTGCAATCTGGGCCGATATCAATATCCAATGTCAATACTGCTGTTAGGCCCGATAACTGATATTTACACTTTAGATTTAGACATCACAACCATTTTGACACCTTGAAAATGGCAACCACAGTGCTGACTTCACCTCTTAAGTTAAACTCCCCACAGTCCTTTGCTGCATCACTTTCACACAACGCCCTCCAGACAAGGACGGCAATAACTGCAATTAAATATCGTTTGTTAATATCAGGCCAGATTTATTTATTGGTCCAATACAAATATTTTAAATGGTTAATATCGGCAAATAGAGATAAAGATACTGTAAAATAAATTACCATGAAACTCACACACAATGAATCTGGGGTTGATATCATGCATCCATCGTCTAGATGTTCAAAGTTGTTGGAGACGAACCACAGGAGAGTTGTATCTATATTTGGAGGGAAAGTATTGAGTGGTGGTACTGAACACAAATGCACAGTTTTTAAACGTTTCCTCACAGTTCTGTTCTGCTCCCAGTAAATCCCACTAAAACACTGATGTTTATGACAGTAACGTGATAAAGCGTGAAAAAGTTCAAGAGGTGTGACTATTTATTTATTCAGAGCACAGTTTTCTCCTCACTTATATTAGCTAGTGCAACTCTGAAACACTTTTATGGTTGTGAATTTGTCCCTAATGAGTTCCTGTCAGTAGTTCTCACTCTACGTTTTCTTCCCTCCCTGCCCGCAGCAGAGAGACATCATGTTCCCGAAGGGCACCAAGCGCAAGTTCTCCGACTCCGGAGAGGAGGCGGTGTGTGGCAGCGGCGGTGATCAGGGCCCATCGGCCACACCGGCCCCGTCCCCCGCCGCAGCCCGGACGCTGTCGTCGTCCTACAGCCTGCAGCGGCAGTCGCTGCTTGACATGTCGCTGATCAAGCTGCAACTCTGCCACATGCTGGTGGAGCCCAACCTGTGCCGCTCGGTGCTCATCGCCAACACGGTGCGGCAGATCCAGGAGGAGATGACCCAGGATGGCACCTGGCAGATCATGACCCAGGCCCTGGCGGCCGCCCAGTGCCCTGCCGACCGCCTGGTGGCCACCGAGGTGCTGTGCAGACAGACTGAGGCGGCGGCGGCGGCGGCAGCAGCAGCGGCGGCTGCGGCTGCGCAGGCCGGCCAGAGCCCCAAACCCTTCTCTGTGTCCGGGCTGGAGGAGGGCTACCACTCTGAGGAGGTGGTGATGGATGGGGACGCCGAGGCGGAGGTCGCCATGTCGTCCCTGTCGCCCGTCTCACCTCAGCTGTCCTCGGCGTCCTACCTGGCGGGGCCGTTCGGGATGGGGCCCTGCTGGGAGGACGACGAGGAGGACGCCGACTGCGACGAGGACGAGGAGGAGGACAGCGAGGAGTGCGCGTCGGAAGGCGAGGACGCAGAGCGGCACCACCTGAGAGCGGACTCCAGGACAGGGGAGCAGGTCTTCGGGACTTTTGAGATCAAGCACCCGGCGCCGCCGCCCGACCCGGCGCTGGAAGAGCTGTTCTCTGACGTGGACCCGTCCTACTACGACCTGGACACGGTGCTGACGGGCATGCAGAGCACCCCCAAAATGGGGCCTTACGACCTGCTGGAGAGCCTGTCCTCTCACGGGCCAACGGCGCTGAGCTCCAGCGCCACCTGCAGGTCCGACCTCAACGAACTGGACCACATCATGGAGATCATCGTGGGCTCCTGAACGCGATCCCAGACTATGCACAGCACAACGTGCGTGTCGGTGGTGATGTTACAGATCCTTCCAGGTTTTGGGAACAAGGTGGGGAGCGAGGGGTGGGGTAATCATGGAGAAGGTCCTCTTTCACTGTAGAGGAGTGAATGACTTTTGGGTTTTTATTAACCCACATGACCCGGGAGAAAAGTTAGCGTCCCGCTTTGTCAAACCCTCCTGCGGTCTTAGGAGACGAGGTCATTTGGATGCCGCAAGCTTTTTTTTTTACCTTGTGCGCGGTCACACTGACCCCGTGTGTGCTTTTGAGTTTTTTTCCCTTCTTTTCCCCATCCCTTCCCCTCTCTCCAACCACCAACATCCTCTTGTGCGCCATGTTAAGACCGCAGGAGGGTTAAGGAAAGTCCAAAACCTGCGACTGTCTGTGAGAAGGCAAAGATAATTACCTACACCGCGATGCATTCTGACTTCCTGTCGTTTCCGTCTCGTTCTAGCTCTTTCTGGTCCGACTCTTGCCTTTTTTACGTCCAGCTCTATTTATTGTTACATGGACCAAGGAACAACTCGCCACACTACATGCACCGAAACAGAACAAATTGTAAATCCAAATCTATGAATCAATGCATATTTTCCTAGAGATTTGAGCAGTTATGAATGGATTATATGTAAATGTACGTATGTGTATAAAGAAATATATTTTTTTGCATTATACGGCTTGCTGGGAGACGGGAGGGGGATTTTGCGAGCATCATTTGATATCCTTATTTTCTGTCCCAAGCGGTTTTTAAAGGTTTTAATGTAGCCGGACTGGAGGCGGTGTCTTCCCGTGGACTGTCGACGCGCCGCTCTTTCATTTCTGCCGAAGCTTCACCGCAGAGCAGGAACTCACTTCCAGCCACCGAACCAGACGTGGCTCAGGAGTTGTTTTTCTCTTTTTTTTTTTTTTTTTTTTTCTTCAGTTTACAGTATCCAAGTGACAAATGAAGTAGTTTGGCTGCTGCGCTTTTAATACAGACCCAATAATGGTAAGAAGCAGCTTTTATATCTCTCTCTCTTTCCTAAAGCATCTGGGGGAAAACTGCATCGAGAAGCCATATTTTTTTTTTTCTCATTTGTTGCTACAAATGATGAATCCTCTGTGTTAACCCATCTAATTTATTGTTTATTTATTGTATTTATTTTTATCTAGGTACAGACATGCCATATTGACGTATCAATTCAACCACCAGGCCCGGTGAAATTGTATTTATCGAAAAAAAAAAAAAAAAAATTCTTTTCCCGGTTTTAAATGCAGTACCTATTTATTCCTAATTTTTATGACTATTGGTAATAAAAAAAAGAAAAACAACAATAACCGGGTTAATAATAAAGTTACTATGCAGCTCTGTCATATGTGTTTCATAATGACTGTATAACTACTCAAATGTCCTTAAATTCCATTATGCAAACACTTCTTTCTCCAAATCTGTAGAAAAATAAAAAACTTTTTCTCTTTTTTTTTTTTTTTTTTTTCTTCCCAAATTGCTTCTTATGGTGAATAAAACATGAACTCAGGCAAATGAAATGTATTGATTAAAATACAGTATTACAACACGCTGAATACCTTACCACAACACTCCTGAAGGATGTCACTCTAGTCTGAATAGGAGCTAGAACTTCAAAGACGTAATTATCTTTGTAAAATGTATGCATTTTTATATCAAAAAAAAAACCCATTGTAGCATCTTTGTACATATTTTTTATAATAAAAGGTGCAACTATTGAAGTGCGTTGTTTTGCTTCCTGACTTTTTTCCTTTGCAGATCCACAGCAGGTCGTCGCGCTTGACATTAAAGTCCCACTTAAACGCTTGGAGTTCGGAAAACGGTACGACGGCACATTGAGGCCATTGAGGATGAAAGGAGCCAATTTCCACCGAAAAACACCTCAATTTTTTTAAAATCAAGCTCAGAAATTTTCTAGCAAAAACTGAAATTTCTGAGTTTGAAAAGCTGGAAATCTGCTGTTAATCCCGCTCGCCTTCTCCCCCCTCAAATTTTTAGATTAATCTCAGAAATTCTCTAGAAAAAAACCTTTAGAAATTTGAGTTTTGAGATTTTCTGAGGTTCAAAATGAAATGTGAACATTTTCAACTTCTGAAACTCAGAAACTTGTCCTTTGTCCTTGGTGTTTTAGTTTTATAAACCAATCCTGCTGTAGACGTCTAAAGAACTTCTCCTCAGTAATAATCCAGTGGTTCGATTTTATTTAAAGTTAGCAGAGTAAAAGTAGCACAGCACATAGCATCACCTTTTTGTAATAACTACCTAAATCATATCTTTTGGCAAAAAATTAAAAAGTCACCATCTGTTTTTCTCCAAACTATTTTTGAAGGTCAATTTTGCTTTCCAGATCCATTCAATAAACTAGAATATTATTGGAAAATTCATTTATTTTAGGAACTTTATCACCAAGTGAAACATAAATTACACCAAGATGGATGTTTGAAACAATGTATTTCGGTTTATTGTGATTTTTTCCCACTTGTGGCTAAAGAAAACATCACTTTTAAAATGAAAACATCACATCAGACCACTAATAAAACAAAAACATTGAATACAGACACGTGGGCTTAACAAAAAATGTTTTCAGAAAGATATAATCTGCCTCATCAGTATGCATATTCTAGTTATGATCTTGAGGTTCTGATGCTGCAAAATGTAGAAAAATAAAAAAGATCAAGCGTGAAGACTTTGTCCAAGCCACTGAATGCGTAACGCCTCGACTAGGACGATTGCAGAACTTGCAATTCAAGGAATCGCAGACAAACGATTCGATTACGGCCGCTTAAAGTGAACTTGGTCCTGAACACTGAATGTTCTCCTGAAGTCGGGACGAGTTGGAGCAGGAAGCTCCAGACCTTTGCCCTCACGTGCCGTCACATGACGTCGGACTATGACATGCCGCACGAGATATGCAGAGGATCAACAGAGCAGACGGCTGACCTGCTTGCTCACCGCTCCACACGTTCACTGTGCAGGTGAGCACGAGACCTCGCCGTTCTTAAACCGGGAAGACGTCGCAAGGAAGTTGCATCGGCATCCCTCGGCGTTGGAAAAAAGCACATTTGTTCATGAAATTCCATGAGCCTTTGTTTGCTTGGATTTGCTGCCTGGGTGCAGAAACAGATAAAAGGCCTCTTGATGAGTCAGCAAAAAAAAAAAAGAGAAAAAGGGAGACTGAGGAACCCCCCCCTCCCCCCCGCAATCGGAGCAGAACAAAGCGCTGAAATTTCTAGTAGTACTTGGTCGTATCCCTAAAACTACGCAAGGTGCGCCGTCACATCCAGTTGTGCTCAAAATAACATAATAAATAAGCATAAAAATCTTTACGGCGGTCAGTTCCACGCACACGTCGGGAGCAGAGCTCGAAAAAAACGAAGAAATTTGACCCCAACGCCTCAGAAAGCGGAGGAAAGGGATTACCATGCTCTTCAGTAAACGGCTGCGTCTGCATTCTTTAAAGAAAAAAGAAAAAAAAAAAAGCTCTTTCTTACTTTACTGTATCTAAAAGACAAGTTTGAAAGTTGGGCTTCTGTGTTGTTCAAGAGGAGGAGCCGCTCCTGACAGCAGAGCAGAGGTTTTCCAGCTCAGGGTGCTGCGATTCAGTTCCACAGCTTTCAGTGTGAAAGCAAACCGCAAGAAATGAAAAAAAACTAACATCAACAAAAAAAAAAAAAAAACCCAAAGTCCGCTTCTGGCTCGGCCCGAACAAGACGTTACACACCAAGGTTTGTGTAACCAAATACCAAACAGTAGGTCTTGCACCAAGATGCAATTAATAACTCCTCGCAGACAGCTAACACATTTCCTAATCAGGAATGTTGAAACAAAGGGCTAATTATAAAAACACTCATTAAGTAAAGCTTGGTTCTAATGCACTAATGTGCAGAGCAAAAATAAAGTGCTTTTAATAAATGTTAAATCACAATCTTTGACACATTTTTCAGAGGTGGGGGAATTTTTGAAGCTATCTTGCTTATAGCTCGGTTTCATAAACTCGACATGTTATTATTACAGTAGTCACTAACTATAAACCTGCTCTGATCACCCAGGATTCAGTCTGTGGCACTCCTTCCGTCCAGTATTTTATATTGGAGTATTTTACATTTTCTCCCAAATCCTTCAGGTCTTTAATTCGAAGCGTTTGAGGTCATTGTCTGCACTCCTTTTGTTCCCTTTATCTGTTATAACATAAAAAAAAGACATATTCTGAACTGTTCTGGTCCGACGTCAGGAAAACGGCAGCTAACATGTCTGCAGACCCCACATATTCTGGACACATGCTGTTTACATACACTTACGTTTTGGGTCGGCGCAGTTTGCTGAAACCAGCCTCCACAGACGGCGTCTCTTCCCCGTTATGACAGAGCATCTCCACTTTTAGTTGAGTCAAGTTTCTGGATTCCCTAAACCTTGAATGAAAAACAAAACATGTTTTAACCAACACGGATACACACCAGCTGTTTTTGTTAAAAGCTTCATAAGTTTTATAGTGGAAGAAACTGATTTGGACCAAAAAAAAAGATTGTGCCTGATTTGATCATTTTGTATCGATTATATGAATTATTGTCCATGTGGTCCTTAGAATATCAAACTTTCCACTTAACTTTATATTTTGGTCCATCTGATGATGTAATTTTTAAATATGAAATGATTGATAATTGGATCAGTTACTCATTACTTGAGTATACTTTTTTTTTTTTTTTTTTTACTAAATACCTTTTTACTCGTACTTGAGTAAAAATATGTTGAAGTAGTGTTACTTTTACTTGAGCACTTTTTTTTGCGTTCTCTGCCCACCTCTGGCCACACATTTGAATAAAGTGTAGAAATTTGAATAAGTAGAGATCGAACAGTATTTTTTTAAATTTTATTTTATTTTTATTTTTGCAACAAAATCTAACCAATATTTAATTACTTTAATGACCCTGACATGATTAAAAATGAGACATATTTGTGTTGTTTTTTTTTAAGTTTTCATTTCTGTCATACTATTAAACTGGAAAGAAAGTCAAAATACCAGAGCTGATGTGATGTTTAGGCTTTCAAATGTCTTGTATTTCCTTACAACAGTAAAACAGGCAACAGCTTATATTCAGAGAACCTAACGAGGAGGGAACAGCAGAGGTGAAAATGTGATGAACCAGAATTGCCTTATTTGGTGAGTGCCTTTTCCTGTTATTCCGGTCACGTCCTTCCTCTTCCATTCTGAGTCATCTGTCTCTTTAAAATGATGCGTTCAGGTGCGCTCTGCAGCATTCTAGGTCTAGATATTTCCAACACGATCATTTCTTGATGAACCGTTTTTGGACGCAAATGTTTGAGTGTGTTTCTTAGATTAAATTCATAATTTTAATTTCTCACTCGTTAAAACACGTTTCTGACCCTAAGAGCAGTTATTGGACTCTGAATAAGTCTGCGGGTTCGTGAAATGGATGGATGATAAAACCGGTGTAATGCTCCTCTACTTTTTCTCCTTCGCTGCAACTCTTCAGGTTTTCAAGTTCTCTTCTTCCACAAATCAATGATTTGTTTGCTCGTTTGTGCCTTGTTAAAGATACCACCCAGTGTTGTCAGTTTTTCACAAACACTTCGAGCTCGTAGCAGTATTAGAATAAAACGTCGGTAGGAATAAAATGTAATAAATAATAAACAGCTCGTAATAATAATAGCAACAACAACATGGTTTTATAGATTGTCTAGAGATCTAAAAGAAACGTATTTAACAATGTAAAGATAAAAAAAAAAAACGTCTAGTGGGACCGCACACGTGTGGCCCGACAATAATTGTATTATTTCCGAGCGGGCCCTGAAGGCACCAGCAGTCCTCCCCGCTTCACCAGACACCGCACATTCGCTGCCCCGTGAGTGGCGGAGGCGGCGGCTTGACTGACGTATGGGCGAGTCAATCTCCTGCGCGCGTGAGCCCCGGTGTCCCGCGGCCCACTCTCCGAAGCTCCGCCCCCTCCCCCGCCGCTGGGGATGGACCGCACATTCCTCACACTCCGGATCTCGGTAGTACCGAATTGCCGCGGTGGAACGAGAAGGAGCCGAGGACACGACGGATTTGTACGGCACATGAAGAGAGTCAAGGGCACGTAAGGTTGTTATATTTAAAGATTCATGTTGCTACGATTATTTGCAAATTTTGCTGCTTTTTTTTTTTTAACTTGAATTTGAAGGGGAACCAGTGTGTTCCCACTGAAGTGGGGAAGGGGTCAGCTGTGTTCTTACTGCGTTCTGGGCAGACAGACCAAACTGGACTCATTTACAGGTGATACGTGTAAATAGTGTTTTAAATACCAGGCTTCCTTTTATTGCGCTTTCGGGTTTGCTTGCTTGTTTGTTTGTTTTTATTATTATTATTATTATTATTATTATTATTATTATTATTATTATTATTATTATTAATCAAATCAGCCCACAGAAACGTGAATCTTTGGTGTTTGGGGCGCCAAAAGTATCACTTCCAGGGGGAGCTTCGTGTGATCTGTCACAGCAAATGAACTGAGGGAGAACCGTGGATAACTGAGGGATGAGTAAAGTCTGTCGGCCTGCAGGTTGTCTGACAGTGAGTCACAATCTTTCAGATGTTCGCAGTAACACGTTCAGCGCGGCCGCCGGGACAGTTTGTCCATGTAGAGCAGCAGCAGCAGCAGGTCAGAGCGCCTCCGATTCAAAGACAAACTGTGATGTGTTTGGTTAGGACTCTTACGTAAGCTGGACGCAGAACTCAAAGTTTGAATCTCATCAGTGGAGCCTTCACATCCACATCACATTTACCCACACCATTGGAACTTTTCTTTTCCTTTTTTTTTTTTTTCACATCACAACTTTTTCTGTTGGGATTTTATGTGACAGGAAGTGATGCGTGATTATGAAGCAAAAGGAAAAGGATGACCCGTTTTTTTCTTCTTCTTCTTTTTTGTAAATAATAACAAAACTGAAGAAAGTTGACATTATAACTGCACATTTAGAGACTGTACAGATTGAATTTTCGGTCTTGTCGTATATTCTCAAATGGGTTCAGGTCCAGACTTTGACTAGGTCATATTAAGGCCTGGAAATGCTTTGATCTGAGCCGTCCCGCAAGCTGCGCGCCGACAAATCGGCCCCGATTTCCTTAATTTGTTGGGTGATCGACGATTGGCCGATGCTACGTAAAACCGATTTTATCCACCGGTCTGCAAAGGTCACGACCCTTTTTGCTCTGCCAGTGACAGACGTGCACAGCAGGTCACGTCTGCTCATGCGCGTGTGCAGGCATATTTGTTGAAGCTGTTGAAGCTCCTGACAGTTTAATATGAGAAAGACTGATAATCTGTGAAGAAGAAAAAAATCCAGCTCCTCCCTAAGCAGCTGTTGCCTTCTGCAGAAATGCACAGTGAAAAACAACCAGTCAGAGCCAGGAGGAGGGTCTTAGCGCTGTCAATCAACTTCACACACAGGCTGCTCAATGAGCTAATGGTGAAGAAACAACTTAAAGTCCAAGGAAAACCGTTTATCCGCCATCACCGGTGGCCATGCTAACTAGTCTGAGCATTCACGGCAGGCTCTGCCATCAGGAAGACACAGTAGAGCAGTAGAGAGCAAGGGGGAAGGTGTGGGTAGCGCATACACAAGTGTGATTGTCAGAGCTAACACCCTCCTCCTGGCTCTGATTGGTTATTTCTCTAGTTAGCGCTGGGAGAAAGGAGAGGAGCTCGATTATGTGTCTTATATTATACTGTCAAAACATAGTGACAGTTTTAAAAAAAATATGTAAAAAACATTTTTTATAAAGTTACATACTGCAGCTTAACAACAGTCACCCCACTGTTGCCAACTTAGTGACTTTGTTGCTATATTTTGCGACTTTTCAGCCAAAAAAAACCAAAACAACAACAAAAAAAGACAAATCACGATGGGCCAAAATCCGTTCTATTGTAAGTTTGGTTGAATGTTTTTAATGTAGGGAGGATAACCTTCACTTCAGTCTCAGTTGCTATGTTAAAAGGAAAGCTGAATTAGATGTGCTTCTACTGGTTTGAGAACAAATCAACCAGGCAAAGCGTAATTTTGTTAAACGTTGACTCTCCGTGTGGCTGCAATAAACAAAGATGTAAAGGTTGCAAGTTGCAGGATTGAACCACACATCTCAGAAAAATGGAGAGAGTTCTCCCCCACCAACCCGGGAGTTTGGGGTTTCATGCCTCTGGTAAGGCACAAACCCACCAGTGCATGGGACAGTTTGCTGCATCAGAACTTATTTAGCTGACGTGTTTCCATCTCCCCTTTGGCGCACTAACTCTTTTTGGCGAGAGCCGTAAACAGCCTCTTACGAGCGCAAAAACCTGTTTTGATGATTTCGAGGAAGTGATTTCGCAGCACTTCAAAATGGGCATAAAAAAAAAACATTGATGGAAAACATCATCGTGTTTCCATTATGTTTCAGGGTGCATGTCTGGAGCAGTTGGTTAAATTACACAGAGCTGAATTGTTTACTTCAGGTACATTTTTATACTCTGTCAAGGAAAAACGTGAGAAATCGTGATTTGTTGTTATGATGCTAATCTCTGATTATATTAGTATTGACAAGATTTTAGCCTTTGCTGTTGAGTAACAGCAAAGGCTGTTGCTGTTGAGTAACAGCAAAGGCTAATTTGCTGAAGTAGCCTGTTGGATTCCAGGCAAGTTTTGTTTTTATATGTTACGCCTGCTTATGAATTTAGTGTATCATAAACAGACACGCTGTTTTAAAGGCGTGGTGATCAAAATTTGAAGTCCATTTCACAGGTTTTAGCAGAACACCGACGAATGGAACTACTAATGAAGCACGTTTTTTTGACAGGATGTTTTAAACTGCTGAACATTTCACATAGGAAAACCTCAGAAACCACAGCAGCCTGTCGCAGCAGAAAAACTAAACTTGTGCCATTTTATCTACAATAACTCTTTGAAGAAATTTTGAATGAATATGAGTTATGACAATATTTACTTACCCTTTGGGACCAATGAAGTATTTTTTTAATTTGAAATGAATTAAAATTTTGGCCTTGAGAAGATAGACATACTAATGTTTAGCTGTCTGGCTGCAGATATGATCATGTGTTATCATTAGAGATGCACCGATTGGATTTTTCTGGCCCATCGCTAATCTTTAAAATGCCTGACCTGTCGATTCCGATTTTGATTTTTGTGTCTGAAACAATGGTAAATATTGAAATAAAGTTGCTGAGTGGGCAACAGTGGGGTCACTATTGCTAACTGCAAACATGCAGACCTGGTGGGTCGATCTGCCAGTCTCTCACAGCAAAAGAGGAGGGTGGTTGATTTTCAGAACTTTACCCTGGTAGAAAAGATCAGCTTCACATGTAAGTATTGGCTGATCCCCCAAAGTTCATGGAATCCAGGCTGATTTATGGGCGAACCCCCAGACAGCAAGTTGTTCAAATGCTTTGTCCCTGAACGATGTCTCTATGAATCGCTGCAGGTCAATGTTGGGTCGAGGTGTGAAGCGGAAGTGGAGCAGCCTGGAGGGTCCGGAGGCCGGGCAACTCCCCGATGCCGCAGCGACGGAGGACAAGAGGCCCAACGCGGCGTTGGAGGACTCACAGGAGGAGGACAGAGGGGACCGATGGTCCAGGACCGACGCCGGCCACCTGCAGCAGCGGCAGCTGGTGCTCAGCCTCTGCCTGGAGAAGCTGCAGCACTACCAGGCCGGCGTGGAGCTCAGCCTGCGGCGCTCCGTGCTCCTCATCAACACGCTCAGGCAGATCCAGGAGGAGATGCGGAGCGACGGGACGGACGTGCGGCTCGGCGGCGTGAGCCCCGACGCGCGCCTCCTCAGGGACGACTTCAGGGAGGACGAGTCGGTCACGTGCCCCGGCTGCACGGAGGGAGACGCTGAAAGCCTGTCTCCCCCGCCGTCCCCTGAGCCCACACACACCGCACCCACGGACCTACAGAAACCCCCGCCCAAAGCCGTCGGTCACACCTTTAGCGATGCGGGAAGCGCCATGGGCTACCTAAGTGACCTCGCCCTGGACGATATCTTCGAGGACATCGACACGTCCATGTACGAGACTTCGGAGCTGCCGTCCGCCTGGGCGGCCGGCTCCCTGTGGCCGGTCAGCGTGTCCTTCTGGCCCGACGACGACGTGAAGCCGCGTTCCTCGGCGGGAAGCCTCCAGTCGTGTCTGCTGGACCTGAACGAACTGGACCACATCATGGAGATTCTGGTGAAGTCCTGATCTCCATGACAACGTCAGGGGCAGCCGGTTGTACGGGGCTGTGAAGGTTCTGGATTCTGGACTTTTCACACTCTGAACATGTGCAGACAGGAAGCTGAATGACGCTCATCCCTCATTAACGAGGGAACACATATGCATTTATTGCTCGTGCCTCAAAGTAGACAAGAAATATTTATTACAACTTTAGTATAATTTGCATATGAATTACAGATGCACTGATCCACTTTTTTCACAACCGATACCGATATCGATATCTAAGGTTTAGATTCGATCCGATGCAGAAAAACAGCAGAATTAACTTAAAATGTCTTTTTTTTTTTTTTTTAAACACAGACATAAATGTGCTGAATTACAAATGTATTTACTAAATCTGTGCCAGTAAAATACACCAGTAGCTTCACTAGCTTAGTCAAATATGGAAAACATTTGTTCAGTCGGTGAAATTAGACGTGGGACGGCTGGTAAATCTGATAAAATCAACAGGTTGACTATTTTAGTCGAACACTACAAAAACAAACTGCAGCAAACCTTCTTTGAAATGGTTCAGAAAGAGCAATTAGGATTTCTAAATATAATGTAAAATAAATAATAAAGCAGCAAACATAGAATTTGACTGAGTAGATCTGCCCTTTTTGATTGGGCACATTGTCCCCTGATAGCTGATTTAGAATGTTTTTCAATATTTGAACCGATACAGATATTAACGTGGGATCAGTGCATCTCTAGTATGAACATCTACGTACATATAGGCGTTGGCTTATATGAGAGTCTCACAGTATGTTAACGTTGAAGAGAAATACCAGTTTTATGTGGTTGTGACGCTCCTTTATGTTTCCACATGCTGATTGTTCAAGTTTTACGTGACTGGAATAATTTTCGAAAATCTGAAAAGGTTTTTTTATTTTTTTTTAAGCGATGGAAAATGCAGTAGCCTTCTTTGAGCCAACAGTAAGGCGCTGTTCAGAAACAAGTGGGGTCGGGGGTCAAGGCTCTGCAGTACAGTTGTGACTGGAAACATTTTAACATTTTGGCCTCGGTGTCAGGCTCGGAAAATGCTTACGGAGAGTTTTTTGATTTGAGATCAGCAGATTCGTAGGTGGTACTATCCGTGAAGTCAAACTTCTTGTAGCAAAGCTCCTGTTCCGCTTTCAGAAGCGGAGCAGCAGCTCTTTACCTCGACAACAGATTGTTTTAGCAGTGAGGCGCACCAAAGACTATACCATGTTTGTGTTCCTTCGCTCAGTCAAAGCGTAACTTTTCGGAGATCTGTTGTGTCAAACGACAGCTGTGGATGGAGGAACCCGAGCGGCCATGAAAGCTGCATCACTCAGTCTGTCAGTCCAGATCTGGGTTGATAATTAATGAAAGTCCCTTCAGTTACTCAAGAGGCTGCGCTTCAGCCAGCCAGGAGGGCAAAGGCCTGACTGTCCGGTTAGTTATGGGATTGAAAACTTTCTTTTTATGGAATGCCAAAAGTGCCACAATTACAAAAAATTCTAAATTAATACTTCATTATTGTTTCTTTATGTCATGTTAAAAATCAAATTGAAAAATAGAAACATCATCTGAATGATTTTTTGAATATACAACGAACTTGAATAATTTATATTTATTTTTAATTTATTTATGCTAACGCTTGCAGTGCGTCAAATGCATAATTTAATCTGTAACGCTAATCAAATAAATTTTTGATCTGGTTGGTCAACCTGCACACCAGCTAAACATACCAACAGTAGTAGAGTTTCTAAATTGTAGTCGTGTCAAATGACAAAAACAAAAACTGAAAACAAATGTACTTTGGACATTTTTAAAATTATATTTCATAAATAATATATTTGTGTCTGAACTCATTACACTTGTTATTTAGCAATCTATTTATTATTTTAGTTGTGGTACTTTTGGACTTTCATATGCTGTGCCAACTTGAGCCTTTTTGGAAAGAAGAAGTTGCAGCTGTGTTGTTGAGTATTTTACTACAATCATGTGGTTGAGACAAAATCCAGGTGTAATTTTTAAAACAATGTTTGTTTTTTTTTTGCAGTAAAAATATTTTTTCTTCTTTGGTATGTAAAAGGTGAAATATTGGGTTTGTTGGAATGTTTTAATCTAAGGTTATTTTCTTTATTTATGACTGATAAACCGGCCTCAAACTGCAGTAGGTGTGTGAGTTTATTGTGTGAGTGTAAGTTTAACTTATAATGTTAGTTTGTTTTGGTCTCTTGGTGCAATGGCTGCTGTTGACACAAATCTACCAGTTATTGTTATGGCAGCTTGTGTTTTGGGGAAATCCGGCATTACATACAAGCAGCAAAAATCATAAACTGTTTTAATTTTTTTTTTAGAGAAAAAAATGTAATCCCAACTGTGATTAATAGGAATCTTTGCCATGTCCTAAAATTGTAAATTACAACATTTAAGCCAATGTACTCTTTAGGCCTTGTGCTTTTTGTATTCCAGTGGTGGGAGGGGCTTTTTAACTGTTTTGTACTCATTTCTACCTGAAACTGCAATCTTGTGTCCTGGAAAGGGGGAGATGGGAACCCAGGGAGCGAATCACTATCTCGATCTTCATTGTTTGCAGTTTGCTACTTACTGCATATCAGCGCTTTTGCAAATATAGGGGAGAGAAAATAGGAGATTTCTGAGAATAAAAAAAATCTCAGAAATTCTGAGATTATTCTCAGAAACATCTGAGTTTGAAATGTAGAAAAATTCAGATTTTTTTTCTTCCTGAAATTAATTTAGATAAAAACCCTGATAAATCTCTTGAGTTCGAAAAATCAAAAATGTGACAAAAAACTCAGAAATTTGGGCTTAATATTCATTTCTGAGGGAGCGTTTTCTTCGGAAATTTAATCCTGTTTATTCTATCTAAATTGGCCCTAATACGCCACCGTAGTTTGCTCTTCTTCTACCTCGCGGTTGTTTCTGGTTTATCTGGACTCTCCTGCTTTACTAGAGCAGTACGCCGTTTGGCACAGACGGTTTCTTTTTTTTTTTTTTTTAATGTTTGCTTTATTTTTTGTAACTGCTCTGTGTTCTCCGACCAAAGTAACCTCCTCCCCCCTCGTCTCTTGTGCAAAATGTGCCTTACTACTGAACCGAACATGTTTGTTTGTGCGGAACTTTTTCTGTTGCTGTCTAAGCTTCTGTCTCGCGGTAGAGAAACCGGAGACGATGTTACGTAAAGCACTCAAAAGCAGGGACTGATTTTTTTTTTTTCACCCTCATTCTCCTTGGCCATTTTCTGCGCTTGCTGAATACAAGCGCATATGAGCTTAATGTATCCTGACAGCGAACTAGCTGACGGAGGAGGTGGTGCGGAGGGCTAAAAACAAGAGGAGGAGGAGGAGGAAGCAGTTTTTACGTCAGTGGCTCATTAGGGGAAGTGGGCGGGGCTTGGAGGTTGTTGTTTTTTTTGCCCAGACTCAGACCAGCGACCAATCACATGAGATGGACGAGGAGCTCCAACAACTTTTTTTTTTGTATTTTTATTTTTTCATCGTTGCTTCCGACGTTCAGTGTAATACAGCTCGATTGTACCTTATGAAAAATAAAAATAATATTAAATAATAATAAAAAAAATCTGCTTTCCGTCTACCTAATCTGAACACAATAACCCGCGGAGTTGTTCCATTATTTATTATAGCATCAAAGTACATGATGTCACATTAATCTGTAAAGAAAAAGCTGCGTTTTGATGCTGATCATGGTGTAAATGTCACAGAATGAAGTGTTTTCGCTTAATATTACTATTCTTCTATGTATTTTTGTGGAATGTTTTATAGATTTTTTTTCCTCCTCCAGTAATACAATAAAAATCCTCACAAACTGCTTTTGTGTGTGAACATACTTGATTTATTAGTTCATCGTTAATCGAAAAGCAAAACAAGTTTTTATTTTCTGAATTTCATAATAATAATAATAATAATAATAATAAAAAAGCAATTTAAAAAAAAATTATAAATCCCCCCCCCAAAACTTCAAATTAAGAGGTGCCTTCAAACAATTTGTTCAGAAGATGACGTCATGACTTTGTAACGATTTGATAGGTTAATTCACAATGCTGGAGCTGTGGATGATTGTAAGGCAACACTCTATTTTTGGCTACAATATGCACGAAGGTGCTGTTCATGCAAGTATATGGAAGAATATGAAAATCACTAAACTGACCAGGAAGGAGATCCGTTTTGTTACCAAGAGATAAATGAGTTTTGGTGCATGTTTAACATGCATTGTGAAAATGCCAGCAGAAGCTATAAAGTGTTATTATCCTCAGTTAAACGAAAACTGTGCCTCTATTGGCCACTGGGGGACGCTTGTGAGCTATAACTGTAGAAGTAGAGTTGGAAGGAGATGTTGGTGTTTTGCTGAAAGATGGATTGGTGCGCTGCACAATATGGATGGCAGCATAAATAAAGAAGAACATTACATGGACTTATGGAAGCAATGTCTTAAAACATTGGCTAAATAGTTAAAGTTATAAAGAATGAATTCTTAGCATCAAGATTAATATCTTGCACAAAGATGTGAAAAATCCAAAATGATTAAAAGCCTAAAGGGTTCTGTTGATACATTGGTTCTTAGCACAAGTTATTTTTGTCTTACCTGATTATAGTGAAGACATAATGATGCAAACTGCAGAGGTTTCAGAACAGCAACAGTGGCGAACAAGTGTTTGGTTGGTAAATTATACAGAATGTAGAAAAATGATAGAGCACATATGCATCTTAGCTGCCTCTATTCACATTCAATATTTAAAATTCAGTTCATTACTCAAATAGGTAAAAAAAAGTTTTCTAGTGTTGCAGGTAGAGCGTGCAAAAAACAGATTATTGATATCACATCGATCGTAAGCAACAAAGGACCAAGAATAGATCCTTGTGGAACTCCTGTAGACACAGAGCATAATTATCTCCCTTCAATTCTGCTGACTGCTGATGTAAAGTGTTGTACTGTGTAACCAGCCACGCATTAACAAGAAGTTTATCCTAAAATCATGTGTGCTTGTAGACATGCTTCTCTTTCCCACCCACAGTTTTATTTGGTCTGACAGGCAGATGTTCCCCATCATTATCTGCCCCCAGACCGGCTAATGCTTCTACATTAATCTGAAGTATTTATAGGTTACATAACGTAGAATCCCAAGCAAAAAAAAAAAAAAAAAAAAAAAAAAAAAAAAAAAAAATCACAATACATGTATTTGATCACATGTAACTATAGTTCGAAAAGTCACAGGTGGGACTAGAATATTTCTTCTTTCTTTTTGGCTTCTATTGTCGGGTGTGAAATAGAAGCCAAGTGTGCCCTCTGGTGGTCACTTCCCAACACGACACGTTTCCATTCAGAGTCAGATGACAGTGCACGTTCAGAAAAGGAAAAAAAACAAAAGAAGAAAAGAAAAAGATGTGTGTTTTCAAGCAAGCTGATCCTTGTGCAAAAACAGTGTGTGGTTTCTGGAAACGGACAGGAACACGACCTCGGTTATAAGATCAAGAGCACAGCTTATAGTTCATGTTCGCTGTTGGAGCATGCATGTCTGCAGCATCCCACTTCAACTGGGTTGGCCCAGTTCAGCTTCATCTACAGGGGAGCAATGATGGACTGGCACCGCTAAGGACTGTGGAGGAAACTCCACTGTCCTAAAGAATCAGCCCAGGTCTATCTTTGTACTGCCAGGTAAACCACTGTGTCAGAAATGGATAAAGCGATCCATATCTCTGTATTTATGAATGCAGTGGGAAGCTATTTTTTTCTGGATGAACCCACAATGAAATCTAACAGTAGACTGAAACATAGCTATAGCCTGACAGGTTTCCTTAAAGATGCACTATCTAACTTTTAGGTCAAATATATGTTTGTTTTACATATTTCTTAAAGCTACCACAATGTCATGATGGTATGTTATGAGACAGATAATTTGTGGAATTTTTATTTTTATTTTTTCTTTTGCCTTCTTCCAGTGCTAACTGCAGAAATACACCACTCAATGAGAAACAACCGGTCAGAGCCTGGAGGAGGGTCTCAGTGCTGTCAATCACTCTTGTACTCACCTTCTCCCCCTTGTTCTATGCTACACTCCAGCTGGTTCACCACAACACAGCCTGCCATGAATGCCAAGGCTAGCTAGCATGGCCACGGATGACGGTTAATAAGCAGTTTTCCTGTAACGGTACGTTGTTTCACGAGTACATGAGGTTGATTGACAGTCCTAAGCCCCTCCTCCTGGCTCTGATTGGTTGTTTCTGACCAGGAGCGGTGCAAGTAAGGAAAAACTTTTTTTTTTTTGTAAAATTTGCATACTGCAGCTTTACACAGGCCAGGATGGAAGACTGAAGGCCATAATAAAGAGAATATAAGCTCAGAGTTTGCATTTTTCAGCAGCAAGGGAGTTCAAAATGCTTTATTTCATGAAAACATCACACAGTCACCAAACAACGCCACCATCAGAATCATTAAACCACATCAAACTGGGGAATATAAATAGGTTTCAGAAATGCGAGCTCAGCTTAATGTTTTATCTTGTTTTGTTTCATTTTCAGGTCCAACGCTTTGGGTTTCTCTGGATTCCAGTAAGCAGGGTTTGTGGGTGAGAGGCCGCTGCAGGAATTCAGGGAGAGGCCACAGGCGAGGAGGAGCAACACGTGCACAACACAACCGCTGGTAACACAGGCCACACCTATCCTTCCATCCATCGATGCAGTTCCTCAGTCTGGGTTTACCTTCTTTTTTTTTTTCTCCTTTTTAAAATTTTTTTTATTTTTTACCCCAGCGCACATCATCCTGGCTGTGGTGCAGTGAAGTACTCAGGCTTTGGGCCCAGTAAGCCTCAGTGTGTCAGGCTGACTCAGCACACTCCAAAAGTAAACAAGCCGAGCTGCTGCTGCTGCCGCAAAACAATGGGACGGATCGGATGGACCGATGTTCAGACGGACCCAGCAGCACTTAGATAGAGATGTTAGATGTATTGATTTTTATAGACGTGGCCAACAGAATGAAACATCTCAACGGTAGTTTTGAGGTTTTAAAGTACTTTATATCTTACTAATATATAACCGAAACACTATGTCGCAAATGTTCAGTATAAACACAATAAAAAGTATGATACTTTTTCTTAAAAAAAAAAAAAGTACTCCATAGTCGAACATTAAATGAATTTGTCATATTTACACTGATCGGACAAAAATTTATGATTTAGAAATGTATAACCAACTCTAGTCAAGCATAGACTGACTAGTCCACTTCTGTTTAACTTAATCTCAGACTCAGGTTAAATGCACAGGGTTTCTGGAGGTTTCAGCAAGTCAAATGTAAGACTTTTTAAGACATTTTAAATGCCATCTTGAATTAAATTTAAGACTAAAAGAGCTATAAACGTTGGGGATTGTAGGGGAAACTTGCTACATTTCAATCAATCATTGTAAAAACTGAAACTCCTGGGGTCTGTGTGGCTCTTGGCAGGAGCCTTGTCAACTCATATTCACCATTTTGCTAATGGCAAAAGAGCTAGCTGGCGAGGGTATGTTAGCAGCTAACTATCAATGGCCTCAACAGACAGTCACAAAACCATGTGAAGACATTTGCATGTGACTCAAACTTTTGCCTGACAGAAAAGTCACCATCATAAAAGAAACATCAACTAGTCCTGCCACAAAAAAACTCTAAGATCTGCGATTAATGCATTTAAGGCCAACTTACATTTAAAAAAATAATAATTTAAGACATTTTAAGGACTTAATGTTAGACACACAAAATTAAGACTTTTTAAGGATGCGCATACACACTGAAAGTTATTTTGTTAAGACCTCAGATGTTCGTTATAAACCACACAGTATCATGAAGACCAAACAATGCAGCGGACTGGACGTTTACAGAAGGTTTAGGTCACAAAACAATATCCGACACTGTGGACGTCTTTCTGTTTGATCCAAAAAGTAAAATCATTGGACAAATTCAAACCTCAAACATCACAGAAGCAGCTTTGGCTTCAGCGACAGCTGTAGAGATTTTTTTTTTTTTATGTCTCTTCCACTTTTGTTTGAATGTGATTACAATTTTTTCCCCCTCCTTGTTTGCAAAAATAGCTTAAACGGAGCCATTTTGTGCTCGTTCTAATACGAGTGTAGACTTTGATCTCAGCCATTCTGTTGCAGATAACCTCTCAACCTTATTCTCCAGCTGTCTTGGCCTTCACATAAAACCTCATCACAATGCTTTTCAGAAAATTTAAATGGTTGCAATGCAGTGGGATTGGTACATTTGTACATCACTTTGTGCACTCATTGAGTTGTGTGTGTCGATGGAGAACATCCCCACAGAGGAATGTGGAGGGAGGCCAAGTCAACACCTTGAACATGTGTTACCGGAGCGACGTGGCAGGGCTGATTACCCCGCTGGAGAAGGCCACAGTCAGGGAATAATGGGGCTGTGCTCTGTTAGCAACGCCATTTAGCTGGAACGACTCAAAGTAACATCCACATGACTGTCAGGACTCAAGGTTTCCAAGGAAAACATGACCCAAAGTATTTCACTGCCTCCGCCAGCCTCCTGTCTTCTCTGAAGCTACAGGAAGAGAGAGAGAGAGGGAGAGAGAGAGAGAAAGAGAGAGAGAAATAAGTAAAAGAAAAGGGCAGAAGAAAAAGAAAAGAAAAGAAAAGACCTAAAAGTTGGAGGCTTTCCACAAACATTTCCTGTTTAGTTTCTGATTGTCTAAACAAATATCCAGCCTTCTAAATCTGACCTGCATATTGTGCTATGTTGCTCATGTATTTTCCAGCATAAAGTGTCATTGATTGTACAGCACAACCAAGTAACCACGCTACCTTCCATTGTTATGAAAATGCTACATATGTCAGAAGGAAACTAGGTTTTGAATCATAGCTCTATCTGAAATTGGCCTCTGTCTCTTTAAGAAGCTCCTCCTGTTTTGGACACGCCCCCTTCATTCGTTTCTTTGGACTTTTGGTCTGAGAAGCACAGACGTATTCAACAAATTAGAAAGTTATTGATATATCAATTTATTTCAAGAACTTTATCAAAACGTGAAACACGTGATTTATAGTAATAACATATAGCATATAGTATACAGTAGTAAATGTAGATGTTTTATTGCTTTTATTTATGTTACTTATGATGATTTTCTACTTAGAGTTAATGAAAACATAGCATTTAATTTTGGAATATTACATCAGATTAACAATAAATAAACCCCTATCTTTAAAAACAAAAATGTTCACTCAATGAAAAGTATGTTTAATACGTGCTTAATGGTTATTTTTAAAGTCACCTTTAATCTGACAAACATATTATTCACATATTCTAATGTGATGAATATGACTGTGGTTTGTATTTTGAGATCAGCAGACTGCAGTAATACCAGGTGTTTGCTAACTGCTGCTGCCGCTAGTCTGGAGGAGCTGAATGCTTGCCAAGGGAGATAAAAGATTTCTCAAACATGCATGAAATAATCAAAGCAACACTCCAGGTATGATTTTAATGATGGAATAACATGATAACACAATGTAACGCTTCAAAAAGGTTGATCTGGCACAAAAGAACGACTGTAGTTTTGCGGCTAATCGTGTTTTGACGTCTTTCTGAATACAAAAAGACGTGGGGAAGTTTCTGAAAGGTCCATGACCCTCAGGATCAAATTCCTGTCTGGAAGGGACACATGAGGTTCACTGCAAAGCGTGATGATTTAAATGTTAGGAAAATTATCTAAGTTCATTTACTTATGAGTTTATTTGAAAGGTTATGTTTTCATATTATTCTGTATGCTGTTTTATACTATTGACTCCTTTCTTTTGTTTTATACTCAACTGTTTTTCAGATGTTTTCTTGGGGGTTAGAAATGTTTTCACGTGTGTGTTACCAACTGCTTTTGTCATTGGCTGCTTTGACCATCAACTGTCTGTGTTAGCAGCTACCTGTGAAACTGATAATGGTCAGTCTCCTGTCCGGGTAAGGGCATGTCGACAGATGATTCCAGAACGTCTCCTGGGAATGTTTATTGGTCAACTGTTTGTGTGACTGTGTGAAAAAGCCAATATCTTTGTTGTTAACATAATAAAAGGCAGTTGGGGACTGAGAGCCGGCGGAGTTGATCCCAGACAGTGTTTAACGGCGGTTCTCCGCGTCTGGCTCTCTCCCCTCTTCTGTAGAAGAGTAGTTTGTGTCTCTGGTTGATTCTTGCAGGTTGGGAAACGAAATAAACCCAACAAATACAGGCTGTGAATCCGGACCTGAACGCCAGAGTTCACGGGGAAATGGATTTAAACCCGAGTCCTCCGACCAAAGAGGGTCCTGTTCAGACTTCATGATAGGACAAATTAGCTGCTGGTATGTTGTTTTTCTCCACAACGTCCGATGACCGTCTGTTAGAGCGAGACAGACCCCGCTCAGTGGGGGATGCATGTCTAATTGAAACGGGAAGTAAGGGGAAGTCACTGACCAGGTCAACTGCAGGCAACCATTGGAAAGCAAGTAGTACAGTAGAGCTGGACCACTCCTCTGCTCTTTCTGTTTTTTGTTTGTTTCAGAGAGAGCAAATTATCAAATCATCCTGAGAATCATTTTTGAGAGAGGTTTTTCAGAGGTTATGGCTGACAACATGTTTTCAAAAAGCAGACGAGTTTAAATTTACTGCATGTTTTCCCAGACATATAAATTCAGACTCAGTGCAGATCGACACCCAACAAAACCGGCCCAAAAAACTGCGCAAGTTCAATGGCTGCTCGGGGGCCCCCACACCACTGGGGGCACACAAGAGCACCAAGCCAGCATGCTGACATAAATGTTTAAAACAACAATACAAACTAAATGCTATTACACATGGAAAAACAATTTCTTTATAATTTTTTTTATTGCTGTTACACAAATAATAGATTGATTTCTTCCTACTGTTGTTGTGGAAATATAAGACATCAGACTTGTTAACTGTAAATGTGTTTATCTGCTTGTTTCACTTTCAAATAGTTAAAATAATATGCCACATTTAAATAACACTCTTTGTTTCAAACCCAAATATTGTTTTTAGTTTGCTCCTCCAATGAGGTTAAAATCAGCAGCCGTAATAACTGCATGATGAAAGCTGAGGATCATGAAGTTAGTCATTCACATACATAAAGTAGCTCAGGAATGATAAATCATCTGGTGTTGACAATATTGCATTGGGGGTGACGGAACCGGCTAAAATACTGAAACACGTGAGGTACTTACTGTACAGTATGGCCTCCGTGGCTCCTCAGGTCAATCTGATTTTCACAAATGCATTACAAATGTCGCTAATTAAAGGCGCAGTACACGCTGTTTGTCGTGTGGGTGAGGTCACGCATGCAGCAGATGTGCTTTCACCAGCACGCATGTGGCGACCGCGTGAATCGGTGGGGTGGTTCAGTGAACACTAACACGACCTGAGAGCCTCCCCATGACCACCGCTAACCATCTTTGGTCTGTTGCTGTGGCAACCGTAAACAAATGAAGCCATGAAATGTGAAATTTCTTGCTGGTTGGAGTGTTTGTTAGGGTCCTTTTCCTACACATTCCGACGATTTCACTGATCAGGGCCGTAGAACTGCGGCTCCCCCCACAATTATTTGATCGGATATTTTTGGATAAAAGTCGAATCAGCCTTAACGTGACATTAGTTGGGGATTATCGCTTTATAAATAAGCAGATCTGCGCTGAATACATTTCAAATTTGCACCTACCTTTCCTGGATACTGAACTAAAAATGATTTAAATGATACAATTTTCACTATGGTAAATTTAGTATTTACAAGAATAAAGTGGTTACCAAGGAAAGTCTTCAATTTCATAGTCATGTTAGCGGGCTAAATACAGATCTTAAGCTAGCTAAGGCTTAAATTATTGTTCTAACTGTACAAATGAGCAGGTTTAAATAATATACAGTCTCATTCAATAAATTAGAATATGACTGAAAAGTTCATTTATTTGAATAACAAATTCATTAAGTAAAACGTATTACATGGATTAATTACACAGACTGATGTTTTCAAGCCTTTAGTTTTGTTTAAATTATGATTTTTCATGTGCTGCGAATGAGAAGAATTGCGTTTAAGAATAAAATATGACATCACACGTCACACTAATAAAAAAGATTAAAAGGTATGTTTAATAAAAGGTGGTCATTTTCAAAAAGTGCCTTTTTTAAGACAAACGAGGCTCATTGAAACAAATATTCAAATTGACGATG
The DNA here is from genome assembly GCA_010277075.1 of Poeciliopsis retropinna. Taxonomy (NCBI): domain Eukaryota; kingdom Metazoa; phylum Chordata; class Actinopteri; order Cyprinodontiformes; family Poeciliidae; genus Poeciliopsis; species Poeciliopsis retropinna. Next base: position 6,975,198 of record VMRM01000028.1, read on the forward strand.
AATATATTTTGTCGTTGCTGTTCATTGTTTTGAGGCTTTTGTCTTGTCCAGGACCAATGAAGATCGACACAACTGCTTTACTCAAATGTTCTGTTGTCTTTCCCATTTCTTCAAGGTCGTAGGAGAGAGATGTATAACCCCGGACAAAAAGATGTGATGTATAATGAAATAAAACTTTCAAAAATACTGTGATAACCTGAAAAACGGGAAACAAAGTTTTATTTGGTTAATAACGTTCAACTTTAGTGAAACTGCAACCCTGAGCAAGTCGTCAGGCACTGACTGCTCACCACTTTATGTCTGGGTTTTAACTATAAAATACAAATTCAACTATATCAAACTGTATGAATGCACACAAGAAATCATCAGCACTGGGATTTTTTTTTTAAACAATTTCTTTTAGTTAATTGACACAAGGAACATTTTTCAAAATTGTTGCTTCAGCTATAGATGCAACACTATTAATGAAATATAAGTGTTTTCCTTTTGTAAATTCTGATGCTGATTTGCAACAGTAAAGGTTGAATGAGGGGGAAAAAAGGTACTTTCCAGTCGGGGACTTCTTTGTCCCAACTGGCGTTTAGTTTATGCAAATGGTCCACAGTGATGAAGTCTTTTAAAAAATTTTCCTTTTTTTTTTTCTTTTTTTTTTTGGCGTATATACAATCCTCACTAAAGTCAAAGTGGAGCAGAGGCTGATGAAGTGAAAAGTGAAATCCCTGTCTGAAGCGGAACGGGAATGCTGCTCCCGTCCAGAAGAGAACTCGTTTGGTTCCGATCTGGTGAACGTTAAGCGCGGCGAATCTCTCAGTCAGGTTCGAATCAATGTGACGCCAGAGAATGAATCGTTTCACAGCTTTCAGTCTTACACAACGTGAACATGAACGTGAAGGACGAAGCTCTGGACCAGAATCTGCTGCATGAAATCTGTGGGCCGTGTCAGTATGCGCGCTATGTGGACTGAGACGGCCACCGTCCCATGTGACGCTGCCTGTGGAGTCATCAGATTTGTGTTTCACACTGCATGGGGTGGAACTGAAACGCTCACCGGGTCGCATTTCTGGACTCACATGATGTGACGCTTTCACAAATTTAACTCCGTGTTTTGACGTCTCTGTAGAGCGTTAATGTTATTGACGGTGCCGAGTAAAAACGGGAGCTCTAAAGTCCTGACTTTACGTCAATCAATCAATCAATCAATCAATCAATCAATCAATCAATCAATCAATCAATCACAAAAAGATTATGAATTATAGAGCTTTGACTCAAGCTGTCTTAGGAAATGCAACACTTCCACTAAGGCTAAATCTACTTAAAGGGGCAGTTCTATATATTTTCAAGGCACATAACACTAGTTTATAGCACAATCAAGTATCTATGTTACTTTCAGTTTTTTAAAATACTGTATGTGTCAAATATGAATTTAAAAAAATTTGACTTTGTAATTTATCGCCTTGAAATTGGGCCTCTGTCTCTTTAAGAAGCTCTTGCTTCTTTCTGAAACTCCGCTTTTCAGGGAGTCGTCCCAACACGGCCGCCCTATCAGACCTGTAGCAATGTTTCTACCAGCGTTGCTCTGAGAAGCAGCTCCTATAATGAGCTCAGCTGATGTGCAGCTCCTCCAGGTGTTTGCTAATTGCTGCTGGCTAGTCTGAAGGAGCAGAGTGGAGAAGTTGGGAGGCTCAGTGAGACGGAGGCCCGGAAGCTGAGAAACTGCGTCTTTGAAGGCTCAGTGCCACCAAGCATTTTTCCATGGGAGGTGAAACAATTCCTCAAACATTCATGAATTCACTTCAGGATGGTTTTTGACGAGGGAATAACATTAGAACATGATGTAACGCTCAAAAAGTTGATTTTACGCAACACTGCCGCTCTAATTCCAGTAGTGGGTGACTGTGTGCTGACAGGAAGAGCAATATTCTGGTGACATTGATTTTCCTGAAGCCCATTTGCCCACCGATCCACATATTGCTGGCTCCAGCTTAAAAGTGGTTTGAAATGTCATAAAGTTTATGAAGCTGGAACATTCATTTAAGAAGCTGGTATGTCACCAGTTCTAGTTGTAAAAAGAAACATGTTGTACAAATTAAAATCTCAAACACATTTATGTTCGACGTGCGTTATGTGACGCCCTTAAATAAAAATCATTTTCTCAAAGTCACATGTTCACCACATTATTCATACATTTATAAACATCAGAGTTCCAAACGACACTTTCAATCTTAACTTGAAAACTAAATATTTTGCTTAAAAACTTAAAATTTAGCTCTCAAATTAAAGATTTAGTTAGGAAGCTAAATATTTAGTTGGAGCTAAACACTTAAAGTTCAAACTAAATAGTTAGTTCACAAACTAAATATCTAGACCCAAATTAAATATTCATTTTTGCTGAATTTATATTGAAAGTAACATAAGTCGTAATGCAGCTTTTCATACTGGTTTTGTCTCCAGCCAGCTTTACATTCAAAGTGTCTTTAACTGGAGCCAACACTAAATGCTGTGTCATTTTATATCCTCGTAACCGAGACGACGGGAAAAGCCAACCGAGGACTGGTCTGCCCTGTCCAGACTGCAGATTCATAAATAACTGTAATAAAATCGTAATATACATGCTTGCCATTGGCAAAAAGAAAAGAAAAAAAACAACAACAACAAAAAAAAAAGAACAAAAGTGGACAGCTGAGTTAGAAATGATCAAAATAGTTCAGTGGATCAGTGGCTGAAAGGATAATGGACACGTACTTTTCTCCTAATCGAGTTGAAAGGTGGTTAACTTGAAAATGATTTCCACTGGGGGAAAGCTTGATACTGGACCTGATTATATACCAGTACACACCGGTAGATTTGCATGGCTGCATTTGAAACGCTGCCCAGTGAAAAGGGAAACGTGGAAAGCAGTCACGTTTTCTCTCACTTCTGGAAGGTGAGACCCACAAACATAAGCAGCTTCATTTTGCTCGTCCCACAATAATGCTGCCTTGCATTTTCTCCTGTATCGATCTGAGTGCCGGTTCCTCCAGTGCTAACACGCCTCCGGTGCAGCCTCGGCGACTGATCAGAGCATTAGAGCAGACGAGAAGGAAATGCAGCCGTTATTATTCTGTTTTGTGAGGTAATCTGTTGCAAGCAGACGATTGACCCCAATAGGTTTGGGAATGGAGCTGGCAGCTGATAGCAGACATTAGCCTGTGAGCCACCAGATGAGGAAACGTTGCCTCTCCCCACTAAAGACAGAGCGTTTGGTCAACGGCCACGCCCTCGTTGTCCTGAATGCAGTTATTATTTATTCCTTCAGTTGATTCAGGAGAAAGCACATCCCTGTTTTCGCCTGGACTCAAATGTCAGAAAGAGTTCTGGCTTTTTAATCGTGGCTTAGTTTTGTTTCGTTGTGACGTTTTGTTAGTGTTTTTGCCAGTTTGTAATAGTTACTGTTAGTCGGATGCTGCACAGTCTCTGCTTAGCTCTTATTAATTAGTAGCAGTTCTAGTATTTTCATAGTTTGGTAAACATTTTAGGTGAAGAATTCAAAAAGGTCCAAGTATTGTATTCTGATTATGTATTCATAGATTGGGTAATGAATATTCAAAAAAAAGATGCTATTTTCAAGAAAAAAAAAAAATGATTTCAGTCATTGTTGAAAATGACTCTGGTGTTTTCTCCCAACTTTTGTAGTCTCCATTTTGCTGACCAGCATCAGCAGGAATATGCAGCTGACGTAAACAAAATCTATTTCACATCAGTTTGAAAGGCTGGGAAATAGATTCATAAACACAAAAATGAAGGACATTAGATTGATCATTTCTTTTGTTAACTTCACAAATGCACAATATGGTCGCAGTTCATTATAATTAGATTTCCTCCATTAATTGCAGTTTTTATTTATTTAAAAGATTTGTTCTCAATTTCAATTTTCTTTATTTCGTTACTTTTAGTTGACAATAACAACCCTGGATCCGACCGTCTAGAATTTAATGATTTGGATGAATAAGCAAGTACTTTTGGCAATATAGAACCTGTTGTGAATGCTAAGGCTAGTTAGCATGGACAAACAGTTTTCCAGTACACGTCATTTATGTCTGTGCCATTAAAACATCTAGCAGGTACATGAGGATGATTGACAGCGCTAAGACCCGCCTCCTGGCTCTGACTGGTTGTTTTTGCGTTTCTCCAGCAGCTCTGGATGGAGGATCTGTGATCTTTTCACAGAATATCTGTGTCATAACACACTGTCAATGGTGACAGTTTTAATAAATATGTAAAAAAAAAAACAAACAAAAAAAAAAACACACATATTGAAAAAATAATACTGTAGCTTTAAGAGAAAAGTGGAGCAAACAGATGTGAGAAACCAGTGAGTTCATCTGTGTCAGGTTTGAACTACGAGGCTCACACACTTTTTTTTCTTTATCTGGGTTTCAGCCTCAATTTTTAAAAGTAAACAACAGGTGACACATGTGACTCAAGGTCAAATGTGTCACCTGTTGTTGATCCTGCCAGGCTTCAATAACTCAGTTTGAGAAACCAGAAAAATAAAAATAAAAAAAAAATCTAATAATCCTTATGCTATTGTCATTTGAAAAATTAGAAGTAAAACAAAAACATTTTTTAAAATGAGGACTGCAACAAATTCAAATCAGAGCTTTCAGCCCATCAGAACCAACAATTATGACCCTTTTCTCTGCATATCTATCTCATCATCGCTACTTTTCAACATTTATCGGCGTCAGAAGCCATAAATTATCACAAAGAGCCCAAATTAAACCTGCTAAATGTCCTCCATACGTTTGTGCGGGACTTTTCTGTTGGACTCATTGTGGGTAACGAGATAAAACCTTCCTGCTCTGAACTCCGAATGATCTGTCATGTAAATAAATCTCCTGATTACTCAAAGACGGCTTATAAACAGACGTTCATCTCCACGGCTTCCAGTCCACAACGAGGGGCTTCAGACCGAGTGTACACAGCAGCAGATTGAGTTAAAGTCTCCACGTGAGAGATGTGGATCGTCCCCAGACTCTGACATCGTGATCGTCCTTGTCGGATTAAGCAACTTAATCGGACTGAGTGGGAAAGAAGAGGGAGACCGAGTGGACGAGAAGAAAGAGAACTCTGTTGGGGGGAGGCAGGGGGTGGATGGGTGGTGGTGATGGGAGGCAGCTCCACCCATAATTAAGTTACCCCCGCTGCGCTGAGGGTCCATGTTTATGGCACAGAGGAGGGAGTTTCCTTCACTCTGAGGACGATCTGAGCAGAGGAGCGAGTTCTGAAGCTCTGGCTCTTCCTGCGGCTCGTCGCCCCTCACTCCGCCGCGACTGACTGACCCGCAGCACCGGCAGCCTGGAGGAGAGGCAGAGGGAAGAAGACGAAGAAGAAGAAGAAGCAGTTTGTAGTGGCACCTGCCCAAGCCTCCATCCCCGCTTCCTCTGCTGCATCGGCTGCCACCATGTGCGACTGTTTCCACCTGGCGTTCCCCAACTGGCACGCTGCCCCCTCTGGGACGGGTAGGCTCTTAACCCTTCCTGTTTCTTTACTTTATTTCTTTATTTTTTTATTTTGTCCCATATGACATTGTCTCCCCTCTGAGGAGCGAAGTGGCCGAGCAGGGCAGCAGGGAAAGGGAATGCTTGTGATGGCGGCGGATGAGTCGGAGGCAGCTGGTGCTGATGCTGCGTGTTGCTGCTGATGGGTGTGTCTGCAGAGTGCAGCGGGCTGTTTGGAGATGTCATCATCAGAGAGAGAGTGTGTGTGTCTGCGTTTCTCATCTCTGCCTTCCAGCGGAGCGTCTGGAGCTCAGACTCAAACACTCGGAGGCGCCGTTACAAGTCGGAGACCCGGCAACAGATCCCTGCCGGGGTTAGAGACGAAAACGACAGCTGGAGACCGGAAATGTAGAATTGATGCCAAAAATAGAAAACGGCAGTGCAGGGATCAAATGAAATATTAAAATCATCATCATCATCATCATCATCATCATCTCTTCTTCTTCTGCTGGTTTTATGAAGGAAGAGTAGAAGTACTCAAGGTCAGCTTCCTAAAATAATAGCAAAAAATAAATAAATAAATAAATAAAAATCTTCACTTTTAATTAGATGTCATAAGTAAAAATACAAAAAAAAAAAAAAAAAAAAATCACTTTTGGCCAAAAAAAAAAAAAGTAGCAAAACTAATCCAACCATGTCCTACTTGGTTGACTCTGTATCAACTATATTAATGTGCAACATGTTTTTTCATTGTTAAAATATGAGTTTAATATCATTATTATTTTATTTATATTTTACAAAACTTCTGAATTAAAAAAAAATAACAGTGAAAACTTCATTTATCTGCTGGACTTTAAACATAATTATTTCCAAACAAAGACAATCACGAATAAAACTGTCTCGATCGTCGTCCAGTAGAAATCCTTCCTGCATGTTTGTGATGTTTTCCTGGTTAAACACACCTGGACTGATATGATGGAGAGTTACGTATTTCAGCCTCTCGAATGAGCGGTTTTAGAGCAAGGGTGCGTCTGGAACATGGAGGACACAGACCAATCAGGACCAATCGAGGCCATGGTGACATTAGAGATGAGATTTTTAAAGGTACACCAACATTTCCCAATGCAGCGTGATGCAAGACAAACAGGATTCAATGAAACGATAAAACCGAGCTGTTTCAGAAAACAGCTGACGGTAACAACTTCCACACCGAAGAGTGGTGTTGTTCCTGCGACCTGTAGGGCTTTTTTTTTTTATAATCAGAAATGTATATATTGATTTCCTCAGCACCAATCAAAGCTGGTCAAGCAAAAAAAAAAAACAACAACCCCAAAACGAAAAAACAACAACAACAACAAAAAAACTGATTCCATTTTTTGCGAGCTAAAATCTTAGCTTGGACATAAATGTTTAGTTTGGAGCCAAATATTTAGCTCCAAGCTGCATATTTAGTTTACAAACCAGATTCTTAGTTCCAGCTCCAACCTAAATCTTTACGCCTGCACTCAAGATTTAGTTTGGAGCTAAATTTAGCTCTTTTTCAGGAACAAGCTAAGACTTAGCTCCAAGCTACGTATTTACTTTGCATACTAAATTCTTATCTGTAAACTATATAATTAGCTCTAAGCTAAATATTTAGGTCCACATCAAATTCAACTCTAAATCACACCATTTAGTTAGGAAACTAAAATTTTAGCTAAAAACCAAACATTTAGCACCGAGCTCAATATTTAGCACCGAGCTCAATATTTAGCACCGAGCTCAATATTTAGCAGCTAGCTCAATATTTAGCAGCTAGCTCAATAGTTAGCAGTTAGCTAACTAGTTAGCAGCTAGCTAAATAGTTAGGTCTGAGCTAATATTTAGCTCCAGGATACATATATAGGTTTCTAAACAGATATTTAGTTCAGAACTCTGACATTTATAAGTGAATAAATAACATGGTGTAAATATGACTTAGAATAATGAACTCCATTTTTGTTTTTCACTTGACATGTTAAATAACTCAAACTATTTTTCCAAGGTCAAGTGAAGGGCACGGTTCAGTCAATCATGGAGAGTGGCGATAGTAATGTATCTATACATAAATATACGTATAAAAACCCAGAAATAAAACAGTCATTAAAACGAACCCCAGGTCTGTGTTGACAATAATGTAAAATTATTTGCACCCCATCGTCATGGCTACAGATGAACCTCCTGTCGTTGTTTTTCTCAGGAGGTTCTCCTCTCTCGTTTGGCCTCAGATTGATTTATTCCTGCTGCTGAGCTGCAGAGTGCAGCTTTAAGACTTTCCTGAATTATTTATCCAGGCTTCCTGACGGGAATTATGCTTCCATCAGTCGTTCTTCTTTGCTTCATAAAATACGTTACCTCCAGCTGATACGGTTCCTGGAGCTGCTCCACCTTCCCGTCACACAGCTCACAGACCAGTTCATGACGTTGTGCTTCTTTTAGCTGTTTTTGTTTCCATTCAACAAGCTTCATGTGTTTTCCATAAGTCTTATAGTGACTGAAATGAAACATGCTTTATCTCGTCAGCATAAGCATAAATTCATCTAAGTTAAGTTAGAGTTATTAAGCTTTAAGTCAGTAAGACCATTTCCATGATGAGGAGATTTACCTTTTTTATTATTATTAAGATTTGAGAGTGACTGTATTTTTATGTGAACTATGCCCTCTAGTGTTCAATATGAGAAAAGCATTTATTTCTAGAGACAAAACGTTTTCTGCAGAAACGGAGAAATAAAATAATGATAAATAATAAAAATGACTTTCAGCAACTTCCTTGTCCAGTTGTATAAAAGTTCTGACCGGACCTCCTCTTGTTCCTCTCTGCTGCTGCCTTCCTGTCGCTCAGGGAAACGGTGCGATTTCATTTAACTTATAAAAACCCTTTTGTTGTTTTATTCTAAACTCTAGTTTATTCTAATTATTTTTTTGCATGCCGGTTGAGGCCATGTTTGGATTGTATATTTGAATGAACTGGGTTCATTTTGAGTTTAACTGAGTCTAAACTGAACTGGATTCCATTTTATGTAACACGCTTTGGACCGGTTTGTCTCTTTGGCGTTTGGTTCTGCTGAAATAAACTGACATAAATTAGTGGGACATTCCCAGGTCAGTGAAGTCAGTATGCAGTTCCTGGTCTCTGCAAATGCAGAACTGTCTAAAACTAACGCAAGGCTTTGCATAAATGTTTTCAAAACATATTTTAACTGGACAGACAATATTCTAGTTTATTTAATCAAATGCACTTTTATTTTTAACAATATCGACAAAATTCTGCCATAATAAGGTGATTTATTCACAGTGCTGCTTGTATCACGGCATGCTGAGTTTTTTGCAGTTCAAGCACAGAAATATGTCCTTTAATTAGAAAAAGTCCTGATCAGGATGTTTTTTGTCCTTAACTCTGATTCAAGGCATTTAAAATTAGGCATCAGCTAATACACGAACCAGTTTGATTAATTAAGTAAAAAAAAAATAAAATAAAAAAAAAGAATTCTGTGTTTCAACTCAATGATTTAATAGTTTTAAAGAGCATTAGGATGACATGCTACGTGTCATCAGTGCAGTAAATTCACCAATGATTGAAGATTTTGCAGAGTCTATTTCCTTTTTTTCTGACGGTGATAGATATTGTATCTTAAAGGAAAACTTTGAATAGGACATTCTTTCTTTTGTAAAGACAAGGAGCAGATTAGATAACATGGTGGAGACAGAGAAGGCTGTACTTCGGTCTGAAAGTGTTATCTGTTATACGTCTGAAAATCCAAGGTCTAGTCAAAGTCTGTTCAGTCTTTTCTTCTGGCATCTGCTGGGGCAGCAGCTCCAGAATGACGTTCTCGTTTTTATTTAATTCAGGGGTGTCCAAAGTGTGGCCCCGGGGGTCATCTGCAGGTTACAGGTACAGATGCAGATAAACTCTTTTATCCCGTTTTCTATTATTGCTGCTGAGATAACAGAGAAAAAAAAAAAAGAAATGTAAAAAGTGAGATTAGGAATAGACCCTGAGACTCCCTGAGTTATTAAACAGGTTCAAACAAATGATGTGGTTACGTTTTTAACCCATGAGCTTCGGCAATAGAAATCCTGCTCTGACATCATCTCTACTTTTCTTAAAATCTTGCTTGTTTTTCCTCTATTTTTGAATTACACTATCATGAAAAAGAGCACCAGCCATTATGCTTCACAATTAACCAGGAGCAGCAATATAAGCCACCTGTTCACATGGAGGACAACGTGTGGTTTTAAGTGTTGTTTTACATTAAGCCTCTTTCATTCTCATAGCAGTTTACCTGTAGGATTTTCTGTTCTGGTTTTATTTTCACAAACTGTTGTGGTTTATAGACATGGACTGCCTCTGGTCTCTGGTCAACATGTATCGCATGTCACGGTGACCCCGACAAGTTCGAACGCAAATTCCAGAGCCGTGATGAAACTCACTGTAAGCTTGCAGCAGATTAATAGATTGAAAACATGTGCTCTCATGTCCCTGCAATTTACCCAGAAAATCCTATTTACTTTCCCCCCTCTCCGCTTAAATCTCATTAAACTTTGGATCCAAGCAAACCGTCCCCCAACTAAAAGCAGCTTGTGTGTGTCCGCTGTAGTACGAGGAGTGAGCACAAATAATGAACCATGTTGCGTTACATGAGCTTAACGTCCAGGAAGCTTCCCAGTACTTTTTATGTAAGAGACTCGAAAAGAAGAGATTTTTCTTGTAAAGAACGAAATTTAGATTTTTGACATTGAGCAAGATTCTAATATTTGAATTATTGTCCCAATTCCAGCCATCGTGTCATCTGATCACTCAGCAACTGTGGCTCACGCTGGCCTGGTGCCACGTTCCCCCAGACGCTACACGGTCGCGTGGATCATGTTCTGCTCCAACATGATGCTTGTGATGGACAATCCACACCCAGCACAAAGGTCTGACAACAAAACAGAGCTGTGATTCAGAGCAGTTCCTTTCTCTTAAAGTCACTAATGATTACCCAGCTGGTCACTGAACAGAGTCCAGCAGTCAATTGTCAAGAATCTGTTTTTTCCTCTGTTGGGCTCAGTTCCATGTTTATTGGGGAGAAACAATATTTTCATACGTTGATATCGTTGCGCCTTTCAATCTACTGATGCATGTTCAGCGTGTACTGTAGTCGACTGCTGGAGACCGGCATCAGAAGAAGAAAATACATCGTTTTTCAATTCTAGTTTCTTTTTTTTATTATTTTATTTGAGAATGTCGTAAATATAATCTAGTCTTCACTAACTCCTAAAATGATTTGAATCTAAAACCGATACTCCGTGGTGTATCGTTTCAATAAAGACGATAAATGCGCTTAGTTCATCAATAACGGCCCATTGTGGACTCCTTTATACAAGCAGGACTTTTGCTAATTTGTTGGTCAGAGACAAGGTCAAAGACAGAGAGGCTTAAGCAATGATCTCAGAGAAACGGCTGTAGGTTTCATTGCTGCACGTTCAGAAAAAGCTGAACGAATTTTAATAATATAACTGGTCCAAAACAGGCAAATCTAAACAAGACAGATTAGGTCCAAAACTACACATCTATATTTATGCGGCAAACCTGGTTACAGAAACGATTTTCAGCCGATAAACATGACGTTTCAAGCAGTTCAGTTTCTGGACCAGAACGAAATGGGAAACTGTCGCAGGTGACAAATGAAATCAGGATGTGACACGACTTAGTACAAGGTATGACTGGAAGCTAAACGTGTCCCGCCTCCCAGCATCTCAGGGCGAGCAGAACACTTGAGCCGCTTCGGCAGTCACACACAGCGAAGGTCTGCTTGGGGACAGACAGAAACAGCTTCTTGTTAACACTCGGCTCGCTTCCAGGCGCTCCACAGCCAGCAACCCTGGGTAAGTGAGCTTTGATTTTGATGAGAGGATTCTGCTACTTCATCCTGGTCTAAAATGCATTTATTCCTCTCTTAACGTGGGCAGCTGCAGATCCTTTTTTCTTTTCTTTCTTTTTTTTTAAAAGAAACTTTTGAACCATTAAGGTTCAAAACTGAATTCACAGTGTTTCAACAATGTCTGAAAAGTTCATTTTTATCAGAAGCCACAAAGAAGAGGAGCTTGTAATATTATTGAACTCCTTCAGCTTTCTTGTCTTTCTCAAGACAAAAACACAACCTGAAAAAGACTCATAATTCTGACCTGCTAGCATTCGGTTACTTTGCTGTCTTCTGATGCACTTAAACAAACTGAAAGACTTCTTCACATGACTTACATTACCGAGAGGCGGAGGGCGGAGAGACGGGCTGGGTGGGGATAAACTGCAAGGGCGCATCTGCAAATGCTACTTACTGAAGTAGATACTTCAGATCCTTCTTTCCATTTATTATCTCTGACATTTCTTCTTGAAGCCTGGAGATAAAGCTTTGATTTCGAAAAGTAAGCAAGGCATTAAAAAAAAAATGTGGGCGTTGCGCTTTGAAAAATACCCTTCTCAAAGCAAGTTAAAATATAGGAAACAATATTTTTTTTTCTGTCTTGTAAGTGAAGAGCATCAGGCAGTGGAGCGAGTGCTTTTTTTTAAAAATCGATAGTCAGAAATGACTGAGCTCTTATATTGCTGAAAAGTGACTTCTAAATTAGTTTTGCCTTATTTCAAACATATTAACATGTTATACACTAGAAACTAGACCAAAAATACTTGGTGATTATTTTTATTTTTTAATTTGCAGAGTATTTTCTATCATGTTTGGTTTGTGTTAAATATTTTCCAGGTGGGTTATTTTAAGTCACTCAACTTTTCCAGTCATAAATGTGTCTGACACATTTAGACACAGAAATAAAACAAACGATTTCTTCATGTTAAAATACCGCCCATTCAGACTAAAAGTCAAAAGTGGTGGTTTGAATCTGAATCTTACTGTGTCCACAGAGATCGACTGTAAGGAAAAATAAATAATAATAAAATGATAATAATACATCAATCATGAGGAGCCAGCCTGCAAGGCTTCAAAGTTTAATGTGAGAATCAATACAGTGGATCACTTAACAGATGGAGGAGGCAGCGGCTCCCTGAGGAAATCGTTGCCAGGAAGAACTCGAAATAGTTTCACCGTCGGCTCCGGTGTCGGCCTGAACCTCAGGATGAATCCTGTGGGTGAGGCTGGGTGGACTTCCAGCTTTTTAAACTCAACATTATTACATTACAGTTTTCTGTGCATCAAGAGTGAATGTTTGGATTTGTGTCGTTTGTGGAATGATGTCAAACGTTCCCATACGTTCCCGTGTCTCGTGGTGGTTTGGAAGCTCTGGTGAACTCTCCGCTTCCGAGTCGGTTCTGGACGCAGGCTGGAGGAAGGACCAATCAAAGTAAAGCAGAAGGTTATTAAAAAGACGCACTCACAAGACAAGTGAGCGGAGCAGACCAGGAGAAGCCAGTGACACGTAGACATGGCAAAACGTGGATCTGACAGTGGATGTGAGCGATCTGAGAGTTTCCATACTGATGCAGGAGCAGGTGGAGATAATTATCTGAATGTGCAGCAGCTGTGGGAAGGCTTGAGCCAAGGCAGCAAGAGAGAAAATATCAAGAAACTGAAAATAAAAAGATTAAAAGAAAGATGACTAGAGTGAATGTGAAATCATATGAATCCACTGAACAAGAAACAAAGTGACAAAAACATTGTGTTGGTTTGTTCATTAAGCATGGACATGATATTAGATTTCTTTTTGGTAATATTTTAATTTGTGTTTTTTTTTTTTATTATTATTTTTTAGCAGGGAGAAGACTGCGAGCACCAGAACCTGCCACACAGGATGATTCAGTGAGTAACTGGAACCTATAATAACGATTATTTCCCTGATCTGTATCTTTATCTAAACTTACTCCACAAACATGACGTACGTTCATAGTAAGAATGACAGAAATAACGTTGTTTCCACGTTAACTGATTTTGTCCACGCAGATATGTGAAGAGCCGACTCAGTTTGCAGAGGGGGAGAGACCCCGGCCACAAGGATCGTCCCCGGTCCAGGAGTATCCTGAGGCGGCAAAATGCGCTGACAAAGAGGTACAGAGAGCAAAGATACAGCTGAGCCACACAGACATGAACCGTCCAGGAAAGGAAAGACAAAGTAGTCTGAGCTGATTTCCTTCATTGGTTCATTCGGAACTACTTTAACATTTTGGTTGTGGATTTTATTTCCACTGAGTCCATATTTGGAGTGTGTGGAGTGTATAGTCCACACTCCACACAAGGTGCAGTGTGGATTTCAGGCCAGTAGGAGGCGGTGAAACTTTGTGTATTCTCTGATCCAGCAGAAAAGAAAGAGCAGGGAGAGCCACCACTGTTGATTTGTGCTGTTCGTGGGCCAAAACTGAGTCCACAAGCACAAGATGGGGTGACTGACGCCATTGTTTCCATAATGTTTTCATTTTGCACTTAGAAAGGATTTGATTCACATTTCATTTTTAAAAGTCTCACTTTGGAGCCTCTTGTCAAACCTTTGCGTCTTTGTCCGACCAAAATGCTGCTGCCATGGACGCCAAAACATTTTCATTTTATTGTCCCGTTGTTGTCGCGTAAACAGGACCTTATCCCAATTTAAAATCCAATATGGCCGCCAAGTGTTGAAACTGTTACAGCTGCAGTAGCAAACTGTTTATTTAGGCTTTTGTCTCTCCCACAACTGCACAACTTTCTTCAGAGAACATTTTTATTTCCTTTAGCTTGTTTTGCTAATAGCAGTTAGCTCATCACTGAGCACAGCAGCTAGCAAATCCCAATGATTTTCCTGACTTATAACTGTTAGTGCTGCTAAGTCTTTTACAAAGCCACATTCCAACTTTAACGTTTTCTAAACATAGATCAGTGTTCTCGTTCAGTCCTTTTAAAAGTATTTTATAAGCTTTACTTTTAAACTTGTACAGGTTTAACACAGAAACAGTCCATAATACTACAGGAGATACACAACAGCTCAGGAGATACTGTGAATAAAGCTTAGAAATGAACATCATTTCTGTTTATATATGTATGGTAGACTAAACTGATGTTTCAGCAGTTGAACAAACAACACCTTTCTATCACTATTTTTCTTAGTGCGAAGAACATGATGCAGACCACAAAGCTGGGAGTGGACACAAAGGTAAAAGGTCTGGCCTCGGCTCCATCTTCGAGAGGACCTCCACTCCAAAAATGAGTAAATTAAAGGTCTGACATCCCCACCATTCGCCCTTCACGTGTAGGAATCCATATAAACGGGAACCTGCGGATAGTGCAGTTTAAGTAAGGACGTCTGTCCTCTTCGTTTCGGGTGTGTCTGCAGGAAGCTCCCAGTCCTGAAGGTGGCGTTATAGTGAACACAGCCCAAGATGGATGTGCGGAGGGTCTGGTTTACGGCGGAGGAGGGAAAGAGGGGATCTTCATAAAGAAAGTAGTTCCAGAGTCACCAGCTTCAAAAAGCTTAAAAGTCAAAGAAGGTTATTTATTCATTTTATTATGAACACTAATTCGATATACATGATTATTAATTTATGCAACTTCAGTGTTACACAAATTAACAGTGATGCTAACTTGTGCAACAAATTAATTTGTTACACAGGTTCAAAACAAGTTAGATACTTCAATTGTCTAATTGAAGTTAAATAATTGTAATTTCAATTATTTTCTCCGTAATTTGTTCCTTAAACACCACTTATTTCAGATAATTTTATTTTTTTCCATGTTGATTTTTTTTTTGTGTGTGTGTAGGAGATCAGATCCTGAGCGCCACAGTGTATTTTGACAACATGTCGTACGAGGACGCCATTCAGATTCTGGAGCATGCTCAGGCTTACAAGTTGAAGCTTTGCCTAAAACGCCAACCGGACATCACGGAGACGGAACCAACCATCGATTCAGACGTTATTCCTGTAACTATTTTCAAACTGCGTCTGCTAATAGTGCTTTTCATGAATGTAATTTGATATTTAATGTTTCCGTTGCTCAACAGGAGGAAGACGTCGGCTCCACGGAGATGAGGGAGCAAGGAAAAACCAGAAGACGCGGCGACGCTCGCATCTCGTGGCCAAAGTTTCCCTCCTTTGGAAAAGGACGTAAATCTCGTTTCACAAGGTCTCACAGTTCGTCAGAAGCAGATGAGCAGAGAAAACTTGAGCTTAGTCCTACGACAAGTGACACAGAGTCACCTGTAAAATCTCAGGATGCCCTGAAAGGAAAGAAGAAGCATAAAATAAAGCTCTCTGGCCTAACGAGAAGAGGCCGCATAAGTTCATCTGAAGACCAGGACACGGATGTTCCAACATCTGGGCAGATGAGTAGTGACGTTCAGCAGAAGCAAGAATCAGACACACTTTCACCCGAATTCCCTGAATACCCCATAGCAGAAACACCAGAGATCAATGAACAGGCAGGGGAAGCTATGGAGTCTGACCCGATTCAGTGCAAGGTGGAACTCGTCGGTGTAGACGCTACTTTGAAAACCACAGATCAAACCGTAGCGCTGGGCGATCAGGAAGGAGCTCCAAAATCCCCAGACGAGAAAAAAAAGAAGAAAGAGAGGTCAGAATTAAAAATGAAGATCCTGGGGAAGGATAAATCGCACAAAAAAGACGCAAAAGCAAAATCCTCTCCCAAAAGGCTCAAGACTCTCGGAGCAAGTGTTGACACAGAAGATCTTCCCGAAGCAGGAAAATCTGCTGCTATCTCAAGCTCTGAGTCAAAAACCAAATTGCTGGGAGATCAGTCTGCAGTCGGCGTAGATAACAAAAGCCAAGCTGGAGAGAGTTCAAAGCTAATCTCATCCAAATCCATTACATCGCAGATAAGTTTACCAAAGGTGGAACTTGACATATCGGTGAGGAAATCTCCCAAAAAAGGTGGTGACAAAACACAGAAAGGAAAGGAGACGAAACAGAAGCAATCCAAAAAGTCCAGTCCAAAACATAAGCAGCCTGAGTTAGACATGAGCAATGTTGCTAATGCAGAAGAAATGCAAAAGGTGAACGATCAAGAACCCACAACTATAACTGGCCGCGTTTCCACAACACAACTTCCCAAACGTGAAGACATCGAGATTCCAGGAATGGAGGACATTGTGAAAACCACCGTGGCTGATTATAAAAAGCGCAACAAAGAAAGCCAGGCTGAAACAGTGCAAATGTCAATTGATGTTGATAGTGTGAAAGAAGCTGTTTCTAAATTACCTGGGTTTAAGCTGCCTCAACTGGATATATCTGGAGTGCCGATCCCGGAAGAAATAACTGTCATAGATGCTAACGCACAAAGAATATCTGTAAAAACGCCCACAAAAGTCGCCAAACCAAAACAAGAGGAACATCTGACAAGGTCTGATGCAACGGCATCTTCAGAAATCTCCAAAACAATCTTTTTAACTGACAACAGGTTTGATTTGAAGAAATCTCAAGTGGAAGACAATACCAGCCCAACAAAGTGCACAAGTGAAGAGGAAACTAAAAAAACAGAATTTGATACAACAAACGGAAAAGCAGCAACAAAAGAAGAGCAGAAGATGTCCACTAGGCCAAAGATAACAATGCCTAGCTTTGGGATGTCAGCAAAAAGCAGAAGACTGCCTTACATTGGGATTGACATGCAGAAACCAAGCTTCAGTCAGGAAAAAGAGCTAACAATGGAAACAAGGAAAGATGAACCTGGAGAAGTCATATGTAAAGTCAAAATACCTGAACTTGATGGTATTGACTACATTGACTCAACGGACGAGTCAGTCAAAAAGGATGGTGGCTTGACAAGTTTTAATGTGAGTACTGACACGAAGACAATACTTGCCTTTTCTTTAGAAAGTACAGAAACATCTGATAAACCCGAAGATGAAAGAAATAAGCTGTCCAAAGTGAGAATATCTCCTTCAGGCACACTCAGTGGAAAAGAGGATATCTCTGCCGAAGGGACAACAAAACCTCTAGACAGAGATGGAAAGAGTACATTTAAATGGCCAAACCTGGACATCTCAGTGCCAAAGATAAAAGGAACAACAGTTGATATGAACACATCTAAGAAAGACACAGCTCGCACAGAAGCACTGGCTGAAGGAGGGCTAATCCCAGGAGGCCCAGAGAGCGATACGGTGCTCAAGAGCTCAGATGTTCCAAAAGAAATGGCAGAGGCCGAAAAACCTCAAGTGAAAATAAAGCCAACTGAAACTGAAGGCGAGTTTGACTGGGAAGCAAGCAAACTTACAAAGTTTGGAATTAAAATGCCAAAAATCAAAGGCCCAGAATTTGACTTGAGTTTGTCAAAGAAAGAGGCACATGGCAAAGCTGCAGGTAAACTCCCAGAAGCATATAAAACAGAAGTTACTCCTGGGAAGGGAAATGTATATTTTCTAAAGCAAAAGATGCAGCTAGAAAAACCTGGAGAAGTTAAACCTTTGCAGTCCAAGGGTGAACAAGGAGGCAAAATCAAAATCCCAAAGTTTGGAGTCAAAACAACAAAATTAGCAGGTCCTGAGATAAGCTTGTCAAAGAAAGATGCGGAGGTTACCCTGCCAGAGGCTAACTCTGAGATCAAACTCACTGAAGGTTCAGGAACAGATGTGAACAAAGAGAGTGTTATTCCAGAAGAACAGAAAGGAATAGAAAAGTCTGATCTGAAAATCAAGACAGTGCAGAAGGAAGGTGAAGCGAAAGGACACGGATACAAGATCAAAATGCCCCAGTTGGGAATTGCACTGCCAAAAGTTACAACGCATGAATCAGATTTAAGCCTATCGAAGAAAGGTAAAGATCTGACACTGCCTGAAGTTAAAGGAGAAATCAAAAATCTTGAGGTTGAAGGAACTGGATCATCAACAAAACTAGACGTTAGAGCTCCTGGGGTTAAAGTTGAAACAAAGGATGTTGAAGGACCGTCGTCAAAATTCAAAATGTCCCCTTTTAAAATGTCCAGATTTGGAGCTGCTCCTTCAAACCTCAGCGGTGAGGTAAGTGAAGCTTCTGAGACACACACATTGGAAGATGGGGCTGGTATTGATGCTACCATACTAGACAGTGATGTAAAAATGAAAGCATCTGAAATTGATGGAAGAGCAAGTAAGTTCAAAATTCCAAAATTTGGAATATCACTCCCAAAACTAAAGGGTTCTGAAACGGATACAACACAATCCCAAAAGGTTGATGTAGGTGTCACATTGTTTAAAGGTGACACTGAAATAAAACTCATTGATACTGAGCATGAAGAACCTGGTATCAGGCTGAAGGGCAAATTTCCCCAGATGGGAGTTCAGCAAGACGTTGGGTACTCAGCATCAAAACCTGAAATCACAGTACCATTTTCTGGTGCTAAAGCAGAAGTCAAGCTGTCACAAGTTGATGGAGAACAAATCAACTTTTCATCTCCTGTGGTCCTTAATGAGACACCAGAGCTGGAGATCCAAGTCATGAAGGCTGAGAATGACCTTGAAGGACAAGAAGAAAAGATGAAGCTGTCAAAGATTGGAATAAAAATGCCCAAAATTAAAGGACAAGAATTTCAACTTGGACTCTCAAGTACAGACACAGATGTCATGGAGGCAGAAGGCAAAGTGGACAATAAAACTAAGGTAGGAGTCCCAGTTCCTACAGCAGATGTTAGTCTGGGAAAAGCAGAAATCTTGATATCTTCTGGAAAAGTGGAAGTTGGAAAACCAGAAATGCAAACTCAACCTACAGTTGAAGGACAAGGAGGCAGGTTCAAAATGCCAAAATTTGGAATCACAATGCCAAAAGTCAAAGGACCTGAGGCAAAGAAGGATGTAGAGTCTTGGTCTCAATCTGAGACCAAGACCGACATAAAAACACCTGATGCTAATTTTGAGGCACCAGATGTGGAACAATCACCATCAAAATTTAATATGCCGACTTTCAAATTCCCAAAATTAGGACTGGGCACTTCAGACAAAAATGTAGAAGGAAATGACATTGATAAGGACATTCCTGATGAGGTTCTTGCAGTTACCATTGTTGCACCTAGCGCTGGCCTCTCAAAAATTGATGTCGATGCACATCTTCTTGAAAGTAAAACTGAAGTTGCACTTTCGAGTGATGATGTGAACAAATACTCCTTTGGAGTGGAAGCTACAGCTCCACAAATCAAAGTGTCAAAAAAAGAAAAGGAAGGGTCACCATCCAAATTTAAGATGCCGACATTCAAGTTACCAAAATTTGGGCTTTCTGTTCAAAGTTCTACTGAAGAAGAACTGCCTCCTCTGAACAAAGATCTCAAAATAGGAGAAGGTGAAATTACAACGTCTGGAGAGATTCTCGTAGGAAGCCTAGAAGCACCAACCATTGACATTAAGGCTCCATCAGTAGCTTTAAAAACTGCAGAAACTGAGAGTGAAGGAAGAGGAAGAAAGTTCAAACTGCCAAGTCTTGGTTTTTCAGCATCACAAACCAAAGGTCCTGATACTGACATTAGCTTACCAACAACAGATGTTGACATTACCTTACCCACAAAAGATGTAGATGTTACAGTACTAGAAGTCAAAACGGAAATCAAACTCCCTGAAGAAAAGTTTAACAAATCTTTTGAAGTGGAAGCTAAAGCTCCAGAATTTAAAGGTACAAGAAAGGAAACAGAGGGCTCACCATCCAAGTTTAAGATGCCGACATTCAAAATGCCAAAATTTGGGCTTTCTGCTCAGGGTTCCACTGCAGAACTGCCTTCTTTGGACAAAGATCTCGAATTAGGAGAAGGTGAAATTACCACTTCTGGAGAGATTCTCGTAGGAAGTCTAGAAGCACCAACCATTGACATTAAGGCTCCATCAGTAGCTTTAAAAACTGCAGAAACTGAGAGTGAAGGAAGAGGAAGAAAGTTCAAACTGCCAAGTCTTGGTTTTTCAGCATTGCAAACCAAAGGTCCTGATACTGACATTAGCTTACCAACAACAGAAGTTGACATTACCTTACCCACAATAGATGTAGATGTTACAGTACCAGAAGTCAAAACGGAAATCAAACTCCCTGAAGAAAAGTTTAACAAATCTTTTGAAGTGGAAGCTAAAGCTCCAGAATTTAAAGGTACAAGAAAGGAAACAGAGGGCTCACCATCCAAGTTTAAGATGCCGACTTTCAAGATGCCAAAATTTGGGCTTTCTGCTCAGGGTTCCACTGCAGAACTGCCTCCTTTGGACAAAGATCTCAAAACGGTAGAAGGTGAAATTACAACGTCTGGAGAGATTCTCGTGGGAAGCCTAGAAGCACCAACCATTGACGTTACGGCTCCATCAGTAGCTTTAAAAACTGCAGAAACTGAGAGTGAAGGAAGAGGAAGAAAGTTTAAACTGCCAAGTCTTGGTTTTTCAGCATCACAAACCAAAGGTCCTGATACTGACATTAGCTTACCAACAACAGAGTTGACATTACCTTACCCACAAAGATGTAGATGTTACAGTACCAGAAGTCAAAACGGAAATCAAACTCCCTGAAGAAAAGTTTAACAAATCTTTTGAAGTGGAAGCTAAAGCTCCAGAATTTAAAGGTACAAGAAAGGAAACAGAGGGCTCACCATCCAAGTTTAAGATGCCGACTTTCAAGATGCCAAAATTTGGGCTTTCTGCTCAGGGTTCCACTGCAGAACTGCCTCCTTTGGACAAAGATCTCAAAACGGTAGAAGGTGAAATTACAACGTCTGGAGAGATTCTCGTGGGAAGCCTAGAAGCACCAACCATTGACGTTAAGGCTCCATCAGTAGCTTTAAAAACTGCAGAAACTGAGAGTGAAGGAAGAGGAAGAAAGTTTAAACTGCCAAGTCTTGGTTTTTCAGCATCACAAACCAAAGGTCCTGATACTGACATTAGCTTACCAACAACAGATGTTGACATTACCTTACCCACAAAAGATGTAGATGTTACAGTACTAGAAGTCAAAACGGAAATCAAACTCCCTGAAGAAAAGTTTAACAAATCTTTTGAAGTGGAAGCTAAAGCTCCAGAATTTAAAGGTACAAGAAAGGAAACAGAGGGCTCACCATCCAAGTTTAAGATGCCAACATTCAAAATGCCAAAATTTGGGCTTTCTGCTCAGAGTTCCACTGCAGAACTGCCTCCTTTGGACAAAGATCTCGAATTGGGAGAAGGTGAAATTACCACTTCTGGAGAGATTCTCGTAGGAAGTCTAGAAGCACCAGCCATTGACATTAAGGCTCCATCAGTAGCTTTAAAAACTGCAGGAACTGAGAGTGAAGGAAGAGGAAGAAAGTTTAAACTGCCAAGTCTTGGTTTTTCAGCGTCACAAACCAAAGGTCCTGATACTGACATTAGCTTACCAACAACCAATGTTGATGTCACAGTACCAGAAGTCAAAACAGAAATCAAAATCCCTGAAGAAAAGCTTAGCACATCCATTGAAGTGGAGGCTAAAGCTCCAGAATTCAAAGGTACAAGAATAGAAACAGAGGGATCACCATCCAAATTTAAGATGCCGACATTCAAGATGCCAAAATTTGGGCTTTCTGCTCAGAGTTCCACTGCAGAACTGCCTCCTTTGGACAAAGATCTCAAGATAACTGGAGGAGAAATGACAATGTCAGAGGAGCTCATTGTAGTTAGCACAGAAGGACCAAGTGTTGAAATTGGGGATTTATCCATAGAGTCAAAAAAAGAGGGAAGTGAACGTGAAGGAAAAGGAAAAAGGTTTAAGTTGCCAAGTCTTGGATTTTCTGCTACACAGGCCAAAGTGCCGGACACAGATTTAAGCTTGAAGACAGGTGTAGATGTTACACAACCAGAACTCAAAGCTGAAGTCAAATTTCCTAATGATGAACTTAAAAGAATAGAAACAGAAATAGAAACTAAAGGACCTGAATTTCAAGTCGAAGCAAAGGACATTGAAGGATCAACATCCAAGTTTAAAATGCCAACTTTTAAATTACCCAAATTTGGGCTTGCCACTCAAAGTTCCACTGAAGAAGTACCCTCTTTTGACAAAGATGTCAAAATCGGTGGAGGTGAAACCACAGGCTTAGAGGAGGTACTTACAGTTACCACAGAAGGACCAAGCATTGAAATTAAGGGGACATCAGTAGATTTAAGCACCGAAGGAAGTGATCTTGAAGGAAAAGGAAGGAAGTTCAAACTGCCAAGTCTGAGTTTTTCAGTACCTCAAGCCAAAGAGCCAGATGATGATTTGAGCATTAGGACAGACGTAGACGTTAAAGTACCAGAGGTAAAAACTGAAGTCAAACTTCCAAGCAACAAATCTTCTGTTGAAGTGGAAACTAAAGCACTTGAAACCAAAGATACAAAAAAGACTACAGAAGGATCACCCTCCAAATTTAAAATGCCCAATTTCAAGTTACCAAAATTTGGGCTTGCTACTCAAACTTCCACTGGAGAAGTAGCTCCATTAGACAAAGGTGTAAAACCAATAGAAGGCAAAATCACAACTTCAGAAGAGGTTATTATAGTTACCACAGAAGCACCAACCATTGAAATTAAAGGTCCATTATTAGAGTTAAAAACTGAAGGAATTGATCGTGAAGAAAAAGGAAAAAAGTTTAAGTTGCCAAGTCTTGGTTTTTCTGCAACAGAGGCTAAAGGGACTGGCAGTGATTTAGGGATGTCAAAGACAGAAGTAGATGTTACATTGCCAGAAGTAAAAACTGGAGTCAAACTCCCTGATGACGAGAATTTGATCAAAACATCTGCTGCAATAGAAATTAAAGGACCTGAAATCAAAACAGTGACCAAGGACACTGATGGATCACCATCCAAATTTAAAATGCCTGCATTCAAGTTACCAAAATTTGGGCTTACTTCTCAAAGCTCTACGGAAGAAGGTCCTTTGGAGAAAGATGAAGAAGATGGTGAACCTAAAAACACTGTCACTGCAATAGAAACTAAGGCACCTGAAATAACGGTTGTGTCAAAGGACACTGATGGATCGCCATCCAAATTTAAAATACCAACATTCAAGTTGCCAAAATTTGGCCTTGCTTCCCAAAGTTCAAACAAACAAGTACAAGATGTCAAAACAGTGAAAGATGAAAGTACTACTTTGGAGGAAGTTCTCACAGTTACAACAAAAGAACCAAGCATTAAAATTAAGGGTCCATCTCTGGATCTAAGGAGTTCAGAATCTGATGATGAAAGAAAAGGAAGTAAATTTAAACTTCCAAGTCTTGGTTTTTCATTGTCACAATCCAAAGGACCAGATACCAACATCAACTTACCCAAGGCAGATGTAGATGTCACAGCACCAGAAGTCAAAGCTGAAGTTCAATTTTCCAATGCAAATGTGGAACAACCTTCAGTGCAAATGGACGTTAAGTCTCCAGAGATCAAAGCTGATATCAACACAACATCAGAAGTTAAAATGCCTAAAATTACTCTACCGAAATTTGGAGCCGTAACCCAACATGTCAGTACGGAAATACCTAAAATGACCAAAGAGAAAAGGGGTGATGTGGCCCTTCGTGTTGATAATGATCCAGTAGATTTGAACGTTCAAGAAGGGGAACTAAAGAAATACGAAGTCCAGTCACCAAGTGCTGAGGCAAAAGGCGAAGATGTACCAACAGGTGAACTTGAAGGTAAAGTAAAACGGCTAAATTGGACTTTTCCTAGCATCTCATTTTCAAGAACTGGTGGTAAAGCCCCTGACGTCGATGTCAACATGGAAGCTCCAAAAGCTGGTGTTATGTCAATGGAGACCAAAATCTCAGATGTTGATGTCAAAGAATCTTCAACGGTCCCAGCTCCAGAACTTGACCCGGGCTTAAAGAAAAGTAAGTTTTCACTTCCCAGGTTTTCATTTTCGAAGCCGAGCTTGAAAGAGCCTGAAGTAAAAGCTGAGCTTCCAGATCACGGAATACAAGTCGAAAATTATGAAACCGATATGACAACAGAGATCAAACTCTCTGCAGATGAAGACAAAAACGTTCTAACTGCTTTTGAAATGACAACTTCTGAGGCTGAGGTCAAGTCCAAAAAATTTAAAATGCCAACTCTGAAAATGCCAAGATTTGGCAGTGCGTCTTATGAGGTAACAACAGAGACGCACATCTCAGATAAAACAGCGGAAGATGATGGAAATCAGCTGGGGAAGGGTGCTGCTGTTATCATCAAAGGTCCAAAGATTGATTTTAAATCAGATGCCCCCAAATCAGAACAACAGGATCAAGAAACCCTAAACACAGAAAGTGATAGTGCGGTTCAAGGATCTGCAAGTAAATTCAAATTACCTACCTTTAAAATACCACAGCTGGGTCTTTCTAGACCCAAACCTGAAGATGAGTATGAAAATAATGAAGATCAACTGGAAATGAAGACTGCGCCAGAAGAAGAAAATCTATCACCAAAACTGACTTTAACATCATTTGGTGACATTCTTAAGTCGATTAATGTTGACTTTGACATTCGAAAAGTGGACAAAGTTGATCAAGACGTTGAAACCTCAAAGGAATCTCATGAACCAGGTGAAGCCACCACAATGCACACATCGGCAAAAACCAAGCACGATGCCACCAAAAGTCCGGAGAGTTCCAGCTGGTTTAAATTCCCGAAGTTTGCCCTGTCTTCCCCAACAGAACAACAAAAGATTCCTGACAAAGCAGAACAAGTAAAAGACAGCAGCCCAGGAGGGGAAACCAAGGACGAGGAAGTAAGTCCCACACTTTCTATCCAGTCATCAGATGCTTTTGCTGATGTAAGCTCAACGATCACAAGTGAGCCTGTTGGCCCATTCATACCTTCCCCAACCAAGGTGACAGTCAAATACTCTGACGAAAGCGCAGGTGCTGGATTTGAAGAGATGCACAGTGACATCATGACTTCTGCCACAAGGACTGAGCTGATCACAGATGTGCCCACCTTGCCGGAGAAGATCACTATTTTGTCTTCTGGTGTTTCATCTTCTTCTGAAGATACAGTAAGACTAACATCAGGAAAGATACACATCATTACATCAAACATACAGCCCACTCCTGAGTCACAGCATACCAAGATTCTGTCTGCTGTCCAAGTCCAATCAAGGGAAGGCTTTGCTTTACAATCGGAGGGAGATGACGCTCCATCGTGGACGGTCCAAGATGCTCGAAGTGCCACAAGGACAGTCAAACACTTAGTCCAAGAAACAACAACTGAAAGAAGTGAGAACAAGGAGACGGTGGTTATAACCAAACAAATCACCCATATATTTGGCCCCACAGAGCCCATCTCAGGGGAGACAGCGTCATCTATTCAACGTCTCAAAGACTCTGTGCACACAGAGAAAATGAGGTTCTTTGATGAGGCAGAGAAGTGAAAGAGATATTTGAATTTGTGCTTAAAGATACAACTCCTTGTTATGGTTCGCCATAAAAGAAGGGCACAGAGTTCCACCGCCTGAAGTTAAAAACAAAATGGCAACTGGATGAGGGACCAATCAATCTAACATACCAATCACTGAAAGTTCTTTGTTAGCATCCAGGTATCACCATGGCAATGTGATGTGGAGTTGCATGCTTATTGAGCTTTATAGAAATGCACCGCTGTAGCAAATGACTGTTACATTTATATTGTGGTCAAGATGTTAATAAGCTGGTTAAATGATTCTCCTCATTGCATAATATGTGTTTGCTTTATAGTAAACAATGTTTGATTTATGCTAGCATACACAGTGCCTTGCAAAAGCATTGATACCCCATACGTCATCACATTTCATCACATTACAACTACAGCACTCATGAAGTTTCAAGGGGCTTTTGGATCCCAAAATGGTGGGAAAACAATGCATAGTGTTTAAATTAAGTGAATATTACCAATATTGTTAAAGAAAAATCTGGAAATTGAGATATGTGCGTTAACACACGCCCCTCACTAAGTTCTCAATAGATACTAGAATTATGTTTGGCTGCAAACCCCAAGGGTGTGTTTCTGGAGGCTTTGTATGTGTAGACATAGGGAACTTTCCACATTATTCTGTGAACCTTGACCTTTAACCCTTGCCACAAATTCTTATTTGAACTGTCCTCCCTGAAGAATAGCAACCCCTCAGCATGATTCTTCTAGCACCATTAAAGGGGCAGTATTATGTAAAATAAGCTATTTTGAGCTTTACTTCATGTTATAATGTTATCCCTCATCAAAAAACATGCTTGGAGTTGGCTTAACAAATTAAGCTCCATGGCAACCACTCCTGGAGGAACCTAGTGCCACCTGTAAGATGCAGCTCCGCCTATGAGATCAGCTCCTTCAGACTAGTCAGCAGCAATTAGCAAATGCCTGATGGAAGTCTTATCTTTTTGGTGTGTGTTAAGATTGAAACTTTATGGAGGCTCCTAAAGGTTTGGGTTTCCTAAGCAGTGACTTAGTTTGTCTGTACATCAAGATGTTCCTCTGAATAATGCAAACATTTTTATTTAAAAAAAAAAAGTTGTAAAAATGCATTGTTTTCCTCCCACTTTACTTCAGTGCTACTTTGTGTTAGTCAGATGACAACCAAACAATATGTTGAGATTTTATGAAAAACTTTGAGGGTTATGAATTTTTGTTCTAAGACACTGTGTGAAATATTTTGTGCTTTTAAAATCTGTTCAAGTTAATTACCTTGCAGGACGATGACTAGAGCATTCAGTTAGAAAAGAGAGAGAGAGAGAGAGACGACGTTGCTGATATTCCAGAGTTTGTTAGCGCTTTAAGCAGAAAAATATTTACAGCAAAGAAAATTATATACAAGTAAAAAAGCAAATGTACAGGAATTATCAATATACTGTGGCTACAGTGGCTGTGTAAAGAAACAATACCATTGCAAGGCTGAAGTGAAATGTTTATTGTAAAACTCTTAAAGTGCCCTGCTGCAATTACACTGGTAACAACTCACTGTGCAGAAGCTACTTTGCTGTGATGTGCACTAAAACTGTTAAGTATATCTTCCTTTAGTAGAATAATTACTGACTCAGCCATGTAAATAGCTTTTGGAAACCATGTTATTTTTTTGGTCACAGCCCTTGTTTTTATCCTGATAGGCTATAATATAACTGAATGTATTTACAAAGTCATACGCAATAAATAATATAAAACGGAACATGACACTTTTTCCAAGTTTGCTGATTGATCGTCTTTCTTCTTTTCTTTCTTAAAGAGAAATCTTAAAAATAAATGAATCTTTTATATTAGATGTAGAAACTTGAGGGAAATTTAAACGTCAAGTTTAAATTTAAACCTCGATTTTAAATTTTTGTCATCTGAAAAAAAACAAAAACTTTTGATCTTCTTTAGTATCAGAACATTATTGCAGTTATTTAGCTCATGTCTTAAAGGAGGGTCCCTTCCCTTTGCTGAATTACTGGATTTTTGTGACATTTATTTTGATAGATTATGCTGCTTCAACAGGAGAGACATTTCTTAGAAAGGGCCTGTTAATGTGGAAGACAAAGCACAAGCTCAGGACCCAGCTTCAGGAACTGTAACTGCAAAGATATTCCACTAGAGGGAGACACAGTTCATATTCTTTTTTTTTTTTAAAACATGTTCATTTGTTACCAGGTGTAGTCCAACTATGACTATTTCCTCGTCATTGCAGTTTTTTGTTTCGCTCTAATGTAAGTCTGCCAGTGACATAGAAACCCAATCACATGAAAAAGCATAAAATAAATTCACATATTCAGCTTTAAACATTTAAATTTAATCAAAATTGGGAAAATTATTACCCACCTGTTAGCAAAAACTGTAAAACCACCAAGTTAAACAGTCAGCAAGAAAAGTTCTGATCATTTTTACTCTTCGGACCAGCTGTGGGAATGCAGATGACTTGATCAATTTATTTCGATTTCAATTTATTTGCAGAGTGCATCTCTGCAAATAGACAAATAGAAAAAGTTTCATGCAAAAAAAAAAATACTTCCAACTATTTAAAAAAAAAAAATTTAAACTTTAAAACTGGTCAATTTGACCCGCAACATAACAGGAGGGTTAAAAGAAAGAGTCACATCCAGAATGTTACTGGTGACATCACCAGTAGGAGTGGTAGGATCATGGTAGCATTTCCAGAACCTGATAGAGTTGGTATGGATTGTTTTGCTGGATGTTTACCAGTTCTGACTTGTTTCATTTTGCATCTACACGTGGCGTACAGTAGTAGACCAAAGTTGGAGCAAGTTTACCCACGTGTTGCGTCATCCTGCACGGTTATGCCTTTTGCACGCTGGGTAATTGCCCTAATTCAGCCACCTGGCCTCATTCACACACATCAACTTCTGCCGATGCTTTTTAATGGATCTGCGAGAAATCCTCTGTGGCCTGTGGTTGCTTACTCATGTTTTTCACAGACTGTTGGATGCAACAGCAACTTCCTGTAACACCATCTCTCCTGCACACTTTTTCTATAACTTTGCTGATGAACTTGAGGTCAGAGGTCGGCCTGTAATTCTTCAGTAGTGATTGTTCTTTTTTATGAGTGGTTTGATAACTGCTGTTCTCAAAGCCTGGAGGGAAAACGCCTGATGAGAGCAAAGAGTTTACTATTTGGATCAGATCATTTACAATAACAGGTAGAACTTTGTTAAAGAAATGTGTGGGTGCTTGACTCCTTCGATTCAGAGGAGCAGCAGCTCTGCCTGGATGACGACATTTTTCTCATTTTACATCATAATAATCCAGAATTTTCACAGGTGTGTTTAGATTTTTGAGAGCATCTGTAACAACTTATGAAAGTCCCATGTTACAGAGTCATCAAAACCACTTCCCTTACAAATATGGAATGTGACATGAAAAAAAAAAGTCTGGTGGTAGACTTTCTGGCGTAAAGAATTTCTTTACACAAATTCTTTTGTGTAAAGAATTTGTTCAATACGTTTAAATAAATTTATATTTTTTATTTAAAATAGATAATTATTTAATTTTAAATAGATACAATGAATTATTTTCATTTATTGTAATAAATGAAAAATAATCCCTAACATTCGATTGGTCAACCCCATGACAGGGTTTATTATGTTGTAGGTGGTTTAATCTCACGTTTTGTCAGATTAAAAGTACCATTTGAAAATAGCATTACACATAATAAAATGTACCTTTTATTAAGCCCACCTTTCTGTTTTAAATATGTTTTATTTAATGATTTGATGCACTATTCTAATTTTGTGTTTTGGTTAACTTTAAGTGGAAAATCATCACAGTGAACAGAATTGTAGGCTTTCAACAATCCATCAAAAAAAAAAAAAAAAAGAAAAAAAAGAAATCCATCTGTGTGTAATAAACCTGTATGATGCGTTTCATTTAGTAGTAACGTTTCAGAAATAACATTATTCATTGAATGGACCTAAATTACTTCAACATATATAAACAAATACATTTAGAAAATATGGTGTCATAAGTATAAAATTTGAATTAATAATAACACATTTTAATTAAGTATGTATTTCTCAAATTACGGAAAATAGTTGTGTTAAACAAACAAACAATAAAAGCAGATTTATGTATTTAACTTACGTGTTTCGACTCATGTAAAGGACTATACGTACAATCCAGTCACTTATTACTTCTTAATAAGTGACTCGTTGCCCTGATTCACACCTGACTTCAAAACTCCCCACCTTTTCCGCATTCCGTGAAGGCAGC
This sequence comes from Poeciliopsis retropinna, assembly GCA_010277075.1. NCBI lineage: Eukaryota > Metazoa > Chordata > Actinopteri > Cyprinodontiformes > Poeciliidae > Poeciliopsis > Poeciliopsis retropinna. The sequence goes on from VMRM01000028.1 coordinate 7,005,221, forward strand.
ACCGGCCGCTGCTCCACTGCGCAGACTCGAGACTCGAAGCACTTTCGTAGGAGCGGCAACTTCACAGAGAACCTTGTTCGCTCCTCCGCCTGTCGCCCACATCATCATCATCATCATCATCATCTCATCATCATCAGCCAACAGCAGCAGCAGCTGAAGCCTCGTCTGCAGCAGGATCAGTGTGATGAGGCAGCGGAGGAGGGAGACCTTCCTGCTCTGAGACTCTGGATCAGCCCGCAGACAGGTAGGAGAGTTTCTTCTACCCATTAAGACAGAAATTAATAAATAAAAAAGAATTACTCTTCAAGCTCATTTTAATAGTTCGTTAAAAAATTAAAACAGGATTATTATTTTTTTTGTTGTTGACATTTTTAAGGGGGATTTGAGTGTTTCCGCATGCAGTGGATCTATTTCTAACAGAAACTACCTGTTGTATAGCGGGTTAGTTTAAACTTGCGCTAAAACAGCCAGTCTAGACATTTATGTAACTTTAAAAAAAAAAAATTTTTTTATTTGTTCCAAGTTACGTACATGCTTTGCAGAAATATAAGCTTCTGTGCCGCTGAAATATCAGGGGACTGGTGAACTGGAGCGACAATCAGACTGGACTCCAGCTGGAGGCGAGGCGGGTCACAGCCGGAGGAAACGGGGCCCCTGTTTCTGGGCGCAGTGAAGACATTTTCTTTTTGGGCCCCAAATCTCACAGGATTTAGGGGGAAGGGGGGTGAGGGGGAAAGTGGCATTTCGAGACGGAGTTTCTGTTTTAAAGGGACAGTTCTGCATTCTTGAAATTAGATCGCACTGAAAGGCAGCGTGCAGTTAAAGTGCTACTTCCCATTGACAGATTCTCTGTAGTTCTGTTGGATTTTTAATTTTTATGTATTTTTTTTTTCTCAGTACTCCTGCTTCCTCTGTCAGTCTGGAAACACAACTGTCAGGTTGATATGTCTCTTTAAATGGTTGCTAGTGGTGAGTGTGTGTGGGGTTGTGTGTCTCTGTCCTTTCTACCTTGTGGACTTTTGGACATTAATAAAGTGTCTCCTTTACTTATTGGATCTTTCGCTTCTCAAGCTCTGTTGGTGTCTTCATTTAGTACAAATCCAGCTTGTTTGGTCGGGTCCAAATAAACAGGCCGTGATTGAAGTCGATTTCCACTTTTTCAGACAGTTCCAGTCCCAGAAACATTCAGGCGATTCACATCAACTTTGTTTTGTGAACCTTTAAAATGACGGCTGCACCGATTGGCAATTTTCTGGCCGATCGACGACTGACCCCGTCGATTCAGATTTCTGGCCAATTTAGCCGATATCTTTGTTTTTGACTGAAAAGTTGCTGAGTAAAGCGACAAAGTTACTATATTTAGTAAACGTGTGAACAGATGTGGGTTTGTCAGCCAGGCCCTTCACGGCAGCGCAATAGGGGACCGGGGCCGATTTTTAGACCTCTGCAGAAGAAGATGAGATCGGTGGATACGATCAGTTTCTCATGTAAGTATCGACCGTTTACCGAACTCACAAAATAAAAATAAAAAATAAAAAAAGATCGTTGCAGCCATATGTTTGCGATGAGTCGTTATCTGGCATCAGAGCCAAACTCTTACGGTATAAAATAATTATGTTATGAAGATTTCCAAAAGAACTAAATTATAATTATGGTTGTGATTAGCAACATTTCTGGAAAGCTGAGAAGTACAGGAAAGAGAAATTATGTGAGCTGATCCGGTGTAACATGAAGTGAAGTGACAGTGAGTTCCATTCTCTGATTTGCATTTTGAACCTTGTATAATATCATTTTTTTATTGATATCTAAACGCCTCATTGGGGACAGACATAGTAAATCACCTCAGGCTAAAATATTCAGTGTCTATTCCTACTGGAAGCTTGTCTCTGCTCAAATAAACTAATAAAGTCAAATTACCAACGAAAAAAAAAAAAGAAATAAAAAGGGTAAAAATTGGGATTCATGCGAGAGTTCTAAGGCAAAAACCAATGCCGGGAAAGAAAAAGAACAATTTTCCGTTTTCAAAATAAATACTTCAGTGATCCCGAAGAGTTTTGACAAAATAGTCTACAAACTGAGGAGACAAAAGTTGAACTTTTTGAAACGTCACACCTGACAACAAAACCTCCACAGGGTTTCAGACAAAGAACATTGTTGACAGTGAAGCACAGCGGTGGTGGTGTTATGGTCTGGGACTGCTTTTCTGTTCTGTTCAGGACCTGCATAGCTTGTGTTAATTGTTTGAACCAGGAATTGTTGCCCTCTGGTAATGATGTCCAGTTAAACGCTGATGCTGAAGCACAGTTGGCTTCTCATAAACCCCCCAGTTTATGACTGAATTAAAACAACGCAGCAGACGACTGGGCCACGATTCCTCCTCGGCGACGCGAAAGACTCGTTGCCAGACATTTGAAACGCCTGATGGCAGTTGTTGTTGTCAAAGCTGGTACAATCAATCAGATACTAGGCTGAGAGAGAAATTGTGGTTTCACATTTCCCTTAATAAAAGAAATCGGAACATGAAATCTGGATTTTGTGTTTATTCAGGACGATCACAGGTATTTAAAAATAATCATTGGGTTTTGTGTAAATAAACGACTGTAGGCATGTGAATGTCTCGAAGGTTTCATAAAGTCGTTCTACCGCTTTAAGAGAAATGTGAGCGTTGCCTATTGCAAAGTAAGATACTGCCTGCTTTAACAGAACCTCACTTTAAAAATGAAGAACTTTCCCTTTAGTTGCTAAGCTGAACGTGTTCAAATTGCAGCCTCTGTGATGTAAGAGAGAGTGGAGGAGTCGTTTTCATAGTATCCCCTCAACGCTCTGCATCTGCCAAAGAAAAGTTGTGAAAGCAACTGGCTGCCGAAAAGCCCCAAAGGCTCTCCGCTTAAAAAGTCTCCACTGTGTTAAATCTGCTGATGGACTCAGGAAAGAGGACAAACTGTGTGTATGTGTTCTTTTTTTTTTTTTTTTTGGTGTTTTGAAAAGCAAAATGTGAGGATTAAGAGTAAGACTGTGGGTGATTTTCTGAAAAGCGCAACGTCACGCTTTTCAGTTGAAAACTGCATAAAATGGTTCATAATTCACTCAGAGATCAGAAGCTTCTGGCTCCAACTTTGGATCTGTGACTGGTGGTTTAAAGAGATTTAGAGATTTTTCTTGCTTCATTTGCCTTCGCCTTACCGTTTACTCATCAAAAACACCCAACAAATCTGGCGTCACAATAAGATATACTAGAAGAGTTAGGAGCAACATGGTGGATATTCAGGTACTGATGGGCAGGAAATGTAAGTTTTCTTTAGCTGTATGTTACATTTGGGTGATTTGAACAAATAAATATAACTATCATGATGCGGTTTCAGATTAAAAGCCGTAGTTTCCGACAGAATCTGTTACCACTCAAACTGAAAGAACAAGAATTATTTTAGTCAAGTTTTTCATGCTGTGACAATCTCATAATGATCTGGGCCAAAAATATATCCAGTCACACTTTTGCTAATTCATGTTTGAATCCTTTTTTTTTAATATTAGACGTTCAACGGTGTATTTGTCCCGAAAGGTCATAGTGCAGACGTGACAATCAAGTACATGCAGGTGGACAAAGAATATATTAGCCGCAAAGGATGACAGCTCTCCTCTGGAAGACGATGTGTGTTTGTTTTGAGTTGCTCTGGTCCAGTTCTAGGTGCTGTGGCTGAAACTGAACAGATGAACGACCAAACCAAAGCAATTATCACGGTTCTTGGTGACCCAGCTCCTTTGTCACTTTGCATCTTTGGAGATTTGGCCTTGTCGCCTTAGATACTTGTAGGCACAGCCCTTCCGCCCCGATCTCACGTATCAGACTGAAGTCATGTACCGATCAAGGGTTTGTTATTTCTCCAAACACAGACATATCAGCTGGGCTGATATGTCTGTGTTTGATTGATTTGGTTCGGCTGAAGAGTTCTGTAAGGCCGTGATATAACTGGAGACTAACAGCTGGCTCATGCCTAGCGACTACTAATACCATCCATTTCATTTGTCACTCATAATTTGAACACCTGGCTGAGTACAACATGTTCATTTAGGGCATTTTTTTCTTACAAGTCTGTGCTATAAGACATGCAAATACAGGATTGGTAGTTGTTATGGTGAAGACGCTGTGTTAATGTCTGAAGATGTCTGGATTATATTTTGCTACAGCAAACTTAGAGTGTGTTTCCTGAAAAGTTGACACAAATACCCTTTATGTAGACCATTTAATGTTTTGTTTTTTTAAATAAGTTTTTATTAGTTTTACATTACTTTTTTTTTTGTTTGTTTTATGTTCAAAATATGTTTTACAGGACATATTTACATGATATTCACAAATGACTGCACTTACATGTATCTCCTCATCTATCTGCATTGTACTGAGTAAACAAACAAAATGTTATCACACCTGTGACGTGTTGTTTAGCTTTAAAGCTAACCCCATGGCATTCATTGTTACTCACTATTGTATGTTCATTTGGTTAAATATAGTAAGTATTTTCACAGTATAATAATATCCTTAAAACACCACATTTAAGATGATACAACATTTATTCTCACCACATCCAAATACTATATAACTACTGTTATTTTGAGTTTTACACATATAACAAACAAAAAAGCTAGAATAAACACTTTATAAATGTATTAGTAATTTCTTAGTCCTTTTTTGTACTTTACTACATTTTTGACAATCTGCTTCTTATAAAGTAACAGAGAAGGCCAAATCTCCAAAGATGCAAAGTGACAAAGGAGCTGGGTCACCAAGAACCGTGATAATTGCTTTGGTTTGCTAGCTAGCTAATATCAGCAAGCTAATATTAGCTAGCTGATTAGGTGGACCATCCGTTCTGGTAGACAACATGGAGCCAGTTTCTGATTGGACACGCTGGTCTTATGAATCATCAACTGTAATTTGAAAACCACACCTTATTTAGACACAATGACTGCCTACTTGTTTTGCTTTTGGAAATATTTCCAAACCGACATTTTTTCTTTCTTATTAAGCAAGAACAAAACTTGTTTTTAGCCAGCTGGCAGCAGTGGGCTATAGGGGGAGTGCTGCATCACAGCGTGAACTTTATATGTGCAGTGAATAGAAGAAGAGCCTACTGACACACACTGAACTGTGTGAACTTGTCAGCAGACTGGCTGTCTATTTTGCAGCATGTTATTTATTTGACCTCACAAACAAGTCGAGTTTTGGACTTGAGAATATGGGAACCGTGGCCATCTGTGACACGGTCCCAGCGGGGCGGGGAGCGGAACTGACGTAAGAACTGGAGGGTCAAATACAGGATATGTACGGGAAAACAATAGTACGGGAGCACGGCGGGAAAGGGGAGTTAAAGAAAAAACTTTAGGTTCCGGGCCAAAACAGGAGACTTGACAGGTATGGACAAATAATTCAACAAATTAAAGCACAAGGAGGTTTTAATGAAATGGAAGCTATAATGAGAGCTACAACCAGGTAATAAATTAAGCAAATAAGGACAGGTGGTGTGAACTCTAATTTAAAATAACCAGGTGCATCAAACATCACAACCCTTTTGACAAATGAAATATTTTGAGAGTGGATTGATTTGCATTAAAGTGTTGTACATCCGCAACCTTTCACTTTACATTTCTTTTTACAGTGGAGCTGACACAAAATGGCTAAGAATAAGTTCTTCTTTTCTTCAGTTTATCGTTGTTTCGTGTTTTAAATTGCCATGAAAGCATTCCTGAGCTCTGACATGCTAGACCTTGGTAACGGCTGGTCATTTCACTCCTTTTGTCATTTCTTTTATATTTCTTTATTTTATTTTTGACATGTTGTTTTTTTATTATTATTATTTATTTTTTTTTTAAAAAGGATCCACCTGCCTCAAGTCATTAGTTTATGTCAAATCTCAAATGCAAAAGCTGAATGTAATGCAGCAGACTTCATGTTTTATCCTTTTAAGCTGTAACCCAAATGAAATATGGAGATGGAAATGTTAGCATTGTTTTTAAATCTCAAGGCTAAGAGTCTACATTTATTGGGGAATAATACACACAGAGACTAATACAGTCGGTAATGCTAGCTATGCTAATTATGCTAATTGCTAATAAAAGTCTCTAAACACAGTTGAAAATGTCAACTTTGTAACTAAACGGTTTTCGCTCACATAACGCGACGTCTCTTCTGCTTCTTAGATCGATAATGCAGAACTACTTACAGAAAAATATTTTAAATTATGTTTATATTTACCTCCTAAAAGTAAAATTAGCTGAAACCGGTTACTGGCAGGTCAAAGCTTTGCAAAAACGATCTCTGCATCTGTGGCACTAATTGAGTCTCTCTTTGTTTTTAGATATTTTCATCTATAAGGTCAGAATAGAAACTCCATCATTTGGTGTTTCGTTGGTTAAGCAACCTTTAGCGAGGTTCGCTTCAAGCTTTTAAGGCTTGTGTTGGATCCTCTCTCTGCCCTGATAGTTTTATACTTTAGTCATCAATTTTCTGTCTCAAAACCAAAAATGACTCTGGAACTACTCAAACATTCCAACAGTATCCACGAAGCGCATTCATTTACCTAAACTGAAATTCAGTAAAGCACTTAAAACACTTGCTGCTGGAATGCGACCCTGTCCAAAAGGTGAACAGAAAAGTGTTTTCACATTTCCCGTCTCTGCTGAGGCGCAACAGAAGTGGCTTCCTGTGAGCACGAACCCCACGCCCCCCCAAAAAAAAGAAAGAAAGAAAAAGTCGTCTGCCGTGTCATGCTTGGCCTGAACATTTAAATTCTTGAGTCTTGTTTCCCTTTGCAGAAATATGATCGGACTGGAGCTCTGCCCCAGCCTGTGTGTTTGCTGCCTCCTGAGCGGCGGAGCAGAGAGCCGGCGGAGCGGCCGCACCGACTCCCTCCCCCGGCCGAACAATACCGGCCTCTGATGAGGAATAAAAGCTGTATTGTTTCCCCCGCTGAGAGATGATGACGGTGATGAAGGGCAGACGCAATTCCAGGTTTCACAAAGAAAGTCTCAGAGCAACACGGCCCCGTCCTGGCGGCGGTAATTGCAGCGTCGCGGCACACATGAATACCCCCAAATCAGCCCTCGGCCTCGCGCGTCCGAGCAAAGTGCACCACTCAGACAATCAGAGGCATTAAATCTCAATCGCTCGTCCCCATGGCAACAGCAACTGCTTGTCTGATTGTCGCAAAGTGGGGTCTCTGATAACTTGTCACACGAAAGGCCACGCTGTTATTGTCTGCTGTTTTCTGGAAGGACGGTTAAGTGTTTTATTAATATCCGTTTAACAGCGGCGTTCATTAAGCAGCGTGATGGGAAAGCAGATATGTCTTCTTTTTTGTTGTTGTTGTTTTTATGAAATGAACTAAACGGAACAAGGTCACGGGGTCAGGATGATGTCGGTGGGTAGGAGAGGAATCCACCACAATTCTGATGTGGAGAATGTAAGAAATTCTTCAAGTTTAAAGGCTTCAGTATGAAAAAGACCAAGAAATGCACTTAAACTAAAACAAACAGCTACATTTGCAACAACCCGGAACAGGAATCAAACATGGAGAACCGACATTTAGCTTTATGCTTTGCTGAAAATGTGCTATATAATTAAAATGACTTTACCTATAACTCTTGGTTTAGTAAAGCTTTAAAACTGGAGGTGCACTGATCACCGCTTAACCTGCTGATTCCTATTTTGGCCAATTTTATTTTTATCTGAAAAGTCGCTAAATAGTTTCAGCTCGGCTGGGTGGCTGCTGTTACTTTGGAGATCTTAAGGATGGGCTTGGTCGAGGCAGACGGCTTGAAATTTCCTTTTCATCGGAAAAAGTTTGAGTTTCGGGTCTCGATGCATCAAGTCAAGTTTGTTTGCGGAGAAAATCTCAGTAACAAGGCAGCTCAAAGAAACATAACGCAGCAACCGGTTAGGAAACAAGCAATAAATGTTACATTTCATCAAGCATGTGCATATCAGACATGTTTGACTGAGGTTGACTGAGAAGCAGATGTGAACAGGAGGCTTTTTAGGCTTGATTTAAAGCGTTTTTTGGCAGTTTTGCAGTTTTCTGGAAGTTTATTCTAGATGTATGGACATAGAAGCTGGAAGCTGCTTCTCCATGTTTGGTTCTGATTCATCTAAAATCCTGTGTTGTTCTTCATTAAACATTTCCTGCCTCTCTTTTGTTTATTTTTTACAGTGAAGGCACGTGGATGTGTCCCACTGGATTCAAAACCGACTTCAATGCTTTTGAAAGCGTCACGTTTTTCTATTCCTGTTTACCGTTAAGTGATCAGCCGGTCAGGAGCTTTTTGTCTGAGATATTTTTAGCATGTGTCGGGTCTGCACTGCCACCAGGCCGGTTATTGTGTTGTTCTCACATGGCAGAAATCCACAGGAGATTCATATTCTGTTCTTTATTTGCTAAAGTTTCCCGCCAGCAGCTGAGCTGCCAAAAAGGCAACAAAACACACAGATTTTAGATTCAAGTCTTTTTGTCTTTCAGTTTGCTCCCTCGTACTTGGAGATCCTGTTTTTTGTTGTTGTTGTTGTTGTTCACTGTTTCAACATTTAAGCAGCGAGGCGCCGTGGAAACCCTGGAGCTGAGGCTGCTACATGCTACATGCTAATGCCCACGTTAGCTCTTCAAGCTGGCAGCCGGCGGTTGTTGCTCTGCAATCCTGCGCCGCTGATTGACCACCTCCCGTCGCTCCTGTGGTGTGTGTGGGATCGTTGGCAGTAATTGGCCATTGTCGTCGGCCAATCAAGGCCCCCTATTACTCCAGGCCTTCCTGAGGAGGCTTGTGAATCACGATGTCAAAATGACTCCTGAGTAATAGCAGCGAATAAAATGAAAAGTATCCGAAACTGATTCAAAAGCCGCACAAGCCTCGGACATGGATCCTGTCACTCGAGACAGGCTGAGTACGGAAACATGAATATGTGATTAATCACTGATCATATGCAATATGTTTTTTTCCCCTCTTTTTTCAGGATGGCTGATGTTATGAACTCCTTGGAGCCTGGGACGGAGGACTTCAGCGGAGGAGGAGCAGCAGGAGATCAGGACTCAGTATCCTTTGTTGGTTTGTGTTTTCCATTTCATTAGCTATAATAATAATAATAATAATAAGTTACATTTGCTGTATTACAGTGAAATAAATACAGTGGACCTGATAGGTTTTCTATTCTAGAGTCAGTACTCGTGTCCTCTCTGTGTGATGTAAGTCCAGATTGTTTGTGGAAAATGTAACTTTTCACCTTTTTTTTTTCTTTTCTTTTTTTGTTGAGCAAGTCTAAAATGAGGCTTGGGAAGCTGAAATTCTACCAGCGCAGTGCCACTTCACACGTTATTTGCTGGTGTTTGCAAAGCAGCCAATCCAGGAGCACTATTTATTTTCCCGGGTGCTGATTGGCTGCGCCCTATAGCAGGGAAAAGGAAGACTGCAGACGCCAGCTAACAAATTATCAGCCTGACATCTATTTTGATTGAAGACATGCCTCAATAAGTCCTATAACTGCATCTTCCATCTTGCCTGTCTGCATAGAGGGATCCATGTCAATGCTACTTGTGAAAAACATCCCGTGTAAAACCGGTTATTTTTCTTCAGCAGGAACGGGAAAACCTACTAAAGCTGAAAGCGTCTCTTAGCAGATCTTTGTTAAAAGTTTATCCTGTCCAGTAGAGCCTTTAACTTTAACTGGCAATCAGTAAAGTCATTGTATGAAAATGAATCAGACCACGTACAGAGGCCCCAGAAAATCTATTAGAGCCTTAAAAAAAAAAGACTTGAGACGAGGATGGAGGTTAAACTTCCAGCAGGTCCACCACCCTAATTCACCCTAATTCAATTCAGATTGAAACATGTTCACACGGTCATGGTTTCTGCGGTTGAAACAATTTGTTCTCCACTTCTTTTGGTTGGGGAAAGGAAGCGCTCGCCTTTGATTGCATTTGAATCTGTTTCCACCGGTCACATGGTGGAGCTGGGCCTGCCACGGTTTCTCGTTCAGCCACTGCCTGCACCTTGTCACACTTGATTACTCCCACCAGCGCTCCTCCACCTCACAGCCCCACGCAGGACTCGCTAGAAAGGCTCCAAAACATCGCTGGGTGACGGAGTAAATGAGGACAGGCTGTTTTTGGTCCAGGCCGATATCAGTGAAAACAGGAAGTAGGTCAGAGCTTCTCTGTCTCCTATGACGGCTGTTGTGTCTTTATTTGCCTGGGAGCAGAACAGGCAGTTTAAACAAGTTCATCCAGAGCGACTGAATAGTATAGCTTCAAACAGAACAGAAATGCATAAAAATATAGAGATGAAAGGGAGTGTCAGGTATTGGAAAGAGAAACAAAAAAGAAATTGAGTTTCTTGAAGCAAAGTAGAGCGATCAGTAATAACTCCCTTACTTTGATGTAGAAACATGTCGTGTCGTAAGCTGCGCTTCCTTTACAGACGCGCGCAAAACTTTGACAGTGTTATGCCGATCTGTAAAAAACACAATTTCGCATTTGCGGCATTTCCACTAAATAAGAAATGCAATTAAAATCACATGTGAATAAGTTTGTATGTCATTAAAAACATCCTCCATCTGCTTCCTGTCATTTTTCTTCTCCATGGTTTGCGCTACTGACAACATCCGGTTGTTGATCATGTGACTGGTGTGATGCAAAAAATGGTTCCAATGCAGCTTTGTGGAATAAACCAATTTCAATACAACCAAAAATTCCACCTTTTATTGAGAAATTTGTTTGTTATTTAAAATTGCTGCATTCCATTCAGCAAATTTATGTTCGAAATGTCCATTTGCACCATTATATAAATTTTAATGAAAACATGGCTTTAGTGAGTTTGTAGAAATGTAAAGAAAAAGTCAGCGCTATAGAATATTAGCAGCTAAACTAGCTTTAGCCTTTCCAAATCACTGTAAAACAATGATTTAAAATGCTATGAGATAATCAGCGGTGTACATAGATTTACCTCTCTATGTCTGCAAAACAGATTTTTGCCACACTGTTGTCCTCGAATTTGACGTTGGAATGAGGTCGTCTTAATTCCCCAAACTATGACAAACCTGCCGGTTACCTTACATAAGTTTTGAACAGATCTTCCCAGAAACACACGAGAGGTTTCCGAAGCTGTCCAAGAGGCTTCCCTCCATTGTGGTGGAGCCGATGGATGCGGCCGAGGTGGAGAGCGGCGAGCTCCGCTGGCCGCCAGACGATCCCGGATCCCCAGAGGCCCAAAGTGAGAGACGGAGAGCTGGCGATCAAACCGCAGGTGAGCGGGACACAGAGGCTGGTCTGGTGGCCGTCTTGTATTTGACGCAGAGTTACTGTGGAAACCAAAGAATTCAACAAATGGCTCAGTAAATTTGTCTTCATCTGATCTCTGGAACACTTGAACCCTCCTATACTGATATGTATAATATTTTTGAGTACAGGTTAAGTTTGAAGTCTAGAGCCTGATTCACACGACAAGATTTTTGACTTGTTTTTTTCCTTGCAACAATCTTAAGTGTATTGAATGTCATGTAGCCAATCAGAAAGCACGGCGACAGAAACATGGAGGAGAATTCTAAACAAAGAAAGAGAATTTCCAAAGTTTCCCATCTGTCATCTGAATGTTGGCTAGCGAAATTGGTTATGTTGTGCTACTTTGGTGTTTCTGGATACCACGCACTGTTCGACCAAAGTTTGGTCAGTGGTTTTGACAATGGTCTGTTAATTTGACCACTCAAAGTACGCTTACATTCACACTGATTCGCAGGATTCCAGTTTCCAGGAGGAAGCTGGAAACGATCTTACAACCTTCCAATCACAAGCAAAACCACAGTTTTTAAACAGAGAGTAAACAGAGTTATAATGGCAACATTTGCTCTATTAGTGGCTTTATCTGGAGTAGAAACACAGCCAACCAGGATCACAATCTTGATAGAAAAAGCACGTCCAGTTTGTGTCAGCAGTTGCTCCTTCAATAGTTTTGTCCTGAAGAGTGACGAGGCTGAACATAAAAAGATCGGGTCAAGTGTGTCATCTGTAGCGATATACGCTCAGCTCAGCCGGCAGCCCCTCCAGGAAGGTGACCCGGCTAAACACAGCGACCACAGCACTGAGTGAGAAAATACAGAAAGAACACGGAGGTTATGAAAGCGACAGTTGTAAATAAAAACATAAATGGAGAGCAGCAGGAGGAAGGAGAATAAAGAAAGTGGTCGGGTTGCCTATAGCAGCATAACTGAACCACTCCACCAGCTTTATGAGAACAGCTTCAAAAGTGTTTAACGGAGCCTTAAAAATACCTCCAGCAAACCTGGACACCTTTACAAATGAGCACCAAACTTTGTCTTTTTTCAGCTAATGTGGAAAATACACAATTTCATAATTGCAACATTTCCATTAAAACCACGTGGGTACATTTGTTCAATAAAAAAAAAGGCTGTGTCAAATTCCTCCAAACACTTCCTGTCATCTTCTTTGTGGTTTCCACCAGTAGTAATATGAGGTTGTCGATCATGTGGCTCATGTGATGGGAATTTTTTTTTCCATTGCAGTCTTGAGAAACAAATCAACTTTGATATGGCTAAAGAAAAACAAAAACAAAACAAAAAAACGCCTCATGCTAGCGCCCAAAACTTTTTATTGAAAAATGTGAGTTTTTTCGAAAATTTTTGCGTTTCCATTGAGGAAATTTATATTCAAAATGTCAAATTGTGCAATTTTATGTTCAATGGAAACCCATCTACTGAGAGCCAAGTGTTCTGGTGGAAACAATCGGCTTGCTCGTATATATGATGGAGCTTGATTATTCCTTAAGAGTAAGGAAATATAAGAAGAATTGTGAATAATTTTGAGGAAGCCAATGGAAGGGAGCCTGAAACCGCCCACGTTTTAGAAGGAGGATGTTCTGCGTCGTCTGAAACAAAATCCTCTCTGTGTTTGTTACAGGTGAGGAGAAGTCAAATGCCGGAGAGAAAGAAGAGGCTTCAGGGGTCGAGATGCAGGAGTCAAACTGAACAAAACCGTATGAAATACACTGTTACTCTGCAGAGCGGAACAGCAGAGAGCCTCAGGAGGACAGAGCCTAACAGGAAGGTGAAATAAGGCAGGACGGCTGACAAGCAGATATTTAAATGACAGCCTGTTGGGCCTGGAACCGGAGTTGAATCACTTTTTATTCTTATTTATGTCTTACAGATTAAAAGATTTTACTTCTGGGGAACCAATATTATGTTCATGTAGTTTCTATCACTCTGCTTAAAAGTAGGTAAACTGTAAAGTTGTTTGCTTCAAACAATAATATATATATATATATATATATATATATATATATATATATATATATATATATATATATATATATATATATATATATATATAAATGCAATAACTCCAGGCAGCAATAAATACAAAGACTTTTCTTCTAATTAGACTCTTGCTATTCATCCATATTTGTAGTTTAAATTTGAATCCTTTTCCCTCTGGCTCCAAGCCCTCTTCGTCCAGATGCCCATCATCATCATCAGCAGCACATCTGGTGAGGGCGGATGTCTCTAAATGCTTTATGAAGTATTTAGCTCTTGTGTGCCATATTTTTATTTATGGTAGCTGCTGTATTTTGTGCGATTTTACACCCTTCAGATAAAAAAATGAAAATTGTTGTCGCGTGCTGACTGCTGTGGTAAAAACATGGTGATTTTGGTCTCACTATTCACTTTGAATGATAGCTTTGAAGATAAATACGTGTGTTTTATTTGATGTTATGCCATTCTGTAATAAATTCTGTATGTAAATTCTGTCTCCCTTCAGTGGTTGTTGAATGAATGCGAGTGTTGATCTGATTAGATTAGATGAGACGTTTTTCTGACCTGGTAGGCTCACAAGAGTTCAGTTTTATCTGACGGAGTCAGTGAAACTGGTGAAGGCTGACCAAGAGTTAAACTCTGACCAAGACTTAAACCAGACTGAAACAAATCAGTGATTAACTGAGGCTGACCCCCCAAAAAACAACAGTTTGTTAACTCAAGTGTCTATGAAAAATAATAGTTGTTAATCTGCTTTTAAACCTCAGTGTTTTTTCTCGCATTTTGGAGGAAAAACACATCAAAATAATTTTTCTGAAAAAAAAAAAAAATCTAGCATTAATATAAATCTTGCAATGATTTGCAATAAATATAATAATTAATAAATTATATTCATTAATTAATAAATATATATTCATATTTGTATATATATATATACAAATACACATATATATATGTATATATATATATATGTACAAATATATTTGTATCAGTTTACACAAAAATGTATATATTGGTATATTTTTTTTCTGCTTTTTTGTTTTTTAAATTTTTTCCCCTGTAACAGATATGTTTGCTTTTCAATTTCCAACTTAAAGGACAAGTTTATTTTATTAAAATGGGCATTAAAAAAAAAAACACCATGTGAATGTAAAGAAGTTAATTTAGTCTACTTTTAAAATCATTCAAGCAAGCTATTTATTCTAAAGTGAATTCTCTATTTCCCAAGGGAATCAACATTCCTGTCATAGATTTCAAAAGTAAAGTCTAGTACGTATTTTTCATTGCCGTGCTCATATTTGTGAATATGGATCTTTGGGCCGTTGCCCTTAAAACTGGGTTACTCTGAAGATCGAGGCCACAGGCTCTTGTCTGACAGACTTAGAAGTGTCTGGGTTCCTCTTTTAAAGAGCCACTTCATGTCCTTAAACAAAATCGACATTTATTATACAGAGTGACGTAATCACAAATATCTAAAGCCTCAAAAAAGAAATCCTGAAATATTTCAAACTCATAAAAAACTAACGGTTTGAGTGCATGACACAAAGAAACCCTGGCTGCATGCGCAACAAAACATCTAAGATCTGCAGGCCAAGATCTTGGTCTGACTGGTGAACGATGAATTTATATTTTCTGCACAGCCTCAAATGAATACAAAAGAAATAATGTCACATTGTGAGAGTCATATATGCTACACAAGTGATGGTAAAAAGAGAGAGTAAATCCAGTGGAGTATTACTGAGAGCTGTCCACATTAGCATGCGGTGCTGCTGCGGCTACTGGCTCCACGCACGCTGCTCTTCCCAACAGCTATGAGGCTGAGCAACAATGAAACACTGTAGCTGTAGTTCAGTGCTGGTGAAAGCTGGAGCTGTGTGTTAAAGACTGCAGAGTGTCAGTTTGCAGCGCAGCTGTTCAAAGTTATGTAACAACTGGACTTGACAAGGATGGGACTGTTAGGATGATATCTGACAGCTGATTGGTCAGACAGCCCTCCAGGTGAGGGAGTCCAAAACGACAGCCACCAAACGCTTCGTGTTTCTAAGGGATTATTTAAGCGTGACTCAGCATTTCGTTCAAACTGTGAGAGTATCACGAGTCCCGACGTGTCGAATTTGAAAAAAAAAAATGCTAAGAACGTTTGAAGAAAATAGAAAAATACACGGACGGTGAGAAAGTCCTAGTATTTTACAGTGCAGGCAGCCAGGCATTGTTTGAGGCGTTGTGACCTTTGAGCCCTCAGGCAGCACTGCTTAAGAAAATGTCACACGACTCTAATCAATAGCTACATGGGCTCGGGGGTGTTGGAAAATTGTTGTCACTCAGAGGAGCAGAGCTGGGGGCTGAAGCTGTTCTCAGGGGGCGAGACGTTCCAGCAGGTCTGAGTGAAACTCTTGCCAGACTCATCGCAGACGGACACGGACACGGCGGACAGATGGCCTGTGTGCTTACCAGGCTCTGTTGGGAAAATGATTATTTGTCCCGAAGATGGGAACGTGAAAGGCTAGCAGATAGCATAGCATGGCGGCAGACGCTAATCTGTAAAGTTTTGGAGACGTTAGGAGAAGAATTTACTGGAAATGAATTCCAGTAAATTCTGGAATCTACTGGAATTCCAGATATAGGATCTATATCCCAGATATAGGGATATATCTGGATCTATATCTATATCCCAGATATAGATCTTGGATAATAGATCTGGGATAATAGATCATATCCCAGATCTATTATATCTGGGATATAATAGATCATATCCTCGATATGATCTATTATCTCGGATAATAGATCATTTAGTTAGACAGTGCCTGACCTTCTGACCTCTTACAACAAGCTGCCTACTTGTGTGTGACAGTCCAAAGCATCAACTTTGTTGCACCTAAAATTGATTAATGTTTTTACTGTTTTTTTTTTGTTTTGTTTTTTTTGCAAGTAAGACTTAACCTCTGCGAGTGGCGCTGAGGCTTTGTGCATAAAGGTAAAAAAAACAAAAATAAAACAACAACAACAAACAGGCTTTTCCACATATTTATCCACTCAAATGAAATATTCCCAGTAATCACATCCTGAAAATGTTGGATTTTCACAGTGGTGCATTTTTTTACGTCACCAATATCATTTGCACAACAGCAAATTCATTTATCAAAATAATTAGTACCCAGTTGACATGCGCAAAAGTGTTCAAAATGAAGAGTTTTGAACTCTCTTTTTCATCCCACAAAAGAGAGCCTTCATGTCAATGGAAAACCTGATTTATGAACAAGACTAATGGCTTCGTCAGTTTTTAAAAGACCTACTCGTTAAGCTCACCAAATATAAGACGTTACATATTTCTGTATTTAGGGAGGTAAATGAGTTCTGTACTTATTTGGTATCACATCGATTCCAAAATGGCAGCTGCAGCTCAGGGAGGAGGTGGAGGAGATCCACCTCTTCACAGATGATCTAACTCATAACAACAGACTGTCAAGACATGGTGACAGCTTAACAAATATGTAAAAAGCAAAAAATTTTATTTCTTTTTTTAATGAAAGTTACATACTGCAGCTTTAAACTTTTAATTCCTGCAGTAAACATGCCAGCCTGCACAGGTTTCTCTTCCAATAACCGGAGCATCTACAGTTAAGCCCATTTCAATCCAAAACTGTTCTCGTCGGAGGTATGACAGGCACGTGCTTATTTCAAAATCAATGAATCTCTCATGTCGTGAAATGATCTTTCGATAGATGCCTGGAGTAAACGTTTGGAGCAAACACTTCCTGCAGAGGGTCAGAAGCCCCAACAATCAGGGCAGGTGTGAGAAATCTGTGAAAAGACAGGAGATGTGACCAATCCCTTCAAATCATTTCACAACATTTGGCCAATAAATCTGATCAATTATGTAACAACCAAACTAAAAAAAAACAACAACTTTCTATCAGGACTGGATTTATGTTTGTTTACCTGACATTTGTTGCTACACAAATATCAAAAAAAAAAGAGGGAATAAAGGTGCTGAGCTAACATTTCAAAGTGAGTTTAACGGTTCTCCGCCTCTCCTTTCCGCGTCGCACACACATGCAGATGAACAGTCAATACAAACGCGGCTCCCACATGCTCTCTGATGGCTTGTTGAGGCTGATCCACTGCTAAAGGTCAGCGCGGTGTCTTGATCCAGACAGCGAGATGGATGGCCAGATCTCCCGTCTTACTTCGTCCCCGCGCCCCGCTCGCTCTCGGAATCTGACCTTTTCCGATGACAACCCTGTGAAGTGCACTCCATTGGAGCGAGCGGGGTCACCGCCGGGAGAACGAAGGAGGCAACGAGGGGGAAAGGAGAACGTGGCGTCAATTATCTCTCAAATGTCACAAGCTGTTTTTCTGAGAAAAGGAGACTTGGTCTTTCCTCTCCTCTTCAGACGGACAGGTCGAGTCGTGTTTTACATATTCATAGCTTTTACGTTTGCTGGTGTGGCTACGGTTAGGAAAACGTTACTGATCAGCAGAGGCGAGATCAAACCGAGCTAAGTTCAATGTTTTCTGTATGTTTTGCCAAGATTCTGAGTGATTTTTGCTGGTTTTTTTTTTTTTTTTTACATTATTCCTTCTTCAGTCAGTTTATTACAATTTCCTAAGAAAATTTTGCAATTGTTCATAGAATCTCAGTCTTATTGGAGTAGACGGAGCTCATGCAGCTGCACACAGACCGTATAACTTCTGATGACCCAGCAACGTTCACTGTTCATAATGAGCCAGAGAAAACTTGTCCATATTTATTTTATGAATAAAATAAAACAAAATATAAAATGAGGAAAATCAATCATCTCAGAATGAATAATAAGATTTGTAAACTTCAAAATTAGTTTCAATTTCATATATCTAAGAAGATAATAGTAATAATAATAATAATAATAATAATAATAATAAAAATAAAAAAAAAAGCCTGTCTGCATTCTGTGTGTACATTATTCACTTTTATCCCAAGGAAAAGTTAAATGTAGTTTTTAAATTATGATTTCCATTATCAAGGGGTTAAAAAAAATATCCAAACAATCTGACTCACTTAGCAAGGTTTTATTTTCACCTGGCTCTAAGTGAAAAAAAAGAGAAAAAACATAATAACTTTATGTTTCCATGACTTACAAATTAAGAATGGATTTATCTTCACAATATCCACTTCTGTAGGAAAAGTTCAGCTTCAAAACAAGAACATCTTTCAGTGTTTTTGAAACTAAACCAATTTTTCCTCCATCGGGCATAAAAATAAAAATAAATTCACAAGGATTAATGTTCGCTAGCAAAACTGACGTCACTGAGGGCCTCCTATTGGGCACCGTGGAAAGCTGACTAGTCAAAAGAAAACTTTGCCACTGGCAACACACTCAGAGTGAAATCTGATTGGACGAAACACAGAAAACGCACATCGACATGTACGGCAAGCAACGCAGCCCAAGAAACACGTCAAGAAATCGAAGAGACCACTGAACGTAAATGACTAATATTTAATGGAATAAATGTTATAATTTATGTAGTTAATAAGACCCAACACTGTTGAAACCAGTCCGTTAACTTAAGATATGGGTTAAGGAACTTGTAAATAAATAAAGTTGGTTTAATTGAGGGAATATTTCCACTATCTGTCCTCACACAGTAAAGACGTCCAGGACAAGAATTGATGACGTTGTAATTTACCCCCTACTCTCCAGAAAATCCAGAATAGCGGATCTCTGTCCATTTAACTTCCTTCTCATACGTTCTAACAGTGTAAATTCATATCCTTGTGAGAGGATATGAATTTACACTCTCTGCATTTGCCAGGCCTCCTCTGACGGTTCAGTGTCAGTTTTATTTTCTGCCCACTTGTGTTTAATTAACTGAAGGTAGTTTTGACTAAAGCTCTAAAAAAACGCATTAGCTTCCACGGACGTTATCCTGAAACTACCATCATCATCATCCTTTGGCTGCTCTCCTGTTTCATTACGTGGGATTCATTCACGCGGGCTTCTGCCACGAGGAACACTCAGACCATCATGCTCCTGCTGCTTTAAATGCGTGTATTTAAAAGTACCTTTTAACACGGCCGTTAGAGCTGCCCGGCGTCGCGAGCGGAGTTGTGTTTTGATGATGTCAAAGTGCGCCGCGCCAGGACTTTCATCTCCCACTGGCTTCAAACGCCTCTTTCAGGTCGGTCCGTGGAAGTCCGACGTGAAAGCACGTCCTGACGCCGAGCCTGGTTCGTTCAATGTTCTCAGGTCAGTTTGTGTGCGGGACAAATTCAAAGGAGTAAATTCTGGTACAAATTTACCAAAAAAATGGAAAAAAAAAAAAAATAAATGTGAAACTGAACACAACGGAAACATCAAAAATTGATTACTATCGAAGAAGTAAATTGCTAAAAATTTCAAACACCATTTGCTAAATGAGAGCTAATGAGAATTGTAAAAGAAGAAGAAAGTTTTAAAAAAAAATCTAACAATATGCGAGGGGAAGTTCAAGACATTTATGTTTGTGACAGTCGCTGAGCAAACTATTTAGATTCATTTAGTGACAAAAACAGGACAATTATTGGTTGTGTAATTTGCATCCCTGGCCTAAAAGCTGCAGCATGTAACTTTTATGGGGGAGAAAAACGTTTTCGACATATTTGTTAAAACTATCACCATGTGATGGATCAGCTCCACCTTCTCCCTGACCTAGTATTATATCAAGGAACACACCACTCCTGGTCAAAATCGGCCAATCAGAACCAGGAGGACGGTCTTAGCACTGTCAATCATCCTCACAAACACTCCGCTAAGTGTGCTAATGGCAGAGAAACAATTTGCCATCACAGGGAAACCCTTTATTCACGATTACAGGTTGCCATGCTAACTTGCCAGATGCTTGTTTTGTTGTGCTGTTTCAAAGATATTTACAATAACTCTTAACTTATTCATTGTTGTTGGCCACATTTGACTCCATATCCGTAAACAGTTGCTTAAAGAAGAGGAAACTTGTTTTAGTCCTATTATGGACTTCCCATCAAGCTAACTTTTCAACAGGGTTCATTTCATATTGTGACAAACATGAATAGCTTATTTACATTCTTGCTATTGCTTTCAATTTTATCTTTTTGACAAATGACATATTTCACTGTCATGTTCAAGCATCATGTTTAGGGTGTTTCAACGCCTGATAGTCCAGTAGACTTGGTTTGAATGGGGACCAAAGTTGATACATTTGCTACATTTTCAACAAACTGAACTCTTTGAAAAACCTGTTCCCCTCCTCACCTGTGGTGGCGCTGCAGCAAGAATCCCTGAAGGGAATGACATAAAAAGGTCTGAAGAAGGCACTGAGCGCAACTTCCTTCTTTGCAAAATGTACAAAAAATTGAGTGGTGTCAAATTTTTAGCGGTTGTAAGATTTCTCTTTTTTTTTTGTAAAAGATGTTTCTCCCTCTGGCATTAGACTTTTGCATTTGTTTTGGTTGTATTTACCCAGAATGCCCTGGGCTACACTTCACTTCCTCCTTTCGGAGCGGTGTCCGGTCCGCTTGGTGTTCACATTTGCACCAGAGTTCATTTGTAGGTTTGTAGCCGGACCAGAGTTCGCTTTCTTGGTCCATTCAGAGTTCAGTCACGTGTTCTCACCTCCCCGGACAAACCGAACCGCCTAGCGTTCGACTACAGCGGACTTAACAGGACCGGTGTGAATGCGCCGTTAAAAAGCATAGCTCCGTTGTAAAATTAGAAACTTTGCCTCAAACGATTCTATCGTCATGTCGAACAAACTCTACTGCTTAAATACATTTCCCCCCCAACGTCGACAATACGACGCACAGAGATGTAGATTCTATCTTTTCCTCTATCTCTTTTAGCCTACTTTTTAATCTGCTGACACGCACACGCCACAGCTTACACAACCATGTTTTTTGCATGACTGATGCCAGGCATATACAGACAGACTGAAACTAATCAGACTACCCTTGGAGGGTACAGATTGCAGAGAAGAATAAAAAGTTAAACATGCGCTACAGTCTTTGCCTCACTTGGTTCCATCCATAAGGTGAGCTAAGTGTGGCATTGTCATTCCATTTGTATGACATGTATGACGTGTAACATCTGATCATTTTTCGGCATTAAAGCCTGCTTATATATAACCAAATCTCATTATTTCTCAAGGTGATTTACACTGGTGGGTTCTGGTCGGCTCCTGAAACTGGTTAACAGGCCTGGTGGAGCACAAGAGACAAAAATGAATGAAGTCCTACAAAGACGAAGGTTTCCTGAAAGTTTGGGCTGACGAACGACGGCACAAATGTGGCGAAACACTTGAACGCGCGTCGGCTGAGTTAAAGAGCGATGAGGTGCGGCGTGTTTGATTTTTATGAAGGGCTCTCGCGTCATGGACAGCCGCCAGGAAGGAGCTTTGTCTCCTGTGAGGCCTCTCAGCCTTCTAGTTGGACGCCCACACGGCAAAAACACCACTGTATTAGAATCAGAGCTGCCAAGCACGACGCTGTGACTGGAGCTGTGGAGAGAGAGAGAGGGAAAAAAAACCACATCAAATGAAGAGACATCTGCCAAGCTGTAATTGCTGCTGTTTCACTGGCTTAAGCAGGACATGTAATTATTTCAACTCAAACTGAGCTTGAAATTTTCACTTAATTTTTTTACAAAAGATCTGCTTTCAGAATAATCATTTTATAAATGTGCAACAAATATATTGCAAGGAGGAGAAATTGTACACGTGTACGTACTGCTATTTTAGTTCTGCATGAACACAGAGCACAAATTGAAATCCACAAATACTTCACACGCTAGCCCCCAATCCTCTAAAAAAATGCTTGTTTTAATAGTTGAACACTAAATATACCTTAATATGCATTAATATGAACAGTGGAAACTGTCTTAGTGCTAACGGAGAAGCTAATAACTGTGGTTTTCCTTATCTCGCTCTCTTGGGGGTGGCAGCCAATCAGCACCAAGAATATAAAATGGCACTCCCCAATTGGCTGGTTTGAAAGCGCCAGCCAATAGCGTGTCAAGTACCACTGTGCCTTACATAAGATGCATTTTCTTCTAAATATTTTAGCTATGTTCTACGAAGACAATCTTTGTGTGGACGAATTTCTCGCCAATAATTCAGAGTCGCGTTCAGAGAAAAATCAGCAAATAGCTGAATCTACAAATATTGAACCGCTGTGTTGTCTTATAACATTCTGTGTTTTCTGTTGAATAAAGTAAAATAAAACGATACATTCTCATTGTTTTTTTGTTTTTTGTTTTTTTGCTGAAATGTGCAAAATCCTGACTTCAAAACTTGACTTTTGGAAATTTGTGTTTAATTACCAGAATTTTATATTTCTTTCTTTGAGAGTGATTTGGTTTATTTTAAACTAAATTAACTAAACTGAACGTGTCAGAAATGCTCTAAAACATTTAGCCTGGTCAAAATTAGATGAAGCAATTCCTGCCTAAAACAGATCAGTTAATAATTTACATTCTGTATTTTACCTCTTGAGCTGATCAAACCTATTTATTCATGTTAAGATCCAGATGTGAACTTCAACATGAGAAACGAAGCTGAGCAAAAAACCCTGAAGAGCGTTGTTTGAACAATTACTTCATTGTGAATTTTCGATTTCTCTTCTTCCATAGCAAAAAAAAATAAAAAAAATGGTTAAAAGAATGGTTAAAAGTAGAAAATGTAACAATCACAAGCAACGTGAAGAAGAAGAGTCGTCACCTCAGCAGGTGTCAGCAGGTCACTCTGAGCTGGATCCTCCTCTCTCTCCCCACAAACCAGGGAGTGGCTCCATGTTGATAATCAGAAGAGGAACAGCCTGTGATTCTTAAAGAGTAAAATTATCATATCAGCAGCTTTAATTTAATCCCCCTGTGGCACCTGAGACCTTACGACCTACTAACATTCCCCAGGTAAGCGAAATGAAATGTGGGGGCAAGTAAAAAGTTAGGACACCCCATGAGACACTCTGTTTGCTCCTGAGAGACATTCATGTATCAATGTCTGATATTATTATTGAACTAAAGTCGTGGAAAAGTAACGCACACGGAAATAACACTCACAGCATCACAGAGTTCATAAAAAAGCTGTGTGTCATTCCAACCTGTTGAATGATTCTTCTGTAAAATCGCCTACCACGATTTTCCCAAAATGTTCACACGTGGCCGCTCGTAAGTGGGCGGGGCTTGTCGCTCCAAAGCCTGAAATGAGATGCCAACGCATCCTCTGATTGGCTGATGGATTATGAATGCTTGGACAGTGGCTGAATTATTATATTTGATATAATTGTTGACATCCATTGCTGCCATGACTTTTAATGACTTATCACGTAAATTGTGGTGTTCCAGACAAAGAAATAATTGAACCTCTAGATTTAAGATTGTTGCTATGTGTTGGAGGCTGTTTGGTTGTAAAACTGAAGGTAAAGGAAATATAACAATTTGCCGTTGGTGGCGCTCTTGCTGTGCACAACAGGTGAGCTGAACCTGTGAAGAAGAAGAGGCCAGTTCGAAAATAAGCGTTGCCATGCACTACTTCCAGTTATCTGCTTGAACATTATTTTATTTGACCTAATGTATCACACACAACAGAGCTTATTCATGCATAATTTTAATTTCATTTCTTATATAATGTACACCTGATGACGTGATATGCCTATGTGTGGGCCCAAATGCATTCCTCACTAAAAAAAAAGAGCATGGTGTAAATTAAATTTGACCCAAAAAAAACCGGTAACAATTCTTGTTTTCAGTATTTGCTACTTATTTGTATTACTTGAATTTTCAGTGCTGATAAAGTTGATATTAAACGTACACATGTTCAAACATGTTATCAGTTTTTTTTTAGGGATATTAAGCGCTTCAAAACGAAAAGTCCAAACGAGTCTAATCTGAATGCAAACTGTTGGATTGGGGCTTTAATTCATAAATTTCTGCTTGTTTGTTTTGCTTGTGAAAAGTTATAATGGCAACACTCAAAACACTCATTAACATCCCAGGTAAATATATAACCAGAGAAAGAGACGTGAAAATGATCCCAGACAAATTCAAGATGTCTGTATTATTCCTAATTACACAACTAATTTGTCATTCAGCCGCTGGAACACGGTCGCTCAGCGAACAATCTGGCAATTTGTTTGGGAGTAATTCTCCACTCAAACATGCAGCACGGCACAGGGTTACCGTGGTAACCTTTCCTATGAATAGTAAATGTCACCATAATCAATTTTAGATGGGGCGTCTCTGCAGGTGGAGCCTGGAAACGGAGGAGAGGAGGAGGGTGGTGTCAGCGGCCTCCGCCTACTGAACCAGATGTCTTCATAAAGGCTTTGTGAGAACAACAACGATCCAATAAGCTTAAATATAAGCAGTGTGATAAAACTGGCTGTAACATGGAATATTTAGGGGGGAAGAAATATATTTTGGGGAGATGCATGTGAAAATTTATTTTTAAAAATCCACTTAAAGTTTATGTTAAAACTCTGTATAATAAATCTTTCAATGTCCAGAGTATTTATTTTTTTAGGATTACTTTATTTAACATGGACAAATGCAGGAGATATTTACTCATTATGTATTTTCCAGTAATGTAGAACCATTTTATAGCACAATCAAGCAACTACATTATCTTCAGTTGTTATAAAAATGGTATTTATATATACTAAGTATTACATAAAAGAAACTTAACTTGTCAATTTGACACCTTAAAATTGGGCCTCT
The DNA here is from genome assembly GCA_010277075.1 of Poeciliopsis retropinna. NCBI lineage: Eukaryota > Metazoa > Chordata > Actinopteri > Cyprinodontiformes > Poeciliidae > Poeciliopsis > Poeciliopsis retropinna. Next base: position 7,030,226 of record VMRM01000028.1, read on the forward strand.
GTCATTTTAAGAAGCTCCTGCTCTTTCCGACACTATCTGAGTATTAGAATGTGGGCAGCAAACTAAAGAGTGGACCTGCCGTGTTGCTGAAAATGTGCTATATAAATGAGATGACTTTACCTTACCAAGTCAAAATTCTTTCAAGTCACATTTGTTATATACAGCATTTTTTTTATACCAACTGAAATTAACATAGTTACGTGATTGTTCCATAAAATGGCTCTGCTTCCCCTTTTAGGCCACAATGAAACATCCTGCTTTATTGATGGGAAAGTCAAAGGAAATCATTTGATATCAGGAAGAGAATGTGCTACTGCTCCAGTGTGCTTCATACTTGGGAAAAAATGTCCAAATACCTTTGTTCAAACTATTTCATGTAAGTTTGGACATGATGTAAATGTCCAACCACCATCATGATCTCAGGAAGGAGACTGGTTCTGTCCCAGCGCTGAACGTGTTTCGATCCAGAAGGTCTGTAGTTTCCTCTGACGCTCTCACCGCCGGGGCTCAGTGACATGTAAAAACGTTCACACACATCATGGCACATGTTCCTGTGTCACACCAGTAATCGTTACTGTGATGCAGTGGAACCAGACTGGGCTGCAGGATTAAAAATGACCCAACATTCTTATTGTTACATCAGAAAAATTAAAAAACGATCAGTCAAAAAAGAAAAAAAGTCAAATGAAATAAGAGTCAGTGAGTGTGTGTGGGTGTTTATGCTTCTGACTCCACATAGCGGAGAGGATGTGTGTGTGACTCTGACAGTTCATCTCACAGCTGGGATACCCTGTCCTCTGGAGAGCACCAATAAAGCCATGGGGGTTGCTGGTTATTTTTGCCCCCCCTCACACACACACACATACACCATAACACACGTATATACACACATTTCATTTCACACCTCCCACCCGGTCCCCCTCCCCCCCGTCGTCTGCCGTCTGACGGCTCCCTCGTTTAATTTGCACAACCTTAATTAGCCATCAGCGGGGAGAATAAAGGAAGTGGTCAGGCTGTGTTCTTAAAACGGGCCCATTCTTCAGATGAGGAGAGTGTGTGGGCTGGAAGGGGACAGAGGGCTGCAGAGGGGGATAAAAATACATCTGAGGCAGAATGTGTTTGATGTTTAGAGCACACAGTGAAGAGGCGGTGACTGCTCTTTAAAGGGAGCCCTGTAATGTGGAAAAAAAACAACAAAAAAACCCACTTTCATTGAAGAAAAAAAAAACACTTGACAGAATATTAATCTTCAAATCAACTTGTATCTGATACCGTCTATTCCTCGCAGACAGGAGAGGTGTTGTTGCTTCAGATCAGTTTGATTTCACTTATTAAGGAGGTGCGAGATGTCAGGCTAAAGTATTTGGTTTTTTCTTCTGTCTCTGCCTCATACAGCGCATTTAAAAGTATTTAAACCCTTTGAACTTCTTTTTTTTTTTTTTCATCTTGTCACTTCACAACGATGTACTGCGTGGTAATTTTGCTGCGAAATTTTTATAGGCAACCAACAGAATGTGAGGTTGAATAGTGAAAAGAAAGAGAAATCATATCTATGTTTTAAGTTTCTTTTTTTTTTTTTTTTTTCTTTTTACAAGTTAAAATCTGAGTGTGTTGGGTGAAGAGGAAATCTGCACCTCTTTACTCTAAGTTGCGTTTCCATGATAAATGTGTGCAGTGCAAATCTTTGTCAATATGTAAAAAAAAATAATAATAATAATACTAATAATTACGCAATTACTATCTTTTCACTAAATGCACTGAAAAAAACAGGTGCTCTAATAAAAAAAAAAAAAAAAGTTAATTTGTTACAAGTAATCAAATTAAGTTTATCCACATAAAAATATTACATTGATTAAACTGCCATGTTAAACAAACAGAAAACAAGTTTGATTAATTCAATTACATGGAACAAATTAAATCAGTTGTATATCCGTATTCTTTTTTTTTCTGCTTAAGAAAGTAAATTAAAATCACGTGAATACTTTTGTTCACGCGATAAGTCATGAGCAGTCATGGCAGAAACAGATGTAAACAGCCACATGAGACATATTCATAATTCATTCGTGGCACTAGCGCTCGTCATCTATCAGCCAATCGACATCAGCGTCTCATTATGGCATTGGAGCAACAAGCCCCGCCTACTTAGCAGTGGCTACGTATGCACGTTTTGGGAAAATTGTTGGGCGATTTTACAGAAAAGTTCTGGATCCAACATGTTGGCATGACGCACAATGTTTTACGAACTGTGTGAAGTTGCGGGAGCTCTGGTGGAGCCAGCTGCACCTGGTCTAAAAAACAAAAACAAATCATCATCCTCCTACTACTTCCTGTCATTTTGTTTATCGTTTCTGCCAGTAGTAACATCCGAATGTTGATTTCTTTGTATCTCACAATTTTGAGGAACACATCTATTTCGGTACGGCTGATAAAACCACCTCAACCTCGCGCTCATTCTTTTGGTGGTGGAACACGAGTTGTTTTTCTTTTTCCAAATTGGCATGTCTCCATGAAAAGATTTTTTTTTTTCATAATTTCAATTGCCGTAGTTCTAATGACAAGGTCAAATACAAACCAAAGGTGTGATTATAAAAATATCTCAAGCTTTAAAGTTCTAATGGAACCCTAACCCTAACCCCATGTTCTTAAAGGAGATCATGAGGCATAACGTGGAAAATGTTTCGGAGAGACGTTGCTCAAAAGACTTCCATCTGTAGCTGAAAGTGGATTTACAAATTATTGACTCAGGGAGGCTGACACCCCTATCAACGTTCTCAGATTTATTTATTTTTTTATTTTTACAAAAAGCATGAATAATTTTCTTTCCATTTCACAATGAGGCATGACATTCTGTTATTCTATCACACAAGAAGCTGTTAAATTATATTACATGCAGTGAAAAAGTTTACATCTTGTGTCAAAGCAGTTCGGTGAAGAATTCCCTGTTGTCGGTATAATCCAGATCCGTTAACCTGACGCTGCTCACCAAATTCTGTTTCTCCTATTCGACTTTCATCTCTCATCTCTCCTGCCATACTCCTGTCAGATTCTGTCGCTCTGATGCTCATCAGTTGTCTTCGTCTTCTTATCTTCTGTCTTCCCTTTTTCACATTTCCCCCTAAAACCATTTTCACAAAGCGTCTGAGAGCAGAGGCATGAAAGCCATCTCACCTCCTTCTCCCCGGTGTCATGAGACGTGGAAACAGAATGAGTCATAAAGCAGAAATCCTAACAGAACGAAATTTGGAAGAACAAAAAAAAAAAAAGTATTTTTGAGTTTCTGTTGAGTTTGGTTGCTTTTGACTCAATAATATCCCACTTTATGTAGTTTTTCAACAAATTGGTTGACACGAGGTGTCCTCGTGTCAGTTTTAGTAGAACACCTGTTATCTCTCTTTAACCTGAGTACAAGTGAGTTTTTTTGTTTTTTTTGTTTTTTTTTAAATCTGGAACCATTGCATCAGCTGAGCTCATTATAGCTACTTTTTACAGGGTTTATAGAGGAGCCATGTTGTGATGACTCAATGGTCCAGTTTCAAGGTATTAAATTACCATGACAAATTTCTTTCATGTCATGTCATATTATATATATATATATATATATATATATATACATATATACATATATATATACATATATACATATATACATATGTATATATACATATTATATATATATATATAATATAATAATATTATATATATATTATATATATATAATATATATATAATATACATATATATATATATATATATATATATATATATATATATATATATATATATAAAATCATAAAGTTTTTCTTTCCTTCAGGAATATTTGGCTGAACTTTTACTACAACTAGACATGCTCTCTTCCATCCTGTACATTTTACAACTGGCTCAGACCGTATGTGTGTGTTTTTTCTGTTTGTCTGGTGTGTTTGTCTCCTAGATAAAGAAGCAATTATTATTTTTTCTGAACATAGAAAGTACCCCTAGTTAAGTGTCTCAGTGGGGTTTTTTATTTATGTGCTCTTGTAAACCCCCCAGTCTGTATACACACACACACACACACACACACACACACACACACACACACCCCACACACACACACACGCACACACACAAAACACAGCTGGTCCTGGCAGGGGCAAGTTTAAATCAAACCATCCTATTTTTCTGGCAGGCTGTTGACAGACAGATGTAATTAATAGATTTCTTAACGTAGAGGTTTCAGTCAACATTCGATATATATTTTAAGCAATTTTTAACAAAGAAAAAAATATGTTAATATACAAAAAAACGTGTGTAATTTTAGTGTTTGCACTGTGACAGTATGAGCTATATGAATGTTGAAGTTTTGGTGAGGCGTACCAGTTCCAGCATCACAATTCCTGCTCTCTCCCGGGCTGCCTGTGGGTACAAGGTAACACCATGGTGCACTCATGTGGGTGGTGTGTGTTTCTGTGTGGGAGGGTGTGTGAAACTTTCACTACAACACACAGACTAGCAGCTAGAGAACTCTAAAACGGCGGACATCTAAGTGAAATTGACTCATTTACAGGAACAAAAGCTCTTGATATTCAAGGATTCACTGTTTTTATTAGAAAAAGTGAGCTCGCAAACTGGAATAGAAAAGCATGAATGCGTCCAATTTCAAAATGCAAACAGTTTTTAACATAGACTTTGTATTTAATTTAGTAAAAGCATTATAAGTTCATTATTATTCATTCCTTTTATGCAGATATTGTGTCATATTAAAATTAATTTAGTCACAGTTACAGTTTTTTTTTCAATTCATTTAGCACAGTTTAGTAAACATGGTTTTCATAACATTTCACAACAATTAGCACAACGCCATTTGCAAAATGGAACAATAGGGTCAAAACTCTACAAAACATCCATCATAAGATCTGATTCAGTTAAACACTGCAGATCATTTATACTATATATATATATATATGCAATCACTAACATTACATGACACTGCTTGTGCAGTTCAGAGGATTTATTCCCCGGTGTTTTGTAATTTCAATCTGGAGAGACTCAGACACAGAAGGTAAAACAATTAGAAGAGTTTATTGACATACAAAATTAAAGTCTGTGGCGCTCGGGCCTCGGCCGAGGACATCGATTATCACAAAACGTTTTGCGATAAGCTCGGATGAACGTTCCCGAAGCTGGTAGGAACATCATGCCCCGGGGGCCCAGCACTGGTGGTGGAAGTTGGCGAAGAATGCGGCCGAATGACCGGACGAGTGGAGGTGAAGGGGTGGTGGTGGGATGAGCTCTGCTGGAAAGTGGAAGACGCCATGGACGGAGGTCCTCATCAGCTGGGACAGTGATTGGTCGTGGCGTGTCTTGGACCAGCGTTGATTGGTCGTCGGTGATGAGCAGGAAGCACCGGTTGGATGAAGCAGGTGGGGCTAAAAAGAGTCTTCCAGTTTGAATTTCATTACCTAAACTCAGAAAAAGGAAATTATCACTCTATATCACACGTGTCAAACTCAAGCCCCAAGGGCCAAATGCGGTCCTCCATAGTTTTTCATGTGGCCCTCTAGATCGTATGTGATTTTGGAAGTGAGGGCCTGCTGAAAAATTTTGAAGACTTAGTACTTGTGAGTCTTTTTACGCTTCCATTTACTCGTTGGTTCGGGAGTCTGAAGCTAGCTGCTAAGCTAATGTGGACTGACGCCAATTTTTATTTTTTTTTAACTTCCTTATTTCGGTTCTAGCGGTCTATTTAATGTGGGCTGTGAGAGAGAGGGAAGCATGCAGCAAAGATTAACAGGCCAGGATCCAAACCTGTGACGACGTAGAGGACTGAAACCTTTGCTAGAGGTAAAACCTCACCAGTTTCACCACTGCGCCACCGCCGCGCCGGACTGCCGCCATCTTAAAACAAGTCCAACCTCATAAGGCCTCACAGCAGTTTAAAAAGGCACAGGCTTGAAATCGTTGTTATGTTTACATTTAGAGGTTTATTTGGAAAGAAACTGGTGATTATTTTTACACAGTTCAGTTCAGTTTTATTAATATCCCGAAAGGAAACTGACTTGCAGCAAACCATAGCTAGATCTTTTCATCCATCTAATTCCTCCAACCTCATTTCATTCTGTTGTTCTGTAGGAGTCAAATTGGATATAATTTCAAGTTAGAATATTTATAAATTAATATGATTTCTTGAAATGTAAGTCAAGACTCTATTCACATCCATTTATTACAACAGATGGGAACAAATTAAATTCAAACGGATGTGGTCTACATCGCCATCCAGTGGTGTGGAAAGATATTGCATGCAAGCTCTTGAAAAGAGTTTCATATTAACTATAGCTCTAGTTTATGCATGCAGCTTTATGTGTGTGAGGGATATGAATGTAAGAGTAGGATGTTAAAATTACGAACTTAAGTTACACATATAACTCATTGTGTTGGACATAAATGATTTCATCTATTGACTTATGAGCAAAAATACAAGTTTCTGCATTCAGGAGAAAGCAATTTCCCGTTTTTTTGTTTTCTTAAAACAGGAAACCACTCGTCTTTCATTCTGTTTTTTTCTGTCAGTCAAGCAATAATCATCACTTCCTCGTTGTGTAAATGGTTAACTAAAATCTAAGCGCTCCGAGCTCAGATTACATCTGCTTACAGAGGTGACTGTGTCCTTAACAAGCTGCCTTGCGCTCCTTGTTTTGCTTTCTTCAGCTTTGTGCGTCTTATTCTGTCCTGGTTAGTCTGACAACATTTTTTTAATACCTGCCTGAAAACTTTCCAAACGTGAAATTAGCGAGTCATGTTTGTGGAAAAAAAAAAAAAAAATGAAAGCAAAACTGGATCTTACCTGAGCTGCCGTCCAAAGGTGAGGCAACACTGTTCTGTTTTTCTTTTCTTTTTTTTTCTTAAATCTTTGTCCTTAGGTTTCGATTTGTGCCTTAAGGTACAAATCCTGAAGGTACTCAAATGCAAAATAAAATGACTTGCACGCTTTTCATTTGTCTTGACTAGCAGCAGCACCTTAAGGTGGAAGTGACCTCACAATCCTTACTAAATAAATTCTGATTATTAGTACTTTCATACTTTTGAGAGGAAAAGCTTCAAAACACTTCAGTTTATCTGCTAAATTGATACCCTGCTGAATTTTACGCACTATAATTCAAGGACACATTATTATTGTGGTGTTAAGTTAATAATATTTGCCTAATCAATTAATTACTTTGTCTACTAACTACTTGGAGCAGCTATTATGATAAATAGCTGACGTAGTGACAAAAACATAGAGGTGCACCAAGGAGAGTTTTACTTTCAGGGGTCACTAACATTTAATAATCCATTAATAAATGTTGTTTTACACTTTAAAAGAATTCAAGTGGGTAACCCTTTCTTTTGATTTTATTTATTTTTCATTCATTTGATTTGACTGATTAATCATTTGCTGCAAAGCAGACATTAATGATTTACTCTCTGTGTGTGATCACAGAAACAAACGCACTGAAGAAAGTTTTACTGCCTTGTTTTGGTAGCTTATTGCTGGTTGTGTGTTTGCTCTCCGCTTGCAGGGCTTGGAGTGAACCGGAGCAAATTTCAGTAGGAAGTCCATAAGTATCTGAAAAGTCCCTCTGCAGCTTTTAATTTGTGCTTTGACTTTCCCCTCACAGTGAACTCTTGTTATCAGAACTGCACAGACTGGATCCCGTGTTATCTGTAAACAGAGCGCGCCTCTGCGAAGGGCCAACAACGCCACAGACCATCCACAGTTTGTTGCCCTCAGAAGAGCAGACTCACTTTTTCGATTTTCCAGGGATTTTATTTTAAATTTTCCTCCCGACGACGGCGCCTCGCATGGCCTGAGAGCTCACCAGCAATGGATAAGTCCAGCGAAAACCCGGCGGAGGACAGAGTGTCCCTCCAGAGCGACGGAACGATGCAAGCCAACGGAGTGGTGAAAGAGGCTCTGGGCGTGCTCCAGACGTTCAGGCTGAGCATCAGGCGACCCGCCGAGAAGAGCCCCCGCTCACCCAAGTGGAAGGAGTCAAAGGTCACATCCCGAGCAGAGTCAGAGTCGCCCTCCTCTCTGCCGCCGGCCTCACCCAGTGAGTAACAATCAAACTCAGCTCCCAAAGCTTGTCCTTCTCATAGCTTTTACCCCTAGAACAGCAGGTCTGATGTCATTGTAGTGACCTTTTAACCCTCTGAATATTCATGAGCTAAACCCTAGAGTTGGTGAACTTCGTAGCTGTTAGTTAGGATTAACTAACAGCTACAAGAAACTCTACTGAAACATTTATGCAACAGCCAGCAAAATCAGGCAGAAATATTTTAGACAATGTGAAAGAACTTTGCTCTTACAATCAAATGTTGAAGTTTTATGCGAACTGATCCACTTGCTGGACTGTGGATAGTAGAAAAGTACATTCAGTATATGAACTGTACATACATAGAAACTGTGGATGTGTTTGTTGGAAGAGGTTTCAATAGTCACCTTCCTCTGCATGGTGGATATTAAACTTGTACAAGTTGGTCCTGAGTAGCTTCAGCTGCAAAATAGATAAGAGACCTCAAAGAAAAGGTCGAGCGTTTTTTGTGTTTGTGCGTAAATAGAAACTCTGTCATATCATCAGATAAGCTCAGACACTAGACCTTTGCTGACTTTCATTCAAACCTATCAAGGAAATGAAAGTAAAACTGAAGAGAACACAATTCAGTTGGAGTGATGTGACAGTATTTGTTTAGTTCAAGTTGGTTGAGAATTGAAACCTTTTCTCATTCCCACTTTGTTTTTTCTGGTTGGTCCTGTTCAGCGTGTTCATTTTTCCACTTATGCAAACTATGCATGTCAGCAGAGTTTACGCTCAGAGCGACATATTATTAATACTAAAACTCAAATGTCAGCAAATTTCAAATATAGAGCCCTAACCCTACCCAAATATGTAAATATAGAGTACTTATTAACCATTTTTGACTCTTTTTCAATCAGTAACCAGAACAATAACAGACATTGCACCATGTCACGTGCCATCATAAAAATCACCATCTAATATGTCTGTCTATGTTCTGTTTATTGTGGTTCAAAAGCGACTCCAACAGGTGAGCTTTTAGTCTTGATTTAGACAAACTCAGTGTTTCAGCTGTTTTGTCGTTTTGCTGGCAGTTATTATATTAAAAAGTTAAGGTAGAAGAGAAAAATTAGTTGAATTCAGGTAATGTGGGACAGAATAGGTAGAAGATAGTACCTTAGAAATTAAAAGATAAAACAAAGGGTGGCAATACACTGGTCTGTTAGAATATCACCAAACTCAAGGCCTGAAATATTCAAGGCAATACCGAAATTGCCTTTTTTTTTCTCATCATGTCACATTTTACCTGATGTCCCAAACGTCTGACAGAGCAAAACAAACACTTTAAATCCCTACAGGAGGATGGACAAACCCGTGTGTTTTAGTATTAAATGTCCCGTCCAAATTTGTCCTTCCAGGCCAGTGGTTGTATGGTTGCTCTTTCTTTCACCAGCTATGTTATGAGGGTGAGTTTATCTTAATGCTTCGGTTTCATTGACTGTAAGTCATGTGACTTTGTGTTAATAGTAGTTACTGTCGGCTGACATGCTGAGAAAAATTCCCGTAACAACCTGCTTGTGCCTGCGGCATTCCCCGTCAGAGTTCTTCATAAGCAGCCCATTGGTTTCCAGCTCAGATTCATTTGCATTACCCACACACACACACATATATATAAGGTACACCTGATGATACACGACTTGACACAGAGATATTTACTCAGTGTTGCGCTGACATCGTCTCTTCCCCGTTTTACCACCAGGTCTCAGTGCGGGTTCTCCAGCTGCGTCACCCTTGAAGACCAGAGGGGGTTTCTTTCAAAAAATGGACGAAGAGCTGACAGACATGACACAACAAAAACGCAAACCTCTCGCTCGCTCAAAGACAGGTACGTCTGCCAGTCGCCACAGAACCAGTTTGCTTCCATAGTCTCAAAACTAAACGTCTGTCTCTCTTTTTTCCTGTTCCTTATGTTTGGGGTCAGTGGAGGTCATTGGTTGCATTGTGATTGGACATGTTTCTGTTGGGGGTGCAACTCTGTGATTGAATGGGCTCAACCAGTTGAGCAATGCATGGGTAATTTTTCAACAACATGTTTTAAAGTGAAAGCAGTTTTGCAGTGTTTGGCATGCAAATGAGCCTCATCTTCGCGGCTCAGGATTGGCTGGCTTGAACAGCTTTTTAACCCCTTTGCTTTTCTCAAGTTGTCTTGACAGTTGAATTAATTTATGTGTTTCTAACCCTCATTTCATAATTTGTCAGTCATTAATTTGAAAGCAGTGCAGAAGTTGTGTGAGATAACAGTGAGTGTATGATGAGCTTCTGGTATTTCAACACATTGATCAAATGATTACAGATCTGACATACAGATTAAACATTGTTTTAGCATCTTAAGTTAGCAGTTAGCATGGGTAGAGTTGCGAACTGGATTATCAAAAACCTTACTGTGACCCTGAAATTTCTAAATGGATGCCAACATTTTAAAAATATAACCTGTAAAGGCGTGAAAGCTGAAAATTCTAAAGTAGTTGTTTCACTGTAACGTGTTCAGCCTTCCTGTTATTTGCTGATAGTTTTACGCTCACTTGCTCACATCAAGTGAGAGTCTCTGCAGGGTTTTTTTAAAGCCCGTATGATGATTATCAGATTCTTCTCTTATTGTTTGTTCATTAACAATAGAGATGAACAAACAATCTCTCTTTAAATCTCGTTTTTCAAAAAAAAACTTCTTTAAAAAAAAAAAGTTTTTTTTAAAAATCATTTCTTGCAGATTTGATGTTTCCTCTGACCTCACTGACACTAAAGCAGCTAACTGACTCTTCTTCACCCGGCGTCCCCCAATAAGGCGTACGGTGCGTTCACCGAAACTGCGTTCTTTCTGTGCTCAGATCCCAACATGTTCAAGCTGACCGACTCCCTTCTGAAGAAGGGAACCTCAATCCGCAGGAGTCTGAGATTTCCCTCCAAGAAGGAGAACGACAAAGCGGCCAGGCAGGAGCAGCCGGCCGCTGAGGCCCTGCCGGAAATGAGAGAGGAGAAAGAAAAGGAGATGGAGGAGATGGAGGAGCTGTACACGCTGCCTGAAATGCCACACACACCACTGTCAGGTATACGCACCAACACAGGTTATTTTACACTTCTCAGTCAGTTTGTCTGGGTATAGCCGAAGCAGATAGAAATGGAGAGAGTTTCTGCTTTGAGTCCTCCCTCCACATTTCTACATGGAGGTGATCAATATGGACTTTTCCACCCATCTAGAAGCTAAAAGATGCCTTTTCCCTGCAGAGCCGTTGAAATGTCAGAGCACTCTGCTTGGTGGAAGGTTCTGTACGAGGTGGAGCTGGGGCTCTAAAAGGAACCGAAAGCCATCATTACTGTCATTCTTTATAACTTTGTTTTTCATCTTTTGACCATTTAAATTATGTACTGCGAATAAGACGTACTGCATTTTGTTATGTGTGCATGCCAACAGAATATCACTAACTTACAATAAAAATACACTCCCAGTTTCAATGGCCGAAACATAAAGTACGTAGTGATGATTTGCACAACAAACTGTGCAAGCTGACATTTCACATATTAGAGAAATGCTCAGCTGTGGGTTTCGTGTACATTCACACCCCATGAACTTTCTCACGTTTTGCCACATTACAACCACCAAACTTCATTGTAATTTAACAGGACTAAACAAGGTAGACTAGTCAAAGCAGGAAAGCGAAAAAAATAAAGAAAAACATTTTCAATGTCTGTTGCAAATAAAAATCCAAAAACGGTGGCATACATTTGTATTCGTCTCTTTACCGCCAGACAGTGCAGACATGTGCTCTGGTCAGATCAGATGGGCAGGAAAGGGGGAGGCTGTTCTATGGCAGGAACAGTGACAGCGCTCAGAGTGCACTGGAGGACGGATGGATGAAAACCTGTTGGAGACTGCCAAAGCCTGGGGCCGCAACCTTAGCATACAGACAAAGGGAATGATTTGGGTCAAAGCATATTCATGTGTTAGAATGGCCTAGTCCAAGGCCAGATCTAAATCCAATTGAGAGTTTGTGGCAAGAATTGAATATTGATTCTTACAGATGCTCTGTGTTCAGTCTGATTGATCATGAGTTATCTTGGTAAAGTAGATGTGGCTTAGAGAGGGTGCACAGGTACACCACACCTTTCAGATTGTATTTATGTAAAAAAAATTAAACTAAAGCCATGTTCGGTATCATTTTCCTTTTACCTCGCAATTATGTTTAACTTTGTGTTTCTATGTGTCATAAAATCACACCAAAATACTTTGTTTCTTGAAAAAAAAATGAAAGAGGGACATGATTATTGTGCAATCACTGTATTACTGCACATTACTCTGGATTATTTTATTGTTAGCTAAATTTGAATAAGTAGTCAACATGAAGTGAATAAAATCAGTGATCTCATAGTGTTCATCTATTCAAATAAAATCTAAATGAATAGGTCAAGTTTGACATCTGGAAAGGTTTAGACATTGTAATATATTTAAGAAGCAGCGTTTTTACTGCCCCACTTGCTCACCGATGTCGTTTCTCACCGCTTGTGGGGAAACAAGAATTAAGAATAGAAAAATTGTCTCATGCAGCCCCAGTCATCTTACAGTGTCTGTACATGCAGATCTCTTCTCTGTCTGTTTTTGCAACACGAGCAGCTAAAGAGCCTTGTTTCAGCTACAAACACGAAACGTCACAGAAAACGTCTGTAGTGTAAACGTTCACAGGGGAACATGATCCACTTCAATTAAAACTGATATGGAAGATTTAGTCTCATTTGAAGAGTTTGATGTCGGAGCAGGATGAGTTGAACCCGTTTTGCAATTTCCATTAATGTCCGTACATTAATGGGCAAACAGTGTACACAATCTACCCGGTAAAAACTAATAAGGAATTCACATTAAAGATGCACTGACCTCAACTTTGTGCTTCATCACAAGTTTTTGTAAATATTAGACTGATTTTAGCAGGTTCTAACTGTACAATATAATTTTAGTGGCAGCGCTGAAAATATTACTGTTTTTTTTAAGCATCTTGCACTGGTTGAATATTAGAGATCAGTTATTTTAAAACAGTGACAAAATGAGGAAAATGTTTTAAATCGCCTTTAAATTGCTTTCACAAGCTAATCACTAGATTTCCAACCACACTAGCGATTAGCTTGAAAAGCATGCTAGTGTTACCATCTGTGTGATGCTAACACGTAAACATCTCCATCTTATCTTGGAGATTTGGTCAAGTTTTGGTCAGATTTGGCCAATTCCAGTGTATTTCATAACAGACAGAAAATGAAGGATCAAACTGACCCAGAACTGACCTCAGTGGATCTCAAGAAGGCTGATTGAATGTTTGATTTTTTTTTTTTCTTTGACTGTAATGTTTACTCTGGAACCATTGGTTCAAATTGATTTAATTTTTAAACACTTTCCTGATACTGAAAGTGAGTAACTTTAAGTGACTCTGGGGTACCTGAAAAGCTTTATGGTTAATGCAGCCTGAAGTGACTTATTTTGGTGCATCTGTTAATGGAAAAAGTGTCTGATTTTTGAGCTTTCAGTCACTGTATTACAGGACAGAAGCAAAAGCTGCCAAGTTCTTCCATCTGTAGACTTCCAAAAGATTTCTTTCGACTTTTTCATTTATTTAACATTACTTCCAACAACGTAAAGTAGAAGCAAGAAGCGATACCTGTTTTGTGACTTGCTGCTGGTTTTAAAGACACATTTTGTAATGCTGCTCCCTCGTGTTTCCTGTTGGGTTTGGATGGTTTATATGAAAGCAGCTGATTGAAAAGTGGATTATGACGTAGAAACGTCAAGGAATGAATAGTTCAGTTTCCAGTAATTTAGAGTAAAACTGACACCGAAGTGACTCTGCAGGCATGAAAAAAAGAAGACATATCTGTAATTTTTTTAAAATTTTGTTTTACCTTCAGTTATGCAGATCAACAAGCTGATAGAGATGGAGGTTCTGGAAGAAGCTCATCTGAACCTGCTTGCCATGCGACTGGAGTTTCAGAAGGAGCAAGAGCAAACTGGTGACGACTCCCCCATGGAGATGGCGAAGAAGGAGAAAGACCTGAACCTCCTCTACACGGACCTCAGGAAAAAGATTTGCACCATAGTCTGTGATTCCAACTCCTTTCCTGCCAGGAACAAGGCACTGCTGGTCCACGTGGCTCGCATCATCCAGGAGGAGGAGAAGAGGGCCGAGGAGCCAGGCGGCCTACCAGACAGCTGGATGGAGGCCTGGAAGGAGGCGGTGTCCCAGGGCGTGCAGGTCAAGGTCAACGGCGTTCATCTGGAGAGGAAGGAACAGAATCTGTCCTGGTTGGCGGTCCATCTCGGGCTCCTGGGAAAAACTATTGTAGAGGATTTGGAGAATGTGAAGCGGGAGCTGCGATGGTCCTACCCACCCAGCTTCAAAGTCTTCAGCACCTATGTGAAGAGCTACCACAGTATCGTCGGGCAGCACTTGAGGAAGCTGGAGCCGCAGGTGACCGAACTAAAGGATCTGTACGCTCTGCTGGACTGGATCCTCAACAAATACAAGAGGTGAGGGAATAAAGGAATGTTTTGTTACTGTGTTTCTATTGGAAGGTTGTCAATCTGATGCTCTCAATGTTTGAAAGTCAATGGACTTAGAATGGTTGCATAGGTGGCGGTAAGTGTGTTCCTTGTACCCCTTGGGATGGATATAACTTTTTAAACATAGCTATTGGTTGATGGTGTGTTCAATGTCCTGGAAAGGTATTCATACAAACAAAAACTTAAACATATTTTAATCAGATTTTATGTGACTGGACAAAGCAAAGTATTGCATTGTGAAGTGAGGTTTGTGTGCATTGGAATTACACATAACAACCACCACAAATGTCTGACAAACTGGTCAGACTTAATGAAAATAAAGGGCAATACAGGAAGAAAACCTTTAGGAGAATACAACCAACTTAAAACTTGCCCAGAAAACCCTAAGCTAGATGGCAACCGTAGATAAACGGCCAGAGCCACAATTAAATATTTAGATCCAGACACCATCTCATGACCTATGTTGTCAAAAGTATTTGGTCGTGGAGGTGAAGGTGAGTCAGGAGTCAGGATCTTGTCCTATAGCCTTGGAGGTTTGAATCTCCGCTCCGTCTGTATCAGTCGTTGTGACCTTGGGCAAGAAACTTCATCCGACTTGTCTGCTGGTGATGCTGATTGCCAGCAGCCTCACTGCTGTCAATATAGCTTACCACATTGTGTAAATGCATGTGTGTGTGTGTGTGTGTGTGTAGGGGTGTGTGTGTGTGTGTGTGTTTGTGTAGGTGTGAATGACTGAATGTAGCGTAAAGCGCTTTTGAGTCCTCTGGACCAGATAAAGTTCTATAGACGTGCAGGTCGTTTACCACCTAAATTGTGCATTCACACACATACACAACTCTCAAAAAGTTGGGGGTAATTGGATTTCAGGTGTAAATTGTGGAAAATATAAGAAGTTCACTCTACCATTGTATTATAACAATAGGGCATTGATGTAAAATTACATAATGGGGAGTTCCTCATGTCAAACAATGCATTGAAACAAACTATAATAACCAGTGCTGGGAATGCCCCAACAAAAATGTCAATGTCTCAGTAACGTGTCATGTGGCTTTGACTATCAACAAAAACATCTTATGCTGTTCACAAGTCATTCAGTCGACTCATTGTCTACAGAGGCATGGTGTCCCAGTCTTCCTGAAGGATGACCCTTGGGTCTTTGAGATTCTCCGGTACAGAGTTAAGAGACTCTCCATGACTATTCAGATGATACCAGAGGTATTTTTTTAATGAAATTCAGGTCTGGGCCACTCCATTCAAGGTATCTTAGTTTTCAGTAGCTGTTCCCTACCGATTTAATGTTGATGAGTTCTAGCATTGCTGTCCATAAAGGTGAAATCAGGCCTGTGTTGTTCAAGCAGAAACACAATGACTGGAGTGATGATGTGATTCAGGTAGAGTGGTTTTGTGATTGTAGTATTCACAAGGTGTAGGACAGTTCTGAAACATCTTCTGACACTGAAACTCCACCACCACCAAAGGCTCATCTGGTGACAACAGTGGCTGATGCCTGCTGCTCTCCTTGATGCCTCCAACATCATTGGCTGCCATCATTTCTGCTCAACATGAATCGACTTTCATCAGAGAACAACGCTGAGACCTACTGGTCCCTTGTCAAGCGTAAATGCTCCCTGGAGCAGGCGACACGCAAGATGACGGTGCCTGTGACAGGTTGTGTGGTCATGTACTGTTGCAGGTCATCTCTAGCACACAGACACAGTGGTAAATGAACTTGAGTGACATCCCATTGTTAATCCATCTACTAAAGGTTTTCCACAGGGTTGAGATTTGTGGACATTCTTCTGGATTCTGTGCGTCTTAGTCAGGTTCTTTCTCAACAACACTGTGAAACAGTCTAGTTTTATAATAATTCTCCAGTTGTGTTGTCCTCACGGAAACTGGCAAACCCACACTTGTACATTGGGCTGCTAATTTAGTGTGCTGACCAGAAAGGCAGATGAAGTTTGCTAGTCTGTTGCAATTGGCTCTGCAGAAAGCTGGCAGCCTTTGCATCCTTTTTGGCTCTATTGACATTGAATTTGAAGCTGAGTTGCTCCCACTTTGTCATAATACCAGGAACAGATTACTATTAAATTTGTAAGGAGAAAATTTCACAACTGGACAAATTGCACAGAGTGTGACCAGTCCATGGTACCATGAAGAAATTCACAAAGTTCCTGAGCGAAAGCCATTCTATATGGATGTTCGCAGGAGCAGTCGACACATCTCAAGTGAATGGTCTGTAGAGGTATTTGCATCAACAATCACAACAGAAAACAAACATGGTCCTCTGGTTCCTCTCCTTCCTCTCCTTCTTCCTCAGCGCCAAAAGGGAGGCGCTGAGGAGGAAGTTTTAAAAAACATCAGATAGTTTTGCTGACTTTTTAACTTTGTTTTTGCTGTTGAATCAAACCACACCAAACCAACATGTTGTGCTTAAAACACAAATTTGGAGTCTAAAAGAAGCCCCAAGCTGATCTGATATGTAAAAAAAAAAAAAAAACTTCATATGGGCAGAATGGAAACATTCAATTCAGGTCATGGACACGTTTTCCACAAATTAGGTAAAGTGATGAACTCTACAGTCAAGTACACAGAATCATTCTTTGTATTTACTTTGAAACAAAGTCTGTATATTACAATACTCTAAACTGCAATGTAGAGATTGACCACTGAAATTTTACTAAATCTAATAATAGATTTATTAATATTAATTAATTCCCTGACATACTGCAATTGACTGCAATTTCTGGGTTTTGTAATAGTTAACTTTTTTTTTCATGTCACGAGGAAGTCGTGTGATCAGATCTGGCTCTAAGTCAACAGGTCTGTTCCCATGAGGCCTTCTCTCGTGTTGTTTTTCGTTTGCTTCAGTGCCAGCCACATCTTACAACAACAACATGTGACTGGTATTCTTTTTCACTCCAACAGTGAGAAGATCATGGGAAGTTTCTCCTTGCAGCCG
Source organism: Poeciliopsis retropinna (assembly GCA_010277075.1). Classification (NCBI taxonomy): domain Eukaryota; kingdom Metazoa; phylum Chordata; class Actinopteri; order Cyprinodontiformes; family Poeciliidae; genus Poeciliopsis; species Poeciliopsis retropinna. Next base: position 7,047,816 of record VMRM01000028.1, read on the forward strand.
GACATGGCGGAGGAAAGTGCTGAAATGCAACTGCAGGAAGGATTCCTGGAGCAGCTTTTGGAGAAGTACTGCTGCAAAGTAAAGGTAACTAAAGAAAGAAAGAAAAGAACAATCCTATACCACCTTTCAAGATAAAAATCACACAGGTCTTTACAATAAGAACAAGTAGGAACAAGCCTACTGAAAAAAGCAGGAAGATTAGAAACTCTAGGCCTCCGCCAGCAGCAGCACAACCCCCCCCCTCAGCTCCTTCAGACTAGCCAACAGCAATTAGCAAACACCTAGAGGAACTGCACACATACTGAGCTCATTATAGGAGCTACTTCTCAGTGGAACGTTGGTAAAAACGTTGCTATAGGGTTGATGGAGGAGCCATTTTTTTCATGACTTCAAATCAAGTTCCCAGAGTCTGCAGGAAGAGAGGAGCAGCACGTCGTCCTGTGTAAAGTTCCCACAGTCGGTGGTGATTGTCATCTGCTGCTGAAACAGTTCTATTAACTACAAAGTCAGTGCAGCTGACAGAGTTTATGGATAATTTACCTCAGTCAAAACATGGTGGTGATAGGATCAGGATCAACTTGTGTTATTTAGAAAAAAAGTAATATTCAGACCTCTGAACTTTTTTTTTAAAATTTTTTTCTTATTTTGCTCACCGGCCTTTGCTTTGGTTCCATTATTGATTTTTTTAAAAATTATTATTTATTTATTTTACCAGGTGAGTGATCAAGAACAAATTCTTACTTACAGTAACAACCTGGTGGGGAGTGAAGGTCACAGAGGAAGGTCAAGCTGGACCCTTTACAAGAAACAACAAACATTGGCAACACTGTTGAAATCATAAAAGAAATCATAAAGAAAATAATAAAATTAAAAACAAATCAATACTGAGACAAAGGCAAAGGACAGAATTGACATTTAGCGGAAGTATGTGCAGGTTTCTTTAAAATACCTTTACAAGTTCCTAATGATATGAACATGCTCAACTTTATCACTTTTGAAGTTTGTTCCTGTCTTTTGCTGCAGCATAATGGAAAGAAAGTTCTTCATATTCAGATTTAATTTGGGGAACAGTGAGCATAATGTGAAGCGTGTGCTGTTACATTCTGTCCTTGAAGCAGCTAAAATAAAATAGTTATTGAAACATATAATAATAATAATTATAATTATTATTATGCATCTTGTATTCTTTATGATTTCTAGTTGCTGGATTGCCATAGTATATGAATATTTGCCATAACATTTTAACTTTAATGTAAAAGTTCAGTAAATTTGGAAAAAAAAATTTTTTTGCCTTGTTGCACTTTTACTTTGGAAGTACAGTGACTACAGTGTTATTTTTGGACACTGGACGTCTATGTCTTTTAAAACATATAAATAAACACACCCCAAGATTGAACTGTCATTTACGAACAAGAAAATGTGATGTCAGTTCAAATCAAATTTCCAAGTAATGAACCTGAAATGATCCCGTTCCTTCCTGCCGAGACTCGTATTTTGACAGCGCTGGCCTGCTGCTTCTCTCTGTGTGCGTGTGTGTGTGTGTGTGTGTGCTGCAGGAGGACATGAGCGCTGTGCTGGACAGAGTGATCGAACTCGAACATGAGACTGTGTGGAAAGACAAGACGGAGCCCCGAAGGGAAGACAGCCTGCTTCTCTCTCCGTTTCCTATGGACATTTGGACTGTAAGACCCCCCGTAGTGATGAATCATTCAGTTTATAAAAAGCAGAGTAATTAAAAAAGAAAACTCTATATTTGTGATAAGAAATTTTGAAATTATAAAACATGAAATTTACATAAAAGTAAATTTCATGTACTTTTATGTACATGAAATTAGCACATAAAAATATAAATATCATCGTCCAACATGTAATGCAGGGTTGCATCCATGTGGTGGCAGCAGAGAACTTCATGTTCCTGTTTCTGCCTGCAGGCAGTTAAAGGAAAAGTGGACCACTCTGGAAAACTGGATCCTGATCTGGTGAAGAAAGTCATCGTTTCCTGCCTGGAGGAGTTGAAAAGTTTTCCCAGGAAGTATGATTACAAATGATGCTAATTTTAGTATCATGCGCATATTTCACATGCACATGGAATATATATATATATATATATATATTATATATATATATATATATATATATATATATATATATATATATATATATATCATGTGGGTCAATATGTCATGTGGGTCATGAGTGGACGTGTGTGGGTGTTTCTTCTCTCCTTGGTTTTTCTTTCTATGTGGCAACTTCCTCTTTTGGAGAAGCTGTGGGAATGTCAAGATGGTTCCCACACAACACTGACACTGAGGCTTTCGTTGAGTCAAATCAATGATAAAATGTGAGATTCGCTTCAGAAACATTATGGATGTGGAAGCAGGACTCGTTTGCATACAGTAGTTAATTTGAACGCCTTGACGAAAGCCAAACGTTTAGATTTAGATCACTGTCAGACTGTGCACTTCTTAAACTGAAAAAAAAAACATTTTTGCAGTGAATTGATATCAACATGATTCTGATTCCTGCTCAATGAGGGGGATCTGTCAGCTCTAAAGTTCACACACTGCGACTGTCGATGCAAAAACCTTGGCAACGTGTTCTTCCTCAGATTAGCTTTAGCTGGATGTGCCTCTTGCTCAAGTTACAACTCTGTGCTGTGGACACATTTACTACAGCAGAAACTCTTCAAGATTCTCTGTAGATGTTTTTATGGCCCAGTTAAAACTATCTTGGTTTCAGCCTTTAAACAAAATGAGATATTCAGCCTCTCTTCTCCTCTAACCAAGACGCCTTTTCTCCTCTCCAGATTTGAAACCCAGTTCAAGTGCCACTGCAGCTCCCTCCAGCCACAGCCGCTGTGGACCGACTATCACATAACCTACATCAACAGCTTTCAGGCTTTACAGTAAGTCACGTGGTTTCACAGAGATACCCACAATGCACTGCAGGAGAGCAAGATGCCAAGCCCACAAACACGCTGCCCCAGTTCTGTCCACAAAAAAGGAAACAAGTGAACGAGGACCGGCTGGGGCTCGACTGCATATGGCAAGCTTCGGAACAGAAAGTGAAAAGCCCGAGTCTTCACATGCTGAAGTGACATCATATGAAGCAGTTCAACGATGTCTTTATTCTAAGGGATTCATGGAAGCAGTTCTGTCTTGCAGCTGCATGACTCCAGTCAGTTTGAGTCACTAAACGCTTTATGACTTTTTAGTAGGAGCATTAGATAGAGGAGCACACTACGCTGTACATTCTGATGCCAATTTAACACTGGGCTTCAGATTATAAAATAGCCCTTTCACAACTCTGAAAGTGCAATATGAGTGTTGTAGAAGACAGGATTCACAAGCTGCCTTGTGAATCCTGGCAGTGAATCCTGAATCCAATTCAGCCACAGTGTTTCCCTCAGTGTGTCATTAGTCTGTACATCCTTTTTTTTGTTTGTTTAGTTTATCATAAGAACCCATACTGAAAATGATATCTGCGGTACAGGGGTTATGGTTGGGTGATTGGTTTGGTCTCGGTCTGAGAGAAACTGAGGGGATTTCTACTTTGTTAAAAAGAAAAAAAAAATCATATGGGTTTCACATGCACGTTTGTGAACTTTCAAACCATTATCAGGTTTTCATCGCCCAGATCTACACATAATGTCACCCAGTCCATCACTCTGAGACACTCTGCGCTGCACCGGAGACAGAGACGGTTCTGATCTCTGACGAGACTTTATTTGATCCGGTAGCACTCTTCTTACAAGTTCCACAAAAAAAAAAATGTTATTATTATATATGTTATAATTGATAGTCCCATCCGATTGCTTCCTTTTATGATTGGCCCATCTTGTCTTTTATCTGGCTTTTATTTTGAAAGCAGTCTAAAACAACAGAAGCAAAAACTTTCCTGTTCAAAACAGAATCTCACTCCTAGAGTTACTCTGGGAACGATATTATGAATTGTTTCTGTGTGTTGACTTTGAAATGCAGAGAACAAACCTCGGCTCTCCCGTCACAAGAGTTCGCCGCCTTCCAATCTCTTCTGATGGAAGAGTTTGGATGCGTCACCCAAGTGACATCCGTCTGCTGGGAGTTTCCCGGCTGCAGCAGAGTGGAGGATCAGGCCGGAGGGAGAGGAAAACCTTTAAAAGCTGGATTGTGAAAGTGAAACTGTGAAAAACGTTTGGAAGACAAAGAGGTGGAGGGAATAATCACGAGAGACTGCAGGGCTAATCTGAGCCCTGGAAAGCGTGAGTGGTCACGTGATTTCACGGAAACAGAGCAGTGAACATGAAAGGGCTGTTAAAAGTGAGACAAAACAGGAAGTAATTGGAGCATGCAGGCTTTCTAAAACAAACCCCTCCTGGCCCCAAACCATGACGACGACCCCAGGCGGCCTCATCCTGAGCCTCGGTGGTTTTACCGTTTCACTCAGCAGGGATTATTTATCTGCACGCTTTATATCTGCTTTCAGTGTGCCGCCTGCACGCTGCTCTGATGTTTAAAGAAACAAGTTTGTTTCAGCCAGTCTGATTACACAGAGATGACTCAGTTCAGGATTATCCAGAGAAACTCCTTCCAGTTTATTCATTATGGGGTTCTATAGATATAAAGGGAGCATCTAGTTTATACATTCAGGAATTAGAACAAACTTAGATTCCTCTGGATAAACTCCTATTAGCTTGTCTAGAGAAAATATTCATTACCTCAGATCAACATTATCAGAACAAGAATCCAGAGAAACCCTACTAGTGTATAAATCACTGACTCCTTTTTTGTTTTCTTTTTTTCCTTCTTTTGCTCTTTCCTTTAGTTTGTTGTTTTGTTGTATTTCCTGCTAATTCACATAAAGCACTTTGATTTGACTTGTTGCTGAAAATGTGCTCCATAGCTAAAGCTACCTTACCTTCAATTCAGTTCAGTCAATTAATCCCAAAGAGAAATGAAATGTTGTAACTCTGACAATTTTTCAGAACCCAGAGCTGCAGGGTCCCAGAAGTTTGTCTCTGTCCTTCCCACTTTGTAGCAATAGATGCTACCGCAGTGGGCTGTTAAAGCTTGGAATATTGTTTTGGTTCCTAAACTTGGTTGAAGTGTCTCCAAAGTGAATCGAGTCCTCATGCTTTGGACTTCTACTTTTGGTGCCCAAAGTCCGAACTGAACTCAGAAAGAAACCTTTTTGAGTTTTCGGCGCCGTCTTCTTGGAACCGATTGCAGAAACACATGAGTCCAAAGTGTCTCCAAACGCTTCTACGGTTCTTCTTACTGATTTTTAGAAGGAATCATGTATCAAAGTGTTTTGGCTGAGGAATATTTTTATTTGATTGATGAATGACTGTGTTCATTTTTTTCCTGTTACCTCTGTGTGCCGCTGCCAGGCTTGGTTCCTGAAAAGAAGTTTTTGCAAGAGGTTTTTCTGGTGAAGTAAATGTTAAGATAAGGTCTGATGTGTTCCTCATCATGTTTTACTCATAAACATCTCAGGCTTTCAGCTGGGTTCTCACTGAGATTCAGTTACGCAGCTGAGGCCGACAATTACAAACATCTTCATGCAAATTTATGTCACAGCTGCAGTATGTACATCTGATAAAACATATATTTTGTATGGTGTGAGACAGATCGTCTGATCTGCCTTCTCCCTGTGCTAACTGGAGAAGGCCAGGAGGCGGGTCTTAGCGCTGTTAATCACAGTCTCGTGTGGCGCTACACGCAGCTTTAAAGGCATTTCCTTGATGAACGAACATGTTTACCCGTTCGTGTGTGGGTTATAATATAGCCCATCATTATGGGATTACCAGAACCAGAGATTTAAAAACGCTGAACAACCTGAAAAAGACACCTGGTTCTGTTCTGTTCTGTTCTGTTCTGCACCGCTTTCTGTTTCTCTATCACATCAAACTCTGGTGAAATCCATCGAGGTTTGCAGATGTAACGTGACAAAAACCTGAGAGCTTACAGTGGGCAGGGGCACGGCCTCAGACCAAAACCAAAGCCGACGTTTTCTTTTGTTTCTTATTGTCGACAGGGAGCACATGGCAGGATACCAGGACAGCTGTCCGCACGAGGTGGAAGCCTTCAAACGAGAGGTCAAAGGGCTCATGGTCAGGCTGATGGAGGTTTTGGAGGACCAGTTTAAAGAGAGCGTCAAGGTAATGCAATCTGGTAATTTCATATATTATAGAGGCTTTATGAGGCAAACACCCAGTTCCTGTTTTCATCCGTTCACTTCCTCTTAAAGCCCAGCTGCTTCTGTTGTGGTTTTTTTAACACGAGGAACTGAAAACGAGATCTTTACCTCCTTGTCAGAGTCGCCGCTTAGATTTATAGAAATGAGGCACTTAGAAGAAAAACACAAGTTGAGTCATTAGAAAATGTGTCCAGAAGGGGAATATGTAAAACGTGCTCTTTATTTATTTATTTATTTTTTACATCTGAAATGTTACCGAATTTTCAGTCATTATGACTATATTACAATAATCTTTACTGAGGGCAAATCTTTTTGAATATTAAGCAAATTCTCCTGTCCCGTCTTGTCTTATCAAACGTTTGTTCTGGAAACATAAAAAAATAAATAAACAAATTCATTAACTCAGAGTGCAGTAATGACATTTTCTTCCTTTTTGTGGGATTTCTTTCCAGCCCTTCCTCAGGAGGATGATGACGAGGAAGTGGCTCACCAACGACGACGACTTCAAGCAACTCGACGGCCGGATACAGCAGCTTTCCCGTCATTGCGCCGCCATGAGGCCTCCGCACGTACAGGTGACGAGAATTTGACTAGGACCAAAGAAATGTCCGATTTTATGGATCTGATTCAATCCTGTGAACAGAGCACTGACAGCTGGACCAAAATAAATTGTAATTGTACTTTTATGCCACTGGTCAGAGAGATAATAACTAAATAAACTAAATAATACAATTCAGCATTTTTGTTTACAATAATTTACTTGACATAATGGGTTTAAAATAGAAATCTGACTTATACAAATACTGACATGACCATTTTTCTCACCACTTCTCTTTCTTCTTAGTTTGCAAAAAGGCAAACTAATAAGAGAGAGAATGTTTTTACTATTATGGGTCCAGTAATTTACACACATTTCAAGCCTTTGGAGCTTCTCGCAATAGTTTGCTGGAATTGTGGCCCATTCCTCCAGGCAGAACTGTTTCAATACTGCAAGAAAAACCCAGAATCCCACCAAGTATGTTGGCCCAGTTCAGTGCAGATGGCACCCTAGTGCGCTTGAAATAAGAGAAAACTAACTCACAAATAACTTTTCAGCAAGAAAGAAAGATGAGGTTAAGTCCATAATTCCTCAATATTGATGAAAATGTACCACTGACAGATTATTTCACTTATAACATTGGTATAACGTCTTATGTCATATGTGAAATAATCCGCCAGTGGGGCTAGCACTTTTTTAAAAATTAATATCAAGTAATTACTGAGTTAAAACAAGTTCCTAAAAGTTGTAATTTGTATCTTGTAATTTAGCGTTGTCTTATTTCAAGTGTAGGAAGATGTTTGCACTACAAAGTAGACCAAAATTCAGTGTTTTTGCAGTGAACAGAGACGGGTTTGTTGCTTAGTTTTGCCCAGAAGCGTTTCTGTGAGGCGGAGCTTAAAACTGAGTGATGGACACTCCAGCACTCTTTGGTTGTCCTTGGTGCTTGTTGGTCATTCTTCTTTTGGAAGACTTTGAGATACAACTGGCGCCCACGCTTTAGCTTCGTCTTCCTTGTAGCTTTGTGGATATCAAACGTGGCCTCGTACTTTAAAGTTGGCGTTCGCAGGGTTGTGTCCCTGAAGAATATGGGTTGTGTCCCATATTCTTCTCTTAAATCTAATGATGGATGTTACGATGTCCCTCCGAAGGTCTTTGTCCCTGAGTGCATTTGCAAACTGCAATCTTGCTTTTTATTTTTAGTTTTCTTGTGAAAAAGTGGCCTGTCAACCCATGTCCTGTCTGTCTTGGGCACGTCTCGATGTGGATCTGGTTTGAAATATCGCTGTTTAGTTCTATTTGGGGGATTCCTGTCTTGGAAAGCTTACATCACATATGTGATTGTAATCCCCCAGGATAGATAAAGTCTTGTAATTTCCCTGAAAGAAAATTACAGGGAAATTGTAATTTCCTCAAGTAGAAACTCTGAGTACCTTTTTCATCGGTCATCTTAGACATTCCAGTGACTTGTTGTTTTGGTCTGGAGCGGCGGCCAGCAGACCAGCAGAGGAGACCAATGAATTGGTGGAAGCGTAAGTGTAAGGTCACATAATATAATGGCTTCAGATCATGCAATACAAACACACCTAGCGTTCTGCGTTTCCTTTTCTGCGCTTCCTGTTATGATAATCCATCACTCTCTCTGTTGGAACAGGAGTTTGCGAGCCGACTGCATTACCATGTGGTGAAGGAATACGTCGGGCAGCTGATGAAGAATAACTACTCGTGCAAGAACCGGAAGCACGAGAAGGCTGCGGCCAAGATCAACGAACAGTGGAACAAGCTCAGCGATCTGTTTGACGACATGGTAAAGTGCAAATCCTAAATAGTCTTCATAAACTCACACCAGTTGCTGGCGGTTGCTAAGGAGATGCTACGAAAACAACAAACAAGTCACAAGCTTAGAACTAGCTCTCACCTCGTTCCTAACTTATAAACACTATAAGTACTAAATTGACTACAATTTCTGAGTCCTCTACCCACCTTTGTGTTATACTGAGATAAATATCAGTGATATTTACTGTTGTACTAGCAAAATTAGCTTAGCTAGTGCAGCTTTTATCTGCACGCTAAGGCGGCGATATGGCCTACTTGTATATTACTACATGAACTCACTCTGCCAGTCGCCAGAACCTTGTTATTCACACCAAGAGTTTGCACGTCCTTTACCAAGCGATTTTGTCGATCTGTATTTCTGTTGCATGCTGGTCAAGAGTGTCAACGTACGAACTTTTCGTTGTCTCGAAGTCGTGGTTCATCTACGCTTTGCGCTGCACCTGCCTATGAAAATGGCGCGGATCACTTTGATCCCGGCTTTTGGGAAGAAGCCGTTCTAGCATTCTGGGAAATGTAGGCAGAGGGAAGGCTTTAGCATTCCAGATGTCTAAAGCAAAAACTAATCAATAATTGTCGATGCTTACTGACACAAAACGCTTATATTATGATATAATTTACAGCCGTATGGTCCTGCCCTACGTTTGGACCTGCCCATGGCAGTAAAAAAAAAAAAAAAAAAAAAAGACACTAAGCAGAACCTCTTCTTGTGTGTGTTTCTCCTGTAGAAGTCCAACCATGAGTGGCTCCACCATGTAGGACACGACCTGAGCACCATCATCGGACAAAGCAACAAGGCAGACATCAAGAGCCACCTGCAGCCTCTAGTGGAGCATTACCCAGACTTCAGGTATGACGACGTGATGATGTCATCGCGATGTTTTATTATTCACGAACTCAGATGATTGCAGGTGGGTCATTGTTTGCAAAGAGGCATGACGATGATGATACGATGGAGGAGAGATGTAGTTGTGCTGATGTGGTTCACTGGTTCACATAGTTGCTACTTGCTCAATTTATGTAATAAATCTGTAAGAAAAAAAAAAGCATTTTAAAAAAATACAAATTACAGATTGTCTTCGGAGGATGTAATGCCTCTTAAGAGTTGGTTCTTGTTCTTTTGGGGGTTTTTTTTTCGTTTCTTTTTCCCACATTTACATCCAGGTGGTTTTTCAGGGAAATTCTCTCTTGGAAAGACAAGGAACTAATATCATCCAAACGTTGTTGAATGTTGACCTTCAGAGACTTGGAACCCTTCTTGGATGGACGGTTAGCATCGTGCTAAAGGTTGTTCCCTGCCTGTCATCATGCTAACACTGGAACGCTCCAGTGAGAACCCAGCCTGAGCTGCTGCTTTTTGTCGCTCATGATGGTTACATGGCTGCCACTTTCCCTGGAAGCATTTTTGCTAGAATTTGTTCAGTAAATAATAACAGTGTAGAATCTGTTCAGTGTGTTGGTAAACCTGATTTTAGATTTAAATACTTGTCGAACGTCGGAAACACCAGATTCTATTATTTGGTCCTGACATGAAACCTCCAGGCAGGAAGACTTGCTTTGCGTGCGGAAAAGTGGGCAGAGTGAAGGTCCTCTAGAAATACCATTTTCTTCCTTTCCACAGGAAGAATAACAGAGCTGGTAGGTGATAAGCTGTAATTAATCACAAAAAAAAAGCACAGTAACGAAGTGGAGTGATGGGATGTTTGCGTGCAGCCGCTTGGAGTCGGCTGCACGCAAACAGCAGTGCAGCCGACTCCAAGGGTTTTCTATCCACCCAGGTCCGTTTATGATAAACTGGATGACCTAGTCAAAGTGAAACGTTCTTAAAGGTTATTGCGTCACTGCGCCGTGTCGATGTTGCAGATCTGTGGTTTTGCTGTCAAAAGAAGTGAAAAAAAAAAAGCAACAAAAAACACCGAAGATATTGCAGAAGAGACGGAGCTTCCGCTTTATGGCTCTGGGAGCACAGATTAATAATGTGATGCATAGAGACAAGACAAACACAAAGACTGTATGCAGCCAAGCCTCGGAAAAATATGCCTAAAAAGCAGGTTTATTTTACTGGAATAATTCAGAAAGATTGTTATGTTATGATGGGAAACTTTATCCTGGTGAATGAAACACAGACGGCTCAACAAGTTGTTGGGCACTGACAGTCAGCTGGCTGAAAGTAGCCACTTCTCTGTTCCTTCACTTATGAAGAATAAATCAACTTGTAATTTGGGAATTTACCTAATAAATACTGACATTAATTAATTTAATTTTTCAGCTTTATGTCATGTTATTACCTCATCAAAAACATAACTGGAGTGTTGCTTTGATCCTGTCATGCATGATATGAGAAATCCTTTAATCTCCATGGCAACCGTTCAGCTGTGTAAAGTGTCTGGGTGGACCAAGTCAACTCCTTCAGACTAGCCAGCAGCAATTAGCAAACACTGCTCATCTGCTGAGCTCATCAGAGGAGCCACTCTCAGCGCATCGCTGGTAAAAACGTTGTTAAAGGGTTAATAAAGGAGCCATCTTATTCAGCCATCTTGAGTTCATGAAGGCGGAGTTTCTTAAAGAGGCAGAGACCCAATTTCAATACCTTCTTTTCTTTGTTTTAAGTCATATTTGAGATGTACAGCATTTTTACGAAAGCTGAAGGTGAAACAGTCAGTTGACTGTTCTATAAAATGATGTTAGATAGCTGGAAAACACACACTGCTGCCCCTTTAATGTCTAAAATGGTAGCAACAAAAGGCTCGACAAAATATTGACACAATTTTGCCACAATTTGGACATTTTCACTCAAGACTTGTTCAGACGTTAGACAGTAAAACTTAAACTGTCGGACAAGCTATTTTACATTGTATCAAATGGAGATAATATTAACACAATGTGAGGAGTGTGCTTACTTTTGCCACGCACTGCATGTGTTTATATGTGGTTTAATGTATGTGTGTGTGTTTCTGTCATCCACCTGCAGCAAGAAACATCTGGTTGCGGTTCTCTACTTCAGGGGCCTCCACAGGGGCCGCGAGCACCACCTCATCCTGCAGAAACTCACCGCGCTCAGAAAGGAAGCGGGTAGCGCCGGCGCTGACGAAGGCCGAGTTTTATTTGGAGACATGCAGGTCACCGCCAACACCGACTGCCTGTCCAACCTGCCTTTCCCCTGTCTCAGCTTCCTGCGAGCACACAGCTAAGAAGGAAGTGCGGGTGAAACATCCTGTTCACGCTCTGCGTGCGGACCGGGCGCAGGAAACGTCATGTTGCACTTTTTCTCAGGTTGTGCGAATCTGGACCAGTCCAGTTCGGTCTGCAAGTTACGGTACATACACAACAGAACTGATATGTTCCTCCCTCTGCATTACAGAGTTCAGACGTTTAACAATGAGCATGTCAACAGTCACATTCAGCAAAGCAACACTGCCCAGAAATCAGCTAAAGCACACAAGATTGATGTTGCTTTAGACTAGTTTTAGTCTAGCTAAAACTAGACTACCGACTATAGATGGATCTGTACCATAATGATATGTTTTCTGCTCTGGAAAGCAACATTGTGGGTTAGAGTCATATATTGGTTAAGTTCACAAAGAACAGGATCAATTTACAAAGCAAAACAAAAAAACACAAAAATATGCAATAAGTCAATTCAGCTAGAATAAAAATGAGTGAAAAGGTTAAACATAAAAACAAACAAAAAAAAAAAACAAGCAAATTATCAAATATATATTCAGTCGAAAAAAGTAAAAGCTGGCATTTCATGTCTCTCTAAAAGTGTTTGAGTAAAATTTAAAGGGGCAGTATCATGTCAAATCCACTTTTTTGAGCTTTGCATCATGTTAGCTGTGACTGTAATAACTCCATGAATAAAATAAAGTCAGAAAGTATTTCTAGAAAATATAAGCTCAGCAGTTCGTGTTAAACTTATGTCAATGCAAGCTTTTTATATTTGTTCGTAAATCAGTTGATAAGCACATAATGTGTCTCGCATTAAAGTTGGAAAGCGTTTTCATCGTGATCTAAGATTATTACGTTTGTAACTGGGGTGTTTATTCTTTTGGGAACCACTGCAGATGCATTGAGGGTCATAACAATGGTTCAGGTGAATCTGCAGATAGTTTTTGAAAGTTATGCGTGAATATTTTCTCTCGTCACATTTTTGTCGTTAAAAATAATATCGAGCACTGGAAAACCCACTGAAGGAATGTGTTCAGAAGCAAAGATTGTCTTCTTTTAAATAAAGCATTTGTATAAATTCTGTGGTTTGTTTGTTTTGTTGTTGTTGTTGGGTTTATTTTTTTGTTTTTTTTCCCCAAACCTCAAATTCTTCAGGTTTGGTGTCGTCCCCTCGCCTGTCAGAATGTGTGCATTGAACATCATGCTGTACTGGGGAGGATGTTTTCTCATCGTCATGACAACAATAAGCATTTTACTCTATTGCCATGTTCACCGGATCTCACTGACTCATACAATCATGTTCAATAAGTTGGAATCTAGACTTTGATGGGGCTTGTTTGTCAGATTAAAAGGACCTTTTAAACACTTTTCTTTAAGCCCACATTACTGTGCTTGAGATTCATGTTTTTGTTATTGGTCTGCTGTAATATTGTGGTATGAAATGTTGTGTTTTCATGAATTGTAAGTAGAAAAATCATGAACAGATATAAAGGCTTGAAAACAGAAGTCTGTGTTTAATTCATCTACGAGTTTCGCTCAGGCAACTGATGTATTGAAACAATAGATTTTTTTCAATTAATTGTCTAACTTCTTGAATATAACTGAATATCGACAGATACACTAAGCAGCATTTATATCGGGAAGAAGCCACACAAATGCCACAAAAATGTTTCCCATGTTAAAATGCAACAGCAAAAAACTGCCTTAACAACATTACATGAGTAATATAACTTCATATTACTCATGTCAGCTATAATAGAAATAAACTTTGCGATGCTAACGGTGCGGCTATCTGTCAGCTGGACGGAGGGAGCAGAGGTCAGAGACCTACATAATAATAAGAGGAAGTAATTCTGTGTGAATAAAGAAACTCTGGTAATGTTATCTTGTAACTTAAATATCAGTCAAGTCAAGTTTATTTTTACAGAACATTTCACCACCAGGCAGTTCAAAGATCTTTACATCATAAAAACATAATACAGTGAGCAATTAGGAAACAGGCATTTAAAAAAAATTGAAATCATGAAGAACTGTCATGAAATACACATCAAATACATTGATCAGTGTTAAAGTTATTGTAAAATCAAAGCTGTTACCCCTGATTTAAAGGAGCTCAGAGGAAGGTTAGCGCTTCGCTAACCGCCTGGAGAAAAAAATTTTTTCTCCTGAAAAAGAATTGAGGTTTTTCAGATTTCTCTACACATCTGAAAAACCCAAACAGCACATTGTCATCGTTTTACCACAGAAGCAAAAAATCCGAATCATTTATATGGCGATAACATTTTCTACAACTGCAATATGTTCAGCACAGTGCAGCGTTTAAATGTCGCGTTCTCTAAGAACGCCAAGCAGCGCTGGGTTCAGAAAGAAAACCTCTCTTCACTGCTTTCACTTCTGTCCACATTCAGATGGTTTCTTTTCGCTTTTATTTTGGAGAACCATCTTATTTTTCTGCTCTGTGAACTTCAGAAATACTCAGACTTGTGAGTTTACCTGTTACTCAAAGAAGTGATCAAGGTTCAGTTTTTAAAGCTTTTTATTTCAGTTAACATCTTTGCTCATTATTTGGAACATTCAAAAAGTTCCATTAAATCTTCATTTCTAAACTTGAATTAAGATTCATGAATTACTTTAAATGACTTTTTTTTTTTTACCCCTAGTAGTTTAGCCATTTTATATGTAAGCGACACATCAGTTGAAGATCTGACTTTTTTTTTTTTTTTTTTGTCTCTTTCAGAAAATGACCCGTTTCTCTGTAAACTCCACATCCTCTGCTGTGTCTTCATGCTTTCTTCTGTTGAGACACTTTGGAAGGATTTCTGTTAAAAGCATATTTTTCCTTCAACTATTTCAGGTTGTAGGAAATACAACCTGAAATAGTTGTATTTCAGGTTGCAAAAGACCCCACAACTTTTTGCAAGAATTGTGATTGTAAGAGTCTCTTGCAAAAAAGCCTTGTAATGGAATGTAAAGCACATGACTTTGAACCTGTATGTGTGATTGGACTGACTTGTTTTTTCCTGCAAAGTATCTTGAGATTATATTCATTAGGAATTTCCTCCATAGAAATAAACTGAATTGAATTTTTTTCAAAAATGACCCTGGACCAAAATGTTCTGAGACTCAGGCACTATTTTAGTCCCAAAAATGATATAACTAACACACACACACACACGTTTGCGCAGCTATGTTTGCGGGGACGTTCCATTGACTTCCATTCATTTCTGCAGCCTAACTCTTACCCTTGCCCTTATCCTAACCCTAACCATTACATACCTAACCCTAACCAAACTCAATTCACACCTTAGTCCTAAACCTGACCCCTGACCCAAAAACAGTGTTTCCCCTTGTGGGGACCAGGCCTCAGTCCCCACAAGGAGCAGTGGGTCCCCACAACGTAGCATGTGTCAGGGAAATGGTCCCCCAAGGTATTAAAAACAAACGCACACACACACACACACACACACACACACACACCTCATTCATTTCCAGACATCTGGTCCAGAAAATGGTTGCCTAATGATGAAATAAATTACAAAAGCACAATAATCCAAAGTCCAGGCAGCACAGAATGAACAGAAAGCTCAGGCTCAAAACTGGCAGCGACTGGCAACAGTGGAAATCTGACAAAAGACTTGACAGCAAGACAGCTGGACACAACAGATTCAACAGAACATAAGACCAGACAAGGAACGAGGAACACAGGTGGGATTAAAAACACAGAGAACGAGACACTGCTGGGATCAATCAAAGGGTAGACAGGACAACATGGAGACTGAATTAACTGAAAACACACAAAAACCAAACTTAACAGAGAAAAAACCAAATCCTTACAGCTTGTTCTGTTACGTGTCATGGCTGACATGTTTGAAGTGCAAATCAGAACAATCAACTTCTAGATCTATAACAGAATCACTTATTTGCTGCCTTTTTGCTTGTTTCTTTATTTGGGAAGACTTTTTAAGTCTTTTTAAGACTTTTCTTTGATTTACCGTCACGATAATTGGTGAGAGATTTTACTTTATTCTATTTTTTTTTTACAGATTTTTTCTTCAAATATAAACTTCTTGTTACAGAAAAATCGCTACGATTTGCAAAAGTTATTAAAGACGATGACGTCAGGCTTTTATAAGCTTTTGTTGACATTTGAGCCAAATGGAGGCTGAAGGTTTGATGAAGGATGTATTTCAAGGAGACGCCCAAAACAGATTTCTTCCTTGTGCCATATCACAGACAAAAACAATCCAGTCAGGAAACAATCAGGAAATGTATCAGGAAGAGAACCGTGGGTCTCCTGAGAGCAGTTTCACAGATAACAGAGAAATGATTACACCCAAACATAGAAATATGTAATGGAAATGCTGGTTCTGTTTGCCGGAAGTGGCGTAGGATGCCGCAGAAGGATCCTACACATCCATCCTACACATCCATCCTGCGCTGCCACGTAGGACGGATGCTGCTGGATGTGAACAGCAGCAGGATGGCTGCTGATAAACCTCATTTGTTGATACATCTGTTTTTTTTTCTGAGCCAATGTTCTATTTGTGGTTCTGTTTTGAAGAGTAAACAATAGTTAAACTGAGAATATGTATGAAAGTCTTTGTCGCTTTTTCAACCAAATCTATGTTTCCTTTATTGTTAATCAAAGACAAATCTAAACAGGTGAGTTTTTAAAGGGACTCAGCGTTTTGGTTGTTTTGCAGTTTTCTGGAAGTTTGTTCCAGATTAGTGGCGCATGAGAACTGAATCCGTGTTTGGTTCTGGTTCTGTAAATGCAGAGCAGAACCAGAACCAAAAGACCTGAGAGGTTCTGGAAGGCTGATACGACAACAGCAGATCTTTAATGTATGTTGCTGCAATGCAGTTTGATGATTTATAAACTAACATCAGTATTTTAAAGTCTATTCTCTCAGTGAAGGACTGTAGAACTGGGTGATGTAGAACTGGGTGATGCAGAACTGGGTGATGCAGAACTGGGCGATGTTTTCTATCATCTTGGTTTTGGTCAGAACTCCAGCAGCAGTGTTCTGGATCAGCTGCAGCTGGAGGACTGCTTCTTCAGTCAGACCTGTGAGGACACTGGTCTGACGAGTTTCTCTTGCTGTGACGTTCATCCTTTAGCCCTGAAAATCTGTATCAATATAAATTAAACTGACTGTTTGAAATGTTTCAACAGACACTCTTCAAACTAAGCAGTTTGAGCCACGCATCCCATCAGGAGCACCGAGCTCACCTGGCCAGATGTGGTCAGTGTGGCCCCAGTCCTGATTCTCACACTGCAGTCTGACGTTATTTTCTGGTCTTCTCTGTTGTGTTGTTTGCTTGTTAAGCTGTTTTTATTTTCCATTTTGTTTCCTTTATTTCTTTAACTGTGTTTTATTCTATTCTATTTAATACTACCTTTTCATTTCCAATGATTATTGATCTTGCGCAGCACTCTGATCAGCTTTTATTCAACATGCTATATTAATAAAACTGTCATGATTGTTGTTGTTTTTTGTTTGTTTTTTTTACCGACGTCGATATTCAAATACATTGACGTTTTTGTTTGTAATGCAGGAAGATGGGAAACAGTTTAAGGCCAAGTAGTTTTAATATAGAAGGAAACAGATTCAGACTTTAAATTCTCGGTGGTTCAAACTCATTTACAGAATCTTTCCTCACCAAGTAATGAACCTACATCTGAACTCCTGTTTCTCATTTCACACTGGAGCAACGTGATGTGAAACAGCACAGATTCCTTCTGGGTCTTTCTTTTGCTGCTATTTACAGATGTGTAAATAGCAGTGTGTTAGAGTGTGCTAGAGGAATGATGGAAATTTGCTGTGTGTGTGTGTGTGTGTGTGTGTGTGTGTGTGTGTGTGTGTGTGTGTGTGTGTGTGAGCTGAAATATGATTTATCTCCTCCAGCTGAAGCCAGATGTCTGTGAGGCTGGTTGTGTTTTCTCCCTGTCAGGCACCACAAAGCGTCGGCACTGTGCTCCTCCATGTTGACAGTTTCAGATCGATCCCAGATTCCAGGTAGCAATCAGACTCTTGTAAGAGGTCGGTGGTTCTGCCGTTAGAACAGATCAGACCGAACGTGTCCGCTCGCTGTTCTCGTTCTCGCAAAAATGACTAAACTCTTCCTCATTTTCATCAATCACCGATCTCTGCTTGGTAGCTTTATTTTATTTTTATTCCCCCCCGTGATCAGAATGATAACTCCTCAAATCAGTGATCATAAAAGTATAATTTGATTGTTATTCATCAATCTACTAAATTGTATTTATGTGTCAAAAGTTCTACTAATTTTTCTATCTGAATTTATCTGGAGGAATAAATTTTACTTGTTGGTGAGGATTAACTGCATATGTCATGAAAAGGAAAGACATAAATATATAATCAGAATATATTTGATATTGATATTTTAAAGGGGCAGTATAGTATAGTAACATCAACTTTACTGAGCTATATATCACACTAGAATGTTAAACACACACCTGGAGTGTTGCTTTGATTTGCAAAACCCTTTAATCTCCATGGCAACCATTCAGCTGTGCAAAACGCCTGGGTGGACGTAGCTCCGCCTTCAAGGCCCAGCTCCTCCTCAGAGCTGCAGTTTCCAAGCTTCCCAGCTTCAACCTTTCAGAGCAGCCCTCCCCCATTCAGCTCCTTCAGACTAGCCAGCAGCAATTAGCAAACTGCGCATCTGCTGAGTTCATGATAGGAGCTGCTTCTCAGTGCAATGTTGGTAAAAATGTTGTGAAAGGGTTAATAGGGGAGCCATGTTGAGATGACTTAATCAAGGTGAAGCTTCAAAAAGAGACTGACACTTAAAGTGTTAAATCATAAAGTCAAATATCTTTATTTATTAAAACTGTCCCAACACAACAACATAATATGAGACAGATAAATCATAAATAGATCAAAATCCTCCAGAAATGTTTCAGATTGGTTGTTTCCTGGTCAGACACAATCAATCTGAGCCAGGAGGAGGGACTTAGTGCTGTCAATCATGCTTATGGAAGTGTTGCTCAATGTGCTAATCACAGAAAAAAAAATTACTATTACAAGAAAACCGTCAACTGTAGCCATGCTAACTAGACTTAGCATCCTTGCTCAGCAGAGCGCAGCGCTAAGACCCGCCTCCTGGCTCTGATTGGTTGTTTCCAGTTAGCACTGGAAGAAGGCCTAACGTTATTTCTTTTTGTGCCTAATAATCTTTTGTAAATACAATGGGGGTCTTTATTTTCTTTTTCCTTTTTTTGTTTTGGTCAGAATTATTTTTGTCAGAAGAAATGTCATAGGCCATAACTTTAGGAAGGTAATGTTATTAAATGTCCTCCATTTTTTCCAAATTCTGCAGTAAACAAAGTTTGTGTTTGTCTGCACTAGAAAACCACCAGACCTTTACTTGCTGTTTTTGGGGTTAACTTCTTAATGTTTCTGTTTGACAACAAAAATATAGAAACTATGCTGTTTGTGCTTATTGGAAAAATGTAAGTGTAAAAAAACTAACTTAATCTGCATAAGTTTATTCAGGCAGATTAAATAAAGCCAGAGGAGGAATGTAAATGTTAATCTGAGAAAAAGAAGAAAAAAAAGTTAATCTATAACTAAACTGAGTCCTTTGCTTGTGTTTTCTCCCCTTGTGGTTCTCAGTGATTTTGCCAACTTAGTTCTCCGAGAGACAAAACAACTGCTGACAGTTTGGTGACATGTTTGGGGATGGAGGTGGTCTACATGTATGTTAGACCAGAAGCTGAGAACAGCAAATAGTAACGGACTGCAACAGGTAAGACTCACATTTAAAGTAGTGATTTAAAACAGTAAGGTTATGTTGTAACTATGCAGTTACGTATTTTTTCAGTCATTGTCTAGTTTGAGGGAGGCAGCCTTTGCAGCTTGTGTTTTTATGATGTCATGCAGCTCACTGTTCAGGCTTAATTGCACAAAACTTTTATTTTGGCACCTAAAGGAAAAACTAATGTTACTTCAGAGTTGAAATACTCTCATTCTTCACCACAATCAGGGAGATAAGCATGTCCAGCTGCTGGATTCGGGTTTTCCCAACAGGATACTGTGGAAGCTCATACATGACATGCCTCCAAATGACTGTTTTTCTCCCTCAAATGTTTTTCTCTCTCACAAGATATATTTGTGATGATGAGAATTAGTGGCCCTACAGTCTGGAGCATTGTCGGAAGTGAAGGAAGACTGCACTGTAATCCCTGCAGCCCTGCATGCATTGTTTTTCCCAAGGAGATTGTCCTGTGTTCCCATTTCTACTTTAGTTTTCTGCCGTTTTTTTTTTTTTGTTGTTGTTCTCTACAGTTTTGTCTTTTACTAAATCGTCTCCCCACAATTGCATCTGACCACGCTTTTCATCAAAACGTCAGCCATAGTTTACGTCAAAACATCCGTCCAGAGAACACAGTCGTGTTGATGACACGACAAATCGAGCGACTGTTTCATCCATACGCAGAGACACGAGGTCGTGACATTCTGAGACACTCACATCTTCACTGGCTCGCGTGTTAGCTTTTGAGAGGTGAGCCGAGGATGCTGTTTGGCTGTTTGTGTGAATGGTTTTGAGAAATGCACCAAAAAACCGAGAAAAACTAGTAATTAGTTCAGCAGATAGGCAGATAGATATGACATGATGAGCTCCAAATTAGTAACTTGGGCATCATCAGCCCCCTCTGGTGTCCACCAGTATCTTTTTACAGTCTTTACACTGTGCACACTACAAGTGGGGGCCCTTGGCTAGTTTTTTATTTACTTATCTACTTATTTATTAACTTATTTATTTGTTTGTTTGTTTGTTTTTTGTCCTGCCACCCCCTGTGGTGCTCAGCCCTGATCAGAAAGTCTTACTGGTGATATTAAAAACCTCCTCACAGAACCGTTCCAGCTTTGACTTGAATTTAGTTTTGCCACTTCGGTTTGGTCGGTCTACAGTGGTAGCGAAAAACACAAGGTTATCTAGTTTTGTGGGGCTAAACAAAAAAAATAAAGGCTGGGGTCACCAAAGTTTGCGCAACAGCTTCAGTTTTAGTAAAGAGTTTCGTAAGAGCCTGAAGGAGTTTTCCTCTCTGAAAGAGGCCGGCATTGCCTCAGTGCTGGGGTTTATAAAAAGCCTGTATGTGTGAGTTTGTAGGGCGCGCAAAGGGGTGCCTGGACTTTCCACGACAAATCACTTTTTATGTGGGAGGAGCCAGCTCAGCTAAAAGAGACCAGCTGAAATGTCAGAGGCAGAGCAGCGACTGCAGAGCCCCGGGTGAGTAACATCCTCTGAAGGAGGATTCATGCACATTAACTTTTGTCGCTCCATTCAAGTTCCACTGATGTCTGACTAGGTCTGTTTCCTAAAGTGTTTAAGGTTTGATTCAACATGTACTCTTGTGTATTTCAGCAGCCATTTGATGTCATTTGAGAAGCTGTTTAGATTTTTGAGATGAATATAACACTAACATAACAAGCATATGAAAATCTTTAGACATTAAAAAGTATCAAAAGCTGATCAAACACAAGATAATACCAAATTTGAAGTCTTCTTCTTATAAGTTTACTTGCACTGACTGACATTTGACTCTGACTTTTTGTTTTTGTTTTGTTTTTTAGCTTTTGTGGTTGTTTTGGTCTTTTTTTCTCTTCCCGGACGAGGATTCGGACCGAACCAGACTTTACAATGCGAGTTTGCTCAACCCCAGAAAACCTCCGGCTGAACAACGTCCTGAATCAAGGAGGCAGATGGCTTAGAGGAAGATTCAAGAACACAAAGAAACCGACCAACCCTCAGCCCGGCAGCGACTCTTCCTCAGTTACAGAGGAGCCATCATCTGATGAGGGAGACTCCCTGGGTGGTAAGAGTCAGTTCAAGTTTTCACACTAACCATCAGCCTTCAAAATCTCTATTCCATTAACAGAAACGTTTCTTCTCTCTTCGTCGTCTTTAGAAACTCTAACCTTCGAGGAACTTCTCGAGCAAAGCTTGTACGAGGCCAGCCTTGTGCTGACCAGCAGAGAGAATCAACTGTTAGGGAAGGAAACAGACGACGAAGTGCAGAAACATCACGCAGAAGAGATAGAGAGGCTTTCTGCAGAACGTAGAGTGCTGGAAAAAAAGATACAACAGACTCTGCAGCAGAGCCTGTCTCTGAGGCTCGAGGAGCTCGCCAGCGAGACCGCGGTCCGGGCCCTGAAATCTGCTGTGAAGGCCATCTACCATGACGAGGTGCAGGACCTGCAGAGGAACCAGGAGAAGAGATGGACTCCGAGCAACTGGAAGGAGCTCCATGACTCAACTCTTCGTGGTTTGGTAGAGAGCCGAATGGACCACCCCTCGGTGGCCCCTGCGGGCCAACCCGGGCAATCGTCCATCCAGCTGGACTTCATCTGCATGGGGAGGCAGATGAAGGAGGACCTGCTCTTGGTGGTCAACGTGCTGAAGAGCTGCTACCCACCGGAGGCAAACATTTGTCAGTTTTACGCGCGGCTGTATCACCAAAACCTGAGCGCCAGACTCAGGAAGATTGTGGACTTTGTTCTGGATGATAAGGACTGTACTTTCATCCTGCGCTGGGTCAATGAGTATTACCCAGGGTAAGACATCATCTCTATTTCCCTTTAAAACAGTTATTCTGCACATATACGCTGTCGCAATACTTCTTTGGGAATAGTTTGTGAGCAGCAGACCTACATTTCTAGTCAGTACTGTTGACATTTCACTCTGGATAACTGGCTTTCTTTGGGGAGTTTGACCCTATAAGGCAGTTTTAAAACTTTCTGAACCCGGAAAATCAGTGACCACTTCCGTCAGGCTTCATTGCTGCAGTGCGTGAATGACTGAATGTAGTGGGAGGCGTTTGGGGTCTAGACAAGTTCAGACCATTTCATGAAAAGTTCATTGATATCAGTAACTTTGTTCATTTGAAACACATTCCTGTTTAGTGATAAGGGTCTCCACTAGCAACTCTGCCATCATTAAAAACACATCATAGAATAGAACGGATTCAAATATACGACAGATTTAGCAAACGTATCAGTGAAAATGAATAACAGTTCAAAATGTTGATACATGGGTAAAATATATAATAATTAACAATCCCGGTTATGCGTACTTTGATCCTTAAAAGCTTCTTTTTAAAAACTGACTTCTGCTCAACTTTTATAAGAGTTAATGGTAAACAGATCCACTCTTTCATTGTATAGTCTAACTGCACACACCAATGTTTTCAAGCCATTATTTCAGTTAGTTATGATGATTTTTTTTATTTATTTATTATTTTTTTTGCTTAAAGCAAATGAAAACATGACATTTAGAATTTAGAAATTAATTCAGACAGCCAAAAGTATGCATATTTTAATATATGAATGTGGTAAGTATGTTTAATACCTGCTTAAAAGTTGTTATTTTCAGAAGGGACTATTATCTGACAAATGAGGCTGATTGAAATGCATGTTCCAGATGATTAAATATAAATCATAGTGTCAGTTATGTTTAAAAAAATGTTTGCTTTTAACTCATAATATTGCACAAAGGACTTTGTCAGACAACTGCTGTAGTTTAACATTACGATGATTTACTGTTTTACAAAAAGAAAAAAAAAAACAATAATCTAAGACAAATACAAGAACACAAGCGACGTTAAACTAAGAAGACAAACATAAGAAACATAAAAACACAAGACAAAGAAATAACAGCAAACACGAATAGCAATAGTAAAAGTAATGAGGATGGATAATAATAATAAGAAGAAGAAACCAAAACCCTGAAACATGAACATGACAGGAATAAACCAGAGGGAAAATACAAATAATCAGTTCAAAAGGATGAACTATGAAACTAGACTAATACAAGGAGTAAAAGAAACTGACAGAATACGGAAAGATTTTGACTAAAATAAGACCCAAAATAAAGGGAATAAACTAACAAACCAACAGAAACAATCCAGAGAAACTATTCAGGAAGAGACCAGATTAAATTCTAAAAAACGTTAAGAACCAATAATACCAGAAAAACTATGAAGCATAATGCCCAGCCCTGTTGTGTAGAGATTTGCACATCGGTTCTTGGTTTACCATGCCAGCTCAACACACACACCCTGCAGTTGTTGCAGAGAGTGTGTGCAATATGGCAGTTGGCATAATCATGCAGAACTGTGTGGCTGAACCAGTTTATGTCAACTAGAGCACCTGTTTGTTCCTGTTTCTGACACGAAATAAAAGATGGAAGCCAGTCTTAATCTGATCAAAAAGTCTTGTATCCCTTTCAGTAAATTTCCCGGTGTGTTTGGTCATTGTTTCAGGATCCTGAAGAAGCCAGAACTGGCCAGTGAAATTGATTCAGCAGCACTGGGGCAACTGCTGCCCAGAGATTTACTGGACAACCTGGAGGAGCAGTACCTGACCACAGAGGAGGTAACGTAGTCATACAAGTAATAATAACACAAATAATAATAAAGTGTAATTGATAGTGTGCAGCTCAAACATAAATGTCACTATTCAAGCCGTTGTTTCAGTTAGTTGTGAAATAATGGTTAATTAGTTTCTTGACAAGTTAGAAAAATGAATAAATCAAATAAATACATTTTCTAAGAAATGCTTTTTTTTTTTTTTTTGCTAATTATGATGCAACTGTAGTTGCGACATCATTGGTTCCTCGCTCTAATTTATTATTAAGTTTAAACGATATAATTAAAGGTTTAAAACGTCACTTTTTTGGATGTGCAACACAAATTTCAGCTCTATGCGGAAAGCTACCCATGGTAACCGTGGAACCTGTTTGTGTTTGTTCAGACTAAGCTGTCAGTTTACTTGAACAACGCTCTGGAGGAAGAGAGGAAGAAATTGACCAAAGGAGAGCAGCCGCCGACAGAGGACGGCTGCTTCACCAGTCCTCTGGCCCACGACGTCATTTCGGTAGCTATAGTAGCTAAACAAACTGGCTTTAACAAGTTACTAAGGAAAACATTAACCAACAAGGAAGTTTCACTTAACGGATCTAACACTAATAATTCCTTCTTCCAAATGAGACACTGACATGTAGACAATATTTTTGGATCATGATAACACCAATAAAACATTGTTCAGAGTAAATAGTAGCCAAAAGGTAGCCATGTAGCCGTTTGGTTGCAGATTGTTGCATCTGCCTTCATTGAATCGGCTGCTTTACGCTCCTCACTCCTGGTTCCATCAGGGTCAGAGTTCGGTGCCAGACACCTGGGCTAAGAACGGGGAAAATAAAAATCTGAATGATCTTCCGTGAAGGCATCGAAGGACTTTATCATGCAAATAATCCAGAATAATACAGAGAAATTCTACATTCAACTCATACAAACAGTGATGCTGGATTACTGCTGCGGTCTGAAAACTGTTGCAACATTTTTTTTTTCATATTTGTTGATCTGCAGCTTCAAAACTGAGTAAAGCACAAGTTATTTCTGTCATTGTGGTGGTAGATGGTAACGTGACCAAAATGTAGTTCAAGCTTTAATGAAAAAATGAGAAGCAAAAATTTACAAAACACAGAGACACATGGAGTATAATGAAGAAACATAACAAGAGGAACCAGCGGGGGAGTGAGTGAAGGACAGCTGGTTAATTATTGGGAGAGTGAATGCTGATTGGCTGACATGATGCAGGTGTGAGGGGAGAGAGAGAGAATAGCACAGTGGGCGAGGGAGAGAAAACGAACAGGATTACTAGGAAAGCTAATGTAACAAAGAATAACTAAACACAATGAATAAATAATAAACATAATCCAACTAAGAGCAGACTGAACTAAGTAAAACAGAATGAGGTGAGTCTATTCAAAGCAAGAAATGAAGGAACACAGAACAAATGAGCACAACTACAAACCCAAAGAAACCAAAGATCCCGACAGTTTCTGAGTTTGGACTGCTTGATTGCCCTTTAAGATGGCTGCTTAGTCACTGTCACTCTCACTAACTGTGTTTCTATTAACCATACTGTGCAATTTGACACATCAATTTCAGAGACACTTTAATTGTTTGCTAAGTTTTGACGTTAGCACGAGGTGTTTTTTTTCTGGCCGTAACGCGATAGATGTATTTCGCTAAACTGCAACAGATACACTTTGTTTGCGTCACACGAGTCACATGATCAACAACCGGATGTTACTACTGGCGAAAACGACGACGATAACAGGAAGTTGTATGAAAATAATGGCGCAGCTGTTGTCTGATGTGTTTTGATGATTTTGGTTATGGCGTTTGTTTATTTCTTGTTTCACAATAGGAGACTGTATGTTTTTATGACAGAAAGAACTTTAAACGTTCCTGTTGCTGAAATGTTTTATACAAATAAACTTGACCTGATGTGTGCTGATAAACGTGTTCCATCTGTTTCTGTCTTCAGATCATTAATGGCATGGTTACAGGGACAGAAACGGTCACAGGAAGCCAGCAGAAAGCCCAGAGGATAACACGCCAACTGACCAACATGATGCAGAGGTAACACAGCACCTTCTCTACTCCCCCCCGGCTGAAACGTTAACAATGCCGACAAAAACTAATCTGAACCGACTCCTGCAGGTTTAAAGCTTTCCAAGACGACATCATCAAACAGAACAGGAAACCACACGTCAAAGCCACCCTGGGCTGTGTGGAACAGTTCAGGTGTGTTTCTGATCCACCAAAAGACGAGACGAATTATCGTTCAGAGCTTCATGACTCAGCTGCGGCTTTGTTTCTGTCTCTCCAGGGACGTCCTCCAGAGGAAAAGCCATTTGTTCCCAGATGATGTGCAGGAAAACTGTTTGACTATCCTGTCCAACATGAGGCAATCTGCATGTACCTACTTACTGAGCTCCGTGCACAAGTCCCTCAAGGTAAGGATTGTTTTAATAAAGACTGAAACTGCGTTTTCATTTTGCCTGTGTCACTCTATTTAAAGTCATCTGTTTAAACCCAACCAGCCACAGTACCAGAAGCTGGGGACCGGAGACTGGCTGAAGAAGAAGAGTTTGTTTGAGAAGCTGCTGAGCAGCTTGGAAAACAGCATCCAGGACCTGGAGGGCTTGGATCCATCCTGTTACCAGGTAACACCCTCCTGATTCCAGCACATAGTTCATACTTTCCCATTTGTTTTTTGCTTTTTGGTAATAGAAGGACTGAAATGTTCTTTTGTTGTTTCTAGGGGGTGATTGGTGATCTTCACCAGGAAGTGATACAAGAATACGTGAAGAGGCTCCTGAGAGGAGAAGTCAGGCTGAAGGACAAAGAGCATCAGCAGAAGGCCTTCGACATTGTGATGGACAACGCTGAGAGTTTACACAAGCTTTTCACCAGCATGGTGAGATGTGGTCAACATCTCACACACACACACACACCCACACACACTCACCACCACACGCATGCATACACACCAAAACAGTTAAGGTTGTTGCCAAAGGCTTGCACATTTTCTGAATCCTGAGAGTCTGTTGAGTATTTCGGCTCTTGTGCCCTTGATGTCCCTGGATGCCATTTGGACAAAATAAATGTATCTAGTTCAGGTGAAAAGCGTGGAAGAATGCATTGGTTTTGGTTTAAGGAGCTCTAGTGAGCTGTGTTTGGACTCAAAACTTAGTGAGAGCCACGAGGCTCCTCTTTAAGATGATACAAAACTATATTGTAGACCTTTGACTTAATGTCCATAACATGAGCCTAGACTGGACACACACCTGTCTCAAACATCAACATTATTAACTTGGTCATAGCTGATGACTATGACTAAGCTAACACTGTGGAAGGGCTATCATACCAACGTCTTGTCTGGAGATAATAATAATAATCTCTTCAAAAATTATGGTTCAGCTTTTCCATTCTGAGATGGACCAAAAATATTAAATTTTGGCCTCTGACCCAAAGACTAGAACATTAATATTTTCCATTGAAGAAACTCAGAGCATCAAAGGAGAGAAAAGCCTGGAATGAAAAGGTTTTTTTTTTTGTGCTACCTTTATGTAATTTCAAATTAAAATCAACTCAATACATTGATTTAAAAAAGTTATTTTCTGAGCTACTAGAAAACATGGATGACGTCTATAAAAAAGATAGAACACACACTTTTTCTGAGCTACACACACAGAGGTCAGAGAGCAGGAAGCATTAAATATTTTCCCGAAAAAAACAGGAAGGGAAAGAGTAAAGCAGCTGCTTACTCAGCTCTTGGGAAAACAGAGGCGAGAAATTTAGCTGAACTAATGTCAGCAGAGTGAATGTAGCACTGTAGCTTAAAAACACAAATTAATTATTGTCCTGAATTCATCAGAACAAAAGTTACCGCCAACCTTTTGACACCTTTGACATTTTTATCAATATTTTAGAGATTTTACAATGAACAGTGAGGACATATTTAGCATTACTAAATTGAAATCTCAGGACTGTGAAGATGCCAATTTCACCTTCAAAAACATCTGATGAACTAAATGCAGCAAACCTCAAAAACCGTAACGCTGAATATTCTGGCTCTGAGATCAAACTGAACGATGAACCAGACAGACTACATAACTTACTGCTGCTGCATTTGAGTTTTAGAAAATCTTACAAAATGAACAAAAACAGCAAAAAAAAAACAACAACAAAAAAAAGTTGCTCATGTTGTTTTTGTTTGCAGAAGACATTCTGTTTCCATATCTTATCCTGGAAAACTCATGCTTGAGTATTACAATCATTTAAAATTATTAAAATTACATCATAAAACTGATTGTTTGCAGGCTGCTAGCTTAGGATGCATCATGTGAATGTAAAATAATAAAACCAGTGAGAAACCTTAACTTGGAAGTATACATAAAAAAAAACAAGTAGTGTGATAAATATGCAATTTCTCACGTTAATGCAGTGTAAAAATGAAAGACATTACCCACAACCTCCAGCTAACTTCAGCTTGGTGTTTTTCCAGGGATCCAAGGACGAATGGCTGAAGGAAATCCTGACCAACATGGCAGAAGTGCTGAAACTCCAAGACGTCCCCGCCCTGCAAATGCAAATAGTGTCACTGGGACACACTTACCCCGACCTGAGGTAAAATTCACACCAGTTTCTTTTTCGTTTTTTTTTTCAGTGGGTCTGGCCTAAGAGATGAAGAAAACTATGTTGTAAACAACAACACAATGTTGCTTAAGTCAAACCACTTTGATGGGGGATAAATCTATTCTGAGAAGGACAGGAAGTGAACTTTGGTAGACATCTCCGTATCACATGTTTCCTGAGAGCAGCAGCTACGTTTGGACCCCAGAGGAAACTCTGCACTTTTAGGCAGATTATTAGAATAGAAATGCATATCTCATGCTATGATGTAACGTTACAGCAAGTAGTCAGTTTGTCTGGAGGATTGCAGAGTCTTCTGGACAAATACCGCCCTGATAAGTAGTCCGCCATTTAAAAAAAAAAAAAAATTCTCATTCCCTTCCTTTTTTCATCCGCAGTGAGAAACACGTCTCGGCTTTGCTCAAACTCAAGTCAAACCTCTCCAAGGAGGACAGGCACAGGGTCAAGGCGACGCTTTCAGACACCCGCGACAAATCCAACGTCGGCGCCAAGTTTCGTCCTTTTTTCTCTAAAGTAGTAGTCAGATAAGCTGCCCTCCTTTCTTCTGTTAGTTATTTAAGTGTTGGTGGAGAACTGTGACGTGCAGCAGCTTTGGTAGGTTTTGTTAATGCTCTTTTCAGCAAACTTGGCTGGGAGTACGTCACAAATTGTTTCATCAGTTTGTTTCTTCTCGGAGTGATGTCATGAGTTTCTGAGGGCGACAAAAAAAAGTGTGTGTCTGCTTGTTTTTGTAAATAAATAAAGCAATAGTTTTGTATCAAATTTGTGTTAAATATGTTTAGTCTTTTCTTCTTCAAAAACACTTTATTTGTCCAAAGGGGAAATAAAAATTTGGTGTAAGTTATATCATCAGAGAGTCGTCTTGGATGGTGGCGCTGTGGGCTGGAAGGATCTGCTGTAGCAGTCAGTCTTGCAGTAGATCTAAAGAAGCCTCTGACTGATGACTGATGCTGTTTAACGGTGTCGTGACTGTCACCACATGCTAACGGCTAAATATCCACCCAGCAGAGACGATGCTTCACAGTAACATGTCCGAGATGAAACCATCAGCTGTTAGAAAGCTCTGCTGATCCACATCATTTGATCTTGCTGCTCCTCTTTAAAACTCTGTCTGGTCAGAAAACCGTGCAGAGAGACGTTGGAGTAGGGGATTTGATCCATGTCCATAATGATTAATGAAAGAGATGGTTTGAACTTTCCTGTGTCCTTGAAGATTCCTATTAAACTTCTCTGGGATTTGGGGGTCACAGTACAGGTGTTATTCGAGCTTTTGGGACGCTAATCGGCTGTGCCCAGTTGGTAAAAACACACCTTGTTGCCATGGCTACACACCATAATTATAAAAGTAAAAAGAATGAGAGAGGGCAAAAATTCTCCCAGCCGCAGAGCCTCCAAATCCATTTGGAATGGTTCAAAAATGCAACGACTCAATTAACTAAAA
Organism: Poeciliopsis retropinna; assembly: GCA_010277075.1. Taxonomy (NCBI): domain Eukaryota; kingdom Metazoa; phylum Chordata; class Actinopteri; order Cyprinodontiformes; family Poeciliidae; genus Poeciliopsis; species Poeciliopsis retropinna. The sequence goes on from VMRM01000028.1 coordinate 7,078,011, forward strand.
TATGAACGAAAGTCTACAAAATGAAAACAAAACGCAGATCCTCCACCGTTCTTTTATTGTATTAATAGAAACTGGAAATGTTTGATCAAGACACACTTTTTTTTTTTTTTTTTTTCTTGGGGATGTTCTGCTTGAACAGTTTCTTGTTTCCAAGTGAAAAGTTTTCTTAGACTCAGAGTAGAACACAACACAGACAGAAAAATAACATGAGAACCCTGATTGTATTGACTATTACAACGATTTATATAATATCCAAATAGATGTTTGAGACACACCAGTCAGACATGCAGCCGTTGCCAATCAACACCACAAACACACATTTCATCACAAACATTGCATCAGCACATAAAAGAAAATTCCTCCCCACTTCATTTACTCCCGTGACCAAAGGCCAACACAACAGCCCCGTTAGGAGGAAATGGAAAAAGAAAAAAACCTTCAACAATTAAGCAATAACAAGCACAAAAACTCTTAATCATTAATGCCACATGTAAGCAGTGACTCACTCACAAACATTGTTGTCAAAAAACTCTATAAACCAATTCTTAAGTTAACTCAGAACTCATGTATGCACATGCTAACCCAGGCATTTACAACATTTTCTTCTTTCAGAGCCCTCTGCTTAAAGCTGCATAGTGTAACTTTTATTTCGATTTACTCAAAGGAATTGCAGCACATATGGAGCGGTACTGAGATTTGTCCCTCCCTTTCATAAGTGAACGATCAGATTCAATCACAAACAGCCGTTTCTGGAAAGACTCCACACAGCGTCCCATGGGAGAGAGTCGCATTCTGTTGACTTTATAATGTCAAACAGATTGAAAACTTGAGGACTGGAAGAAAATGGCCGCCTGCAGCGTTACCATTTGGCTGTGGGTGTACAGATAAAAAAACAACAAAAACAAATACTTGTATATTGTTTAAGGAGTAGCATATGGGGTAAGAAAAGAATGAAGGTCATTCTGAGACTTAAGTGTGTATAAGCCGTACCTTTGTATTAAAGGATATAAAACTGCTAATTACAGAAATGATATTGTCTGTAATGACAAAGAAAACAACATGGACACAATGATTATTTTGAAGAAAGATCAGACATGGTGCTGTTTGAAAATGTTTAATTTCAAGAACAGATTCCAGGAGGATTAGAGAAGCACAGATTTGTTTCTGCCTCATCACTCTTTACTTTTTACAGAAAAATCAGCATTTGTTACACTGACACCAGTCCTGGTGCGTGTAACACGCGCTACAATCACAATCTTTAATGTTTTCTGGAGATGTTGGCATCAGCGGTGTCTACATTTGCAGACGATAGACAAAAGATTTGCATACATTTGTAATGAAAACACGTCTTGTCTTGGACTTCTCTGCTGATCAAAGCAGCAGAACAATCAAACGGCAAAATCAAGATTTAAACTGCAAGCTGCTAGCTCATCAAACAACAACAGCAACACATCAGACTTCCAGGTTTTCAATAAATGTGTCGGCCAAAAGAAGGTGAAATCTGCTGAACAATTCAGGGAAATCGTTGACTCTTTGTAATGGGGACTTCAGCGGCCACTCACCTCACCGAGGTGTTTCCAGCCAAGAATAATAAATGCCAGCGGGGAGCCGTTCCAGAGGATCTGGGAAGGACATGAGTGTAGAGAGGGTATTGCAGCAGATTACTGTCAATGTCACGCTTTCTGTCACCTTCTGGATGTAGGAGGATGTGCTCAGGAAGAGAGGGGGGAGGTACATGCACAAGAACAAGCTTTTTCTGAAGGGAAAGCAGGAGGGAAGGAAAAGCTCATTAAGGAGCTAACGGACACTCCCTAGTGCCAGTAAGTTGATTCACTGGTTTAATTACACTGGAAACTCCACAGGCTTTACTGGGACCACGTGGAAGACCTTCTCATGTCTGAAGAAAACCTGAGGCTTGAGTTCAAGCTTTGTCTTTCATAAGGCCAGAGCATCCAGTTTGTGTCAGCACACACACCCCTTACCTACTGCCAAGTAGTGGAGGGATAATGATTTGTGGTTTTGCCGTTCAATTATCTCAACACATTGTAAAGCTTGAGCTCACCAGGTACTCAAGAGTCAAGTGTGGGAATGAATAATATGTTCAGCAGCTGAAGCTGGGCCCAAATTGGACAACTCCATAACAGAACTGCTACAAAAAAATCAATCAGGTTGGTGCAAATGCCCAGTCAAAGTCCAGAACTCACCTTGATTGAAATGCCATGGTGGGACTCAGAGCAAATTCTGCAGAGTTAAATCAACACTATGCCGAGTATATTTGGTCCTTCTCAGGATTGGTGTTCATTTAAATCTTTTCAGAGTTATTTCAACAAGAAATTGAGTCATTTCAACATTTGAAAAAGTTACACCCACTCAAACTACTGTTGAAATAACTCTGTGAAAGTTAAATTAGTGCCAGTTCTGAACGGACCCAAATAGCCTCGGCATGGTGTTGATTTCTGTTGTGTCGGTTTGGTGTGCAGAAACAAACATTCACAAACCTTAAACTGGAGCGTTAATGTAGAAAATTACTTCACATCCCCCAAGCTACCAACATAGTTTCTTAAATTATAGTTGCAAATGAATTTAAATTAAAATGTCAAATCCTTACAATCTTCTTATCTTAGCATGCACTTTTCACTGGCTGAATTTATTTAAATTCACATGTATTTGACTGATCAACGCTTCCTCAATGTTATCCATGTGAGACATTAAACTAGTGAAGCTAAAAGAAAGAAAACACACGCATAACACATGCATTTCAAAGTAATTAATATACTGAGCAAATATTAAATCGTACAGAGGAGTTTCTTGTTATGGCTGCATATTAGTGACATGAATCTTGTTAGGAATTTTAACACCTGTTGCAACACTACTTCCAGGAAGTGATGTAGTTTTTACTTGTCTCTGAGAGAACATAAAGAGTCATGCAGGAGAAGTGCGCCCTCTGGTGGTCTTCCTAGTAGCACAACGAATAAGCCACAAATGGGTCATTTTGAATTCATTTTATTGACATTTGGTCAGCACAAGAAAATTCCTCCCTGATCCTCTGCAAGCATCCTTTAAAAACAGTGCCTTAATTTATTGAAACTGAGGCAAATAAAATGACAAATGCAAAATAAAAACATTTACAATTCAATACAGCACTCCTCTGTCCATGTTTGTAATCAGCAACTGGAAATTACAGTTGATTTATTCCCTGTCTTGTTTTTCAGGAGCCTCATTACAGCAATTTACAAGTAAATTCAGGAAATTTAAGTACCAGGCAGAATAAAAGATTGTTAAAAGTATTATCTTTCATAAATAAAACTTTATAAATGTTAATATATAAATATAGCATATAAAAGTATCTAAAACAGTTTTTTAAAAAAAAGGACGTGATCAGTAAGGGAAGGAGTTTGCCTGTACTTTATCATTGTTAAACTCTTCGGAATATTCTAGAAACTCCTTGGTACCTCAATTCATATGAATCAAAATGTAATGCGTAACAAAACCAGGGCAATTTAACAGTGAACTATTAACATTAAAAGGCTTGTTGCTGTTTCTGAAACACATTCTGAAACAGAACATGTAAAGAAAAGCACAAAACAGAGCGAGCGGAAAAACTCACTGCAACAAAAGAGACACAACAAAACACAGAATGCCGATACCTAAATGAAGAACCTGCAATTAGACAGACTCCTACTGAATCACACACAAGTTGAAGAATATTGAGTCAGACAAAAACAAAAACAACCCCAAACCACAACCTGAGAATGCATGGCTCAGTTATGACAAAGGTGCAGGAAGCAGTCACTTGAAAGTTTGCAATTTTACAAAGAGAATCTTGTTTTTCTGGGGAGCGGGGGGGTTGCTAAAAAACTTACACCTGAATGAAGAAGATTTACAGTAGGCATAGCTTGGTCTTAGCAGAATGTGTTTTATCACTATATTTACAAACTTTACATATGTCAGGTTTGTGCAGTTGCTTGCAGTTCAACAGCAGCAACAGAAGCAGCAGCGTTTCCAGTGCTGCTGCTGCTGCTGCTGTTGTTGCTGCTGCTGAGTACTGCCAGATAAAGCATCCAGAACTTCTCTGACATGACCTTCCGATAGACCCTTCCACTTCAGCAGTCTGAGAATGAGCTCCGGGTCCTCACTGTGAACAGTAAAAGTAAAACCAGGTGAACCATAGAAGCTGCTTTTCCATTACAAATGTGCTCAAAACGTGGTCGCTATTCCGCCAATGTCCCAAAAAAACAAATTAACGTGTTTCCACTAAGAAAAGCGTTTAATATCACACATGAATACATTTGTTTCTGAGATAAATCATTAAAAAACAGAAAGCGCCGTGATTCTCCTGTCGTTTTCTTCCTTTTGCTTTACGTCAGTGGCAACATCCGGTTGTTGATCGTGTGACTCGTGTGATGCGACAGTAGCGTTTCCAAAACTTTTGATCAGTTTTTCCAAATTGGTGTGTTTCCAGTAAACAAATTGTCAAGTTGCGCAATTATACGGTCAATGGGAACGCAGCTAGAGACACCGCCTTTAAAGCTCAAATGATCATCAGTCATGAGTCCCAAGTTTCTGTCTATCTTTGATAGAGCATGAGAGAGGGATTCAGATTTAATGCAGATATTATGTTGTACGCTGGGAATGGCTGGAAAGACAAGCAGTTTGGCTGTAGAGATTTAGCTGGAGGTGAGATGGGCTTTCACTCATGTCAATATGTCAAAGAGCGAGTCCGAAGTTTAACTGTAGGTCAGACTAGTAAAAATATTATGAATTTTTGCCTTATAATGAATGTCTTTATTTTTTGTGCTTTGGCTGTATATAGAGCTAGAAGAGATACAAATGGCAGTACAATAGTTTGCAAAAAGTGAATTTACCACAATATGTCCCTTTAAAGACAGATGAATGAAGGACCGGTGCTGAAAAGGTTTCAGACAGAAATGAACTCTATTACTTAACAATCACCCAGTTTTTCTGAACTGGGAACCAGAGCTCCAGTAAACCCCAAGATTGTTTGCATTTCATTTTTTTTCCTACTGTTTACATGAATTGAAAATAATGAAAAAATGAAAACATCTAACCAAATATTGAACGCTAGACTAGTACAATCAGAAACAAGTTTACCTCTGCTTCTCAACGACTTCCTGTCTCAATGCGATGGTGAGCTTGAGTGAGGTGAGGTCTTTGCAGTTTAACACCTCGTGGATCAGCAGTAGCGGGAGATTCCACTGCTGGACACCAGGAGCCTGGTTCAAACTGTCCTGGTTCTGACATGGTGGACTCACCAGCTCTGAAATGGTGTCGTGAAGCTCATCGGCATCCTCCTTGACTGCTTCACCAACATCAGAACTCCATTGCTTGCTCAGTATTGACTGAGTTTTTTGGAGAAGATGTTTGAGGTAAGAGTGAGCAACGACCTTGTAAACCTCATTCATCACAATCTGGGGGGGCAGCAGGAGAGAAGCGGTCAGATCTTTTACCAAACATTCAGACACATATCTATTGAAAACTGATTGATTTTTTTAGTCTAAATGACATCAACAATAAGCAATTAGCAATAATATTCTTTTTTCATCAGGAGGAACTTGATAACAAATTTGGCTTACCGTTTGTTCATCCAAGGCATAATTCATCTTGGGAAAATGCTTCCGCAAAGAGTCAAACAGCTCACAGTGTCTTTCACCAGGCTGGCGGAGTAAAAAGCTCCCACTGGGCTTGCTGGGCGATCTGAAGTAACCCTTCAGGCAGCTCTACAGGGCAAAACATGTGTTTTAATTGTAAAATAGTTACAGAATGTTTTCTGTGCTCCCATTTTGCTTTTTGTAAAATAAATGTAGTCTCTGCAAACAGGTACCTCGGCAAGTTCAGTTGCAATTTTCTTTATAAGCTTCAGAGTTAGAGCCTCCAACTTTTCAAGTATTTTCTTTGTTTTGTCAACAGAGTCTGCTTTAACGCTTCCTTCAGCCTGGATGTGCTGCCTGAAACCAAACAAAATAAATCATGTCAAAATCAGGAGATGATACAGACCAATGCACTTCGACCAATTCGTACATTTATTGTTTAATTTTTTTCACTCTCTAACATTAAAATCACATCAAGCTCATTGTTTCATTAGCTCAGTTAGGATAACTGAACTCATTTGTGATTGCTGAATACCAGAACAGTTGGAAAAAAATATTTCTTAAAGATTTTTTTCCACACTTTTTTTTTCTACATCTTTCCAAGAATTCAGATCTGGGCTTTTCCAGTTGTCCTTTAGCCACGTTGCCACTAATATGGCAGCATGCTGAGGGTCAAAGTTCATTTGAAAGACCTATTTGTGCCTGAGCTTTAACTTTTCCTCTCTTCTGTCTTGAGATGATTTTGTCCAGTGCATCAGAAATTCATGTACTTTTTAGTTTTACTTGGGGAATATTATTATGAAAGTATCACTACTCTTACTTGAGTAAACTGTCTGGTTAAACTACCCACTGTGGGTAACTTCTCTAAAAGAAGAACACGCATGTTTCAACCAAAAGTGTAGCAGACACACAGATACAGTTTATGTTAAAATGAGAAGTTTTGTTTGACGTTTCTTGTTCTGATGCTAGTTTCTATCTGCTAAAGCTGCTGAGACGTTTGAAGATCAAAAAACAGCAAAAAAAGAAACAGGAATTCTTATATTTTGTCACTGTGGGAACTTTACCCTGCCCTACCATGCATATATACTATCTACTGTATTTAATAAGCTTTATATTGAATAAAACATATTTGGAAAAGTCTTTATTTTTGCCTTACTTACTAACTCGTATTCATTTGTCTTTGTTTTTTCATTTTACTTTTTAAAAACTTTACACGAACCTTCATGTTTTATCTGTGGGTGATGTCATTTTAGAGCGTTAAATCAGATGTTCTGATCAGCTACTCGGTGCTTTAGTAACATTTTCTCTTACTTGAGTCATTTTGAGGGCGGGTACTTGTTTTATTGGAGTACAATTTTTGAGCACAAATGAGCCTTCATTCAACTGAAATAGTGTGAATTGACCTTATGAAGCTTATGAAGCCATAACCTCATTCCAAATTGTTTAGAGGCAGAGTGTTAGTTTTGGAATTTTGTAAATAGAAATAATTTTCAGTAATCTTAGCTGTCATACAACAGCTAAGATTGTATGACAGGAAAAAAAAAAGTTTAGTTTGATTTAGTCAAACGGGAAAAAAAAAAAAAAAAAAAAAATCCTGAAACACCCACCTTAGCTCTTTACACGTTTTCAGAGTCTTCAGGAAGTGTATGGTTTCTGGGTTTTCCCTCCATGCTTCAGCCTTTTTACCGAGTATCTCCTCTTGCTCTGAGTTGTACCTACAACAAAGAAAATGATGCAGCATTGACAATTCACTCGCTTTTCAAATGATAATAACGCCATTCTGATTTCAGGGTAAGTTCATAAGATATGGTTTCTGAGGCAAACTGTTTTATTTCTAGATGCCGTTAAATTAACAATCTGTTTTATAATTCAAAACGTCTCACCTTTCCACAAAACTCTGCAGCTCTTGAAAGCAAACCTTCTTCACCTGATTACTCAGTAATATCTTCTCCTGTACTAATTTGGGCATTGCATTAGTACACTGAAAGAAAGAGAGAGAAAAAAAAGACCCATTATTAATTAAGGTTTGTGGTAATAATGTAAGGTAAATTGGAAAAAGTTCATTGGAGCATGAATAGCTTTACAAGGTACAGTAATCATGCTACCGAAAGACAAGCATCGCGACAGTTAAATACAACTACATACACATAAATACACAGGCTTGTCTTACCTGAATAACGTCCACATAAAGTTGAGCATAGGCCTCCTCACTGTAATCCATTTGTGCTCGATCAGCATCCAGGATTTTTCCCAGGGAATCTCTGACTTCCACCTGCAGACGTACACAATCACGAGACTAAGTGACTGATAGAAGCTTCCACTTCCACTCTGGCGATTTTGAGGTTTTGATCGAGTGTAAGGACCATTTTGTGTGTGCGCTTGTGCATGTGTGTGTGAACCAGTTTTCATATCCTTGTTGGAACCCATTTCTGTGTACACTGTGGGGACCACGGCTTCTTGTGGAGACAAATCGTGGTCCCCATGATGAGAAATGCTGTTTTGGGGTTAGAGGTTAGGTATGTGACGGTTAGGGGTAGGGTAAGGGTTGGGCTGTAGAAAATGAATGGAAGTCAATGCAAAGTCCCCACAAGACACAAAAACAGGACTGTGTGAAAGTGTGTGTGCAAGTAACATTTCGCTGATTGATTCCTACCTTTACTATCTCCAGCAGTTTTTCCCTGCTTTGAATTCCCAAACATCCAGCAGACCAAGTCAGAGTAATCAAGTTGATCCTTCCTATGAAAGAACCAAAACAAATGGGCTGCAACATGTGTATATCTAAAAAAACAAACTTTGGAAATACATTGACATAAAAATAAAAAAGTGATTCACAAGTCATTTATTGAAAGTATCTACATGTTCACGTAATCATTGCTATACTGAGTTATTTCACAACTATCAGGTCAGGATCTCATGCAGGCATGTAAACCCGAGCCGAGTCGACACATCTTTTTGCATTCACATGCAAACCTGCGTGATAAACCCACGATTTAACCTGGGCCAAACCAGGAGAGACAATGGTAAAAAGGAAACCTTACAATAACTTCTGCAAATAGGTTTTGTTAACATGTTACAAAACCAGAATGAGCAAATAAACAAGATATGGTGTGTTAGTTTCTATTCAATTTGTTTGTCTATCTTTCCCATTCGCCTGATAGCAAACAAATGCTCCAGGTTGTGTCCTAGAAACAGCAGTACAGGTTTGGGAACAGGTTTTTACTTGAAACCCTTGTCAACTCACAAGGTTTGATATTCCAGATTGTTTTAAACAAAGACTCTTTGTGCTGGGTGACATGTTTTGCCTGTGAAAAAAAGGGAGTGTCAGGATTTGCTTACTCCCTTCCCTGCTCATCTTGAGGCACAGATTGTTTGACATAGTTATTTTTTACAGCGTAAAGGTGCATGCGCACACGGATACGAACCTCTGTGAGACCCAGTTCATCAGGATTACCCAGCTCTTGGTGGTGCTGATGTTCTGGAGCAGAGCATCAATGTGAGTAAATGTCAGGCAGAGTAAGTCAGCTCCAGATGTGGCGTGATTATTTTTGACTATTTCATCGACAGCTTCCAGATGCTGATCCAGATCTTTTCCCAGGTCTGCTGGAGGTTCTGGGAAGCTCAATGGCTCAGATCTCTGCGTACCCTGATCACTGCTCTTCTCAGTGGGATGGGAGGAAATCTGCTCCCTGATGACACTGTCTGAAGTGTCATCAGAACACATTGGACGAAGCTCCTGTGAGAGCCGTCCTTTCTCAGATATACCTGAAAGTTCAGAAAAAGATTCTTTAAAAATTGACAATGATCGTCAGCGTAACAGCTCTCCCTCTCATTCTTTTTGAATTTGTGTCAGTTAAAACGTCTGAAAATATTCATAGTATCATAAACAACATTTTCCGTGGTATGGTTCTAAGTATACCTCAGTCATTCAAGTCTAGCAGGTTTTAAGATATATGTCAATGTTTTCTTATCACGTCAGTCAGGGAAAGCAGAATTATTGTCGATCATGCAATAGCAATTTCATCACCACTCAGCATGAACAACAAACTCTTATCTCCTCCAGTTTGCTAATGTACATTACACAGTTTACTCTATTTAATAGAATGTTATGGGTTTTTTTTTTCCCCAAATTCATTTCAAAACCTTTTCATCACAACATGTCACATTTATCCTTCTTACTTTCACCTTTTAACATAGCACGTTTGTCCATTAATCGCGGTTTTGAATGTGTGTGTGTTTTTTAATATGTTGGGACTGAGATTCAGCTAAAGAGCAAACAAAACGTTTCGAGGACAAAAAGGTGTGCCTTAAACACTGTGGGCTTGTTAAAACATGCCCATTGTTTCTGCTAAGTTCTTTGGCTCTCTCAGATGATAAGAGAGGGGAATGTTTTATGTATTGTTTGGGTGCACCACTGACTACTGATCTTTTGATCTGTCGATTCCGATTTTTTGACTGAAATGTTGCTCAATATAGCAAAAGAGTTAATGAGATAACATAAACCTGTCAGTTAAACCTTTCTCACCAGAGAGTAAAGGAGGACAATGGTAGATTCTTACACATGTACAAAGCTAGATAAGACCGGTGGATAAGATCAGCTTCATATGTAAAAATCAGTCGATCACAGATTTCCCAAAATTAAGGAAATTAGCACCGATGAATCAGCTGGCGGATAAATCGGTGCACCCCTTATTTATTATTATTCATTTATTCCGAACATGACAGAAGTGTAAAATCAACAAGGAATGCAAAAGACACGTATATTTGTACCGCAATAATCTTAATATGCATGTCCACATTTGCGCAATAAGATCATTTTTGATCCAAGTTATTACCAGAGGCTTCAAGAAAGTTATAAAACATCAGCTGAGCTTTAGGGCTAATCAGATTCTCTATAAATTAGCTGTTAATTTAAGTTTATGTAAAGTGTTGCAGCTGTGTTTCTCTGCGTTCATTTTGAGTGTCTGTTTTCTGAGTTCTCCCTGTTGTCCTTGATTGCTCCCAGGTGTGTCTCGTTCCCTCCTGTGTATTTAATGTCACCTGTGTCTCAGCGTCGGGTCCTAGGCCTTTGTTTGTCAGTTCAGTTGAATTCTGTTTTGTTTAGTTTTGCCAGTCTCTTCGTCCATTCGTGTAGCCTGCTGCTGCTGCCGGTGCTGAGCCCCAGCTTTCCGCTCAACTGTGCTGCCAGGTTGCTGGACTATTTCTGGATTGTGGCTTGGACTCTCATTTCGCATACTTCATTCACTCTATCTGGATCTTTCACCGCCATTCACCCCCAATACCTGACAAGCACCTTCCTATCGCGTCTGTGTACAGAATATAGATGATGGTTTTGAACTGATTTGGAAAAGTCTTCTTTTACACAACACGGTAAATGGTATGGCGTGTGGATAAAGAATGCAGCCTATCAGATGTTATATATTTAGTCTTTTCAAGTCACTTCAATTCGGTTTATTTGTGTCTCAATTCGATTCAATCGCCCATACATTACAATTGATTTTAACTCTAATATATGACATATTCAATTTGAAAAATGAACACTTAAAGTTGAAGCCTGTGTGTGTCTTTCTCGCTGTTCTTAAACACATTTTAGTGTACTTAAGAAGTACACTTAAGACAACGAGTCTAACTTGATGATAATCAATATTTTTCACCGTATGCAGCTGTGTTATGTAAAGGCGGGCCACGCGTGGATAGAAACGATAACGACTCTCTCACCGTCATTGTCGTTGTTCATTAAAGGCTTGGTGCTGTCCATTCTTTGCACCTTTTTCGGGAACTTGTCCAAAAGCCTCTTCATTTTTTCGGTTGAAGTGGATTCCCTTCGTCGGTCCCAGGATGACTTCCTGTGAGCTCGTGCGCCGGGTTGCTGTGACGCGGCTCCTCCGTGAGCCTTTATAAACCCGCAGAGTGGAGGGATGTTCACACTGCGGACACAACAGCACGTTTGACTTTCGCTTTCTACTTCTTTGAAGCTGTTGAAGAGTGAAATGAGAGACTGCTGTTGGTAAAGTGCACACAAAGATCATTTTCCGCCACTTTCCCTACTTTGCGTTTGGCTAAATAAATAGTTTTACTACAGTTGCTTTTATTTTAGCATAAATTCATTGTTTTTTTTCCCTCATAAAAGGGCACAAAAAGCCCGCAGTTTACTGAAGTTCAGCGCCAGCGTTATGTTTTGTCTCCAACAATCTTGCACACAAAATATGAAAACTGTGCAACTTAAACTCTATGAAAACATCTCGACAAACAAATGTTGAAATGTTGCTTCTGGGTTTCCTCTCCTCTGCTAAAGGAGAGTCCACAGTTTTAATGAGTCTAGGTTAAATTTGATCATCTTTAGATATATATATTTAAAAATCAGGTGGATCAATAATAAACTAGATGATTCTAATTAGATTTGTAAAAATAATTTTTTTTAAAAAGAAGGAGGTGTTAATTGTTTTTACAACAGCACCACTTTATCTTTAGGACTGATTCCTTAAATCTATGATCAGGGTCATTCTGGAGATTAATCCCAATTTGTATTTGTTCAGTTTGTGCAGGTTAAATAAATCACTCTCCTTTACAGCACTTGTTTACTTTGCATCCAGGCTCAACCCAAAATCTCTGCTCTATTTGAACATGACAGAGACTGACAAAAAAAGAATGAAGTGAAAATACAAAGTCACAGCTTTGTTGTCTCCTTGAAGAGTGAAGAAAATGGTCTTTTTCACAAACTCAGACTCATGTAAAAGCTTCCTGAAAATCATCTGCAGGCTGTTTTTTTTTTTTTATTAGCGATGAGGGCAACTGTCTGATGTAATAGATTGGAAACAAAACGGGGCTGGGACAGATCCTGACTGCAAAGTGAAAGTACAAATTTCTCACATAAATAAATAATTACTGTGGTTACAGAAAAAGCAGCTGCACTAGGAAAGGTTTTAATGAGCTTACATGAAATGGTAAACTGTTTCTTCCATTTGCATTTGCAAGGTGGGGCATACAGTTTGCTCTGAATTTGAACAGAAGATGTGATCATCTTTAATTTGGTAAGTATATTTAAAATCAGGTGGATCTGATATTAAATATACACATCGTAAGAACAGTTTGACAGACTGTTTTTAAGTCTGTCAAACTTAAGAACTCTGGTACACTTAAGTTAAAACTAGAGTAAAAGATGGAGGATAAAACTTAAACATGTCCTAGTCAAACATTGCAGAAAAGAGACAGAAACTTTTAATGTAATCCCTTCTGTGCACTTATTTTTTTTTTATTACAAACTGAAATGTGAATTTGAAAACATGAATCCTTCTATGTGTTTATTTCCAGCCCTGTGACAAAACATTTGCCTCCATATAATTTTCTTCTGTTTTTGATTTTTTTTTTTTAAAGCTTAGGTATATAACATTTATTTAAAAAACTGCCACTATGTCATGACTGTACGGTATGAGACAGAGAACACTGGGTTGCAAAAAAATATTTTTTGGAATTTGTCTTTTTTTTTTTTTATGAAACCACTGAATCCAAAAATGACATTTTTTTTCAATCAGGTCAGGTTTTTATTCTAATTTGATTAGGAGAAATCTGATCTTCTGACTAAACTGATAACATTTTTGTGACATTATCAGTTCATTTCCATTCATATTCCCCATCCAAAAAAGGTTTTAGGAGAAAAAAAACAAGTTTTCTAACAGAGTGTATTAATTAAATGTTACAAACTTGGATTTCTATAAATTGAATAATAAACACTAATAAGGGTAAGTACATGTGACAGAACATTTTGTTTTCATTGTATAAAATTCTTTATCTCTTGTTTGTCCTGTTGGACATCATCAGTTGTTCAGTTGTTTGCCTGATATCTCCACAAATTATACACACACACACACACACACAAGGGCTATTTAGAGAAACCAATGAACTTTATGATCATGTTTTTGGATAGTAAGAGGAAGCCGAAGTAACTGCAGAGAGCCACAGGGAGAACATATGAACTCTAGGCCAGGATTAGAACCGGTGGCAGCTGCCAGAAGCAGACACAGCTTAGCAGAGTCAGGTTTTGGCTTTTGTGGCAGCTGCCACTAAACTCCACGGCTGCCACAACTGAGCTGGAGTGGCTTCCAGCGGCTGCCACGATTTGAGCACGCTGTCTCTCTAATGGAAGTTGTTAGTGTTATATCTATTAAATACCTGAAGGGCAAATTCTTTTCCTTTAATGGAGATCTATCTTCTCATTATATACAGTATATATATATATAAAAATAAAAAGCGCATGCCATAAAAAGAGGATAACAATTAGTTTGTCTTATTAAAACATTTCATTTAAAGAATCACAATATTGATGCCTTATTTGAACTTAAATGAGAATATTGGAACAAGTTGAAACAAAGCATTAACTTATTGGTAATCTCATTGATCTGTTTAAAGATTTGTTAAACAAAAGCTGAAGATACCAAAACTGCTCCTTAATAGAAACCGTCTGATTGGTCAAAAATCAGGTGACTTCATTAGGGTGATGTTTGCTTTCTGTCTCTGAAATAAAACTTCAAAATGAAAAACTGGAAAGGATAAATCTTGAAGAAGTTTTTCTAGAGCTCTTATTTCCTGATTTTTGTTTTCTAGCAGTCGCTGGGAGGCTATGCTTACACAAAACTATGTTTAAACCGCAAATATATAATGTTGAATATAAATAAAGTCCACCACAAAGCATTCAGGCTTCACCAACGTTTATCTCAAGCAGTCGAGTTGTAAAACAGGTTACCGCCTCAACACAAAGTATTTCTGTTGATTCTGGTGAAATTGAAGGGACTATTCCTTCCTCCCACAAGCAGTACTGGAATATCCCTCTTTAATTTTACTCTTAAAAGCTCACCCAGGAGGGTGTTTTTGATCCAAAGAGATCATAAATGTTGCATGTAATCTTTGATTCACCCCCACAAGGTTGCCCTGACCCCAGGGAGAGGTTTTGAAAAAAAAAAAAGGTTGAACAAAGTGCTATTTTATTCCACAGGGAAAGTTTTATTTCGCAATCAGGTAAAATGTTGATCTTTCCATTTTAATGAGCTAACATAAAAGGAGATGCATGGAGTAAGCTGGAGCTTATCTTTGGGAAAACACCTGAAATGTGTGGAGGACAGTTAGTGAAATGAAACAGGAGGAGAGAAGAAGAAACACTGCAGTGTTGAACTTTGTTGGCAAATTAATGATTGGCTCAGAGAGACCGTGAAAAAATCTGATTGGCTTAAAGGAGGGTGTGAACACTTTGATGGGCTGTGTGTGTGTGTGTGTGTGTGTGTGTGCGCGGATTTGTTTCTAATACCTTGTGGGGACCATTTTTCTGACACATGCTACATTGTGGGGACCTACTGCTCCTTGTAGGGACTGAAGCCTGGTCCCCACAAGAGGAAACACTGTTTTTGGGTCAGAAGTCAGGATTAGGACTAAGGTGTGAATTGAGTTTTGGTTAGAGTTGGGTATGTAATGGTTAGGGTTAGGATAAGGGTAAGGGTAAGGTTTAGGCTGTAGAAATGAATGGAAGTCAATGGAAAGTCCCCACAAAGATAGCTGCGCAAACGTGTGTGTGTGTGTTTGTTTGTAATACCTTGTGGGACCAGTTTCCTGACACATACTGCATTGTGGGGACTCACTGCTGGAAACACTGTTTTTTTGGGTCAGGGGTCAGATTTAGGACTCAGGCATAAAATGAGTTTTGGTTAGGGTTAAGATAAGGGTCAGGTCCAGGCTGTAGAAATGAATGGAAGTCAATGGAAAGTCCCCACAAAGATAGCCACGCAAACATGTGTGTATGTGAAATTGTTGGTACTTTCTTTCTTTATGCTGCCCTTTGGAGTGGTGACCAGTCCACAGTGTACCTCTTGCCCAATCATTGCATGAAACACCAGGCCCCCAAAACCCTTCAAGGCTGAGCAGGTATAAACAGTGCAGAAGCATAATTCAATTGTCTTTGTCAATTGCAACAAATATAATTAAGCGGATTGCAAAATTCTTATGAAAAATATTTAAACTCTAACATTTAGTATGTTTTGCTAACCACTGTTGAAGAAGCTCTCAGTTTCAATAGACCAGGTGACCTTATGCTAAGCCTCATAGCACAGAGTGTAGTGGTTTAAATAATTGACCATTAAAAAGCATTAAACAGCATTTGCTGTTTGGAAATCCCTTCAACTCCAAATACAACTAGTTTATATATATATATATATATATATATATATATATATATATATATATATATATATAAAAATGCCTAAATCATAAAAGTAAAAGTAAATTCCATTTATTGTCACAATTTTGGTAAATGTGTTTGAGCTTGCATATTTAATATTGATCATATATGGATTTTTGAACCATCCACAATAAATTCAACACATATGTGTGTGTACTGTGAATATACGTATGTATATATGTGTGTATATATCAGCATATTGTGTTGTATAAGTATCACAATGTATTGTAAAATGTAGTTTATATCGCATAGCACATAATATATTGTATATCTTGCATGATATGCGTAATTGTATGTAACTGACTTTTGAGACATAATGTAGGAAAAAGTCACGATTTACAAAATCTCAATTTACAATTGCAGCAAAGCCTATCACAATAAGCAATTAATTGCATAATTAAAATAAAATAAGCTCAATTACCATTCCGATGATTGATATTTTTGAAGGCCAATTTAATTTACATACTTCACAATCCATTGTGTTTATAGTTTTGGTTGTGTTTTTTAAGTATTGTTTTTTGGTTTATGTGTTTTATTTTGGAGTGTTGTGTACTTAAAGTTAGTATTATGCGCTTATTGTGTTACTTGAAAATGGCCTCAAAATGACAATATCTTCTGTGACAATTCGTCTTGTAAAATTTGTCATTGTGAGGCCTTGTGTATGTCTCCAAATAAATAAAGCAATATACTTATGCACCCTAATATAACATTTAAAAATCCTTATGCATCAACTCATTCAATCCCAGGAAAGAAAGCTTCAAATAAATCCTTTGAAGTCCAGAAATAATGTTTTTCATCTCCATGATAAACACAAGATTTGACGACAAATTACAAACAAAGCATTGCTTGGGAAACACATGGAGGGAAATCGCATCTTTATTGTGGAAGTGAATTAATAAGGCAGAGCACAGAAAGCTAAAGGTGTGTTGACCACATGGACAGTATTTAATAAGGGTGAAAATAAAAATCTCCAAAGAAAAGTCACCAAATTAATTTATCATAGCAAAACGTGCGACATTATTGTATCCTCTAATGACAGCTCACTTACAAGTTAATGCGGATGACTTATAAAAAATATAATACACAAGCTTTTTAAGAGTTAAGTTCATGAACAGTTTTGCTACAGCATTAACACTGTGGTGAACTGAGGGAGCTGCTGCCCCCTGGTGGACAGGAATGAAACATGACGCTGAGCCTCATTAACCTAACTCTTCTGCCATTCCTCCTCCCAAAAGTCCACTAGGACTTCTTATACTCAATTCTCTCCACCTTCACGTCATCTCCAATCAGCTGATAAACATACGTCACCACTGTAGACGCTTGGATGTCCATTAGTACAAAGGAGGGGATAATGTTTCTGGAACAAAGAGCACAAAATATATAATGTTACAAGAGAATAAAGGATTAGCAAAGAACTGAAGAAAAAAAACCCAACAGGTAAATACAGGGTTTTCTATTGTTTTCTATTCAAAAGTTTTGGACTTTTCCAGCATCAAATTTTCCAATATCACAATTTTCTAGATCTAAATATTTAAAGGGGCAGTATTATGTGTTTTTCAGGCACAGAGCGCAATTTTATAGCACAATTGGGTAACTGTGTTACCTTCAGTAGTTACAAAAAAGCCACATATATTTTATTTTGTAATTTAATGCCTTAAAATTGAGTCTGTCTCTTTAAAAGCTCCTGCTCTATCTTAAACTTCACTTTCAGCTCCTCTATTAACCCTTTAGCAGCGTTTTTTTTTTTACCATCGTTGCTCTGAGAAGAAACTCTTATAATTAGCTCAATTCAGTTCCACCAGGTCTTTGCTAATTGATGCTGGCTAGTCTGAAGGAAGGAAGCTGCAGCTCCAATGAGGAGCTGCACCTTGAAGGCGGGGCTATGTCCACTCAGGCATTTTACACAGCTTGAGTGGTTGCCACAGGAGATTAAAGGATTTCTCAAACATGCATGAAAGAACCAAGGCAACACTCCAGGTATCTTTGTTGCTGTATGTGAACTCTTCTAGAATGTTTCCCACACTAACAGAGTTGTTGCTCTGTCTTCAGTGGACATGTTTGCCCAGAGGACAAGTTTCCTTCAATAGAAAACTTTTTTATTTTTTACCAATTTTAATTATAAACTGAGCTTGACTGCATTGTTTAATAACTAGGATCAATATATAATGTATGTAATTGGCCTGTAAACTTTCTGTATGATTGAACTCTTTGTAAAGTTTCTAGAGATGACATATTATGATGAAATATATTGAAAATCATTTTTACCACAGAGTGCCTAATAACACCTCCAATGTACAATGGGGGGGGAATACATTTCCTAAGTACTTCTAATTGAATATAGTCTCTTAATGCTACACAGGAAGTTAAGCTCAAACACGCCTACTGTGTTTTGTGCTGTAGTAAATCAGACTTTCAGTCTTTACTTCGATATTTCCCGCTTTAAAATGAACACAGGTTCTGGTCACAGCTACCTTTCCAATGCGTTGTAAGCCCCGGTAGCAGAGCCGGGGTTGATGTAAAACTTGTTTTCGTTCTCGAAAGCCTCGAACTTGTGTGTGTGTCCTGAGATGAGGATGTCGACATCCAGCTGTCTCTGGAGCAGCGCCAGGCTGGCCATGTCGCCCCAGGGGATGACCTGGTGGCCGTGGATGAGGCCGATCTTGAACTGGCCCACTGTCACCACCTTCTGCTCGGGGTAGTTCAGGTTCTGAGAGGAGGGCAGAAAGAGTTTTGGTTTTAGTGAACGCATTAGCTGGAGTGATCTGCTTTAACCAGAGAGAAAACCCTCTCTGGTTAATGTAGAGTGAAGAGCTCCTGGTATTTAGTGGATTGGTACACTGCCTTGCAAAAGAATCCCTACCCTTTTTTAGCTTTTCTACTATTTAACAACAAATCTCACTATGTTTTATTGTAATGTTGTAAGACAGACTAACACTAAGTGGAATGTAATGTCAATGGGAAAGAAGTTTTTTTCTATAAATGAATAAAAACTCTGGTACACCTCAATTAGGGTTCACCTTATTAGCAAATAGTATTTATTTGTGTGCAATTCAATTTCAGTATAAATTCTGTCTTGCTGTTAAAGCATCAGAGGTTTAAGGGGGAGCATTACATCACAAGAAGAGTTTAAATTACCCTGAACTCAACATCCTCAGTGAAACATGGCGGTGACAGCATAATGCTGTGGGGATTCTCTTAAAGTGCAGGGACAGAGAAGTTTGTCAGATTCAAACTATGAAAGACAGATTTTGAACCAAGTGCAGTGATCGCTTAGAATTTCCCAGATCCAAATAAAATTGAGAACTTCTGGTGTGTCTGAAAAATTTATGTTTATAGAACCCCTGAGTCCAGTTTGAATAGGACCAAATTTTATGAAAATAATAATAATGACAATAAAAAGCCACGCATTTCCTTTTATGGTCTATCACATAATCCCAATAAGTAGGAATATGAATATGACATCTTTTGAAGTATGAACATTAGCCAGGCACAGGGAACCTCAATTTGACATATTCAGTGGTGAGGACACTTCTACTAATATGCTAATAGCAGAGCTAGTTTTCCATTTAGCACTTTAGCGTTTTCTGCTAACTTTGAAAACATTTAGCACACCTCGCTTTCCCTTTCACAAATGACTATATTGGCATAGAATATTACTGTTAGCTTCCACTAATTGCTAACAATTAATTGCAATATTGGTGTAGCACCTTAGTGATAGTAGAATTAATATCTATGATAAGTGATTCAGGTTAGTGCAACTAATGTTTTAGCCAGCGGTGACCACCACTGGAAATATTGTTCCTCTTTCTCTACATGCTATTTATTTTTCAACTTAAATACTTTTCCACTGAATGGTGTCATGATTACAGTGGATCTTAATAAGGAGTATAGACCTCGTCAAAGTCTCCCCGCACAATGTGGACATCCCCGGCGAGAGTTTTCAGGTAGTCGTAGCTCTCCTTGGTGCAGAGGTTGCCTGTGCAGAGAATGTGCTGGATCTTCCCCGGGACCAGCAGCTTCTTGAACTTAGCTGGCAACGTGTTGCACCGGTGGGGAATGTGCAGGTCACCTAACACCAAAACCAACTAATGTCGCACAAACACACACAAAAAACAGTTAGTCACCCATGGATGAACGAAGGTGTCCGAGGACCGCAAAAGAACATAGTCCAAGGACAGAGCCCTGCAGGGTCAACCTATAGCAGAAAACAATGGACATAAATGCCACAATAACCCTACTATATACACTTATTAGTTATTGTTATTAAGATTATTTTTTGCAAGAGAATAATGCAACCTTTTTTTTCTTCTTGTACTGAAACACCCAGTAACCTATTAGAGCTGTTTAACACCTCACTCAACCCAATCAAATCAGCGACATTTGTAAGTACAATTCTGAACATACAATGTGTCTGAATTCAAACTGGCTTCTGAATGTCATTTCATGAAGAGTTCTTAAAAAGACAAAAGTTTAAAAAAGACAACAACAAAAAAAGTGAACTGATTACGCACAGCTGGACTTCAGACACTCAGCGACAGACTAGAGAGATGTCTACCGTTACGAAACACAGGAAGTGACACACAAGCATACATGAGCATTATAAAGGGATAGTTCAGGATTTTCTTCTACATGAGGTTTGGTTAAAAAGCTTAAAAATTTAAATCTTACCTGCACGAGAGAGCTCTTGAGATTTTCATTGAGCATCAATCCATATTTATTCGTTTTAGAGGTTTGACCAAAGAGGATATCTACCAATAATTGTTCAATGTCGAAAAAGTGCTAAGAACAGAGATAATGCTTCTCTGTGCATAACTACCCAATATGAGCATGACAGTTTGAAGCTTCATGAAAATTCAATCTACAGAAAAAAAATTACACGTCGTTTTTTTGATGGTGAGATTCCACTCTGACTCTGGTTCCAGGACCAATTATCTGGTGAAGACCTCAAGAGAGTTACCTAGTACAGGTAAGATTTTACCCGGGCGACACATGAACAATCCTAAAATACCCCTCAATATTAACAAAATCCCTACATCCCACTGTAACCGCAACAGCTGGACACCTGCTGCAGTGGGTGCAAATTTCTCTTCTTAGTTTAGAGCTCAGGTGAGTTAAAAAAAAAAATCTGTTTATTTGGTTAACAGAAAATAAAATCCAGAAATGTGTCACAGGGATGAGTCGTACCATCTAACAGAAGGCTAAAAGGAACATTTTGGGATGCACCAACAAACTCAATTTTCTAGAATTACTATTTTCTAGAAAACAAAACACACACACACACTACACACATCACACACAGTTGAGGATTTCTCTATGGAATTTAACTCCAAATTATTCAAATTTGTGTGAAGGTTAACTAAACCTGAGTCCTTGTCCAGCAGAGTGCCTAGGAACGGATCTGAGTCGTCTATACTTATATGGTCTTTCAAACACCTTTACCAGGAGTGGCAACTAATTTGTCCACATCTATATATTTAGGATAACAACACAGACCAAACGTATGTCAGCATGAGTTCAATTCACAGCAACTCTTGAAATAACAGCGGCTCGTTCTCTTAGAAAGGCAAAATTTTTTTTTAAAAAACGGCAGACTTGCGTAAATTTGCAATCCCATTTTTTTGTTAGTGCCAGGCAGAAGGGTGAGCAGAAAAACAAGGAGGCAGCATAAAGCGAGCACACTTACCCGGTGACCAGCCTGGTTGGTTGGAGACAGATACAGAGAGGTGGAAGGGAGGGGAGGTGGAGGAAGAGGTGCATGTGTATGTGACACAGGAAGTGTTCAGAGGTTGGGGTAAAAAAAAAAAACAAACAAACAGAAAGAAGTTGGGACAAATTAAAAAGTGAATGGATTAAGTTGATTAATTAATGAATCATTCAAAAACAAATAAAGAAAATTACACACACAAAAAAAAAATGGCAAAGTGATCAAGACATTTGTTAATGGTTGACGGTTAGTGATCATGCTAAGCTGAAAACAACAACCTGAGTGTCAGCCAGTGCAAAATCAGGTGCCAAAGCAAATCTGACCACTTTACTGTGATTTAGCACAAATAATAATACCGGAGACATTTCAACTGATATCCTAAACCCAGAGCCGGCCCAATGCACAAGAGATTTAAGCTGTTGATTAGGGAACCGAAGCCCAATATGGACAATGTAAAGCTCCAATTTGTAGTTATGTTTTTACAACTATTGCAAGAATTAGATCTATAAATAGTAAACATTAAAAGACTTTTAATTCTTTTACATGCATAATTGTTATGTAACACATAAACCTGGCTAGAGGTGGTAGTTTTGAATACACCAGCAAATTAAGGAATCACATGATTATCTCTAGGCTTTATCTGATTGTTGTTAAACTCAAGAGACCATTAATGTGTGTGCTGCCGTTAGATGTATTTAAAAAAAAAAGTTGAGATTTCTTCTTCTAAAATCAAGTGATAAACAAGAAAATGTACATATTTTCATTGATTCCTACTTACTATGTCAAGCTCCACATGTTATTATTTATCAATAAATAAAGTAAACGTAATCTGAGCATGCTCTGTAAAATCCGTAACGCTGAACACACAATAAGCAGAGCCACAAATCAGGTTTTGCTTCCATACAATCTTGGGACAACTTTATATAGATTGACAACTATATCAACCTGAAAGATTATAAGGGAAAAATGAATGAATGGGATGAATACATAACAACATAATGACAGGAGCTTCCCAGGGAAATGTATCTACTTTGCCACTCTTAAAAAGAACTAATAAGCAAAGTGTAGCATGAGATCATATCCAGGAAGCATATTTCATCACAGCAGTACAAGAAAATGTTTTACAAGATGAAGCTGCCCTTAGCTGCTTAGCCACTGTGGTGCTAATTTGATTGGTAAGTATAAAATATATTTTTTTAAAACGTGCTGTCATAACAAAATACTCTAAGAATAAGAATGGCGAACAAAGAAAGAACAGTGTAAAAAAAACCTTGTTACAACCGAGGTGAGTGAAGCTGTCAAGAGTGGTTTTCTGGGATACTAAAAACTCAAGGATATGTCATGTGATCGTCGATGCATCTTCTGCTCGAGCTAAATAGAAGTAACCCAACAACTAAACCCCACGACGAGGCTGGGACGCAGCGTCGCTTCCTTTATGTCGACAGCTACTTTGCTAATAAACCAAGCGTAGTTAAGGCTCACTGCATGCAGGAAATGGTTCTCCTTTCGACATTTCAGACTCACCATCTTGTCTGTTGCTGTTTGCTGCTAGTCCAGTTGAGGAAGCGCCTGCGAGCGTAACGGAAGCTAATAGGGTAGACGAAGCAGGAGCGTCCGGGAAGGCGAGATGTCGGCCATATTGTGGGTGGCATTTCTACGACAGCGCATTGGATCTATTTAAAAAAACATACATATATATATATATATATATTATATATATATATATATATATATATATATATATATATATATTTTTTTTTTTTTTTTTTTTTTTTTTTTAATTATTATTATTATTAAAATTTCCGCCTAAATACTCTGACATTTTTAAATTAATCACAGAAATTTTCTATATGAAAAAACGTGGAAATGTCTGAGCTGGAAATGTCGAAACTTTTCTGGAAAAAAAAAATCAGAAATTTTCTATTAAAAAACTTGAAATTTTAGCGTCTATAAATCGAAAATTTTCTACTTCTGCCTTTATTTCTGTAAAATTTCGTAGATTAATTTTAGTTTTTTCTAGCAAATTTTTAACATCTTAAATTCAGAAAATTCCAGTTTTTTTGTCAACATTTCTTTTATTGAAAGAATAAAATAATTTTTTATTCTTTCAATAAAAGAAAGAATAAGCAAATTTCAGAAAAATTTGATTACTGAAATTTTGACCAGTAATCAAAAGTTCAGAGTTTTTTTCTAGCAAATGTTTGACTTCTCGAACTCAGAAATATTCAGTTTTTTTCTAGAGAATTTCTGAGATACAACTCATACTTTCTGAGTTCTTGGCAGAAATGGTGATGATACACCGTCTTATTTTGTTAAAATAAAGGGTTTTCAGGACACTATTTGAGGTGTTTAGGTCAAACAACCCTGCGATATGTGAAGTCCCACTGTCCATCCAATGATACTGGGCCACGCATATCCATAAACCTGTAATGAGTTACGGAGACGCTGGAAGACATATTTGATTAGCAAATATAAATATTTGACTAAATTATCACCATTACTGGTTGGACATAGTGTTTGTACGAACCTGCCACTCATAAAATGACAGTTACACTGACGTAGCGCCTGCGAAAGTCACAGATATAACCACGTAGAAGTCGCCTTGTTCGGCGCCATTCATTGGAATATAATGTGCCCACGCAGCCGCCATCTTTGTACGGGGTTCCCTCCATGTAGAACCTCAGACAATTGTAACAAAAACTCTCTATAAGAGCAATCACACGTTTTCAAACGATTTTAAGTGGCTTTTTAAAAAAAATTATTATTATTTTACAGAAAATGCTAAAACATGCAGAATAGTAAAAAACAAAAGAGTTAATCGAAAAAATAATAATGCAGACGGTTTTTCCCAATTTGAAATTAACTTGAGTATAGTATTGTATAGTATCTATTAAATACGGATTTATTTCGAAATGTTTCTCCCCATACTCTTGATTCAATACTTCTATAGTTGACGGTATTTCTCTGCCAGAAGAACAGTTAGTGTTTTTTGTACTGTACTAGTAGTCTTTTGTTGCTCCCGTTAACCCTGCATTCTTTGTTTCCTTCACATAGAAACACTCAGTCTGCAGCAGTAGATGGCTGTCCGTCTTAAACCTGGTTGTGTTTTTGTTGGTACATGGTCATACAGAAGCTAAACTGTACCTGCTCTTCAAAATAGATGGAAATTTGTTGTTATTGACAGGTGCATGCATCTCAGTAATATGAGATAAAAATGGAGATGTGAAGTCTGACATTTCTTTAAAATGAGAAACATATATTACACTGATTCACAATCATCAAATTTCTGTAATTATTTTAAGAATATGGCTTACAGCTGGTAAAAACACAAAATCGGTTTTCTTAGTGTATTTGAATATTACCTTGACCAATAAAAAAAAAAAGAATAATTATACAAAAATCTCATACTATGACCATTGTATGGCAGATTTAATCATTGTAAAAACTTGACAAAAACATCATTGAGATCCTCCAAAGGAAAGCAGGCCACAAGCTGTAATTGAAAAAGAAGCTTGGCTGCTCTCAGGGTCTTAAAGGCAGGTTCTTGTCCCCTTGTAGCAACTGATTTATGGAGGACAAATCTTTATCATGTTTGCACCCAGCTTTCATTTTATAACACATGGTAAGATATATTGACTACTCTAACATTGATGGCCTTCTTTATGTTATTTCATGAGGGAGTAATTACTGTCTGTGACTATTTGACGGATAGAAAGGGACAATCTTGTATTATACGTTTGAGATTACTTTCATAAGCATTTACCACTTTCTAACCATGTCTCTTAACGTTTAACAATTATGTTTTAAAAATGACTGAAACAATCCGTTTCACCAGTAAAATGTTCAGAGTTTATTTGCTTTAAATTTGATTTTGTGCTAATACCTATAAGCAGCACATTCAGCAACGAGTTTATGGAGCTGTCACCGTTTTAGCTCAATACAAGTTCTGCATCTTTCCTATGTGTCATCCTTTTCACACTGGTCAGGATCGCAGGGAGGAGCGCTCCCTCAACACAAGATGGCGACGGCACTGACGTATGCTTTGGGTTTCAGGCGACATCTACTAGTACATGTCCATATTCGAAGAAAAAAACGTAATCAAGCTAGACACTGCGTCGTCTTGTCCTTTCAAAATAAAACCCATGCAAATTTAATTTGTGCAGTTCAGATCGCTAAAAGCGTCAAGTAACACATTTCTTTATTACATTATCAACCTAGAACATGACTCTCGTTGTTTAGTAATGTTCTAACTGTCGAGCTCTTTGGTGCTATTAATAAAGCACTAAATTCACCCAAGCACATATTTGAGCAGACCTTTAATGTTAGACAACCGAGAGACCGGATGTTGCTAAATGCGTCAAATTTAACGCTTGTCAGAAAAAAAATCGACACGAAAAGCTGCATTTCGCAGAACATTCGAGAGGTAGGTGATAAATAACTGCATCACGGCCCTTTCTACTCGTCATTGTTATTTTTCTACGGTGGACATAACACAGTAGACAAACTGAAGTTAGCTACACGGTGTTGTGAACGTTGCGTAATTATAATATCTGAATGGCGTCGACTGCGTTTGGCTAACCATGTTAGCTTTAGCTGCGTGGCGTCAGTTGGCCTTGCGTTTGGGCACGGGACTTTTTTTTTTTCTGTAAACGTCAGCACTCAGTGGACATAATTAACGGTAAAACTGTAATATTGCTAGCCTGTTATTAGACACATAATTTATATATTTGAGTGTTTAATTGACTATTTGTCATTAAAAACTTCGTTACTAGAACACATAGTCTTTAGCAATCAGGTTACCCGTTTACTTGTCTCTTCTGCTCTATTAGAGGTAATTAGTACAACGTTTTAATGAATAATGACAATGACGTGACGACGGTGTTAAAACGAACTGAACACTATCGCCTGTCGCACCTGCTGATGCTGGCATTTCAGTCCGCCGTTAATGGTTCATTTCCCCCCTCCTCCCCACTAAAAGGTTCCCGGACATCGAGGACGTTCCAGAAAGCTCTCCTCTGTCTCTGAACCTGGCACCGACACCATTTGGACGCCTCAGGGTGTTAAGCTTCGAGAAAACGTTTTAGACACCCTGCTGCCGCAATCGACACACCACCAGCTATCGACCACCGTTCACTGCGGCATTTGGACGATCAGCGTTGTGTTTATGTCTTTGTTTTGCAGAAACGGTAAGTTGTGGGAACCGAATTTCAATATACATTGTGTTTCGTTTTTCTTTTTGGCTACGTGTTACTTGGCTGGTTTATTCTCATGTGTGTTTTGCCGTTACTCCGCAGTATTTAGCAGCGTTCCCCGTCTTCTCAGCCACTGTTCAAAATGGCTTCTCCCAGCTCGTCACTCGTGTGCAGTGGCTGTATGACGCACTCTGCACCAAGCCGTTAGCTGGGCTAGTTTGTTAGCCTCCACCCGAGTCCCCCCACCCCTTCTGGTTTTCCAAGAAGGATTTTCATGAAAGACCAACCACTTGGCATTCATTTTGTGACATTTACCGTAATAGTGGCTTTGTCAGGTTATAAGCAGGTGTGATTTGTACGGATTCCATGAGTCGGACCACAGCTGACGGGCCTCATGTTTGTGACCTATTAAAAAGAGCAGGCCTTGTATGTCAAAAAGCCAGAGGCCCCCCAGCATAAGACAAAAGGCTTATACAAATCCATTAATGTGGCCACAAAGAGGGGTTTAAGCTGAATGCCAAGAGGCTTGGTTTCCTTTTTCGTTTAAAATTCATTATGGCTGTCTGGAATGCAAAATTACTTCTTTTTTTTTCATATTCAATGCATAAACAATGCTGATTTGATTATTTATTATATAAAAAAAATCCAGCTAGATTTCTGTATAGATTGGCTATAAGCTAAAAAATTTATAAGGAGCTCTTTTGTACTAAACAACACTATTCAGCATCCAATTTCTCTTCATTTTTGAAATCTAATTATTTTTTTTTTGCTTTTGTTACCTTTTAAAGAGGTCATTTTGTATATTTATAGTGAGTTTCTGAATGGTATGCATCCATGCATTAGACAAATATCTTATTGCAGTGAATCTGTAGAAGAAGTAAATCCTCAGAACAGAGCGAAGCTAACAGCTAATCAGAAGGATTTATCAGTTTTAGCTGGGTTTGATCATTTTTTAACACCTGTATCCATTGTATTGAATGCTATATTAGCAAATATGAATGTTCTGTAATTTTATAATGGAATGTGAAGGTTACTTGTTTTCAAACAGTTCCTATATTAAGTGTAAAAATGATATTGCTTGAGGCTGCATCACTCTGCTTTGACAGCTGTGTCTCGTCAGCCTCTGAGGACTGGGTGAAGCTGTTGAAGAGCTGGAATTATTCAGCATTCAGCTTCTGCTAATGGGATGATAGCAGAGTGACATGGACTTTCTTCTGATTCAGATAACTGACAAGCTCAACTGTGTTCTCTAAAGATTGTGAAGGGCCAGTGATCTGTAGCTCAGTTTAAAAATACTCCAATAATCTCAAACTGAACTAAAACCTTCAGCTGTAAAGCTGCTTGAGGCTTTTCAGGACCCTCCACTTACCAGTCGTCATTAATTAAAAATGATAAACGACTGAACAGTGTTCAAGTAAACGTACAAATTCTCATTTTATTCATTTATTGGTTGTTCAATTCAATATCTGCACATAATTTCCACAATAGTGTGACACAATTTGTGCATTGAATTATTTTTAAACCCTTTTCTCGTCATTAGGTTGCTAACTACATACCTTTTCCATAAATATGAAAGTTGAGCTTTTCTTTTTAAACAATATGAGGCTGAAAAATGACATTTTTTTTAAATAAATCTGTAAAATGTTGTCAGAGTATTTTCCTAAAACGTGATTTCTTTTTTGTTATTTTTTAATAGTGTAGGTCAGTAGGTATAAGTTGCTCTTTGCATTGTGACAGCTGCATCCTCTAATCTAGATGCTCAATATCTGCAGATAATAATTAATCTCCTGGATATGAACATCTGAAGTTAGAGATGTTTCCCATTGCTTAAGCAGACCAGCTCTAAGCCTTTCTGTACTGTAAGAATTTCATCACTTTATTACAAACTCACTACATTACGACAACCATCTACAGGTAAGACAGCCATTACTGACAAGAAAAAACATCCAATCTACCAATTTATGTCTGCCTGGTCTACATGGTAGTAATACATATGAAGGCCATTCAGACACTCTCTGTTTCACAACACACAGACTTAGTAGAACCTGTTCCTCAGCTGCTTCTTCCTCTATGCTGTTCATCCAGAGGGGTTAGCTAGAGCAGGGGAGCACTCGTCTTTGTTTCTGAAATATTGATGGCTGTCCCTCTCCTCCTCTTTCAGAGCTGTTGCGCAGCCGTTGGAACCTGTGTGGTGGAAACCTAGCCTTCAAGCAAGGAGCTTGCGGCCACAGCGGCACGACGTTTTTCATGTCAGAGACCGAGCACGCTTGCAGTCGTTTATGTCATCCCCTCTTTTCCAGACAGAAGATCCCGAAAAATCCCCAACCAAGATCCTTTTATCTTACTGATAGTGCTAACATCCAGCCAAAATGTCTGTCAACGTCAACCGCAGCGTGTCAGACCAGTTCTATCGCTACAAAATGCCCCGTCTGATTGCCAAGGTAGCCCCGGCAGGTTGAAGTTTATCCCAGCCATTAAAAAACAAAAAATCTGTTAAACTGGGATTTATGGTCTTTTCTGTATTCTGTTTAGGTTGAAGGCAAAGGGAATGGAATCAAGACGGTCATTGTCAACATGGTTGATGTTGCAAAGGCTTTGAACAGGCCTCCAACATGTGAGTAAACTTTACCATTTTATCTCAGCTTTGGGTGAGGTAAAACCAAACCTGGGGTGAACAATGTAAAATATATATATATGAGACCTGCCATTTTTGTTTTATTTTTGTTGCCATGGAATGTTGATGCTGCATTCAGTAATAAGTGACAAAAATCTCAATCTCATGCTAGCAGAAAAAAGTAAAAAATAAAACTTTGGTTTTCTTTTAAATTAACATTTAGTAGCAGCATTGAACAGTTTTGCCACAATCTGATAGTCGAGTACAACTAAAAAGAAATATGGAGATTGTAGAAGATTCATCATTAAGACCTCAATGTGGTAGAGTTAAGTTAATATTTTATCTAGTCACTTGTATATAAAAATGGTCTACTTCTCTAGATCAGAAATTTTATTGAGCACTTTTATAATTTAGGTTTAATAGCAGTCTTATAAAGTGTGGAAAACTATTCAATTATTTTCAATTTTAGATAAATAAGAGAAATAACTTATTTATTTCAACATTCCCCAACAATATGGGAATGTTGAGTGTTGACATGCATAAGTGGTTTAGATGTGAATCCAGAACTGGTTTGTTTAACCACACACCGTCAAACTAACTGTAGCATCACATTTTCTAAGATATGGAACACACAGATAACTGAAGATGGTTAAATGTTATCAGAATAGCAGAAAAAATGTGAAATTTGAGGTGGAAATTTTGTGGATATCTTCAACAAAAAGTGATTAAAAACTGATTAAAAATAAAATTTTACAGCAAATTTCTAATGCACAAATGTACTTTCACATTAACACAATTTAATGTGTTAATGTGAAACACGTTAACTTGTGTTTCAAGTTAATGTGTTAACATCAAACATTTCAGTCCAGATTGAATCATTTTTAGAGACAAAGTGTTGAGTCTGAGTTTGTTCACCTCTTCGTTCCATTATTTGGTTGGCTGGAATCTCAAATTCAGTGCTTTCAGATTCTGTAGTGATTTTTTTTTCTCTTAAATAAACAATCATGTCATGTTTGTCTACTTTAATAAAGATGTCACCTCTGACATCAGAAAGATGTAATGGGAACGTAATGACGATGGCAGAGAGCACTGAGGGAAATGTGGATCAAGCCTGATCAATATTGTATCAATACAGAATAATAATGCAAAATGTGTTTCTATAATCATGCAACTGTAATAATTATAAAAACACAATGAGATTCTAAACGCAGTGGAACCAAGCTGAAAACTAAAATCAGAACAATATAACAATAAGACATAGATATCTTAACTGTGCTATTTTTATAATTAGAGTAGTTCTAACTGTTGGCCTCGTCTCTTCTCTGCAGACCCGACCAAGTTTTTTGGTTGTGAACTCGGTGCTCAGACCCAGTTTGATACCAAAAACGATCGTTACATCGTCAACGGATCCCACGAGGCGAACAAGTTGCAGGATATGCTTGATGGGTTCATCAGAAAATTTGTGCTGTGTCCCGAGTGTGACAACCCTGAAACTGACCTGGTAAATAATCGTCTGCTTCCTTAAAGATATTTAGCCACGGCGTCCAATGGGAAACAGAACTCTTTATGAATTGTTTTGCAGAAACGATTGAGAAGTTGAGTTTAAGGATCATACTTTGCGTAAAGGGGACAGAATAGTAGTATTATGTTAATTTCTGTCTTCCCCTACAGCATGTCAATCCTAAGAAACAAACAATCGGCAATTCCTGTAAGGCCTGTGGATACCGCGGCATGCTAGACACCAGACACAAACTCTGCACGTTCATTCTCAAAAACCCACCTGGTAAGAAGTCACTGGCTCAACCCTAAAATGAACTTCTTCTCTTAAATTTGTTCATTCATCAGACAATTTTTTATTTTTGCTTTGCTTGTTTCCTCCTGTCAACAGAGAGCAACGATGGCGGTTCTGCATCTGTCAAGAAAGAGAAGGAAAAGAAGAACCGCAAGAAGGACAAGGAAAACGGCTCTGGCAGTGGCGAGACTGGAAACCAGGACAACATTGATGCCCCTCAAGCTGTGGTGCGTTTGCTGTCATTCACATGATGGTTCAGTGGAGGAAAGACCCCCACACGTAGATGGAGTCAGCAGTTATTGTCAGTTAAGTTAAAGGGGCAGTGTTCATGTAAAATTGACTTTTTCAGCTTTACGTCGTGTTATAATGTTGTTCCATAATCAAAAACAAACCTGGACTGCCATGCATCTTTGAAATCCTTTACTCTCCATGGCAACCAGTGAGCTCTGCCTTCGAGGACAAAGCTCCTCCTCAGTTGCAGTTTCTACGTTTCTGCTTCACAGATCTGCTCTCCCCCTCTCAGCTCCTTCAGACTAGCCATCACCAATTGGCAAATATTATACGAGCTACTTCTCAGCAGCTCAGGTAAAAACGTTCTTAAAGGGTTTACAGAGGAGCAATGTTGCGCTGACTTACTGAAGGTGGAGTTTCAGAAAGAGCCGGAGTTTTTAGAGAGGCAGAGGCCCAGTTTTAAAGCGATAAAATACTAAATCAAATTTCTTAAGTCATTTTTACAGCAACTGAAGGTAACATAGTTACTTGATTGTACTATACAATGGCATTAAAACACATAAAACTGCTCCTTTAAAAGTAAAACACAATTGCAGAAATGGTTAATTGCATTAATAAAACAAACCTCCAGCTATTGGTACCGAAAATATCTGCTCCAGCCCTGTTGGTTCGGAAACGAAATGCATATACCGTTTTATCCCTGAATGTTCAAGTTTTATGATTATTTATAGAACTAGGTGCTTAATGCAGTTTCTTCTTCCTTCCCGTTTCCAGGATAGAGACGATGAGGACGAGGACTGGGCAGAGGAGACGACGGAGGAGGCACAGCGGCGCCGAATGGAAGAGATCAGCGACCACGCCAAGAATCTGACCCTGAGCGAGGACCTGGAGAAACCTCTGGAGGAGAGGGTCAACCTCTTTTACAGCTTTGTGAAAGTAAGACCACTGAGACTGAGTACACTTTGGCAGAAGATGCTGTCTGATTGGCTGACAGGGCGGAGTCAGTGTACAACTCCCAACAACAGAAATGCAGAAAGTTCATCCTTGTTTCTTTGCTTACAGTACTTTACTAAAGGAAAACCACCCAAACAGTGTCGAGTTGGGCTGTTGAGGGACCAGTTGTTAGATTGAACAGAAACAAATCTTTCCCCGCAGTTTTTCACCTCTTTGTTTGTTCTTAAACAGCAAAAGAAGGAGAGCGGAACCATCGATGGTGCAGATAAAGAGATCCTGGCAGAGGCAGAGCGTCTGGATGTGAAGGCCATGGGTCCACTCATCCTCAGCGAGCTCCTCTTCAACGAGAACATCCGGGACCAGATTAAGAAGTACAAACGCCACTTCCTGAGAGTACGTCTCTGTTAGAACAGTCTGAAAATCATCAACAACAACTTCATTTAGAAAGAGCTTTAACAGCAGCCACAGCTGGACCAAAGTGATGAGCAGCAGCAATAAACAAGATAAAAGAAATCATAAGTGACACAGCTAATCACACAATAATGAATTAAAAACGCAATCAAACAATGCAATCATTTAAAATGCATATCAGTAAAATTAAGTGTTGGTTTAAGTGCCAAGGAGTAAAAATAAGTTTTCACGCAGGTTTTAATTTTTTAAGATTGTTTTGAAATTATTTTTATTTTGGTTTATAATTTAACTTTTACTTAGTTTTTGGTTTTCAGTCGAACTCACCAAATAATGCATTGTGAAAAACCTTTTGTAATTTAGGAATGGATTGATGTCAGCATGACAATTAATTCAACCTGATGTTTGCTTATTAATGGTGAACATTTGCCTTTAAAAAACCCCAAAACAAACAGGCATATGTTTGGGCAGCACAGTGCTGTTACACATCCTGCTGTCTGTCACACAGCTACAGTGAAAAGCCTGTGAGCTCATTTAACAAACAGCGAGATTTATTACTAAGTATTTATTTCCAACTTTTTAAATAAGAGTATCTACGAACACTTCCATAATAGGAAAATTGTCTGGAAAAAGTATCGGATATCGTTTTGGACTGAGTGAGAGGATCACTAAAGATGGGGAAATGAAAACGGCGTCAGCAGTCAGTCATTGGTATCCCTGATTAAATTACAAGAATTACTGAAGGAAGAAGAAACCCAGCTCACTACTGCTCAGGTTTCATGTCAACACTCCAAACTTTCAGTTACAGAAATGAAAGGAAAAAAAACAAAAACTAACATGTAAAATAAACAGTGGCGGCCTTTAGCCACATTGAACTTTAAGCATTGGCTATTGAAAAACCCTCATCTCCCGTCATCAGGATTATTTTGTACATTAAACTGAGAATGAAGACAAGTTCTTCAGATGATGGAAAACATTGTTACATTAAATATTTAGAGCAAGACATGTAATCTGAGAGTCTCATGACTTAATACTCAATTTCTAAAATATAAAATGAAGACAAATTGATCTAATACGCAGCTTGAGGCTTCTTGTTTTATTGTCGTTTTCATTTATACATAAGCAGTTTTCTTTCAGTGCAGACATTCTTGACTCAGTCCATCAGGAGACATGATGGCCAGGTTCAGTGACTATCTGAAAGCTCTGGCAATCCTGATCAATTATTGATATTACATTTTAACATAAATGCATTTCTGTGAGGACCCATGTTTATAGTCAATTATTTTTAAGTGTTTGAATGTATATGAAACCAGCGCCTTGTGGTCATCAGTGGTATTGCAGTTGAAGGTTCTTCCATGCACACTACTAAGAAAACATTACTTCTTTTTTTTCTTCTCCCTAATGTTCAATAAAACATTTTTTCTGCTGGAAGTGATTGTAACGTATCTGCTCTATGTTATTCATATCCCAGTTCTGTCACAACAACAAGAAAGCCCAGAAGTATCTGCTGGGAGGCTTCGAGTGCGTGGTGAAGCTCCACCAGGTGCAGCTGCTGCCACGCGTCGCCATCATCCTCAAAGACCTGTACGACGCCGACCTGCTGGAGGAGGACGTCATCTTCGCCTGGGCCGAGAGGGTCAGTTCAGTTCTCGATGTCTCCAAAAAATATGAGCAAAGGCTCAAAAGTATCCCAATCATCGCTTTGATGTTAGTAGTTTCACGTCTTGTTTTTCTTGTAACCAATGTTTCCCCCGTCTGCTCTCATTTCCTGTTTTCCTCAGGTTTCTAAGAAGTATGTCTCCAAGGAACTTGCCAAAGAGATCCATGCCAAGGCCGCTCCTTTTGTCAAATGGCTGAAGGAGGCGGAGGAAGAGAGCGAGGGCAGCGAAGAGGAGGAGGAGGAGGAAGACGACGAAAACGTCGAGGTACGACTTTTCTCTTTTTCTCGTTTGGACAAAAAGTTCCTGGAAATGCCCTCAATGCTCCAAACTGGCAGGTGATTCTTTTGCAGTGTCATTTTTAAAGTGATAGTTCCTATTCTAATTCATAGCCACCTGTTTGGAAAATAAAATGCATATTTACTTTAGGATTTTTGAAGGTGGTCTGTTGTCTTTTGTAAAAAGAAAATTCAACAAAGTTGTTAAAACAAAAACATCAAAATTAAAGTCAAAGCATCCCACTCTTATCTAGCGATGAACTGATCAACTTTTTTCATTCCTGATAGATATCGGATTCTATATAGAATCAGCTGATGTCGATTCTATATAGAAAATCAATCCTGAATGAACTTGTAGTTTCTTTTTGTTAATACGGACATTTTAAAAAAGTAGGTTGACTCTACCCTGGTCAAAAAAATTGAAATAAACTTTAATAAACCTTCATTGAAATGGTTCAGAAAGAGTAATTATGAATTTCAAATATGATGTAAAATGGATAATACAGCATGATGTCGTAGTTCCACTTTAAATATTAGACTGACACAGACATCTGTTTTCTACTGTTGCCGTTTCAGCCAAAAAATGTTATCGGTGATTCAAAGATTGATCTGAATCTCAGTGGAAAATATTTCAGAATATGCAACAATCATAAGATCTGAGTATTTAACCCCATATTTAGACATCACCGGCCTTGACATAAAAATAAACTATTATGGAGGAAACGGCAGCACACGGGTTCAGACATCAGGAGGGAACGGATGCAGAAAACGGTTGCTTACAAGCAACCCTTGAACTCTGCGTTATAAATATGCTGCTTACAGGAGTTTTTGTGCTTTTCTTCCCACAGGTGGTGTACTCATCCTCCGCCCGCGAGCTCAAAGTGGAGACCGTGAAACCAGACACACCAGAGAAGGAAGAGGATGATATCGACATCGATGCAATCTGAGAGATTCTGGATGCTGCTGCTGCTTTTCTCTTGTGTTGTGGCTTTGACTCAGCCAGCCCTGTACGACCGATACGGCTCAGCTTTTCCCTTCTTGATTCCCCCCTCACCCTCCCTCTCCTACTGCCCTCTATACACCCTCCGGCTTTACAGCATGATATAGTATTATAGCGCTTCACCTGCTACAAAATAACTGTATAATTCTGCTATGAGTTTATTAAATGAAGTTGATTTGTGGGATTTTAATCAAGGGTGTTATGGGATCTTTTTCACTGCACTTTTTCTTTCTTTCCTCCTTTTGTTTTGAGGTCCCTGTATTTTTCCAGTCAGTAAAGAATGTTTTGCTATCCATCATGCCTGACTGTTTCACTTGGTGTTGGAAATTATGAAGACATTTACAATAATGGGCGTTCTTTTGTTTTGAAGTCGCCTAAAATGTATACATTGTCGATATGTGCTAGCTAGAAAGGTAAATAGTTCCAGCTTCTTTTGTGATGGTATTCTCACAGTTCAGACTTGCTTAAACAAGAAATTGCATCTCCATATACCAGAGTAAGCTTTAGTCACTGTAGTGGAGCACGAGTTATAACATGGCCATATAATGAAGCTTTTTTTATGTTATATTTTGTCGCTGATGCTAAAGTCAAGGTTAAAATGCTTACATTTCGACTACATGCAAAAAAAAAAAGGAAATATTAAAATCTTCACACTAACTCTGATCAGTATGTGATAAAGGCATATATCATCGAAAGCTTGTTTTAATACTAGCTGAAATTGAGTTAAATGAACAGAAGTGGTCTGACTTTTAAGAACTCAGAAATCCGTGCATCTCGTCAGTCAAGAGCACGCGCTCATCTGCTGCTCTAAATGTTTAATCACTAAATTGAATAATTCAACGCATTTATACATAAAAAAAATAATTCAAGACTAAAATGTTCATTTAAAATAATTGAAGACCTTGTTATTTTCTGTCTCTGCCTTCCTAACGCCGGAGTGCGAAGAGCAGCGCGGACATTCTTCTTTGAAGGGAAGAACACAACCATTTCCTCCTGACTGGTGACGGTCCTCGCAGTACTTTGTAGTCCGGTGGGAACGGGGTCAGTCGGTTTCCGCCCGTTCGGCTAAACATGCTTGTGAGGCTTTCAAGTCCTGTCGGACACAACAGTGAGTTAAACAAACCATATAAAAACGGAAGCCACGCTAAGTGGGACTTAACGCTTCTTTTCAACAGCATACAACAAAACGGATCAGCTTTTCTTTTGCATCTGCATGTGAAAAATAACTTAAAGGGGCAGCATAAGGTCAAAAAAAAAAAAAAATCTTTAGCTTTAGCCTATATCATGTTATGTTATTCCCTCATCAAAAACATACTAAGAGTGTTGTTTTGATCCTTTCTTGCATGTTTTAGAAATCCTTGAATCTCCCATGGCAACCATTTAGGGTTGCAAAACACTTCCATGCTGCAGTCCAGCCCCTTCAGACTAGCGGCAGCAGCAATTAGCAAACACCTGGCGGAACAGATAGCTCAGACAAGCTATTTCTCAGCTCAGTGTTCTGAAGAAAGTTTGTAAACGGCTTAAATGAGAGATGTTGTGATGTCACGCTGAAGGCGGAGTGTCAGAAAGAGCAGAAGCTTCTTAAAGAGACAGAGGCCCAATTTCAAGCCATCAAATTACAAAGTCAAATTTCTTGTAAGTTCTTATATGCACCTTTGGGGCCACAATGTCATGGGATAAATTAAATCTGGTTTAAGGATTAAGAATAATCCACATAAACAGTTTCCACTGAAGAGACAGAGAACAATTTTGAGTTAATACCCACAGGAAAATTTATATTATGTCACCAAAAATTTTTGATTTTATACCTCAGATTTGCATTTTACAGACATTAAAATAATTTGCACAATATTTTCCACATTTCATTCATCTTTTTCATCTCTAAATAGTTTAACCAGGTATTTAAAGAAAACATAAGTAGGTAATATTCCAAGGTGCACTTAGTACAGTACCTTTTATAAGGCAGGACTTTTTCCCATCTTCATTTGCATGTTTTTAATCACCTTCTCCTGTCATCTGTGTTTGCTTTTATTCTGTATGGATGCAGAAAATTCAATGAAATGTGAGAACACTGCAAGTCTTTCAGAAATATTTAGCTTTTTTTTTTTGCTACTCCTAATGTGCTGTTATCTACCCGGATAATAGAACTTTTCTGTGAAATTTATCAGTGGAAGTACATATTCCGCTGATCAGATTTCTTCTTCTTATTATTTATTTATTTGTTTATTTTTCTATCAGAGCGTATATTTTTAGTAACAACAATAAAGCCCCCGGATAGCAATTTTAAAAACGATTGAATCTAAGATTTGCTGATATCCGGGCAAGCGAGGAGTCCGTGAATGCATCTTAATCCAGCCCAGCCGCTGAGTAGCCATTTTGGTCCCACCTAAAACAGACAGACCCGCTTCACTTTGGGCCGCTGGAGATGGGAGAAGCCGAGCCTATGGCGAGCGTTTCAGTCACCCGGACCTTTTAAAACCGTCTGCCAAACGCCCGCCTATACCACCGGAGGTCATGTTGTATTTTTAAAGCGAGTCATTTTTTGGGGGAAGAAATAGGACTGTGGCGATTTTTGGAAGTGACGACCGACTGCGCCTTCACGTTAGTTTAGTTAGCTTCACTGACCGAAAGCCGAACGGACAAACGGACTCCGGCGAGCCTGTCGAGTCAAACAAAGGTTACAGCAGGAACATGTTATCTCCGCAGCTTAAACACTAAATACAAGTTGATTGTATTTTTTATTTTTATTTTATTTTAGTATTTTTGTACGCTCCGGAACATCTCAGGTGCTTGGCTCTAACACGTCCGGTCTGGGCTGAAAAATTGTCACGATCCATGCTGAGCCTGTTTTTCCACAGAGAACTGCAAAGCAAAGCAATAATAACCAGATTTCTTGGCTGGTGGATTTAAAGCCGAGGATTTTTTTTTCACCTCAAACGGCTCCTGGTTAAGGAAGACCTAATAAATGATGTCAACAAAAACTCCTTTGCCGACGGTCAACGAGAAGGTGACGGAAAGTGTAAGTGGAGGAGCTCGTTTATCGCATGTTTCTTTGGATTTCACTGATTTGTGTTTAACGTTTGTGTGCATGATAACCCAATTGGTCCTCGGTGCGAGTTCTACTTTGATTGGAAATCGTAAACAAGTCCAACTTCTACGTCAAATCACGCCCAGTGCATCCTTGATGTGGATGCATCTATTTATTCTAAGCTTAATGCTTTACTTGACGCCAGATTTGTATTATTACAGATGATACGACGCAGTCGGGATGTTTAGGCCTAACCACGAACAAAACCAAAGTACTTTGCCTGCTGATTCTGGCAGGCAACAGTAAGTTTCGGTCTCAGCTTCCTATTGGCTGCCGCAGCTGTCACCAATGGGTTTCATCCAGTCAGCTCCCAGATTGGAGCTGCTTTGGTCCCGCCCCTTCGCGGAGACTTGAATCCCCCCCCCCCCCCTGTGAGAAACAAAAAGTCGTCAAGCGGGTTGTGATACAACCATCTGTGCTTCCGGCCTGAAATTTAAAAAATAAAGGGCCTCAGTCGGAATCATTTCAAACCGACTGTTTTTAATCTTTTAAGGGAATTGAAAATCATCACTAAAAAGAATAATGTATGTAACATTCATATACTCTGCTGAATCAGTTTGCTTAAATAAGAATGTTAAACTAAATGCGTGTATTGTGTGGTTTTACTAATAAAAAGTAGTAAATAAAGCTGTGCACTCCACAAATCTGGCATTATATATATATGTAACTATAAGAAATCCACTTAAATTTTGCAAAATAAAAAAAATTTAACTTTTTGGTCATTAAGCAAAATTCCTGTAAGTGATCATCTGAACCCACGGTCACCATGGCAGCAGCAGCAGCATCATGCTGTGTGAATACCTGTCTTCAGGATGGATGGAGCTGGACAGAGGAGAGCATTTCCCTTTCCAACACAACATCCACTCTGAAGATGCAGCTCGCTACCGAGTTGCATCAAAGCGTTTTTATGTCTCACAATGGCCCGTTGTGAGAGAATCTGGGTCAAGACTTTCAAGCTGATGATCACAAATGTTCTCCGTCCAGTCTGACTGAGCCGGAGCTGCTCTGGAAGGGAAGAAAGATGGCAAACATTTCAGTCTTTGGGTGCACCGGGCTGGCAGACAAACACTTGATTTCGTTGTAGATGCAGCAGAACATGGTGGTTTTGTTGCCTCCAACTGTAAAAGTAACACTTTTCAGATTTTTCTGTGAATATATTAGGAAACCATGAGGATTTTTTTCTATTTTTCAATTCTGTTAAATCCCCCCCCCCCCCTTATTTTTTAATTGCATAAATTAAAATCCATAGATACTGTAGCTTGAAATCTGTAAAAGTTTACACTGCTCTCTCTTACCCTTCCGTGAGAGAGGACGTGACTGATGGACCCACCCGTCAGCTCACGTCCCCCACTGTTGCCAACGTATCGACTTTGTTGCTTAGCAACTTTTCAGGGTAAAAGAAAATTAGCATCGGTCAGAATCGACAGGTCACAGTGATCGCCCAGAAAACTGCAATCAGTGCACCGCTAATAGAAGGTTTTGCTGCTTTCCCACAACTAAATGGAGACAGACGTGGCTTGCTGATTTTTGTAACACATGTGCCGTTAATGGCCCATTACAAATATGTACAAAACTTTGTCAATATTTTGCATCTGTCGAAAAAACGACATTTTTCAACTGGAGTGTTTCCATTAAATTAAGAAATGCAGTTACAATCACACAATAAGTCTTTAAAAAACACGATTCTCAACTTTCTGCTGACTATAATTATTTTTAATATTTTATGTCGATATGTCAGATAAACGGTTTACATTTTTAGATTAGTTTTATTGTTTTTTTTTCCCATAACTACAATAATAATATGTATATTTTTCTTTTTAGGAATGTTTTTTTCTGTCCACTTTATCAAACCTATCTTTTTAAAACAAGTTGCTTGTTCCCTAATGAAACAAATTAGCTCAGCAAATGAGAAAAAATCTGATATTTTGGGGTAATTCTCAAA
Source organism: Poeciliopsis retropinna (assembly GCA_010277075.1). Taxonomy (NCBI): domain Eukaryota; kingdom Metazoa; phylum Chordata; class Actinopteri; order Cyprinodontiformes; family Poeciliidae; genus Poeciliopsis; species Poeciliopsis retropinna. Next base: position 7,118,700 of record VMRM01000028.1, read on the forward strand.
AATCAGTTTTTTTTTTGTTTTTTTTTTTTAACTTTGCGTTTATTTTCTTATTGAAAAACCAAACCAACCACTAAAACAGTTCTCTAGTGTCGGCCTGGTTTATTTCTCTCTCCCTTCCTGCTGCTGAAAGCCCCAAAACACCTGCGCGTGACCTCCTGCGTCTCGTGACTCGTCACTGCCGCGGCTCGCGCTCAGCTGGAGATGACACGGAGCACAAACGGCTCACAACTATTGATTCAGCGGGAGGAAGCCGCTTCTTTAGCGGCTGGCGTGCGGCGCCCGCTCTGCCTCCGTTCTGTGTCAACAAACCAGCTGATAAGGAGTCTTGGCTAGTACTTTTAGCTGATGTTACTTTTAGCTGATGTTAACACGGATAAGAAATGTAGGACTCCGTGTTCCCACCGCGAGCGAAGCGGCCTTTATTTTGAAAGCGCGCGGGGCCGGGTCCAGGTTTGGGCGTGTCAGCATTGGGCTTGACTAAACGGGAGCTTTCTCCTCCCGTGTGGTTACTGGAGCTCTGGAGTCGGGACCGACCGGCATTGTTGGAGCTTATCAGCGGGCTGAGACATGACAGGGACCCAGGCAGCCAGGAGACACCGCAGCTTTGTGAGTAACTTCTCCGAAAGAAACGAAGGACTTTCATCAAGGAATGATTTTTTTTTTTTTTCAGTTTCCCGAACAGGAAGTCAGGAGCTGGAAAATGAAACAAAATGTTGTTTTTGCCACAGTTGGGTTCTAATATTGAGTTATTTTCTTCCGCCCGCTGTGACCTTATCCTAGTTTATGATATTTTTATCTGCAGCGCTGTTTGCAGTCAGAAGCCCAAAAATATTCTTGTAGGGAGTGAAAATCCGTCTGGCTGAGTTCAGGGTTAAACTGACCTTATTATGGTCTACTGATGTTTTTCACGTCTACTTCCTTCAAGCTTTGACGTTTTCAGGGTCGAGTGACTCGGGTTGGAACTGCAGCTCCTCCACTGAGTTTTGTTTTTATTTTTAAGTTTGATTTCATGTTGTTTTGCTTTTCATGTTTGGTCCCTGTGTAAAAAGGTTGATCTGTGTGGAAGTTTCAACTGTAAAAGTTAAATTTCCCACTTTGACAGACCCTGAATATCCAGCGGGGGACCTCATCACACCCAGGTAGCGCTGCAGACAGGTGGGGATGGACTCTGAATGTTTTGAGGATATTTTGTCTGCACTTTGAGACGGACGGCCTGAGACGGTTCATCTGGCGGTCTGAGCGCAGACTGTCCACAGACACGCTGAGATTTTTCCTGAAAATCTCCCAGTTAGAGAGAAATCAATTCTATAAAAAGAATTTAAAATTATTAAACTGATATCTTAAAAGACAAAAGAAGTTCTGTCCTTTCAATCTTTGTTTCTGTGCGACATTCTGTGGACAGTGACAGTGTGAAGTCTGTCCCCATCAGTATTGGAACTGTTTGTACTCTGCATTTTCTAAAATGACGTCCTTCAGTCACGCAACTAGCAAGGTATTACAAAGTTGTAAATTTAGTCATCCTAGCTTTGGGCTTTAAATATTTAGAAATATTTGCAGATTTCCTCGCTTTGATCTTAAACATTAAGGTATCTAGTAAATCTGTACACTTTTTGCTTTTCCCATAAAAGCTTTGGTGCTGACTTTTTCTTTTTGAGAAATGCAACGAATGAAAGTCAAAACATTTATTAGATTTTCTATCATAAGTCTAACATTTTGTTTATCTTAAATGTGACCATCCGTTCCTTTTTAAATGTTTCTATATTTTAGTCTGTCAGTAGTGTTTGTTTTTTTTTTCTTTTCTTCCAGTTTTTCTTTAAGAGGCATAATTAACAGATTTGAGAAACATTCTTGGTAGCTTTTCTGCTGCCCACAGTAACTTAGTTTTTGCAGTATGTATTGTCTCTCCAGTAAAACAAAGTGATTATATGACTCCAGTAAGTAATCCCTACCAACTGGAGCTTACTTGGTTGTTGTGATTTGATCTAGAGTCATCAATAATCTGTCATGTTTCATAAGCCGGTCAGACCGAATGCGGAGCAGAGCAGAAGTAATAGGATGTGAAACAGTTTTTAATGCAGTTTCATGAAATAACATGAGTCAAAACTACAACATGGTTTAAGTACTGAAATGGTTTTAAAGGTACAAAAGGTAGAGACAGGAAAGAATGTAAACTGAGGGTTTGGCAATTAAAAAAAAAAAAAGACAACTTAAATTTCAATAGCCAAATGAAAACTGTCATATAACCTGCAGTACCTCCTTAGTACATATATGAGACTGAAATCAAAATGAGTTGAAAAGTCATTTTAACTTAAATTGTGAAGTATGTTGAGAATAAGTTATTTCTGACATTAAAGTAGGTCTTAAATGTAAATTTTTTGTTCTCTCTTCAGTGCATTTTCTGCTCAGTAACAGTAGGAACGCACCGTTCCATTTTTCTCACTTCTGATTCAGATCTGAGGTTCATCCTCAGCCGATGAACCTCATATCTGAAAAACAGTGCTAACTTTGAACATTTTGTTTAAACGGATATAAATGTGCTCAATTCCAAATTTATTTGCAGCACCGGTAGAGCCCGCTTTTCTCTCCACATTCTTCAGAGCTAACAGCGTTAGTAGGTAGTTAAGAGGAAGGGTGGCAGACAACGAGTTTCTGTCTGCTCAGTTTGTTTCCTCCAGTCGTCTGGAGACTAAGGGACAAAAAAGGTTTTGCTGTGACGACACAACTTTTAAACTGTGACTCTGCTTAATTTTCGGCTGGACCATAAACAAAGCTTATCGGCTATTGTTGTATTTCCTTTTTGTTTTTTAGCTTGACTGCATTCCATAAATGGTGTGAGCGATAAAATTATTTTCTGTTCCACTTCCAAAGAAGTTTTTGTCTCAGCTTTAATCAAAGTAGGACAAAAAAAAAAAAAAACCACTGAGACTGACGCCAGAGCAGCCGGCAAGCAGATTTTATGAAGACAACCAACAATGTTGACTAGCATCGTTGGCATATTAATTATTAGAGCTGTGATGTAATGTTTTCATCTGAGGTGTGTTGGTTCTGGTTGTTCTGTAGCATAAGTTATGCGCTAGCAGGTTTTTTTTAACCCAGACTGATTAATTGATTGACCTTTAGCTGTAATTCAGACACACACGCCTTTCTGTTAAGAGAGTTTTAACTAAACGTGCCTCAGGTGCTTTTCCGTAACATTTAGCAGTGTCAGTCTCGCATGTGACGTAAACATTTAACATCCCCCAAGCCCACATTTATAAAACTTCAGCAAAAATGTTAAAATGAACTCGGGTTATTTTATTTATTTATTTATTTTTAATCTGCTGACAAAAAGTGGATGTAACACAGCAGATGGATTTATCCTGGATCCCTTAAACTCCAAATGATCTCATTTCTAAAACTTTACCCAAGCATGATGTGTGCTAATTAAAACAATCCTGAGCGTTCTGTCGGCGACTAAAGAAGAGACGCAACCAACAAACTGTGTCTGTTTGGGCTGTTTTGTGAGAAATGGCACATTATATTCGTGGTGCTCCACTAATCACCAATTTATTATTTTTTAATTTATTTTTTAAAAAAAGAAAAGCCTGACCTTCCAATCTTGACCAATACTGTTTTTCTTTCCTTTTTTCCCCCCTGAAAACTCACTAAACATATTGACAAAGTTGGCAACAGTGGGGTGACGATTGTTAGACACTAAACATTAAGGAAGCTGGTGTGATTTATTGATTCACCCGTACATTTGATCTAAGATGAAAAGCTTCCACGTGTAACACAGAAGTTCTGTTAACTCGAAAGGCTTTGTGTGGTTGTATATGATAACACTAGCATCAGTTTCAATGAACCTTTTGAGTGCATTACTTTATGTGAAGTATAAAGGACAGTCCAAAGCTGGAGTAGTTTGTAAGGATTCTGTAGTAAATTTCTGCTTCTGGTGTCCATTCTGCAGTAAAGAGGCTGAGATGTGGAACTTACAGGATGAGTCAGACTCTGATACCGAAAACAGAAATCTGTTTAGATGAAAAGATAACGATAGTCATATTTCTATGGGTGTGCAGATTGCTGAGGAAATGACTATGACTTCATGTAGTGATATTTCGAGCAGAACCAGTCGTATTTGTGGTTTATTTCAAATCTCGCCTTGTTTTGTTTTTACTATTCCTGGTTTTCTTTAAGAACCACAAACCAAATTAAGCTAATTCTTCAGTTTTCCTGCTGTAAACAGTGACTCATTGTTTACACCTTGCGTGTGTAAAGCAGATTTTACTCATTTAAAATTTAACATCCCAGTTTCTTTTTCTGTTTGAAGTTGTCTTTAGCGTTCTGTATTAGCATTTGGCGTGACAAGCATTGTGTCTCTTTGAGCATTTCAATGCTAAGCCGGCTGTTAGCATTTCTCTGAGCCTTCCAGAAGGCTGCCAACATTTCATGTTCAGCATGTTCCACAACAAGTTGAAACTTTGAAAGAACAGGACAGACCGTGTTAGCTGCACTTCATTCAGTCTTTCCGTTATCTGCTGAAAGCTGTCTCCTGCAGCCTGAGTAAAACAAACACGGCTTAACATGTTCCATTTAGTAGCTTTAGTAACACAGTACGTTTGGTACGATGCGTCTGTCTAGCCTTCACACATTCAAAACAAACACATTTGTATGAACTATTGACCGAATGTAAATGTACCCATCTAGTTCTTGTATGAATTTTTTATATTTTTGGATGCATCCCCAAGCAACAAATACTCCAAATGTGTATTTTCCTGTAATTTTCCTTCCTTCCCTCCTTCAGTTGTCTTCACTCAGTAACAACCTCCACACCACATAACGTTGAGGTTAGAATGAAATATTAACACTGATTGGAAATGTGTCAGATCTTGGCGTTCCCTACTGAGTAAGCTGGAAACGGCCCAACTCTGGATTAAAAAAAGCAATTCTGCTAGTAATAAGAGAAAGTCATGAGTTCAAGTACCAAGTCACACCTGGTGTGTGTAAACAGAGGTGACTTACTGAATCGCTGTGGTTTAGACTGATTTAAGTTGCAGCCTTGATTATTTCAGGCTTTCCTGCAAAAAAAAAAAAAAAAAAAAAAAAAATTGGTAACGGACAGAACCAGAATCGGCACATCAGCCTTTTTAATTGGTGATCAACCAGAAAAGTGGATTTCTTTTAATCAACAGTTTACTGGTACTTGGAGCACTGCAGCAGTTCTCTAACGTTATTGTTCTGTCCGCAGCACACATCTCACAGCAACGGGCGCCAGGAGCTTACCACACGCTCAGGTCGGACCGGCATGCGATCCCGCAGCTCGGACGAGTCGCAGCAACCCCATGTGGGCAACTACCGGCTGCTCAAGACCATCGGCAAAGGCAACTTCGCCAAAGTTAAACTTGCCCGGCACATCCTCACTGGCAGAGAGGTAAGCTGCAGAGATCACTGTCTTCTAATTTCAAAAGCAAGTTGTCTAAAGTCAGCTCCTTCAGACTAGCCAGGAGCAATTAGCGAACACCTGGTGGAACAGCAGATCTGCTGAGCTCATTATAGGAGCTACTTCACTGAGCAACGCTGGTAAAATGTTGCTAAATGTTAATAGAGGGGCCATGTTGTGCTGCCTTTCTGATGGTGGAGTTTCAGAAATAGAAAGAGCTTCTTAAAGAGACAGAGGCCCAATTTCAAGGCATCAAGTTACACTCAAATTTCTTATATTTGAGTTACAATACAGCATTTTTACAACTACTGAAGGTAACAGTTACTTTAATGTGCTGTAAAATGGCACCGTGTGCCTTGAAAACACGATACTGCCCCTCTAAGTTGCAGCTATAGAAATTATATGAAGTATAATAGAAATGTGATTTTAAATCAGATTAGAAGTAAGGGAATGTAATCAAAAACAAAATAAGAATTTAGCAAAATTCAGAAATAAAAATAGAATTCCACATTTAAAAATTAAAGTAGTTTTTGTTTTGATTTGAAATGTAAAGATAGCTTGAAGCAAAATATAGAAATTGGAAAAACAGACATGAAGTGTGAAAAATAAAAAAAATAAATCACAAATGCACAAACTAAAGTCATAACATGTGAAAGGTAAATATTGTAGATTTAACAGTATAATTATAGCTTGAATTTGAATAGTACGGGATCTTAATTTTTGGAATAATGAATTGAAATCAGGTTGCTAAATCTGTTGTTCAGCCAGGCTGCTGCTGCTGAGCGTTTGATTTCAGAAATGATTGACATTCCACGCCGCTGTGCTTTCAGACGGCCTCTGAACTCTGAATGGTAGCACTACAGTCACTTTGGTTTATAGAGCTCCAATTCCTGTGTTGTTTTCAATTACACAGGTGTTGGCTGCGTCTTTTTTCACACTTTTCCACCTCTGGCTAAGTTATAATTTTTTTTTTTCCCTCTCCACAGGTGGCAATTAAGATAATAGACAAGACACAGCTGAACCCAAACAGCCTTCAGAAGGTAATCTGCTCTCTCCAGTCTCCTCTGTATAAATTGTACCTAGCAAGCAGCTTCTGCTGGGTCGGTATGTAGATGTGACTGCAACCTTGTGGCTTTTCTGACTTGTGAAGTTGAGATGACTCGGCGTTATCGTGACCTTTGCATTCGATTTGAATCGAAAAATCATCTGATCATTCTTACTACACATAGAAGAGTTTTTTTTTTGTTTTGTTTGTTTTTTTTCCTCCATCGTCTTAACCTCCCTGATGAATGAATGTAATTGTCATCTTCCTGGCCGGTGGTCGTAGCTGGGCTGGTTTTCATTTGCTTGTTGCAGCTCTTGGCAAAAGTCTTTGTTCCGCTTGAACTTTTTTTCACATTCTGTCCTGTTCCAACCACAAACCTCAGTGTGCTCTGGTGTGTTTTTGTGCCGCGTGCCCACACAGTCGCACTGTGAAGTGGAAGGAAAATCTAACTTTTCTTCGTTTTCTCTAACAAAAAATCTGAAAGGTGTGGCGTGCATTTATATTTAGACCATCACCATTCAGTACCAACTTTACGCATTTGGAGATGAACATTGTCGTTTTTTTTTTTTGTTTTTTTTTACAAAATATCTTCAGCTCATTCAGACAGAATAGAGACTGTCGGTTCAGGTGAATTCAAGGCTTACCAAGGATGCTTTCCATCTGGACTTTGACTGGACCGTTAGTACACATAAACATACATTCGCACAGCAGGCAAATGTGACCCAAACCTGCTATGTTTTTGTTTTTTTTGCCCCCCCACCCCAATGTGACCTATGTGATACTTATTTTATTATTTTACTTTATTTTTCTTGCCACAATTCCAAACTTTTCACCCCCAAAAATATCCTAACTGTCCCACTTGCATATGTGGAACTAAATCGATTTTAAAGTGTCTGCAGGTTGAAGGGTCAGTCTGTAAACGGAGCGCTGCGTTCTTCTTCTGCAGCTGCGGGTCACTTTGGGGTTCTAAACTGTTCACACAGAAGTCTGTTGGTAGTTGCACATCATTAGTAGCGTTAATGACCGGGCAAATAAAAATGGGATTTCAGCAAAAAAAAAAAAAAAAAAGTAATTATTTCCTATTGCCTAATTTATTCAAGGCTAGGTGTTTTCTGTGCAAAAATAAATAAATTAGCCGTTGCATTATGGGAGTTTTTGATTCTTAATAACAAGGCAGCAGTATCTCCTAGACATCCCAACATTTATAATTCTTTTCGTTCTTACATTTAATTCAAGGTGGGATAAAAAAGGTAATCTGTAATTTCTCCAACTAAAAAAAATGATTTTTTTAGTTGTAGTTTTTCTCTTGGGACATTTTTGTCAGACGAACGTTTGAGTCGTGTGTAGACATCTTTATGTCGTTCTGTTAATGGCTAACTAGCTGCTAACATTAAACTACTTGCTAACTTTTCTGTATATCATGGGTTAGTGCAAATGTAGCAATGAGGTTTGGTTTTGTTACTGGCTCACTTCTGTTACTAACCCATAATTTTTTTTTTTTGTCTTTAATTCAAGATGCAATTAAAAAATGTCTGAAAAAGTCTTACATTTGACTTCCTGAAACCTGCAGGAACTTTGTTTTCTGCTCTTTGATTATCAGTCTATCAGTTAAACCTGACCTCCGTTTCCTGTGTCTTTGATGGATGTGTCCTCACTAATAAGGCAGACGAGTGTTTTGTCCCATCATGCCTCTGTGACTCCCGGCCCTGAAGTTTTCGGGGAAATGAGAGCAGCATCGACTCGTTCTTTTGAAACCATCACGCAGATGAGAGCGGTGAAAGGCTGCTGTTGATGCTGGCCCTGCCTCCCGGCTCTCCTCTCTGCCCCTGGTCTCCCTCGATGTTCGGCCAGTGGTTTTCCATCAGTTTTTCCAAAGCTCCATTGATTGTTGCCTTTGTAGCTCAGGGGCCCGGACCCTTTGGCTTTTGCTGTGACACAAAGACACTGAGTCATGACGCCGCCGTTCACAGAAACACAAGGCGTAAAAGCCTTTGTGTCGGCTCTTGTTGTTTTTAGGTTCCTGCTTTGTCACCGACAAGAAAAAGAAAAAACAAAAACATAGTTGTCAGATTATTCCTCATGCCGTTCCAGAAAGTTTTTAATGTTTATTTTAAGGAAGCAGGGCACGTTAATCCTAAAAAAAAGTGTTTGAATTCTTGAAGTCATGTTCATGTCACGTTTCCATTTATAGACAAACTGGCTGTTTTCTCTTTTCCTTTTCTTGTTGAGATGAAGGAAATCCAGTGACGAATTGGTTCAGCCAGGCGTGAACAGAAGCTTTATCAGCATTCAGTCATTCTTTTAAAACACTCTTTTACCCAACAGTTACTGAGCTAATTTGCCAAAGTAAAGGTACATTACACTCCGTGCGCTTGAATGATCAACTATTTTACTGGAATTACCAATAAAGTCACATTCCTCGCCAGTCTGCACCTCAGATCCATAACTGTTAAAGGTAGTGATGGACAGAGGTCACATTTTTACAGTTTGGCATCATAGACCATGACTAAATCACAAAAAGGACGACAATACCAACATAGCAGAATTAGGATACAAGGCTAGGTACAGCAAGGCAGCAAGGCCTAAAATATGTATATTTTAGGTCTATTTTTTATTTTTTTCAAACAAAGAACAAAAAGATTTTTGCACTGATATGAAGAACTAAATATATGTAATGCTGGGCATCACTTTATTCATTTAACAAATAGAGTAAATTTTACCCTAGATTTTTACTTTTTTTTTTTTTTTTTTAAGGAAGTTTCTGGCACCACTTCCATGTGAAGCCGATCTCATCAACTGGTAGTCACGGCAGCAAATGATAAATTGCCCCAGAAATGATTTTGATGAACCATAATATTGTTGTCCTGAGATTATTTCCAAGTAATAGATTGACAATGTCATAACAACGCAAGGTTGGTTAATTTTGCACAGATCACTTCACACTGGAACTGGAAGATACTTTAAATATCCAAATTAAACATAACCCAAAAACGGTAACTAAAAAGAAGATGAACCAATCAAAACCACTAATAAAATGCATGATCAATTCTGTAAACAAATTTCCTGTCAGAAAAAATCAAGGATTGAAATTATGGAGCTAATTTAATGAAGTGATTGATTAATTGCTTATTGCGACAGCCAATATTATTTAAGAAGACTGAATGACAGGGAGTTAACAATAGTCACCTCACTGTTGTCAGCTTGGTGTCTTTCTAAGCTGACAACAGTGAGCTTAGAAATCACTAAATCTATATTTAGTGATTTTTCTGACAAAAAAAAAAAAGAAATCGGTATCTGTTAAGATTGGAATCGGGCATTGAGGCTTTTTAAAGATCTCTGATTGGCCTGAAAGCTACGATCGGTGCTGCCCTACCTCTGTCCTGTCTGTGGTAATAATTCCCTTAATCTGTTGTAGAAAGTGTCTTTCCAGAAAGTGGCGTTCCAGCTGATTGTAACCATTTGGTCAGGATGCTGCAGGATTGTCAGCCAGCGCTCCAGAAAAACAGCCAACCTGAATTAGACTGAACTTTTACGTAACAGTGCAAATGGTTGCGAGGCTGATGGCAGACAGAAGGGTGTTTTGTCTTTAGAGCTTAAAGATGTCCGTTCAGTAGTTTATGCATGGTCGAGTTGACACATCTGAACTCTCCAAAGCTCTGGTGGGGTCCCACCTTGACCTTGTCAAAAGTCAAGGTGGGAGTTCAGCTCTTTAGTCTTGATGAAATGTAAACAGAGGAGGCTTAAAGCTAAGTCTGTTAGCATGCACACTTTTCTTATTATTAAACCACAACAACAAATCATCCAAACAAATAAAACAAACACTGTTTTTATCTTCTTACTGCGTTGTTTAGTCAGACATTAGGTACAGCTATTAAGAAGTTTGTTTTATTTTTAATTAACCAGCTGCTTTAAATCAGGATTATATAACTTCAGCCGAAGGCAGTCGTTGTTGTTGAAATGAATTTCCCAAGCTAAAGTTAGCATGTTGACCCATTAATGTCTGTGATGCCCCAGTATCTTCTGACGTAAGCTAACATTAGCCAATATTAACACAACAGTGAGCCCACTGAATGTGAAATGTAAATCTGTGCTGCTGAACATTTGTTCTTTTCTTCTTTCAGTAAGAAAACAGAAGTTGGAGGTTAATATGGTTTTTGTTGGAATATTTTGTTTTTCATAACTGCTTTGCTTAGGTAATATATTTGAACTCAGATCATTTTCATCCAGTGTTAGATTAAAAAGAAATGCAGAGCTTAGTAATTTAAGAAAACCATTCCTTGCTTATTTGAGGTTCTCAAAGTAAAAACTCCCCTATGTAAGGAATAACAAAGAGTTAATTAATCTTCTGCGCCTCCTTGTTTCAACATGTGTGGGAGGTTGAACCTTTGAGGCTAATTTAAGTCGACGTGTTTTTTTGGTTTTCTGACGTGAAGAGAACTGGAGACTTAGAGCCCTGCATATGTACTCAGTACCCATTCAATGTTTTTCAGGTCTGGCCAACAGTAGCACAACAGCAGTACTGGCCCATAACATTAAAATGTAATTGATACATTGATTCCATTTTAAAAAAACAAAGAAAAATATCTGAAAAGTGTGGTGTGCAAATATATGCAGCCTCCTCTTCGTCCAGAACCCCTAAATTAGATTCAGACCCACTCACTGACTTTTGGACCTTTTGGCCTACATGCATGTTTCTATTGGTGGCAAACTAATGCCTCAGATCACACAGTGACACGGTGGTGGCAGTATCATAATGTGAGGTGTATTTTCTTTAGCAGGCCACCCCACATTATGATCAGCTTTGTAAAACTGGATCAACATTAACAACCAGAATATGTTTTTGTTTCAGGAGGGGGAGGGGGAGTGATGGTCTTGTGATATTTGTACAGTAGAGTGATAGTGATCGAGTGTTCTGAGCAGGACTGGGCAATAAATCTAACTGTATGTTACGCGACAGACATGTGATCAATATTAATGGACAATAAGTCTGATTTAAAAAAATTCAATATGCAGAAAATTCACTGACCTCCGATCCAGAACCATAGAGCACTCTGGGGGATGTAGGCATAAGGAAGAGCTTAGCTGTTCAGCTTCTCACGGCGAGCTAAAGAAAAGTTGGTTGCATTGATTAACTCACTCACGGTTTGGTTACCTAGCGACAACCAGTTGAGTAACCTGCGCAGCAGCAGTTTCAGGTTTCGTCACCATGTCTCATAGCTGCTTAAAAATAAAAACCAATGACGTAGAGAGAAAACTGTGGATAAAACAATAACACAGGAAAGGGCACATCACTAGTTTGGTAATATTTCAGATATTTAAAACAAAAAACTATTCGATAATTTACGATATCGACTGTTGAGAAATTCTTAAATCATGATATGTTTTTCAGCCATATCGTCCAGCCCTAACTTATGAAGACATTTAACTAAATCAGAAAAGCTATGTAGATGACGTGGTCTCTTTCAAACAATGTCGAAAGTGTAATGAAATATATATATCGGTTATCGGTCATAACGGCAGTATTAATATCGGTGCATCCCAACTTTTTTTTTTTTTTTTTTTTGTGGAACAATTTAGTGCATGAGTAAACCAATCTGTTTTGATTCCCTGTTTTACGTCAGAACTTCCCACACCACGAGGATTTCTTGTGCTGAAATGTCCTGGCTGGACGCAGATTACATATTGAAGTGTCCTCATCTGTTCGTTTAAGGATTTGTTCTTTCAGGCTGATTTGTTTGTCCACATGAGAGCTGAAGGATCCTAGTGACGGGCTGAGCTGAACAGAACCTGTTCAGAGTCCTAGCTGAGATAAACAACGTGGCTTTGCTGCAATAAACAGCAAACACACATCTTCGTCTCAGTTAAAACTCCAGAGGCTGTAATTTGTTGTTTGTGACTCATCTCTCAGCCTGTAACCGGATGGAACGGAGGTTTCCAAAAGCACACAAATAAAAATAAAACCCAGGAAGTGATCTAATGTTTAGCCCACTCAGACTTGTTTATACATCCCAGATCAGTTGTAGTGGATACAGGAAACGTGTAGACTCAGTTCCTCCTTTTGGTCTTCTAGCTTGTGAAAGCCAACAGCGCCTGTGATTTTTTTAGCTTCGAGATGTGTGTTACTTCCCCTGAAGGCGCCCGATATTGATGGCGAAATGAATGTAGTCGGAGCACGCCGCGCATTGTTGCAGTGACACGTTTTTGTCCTTGACCTAGTTTATAATGTGGTTACCTTATTTTGTTCCGCCGTTCTTTTCCCTAACCATTTATTTATAGTTTTTTTTTTTTTTTTTTTTCTAGCTTAAATTTCATTCAAGCTAGTATTAAAAAGGTTTTTAAAAAGTCTTGAATTTGTCTTGCGGAAACCTGCCAATTAGGACTGTCATGATAAACAAGAAATGAATCAATCACATGATGAATTAAAACGAGCTCAATGATTTTTCATTTGCATAATTTATGGTTTTTCTCTCGTCTCTTTCTATCAAAAACTGATTAAGTCTTCAGAATGGTGCTTTGGTTTCATCTAGGCCTTTTTTGAAGGACAGTTTTGTTTACAAAGACTTTATGATTCATTTTATTTGTTTTTTCCTGTTATTTAATATTTAAGATGTCTTCCGGTTCCAGTTTTAAATGTTCATTAGAATTAGAAGTTTATTAATCTTTGAGAATATATTTTTTGCATTATTTTGCGATTGCCATTATTATTACTCGAAAATGGTCTCAAACAACATTATTATTGTTTATCTCAATCATTTCTGGGACAATTTATCGTCTATTAAAATTCTTTTATCGTTACAAACCTTCTGCTGATACTCAAGAACAGATTCCTGCTTCCCATTTATTTTGACCTGTAAAATCTGCTTTATTTATTCACCTGCATTAATTCTATTTCAGACTGAATCTGTACAGTATCTGAGGTAGAAGCGATATTGCCAGACACATGCGGCATGAGCTAATTGATCTCTACTTTCACACAGTTCAGTGCCAGCAGAAAGAATCTGCAGGTTTTTACCTGTAACACTCTGGCGCAGTAAAAGATGGGATGGCCTGCTGTCGGCTGTTTGAACATGACTCTGCAAAAAAAAAAAAAGGAAAAACCTTCTGCTACAAGTCAGAGTAACGCGGTTAGATGCCGTTAACTTTGAGTTCAATTGAAACTAGCCTACACAGAACTGATCGAATCTTCTAGTTGTCTTTCTTTGCCCTTTTTATTTAGAAGGTTAACTGGACTTGAGCAACATTCACAACTGGCGGGTAAATTAGTTTTAACCTTTCAATTTACAAGCTATCGAACAGGTGACATTTCCTAAATGATCATATGTATGTCAGTGGCGTTGAACGTTCTTGAAATGAGAGTCCAGATGATAAACTTGGTGACATTCTGTACTATTTTAATTTCGTATGGAACGGGAGTCGATGTATCACCATGGAAAGCTGCTGGACTCGTTTTACCAGACTTCAGTCTGACTCACCGAGCTGCATCTCCTTGTAACATGAAATATTTGTCCTGACTATTCACTTTCAGATCACCTTTCATGAAATGATAAGCTTGTTGTTTTGCTGGTCAGAACGCTCCATGCCTGGAAAACGCCCAATCAGCAGCTCCATGTCACAGACCATTTCCAAGCTTCAGGTCTCATTGATCAATCGGTCGAACTGGAGTCCAAACACACTTCAGTGTCTTACTGATATGAATCAGCAGTTTGTCTGCTGGGGGTCGCTGTAAAGTGATTACATCTAGAATCAAAGGTTGCTGTATTTTCCAAAAGAAATGTGGATCAGACGTGTGTGTGTGCGCCGTTTTCAAATTCGAAGCCTCGCTGCATTTGAAAATGGCCCCCGCTGTTTATCACCATCTGTTGGCCTTTCAGGCAGAGAAGAGCAGTGCAGGGTTCTGGGCAGAAAGTGTCCCAGTACATCTACCAGCCTGAATCTGTCCACACACCTCTGCCTGTTGCTCACACACTCTGCCTGCTGCGGTGTCTTTATTTATACCGCTGGGCCAGGGCGAGCCGCTTCATGCATTCAGTTTTTTGTCTTTCAGTGACGTTCACACCAAACTCGGTAGCACACCGTGTTGGCATATGTCCAACAAATGGGGGAAAAAAAGCTGGGAAATGATTATTTTTATGGATGCTAGTGAAAAGAATCCCAAGAGCTCTGTGTGCTAGCAACGTACGTTTTCTTTCTGGGTTTATTTCCATGTAGTAAGTAGAACCAATAAATTATAACTTGGTGAAAAATGGACTTTTGACATATTTCTGTCCCTCATAACTTTGTCGGCTATTACAAAACATCTTTGTTGAAAATACAGATTTTTTTCCTACATATTTAGTTTCTTATTGTAATTTTCAGAGCAAAATTTTGTGTTTTAACTAGAATTTTTCAAATGAACAACTGAAACATGACTACACAATGAACATGGCTTTAGTGATCAATTATTCTGTTGATTAAAAAATTGGCACATTTTGTAGATTTTTCTGAAGCTTATTTTTCACAATATTAAAAATGCACAGCAAAGAAATTAAAGTATTTATTTTCATTTTTAAAGTAGGAAAATACATATTTGTTCTTTTGACTTTTTTTATTTTATTTTTTTTAATAAAACGTGTTTACTAGGAAATGTTTTTCTTCATACTTTGAGCCAGGTGAAGCTAAAACTGAGACTTGAAGAGTGGAACATATCCAAACACCAATAAAGTTTTTCATCTTGGTTGCAAAACATGTATGTTTTTGTACAGTTTAGGCTTAATTGCTCTAGAATCTCTGTACTCCAGTTAAGCATTAATTGATTACTAAATGAGTTGATTATTTCAGTAATTGATTGATCCAATTGTTCAGCCTTAGCAGTGAATATACAAATTCCACTTTTTAAATAACATGACTACAATAAAAACATTTTGAACCCCTCCTCCCTCCACTGTTAGTGATGCAGTGATGGAAGGTCTGGAGAGAAAAAATATTTATTTTCTGACCGAGATCCTTTGTCCATAGATTAGTTTGTATGAATTAAAATGATGGATTCATGTAAGTTTTTCACTAAGCAAAATTTGTTTGATGTGTTGCAAGTATTCAGAGTCACTGACACAATTATTGTGGTAAAGTTGATAATTTTTTTTTTTAGCTATACTATTTCATAAAAAACAATCTCTTAACAATCCAGTGATGTATTTTTACAGTACAGACTCCGAGTTGTACGATAAGTGTTTATGACTGAACCAGATTATGCTAATAAAATCCATTTCAAATCACTTTAAAAAAACACCCACAGATGCAATATTTGAAAACTCCCAAAAAATGTTTTTGTAATATTCCCCTCTGATGATAATGCAGCAGAACGTTTGTCGCATCATTTTGCTCAGTCGCATAAAGGAAGTGGTGGTTTGTTTTTGTGTTCCAGTTTCATCTGCAGCGTTTGGTTCATCAGCACGCCTGACCACGTCATGAAAGATTGAACCCTTTTTAGCTTTTTATGAGGTGGAAGAGCATGGCGCAGTGAACAGCTGGTTAATAATACATTCCTCACTGTGCTGCTCTGGATCTGCAGCCAAATGGTGAAGCGGTTTTGGCTGCAGTTGCTCTCCTCACTCCTCTGATTGAATTTTGTGAGATTGTTCCTGGTCAGACTGGTTGAACCTCCCAGTTTGGTAGCTTTTTGAAAGCATAGCAACTGAAAAGGGAGAAATAAATGAATAAATTAAAGGTATTTTTCAACTTTTAAAAAACTAATTGAGCAGTTTAATCTGGGGGGGGGAATCATTTGGGTGTAGTTTATTTGAGAGAATAAAATACATTGTGCTTCATAGATCTGTTTACCCTGGCATAATATTTTATGATAAGTTTTTTTTTTTTTTTTTTTTGGTGCAGAAAATTTGTAAAAGATTTTTTATGATGAATAATAAAATTTGTATCTGAATTATAATATTAATAAACTTCAGTCATTGTAGAAACCAAACAATAAAATGACATGGATTATAACGATTGGGTTATAAATGGTACAAATTATAGATTTGGTGCTTTTCTGTGTTTTTCTCATTTTGGTAGATTACTTGAAATATGAAAGTATTTCATCTAACTCTATGTTTGTCTGTGATTTACAGCTTTTCAGAGAAGTCAGAATAATGAAGATCTTAAATCATCCCAATATTGGTAAGTGGATCTTTCATAACTTCCACACAGAGAGACTGCAACATCACACTGGAAGGGTTTGTGAGACGCTTGTGTCCACATGTGAAAAGCTAAAAATATGATTTTAAAAGTTAAGATCATTGCTCAAATTACGGTCTGGTGACTTTGTATGTTTTTAACACAGACATTGTCAGACATTTAATTAAACATTTCATAAGGTATTCCTGGAAAAGTGACACCAGTCTTTTAAGTTAATCTTTGTTTCAGCCTCTCGCCTCATTTTCCAAAGGCTCAGCTGACCAATCACGGCTGAGAACCAAAACCAAAACTCGCAATCTAGTCCTAGTCAAAGAAATGAGGTTGATTTATGATGGCAAATAAAAGATGAAGGATTCTGCTAAGATTTTAGTTTAAAAGGCAGTATTATGTAAAATCCACTTTTTTGACTTTTGCCTCATGTTATGTTATTCTCTTTGACCTCACAGAGCAGCCTTCCTCCACTCAGCTCCTTCAGACTAGTCAGCAGCAATTAGCAAACAGCTGGGGAACCTGCTGAGCTCATTATAGGAGCTTCTTCTCAGATCAGTGCTGGTAAAAACGTCAAAGGATTAATAGAGGAGCCAACTTGTATGACTCCAGACAGAGCAGAGGTTTTAAAGGGACATAGACCCAATTTCAAGGCATTAAGTTACAAAGTAACATTTCTTTTATATACAGCATTTTTCTAACATCTGAAGTTAATATAGTTACTTGATTGTCCTATAATATGGCACTTTTTACCTGGAAAACACCTAATACTGCCACATTATGTGATAGGCCTTTATAGGTGTGTTTTATGGATATGGGAAATTAAAGATGTTAAAGAATCATCACAAATACAGAACATTATTCTTTATAACCTAATAGGAATGATTTCTTTTTTTATGAAACATTTGTTGATTAGATTATTTTTATATCTCGCTTCCAAAATACATCAATTTTTAGTCCTTTTTTTGTCCTTTCAATATAAAATATTTAACTTGACATTAAGCATTAACATTTTTTCCCTCTGTTTTTGACAAATCACTTAACCTGCTGTATTGTGTGGCTTAGTCACAATTTTTAACATTTAACAAGATTTGACAGTGATTCAGTTTTCATTTCCTTGCTGCTCGGGTTAGGGTTAGGGTCATAATTTCCTCTGCAGGAAACGTGATCAGAATAATAAGACAGATTCCTCTCTTCACCTCGGTTTACTCTCCCACCTTTTCCACATGTAGCAGGATGAGTCTCAGCTGGTATCGGCAATCAGAAACAAACAAAAACCACTCCATTTTGTTGTTCAGCAGTAAGAGGTTTGATTTGACTCATCATGCAATGCTTACATTTCTGCCTCACCCACACACACAGGATGTGTTATTCCACGTGGCTCTTGTTCGTGTCCATGAATTAGTTTCTTTTCTCCCCTCCCGGTTTTTTTCAATATAATTGAATTCATTGTTTTCCCTCTTTCTTTTTGCAGTCAAGCTGTTTGAGGTGATTGAGACGGAGAGGACCCTCTACCTTGTGATGGAGTACGCCAGTGGAGGTGAACTGAAATGATTACATCTCATGTTGTTACATAAAAACCTCTCCTAGCTCCACTCGGTCCGCCACATTTCTCCAATATTTTCTCAGATGGATGGAGGGATAACATGAAAGCCGCAGAGTTTTACAACCAACGGCAATGCGAAAGCTGTTCGCTTTGATACACTAGCATTTTTCCTACATTTAGGTGATGTTTATTACCTTGCACCTTAAATTATCACCTGAAAATCAAAGTTTAAAATTTCTCTTCAGCTCAAACTCCAGTCCCAGTTCTAAAAGTGCCACACTTTAGTTTTCTTTCTTAGATAACTTGCTAACTTTTTGTCCTTGAATTTTTTTCCCGTGTCCAGAGCTCAGCTGGCCTGCTTTTTGGGTGTGAGCTCACTCTCTCCATCTCTTTCTCTCATTGGCTCCTGCGTCTGAGCTCACAGATGATTAAGCTTTCACATCCAGACACACACTTGCACCACACACACACTTTGCCGGCCCCTGCAGGTAATCTCTGGGGTGAGGAGTGGGGCTTCATTCATGTTTTCAGGATGCACAGAGGAAGGCTTTTTGCTGGTTTTGTCTTTTTTTTTTTTTTTCAACTTTACATAGCTGTTCCCAGCCAGCCTAATTCAGAAGAGAACCGGCTGAAGCTGTGCGCCGGTCTCGCTGTGTGTAGAGATGCTGGAACTCTGCAGCAGCAGCTTTGTGCCTCCAGGAGGGGCTCAGTTTGGAGTTAGCGCACGTCAGTGTGCTCAAGAAGTGCCCTCAAACCATGCACATCGGGGGCGTAGCGCGCCAGCTGCATGAGAATGTTATTTTTATCTGCTGAGCTTTAGAAGTCGTGATTCGCTCAGTTTCAGCACGTCTCTCTCCCTCTTGGAGTCCCGACCTTTTCCTGGTCGCCATCAGGCACTTTCTGACTCCCTGTCTGTATTTGCAGGTGAGGTGTTCGACTACCTGGTTGCACATGGAAGAATGAAGGAAAAGGAGGCCAGGGCTAAATTTAGACAGGTACCTACCTTTCTTCCCCTGCAGTGTTCTGGTTTCACACCTCTGCTCCGGACTCCGCCTCCTTCTGCTGCCTGTCTGAAGACTGAACAGAGAAGTTTAACCAATAACACACACCGCTCAGCCAGGGGAAGAAGCTGGCCCAGTACCGAACTATTTAACCCTGGTGACATCATCAGTCCTTCCATAGCGAAAGGTTTAAGTAACCTGGCAGCACATTCAATAAGATGTGGCTGGGTCTGTCACCTTAACAAATTTTGCTGGATGATAAATTGTCCCAGAAGTTATTGCAATAACCAATAAATCATTTTTAGACTGTTTTCAACTAATATAATAATAATGTACAACCCTCTCAAAGATCAATATACGCTCATTTCTAGCAAACATTTAACACTGCAACTGGAAGACATTTTAAATATCTCAAATAAATAAAAAGAACCAGAAACAAGAAATGAAATGAGTTATGAGTCTCTGTAAACAAAACCGTCCTTCAAACAAAGGGCCAGTTGAGAAGAAAGCACCAGACTGAGGACTTTTATCATCCAGTTTTTGGTAGAAAAAGGCACTAAAAAAACCAATAAATGTTTGCAATAAATAATTTATCATGCGATGAATTGATTTATTGCTTATTGGAAATGGCTTAGTTGTATCAACCTTCTCTGGTCTTCTGGTTCTGATCTGCTCTGCATCACCAGAACCTGCAGCATTCAGCTGCTATACTCCTCTAGTCTGCTGAAACACAGAGTTCCTTTAAATTGAGGCTTAAAATCCATTTTATTAGAGCTGTCTTTAATTTATAATAACTGTAGTATCATAGAAAAATAGAAAATAGTAAAATAGAATTAGTCTATTTTTGCTCTCCTTTATTTTGTCACTAAAAACCAACATATCACTTGTTTGTTTTTTTTCTCTCTCTTAATCATGTGAAACACTTTAAACTGCCCTGATGGTGAAATATGCTTTCCAAATAAAGTTTCCTTTCCTGGTCGTTGTAAAGGAGAGCCATAAGAAGTCTTGGAAGTTTTCATGACCAATGTAAATTATACAGCAAACATGCAGAAGGAAGTTCCCTAGTCAGACCACAATTTAGAATCAAAACACAACTTCATGCAACTTTTCAAAGGATTTACTTGTTAATAAAACCTGAAAGCCATTTGTACTTACAGGACTATTTTGTGTTTGCAACGTAAAAGTTTGCGTTTGTAATGTGCCATAAAAAACTGAAGGGGTTTGAATAAGTGTTGTAAGAGGCAACAGGACTCGGCCTTTGTTGGTGATGAAAAGCCTCTGCCTGTACTTTCTCACCTCTTCTCTTCTGTCTTTAGCGCCACCTTCACAGAGTATTATCTTTCCTGTTGGCGCCGACCGCATCGCGCTCTCCACCACATCCTTTATTACAGTTTGACAAGTCAACAGCAGACACTGTGCTGAACTCTTGTTCTCTCCCCCTCCCGTACAGATCGTATCGGCGGTGCAGTACTGCCACCAGAAGCACATTGTTCACAGAGACCTCAAGGTGAGTTCAGCAACGTCATCACAAACCTGAAAACACACGCAGGAAGTTCTCACACTTCTCAGTGCAAAGTTAAAGTATTGAATAGTGGAAATCTACAGTGAGGCTTAGAGATCAAGCTTTACATACTCTGGAAAAGTTAGAGATGTTTTTCTTTTTTACTACAACTAAACAATAAGTCAGTTTATTTGCTTGATTTAACAGATTTCATCATTAATTTACATTTCCTTACAACACTTACTCTGCATGAGTGAAAAGGGAGCTGGGAGCACTTTTTCAATCATTACAGAATAAATTTTCAGGGCTTTATTCATCCAGTTTCAAACCGTAAATTGTTCTCCTTATCGTTACCTCAAAAGTGTCTGATCTAATCTTTTTTTTTTAAAGTGTTTCGAATTGATTTTTAGTAGAGCATTCCTTTAACTCCTCCTCCAAACTATTCTATAATTTTACTCCATGCACTGAAGTGCACAATCTTTTAAAGGAGTACTCACAGTTTTACTTTTGAAAATATTAATTTCAATAATAGCAGGGCTTATTGCTACCCCCTCCTAGAAGGCCAATCATGTCTGATGCATTTGGTAGAAAAGGTCAGACCTTCGTGTCCTAACTCGGCCTCATCAAGCCGTCGTACCAGGAAGCCGTCTGCTGACGACACTCGTCTTGAATTGGATCGCTGCGTCCCACTGGAGTGTGTCTGTAAACACACGCCCACGACTCGGACCGATCTCACGTGGCTCCTGCTCCATCCGCTGCCTTGCAGCTCCCTTTGTGCTTTCCTTGTGTAAATATTCATGCTTCCGTGATTTATTTATATATATATATATTTTTTTAAGCCGTAGAGCAGAGAACATCGTTCAGCCAAGAGGAGCTGCTGATGGTTTCCTTTGCGGATCATCAATGATCCATGAAGAGGCTAATGAGACAGGAGCTCAGAGCCTCCTCTGCCTGCTCTACATGTGCAGTCATGTAGCAACATTAGCCGCTCCTCCTAATGATTAAAAAAAAAAAAAAAAAAGGTTCACAAATTAACTTCTACTGGAAAAAATGAAGTTAACTTTAGGTAAACATGGAAGAACAGCATCTCTTTAGTCAACAGAAGATCAACAAAGATATGTTTAACGCTGGATAAAGGACCAGCGACACCTCGGCTTTGTGTGTTTAATGCTATGGTTACTGGACAAATAAACATTTTCTCAGAATTCTCATTTGTCTTCTAAACATCATGTCATCAACATTGTTCACTTTAAAATTCTAGTTTTTTGTGTGTGTTTTTTGATAACCCACCATCAGAACTTTGCCACCCATCTGCTGTTTTTTGTAATTTTCTGACCTGCCAGTTCAGCTTTTACAAATTTCCATTTCTTCTTGAAAACATACAGCATATACATCTCCTCTGTATTCTGTTGTAGGTTGAGAATGCAGAGATTAATAATGGTTTGTAACTGATTTATTACTGATCAGAGATATTACAGAGTTGATACTTTTTAGTAGCTTAACCACAGCCTGAGTGAGAGTTTTATCTCCGTAGGCTGAAAGAACACTGGGCTGATGAAGTGAAAGGAGCAAACATAATAGAGCTTTGGTTATTACTAAATGATATGGATTGTTCAGTCTTGATTCCTTGTTTGGTGGTATGTGATGGGTACAGTACCGCAATCCTGTTTCACTATGGGTGCATGTACAACACACATAATGTGTATCTTAAACAAACGGATGTACTTTATGTAATGTTTTCCCCTTTCTTTTATTCAAAGGCGGAGAACCTGTTACTAGACGCAGACATGAACATAAAGATCGCCGATTTTGGCTTCAGCAACGAGTTCACTTTAGGCAACAAGCTGGATACGTTCTGTGGCTCTCCGCCGTACGCGGCCCCGGAGCTTTTCCAGGGGAAGAAGTACGACGGGCCGGAGGTGGACGTCTGGAGTCTGGGGGTCATCCTATACACGCTGGTCAGTGGCTCCCTGCCCTTTGATGGACAGAACCTAAAGGTAGGATCAGAGTGTGTGAATTCATGCTCCAATTACTGGCTAGGTTTTAATGGGTTTCTGACTTGTTCACATGGGCATTTTCTCCTATTGTCTCTCTGCAAAGTTCTGAGGTAGTCTAGCATTTTGTGATTACAGATAATGTAAACTTTTTCCAAATCTATATTGATATAAATTGTAATCCATGTCTTCTGTTTTAATTAATGGAGTGTAATTTAAATGTGTGAGCCTGTTGGGAATATTGATGCTTAGTTACTTGATATTCTCAGTGTGTAAACAGATGGCTGGTTGAATGAGACAGTGACAGTGGATTTTGATTTGTTCTCATTAACGGTTTGAAAGTATTAACAGCAGGTCATCATCATCAACATACATTTTTGGGTGGTTTGGGTACTTATTGAATTGAAACTAGCCTTTCAATTCAATAAGTATTTTTCTTTTGCTGAGTCGCAGTTGCCAGTGGTTTCATTAGAAAAATATCAAACAGTGATGTTGGGGTGTGAGCGTTGTCTGATACTAAAGCTCTGAGAAATTCAACCACATGTCTTCACACAGGCATTGGTTGAGCTGTACAATATTCTGATCGACAAGAAATTACAAATTCTATTTATCTAAAATAGGAATTTCCAATTCACCCTCTCAAATGCCTTTCTGACATCTAATGAAACGATTAAACTGGTTTTATTTTGGATGTTGTGGTAGTCTATTAGCCAGTCCCTCCAGTTTTATTCAATGATAATTGATTTTTTTTTTCCGCGATTGAATGCATTATTGTGAGTTTATTGCAAAAATAGTCAAAAAATTGTCAAACTCCCTCTTGCAGTTGATAGTATTTCTTATTTCTACTACAGACTTACTCAAAGTCGAGTTACAGTTTGTGATCTATATAGAGTAACAAATGCTAAACCAAGTTATTTAAAGAAAAATGTCCATGAGCCAAAGCTTTCTGCTTGTTTTCTTTGCCATTATTTTTATCTTCGATCTGTAGAGTTTGTCATGTTGGAGAATGTAACGTATCCAAAATGTTGTGACAGTTTGGTATGAGACAAATAATCTGTGAAAACATCAAGCTCCTTCTGCTCCTCCTTCAGCTTGAATTGC
Organism: Poeciliopsis retropinna; assembly: GCA_010277075.1. NCBI lineage: Eukaryota > Metazoa > Chordata > Actinopteri > Cyprinodontiformes > Poeciliidae > Poeciliopsis > Poeciliopsis retropinna. The sequence continues at coordinate 7,142,459 of VMRM01000028.1, forward strand.
AATCTGAAGAAATGCAACGCTCCTGGTCAAAGCCAACCAATCAGTACCGGGCGGAGGTTCTTAGTGCTGTCAATCATCCTCATTTACATACTGCTAAATGTGCTAAGGGTGGAGAAACAACTTACTGTTCCAAAGAAAAACTGTTTTGCCACAAATGCTAAGTAGCCTTAGCAATTGTGGCAGGCTAAGTTGTAGTGTACCAGCTTGTAGCAGAGAACAAGAAGGGAGGTAAGCATGAGAGTGATTGACATCATTAAGCCCCTCCTCTTGGCTCTGATTGGTTGGTTGTTTCTGACTGAGCAGAACATAGTAATTGGTGAAGGCAGAGAACTGGGGTTTTTTTTGTTGTTGTTTTTTTCAGATTTTCTGTCACAACATCATTTTAAGAAATGTAAAAGCATTTTAACATACTGGAGCTTTAATGAGGAAAAATAGATTTGGAGAACTCTGCAAATATTTCTAAATTTTGATTGCAAGAAATCCTGTAGAGACTGATTAACTGAGTCTTCTGGTGTTATACATAGCACATCTATTTTTAATATATCCAGTCTGGGCTGGGTGCACAATGAGTGTTGTTTTTTTTTGTTTTTTTCCCTAATGTCTTGCATAATGCCTAAGATCTGCATTCTTCTCTTTCTTGTTTTAACATCCTCCCTTTATTTTCTGCAGGAGTTGCGCGAACGTGTTCTAAGAGGAAAGTACCGCATTCCTTTCTATATGTCCACGGACTGCGAGAACCTCCTGAAACGCTTCCTGGTCCTGAACCCGGCCAAGCGTGGTACTCTCGAGGTGAGGGAGGACACTGAAAATGTAAATATGCCACTTGGTTCTTAATCCCCTTCTTGCAGCACGTTGGAGAATGACCGCCTCCTCACTCCCCCCTCTGCCCTGCATCATCTCCTCTAACGCCCACGGTGTCCTGTTTTTTGTGTGTATCTGGCCCACACTCCTCCTCCTCCTCCTTTTTGATGTTGTAACTATGAATAATACATTTGAGCTGTTTTCCTCTGTGTTTTTTGTTGTTGTTTTTACCAAATTTTAGTGCAGTCAGCTCTCTTCCTTTATATCAAACTGATGAAAGAATAGACTTATTCTGTAAACCAAGTACAAACAATTGTTAAATTACTTAGTTTTATTTACAAGCTGTTAGTTCTGATACCTCCATGTGCGTTATTACACACCTCGGGAAAACGTTTCGCAGAAGCGAACCTTGGCCTTTTTTATCTCAACACTTGAGGGTTCAGCCAATCAGTGCCATGGAAGACAAATGGTGCTCCAGGATTGGCTGTTTTGCAAACACCAAGTAGAATTGCAGCGTGGTACATCAGCTACCCAGAATGCATCTTGTTTTTTCTGAATATTTTAGACATGTTATATGAAAAAAGTCACCAAATAGGTGAATTTTGTTTGCGAATAATTGCAAAATATGTAACTTTCATTCTTGACCTGGATAAAATTGAGTTTTTAATCTATTGTTGTTGCACAATATATGAAAAGCAGCAGAGTTATCCCAGGCAGTCCTTCAGCCTGATCATCCGACAAAATAAACTACAGATAGTTTTGAAATATGGGGTATGACATTTTTCTTGTTAGCTTTTAAAGAAGCTAACACTCTAATTTTGGTTTATTTGTAGCACATCTTTTGTGGGTTTTGAGGGAGTAGCAAAACTACAATAGCATATTAGAGGCATTATAAATAGAAAAAAAGAGAAAATTTCCACCAAAAAAACAGACTTTGAGATTAATGTCAGAAACTTTTGAAATGCAGAAATGACTTTTTTCCGCAAATTCTTGACACGAAACAGTGTAAAAGAATGCATAATGGATTATAGTTCTGAAAGTAAAATGATGTGATATATGACCATAAACCTATGTTTTTAGGGTAAAATGTAAAACAACAAAAAAACTTATAAACAAGCATATATCTTCACTGATTTGTTAAAAAAATAAAAACCAGCCTAACAGAAACAAACGATGCTGTTCGGTCTGCTGTAGATGTGACACTGTTGACCTAAAATTGTGACAGTTACATCAGAGCTATGGTAATTAATTTGGACAGACCCTCATGAAAACCTCACACAGCCATTGATCTGCTGCAAATTAAAAGCAACACTTCCTCAGATGGGATGCAGCTGAGTTCAGTATGGATGTTGACTGATCTAATCTGTAATTCCTGTAACACTTTTACAGCTGTTTACCTGTGTGTAAACAAAACAAAATCAGACAAACAATTTTGATTTCATAAATATGGTATGAATGAGGCTTAAATTGTCATTTTGCTTTCTTTTTAGCAAATCATGAAGGATCGGTGGATCAATTCGGGATTCGAGGAGGACGAGCTGAAGCCTTACACCGAACCAGAACTGGACATCACGGATCAGAAGAGAATAGGTAACCAATGACGACGGCTGTCCTCAGAACTACTCAGCTCGTTGGATCTTGTTTCCGGTCCGGCGTGAAGATGTGTGAATTTTGAATGTGCCAAATGTTGGAGCAGTTACAGCTCCGTAATGCCGGAGCAGGGTCATTATGTCGGAGCCGAGGAGCTTAGGAAGGAGGAAACGTGACGATGAATAAATGAACACGAGCCGTGCGGCTGCATGCACGGAACGGCAGAAGCCTTCCTCATTACACGAGCTGGAAATAGAAGGGGGAGCTGTTGCATAACAGCAGCTGAGGTTGGCTGTATGTGAACATGTGTCGGTGTGAACTCACCATCACTCAGAGAAGAAAGCTAAGATTTAAGAAATGTCTGATTTCTGATCATAAATCCAACTTTTACAGGTAGAAATATCCTCCATTTTAGATCGGGGTGATAAGCTTATCAAAACATCAGCTTTATTCTTTGGTAATGCTAAGATCACATTTGCGATTATACATTTCACAATGACCCTCTATAATAAAAATATATTTAACAATAAGGACTTGACTTGGACCCTGTCTGAGGGCTGCTGGAGTCCGTTGTGGGGCAATTAGGAAGCGTGAGGAACTGTTCAACTCAATGTTTGGGCCGTTGGAGCTCGATGATCCAAACAAGTCTCAAAAGATGCCACGCGAGTTGTTTTGGTCACATTTATCCACTGCTGAAAAACAACTGAGGAGACGAGTCAAGGCTGAAGAGTAAGAGTGAGAAAGATGAAATCTGAGGCCGTTTCCTCTCGTTAGTGTTGGATCAAAGGCTTCTTTCACTCCTCACTCTAATTACCCGCCTTTCCTGTCTGTAAATATTTCTGTCATTACCAAATATGTTGGAGTTTTTTTGTAGCTCCAATATATTTTCAAAGTGCTACATTTATCTAACAATAATTAGATAATTGTATTCACCTATGACCAACGTCTAGTTCTCTAATAACACTAACGTGAACTTTATCGTTCATTATTAAATGACTGTGGTAAATGATTTCAAAGTGATCTTTTAAAGAAGGAGCAGTTGACAGTTTTTCAAACGTTAAAGCTGCCAGTAACACCGGCCTGACTGACATGATGCTTTATATTAGAAGCAGAGTGGTCACTGTTGATCCAGTTACGCTGTCTTTCACTTAAAAAATAAGAACAGGAAAATCTCTACTAGAGGCTGATATAATATTTTTTTTAAACTGACCATTCAAAGTTGGAAAGAATGTTTGTGTCTGTTCAAATCTACACCAGGAAACAAGAGGCATTTACGTAAACTACCCAAAGTCTTTGCCCGTTTCCGACCTTAGCATAAAACTACAGCACCTCCTGGCTGACTTCTTCTGCTCTTTAAAAATCATGTCCATTCTTTAGTCATGCCAACTTTGTTGAATATTTTTCCACAAGCATCTTTTCTTTTGGAAGTCAGCAATTCGCAGTTCTGCGGCAGAGCTGAACTGTGAAGCTGAGAAAGAAGCTGAAGTGTTGGAGGAGGCTGCAGGATGAAAGTGAGAAAGATGAGATCAGGCTGAGGAAGATGACGGATCCAGTTCTGCTTGGCTAAAGAAGCACAGCTCGTTTGTTTCTTCTTCTCTGTGATGCACAGGAAGTCGGACGTTGCTGAGAGAAACTCCGGTTTGTCTCCAGGTGGAGTTCACCTCCATTTTTAACATTTAATACCAGGCTATTACTATGATATCGCTGCTGAACGCAAGCAGTCCGCTCTGACAGGGTGAACATCGGCAGGACGTCTGAACTCATCAGGTTCTCATTTTACCACCAGCAGCTAATCTTCCTTAAGAAGTTTTCCACTTTATCTTAAAGTACAACTACAAAATGCAACACATTTTAATGCTTTGTTTGCCAGAAAGCATTTATTGGGCACAACAAACATGTGCCAGAAAGTGTTCAGATCAAATGGGAACTAAGTTGATACTGTAGGTTCACCATCATCCAAACCCAGACTGTAAGGGAGGACAGGCTGCTCAAAGGCTTTGGTTGGTTTGAACAAATGCTGCAACTTTGGTCCCTAATCAAACCGAGTATCAGACTATTAGGTGTGAAAACACCCTATGGATTTCCTGTATTCTTCATAAAATAAAGGTATTTAAAGCAGTGTATACTTACTAATGTTCTTTAAAATATTAGGAAAACATGTATGTTTTTATGCTAATTCAGCTAGCATGAACTCTACACACATCTCCTCAATTTTGGTCCAAGCCAACAAGTGCATCAAATAGAAGCTAAATTATTTAATTAATTTCCAGTGATTCACTTTAGCTTTTTTTTTGTTTGTTTGTTTGTTTATTTCTTTAAGCCTTGTGTCCTCTGGGTGCATGTGCTCATCTTAAATTGGCTCCTTTGATGTTGTTCATGCAGATGTGATGGTGGGTATGGGCTACAACCTAGAGGAGATCCAGGACTCCCTGGCCAAGATGAAGTATGATGAGATCACAGCCACCTACTTGTTGCTGGGCAGGAAAGCCTCTGAGGTACAGAGACACACACCGTTCCACTTCTCTTGTTGACAAAAATATTTTCTGTCCTGCGTGTTGTGACTTATCATGCATACTTCCATGCCAGCTGGAGCCCAGCGACTCTGCCTCCAGCAGCAATCTGTCTCTGGCCAAACCCAGACCAAACAGTGAGCTCAACGGCCAGTCACCATCCCACCTCAAAGTGCACAGGAGCATCTCCTCCAACCACAAACAAAGGCGTTACAGTGAGCAAGGTGAGCAGCCTGCAGGTCCTTCACTTTATCACTGCTATAGTCTTTCTTATGCAAAATTAAGGAAATTGGGGGAGGTTTACCGTTGCACTCCTGATTGTAACCTAAAGATTTGATGGTTAACGCGTTTGAGTAATTATTCAAGATAGCTTTGATGAAACCATTTAAAATGATGTTGTTGCTGTTGGTTAGTTGGTCAGAACGTTCCTCCAGGGATGGCTCATCCAAAGAGAAGCCAGACAACCACAGCAGACAACGGTGCGAAGGACGAAAGTGGAACTCAGCTCCGGAAACCCGGCAGCCGAGGCGGTCCGCCTTCCAGCCCCCTGCTGGGCAACGCCAACAACCCCAACAAGGCTGACATCCCTGAGCGGAAGAAAGGAGCCACCACCGGCGCGAGCGTGAGTAACCCACAGACCCAGTCTGTAGAGCCCAGTTTGTAAAGGGCCGTCTACTCCTGAGATCAGCTTCCTGTGTTGGATTCTTCTACAAAGATGTTTTTCGTTTTTGCAGTTGTCTTCCAGTCACATCTTTTAGTGACGATCTGTTTCTTCCTCTTAAAAAGAAACTGCAGTTATTTTCTTCTTCATATCATCTAAAAAGAATGAATCTGATTGAGGAGGAAATCGTTTCAGTCCACTGATTTATTTCTACGGTGATTTAAAGTTGGCTGCACTACAGAACTGGAACAACAGGAACATACTGTTAAAATTTCCAGTATTGTTTCCAGCCTGGAGATGAGGAAATGTTTTCACCTCTGGATGTTTTTCATGCCCTTTCGGTGATGTAGAAAGCAACAGTGCAACTGTAACTTCATTGAATGCATTTCTTTTGTTAGAGAAATTCATTGTCAATGACATTACTGGAACTGAGCTATTAAGTTTAAAATGAATTGGACTCCGCTATGTACAGTGCAAAAGTACAAGTTACCCCTCCATAAATTATTCACACTTCATAAATGTTGTGGCAGGTCTGTTTAATCTCAGATCCTAGGATTTTTGTCAGACAAAAGTTTGAGTCGTGCAATTTGCGACTTAACTGTACTAAAAAGAAGCTAATATTTTCTAGTTAGAAGGCAAACCACTAGCAGCTAACATTTGGCTCATTAGCAGCTAAGATATTGGTCTCTAGTTTGAGTTCACTCAAGCTGGTCTGTGACTCAAGGCAGTTCAGGCTAATGGTAACCAGCTACTTGCTAGCTAGCTAACTAGCAACAAGGTCATATGCCATGTGAGAAGCTCAAAGCTGCTACCAAAAGCCCAGAAATGTTACAGTTTTGATCCCCTGCATGTCTTTTGCACATCACTGTTGTGATATTACTTGTAAATTTTATTTATAATAATCTTCAACGGGTCTTTAAAAGTCTTCAATTTGAGTTGTTGCAACCTGCATAAACTCTGTATGTGCATGCTTCTACCTAAAGCTTGAGATCTTGAATGATGAAGTTTTGACCTGGAGCCTCTGTCCTCCATTTTTGCTCTGCAGAATAACTCTGCGTCAGCAGGCATGACCAGGAGGAACACGTATGTCTGCAGCGACAGGAACAACGCGGACCGCCTCTCGGTCATCCCCAACGGGAAGGAGAACAGGTGAGAGCTAGAAGAGAATCAGCTGTGATCTCTCATCTTGGCCGGAACAGCAAAGTTTCAATTTGAACCGTTCATTAGGAATGTCCAATTTATTCCTTGATTATTATTTTTTTGTTTTTTCTTCTTCTGTTCCTCCTTTTATTTCCACTTTGTCTCGTGTTTTTATTTATTTATTTTCCCCCCGCCTGTTTGTGATGTGGGGTGTGTATGTTTTTTTTCCCCCTTCCTCGTTTCGGCATGCCCAGCATGACTGAGATGGCTTGTGCCACTAGCCCCTCTTCTTCTTCTTCTGCCTTTGCTGCCGTCGTTTTCGGCGCCTCGTCCACTTCGGTACAGCAGAGGTATCAAACCGTCAGCCCTCTGTATGCTTGTCAGGCAGACTGGGCCACCCTGCCCCACTCCTACTACGCTCTGGACAGCTGCTCGGCCAAGTAAGACAGCAGGGCTCCCAGTCCACCCCCCGTCTGTCTCCTGTTATGCATCAGCCCCGTTCTGCCCCGCTAACCCACACATGCAGCTTCACGCTGTAACCCTGCAACTAAACCACGGAATACATTCACACACACATATTAAACTTATTAACACATGTAAAAAGATCTTCAACATGTCAGCACGTTTGAGGACAATTTTAACTTTTCAGCCTACAAACGACTTTCAGTTAGTTGGTCCATTCTCACTGCTGGTAAAAGTGGTTCTAATTCAATTCTGCAGTCCATATAACCCATGTCTTTTTGGCCCGTTGATTTGTGGTTCTGTATCAGACATGGACCAAATTTACACTTTCTTGTGTTACAAACGCTCCATTTCCCACCAAGGAAAGCAGGAAGAGGCCAGATTGAATGTAAATAGTGTCTGAAGCAATCATTGCTTCTCTATTTAAAGGGACAGTATCTTGTAAAATTGACTTTTTTGAGCTTCACATCATGCTAGTTATTCCCAAAAACATGGCACCCAAAGAAATAAACACCACTGATCCGAGTTGCAGGTATCCGCTTTGTCTCTTTTAGACTCCATTGCCTCAAGCTAACCACATTGACATGTCACTTCCTGTTACTAGTCATCATTTTGTTGCTCAGCTTCAGAACTGATCAACACATGACAACATGTGCAGCATCAGTCTTGACTTTGGTGAACAGAGTGTGCTGTGTGAGGAGGAGCCTCCCTGGTCGCCATCGTCTGATGGCGGCAGCGTTCAGAATGTGAACAGCCATGCAGACACAGTCAGATCTCAGCAAAAACTATCTGAAGGAAAAATGATTTGCTGACTGAAATTAGCCAGACCAGTGACTGGTCAACTGGAAGCTTAAAATCCAATCCAGTTTCCCCCCAATTAGTGAACATGGCACATAAAACTACAGTATGTAACTTAAAAAATAGTCATTGACACAGAAGTAATTTAATTTAAAATAAAATAAATAAAAAAAATTCCCTTTAGGACTTATGAAGTATTTTTCAATTGAATATAGCCTTAATGAAAAGTATGTTTATTAGCTGACAGTATTAAACTGGTTGTCAATTTTCTAATATGACAAATGAGCTTCATTGGAACGCATCTTTTACTTTATTCAATATGACTCGTATTGTTGGGTCAAAATTAAATTGTTGGAAATGAGCCTCAAAATTCTGATCATTGAATCTCTGGCATTAAGCAAAGAATATTGTAATATTCCATGTTTCCATCCTTCCCCTGATGATCCCATGCTGCTGCAGCGAACATCAACAACCTGCTCCTGATCTCACCTCAGTTTTCTGAACTCTGACCCTGGACTCCTCATCTGCTCACCTCCTATTGGACGTCAGAGGTCCTCTGCTCATCGTCTGTCCTCTGTTTCTTTTCAAACTTTAATCTCTTCCTTCACTCTGCACCTCTATGCATTCATGTCCGGGGTGGAAAGCTGCTCTGGGTTTATTTCCGTTTTAGTTTGAAGCGAAGTCAATTTGCATGAAACAAGTTTTCCCAGGTTTATGGCTGTCTGGCTTTTAACTTGCTGATTTACAATCGAAACTGGGTCCATTCTAGTAATTCACGCTGTCGAAGGAGAATAGGAAGAACTCTAGTTCTAGAAGTTCATCATTTTAACAGATAAATGATAAATGATAAGTTTATTGTAACGATTCATCAAAATTTTTTCTTCTGAAAATTCCATTTCTGGGAAATCTGGATTTTTTTTTATTTTTATTTTTCACTCTTAAGATTCCATAGTTCAAAGTGACATCAGATTTTGGTTTCCATCTCGTTCGGAAAGCCTGCTTTAGTTTTAATTTATTTGGATGTTGAATTCAGCTGTAAGTATTGAGGCCAGGCTTAAAAGTAATTTATTTATCACAAGAATAAAGTTGTACAACAATAGAATCAAAATAATACAACAATAAAGTTATAATACAACCAGAATTAGGTCATTTCAGTATAACAAAGGAGTCATTTTATAAGAGCTCCTAAAAAATAAATATTTAAACTAAGGTAATACTTCATCTTTTAACATGTCGTCATCAAATTATTATCAGAACTTTGAAACAATCGTGCGAACAACTGAAAGAATCACACAGACTGAGTTTGTCACATCAAATCATGATGACTACATATGCAAACGTCCTGCTTTTGGTTAAATTGTGTTTTTTTTTGCTAATATTATAACTATTTTCCTGTAATTAAACAATAATACCTGTAATCTGGCCAGATACTCCACTGTAGAGCTCAGAAAAGGCCGACTGAAATAAAAGCCAAATTTTGAACATATTTTCTTACGGAGCCCCCGAGGGGACATGGGAAATTTTTTTCTTTTGCGTCACCTCGCAATACTTTTGCGTTCCCTCGCAAAACATTTGCGTCCCCTCGCAATACTGTACTGATCAGTTATGCGGCATAATTGAATACTGTAAGCCTTTCTTACGGTGGCCGCCATACTTTCTGCTTAACAGAAGGTTATATGAGGTTTTTCCATGAATGTTAATACCTCTTTGTGAAATATCTGAAGTTTTACATCTTTTTCTATATGATAAAAAGGCACTAAAAACCTATGATATAAACAGAAACGTTCCGTAAGTAGGAAATAAATAAAAATACATCCTAATTTGGATTATTTCTGCTAATTGTGGGATAATTAGTCATTGTCAGTTTTGATTGTGTCTCTGTTGTGTTCGTATTCTAAAAAGTTTAAACGGCTTTCAGTGCCGTTCCATCTTAAACATGCAGTAAATACATCGATTTTCAATCACTGTTTTGCACCAAACAGTTAATAAACACGTTTTCACTGTGGCTCCGTATGTAAGAGCCATATGAATGAAATGAGTAATTATTGATATGACAGCAGCACACGGCTTTGACAGGGTGGTGGGTGTGTCGATGTGGGCGTAACTGTTACTGTCTGAATGGGAAGATCACGATCCTGCTGGCTTGGTGTGTGTGGGGAAGCGGTGAGCGCAGCGGTCAGTCCTTGCAAAGTTTGGAGCCTGATAATCAAAATGCAATAAATTGATAATTGTGACAGAACAAAGAAATGGTTTGGAGTTGATTGATACACGGACAGATGAGATTCCCCGAGTTATCAGTGCGGCCCTCTACCACCGTTAGTTTGCTGTGTTTTATAATAATAAAATGTGTTCATTATTATTAAGTCTTTGGTGCAAAAAACTGATTGAAAATCGATTTATTTACTGTATGTTTATGTCTGTTAATGTTGAGACTGAGCTTCACATTAAAGCAGCCCTTTAAACCATTCAGACTACGAACACAGCAGAGACACAATCAAAACTGACAGCTGACTGATTACCCCGGGATAGATATTTCACAAAGAGGTATTAACATTCATGGAAAAACCTCATATAACCTTCTGTTAAGCAGAAAGTATGGCGGCCACCGTAAGAAAGGCTTACAGTATTCAATTATGCCGCATAACTGATCAGTACAGTATTGCGAGGGGACGCAAAAGAAAAAAATAATTCCCATGTCCCCTAGGGGGCTCCGTATTTTCTGTCTTTTTGTCAAGAAATTAAAAAAAAAAAAAAAAAAAAAAGATTATAATTGGATCTGGTGTGAAAAATATTGCCCAGCCCTACGTTTAATGTTTTTATATTTGTGTTTCAGATTTCTTTGGTTTTCCAGCCATGTCCTGAAATATGTCATTGTTTTCAATCCACCTACAAATACATTTTTCTCTGTTTATGTCTGCCGTCTCAAATCCAAATTCAGTCACAATTTTTGTTTCAAAACTGGAGCTATTTAAAAATCTTGCTGTGCAAGCAGATAAAATTATTTTAGATGTATTGAGTATTTTGCATGTCATCTGACTGCACTTAAACAACTGGAATGCAGGTTAAACGTGAAGCACCATCAGACCGTGACCTCTCCCTCTTTCTGCCTCGACAGTGTTGCTGTGTCGCCCGGCGGCCAGAGGAACCCGGTGGCATCTACCCACAGCATCAGCAACGCCACCACGCCCGACCGCCTCCGCTTCCCCCGCGGCACGGCCAGCCGCAGCACCTTCCACGGCGGTCAGCTGAGGGACCGCCGCACCGCCACGTACAACGGGCCGCCGGCGTCCCCCACCCTGTCCCACGACGCCACACCCCTGTCCCAAACCCGCAGCCGCGGAACCAGCAACCTGTTCTCTAAGCTCACGTCCAAACTCACCCGCAGGTAGGTGTCTGCGCTCCTCAGCAGGTCCATCAGGCCGGGCTGGAGTTCAGCTCACAGGTGTTCTGAAACATGTCGCTTATTACCGACTTGAACGTTCAGGATGATCCCAGCCCTTTGCAGACGAGAACCTCGTGTGGTCATTGAATACAGAGCCGTATCCTACCTGTGTCCATGCTAGGGGGACAGCCATGGTGGATAGAAAAAAGAGAGGAGTAAATTTCCACCAAAAAACTGGCAATTTCTGAGTTTGAAAGTTGAAAATTTGCAAGAAAAAAAAATTCAATTTTTTTATTTTTTTGGTGGAAACTTGCTTCCTTTTTTTCTTTTCACAATGGCCCTAATACACCATCATGTATGGGGGAGGACTTCAGTCTTTTGATCATGATTTTTACCATTTTTATTGATATAATTAAATCTTAGTAGTTCATGTCGCTGACTGGTTGGCTGCTGAGAAACTCTGAAGGAGCTTCAGGTGGAATAATTGGACTCCAGCTGTAGGAACAGGAAACTATGAAAAATGAGGCTCGGGGCAGCAGCCCCCGACCAGATAAATATTCAGTAAAGCAATACACAGCAGTAATTTGGTAATAGTTGTTTTTGATGTAAAGTTCGGTGAATCGCAAATTATTCACACCTCTTGACATTTCTCAAATCACAACCACAATCAATGTATTTTATTGAGATTTCATCCTATAGAACACTTTTTTGTGAGCATCAGTTTTCAAGTCGTCCTGCGTGTTTTCAAAAGGAGCTTGGTCTGGAATTGAACTGGACCGTTTTATAACTGTCTTTGAATAACTGGCTCCTTTTACAGCCTTTCTGTTTTGTTATACAGACAGCCAAAACTGTACAAAAATATTGAAATCTTTCCCGGTCAATATCTTTTACCCAGAATTCCCCATAGTTTTTAGCTTCACCAGATTCAAATTTCTTATTTAAAATTAATTGAATTCTTTCTTTTTTTATATATATATATATATATAAATAAAAGACTTATTCACTAAATGAAAACGTTGAAGAATATCCCAATTTAATTATACAATTAATCGATTAATCGTCAGAATAATTGGTATTTTGACAATAACACAGGGTAGATGTTAGAATGCAGCTAAATCTTCTTAATCATCAGAATAATTATCTGCATTGATGATTTACTAACACCAGGGGAGTTCTGAAGAATCTGTTGTAGCTATATTTTTGTTAGAGTCCTTATTTGGTAAGATGTATTTTTCTTCCACTGACACAGTTATTCTCTATTCTTAGTCACATGAAATCCTAATAAAATGCACTGAAGTTTCTGTTTACTATGAGAATGTGACAAGCCTAAAAGGGGTGTTAATATCTTGCACACTGGCACACACACCAACTAGTTTCTGCTCCTTTTTTCCTTCAGCGTTTAAGACAGAAACTCATTTCTGAGAGCAAAACCCAACATTAGCTTAACTTTTAGCTTCCTCATTGGTGTATATTCCTGTGTGCATTAAAAACCCAGCTGACGTGTGTGAAGCAGCAGCAGCAGCCAGGTCAGCGACATCCAACCACGACTGACCAAAACACCAAGAATCGTAATCATTTCATGATGAATCTGAGAAGGAGAACAAACGATTCCGACCACCGCCATTTTTTTGTTCATGCACTCAGCCCCCTCATGCCCCTCCTCTCCCTTACTCCTCCCACTTTCTCTTTCACCATTCTCACTGTTTCTTTGTCTGCCTCTGTTGTAGAAACATGTCATTCAGGTTTACCAAAAGGTAGGACTCCTGCTCTGTTCTCCGCTCTGTACCAACAATAACCAGATGGGCGTCACTGAGAAGCTGCGACTTGGTTTCTGAGCCGAGTGGGGCTGCTGGCACCGAACTAACACCCTGCTCTGTTTGGGGGCATCTACACACACAGCTTCCAAGCAGAGAAACGTTGCTAAGTCTTCCAAACGGATGGTGTCAAAAGTTGCTTTAGCGCTGAAGTAATGAAGTAAAACTTTGTCCTCCGTTTTGCTCAGAGAGAAGCCGTGTGTGTAAATGCTCTCCGTGTGGCTGCGGTTGGTCTGAGTGGCTGAAAGCTGATTGGTTGAGCCGACCAATCAGCCGATAAACCAACAGCAACTACGAAGCAGCTTGTCACTAATCAGTCGTCAGCGCATGCATGTGGTCGCTTCTTCCAGCCACCATTGATTGTGGGTCATTTTCACCCCACCGTCGTCGTCCTGCGTAACACAGCCGCCATTAGAACTTAGACATTATTCTCCTGCATTATTACTATTCTAGGTGCGCAGATGTACGCTAGTCCTGGTTTGCGTTCTTCTTGATTTTGACTGATGAATAATAATAAGACCAAACTATAAACTGGTTCGCTCCTTCTTAAACACGTTTTCTGATTAAACACAACCTGTTTTGTTTTGTCCCTTTTCTGTAAAAACTCGGTGGGCGTTTCATTACCGTATTCATCTTACATTCTTCAGTCCTCTCTGTCGATAAACGCCACACTGTATTAAATACATCACACAGTTATTCTTGACCAGAAAGCTTGGTGCCATCAGATGACAACGTAAAGATTAGATTATTACTATAAAGTTGCCACAAATCCTTGAATCTCCACTAAATTTTGACTGCAGAAATACTGTATCAGCCAAAACATCAGATTGTATTTGGTTAAAATGGTTCTGGGCCAGATTTACAAGGATGTGGCTCCTGGGTTGAAGCCCATTTTGGTGCCTCGTACACTTAAAAGAAATCTTTCATTATTGAAAATGACAGTATATTTATACATTACGCTGTTTATCAGCATGTCTGAATTGATGCATTGTAGGTTTAATAATTCATAAAAATCCCCAAATTTTAATTAATTTCTTCTGATATGGGCCTATGAGTTTTACTTGGGCATTTATCATATCATTTATCATGAAGATAAATTTCTTAAGAATTTTGATTTATTATTATAAATTCCAATTAATGCTGTTTAAAATGTCAGAGATTAAGCTCAAAATCTGAGCCACAATACAAATAAAGAAATTTAATTCAATTAAAAAAGCTAATAAGATATAAACCAAAAATTAGCACAAGTTTCATAAGAAGTGTGCTGAAATGTAATTTACGCAAAATCAACAGATCCCAATACTTATTGCAATAATGCGTGATTGTGAGTTTGTCGCAAATATTCCACGAAAATGGTCAAGAACATCGGATTGAAGTGATGCCAACTCCCTGCTGCAGGTGGCAGTATTTGTTTCTTCTACTGCCCTTCTGCCTCAGCCTTACTTGATAAGTTCTTGTCCACGATCGACACGGCGAGTAACAAAGTCACACTTACCTGTCATACATAAGTGCAAACATCACAATTATTATTATTTTTGCAAATATTTCTAAAGTAGCACCACAAAATCAGTGATTTTGATTGATTGGGACTGACTCTGTATTTAATTTTAAGACGGGACGCAGAGAGAGCGATTGCTATTTACAGTTTAATCCATTTTATCAATACATTCTGGTACTATCAGCTTTTTGGGTACATTCAGGATCTTGATATAGCCCAAAATGAAAGCGTTGACACCCCTGCTACAGAGGCAAGTAAACCCCTCCACCCTTCTGTAAAGGTTTTAGACGTCATCTGTCGACTTAAAAGAACGGGCAGGTTCCTTCAGAAGACATAAAAGACGATGTGTTGACTTCATGAGACGTAACGAAAGCTTTGAGTTGATAAAAACAGCTATGGATCATTTTCTGTATCATTCTGTATACTGTGGCATGTTTAGCACAAAGTGTAGCACAGCCGCTGGTGAGCTCTTGGAGAGTTGACCTGAGGTCGACAGCGGCCTCCGGTGGCTGCTCTGGGAACCTCCATCTCCATGACGATGCAGGACTTCCTGTCGCTCTGTTCCAGTCTCACTCAAAAAAAGTCTTCACTTTTTTCTGTTCTCATGTCTGCGGAGGTGAAAAAATGTAGTAAAAGGTGTGAAGCCGTTGCTGTTTATTCCCCCTCTGTAGTTTTTGACTTGTCTGATAACCTTTTACTAAATTTTGTCAGCTCTGAGTCTCCGTACTTCTCTTCACATCTTGGGACTTGATCAGTGAGTTTTCATCTTTCTGTTTTGTTTTTTTTTTTCGTTTTTTTTTCCCTCCTCAGGACATTTTAGGCTGAGTCACCTCCTCTCCTCTCCTCACAGCTTCTGTGTTTTTTGTCTTCCTTACCTTCTCGTGTCCTTAACTTTTCCCTCTTGCTGCTCTTCCTCTCTGCCCAGGGTCAGTATTGACCCGGCCAAACGGCAGATAGCCAAAACAGGGCCTGCCAACCCTTCTACCCAGGGAGGAAAGACCCTTAGTAAGTCTTCTGTCCTTTGCTTTCTTTCTCTCCTCATTTCTTTTCTCTTTTTATTTCCTCCTTCCTTTTTCATCATCCTGCCATGCTTTTTTCCCCCCCCTCCTCTTGTATTTTTTTTATTTTTTTTGCCCCGTCCTCATGCCATTCATTTGAATATTCTTTCCTTTGTTTTTTTGCCGTTTTTTGAGTTTCCTCAGATTCCGATCTCTTTCTTTCAGATTCTCGAGCAGAAGATATAGAGAGTTGTAGGAAGATGAAGATCTAGAGTAAGGGTTGCTTCGATCTCCTAATTTGTCCCTGAGGAAGTCTCTAAAGAAGCAGTCTGGTTTCCAGACGTTGCTCCTCCTTCTGTAGTGTTTCTTTGTTGTCGTTGTTGTTTTTCTGCGCCGTTTTGGCTGCGCCTGGGACCTGCTGTCAATCCCGTCTGTTCACTTGTCCTCTTGTCCTCTTTTAGATGTTACAATGTAGCATTCCACACGTCTTGTTTCCTCTGCGCTGCAGTGCATGATGGGAGCCTGTCAGAGGAATTTTAATGTTACATTATTTAGATGTTATTTCTGTATCTAAATGCTTTTAGCGACGTGCGCGCCATCAGAAAGATGTTTTTGATCAACTTTCAGTAGAGGTCTGTAAAATTATTTCTGACTTCTCATTAGTAATTTAGGTTGCCAAGCTGACATCACACTGCCATGAGAGACACTGTAAAATATGATTTTGACTGTGTTAAAGGCAAAATGATTGCCTTGACGTTTTTAGCTGTTTTAGCGTTTAGGGTGGCAGTAAAGAGGGATCTCTGCAGATTTTCCTAGAAAAGGAAAATCATTATTTCACCTCAGATTTTCAGAAGGCTGCCAAGTGTTTTCCAAATCCATCGTGTTTAGTGACAGCCGGAGGCTAACGGCTCAAAATCGTACAATAAAGACTAGAATTAGGGGTGAACCGATAAATCAACCCCGGTTTCCTTTGTCTGCAATCGTGAAGCCGATCTTATCTCCCTCTGCAAAGGTCAGAAGGTCAGCCACTGTCCTCTTTTACTCTGCTGTAAGAAGTTTGATGCAGATGTAACCCACCAGGTTACATCTATATGTGTGCGGTTAACAGTCAGCCCACTGTTGCTAACTGAGCAACTTTATCGCTATATTTAGCAATTTTTCAGTTAAGGTAAAAGAAAAAAAAAATTGAGTTGGTCCAAAGTCAAAATGGGCCGGTCAAGCTGCCTTCCTGTTATCTGCTGAAGTCAGCTGGCCTCTCTGCCGGTGCAACCAGACACACTAAAGCAGAACACGACCTGATCTCCTGTAACGGACTGGAAAGTTGTGTACGAATCATCAAAGACGTAACGTGACCAACACACAGCGTGAAGCATCTGGAATAAAAATGGTTTCCTTTTTTATTAAATGCCCTCTTACATGTTCTGTGCTTGAAAACAGGTAAAGTTGTGGTATCCAAAGTTGAATGTGGATTCCGCAGGGTGGCTTCTGTCTGTCAGTGGAGCTGAAAATCGGCAGCAGCACTGATTTCTTGGTGCGTCTTTAGTAAATATGGAAAAAAAAACAATTGGAGACAATAGTTGAAGGGAGGAAAGCTGTATTTCTCAGCGTCTCTTCAGATAAGTAGATAAAATCATCTCACATTAAAACAACTAATATTTCAGTAAAGCATTCATTAATGGACAGATTCGATTGGAGATGCACTGATCCCATATTAATATATGGATCGGTCTTGATGTTGAAAAAATTCTAGATCGGGAATCAGTGACGATGTTCCCGATCCATAAGGGCAGATCTATTCAGTATAATTCCATACTGAGCAGTGTCATGCATTGTTTATTTTTACATTAGAATTACTAATTTCACTTTTTAAACTAAGTTTGCTTATTTTTTCTTAAGTATTTTCCATTGGCTGTTCTCCTAATTACACTGAAAACAAATAAAAGCTGTTTTTCCATGTTTGACCAGCTGTGTTAGTGTATTTCAGTGAGCTATTCTGGTGCAGAGTTAGGAAATAAATTTGAAATTTAGTACATTTATGTCTGTTTAAAAAAGAAAATAATTGTTTTAGATCAGTTTAGCTGATACTAAACCTCAGATTTTGGTATCAGTAGTGAAAAAGTGGATCAGTGCATCCCTAGATTTAAATTTATTGTCTTTTTTTTTTTTTTTTAATACACTTAAAGATATGTTTCAATCTTGCAGTCAGTCTGCAGCAGTTATTTTTTAATTCTGCAAAGTACACGCTTACAGCTGCTGGTATTTAACGTGACTCCCGGCGACGTTTTTGTTTTCCTAATGACAGTGGAAAGTGCAGCGTATCATTCTCAAGTTGTTCAATCAGAAACGGCTCATTTTAAAACACACCAGTTGGAACCTGATGATGAAGCCCAGGATGTCTTCCTCACCTCCTGGTGGACTAGATGTTGGGTCATTAGCGTTCTGTAGTCACAGGAACACGTCGACCGGACTGTGAACTTCACGTCTCGCTGACTGCAAACCCGGCCGCTTCATCTGCTCACTGACGTTTCCTAACTTGGCGAATGAAAACCGATTGTCTTTCCAAATTATCCTGATAACATTTAGTAATTGATACGAGATCTTCAGTTTTAACCTCTTCAGTCAGGCGTCGACTCGATCTCTTCTGAGAACTTTTTCGCAGCTTCTCCGTCTTCCTTTTTCTCATCCCACCTGCTTGGTTGCTGCTGTTTTTGGGTTGAAGCGCCGCCGCCGTGTTTTTCTGTTTTCTGTCGTTGCTTCTATACGAACAACCCTCACCGTTTTGGTTTCTTTCATCACTTCTTCTTCTTCTTCTTCACTGACATTAATGGAAGCCAGCTCTTCCATCTTTCTTTGTGTTTCTAATTTATTTTTGTTGTTGGTGGTGGCTCACACCGTCGCTCACGTGTTCCGTCACACACTTTTTATTTATTTCCATTCACTGAAATTGATCAGAAATGATTTCTGTTGTGCACAATCCACAATCTGTTTTGTTGTTTTCTTCTCCCCTGACTCGCCCACGCCTCCCTGTGTGAATCTTCTCACGGCGCCTCAGAGTCTCAACCGAGTTTGAGAGAAACGGGAGACTTGAGGGCTCAAGGTGAGCTTATACCTGCCCCGTCCCTCCTCCCTAAGACCCCTCCCCCCCACCCCCACCGCTTCCCATGTAGCGTCAGGCCCACGCTGCTTTGCCCTGAGTGTGTAGGAGTTGCAGCAGTGTGTTGCTGGAGCTTTGTTGCTGCATGGCTGTGTGACGTGCCGCTCTGCTAACGCTGCATGCTAGCTCTTCTGTCAGCCTGAAGATTTAAAGTCTGCTGAAACGTCTCCGGTTTCTGTTGAGATTCTCCAAAAATATTCCTTTACATGATCTATGAAAAACCCAGAAGGTGGTGGGGCTTTAGGGTTAGAATATGAAAACTAGAAATGTTTTGGGGTTTTTTAACAGAGAAGCTTATGTTTCTTTTCTGGTTTGTAAAGCCAGAGAAGAAGAAATGACCAGAATGTCTTTATTTACTAAATAAGTAGATTTCAATGTTACACCAATAATTACTGAGGTTTCAAATCAAAACACAAAAGACAAGCAAAATAGATTTTTTTTCACATAAAACTAATAAAAATTAGAATACTGAAGTTAAAGAAAAAAGATTTTATACTGTTAAGTAAAATACATGTTTTTAAGAAATCCCTTTAGTCTTATAAACTAGTGATGGTAAGAAGGTGTGGAGCTTCTGCTACATGAGGAAACATGTAAAGAACTAATCAGATATAAACATACATTTTAAAAAGGTTTGACTGCTTTAAAGCCAGTCAATATTTATTTGATTATCGAGGAATGCTGTAAGTAGTTTAAAGTTACTTTTTTGAAATTCTTACATTATCTTTTGAGAAATGCTGTTCTCATTTCCTATCAGAAAAATGTTTTTAATCGTCATCTGTCAGGGATGAAGACATTTATGTTTCAAACATATTAACGGTTAAAGAACTTCATTATTATTATTTAAAATTAATCAAATCTTAATGTTATGTTGATATTCTGGGTTTTTCAGAGACGGCTTCGGTTTGTTTGACTTTTTTTTACTTCCCCTTTCTCAGTTTGGAAGTCACAGACAAAATGTAGTAAAGGTAACGAGAGAGTAAATATGCTCATAGATTATTTAAAACTGTTTTATTATTAAAATAAGATTTAACTTTACCTTTAAACTGGAATAAAAAGTTGGTTTCACACGCAAAAAAAAAAAAACTGTTCACTACATTTTGTCTAGTTAAAGGCTCCACAGCTTTGTGCTGCAATCTAAATGTGACAATAAAGATCAACTGAGCTCAGAGCGACTCAGGTCACAATCAGGAAAACTTTGGCTTCATTAGACATTATAGTTTGATTCTCCCTCGCCCCTAACAAAAAGTCACTTCTGTGAAGGATTTGTTGCAACAATCCCAGCAGGATTTGTATTTATTCTTAGCTAATCTAAGCAAAGCTCTCCGTGTCTTTCTCCCCACAGTCGCCATGTACCTGGGGATCAGAAAGGGGAAATTAAAGACAGTAAGCCCCGCTCCCTCAGATTCACTTGGAATATGAGAACCACCAGTTCCATGGAGCCCTGCGACATCATGAGGGAGATCCGCAAGGTGCTCGACGCCAACAACTGCGACTACGAACAACAAGAGAGTTTCCTGCTCCTCTGCGTCCATGGCGACGGGCGGGCCGAGAACCTGGTCCAGTGGGAGATGGAGGTCTGCAAGCTCCCCCGTCTCTCCCTGAACGGCGTCCGCTTCAAAAGGATATCCGGGTCATCCATCGCTTTCAAGAACATTGCTTCCAAAATTGCCAACGACTTAAAACTATGAACAAAAGGACTTAAAAGTATAAATAAAAAATTTAAAACATCTATATTCAGAGGTATTTAAGCTGTACAATCATCCAAGTAGCAGTTTCCAAATGTCTTTTTTTTTCTTTTTTTTAAACAAAACAGTATGTATTGAACATTATAATGTATAGATACTGGCTTTTGGCAATAATTACTGAATTATCTACTAATGTCTGTTCTGACCACCAGGGGTCGCCATTAACAAGTTGAAAATGATTTGTCATGCTGTGAATGTGGAGAAAAAAAGAAGAAAAAAAAGCATTTCTGGTCTTATTTATTTCACCTTTTATTTTTTTTTTCCTCTCGGTCAAAAAGAAAAAAAGATGTAGCTTTTTGTTTTTTCTTGTGTAAATAATGTACCTTGCTTTCAAGATGGCTTCACTGCTACACTTTTAATTTTTTTTTTCTTTTGTATTTCGTTAAAAGTCAGAGATGATGAGAAGTCCATGTTAACGCCACACGGTTAAGGTTCACTCATGTCTCCATTAAAGCGTCTGTCAACCTGAACATCCCGTCTCGTCACTGGACCAGAACCAGCAGGACCAGTTACTTTTAAATTTCAGAAATTTTGGGATTTAAAAAAAATGTCTGATTAAAATGGGATTAAAGTGCTCACATTCAAATGAATAAGTTTCCCCTTGTCTTTAAAACCAAGCATGAAATCAGTTCATGTTTCTATTGTACGACGCTGCAGAGAAAAAAAAAAAAAAGTTCATTCTTAACTGTGAGGCCCAAAATTATTCATACACCTGGCATATTTAGGTTTAGCTATGACTCTTGGTAGATTAGCAAGGAGTCCTAAATTGAAAACTTAAGATTAGGGTTGTTGTAAGGCAGTGTTTCTCAATTCCGGTCCTCATGCCCCCCTGCCCTACATGTTTTAGGTGTTTCCCTTATGCCACATACCTGGATTGAGTATGTGGGTGATTAACAGGCTTCTGTAGCACTTGATGGTCATGCAATCATTTGAATCAGCTGTTCTGGAATAGAGGTACATCTAAAACATGCAGAGCAGTGGGGCCTGAGGACTGGAATTGAGAAGCGCTGTTGTAAGGAGACCCTCCAACCTCAAAGAAATCAAATCAGTGAAAACCTGCAGAAATCTGGTTAATGACAAGAAGGGTTGATTGATGTCATGCCAGATTTTTTTCTGTTTATTTATGAGGGGTCAAATGTTAGCATGCTTTTTTTTTTTTTTTTTTTT
The DNA here is from genome assembly GCA_010277075.1 of Poeciliopsis retropinna. NCBI lineage: Eukaryota > Metazoa > Chordata > Actinopteri > Cyprinodontiformes > Poeciliidae > Poeciliopsis > Poeciliopsis retropinna. Next base: position 7,164,179 of record VMRM01000028.1, read on the forward strand.
TTTTTTTACATATACATATAAAATATATGCTTTTTATTTTTTCTAAAACAATAATTTATGAGACAAAGGCTTGAATAATTTTCTGAATTTGCCAGTGTGACCGGTGGACTTCTGCGTTGTATGTGTGTGGTGGTCGAACAAACCACAAAGCACCAAGTCTGGGTTTGGAGGCGGTCTCCGTTTATTAATCTGTCAATCGGGAGATATTAGCATTAGCACATAGCATGTGCTCCAGTCCTCCAGCCCGATCTATACAAAATAATGTCAGCATGTACCAAATGTTATAAAGGCGTAATAACTCAAACGAAAATATCCAAACACCTATAATCAACACAGATGGAAAAATAAACATTTGAACAATATGAATGAAAGGGTTTCAATGGACCACGAAACTTGCCTCTCCCCAGTGGAACGAATAACAAAAGGGAAGAGGAAATGAATAATTTAACATTTATAACAGTCCTGGAGGACCCTGAACAAGAGAAGAAGAAAGTAAGGCGGAGCTGGAGGACCATTCCCCCATAGCAGACACAGAGGAACACAAGAACAGTCAGATGCAAACGGACAAATACATTAAAGAAAACATTTTGTGGAAATATATAACTATTAATATAGACCCGGTTACACCAGTGATATGAATTTTGACCTAAAGTGGGCGCTATTGTGTATTTTCCAGGCACAGTACAATTTTACAGCTCAATCAAGTAACTTAATATAACTTACTTAAGAAATCTGACTCATTTAACGCCTTGTTAGAGCAAAGTAAGCCTCAACCAGCCAATGTCCGGGTGGGCCAATCACATCCCGAGCTGGTGTACTTACTTTTGACCAATCACCGTCCAAACAACACAAACTCCGTTGATGACGAAGAGCTCGGATCATATCATCGGTAAATACTTTGGCGATCAGTAAGTTTAAATATATTTTTCTTTGCAACAGCTAAGTGTGAATCTGAATTGTCTGACGCCTCAATCATTAAAAAACCTATCCATTCATTCCAAACCACCATGCACTCACACATTCTCACACTAAGGACAGCACAGAGGGAGATACTTACGTGATATGCATGTTTTAGAAATGTGGGAGGAAACCGGAGTACCCGGAGGAAACCCACGCAAGCACAGGGAGGAACATGCAAACTCCGTACATGAAGACTCCGAGCGGGATGCGAACCCGGAACCTTCTGGCTGCAAGGCATCAGTTCTACGAACTGCGCCACTGTGCTGCCCAGTATATGATTATGATCCTATTAATATAAGTTCGTAGCTTTTGACGTCACCGCCGTTCTCTGCTGACGACGTTTAAGAAGCACCCGGGGTCTTTCTTCGTCATCATCCGGGTCTTTTCACATTACTTCCGTTGAAAACAACACCACGTGTGTTGCCCATGAATGCAGTAGCTGTCACTTACCACGCGCTCACTGCGGGATTAAAAGCAGCATTTATTTGACGTATAAATGCAGACTGGTTGAATCTAATTTTAACTCAACTCCTTAACAGTCACCCGGCAAAAAAAAAAAAACTGAGTAGGAGGCTCTGTGGGAGGAGTTTACCTCTTGGAGAGCAAAGCGCGAGTCAAAGCGCCTGAATTTTATGACGTCTCAATGGCGATGAACATAAATGTACAGTCATAAAAAAACAAATACATGATTACGATCATCGTACCATATAAGATGGTACGCTGTGACGTCACCGCCGTTGTCGACTGACGACGTTAGAGAAGCACCAGGGTATGAAGACGTTTACGTTTGAAACATCTTAACAGTTAAATAACTTAATTATTGTTATTATTATTTAAAATGAATAAAATCTTAATGCCTTGAAGTTGGACCTGACTCTTTTTAAAAATGTCCTGCTCTTTCTGTAACGCATCATGGCTCCTTTTACGTTTCTACCAGCGTTGAACAGAGAGGTAGCTGATGAGCTCAGCAGGTGTTTGCTAATTGCTGCTGCTGCTAGTCTGAAGGTGACAGGATATGAGGTGGAAGAACAGCTGGAGAACGTAGCATGAAGGAGGAGCACCTCAGTGGTGAATGGTTGCCATGGGAGATTGAAGGATTTTTTTTTTTTTCAAACATGCATAAAAAAAATCAAGCCAACACTCCAGGTATGTTTCTGCTGGAATAATGATGTAAAGCTTTCTTTCATAATAGACCTTTTAACTGTACATGTTTCAAATCAAACATATCAATGATAATCTTTTAAAAATAGGATTTTGTATCTAACAAAGAGAAAACAGGGGTCCTAACAGACAATCACCATATGTGAAAATAAAGAGTTCAGTTTTAGCCAAAGCTGTAGATTCAACAGGAAGTGGGCTAAAAGATTGCAGAAACATATCATGCTCTATATTAGAATAATTCAGATGGAGTGAGCTACAAATGGAGAAAACATGGCCATTGCTTCTTTCACATAGGGTCAGGTCTGACTGTTGGCTTTTACGTCCCTCAGTGAAATCATTTGAAAACTTATCTTTCATATTAAAAGACTTTGTTTGGGTTAAGGAACATTACAAGTCTCAACTGGAACCAAACCATTTTTATTGCATTTCAGGCCTTAAATACACAAGTCAACAACTGAAACTGGGAGTGCAGCCAATCAGAGTGCAGGGCTTCGTGGGAAGAAAGTGATGGTTAGAAAGGAGCAGAAACGGAGAAACAGGGGAATTTGTTGTGTTTTTTTTTTTTTTTCCCTTTGGGGGTGTGGGGGGTTTACTTCTGGGCAGGCATGAGGTTGTCAATGGACTGGCCTTTCTCCAGCCTCTTCTCCATCTCCACCAGCAGCTTGACCCCGTCGACCACCATCTGGACCAGCTCCACCTCGGAGAAGCCCAGTCGGTCGGCGTTGGAGATGTCAAACACTCCGCCGACGGCAGCAGTGTCCACGCCGCCTGCGAGAGGACAAGAGCAAGTCTAACACGGCCCTGCACAGGAGGAGAAGAACCGGCGCCGGGAGCGACCGTCCTTACCAGTGCCCCGTTTCTGGAGCCTCAGTTTGGTGAGGATCTCCTCGAACTTGGCGTGCTTGCTCATGTTCGGCAGCTTCACGTGCACTCCCGCGCGCAGGCCGGTGCCCAGGTTGGAGGGGCAGGTCAGAACGTAACCCAGGTGTTCGTTCCACATGAAGGCGTGGCCCCTGTCCCTGAACAGGGTCTCGATCTGCCGACACGATGCGGGTCAGACGCGAGGTCGGCGGACAGTGTTCAACGAGACAACGGTTCTGAAATGAAAACATCCCCACTGACCGTGGTGAGACCGGTGCAGAAGCGGGTGAACACTTCCTTCATCTTTCCTCCCTTCTGCATGGAAATCACACGCAGGTGGTCTTCCTCATTCACCCACACCAGGAAGGTCTTGTTGTCGTTGTGCCTGTTGAAGGCGAGACAGGCTGTCAGAAGAAAATGTTCAAAAGATTCAAGGGAAAAGCAAACTGTGGAGGATGTTTGGCAACTGGAATAAATAAAAACACGAAAAATGTTGCTAAAATAATGACCCAAAAATTATATTTTGGAATAAAAAATGACTCAGGTCGTTGTATTAGCAAGGTGACGATATGCAACACATTTGAAACATTGAATAGTACAAAAAAAAATAAATAAAATTAACTTCAAAAATACTTTGATACCCAAAAGGAAATGAAATGTCCCAACTCATTTAATTCAGCTTCTGTGGATGATGAAAGGAGAAAAAAAGCTATTTTTCTCCCAAAAAGGCAGAAATGAAAGTTAAAAAATTAACAGACATTAATATTTACATGTGAAGTTTATTTAATTTCCTAGAGGATATTGCTTGTATGTCTGACTTTCAGTCAGGAAAAGTCACATTTGTCACAAGAGATGGTGTTAGATCATTAAAGCTCATGCAGACATGAACTTTGACCTACAATTGTTAGAAGACCTTCATCCAACGTTACATTGAGCTGCAAATTGTTTAATAAATTTTTAAAAAACACACAAGCTGGTTCCACTTGTTTTAGAATTTGGTTACTTTTTTTTTTTTTTTTGTATATTCTTTAAAGAGTGAGCTTTGTTTGGTTTTGCCTCTGTGCCATTAAACAAACAGAAGATTAATTATTCAGTCAAAAATATCCAGGTTGTCTTGTCTCGACCTGCCCTTTAGTTAGCTTCACTAAAGCAGTTGGTTACCATAGTGACTTTTGGAGAGTCAGGCAGACTTTGTTAGTACTGGAGTGTGTTTACATTCCCAGCCAGTTTCAACAGAAGTTAAGTTTTCCATCCTGATTTAATGTGTTCATCAATCTGTTGAAGTCTCTAAACCTCATCTGGTGAGTTTACTGTGATCACTGTTTCCATTAGAGTGAATTTGTACTTTCACACTGATCACAGCCAATGCAGCTAAAGTACTTTCAACAGTTTTTGTTAAATGGCTGACGGGTTTTTTTGTTCTAAACTTTTTGCCGTGACACTCAAAAATGTCAAGTTGAAAGCGTTTGGATGGGGTATATGAAAGTGCATTTTTGCTAAATAATAATGTGAAAATACACATGTTGCACCTAACTGGATTGAACAGAATAAACTGATTTTGATTGAGAATGGATCAAAGAGATCCAAAAATGCAGTATTGCAACACATTGATACATTTTCTAAAATACTGCCTTTTTTTTTTTTTTTTTTTTTTGCTGGATGTTTTTGGAGCTAATTGATGAATTCAGAAACCTGACATTTAAAAAAAAAACAGTTTTATGCCTATTTTTATTGTATTTTAGGATGAGTTCATATGTGAAAAGTTGTCTTAGATTTAAGTTAAATGTCCATCAGAAGCGACATGCTGGTGGAGCTTGATACAGTATGGAACTAGAAATGCACCGATTGCAGCTTTCTGTCCGATCACCAATCTTTAAAAAGCTCAATCTTCCTGATCTGAACCTAATGAACGGTTTAAAATAAATGTTCCTTTAACTGTCTTTTCCTCTCAGTCACATCATTTAAACAGCATCTCCAGACGGTTTGAATGGAAAATTGGTTTCTGAATCGACTCGCTAGAGACCGGCAGATTTGCATCTCTGCCCGGAACGTCGGCTGATTCTGATATCTGGAATATCAGCGATCCTCACCAGATTCCTCTGGCGTCCGGCCAATCACGGGCCATTCCTGAGGCCAGCAGTAGAGGAGACACGGGCTTGTCAAAGAGGAAGTGGTCGTCAATGAGCTGCTGCTGCTCCGCATCGGTCATGTTCTTCAGAGCGTAGTATTTCCCCTTCAGGTCTCCACTGAGAGCGCCCAGAGCTGCAGGTACAGAGGAACACGCGTCAGACAGCAGCTGAAGCACAGGGCTGGCTCTGTTCAAGCCCGTTTGTATGCAAATAACGGATCAATCAGTCAACATGATTGATCCATGTTGACTGATTGAATTCATAAAAAATGAATTCTACGCGAAGGCAGGACTGGTAGAAACACCAAGTTTAGCTCAGAACTATACGGTCATGTAAAATAAACTAAAATATCGTCATATTCCTGAAATAATGGTTTGCATCATTTTTTTTGCAGAAAGTGATTTTATTTTTTTATTTTTATTTTTTTGCAAAAATCATTTTTGCCTTTATTTTATGTGTTCTGATGAGACTCGTTTATCAAATTAAGAGTACTTTTGAAAAACAAAAAAAAAGCATCTTAAGTCGGCATTAAATAAGATCACATTTCTATAAAAAAAAAGCGTTTTTTGTGTCTAATGTAATATTTTTACTTTAAGTCTAACTTTTGTATTAATTGCTGACATAAAATCGTAAAACAAATAAAGGCTTTTATATGGTCGTTTGTATGTCTAGTGAAACATATATAACATGTTTATGAAATAAATTATATTCTCATTTATTTAACGGGTCTGTATTTTTCAGACTGCTGCCACTAGAGGGCATCCTCCCTTCAACAATCAGTTCCAGGCGGGTTTACTGTCAGAAAACGGATCCATTGTTGTTGTTTTTTTGGGGTTTTTTTGCATAACAATCACACATAAATAATACAAGTCCCAGCAGCCCTGCAGCTCCAGGCTGACGACTCTCTACCTTCAACAGAGAGCTTCTCCACGGCCCGCCGCTCTCCACGGCTGCAGTGTGGCGGCAGACAGAAGCCACGTATGCTGCGTCCTGTTCTGACCCGGGAGCTCAGGACGTACTTGGGGTCAAGGTCGTCGCCGCCCTGAGAGGATGCACAGACTGTTTAGAAACCGTTCCCCCCGCCCCTGACCCCTTCGGTGAAGCCCAGCCGCAGTACCTTCAGGTTGTCCGGGTTCAGGTCGGTCTTGTGCTTGTCTGTGGGTTTGTAACCTCCGTGTCTGTCCTCAATCACAGGATCCAGCAGCTCTTTGAAAACTTCATATGTCTCCTCGTCCCCGGCCACACAGCCCACGGTCATAATGAACGGGTGGCCTGCAGGGAAACGTCGCGTCGCAAGACAAAAAAACCCAAAAACATTAATTACACTACATGTAGTTCTTCGTTCTCGTCAACTCGACGTGTCAATTTTGATCAGGCTCAAAGGTGGAACCGTTACTGTACCCGGATTATCAACCCCTGTCTGAATGACACCCTCTATGGTGAAGCCGTTGGGTGTCACCCGCTCTCTCAACTTCTTGTATATGGGCAGAGTTAAGACTTTAGCCATGTGGTTGTTGTGCTTAGAGAGATCTGGAAACTCATCCTCAGCTGAGAGCCACTTCATTGACAGCTTGGCCATGCTCTCAGAGCTGAACAGAAACACGTCTACAGGGTGAGGCTGCACATCACTTAGCACATTATGGACAAAAACGCTACACTGATAAGAGAATGGAGCGCCGACTCAATTCAATTTAGATAACGCTGGAGTATGTAACGTTTATGAAAATATGATTTTTTACATTTAATAAAACCGTCACAGTGTCGTGACAGTGTGAGAGAGAATCTTCTCTTTTGCCTGCAGCTGTGGGCGACATTGAAAAGATCAATCTGGTCTAAAACAACCAATCAGAGCCAGGAGGAGGGTTTTAGCGCTGTCAATCAATCTCCTGTACATTAGCTACACGTGACAATGGTGGAAAAACAACTTATAGTTACACAAAAACTGTTCATGCTAGCTAGCCTTAGTGGCAGGCTATGTTGTGGTAAGCTAGCCGTAGCTTAGCAAGGACCAAACAGGAAGGGCTGAGCAGCAGAGTATTTGTAGTGTAGTTAGTACTGGGACAAGGCAGAGGAGATCCATTTGTTTTTTCCATATACCAAAACAAGATCATTTTAACAGATATGTAAAAAGTTTTCATTCATAAAAAGTCACATACTGCAGCTTTAATTTGTTACATGTATTCAAAATGAAGTTCTCCAAACTTAAAAGTTTGTTTAAAATGGCAATTTAATTGAAATTCAAAACATTCAACTTAGAGGAACTTCATTTAATTACTTGTAACAAATTAACTACTGTTTTTTTTTTTTTTGGATCACCCAAAAAAAAAAAAAAACATTTTCTTTTTTCAGTGTAGGAATATGATTCACTTTCTCACGCTGCCGGTTCTTACACAAGAAATGACATGACAAACCTCAGAGCAGCTGGGGATTATCAGCGGCAGTTTTTCATAAATTATGTAATCTGCTTAGCATTTGCTGTAAAACAAAAACCATTTGCACATTTTCTGAGATAAGACCTTTAAGGCAAGATGGCAGTTTGTGACACATAAAACCTTTATGTGAAAATCGTTGGCCCCAGTTTATCACATTGAGGTGGAAGTCAGAAGAGGCTGATGTCTTTCTTTGCAGCCATACAGTCTTGATTGTCAAGCAACAATTTTTTTTTATTTATTTATTTTTTTAAATTGGTTTACCTGGGTTGTCAACCCCAGTCTGAATGACATCATCCAGAGTGAATCCACTGGGTGTCTCTTTGGTCCGCAGCCGCTCGTACATGGCCGGGGTCAGGATCTTGGCCATGTAATTGTTGTGTTTGCTGAGGTCCGGGTACTCCTGCTCGGACGAGTATTTCAGCTTCGCCTGGTTGTGCGTGTTTCCGAAAGGCATGGCTGATCCCTGGACGGGTGGTGATGGAGGGGAGAGGCGACACAAACCCCCCCAAAATGATTATAAATCATCTAAAACATTTTTATTATTATTATTATTAGCATTAGCATTTTTAGAACTATTAAAATTATTTATATTAGCCGTTTGAAAAAACCGCATAAATGTGGAGTAAAAAAAAAAAAAAAGCCTCCGCCGAATAAACATCCAAACAGTTTAAAAAGACCAGCTGCCTCTTGGTGGCCCAAATAAAACGGACTGGAATTAAAAAGAATCCCCTACCTGTTGTGTTCGGGCTTGAGAGGAACTACTACTACTATTACTAGTTGATACAAAGATCCCTATGTTTCCGACCGAAGAGCGCGCGCACACACACACACACACACGCACACGCGCGCACACACAGCACCCCGGCGGCGTCCTGACTGCTCTCAGACCAGCCTTCGCTTGGGATGGGATTTATAGATGACCGTCTGCGCTTCCATTGGCCACTATTTGTAGTCCATTCAGGCAATTGGAGGCGGCAGTGATCTACTTCCGCTCCTCTCGACACTCGTTCTCGTCCAGTAGGAGAACCGCAACCAGCGGTCCAACATTACCAGCACTTCCTAAATAACAGGAGCAAATCTTCCTGCAACTAATTATACATATAATAATAATAATAATACATTTAAATTTACTTTAAAATTGTTTACACCTATTGACCCATTTATGTGTTGAAGTGAGACGTTATGTATTCAAAATCAAGTTAAAAAAAAACAAACAAAAAAACATGGTTCCACATCCAGATGCCTCTCCTATGCTGCTTCAGCTGCCACTTCACCTAATGAGCCACCATCATTACCACGGTACGGTCAACAAAAACCGTATTAAAATCTTTTGTTTACGAATCCCAGCTGACCAGATCAGTCCTTGTGCCTCCTATGATGTCATTCAATGCAAAGCAGAACGAGCTGATTTTTGATTGGTAATTTAAAAAATGATATTGTCAGGTTACTATTGTAAAGAAATGCACACAAATATACAAACAGTGCATTGAATGAGAAACAGGAACTAGAAAAAGTACTAAAAAAAAAAAAAAAAAAAAAAAAAAAAGCTAAATGAGGCAGAGGCTCAGCTTGGAGACCAGATCTCCCAGGAGGAGCTCTGTGAAAAAGGCGGTGCTTGTCCAGAGTAAGAGGTTTGCCTGGTAGGCGGAGCTAGGTCCTTCCAGCTTAATGGTTGCCACGGGAGATCAAAACATTTCTGCAAGCGGTGCTGTGGTGGCGCAGGGGAAAAGCACAACCCATGTAAGGAGTCTCATTCCTCGCAGGCTCCAATCCTGGTCTGGTGATATTTGCTGTTTGCCACTTTCTTGTCTGAGCCATTTCAAATAAAAGCCACTAGAGACATTAAAACTAAAAAAATAAAAAGGATTTATCAAGCAAAAATAACTGAATAACTTTTGCTTCTTTGTTTGTTTATTAGTTTTAACTTAGAAAAAAAACAGCAAAACTCTTATTTGCTGTTTGTCCATGGACAGTCATCGTCTCAACGGCGATTAACAAAAATGTACAATCATAAAAAAGCCTATCCATTCATTCCAAACCACCATGCACTCACACATTCACACCTAAGGACAGCACAGAGGGAGATACTTACGTGATATGCATGTTTTAGAAATGTGGGAGGAAACCGGAGTACCCGGAGGAAACCCACGCAAGCACAGGGAGGAACATGCAAACTCCGTACATGAAGACTCCGAGCGGGATGCGAACCCGGAACCTTCTGGCTGCAAGGCATCAGTTCTACGAACTGCGCCACTGTGCTGCCCAGTATATGATTATGATCCTATTAATATAAGTTTGTACCTTTTGACGTCACCGCCGTTCTCTGCTGACGACGTTTAAGAAGCTTCCGGTGTTGTTTTTATTCCTGGCAAAAAATTTTTTTTTCTTTTTTCTTTTCCCTCATTCTATACATTGTATTGACATTTTGATGCAATAAAATAATAATAATAATAATAATAATAATAATAATAATAATAATAATAATAATAATAATAAGCACAGAGAAGCACCCGGGGTCTTTCTTCGTCATCATCCGGGTCTTTTCACATTACTTCCGTTGAAAACAACACCACGTGTGTTGCCCATGAATGCAGTAGCTGTCACTTACTACGCGCTCACTGCGGGATTAAAAGCAGCATTTATTTGACGTATAAATGCAGACTGGTTGAATCTAATTTTAACCAGAAAAGACACGCTTCGGAGAAGGTAGGGGCTGAGTTTGTAACGGCTATTTCGCTTGACAAACGGTACCACCGGTCAAGGAAACCGGTGTCGCTCGAATTAGCTCATATTCTAAAATATCCAAACACGTTCAACGTTCATCTTTTAACGGTTTTGTGAAAGTAGCTCATGCTGGCAAACGCTTTGCACCTCTTTATGCTCCTGAAGTCATTTCTGAAATGTAATTAAATAACATTAAACTGGAAGAAACTGTGACTTAGAAGCTAACGTTAACTTCAGGTAGCAAACGGCTATCAGACGCTTACTTTTTCTGCTAAGCTAGCGGCTAACCGACAACTTTATGTGTCTTTTACCAACTGCCATCTTTCACTGCTCTGTTGTATCCCCAGATACTTTAAGGTTTCCAATAATTTAGCTTTAATTACCATTTTGCTATAGCTAGTGGGTCAACTATTACGAAGCTAAACCATTGAATAAACCGTCAGATTTAATTTAACTGGTAGTAACAATATCTGAAGTACTACAAGTTGACTCGATTTTGAAATTCAAATGGCAATTTTAACTTGACACTCTAGCGAATTGTTAGAAAACCTTACTCACATTCTCTCTATGCTGTCTACCATCTTGACGTCTTTTCTTTTTTCCTTTCAGGCAGAAAAAAAAAGTTTGTATTTTCTCTCTTTCGAGAACTGCCTCGAGTAGTATCCTAACCGCCAGAGCGCCTGGTATAAAACGAATGGTTACCACGGCAACTGTGGGAATTTGAAGTCATATATTTGTTTGAAAATTTGCACAGTTAATCGAATGTCCGCAACATGTTGTGGAAAAATAAGTAAACAAAGTCATATTAGTGCAATGATGTGGAAGCACCAACATATCACTGAATGTGTCAATATGACGTAATGATGCTAAAAGTTTTTAGTATTCACCAAAAAATAAAAAATAAAAATCAAGTCATTTATTCACTGTAAAATGCATTTAATTAACTTTAAATCAAAGTATCACTAAACTGGGATGAAAAATATATATAGCTTACTACAGGGGCCAGGAATCTTGGGCCCCGTGACAAAAAATTCAATTAAGTGTAATAACACAGCTGCTGTTACAATTTCTTGAGTCTATTCAACCCATAAAAAGCCTCACAGTTTTAAAGGCCTGCAACCTCCTTACTTTTTTTGTTTTCTTTGGTCCAATACTGATACTCGCACAATATTTACTGCTTGTAAATTTTACATGCAACAGTCTGCATACTTTAAGCAATAGGTTGCTTACATTTTTTAAAATTAGTTTCAGATTACTTGAAATGTCTCTCCCCACCAGCAACAGTCAACATGTAAAACATACATGAAGCAATCCAGACTTCTCAAAAAATGCTATGTTGCTATGTATATAACTTTAGTTTTCTCCATATTTGTTAAAGTTGTTACCATATTGTGACAATTCATTAGACAGATAATCTGTGAAAAAAGATCAATCTTCTCTTCCTCTCTATTTACTACTATTACTAGCTAAAGTAATGCACTGTTCTGACCAATCAGAACCAGTAGGTGTCTTAGCGCTGTCAGTCAACCTCATTCACTCACTGCTAAATGTGCTAATGGCAGAGAATCAACTCATCATTACAGGAAGACTGTTGATTTGCTGTAGCTATGCTAACTAAACTGAGCATTTACAGCAGGCTATGCTAGTTGCAACGTAGCACAGAGCCCAGGGGAGAGAGGATTATTTGCGTAGAAAGTGTGAGATGTGACACGTAGTCGAACTCTGATGCGGATTTTTTAAAAAAGCAAACTCTGGTCCGTCTACAAATCTCGGTCTCGGTTCGGTTGAAGTGAACCTTGCTGTGTTTTGGAGACCGCTCAAAAAGCAGGACGTGGACTGCGACGCAAGGCATTCTGGGTAAATACACCCAATACAAACGCGAGAGTAGCGCTGTGGGAGAAATGACCTCTGGTCTTTTAGTAAAGACGAGAAATTCTGCAACCTCTACTTCATTTTTGTTTCCGTTTAGTGAAGAAGGTAACAAAAATGGTCCTCTTTGTCTTCTCAGAGGCTTTTGTGTCATTTTCCTTTGGTCGTTTTTGGTGCAGCACCACCACAGATGATGGGGGAAGGTGGGGACATCTTTTGTCCAAAGGTTTTGGTCATTTTGACTCGACTGAAAATTTAACAAGTGTTGCAGTTTTGCTCCCCAGTCAAGACCTTAAAAGCTTTAGTTGAAGGTTTGTTTATATTTTAGACCTTTTTGTTGATAAAAGTTTTATATTGTACCCAATTTGCTTTAATTTAGGCTATATATTAAGTTTCATTCCCAGCCTACACAAACACAGCCATATTGATTTTTCTCTTCTTAATATAACATACTTCACCTCTGTCTTCCAGACTGACCGCCAACCATGAGTTTCATTGAATATTCTGATTTAATCCAAGATGGGGATGTTGCCATTGTTCACCTGGGCCACAACTCAGTAACAGCCGTCAAAGTGCAGCATGGCGCTCAGACACAGACTCGCTTCGGAGTCATACGCCATTCCACGGACCTTATCAGTCAGCGTTACGGCTCTAAAGTAACCTGTAGTAAAGGCGGGTGGGTGCATGTGCTCCACCCCACACCCGAGCTGTGGACCGTCACGCTGCCTCACCGCACCCAGATTCTCTACACCACAGACATCGCCATGGTGACAATGATGCTAGAGCTGAAGCCAGGATCGGTGGTCTGTGAGTCAGGTGGGAACTGTCTCTGTGTCACATGTGTTTGACAAACTGTTGTTGTACATGGTTGAAGTTACAAGCATGTTGGGTTGTGTTAGTAGATTTTGATAGTTCTCATGACTTGTGGCTGTGTGCTAGTGTCTATTACACTCAAAGGGTGTATATGTGGCTGTTTGTCCTGTGTGTCTCTGTGTTGGACTGGCGACCCACACAGGTTGTTCCCCTCCTCTCACTCAGTTTTCGTCAGATTGTTGACAATCCCAGTCATCCGTTTGGGATTTGGACAAGGCTTTGGGAATGTGTGAAGTGATCAGTGTGCGGTTGGTGCTGTGGAGTACTAAGAATCCAGATTCAAGCCACTAAAGGATGTTGTTTTTTTTTTTTTAGGATTTGCATCATTTTAACTGTGACAGCATTGTTTTTTTAAGACTATAACTTAAACTGTAAGTATTTTTATTATCATTTTGTTGCATTTATGTTTATAATAATCCTGCTTGTTGCCACAGCTCCTGGTTATGATTGTCACCATACTAAAATTTAAAAGTCAATACCAACATGAAGAGCTCAAGTTGGCTTCAAATTGCAACTTTTGATTCAAGAAATGGCTAAAGGGAACTTATTTTCTTTCTGCTACCTCAAGGCCCTTTCTCTGCTACTGTAATCTCATGTATTTTGCACTTCAATACTTCGTTTTCAAACTGGGATTAGATTATTCAACACTAAACTCAGAATATTTAAAACCAGTTTGTAGTTTCGAAAACCTTTATTTAACATTAATACAATTCCCACAAAAATCTTTCTCAGAATCAGAAGCTTCAGTGGGAAGCCGACTTCAGCTCCGTATTAGTGTCAGTATTATGTATGGATGCTTATGTTTGATGTCACGTTGGATTACAGTAAATTCTACCAAGACAACACGTCAATGAATCCAATACATGCCGCTTACAGATATGTTGTCAGACATTTTCTTTAAACCGTTTTCTTTAAAGAAAAAAGTATTTATCTAATAAAATGGATGCCAGCCTAGTCTGCTAGTTGTTAGCTTCTTATGCTAACAACTGGCACAAGAATTTGACAATCCAGTGGCTGATCAGCCTAAGCATGCTAGTTGTTAGCTTCTCTAAAGCAAACGCTAGTGAGCAGCCTCCGTCTCATTTGCCAGCAGCTGCTCAGTTAGCTGTGCTGGGCTAACATAAATCAGATCAGCAGCTGGTTTTGGAAATACATGTAGCCTCCAGTAACAAGGAATTAGCCACCGATATTGGGTGTCCAATAGTCTTAATTTTGACCCCAATACTGTGCCATACTCCTAGCAACTTACAGAGGAAGAATTGGCTGTTAGCAGCTGCAAGAAAGTCTGGTTTTAGAGGCTGACTGGTTACAATTTCCACTTCTGCAGATATCATTGTACTGCTTCTTTCAAAGCTGTAAAACAGTATTATTTGTCTCATACAGCTAAACATTTAAATGACACTTAAACCTGCTTGTTTCTCCTTCTATTCATGACTTAATCACACCTTCTGTTTCCCAGCTTCCCATCCCCGACGTTTCCAAAGCTTTGAAAGGTTTAGATTGTTACGAATCAGTAGACCCCAACAACCCATTACTGCTGGTAGTTTGTGTTTCTGAAAATAAAAAAAACACCAAGAGCTGCATTAGTTTTTATATTGATATTCAAAAATAATATTATTTTTAGCCAAAGCTTTTAAGAGACTTTTTGAGTCTCCAAAGAGCTACTTTCAGCTCTGGAGCTGCAGGTTGCATATTCCCTCCGCTAGACTGTTTTTAAGTACCGTATATTCCCAACAACAACTGTATTTACCTAGGTTTAATTATTGGGCGTAACCTGGTGGTGTGATGGTACACAACAAAAGTGATGGTTTGATGCAGTTTCGTCACACTTAAATCAAGAAAATAAATAGCAATGTAGGATTTTGGGCTTTTTACTTTAGTCAGCAATAAACAAAGAATCCTTTTCAGTTTAGCCAGTGGCTAATTTTCACGTTCACACATCTGATTCTGCGCCAGATGTTTTCACCCAGAGAAGCTCAGGTGTTTCAGTAACACACACACACACACGTATTCTAGGAAGTGTTTTGTTTGTACTCTTGTCTTTTTCCCCCAGAGTGGCTGCAGCGCATATTGTTGTCCAGTTTGCAGACTGTTTCTTCATTCGGTTTTCCGCTCTAGTTCCATCACCAAGATTGAATGACCCAAATGTTTTTGAGTGTTGGACTTTCTTTCAGCCAGTGGGAAGTGAAAGATGGGTGTGTGTGTGTGTGCTGATGATGCACAATGCCACGTTATTGATTGTGTTTGGGTAATAAATAGTGTGTACGTGAGCTGAGATGGGAAGTTTCTCAATAATATAAGTGACTCCCACATAAATTCTGTTTATTCAGCACTTAGTGCAACTGCTGTGGCTGGAATGGGATTACCTCACTGTTTTATTCAGCAAACATGAGATGAAATCAGTGAAGCTCTCAGGCTTTACATATACAGCTGGGAGTAAATGGAAGTTATTAAAGCATTTTATGATTGCATAAGTGACACACATGTTACTGAGGAGGTTACTAAGCAGTGTGAGCTTGTGTTCTGTATACACAAGGTGAGATTAGTGATGTTTGTGCTGTTTAATGTTCTCACACTCCGGTGCCCACCACAGTGGCTCAGTCTGTTATCAGCTGTTGCTGTTAGAAAAGGGTCTAATACACTGAATCATTGACTACTGCTTTGCATTTAGTCACGCCTGCACTAGCTTGGTTAATGTTAATTTAGGCATTCATGTCCAATGATTAACTTGACAACAGGCAAGATCTGGAAAATATCTGAAAATATCAGTTTTCAATAAGAGTTTTTAAAAATGTCTTAAAAATGGGTGATAATTTGGTTTTATCAATGAATCAAATTTTTTGATTTTGAACATTTTATTTTGGAAAACGAATGTACCTCCCCCTTCAATGCAGTCCTTTTGTTTCCATAGTTCAGATGGAGGTCAGCACACTCAGAACTGCAATCCGGTTTGACAAGAAGGTTTTACACAATATTTTATTTGGACTTTGAGGTCTGTGATATGATATTAGTCAGGTGAATATTTAGTTTATTTATTCAATTACGAGAATTAATCATGGTAAAGTAATGAGGTTGTATTTTGTGAGAAACGAAAACTAACACTGATATTAAAATGAGGAATGTTGAGCATCTTGTGAAGTTTTACTTTGATTTTACAGATAAGACTTAATAGAAATAATTCATCTTTTGACACCTCAGCAATAAATAATCACTCCCAGGACTTTGAGAAGGCTTTGTAAGCAACTATCTATTCTAAAAAAATAATCCATTACATTTTTTATTAAAACAACTTTTTTCTCATAATTTTAAGACATGATTTTCTGGTAAAGTGGTGTTTATTCTGCTATTGTTATAACCGCATTTTCATAATCAGTCTGGTGCTAATACGCTTGCGTACAAATCACAGAATGGATGATTGAAATAAAAGCCACTGTTTGGAAAATAGTTTGTCATTTTTGTCCTTTTTTTTTTTTTAAGTGAGAAAAAAACAAGATTAAAATCAGATTTTGTGTGAAAAAGTAAGATTTTCTTCTTAAGCCACAACGACCAGTCCCCATTTCAAACTTGGCTGTCTTTATCTGTGAGTCGCTACAAATGGTTAACCAATTATAGTTTGCAACTGGTGTACTGACTCAAAGCAGTGCTAAGCACGGCTTTGGTTCTGGTCCAGTATTGTGTAATGACGCCACGTACGCTCAGCATCAACCGGAATAACTGCCGCCAGGTGCAGTTGGCATCAAGTTGCTGCTCTACAACATGTGGGATTAGACTCTTAGCTCAGGCGATCAACCTGCAGTGGGTTAAGGATGAGAAGACATTATTGCGTTGCTTTCGTTTTCTAAATCGACTGCTGGGAAGTTAAGTCATTTGACCTCTGTCCTGGTTTTCTGTCAGGTTTTGCTCTGCAAAGCGGTGAAATGTTTAGACCTCTGAGTTGCTACTCAGATTTTACTGATTTGCTGGTTTGGGACCAGCGTGGCAGGACATTCACTGCTCTAAATGTTTGGACATGGCAGATAAATGTCTCGTATTTTATACGTCTCGGCATAAAATATCTCCTACAGGTGAAGCCTGGCAGCAGAACTCTTGGTCTGCAGCCAGTAGACAGTCATATCACTAAAGGTGCTGGGCGGTTGTATCAGTGTATTAGGTGTACCTATCAGATGTGGCTGCATCAAATTCTATGTCTTCTTTAAGTTTTCTTCATTATGATGTACCTCAGGGTTCTGTTTTGGGGCTTTTGTTATTTCTGGTGTAGATGTACCCTCTTCAGCACATAACATTTTTATTTACTGGTCATTATTTTATTAAATATATTTTTATATGCAAGAAAAAAGTCAGAAAGCCATATTTTGATTGTGAATACCTTTTCTAGGCGCTGTATGTTCTGTGTTGTCTGGACTTTATCCTATTACTTAGTCAATAAAGTTATCAAAAACACCTGAGATTTTCACAGAACCGGCTGTATTGATATTTCAGATTCATATAGAACCACTTACAAACCATGTATTATTTTTTTATCCGCTACCTTGTCTTGATTTGTCCAAACAAAACCTGTGGAAGTTTCTGTCTGTGCAGGATCCACCAACTGGCTCGACTGCTTGAATCAATCCTTTTTTAAACTACATCCTCTGTTTAGCTCTGTCACACTGGAATTTTTAGTCACTGTTTCCAGTGGATTTTTTCTGCCTGTAAAATCTTTCCAGTCAGCTGATGATTTCCATCCGGCTGCATCTGCTGCTCACATGTTCCTCCTCCTGAAGTTGGAACTTATGTTTCAGGCTCATCTGGATTATGGGTGCAATTGGTCGTTAAAACACGCTTAGTGCCGATATTCTGCTGTCTTTGTTGAAGGAAATACTTTCTAATGGCAACTTTGTTTTACTCCATTTAATGTTTTCTTGTTTTTATTTAAGAAACATTTTATAAAATTGTGGTAGAATTTGATAGAAAACGGCTCTCTAATGGGCGCCAAACATTCTCTCTCTCTCTCCGTCTTTCTTCCTGCCCGTCTACTGCTGATTAAAGACCACAAGTAATAGAAAAAGCTTTTAGGGAATAAAAAAAGAAAATCCCCATTTAATTTCAAAGCAAAGCTGCTAATGTTTTATGTTTCTCTGAGGTCTGGTTGTTGTCCATCCTTTCTATTTCCAGAACTTTTCAAAAAACCAGAAACCATCAGCATCCTGACTTTGCTGATTTATTGAGCTGATTGGACCCAGACACTCTTTGATGACAAAAGTGTGCTGCAGCCATTAAGCTATTGTCTATTAACAGTAAAATTACCTTAGAAACAATATTAATTAGGCGTGGGCGATGGCACCAATTTGTACGTGGGAAAAAGTGACATTATAAAACATAAAAGCTAGCTTAAGTTTATTTTGTGTGGCAACATATTTAATTCAAGTTCAATTGTGAAACAATAAACATAACATTTTGTCATGTGCATCAAAATCATCAATGCACATCAGATATGTTGATTATTGTTAATTTTATTATGGTTCAAAAGCTATTTTAAACAGTTGGATATTTAACCTTGATTTAAAGGAACTCGATGTTTCAGCAGTTTTGCAGTTTTCTGGACATTTGTTCTAGATTTATGGTAATTTTTTGACCAAAAATTACAAGATTATACATACACTTTCCATTACCAAGAAGACGAAGAGATCAGAGTGACTGCAGATCATGTATTGTGCAAAGACTAAGGCCTGGAGACGAACATCCCTTTATTGAGAAGTTAGTTGCTATGGAGAGAAAAAAAAATCTCTAAAATTGTCCTAGGAGTTGTGTTGGTAATTGTTGTGTTTACCAGCCTCTTGTTTTCACCACATTCATATGGAGCTTAAAGCAGACAGCTAATAAACTTTGAAGGAAGTCCATTTGAATGTTAGTTTCCATCCAGTGTGGGCTGTAGGGCGATGCTGATGTAATCAGATGTGGTTTCAGTGCGTTACTGACTGAATGTTTGAACAGGGAGCTCTTCATTATGTAAAGACACTCGTTTTTTTTTTTTTTTTTGCAGTAATGAACAGGATTATAGAACAGTGAACTTTTTCTGTTCACCGTTTATCCAACAATCTTCCAAGTTTTTAATCTCTTTTTTCAAGTGCCATCGTGAACCTTAGTTGTTGTTTGTTAGCAGCGACTCTCCATCCGGTCCAGCAGTGTGAAGGTTCTGGTCGTGTTTCAGAACACTGCCTTCTTTGTGGCCTCCGCAACAAAGGCGGCGGTGACATCACTTAATGGGTTAAAGTGAAAAGTCTGGGAGGATGGGATCTGCTGGCCTC
Organism: Poeciliopsis retropinna; assembly: GCA_010277075.1. Taxonomy (NCBI): domain Eukaryota; kingdom Metazoa; phylum Chordata; class Actinopteri; order Cyprinodontiformes; family Poeciliidae; genus Poeciliopsis; species Poeciliopsis retropinna. Next base: position 7,183,475 of record VMRM01000028.1, read on the forward strand.
TCCCTCTGGTTCGGACTCTTGCTTGCCCTCCCCTTACTGTAAGTCACATGAACAGGGCTGCTCTCCCTCGCTCTCCCATCACGTACATTAGCAGTCATTGTTTACGGCACCAAAAGCGCTGCTCCATGGAAATGAATGGCGCTTTGGAAGTCGAGCATCCTCTTATTGGTAAAGTGCTGTGGAAGTATGCAGAGTGAGCAGCTATAAGCTGCTTGGAGCCACCTGGGACAGGCTTACAGCTCTTTGTAAGAAATGACTACATGTCAGTCTGGCTCTTGCAACATTTGATCTGAACATTGGGGCAAAGTATTTTATCTTCAGATAAAATAAGCTGATAATGTTTTGTAGATACAGAGATAAAAACAGCTTCACTAATAACTTTTTTTTGTGGAAGTTTGTGCCAAAAAAGCTGAACTGAGATCCAGAACCGCACAGCATTCTGGGGGATATAGGAAGATTCAGCTTTTAAGCCTTCTGTATACCTTTAGACTCATAAACATTTCGCTATCCCCTTTACGGTTCCATAGGTACCGGTAGTGGATCCCTCTCCCATGCCATCCTGCGCACCATCGCCCCCACGGGCCACTTGCACACAGTGGAGTTCCACCAGCAGCGGGCAGAAAAGGTGGTGGAGGAGTTCAAGGAGCACCGCGTGGATCACTTGGTGACCGTCAGGAACCAGGACGTGTGCAAGGACGGGTTTGGGGTGACGGGGGTTGCAGACGCAGTCTTCCTGGACATCCCTAGCCCCTGGGAGGCGGTGGGACATGCCAAAGCTGCTATGAAGAAGCACGGTAAGATGGACTCCATGAGGGAATTATAACTTCAAGTAGTTTGTTGAGCAGCAACAAAATGATTTAATCACTTAAAGGGGCAGTGTTCTGTGTTTTCCAGCCACATAGTTCCATTTTGTAGCACGATGAAATGACTGTTACCTTCAATTGTTATAAATATGACTTTACTTTTTTTGACTTTGTTCATTTAACTTCTTGAAATTGGGCCTCTGAGTCCTTAAAAACTCTTGCTTTTTCTGAAGCTCTGCCGTCTGTATGTCATCACAACATGCCTCCTCTATTAACCCTGAACAACGGTTTTAATTGTTGTGCACTGAGAAGAAGCTCTTATAACGAGCTCAACGGATTCACAGTTTGCTAATTGCTGCTGGCTAGTCTGAAGGAGCTGAGTGGGTGAGTTGTGGGGGAGGGATGCTCTGTGAGGCGGAAACTTAGAAACCACAACTTAGAGGAGGAGTTTCGCCTTCAAGGCGGAGCTAGGTCCACCTAGGCATTTTGCACAGCTGAGCAGTTGCCATGGGGATTAAAAGATTTCTCAATCTTTTAACACTCCAAGGCAACACTCCAGGTATGTTTTTGATGAGGGAATACCGTAACATGGTGTACAGCTCAAAAAACGTCAATTTAAATAATGCTGCCTCTTTAGCAGAATGGCGAACAAATGATGATGGATTATTGAACTAACTACTATTGACATGAAGTACAGAACTCTGCTCTTCAGTCCAGAGCTCACCCAGGCTTTAGCTCCACCTGCGAACTCTCAGCAGCACATGATGCACCACAGCTGTTATATAAACAATGTATCTGCTCACTCACCATGCACTTTGCCTCTCTGCAATATAACAATTTATCATTTCCACTCACTCTCCCAATCAAGCCTTCTCCACTACATTACCGCAAACACGGAAAGGTTTCCAGTGAGTGCTAAAGCTGCAGAATGAACGTTGTATTATCTGAGGCAGACATGTTGTTTGGCCATGGCTCCACTATGTACCGCTTCACTAAATACAACATTTAGAGTAGCACGTTTCTGTCGAGATGTTTAGTTTTAGTGCTGTCCCAATAACAGTTTTTTTTCCCACTGATATAAAAGTTCTTAAGTTTAAATACTTGTCAAGTCCAAGTACTATTACAGTGCAGCTTCTAACATTTTTTACGTCTCCATCACACAATAACTTTTGAAAACACATTTCATTTATTCAGAACAGGGTGGCTCTTCTTTATGGGCCTACAGTCCCTCTGACTGCACTAACAAATCAAAGCTACAGCATGTCATACGTTGTTGCATACTTTTTAAATAAAAATAATCAATATGATAAAATAAACAATAAAGTTAATACTTTCTAATACCCTCCACGTTTCTTCTTCAAATAACTCCAAACCTACAGATTTCCACCCTCTCCCATGTCGAACTTCTCTTTTCTTCTTCTGTTTTTTTTTTTCCTGTAACTTATTAGCACCACCACCTGGTAAGGAGTGAGGTTTAGACTTTATGTTGCAGCGCACGAGGAAAATTAAGCAAAAACTGGCCTTGGCTTGGACGATCAGGTTGCTTTTAGCACAAAAGCTAACATCCAAGGTCCTCGTTATTTCTGTCCAATCAGTGCCAACGAAAATGAATCGATTAGCTGCTTTGCAAGGACCAGTCAGTAACAAGTCAAGTAGCAGTGAGCATATGTATTTATTTCATCTTCCCGAGTTGTGCTTTTTTTAGGAATTGTTTAGTTATGATCAGAGAAAAGAAATCAGTGATTAGGTGGATTTCAATGAATTATTAGATCATTTATTTTATTTGGGTCAGTTTCTTTCAAATTGACCCAAATAATATTTGCTCTTTGCTAAATCATATACACATTTCATAGATACTTACTATTTCACCCCTCCTTTTTTCTAATTTCTACCAATAAATTCCGTTGCGTCCAAGCACTTAAAACCACCGCACATTAGTTTTGTTGTCGTTTTTCTATTTGCAGTAGATCTCGTTTTAGATCATCGTTCCACACTAAACACGCAACCACAAACTTTCCGTCTCACATCACTTTGTGTTTCTCATTATACGAGTAGATCAGTTGAGATCCGTGGTCCTGTGTGTGGGACACATGGGATGTTCTGAGGTTACAGAACCAAAGGAGCATGGCTGACACTGACCCACATTCACTTGAATTAAAAATTTGATAACCCAAAAAGGAGCATGATTTTCAATGCTTTTTCGCTTATTGATCACCTTTAAAATTAGTTAAACAACAATGCAGGGAACCTCCACATATATTACTGTTTAGTATTTGCACTTTTTTTTTTTTTTTTGCAAATTTTTCTCTTGAACGTAACTCTATTTATTTTTGGAAAATTTACATACTGTAGACACACTGTAATTTGGCAAAGGCTACTAGACACGCTATTGACAGGCATTTGCGAAGCAGCTAAATCAGGTACGCTGTTTATTTTCCTTTTCACCGATTGGCTGGCTGATTTAAGGGAAAACTGTAAATTTTGCTTCCGTGATTGTGTCAAGATGGTTGCTTCTGTGCGTATTAATGCATATTAAAGTGTATTTAGTATTTGAAGTATTAAATTAGACTGTTACAAGCATCAAAGGAAACCTAAACTAATACTATATTTTGTCATGTTATGATCCCAGTATTACATTTCCTTACATAATAATGCTAAATCTATTATTGACATCTATTAAACAGTTTTCTGGAGGGTCAAAATGAGGTATGATCTTGTTTTTAGATTTATTTTATTTTGTATTTTATCCTTTTCACTACAGTGAGTCCTGCTTGCAGTCACACTGAGGTCACCTTACCCAGTGGAATACCTTTTTTTGTTGTTTTTCCCAAACCCTCATTCTTGTTGCTCAGTGTTAAAGGGAGATTCCCTGCATCACAAGGGAGATCAATAGCATCATTACAAGCATTAAGCCTCAATATGAAGATAAATCTGAAGGAGGAGCCAGGATGCTGCAGAGCAACTCTCCTACCTCCTCTGCCTTTTATGGTGCCACTGCTGCATATTCCTTTCATAAGCTGGCCTCCCTCATGCACGCACACACACACACACACACACCCACACCCACACACACACACACACACAGATCTAGATAAATAACATACTGCCACATCACTGTCAGAGCGATCCCATGACCATACTGGGTATTGCTATGAGCAGAGGTCTGCTGAATGCAACTCCATATGGAAATGCTGTGTTTTCTTCCCACTGCAGAACAAGACGGGGTTTTTTTTCCCTGTCTGTTGCTGACCTGAATTGATCCAGCCAACGTCTGACATGTTTATGCCTGGGTTAAAAATATAAAGCTAAGAAAATCTGTAGAAAAGGTGTTCCTCTTCTGACTGACCCCAGTAAGTGAAACAACACAATAACTCTTGACTTCCTTTATTATTGTATTTTGTGGTTTCTGTGAGTTGAAGCTGAAAAGCTGCAGGAAGTTCTTCTCCTCCAGTGGATAGCGTAGAAAAGCATACTTTTTTTTTTTTTCCTACCGCGAGTTGTAATTTTCCCGATGTTCTGGCCTGCAGCCCAGACCTCTGAGACGGACTGTAAATCCTAACAAGCATCTCCAGCCTCTCTCTTTCTCCCTCACTCACTGCCTCTCTCTCTCTCTCCTTCTGTCTCTTGCTCTCTGTGTTTCTCATGAACATAAACTCTTGTAAACCGTGAACTTCTCCAGGACGAATCACAGGATTATGTCAAAATTGCTTTCCGTTTTAGACTTTCAGTCCAAACTTGACAGCGCTTGGAGACGCCCTTGGTGAATGATCAACCCGACCCCTCCCAGTGTGTTCGTCCTGTTGCCAGGAGACACTAAACTGTGTGACTGTTTGGAGGGGAACACTGGACCTGTTTGCCAAAGGAACGACTGCTATCTGAAGTATGCTGCGGTCTAATTTAATGGTTACCAGATACAATGCGCTCCTCCTCTGTAGACTTAATCGGTTTTTGGTTGTCTTTTTTTTTTTTTTTTTTTTTTAGCTTTTTATTGGGACTTCATATAGTATGCACTTTTTCCTCACATGCCTCATAAAAGCTAAACTGCATTAAAACCTCTGGATGGACAGTAAATCACCGAAAGGATCACGTGCCAGGCAGAAGTTATTAAAAGGCCTGAAAGGGAACATGAAAACTGTTAAAGCAAAGAATGTCTGGTCTGGTCAATGTTGCTCTGAATAAGACAGAATAAGTAAGACTGTGTGTGATGTAGCTGAGTTAGAAAACCTGAAAATACAGAGATAAATATAGATCATATAACACATTTAAAGGTAAGTGTTGAGCTCCTGCGGTCATAATGCAGAAGCACGACGTGACTATCTGCACAGCGACAACTCATGAGGAAGTAATGCATCAGATACTTGTGAAATATATTTTCCTTGTGTTGAAGTCACTTTAGAAATCCGTGTGTTTGATTTAAAAGCCAAGTACAGCCATGCTCCCTCAAAATAATTTTGATGTTTATTTGTTGAAACCAAAGGTGTCACAAAATATTGACTCTAAAATCTTTGTTTTCTTAAGTTTTCAAGATTTTTGTGTTGCAAAAAAGTCGTTTTTATCTTGTCTTATGCTTCGTATGATTTTTGCGAATCACCATTCCAGTGAAGTGAAATGGTGATTTCATTTTAACCATAATGTCTGTTAATAAGTGAATAGTCATTATGTGCACTTTGTCCTAACTTCTACCTATAACCTTCAAGGACAAGAACAGGAAATGATAAATATCAAATAAAACATGAACTTTGATAGAACCTTTCACTGCTTTAGGCGTGGTCAGGATTTCCACATTGCCACCTACTGGTACAGCAGTGCAATTACATTTGTTGGAATGTTTTTGTCAACAAAAAGTGTTTTTTTATGAATGGATGGTAAATTTAAATACTTAGGTATTTAAATACTTAGGTTTAAATAAGTATTTAAACCTAATACTTTAAATACTTAAAAGTGTCCAGTGTTTTTCTGGACACTTTTTTAGTGTCCAGAAAAAGTGTCCTCACTTTTTCTGGACTTAAATGTAGAAACTTTAAGTTCTACATTTAAGTAGAACTTAAATGTAGAAACTCTAAACCAAACCAACAACGAGGTTCATGCAGGCCAACTTGACAAATTGGTAACTTTGTATTCAGACTTCGTATTCCACGAACCACAAATCCAGTGACGTCTGGGGTGATTTGGAACTTTTGGAGTGAAAGCCCATGATTTAACAAACAGCAGGGTCTCCCACGAGTCACTCCGCCATCCTAAACCACGTACAGACAGTCGAGTCCTTAAATCACAGTCACAGGCTGCACATGAATTGTAGATCCTCAAAGCCAATGATAGAGCACCTTCCAAGTTGTCCAGTTTGAACGGTCCACACTAATATACAAAAATTCAGAGGTACTACGGCAGCGCGCAAGGCGTGTTGAGTGATTGGCATGGAGACGCTGGAGCACAAGTCAACGCTTCAACTGTAAGCCTAGCTTGAGTTAGGAGAGAGTGTAAAACTCTTCATCTGATAAATAAATCTCATCAAAGACTTGTAATTAGAAGCTCACACCTTGATTTACTCTTCAGCCATTATTGCAGGGCTAAAGTTTGCGTGTTTCTTGCTCAGTTTCACTTTTTAAAACTCCCCCCGAGATGAGGTTTGAAAACTCAGCTTATTCTACCAACCCAGAGCTGGTTTCTGCACAGCTGCACCGCTCCGTGTCAGTGTGTGTCCTTTAGGTCAGCCATGAGCGGCTTGTCGCCGTGTTTCTCCAACCTCCCGCCGAGACGACCTCAGGGTTCAGCGTGGAGACGAGAGGCCGCGGCCAGTAGGTGATCCTCCGATGATCCGCACACTGCAGCCCGGAGCCAACAGTCTGCATGGATGTTTTTGTTTTAATATCCCTTTTTGTGGGAAACAAATGCATGCGAAGAAGTTGTGTTATTAAAGGAGGGAATGTTTTCCCAGAGTAAATTGGCCCAGGAATCCTGTCCAAAACGTTTACCTGAGGGATGTTTAGTTCATTCAAAGAAAACATCTAATTTTACACAAACTGATTTCTACAAACATGGAGTCATGTGTGTCTCAGCCAAAAGAATTAGCCAGCGAGGAATCTTTATTTTTTTATGTTCTCCTCTCTTTGGCGAAATCCACTGCCTTTAAATGTATTCATGCACGTTTTATGCTATATCTACGTTTCATTGTTCAGTGAAAGGATTTTTTTTTTTTTTACTTTTTTTTTTATAAAATCCTGTTCCACCAGTTAGACCACCAAAGTTTTATTGATTTTATCTCAGTAAAACTTCAGTTTTTTTTGTTTGTTTTTTCATGTGTATTATAAGGTTATATGTAGATATAAACGGGTTAATTCCAAGTGTTTTACAAGAACACAAAGGATCAGAGCTAAGACAGCTTTAAAAACACCAAACGTCCAATAAAAACACACGGTTTCACACTTGAAGAGGTTAATTGCAGGTTTAGGGTTGAATGGTGTAGATTAAAAAATATTTGTGCGTTGGTCCAGTTAAAGGAGCAGTTCTATGAAAAATTGACTTTTTGAGCTTTACATCTTGTTACTTTATTCTGTCATCAAAAACATACCTGGAGTGCTGCTTTGACTCTTTTGCATATTTGAGAAATTGTTTAATCTCCATGACAACCGTTGAGTTGTGTAACGTGCCTGAGTGGACTTAGCCCCGCCTTTGAGGCGAAGCTCCTCCTCAGAGCTGCAGTTTCCAAGCTTCTGATCCCTGCGACTTCCCTACTAGTCATTAGTAAACACCTGGATGATCTGCGCATTATAGGAGCTACTTAGATCAACACAGTAAAAATGTTGTTGAAGTTTAACAGAGGAGAGAGCAGGAGCTTTTAAAGAAACCTAGACCCCATTTCAAGGCGTTAAACCACAAAATCAAATTTCTTGTAAGTCATATTAGATATATAGGCTTTTTATAACAACTGAAGGTAACATAATTACTTGATTGTGCTATAAAATTACAGTGCGTGCCTGGAAAATCTATAATACTGTAATACGTGTCTTGGTTTCGAATTGTAACGCTCGTAAAGACTTACTTGAAAACACCTGCATGTTTACATGGAAATCTGCAAAGTATTGACTCATATGCATGCCACACTAACCAGATTGATACTTTCTGAAATTATTATACATAAAATTAAAGCAATACATTTGACATTATAAAAATGTAAAAAAAAAATTGAAATGTATGAAAAATGTGTATAATATAGAAGTGCTGACTTGATGGTAGCATTAACCAGTTTCTTATCTGGGTGTGGTTACCCGTGTCGTCCTGCAGGGGGCCGGCTGTGCTCCTTCTCCCCGTGCATAGAGCAGGTTCAGAGGACATGCCAGGCGCTGACGGAGCAGGGCTTTGAGGAGGTCAGGACCCTGGAGGTTCTGCTCAGAGTCCATAACGTCCGACCAGTCACCCTGCAGCTGCCCGACTTCGGCCCGACTCCGACTCTTCCTCTTCCTCCTCTCAGGCTACGGAGGAGGCTCCTCCCTCTGCCGCTTCAAACCCCGCCTCCCTAAAAATCAAGACCACCACCGCACCCAGAGAAATGCCGGGCCACACCGGGTACCTGACCTTCGCCACCAAACCCAGAACCTGAAGGCTGGAAGCTGCTTGCATCAAGCAGAAATTCAGACCACGAGCTGCTTCTGTGATATTCAGGATGTTTGTCTTCGAGTTATGATTTTATAAGGTTAACCTTTTATACCTACTTTTAGGTTTGCTCACAATTTTGTTTTGTTTTTTTTCATACAGGCAATAAATTAGTAAAAATTGTTGTTTTTCATTCTACAGCCTGTTGAACTGAACCATGTAAGGAAGAATACTAAAACATGAAAAACAATAAATGAACTGAAAGGATTTTGTCTGTTACCAACTGTTTCACATTTTTTCTCATCTGCACAATTTTATTAAGTTTCCATAGCATAAACTAATGCAGAGTGTAATTGGGAAAAGGACCAAGAGATGCATGATTTTTACATTTATTTTACTATTAAATATCTAAAACATCTGTCATGCATTTGTGTTCAAGAACTGTGGAATATTTCATTCTTCATAATCTCGTTTCTCAGGAAGAACACTGGTAGCACTCTGTCTCCTTCCTCGAATTCTGATTTCAGTGTAAACGACCACACAATGTCAAATGTGCCGCCGCTGTAAATTTGAGCTGTTTTAGTCTCTGCCTGTGTCCAACCAGCCATCAGTCTCCTGACAGCAGCTAACTGGATTTGTGTGAAGAACCCGAGTTATCTGCTGACACACAACTTCACTTCAAAAATTCTCAACTATCCCTTTTATTAAATCAGCAAGCAGAGTTTAGGGGGAAACTTCTTCGTTTTTCTTTCTCCTCTCGACCAGAACTGTTCCTCATAAATTAGCATGCTAACCATGTTTGAAAAGCAAATAGGAGCACTTGCCAAAAATAAAGTTCTTGCCTTAAGAAGACCAACATTGAGCTGTGTTTATAGTTTTTCTGCTAAAAAAACCCCCTGAAGTCTGCTCCGCTAATGGCTAGCTAGTGAAGGGAGCGACTTGTTTAGCTGCTGAAAAGCTTACTTGTATCAGGAGTTGCGGATATACAGAGCCATGAATAAATTTTAAAATAAAGTTACCATGAGCAATGACTGATTAAAATCACACTTCTTTATGTGACTGGTGTCCTGAAGAAGCTTTATTACACATGGGAATGTTTTGTAAGAGCAATATTTGTATTTGTGGGGCTATTATTGCTGTGACACCATCACATTATCACGATAATTATCGTTATCACAATATTACTTCAAAATATCATGGTAAAGCTTTCCCATATCGCTCACCCCTAATTGCTATTTTTGTGTTTCCTCAGATGCTAAAGTTGTGGAACGCATGACTAATAGTTGGGTTGATAAATGATTCAACTGGAGTTGTTGCTCTTTGCAGCTCCTCCAGAGTTAAAATGTCAGAATATTGATTTAGAACTCAACCCTGCTCCTTCTCTACAACTCGTCTCCCAAACTGTGTGCTGTATTAATTGAGTTTCACATCCTGTAAATAAATGCTGCTAAGTTAAATAAACTTACTCGAGGCCTTCATATTAAAACATCTGGATTTAATATGGGAATGCAATATGGAAAGGTAGAGGGGTGTAAATACTTTTGTATGTCACAGTAATGGTTTGGTGGACGACGACACGAAGCTCAATTGCTCCCTGAACGGAGGAGCTAATCCTGGTGGACCAGGCTGGGAATAGCAGCTCTGATCTGCTGGAAATCCCGCCACTTAATCAGCTTGTCCTCTGAACAGCTGAGACCTCACTGGGGACCAAGTATGGAGCTAAATTAGGGCCGAATGTTATATTAATTTGAAAAACAAAAATTGGAATAGAAAAAATAATAGTCAAATTTAGATGCAAAATTTTTTTGTTGTTGAAAACCTGAAAAATACTATCATGTATTCAAATAAAAAATAAGTGTGCTCTTTTTTTTCTCTCAGTTCAAATAAGATATTGATTTAATTCTGGAAGGTTTTTGAAGAAATGAGTCATTTTCATTTTTCATTTCTCCTAAAATATTGCCTAAAGTCTTTTGCCAAAAACACCTTTGGCAACAAATTGACATGGGCCATTATTCAAGGAAGGTGACAATATGCGAAGATATTTTTTTTCAGCTCCACATTTAATGTTTTCAGAAATGTTTGTTTTTTACAACTACAATTTATTTATCTTTTCATTTTCAGATCAGTTTGTCTTTTTGGGGGTTTTTTGTTTGTTTTTTTCTGACTTTTAGCCCATATTTTGTGTAGGGGGCAACCTTAAGTTTTCCATTTCAAGTTGTAGTTTTTCTATTACAACTTTTTTTTTTTTTAAATTACCAAAACATTTGGGCCTAATTTAGCTCCATAAAAGAAGAGCTGTTCTGGATACCCCAGCATGCAGTTGGGCCATATGAGGAAGAGGAGGAGTGTCAGGCCTCTGCAGGTCCACCCAACTATGAAGGAAGATCTTATGGAGACAGAGGCAGTGATGCAACGATTTAGTTTTTTGCCATTTAGTATTTTTTCATACCCTTCTTGACATTTAAAGCTGTTTGAGCTGAAATAGATGAAAGAGTGTTTGAATTAGAGCTTTAAAAAAATCGATGTTTGAACTCTTGTATTCATATTGACACAGAAAAGCTTTTAGTTGCTGTTTCCCTCCACCCATCACAATTATTCCACCCTCACTAAATTACCACTGCTCCATATTCGACCTCAGTAAAGTGTCTGTTTGTGTAGAGTGTGTGGCACTCTGCTTTCCTTTGACCCCATGCGCTCCACACAGGCCTCCCCAGCTTCATGCAGCTCTGTAATCCCAGGGAGGAGAGAAAGGAAAATTAGCCGTGATCAGATTAGAGGCTGAGAGCGCTAAAGCTGTGAGCATGTTAAGTTGCTCGTGTAAAGCAACTTAACACGCTCTTACCGAAGCATCACATTCTGCCACAGCACACAGACACATCAGATCTGAAGTTGTTTCCGGGTCAAACCGAGAGGCTTTTGCTTTGCGGAATGCTGCGGGGCTGCACAGCTGCTTCCCTGCTGCAGCTGTTTGGAAGCATCAACACTCACATGACGCAATGTCGGATTTTCTTTTTCATGACATGGACTTGCGGATGGCACGTGTGTGCTCTAAGAGACAACACAATGTTTGAAACTCCTGCAGCTCCTCCAGTGTTACTCCTGGTCTCATTGATACTTTCTTTTTTTTTTTTAATCTTGGGAAAATGCTAATTCTTAAAAAAAAAGAAAAGAAAAAAGTAGCGAAACATTCCATTTGAAAACCTTGCAAGGTGACTGTGCACCGGTGATGGTTTGCCATCATCCTCATGTCATGATGTCAAAATGTGAATGACATGAGGAAAATAACATTTATTATAAATTTTTATTTTTAAAAAAAGCAACTATCAGTGGTTGATCTAGAGAAAAACAATAATTGTCATTCAGCTGACTGGCAGTGAGCATTTGGCACAAAAAGTCGCCTGTAACTGCAGCTCTCAATTAGATTTTCCTGTTCGTTTTAAATAATAAAGAAATCTCATTTTTTTAAAAAAAGTTAGACATTGGAAACAGTTTGAGGAGTAGTTGTGTGGTTTTCTGTTAACCTTTTAAAATGTCAGAGACTAAAACGTACGATGCTCAATACTTGGTTTTATTCACGGACGGATCGATATGATGATTTGGGCCGATAATCACATCGATAATCCAGAATACAGCAGCAGATGCGTCTAAAATTGATAACAGGTTCTACTAAAAACAAATCCTGCAATTGTATTTCCAAAGTTCTACCAGTCAGGATGGATAAAAAATATCCATTAATCTATGAATTGCAGTTATTATTATTATTATTATTATTATTATTATTATTATTATTATTATTATTATTATTATTATTATTATTATTTTACAGTTCAATATCGATTATTGAAAACCCTGTAAATTGCGCTGTTTGAGATCCATGTCACATATAAAACGCCTGGTCTTCTTCTTGAGCCACTGTTTCACGGTTGGCAAACAGTGGCTTTAGCGCCACCTACTGGTGAGGAGTGTGTGTCAGAATCTCACTGTTGTTCAAACATATTTAAAATGACTTTACATTTTGTGTTCTATGTCTTGTCTCTTCTTTATATTCACAAACAAAAAATATTCTTCATCAAAAAATTTTAAAAAAGTCATTGACTACTTTACTTCCATTTAAATAAAAATACTGCCATGTTTTAACTTTTCTGCTCCATATTGAGTCTGTTTTATTTTCATATATTTTACTACTCAAAAATGTGAATGTGTGCACTGTTAATGTAATCTATGCCATCACGGTTATTAATATGGGCATGAAAATGTTAAAAAATATTACATATAATTATAAATTTTATGTGATACTTAAAATTACATTTAAATTTTCAGTATACTACTCATTAGAAATATTTAAACCAATATCGAATCTAATTGTGACCCAAATAATCAAATTTAAATGGCATTTTGCTGTTCTAAATTATTATTAATTGGTATGGATCTGATTAATGAAATGCTGCTTTAAATATTTATGGTCCTTATGGGATAACACCTCCTAAATGTTATAATCCTTATGAACATTTTTGTAATTTTTCTAGCTGAAGGCATGCTTTCTGCCAGGGGGTTATTGCAATGTGTTGATATTATTTTTTATAACAGTTACAGGAGGTAAAAAGCAGCTGATGAAGCAGTAAAGTAAAGAATAAATTGAGTGGTGCTGATAAAATGTAACCTGATCAAAGTATGGAATATTGATTAGAAACAAGGAGCAGACGATTCTAGAGTCGCGGCTAATTGGTATTTGAAAAAATAAAAATAACTTTGGTGCAGATACACTGAAATTTGCTGGTTTTGTAGATTTATTCATTGTGTTCATGTGGTTGGAGCATAAGCCCAGTCTGTAGCCTGTATATAAATATATACACACATATAAAAAACTAATAATACTTCCTGAAGAGTGTGACCTTAACTATTTTAATATGAAATATTTTCAGAGTGTAACCTCCCAGTTTTGTGCATGTTTTCGATGTTTGTCTGGTACATTTGAGTCAGTACCAGACCAGTACTTGACCACATGCTGATCATTCAGACCATCTGGCTGGAATCAATCTGGCTGATCTCTGCAGGAAGTGGAAGTAATAAATGGGAATCCGTCACGTCTGGACTGGGAACCCCTATAACAGTATAACAATCAATGTTTCTAGCTGTCAGAAACAGCAGAGTTAGATTTGCTCAGTTTTTACAAAGATTATATGTGAATAACAAGCTGCCTCTTCATCTGACTTGAGTCTGTTTAATTGCTAACACTCAGTTAAACTATAATGAAATTGTACCGTGAATTAAAAATGTTGACTTTAAAAACTGCACCATGGGTGAGGTGTATGTTCATTTTCATGAGTAGTCTTATGATCATGTATGTTTTGCTGAAAATAAGTGATTAAACTAATTAGTGTGAATGTTATTATCAATAGAGGCCATCTGGAACTGCGCTTGGCAAACTCAGAACCAGAGATACAAATCAGATCTTAAGTTTCAAAAAATTATTCAAGAAAACAGCTTCAGGGTTTCTCCACCTGTCCGCTGAACTTGATGGGTCAGTTGTTGTTGTTTTCCTGGGAACTGAGCTCATTAGCGCCCGGCTCCCCTCGTCTTTCTGTGGAACTTCACTGTCATTCCTGCGGCTCGTTCTGGATCCCTGCCAGGCCTTTAAATGTGTGCGGTCACACTCTGGAGGGAACAACGGAGGAGGCCTAATCAGAGGTTCGGGTCAGCTGATGAGAGCGCCGCTGCCCAGATTGCATGCAACCCGACGGCAGACGTAGCTGGACGTGCTCCATCAGTGGAAATGGGAACACAGCAGGGGCCATTAAGGGCCTGGAAAGTCCATCGTTTGCATAATTAGGGCCTCGATTTGGTAGAGCTGGATTATGCATTTGTGTAAATTCCTTGTCCTTCATGTTGTTTGCAAATTCACACGGATGGAGGCATTGTCTGGTTGTAGGGTGTGTGTTGTACTGTGATTCTTTGTATCAGGCAGGCCAGAGCTGAGTGTGTGTGTGTGTGTGTGTGTGTGTTATCAGTGGTGAACTCTCAGAGGTCGGAGGCGAGTCTTTGTACTGCCTCGCTCTGACGTCACGGAGCTGTCAGCTGAGTCTTTGTCACATTCTGCAGCCCTGAAAACTCGTCCTGTGTCCTGCAGACGCTCTGCACAGCTCAGAGGAGAAAAACTGTCATTTTAGGAAAAACAGTTTACATTAACATTAATAAAATCCACTGTTTTGACAATACCTCACAGTTATCAGCCTAATCCTGTGTTACAGCTGATTAAAATTGTTACAGCGCTTCAGTTGATCATTCAGTTAAGTTTGATTTTAATTAAATATTTGGCTTTTAGCCATCCTGTCTGTTTCCCATTGATCTGAGTTAGCTTATGTGACGGAATTGTTAGAGGTTTTCATATCAGCAGGTGATGATAACGTGTCTAAATGAGGAAGTGTGGCGTCATATGCATTCTATATGAGACACTGGCTTGGCGACCTTCCCGTTGACTTGGAGTCGGTCTGATCTCCATTGGACACCAAACACACCGAGACAAGTTAATGGTTGTTCATTTGAACTCTAGTTTCTGGTCGTGTCAAGTTCATTTCCTTTTCCTTGGTTTTGGTCTTCCATATGGCTGCTAATTTCAACGGGCAGAAAGCTTTTTAAGATGTTTTTCTGATTTTAGTCAGGGAAACATAACACGGTCTAATTTATACACCTTTCTTTGAATGTCTCACACCGCCTGGTCAAAAAAGAAAGTTGTTACCGAAAAAAACCAAAAGGTCACATTAATATTTTGTTGGACCGCCTTTAACTTTGGTTCGACGAGTTTCTGCAATGTCAAAAGATTTATTTCTATCCAGTGTAGCATTAATCTCTCACCAAGATCTCATATTGATGATGGCAGAGTCCTTCTCCAGAACATCTCTGAGACTCTCAGCGGGTCTAAACTCTTTGTTGGACAATTTAATCGTCTCACACTTTCAGCTCGATGGGTCTTGGCATCGTCATCAAGGAAGAACCGATCCATTGATCGACCAACCCGGTCATTCAGTGTTCAGGCAGTTAGTTGACCTCGTAATGTTGCTGAACTTTGACCTGACCACCCGGAGCACTGCCCCAACAAGATGCCATGATCACCACTTCGTCTGCCTCTCTAATTGCTGCTTGCCCTGAAGCGCCCGTCACTCTGGCAGAGAGTAGCTCTGGACCCATCAGATCACATGACCTCTTTCCATCACTCTACAGTCCATTCTTTTGTAGGTTTCAGTGTCACTGATTAGAGTATTTCTCCTGGTTACTCAGCTGTTTGGTCCCAGTCCCTTTGAGTTCCCATCACATTGTGCTGTGGAAATGTTCTTACTTAAACTCTTAAGCACATCCCGGAGATGTTGTCTCAAATATGATGATGTCACCAAACGTTTCACAGATCACAGGTCAGGATTATTCAGGGTTTTTCCAGCCAATATTTCTTCTTCAAAGATGATGCCCCCCACTGTCCTTCCAGTTTGTAATTTACAAAAAACTATATCTTTTGGAATTTGCCTTTATTTTTTCAACTGAATTAGGATTATGTTTCACCGCTGCGTCTAAAAGTGACATCCGTTTTTCTTAATCAGGTCAGGTTTTTATTCTAATTTGATTTAGAGAAATCTGATCTTCAGACTAAATTGATTACATTTGTCCAATAGGACACATGTACCTGTTTGCTTAGTTGAATTCAAGTGGTGACTGTTTATTTGGCCAGGCAGTGTATACCAGGAACCAGATAGGATGCGACAGTTCATGTCTGAGTCATGTCCCAGTGTCTGCGTCGCTCACCACCTCTTTGACTGCACAGGTCACCGTGTCTCTGAACAGGTACGGAAAACTCATAAACATTTCAGTCATGCTTCATTTGACTCTCGCAGTGACATTTCATTGGCTGCTTCCAGCACAGCAGTGTGTTGTTTTCCTCACCCGAAAACAGGACAAAACACTTCTTTGTCACTTTGTCTGGACTGGAACTGCACACTTCACGTTTCTAAGTACCTTGTAGCAACTTCAGTGTCTTCCTTTCTCCTTTTGCTTACTTTAAAAACTCCTGCTCTTTCTGAAAGCTTCAGGAAGTCATCTACACATGGCCTCGCTATTAACCCTTAAAAAACATTTTTATCAGCGTTACATTAATAAGTAGCTCCAATAACGAGCTCAGCAGATGTGCAGTTTGCTAATTGCTGATAACTAGTCTGAAGGAGCTGAGTGGGGGAGTCATTGCTCTGTGAGGCAGAAGCTTAGAAGCTTGGAAACTGCAGCTCAGAGGAGGAGCTGTGCTTTGTAGGCGGGGCTAGGTCCACCCAGGCGTTTTGCACAGCTGAATGGTTGCCGTGGGAAATTTCTCAAACATGCAAGAAAGAATCAAGATAGCATTCCAGGTATGATTTTAAGGGAACATTATAACATGATGGAAAGCGGAAAAAAAAGTGGATTTTACATGATACTGCCCTTTTAAGTTGTTTTCTATAGTGTCACACATGGAAGCAAATTGTTTAGTGTGTGCCCACATCAAAACCCAACAGTGTTCCTCAAATACCGGGGAAAAAGTTGACTTTTAATACGAGAGTAGAATATTCAGCTTTAATGTCACCTCCACACCATTTGGGCTCTGGAACGACTAATCATGAAACAATAAACTAGTAGAAAGAGATTCACATTCAAGTGAGTCAGTGGAGCTCTGCTTCCACTCAGTGACTCTAATTCACACCCTGTGACTTCAGAATTTTCAGGTTAAACATTCAGACAGAACCTCAACAAGGTCGATAAGAAGTCCTGCAGTTTTTTCAAAGAACTTAACTCCCAACAACTCAGGCCTAAATGTGGGGTTCCGTAGATTTTCTACTCCCAGGTTTAGTTTATTTAAGTTGTCTGTAAACAGAGCTGCTAGAGGAGCGTTGGCCCAGAGATCAGGGTTTGTTTTATATTTTCCATGTGTCTGAGTCCAGGCAGCGTTCCTGTGAGTCACTGAGTCCTGGGACTTCTCAGAGAAAATAGAAAACAGAGAATAGAAACACAGAGAAACACACTGCTCTGCTCTGACTGAGGAACCAAGAAGAGACAGAAGCAGCCAACAATAGAAACTTCTGTTTTTTACCTCTGCACAAGGGGGGGGGGGGGCTCTGTCTCCTCCTGGTGGCAGAGATTTGATCTACAGCAACATGTTTGGAACCATTTATTTTTCTATTAGTTGTCCTCATGTGAAGTCTTTAACTAAAAAAAAAAGTATGAATTTGTTTTTTTGTGTAAAATCTAAAAAAAAAAAAAAATTCAGCATGTCCTTCAATTGGAAATGATAAAAAATGAATAGCTGTCATCAGAAACATTGTTTGCAAGTTCAAGTTGCACAAATGCATGTTTGCACCAAAGTCACTGAAAATCAGAATTACTGATGAGAGGAACTCGGGTTCATTCTGTAGGTATTCTCATTTGAAACATAAAGAAAAACATCTGAACATCTGGACTCATACACAGATTAAATGACACATTTTGGAGATGGTTAATATTTTTTTAATTAAGCAATTCAGATTCAAATTCCTTTCGATTAGACCACATTGTGTTTATAACTACACTGTATTTATGTTATGTTGCCCTTACAGTCCAGTGTTTTCAATCTGTTTGATGTATTTTATATTCTATATTTGAATCTATTGGAAAAGCTCCTCTGAGAGAATGCTGCCCTCTGGTGGCAACATACAATTTTGTTTTTTCCAACCTTGGTAGTTTTTATTGAACAAACCCCCCCTTCTTCATCTCCTGGTGAAAAACTCAAACTTTAATACTAGTTCACTGTGATGCATGGTCCTGATGTGTGGAAGGAATCTTAAATAGTCTGAGGTTTTATCTGAGGTTCTCGCAGCACTGATAAACCAGCAGCTTTGGGAAAAGAGAGACGGCGCATCCAGAATAAGACCATCTTTATTTTGGATTTTGGGAATACAAATCTGAAACACAGCCATTCATGAAGCATTCACACGACACGGTCAGTCCGGCAGCGGTGTGCTTTTTGTACAAGCGCAGCTTTTGGAAACAAAACAAAACAAAAAAACCCCCCATAAAACACTTGTGACAGTCAGTGCAGTTAAAGGCAACTTAACATCAGGTATTTGGAGGAATGAACTACAGGCAGGACTCCAGCCACCTCTTAAGGGAGTAATGGTGTTTGCAGACAGAAACGCAAGGCTGTTAGAAACTGGCTTCATTAGGAAAATAGATTCCTGTTTTTTTTATTTATTTTATTTTTACTGTTTCCCACCCAGAAAGAAATAGACAATAAGCAACAGTGATGCACCAAAGTCCCATTTAAATTTGACCTCACCATAAAAACACTAATGTTGCCTCTTTCAGATGAAATATTTAGCTCGGAGCCCGACTTTAAGCATCCATTGTTTGACATGTAAAATTGTCTTTTCAAACATTGTCCTTCCAAGGCTCATAAAAGACAGTAATGAATGTCAGATAAATCCAGTCTAGGTTTTTGTAGCTTCACGATCATTCTTTAACGACACATGCTGCTGTGTGATGCCTGGCTAAAGTATTCACACCCCTCCATGGTTTGTGACTTTACACCCACAGAGTTTGTCGTATTCGATGCGATAAACCTCCAAACGTAATTGTAAAGTGGAGAGAAAATTGAGACAATTTTCACCCTGATTTTTATTATTTTTGTCTTATTAATCTGTAAAGTGTGGCATGCTTATGGACGCAGCCCCCTTCAGTCAGAACCTTGTAGAACAATACACACAGATGGACTCTGTTAAGTACTTATTAGTCTTCTGAGGGAAACCACTTATGAATATTAGAATACAACTGGAACACTTCTCAGTTTTGTATTTATTAGGATGTAAAACATATCCGTCTACTTTTACTCATAATTGTGTGCTACCTTGTGTCGATTTAATGAAATACTAAAACATTGAAATTTGCGGTTGCAATGTGACAAAATACAACAGTTCATAAGACATGGATACTTTTTGCAAGGCGGTGAGTGTAAGGAAAAAAAAAGAAAAAGAAAAAAGAACTGACATAAAAGACTACACTGAGCTGAGTGGAGTCAAATCTGACCTTTAAACTGTTTGCTCCACGTAAACAACTGAACTGGCTTTGAATCCCATCTGGATCGGAGTTTTTAACTGCACTTTAATGGACTCCGCCTGCCAAGTTCAGACTCTTAACAAGCAGGAAGCTGTTAGCGGGTGGAAAAAAAAAAAAAAAAAAAAAAATCTCCCCAAATAAGTAACACACCAGTGTACTGATGTGGTAACACACTGGGCTTTTATATTCATATAAAATCTTTGGGATAAATGTTTGAGCACTGGCTCAGGTTGATTCGGTGATAACACAAGAGTTTACAGGAACGTCTCAGTAAATCAGCGTCCATTGTAAAACGTTCCCATTAAGCCCACATTTCTGTACTAAAAATGTCTGTTTTTAATGAGACTTGCGTCATATTTTAATATTCTAAGGAGATAAATATCATGTTTTCGTTAGCAGTAAGCAGAAAATGATATTTCACATGAAAACATAAAAAACCAAAATGTGTGGAATTAAACTAAATGATGGGCTTCATCATTTGTAAATTGACTTTTTAATAACATTCTAAATTATTGAGATAAAATCTCTTGTTATTGATAATGATAAACATTCTTACAGGTAGGCCATCCTGACAGTAAATAAAAGACTGTAAACAGGAAAACCATCTCAACTAAATCCTTCACTTTGTGTTGATTGTTTCTTCTTCCATCCTGTCCTTTTAACTCTTCAGGAAGCACGACGTATAAATCTTGTTTTGCTGCATTGTTTTGAAAGTGCTACATTATAAAATAAGTAAAGCGCACAAGCAGGCAGCAGGACGAGGCGAACGCAACGTTTTTGTGAGTAAAAGGAAAGCGTTTCCTCTTTTCCTCAGAAGCCTCTCCGTTTCCAGAGGATTAACGCTCACATGTTGTTTTCCTGTTTGTTGCAGGGGAAGAATTTAGTCTTGTTCTTTATTAAGGCTTTAAGATGTGGGAATTTTGAGAATAACTGTCGGAATGTCCGAATTTCGAAAAGAAAAGAGTCCGAAATTCTGAGTAAATTTGATACTAATCTTCTTCCCTAACCTGTTACTAAATTTGTACGAAAGTTGATTTTTTAACATTTTTATTTCTCTGAGCACAGTGGGAATTTTGACAGACATTAAGTGTTTCCCTCTTATAAATAACATTTCTCACTTCTAAATTATAGACATTTTGGAAATGACCTCATGACCTCTCCCAGGTAACAATCTTTGCAGTCGTTGCTGTTCCCTTCAATACACACCAGCGTCTCCCAGAGCAACAAGACATAAACTCCTTTTGTCTAAGAGTCGATTACACTTCAGATCATCCAATCAAGTTCTTTGATCAGTAACAGCTACTTCCCCTCTAAAATCTTGTTCAATCAAAGCAGGAACTTCGATTTTCATTCATAATGTGTAACCTGAGGCCAGCCTGAACTCACTGTACAACCAGAGCATCCTCAGAGGTACAAACTTTGAATAAAAGAGGGCGAGCTTTCTTTTCCCCGTGGCTGTTTTGTGAATTAGGTAGAAAAGTCGAGTGCAGGTCGTGTGAACGCAACGTTTGTCTGGACACACAGGAGAAACTGGAGGCTTTGTGCCAAGAAGTGGCTGCAGCAGGTAAAAGATGATCTTATGAGATATGATTTTGCTGTGTATTAAGACGCAGATAACTCCAAACATTTATTCTTAAGAGATCAGATGTCTTTAAAAGCATTTTTATGCTGCACTTTTGTCCCGTTTCATCAACGCTGTTGTGACGAATTCTGAACTCCACGACATTTCAGGCAAAAACGCCGACGCCGTATCTGCCGAAAGCCCAGGCTGGAGATTGGTTTAGTTTACTTTCTGAAGCTACAGCCCGCCACACGCTGTGCCTCATGTATACAACTGCAGTTTTTCTGCATATCTGCACAAACCTCTGATTTACATTTCGCACAAATAAACTGAAGCTGCACTGGATGTTGGTTCGGTGTATAAACAGGAGACT
This sequence comes from Poeciliopsis retropinna, assembly GCA_010277075.1. NCBI lineage: Eukaryota > Metazoa > Chordata > Actinopteri > Cyprinodontiformes > Poeciliidae > Poeciliopsis > Poeciliopsis retropinna. The sequence goes on from VMRM01000028.1 coordinate 7,204,899, forward strand.
CCACTGCGCTTCCAGACAGATCGGTGACCCAAATACGAAACGCAGCTGTAAACAGTCATGCAAAAAAAAAAAGAAAAAGAAAAAACAGTTCAATGTAGACATCATTTTTATATAAAGAGGCTGAATTTATCCTATGTGTTTATACAGAGGTTTGGGAAGGTTTTCAAACCAATGGAACTTTTTCACATTCCTTGAAAGTGAAGCAAACTGTTGTTTGCAAAATGGCTTAAGTTTATTAATATTGGAGGGAGAGCAGCTTTCAAGTGCTGCCACAAACTCATCTAATTAATAATGAAATATATTAATAAGAAATGTGATTAATAATCTAAATCAACTTCTTTATTTTTTCATTTAAATTCAGTTTATATCTCTGAACAGATTCTAAATGCCTGCTGGAGAACATCCGCACAGAATGATGCTGCCGCCGACATGCTTCAACATAGGGATGGTGTTTCCATGGTGACGAGCAGTGCCGCTCTGTCAGATTTGGAAAGGGCGTTGTCTTGTAAATAAATAAATAATAGCCTTGCAGTGCACAGGTTTTAATTTAAGGGTATCAGCGTAAATACAAGACGTATCAAAACTTTCATTTGTGAGAAAAAAAAAAATGTAATTACTTAAATACCAAATGACCACACCCGTCCTCTCCCCCCCCCTGAAACACATAAACAAACGGCAGCAAAACGGAACTTATCAGTCTGTAACATCGGCCCAGTTTCACTGGTCAGACCGATACCGATATGTTAACAATGTACTGATACCCATGTTAGAAAATTGGTAACATCGGTATCCTCATCAGTTATTGTGGGTACTGATTATATATTAGAGATGCTTAACATAAAAATTATATAAATACATCTAAATATTGTGTTGCTCTCTATCTTAAAGTCCCAATTAAAATACATTGAAGTCTGTGGCTGTTTGTGAAAAAGGTCCAGGCAGGATGAATATTTTTACAGAACACTGCATCCCCCCCCCCCCCCCCCGACACTCTAACTAATGACAAATGGTTCTGTCAGTAGATTATTGGGCTACAGTTGGCACCGTAGGAGAAAGCAACTGGTATAGTTGACTGAGTGAGATGTCAGTCTAATTGGAACTTTGTTGGGAAATAAATACGCATTTATAAAAAAAAAAAAAGAGACAAAAAAAAAAAAAAAAAAAAACAGACTCCCAGTGCACACATGTGGGGACACTGGCCTAGGTGCTCTCTCAATAAAACACATTCAGTACTTGGTGTCCTACTCTAGTGCATTGATGCATACCATAAACGACGCCTTCTATTTTTGCTGCACTAAAACACCGTCTTACACAAACCGATGGGTTAGAAAAAAGGCTGAAAAGTAAAAAGGCACAGAGCTTCAGACTTCTCTACACGTCCTTCCTCTCTCTCCCTCCTTCTCCAGCAGCTCGGAGAAGTTTCTGTCGACTGTGATCTCCGTCGGTGCCTCCCTGCCAAGGGCCCTTCCAGCGGGGCCCCACACCCCCCCGAGCTTCCGCCTCGACACGCCAGTCCTGCGGATATCGTCGCCTCGGCCTCTTTCTGTCCAATTTCCTCAAAAGGCTTCAGTCGCACTCCTCCGTCAACAGAAAGCAGTGGGTAGAAACAAATAAGACAGACGAGAAGCCGCAGAAGCAGCAACGCCGAAACATTGCCTCGCTTCTCCTGAAAGGATTCATATCTGATCTATTTCCAGCCTGGTGTGATCATCACACAGTCAGGACAAACATCTGAGAACAGACAAGAGATGCAGCTAAAACTGAAGCCTTCCATCTCTGCAACATCCTGCTGCTAAAAAAAAAAAAAAGAAAAAAGAAAAACATACATCCATGACTTCCAAGTAATCTTAAAATAGATTTTTAGTGCTTCTTTGTCAACTGTTAAGCTGTCGGAGACTTGAAACAGACCATTTCTTTTAGCTCGCTTAGAAAATAAAATCTGTGAGAGAGCGAGACTTGGGCTGATAACATGAAGGCGTAGCAGCAAAGTCGCTGTGTTTTCTCCTTTTGAGATAGTTGTAACCTCCCTCTGCCTGTCTAAAAAAAAAAAAACATCGGAATCTTTTTGATGCTACCGGTTTGGTAGCTTGTCATGCTAATTGCTAACATAAGATGCTAAAGGTGGTTTTCAATGAGCGTCTTTGCTTTAAATCTTCTCAAAGGGCCAGTTGTCCAGAATATATTGATAAAACACATAAAACTGTTCCAATAGTAATAACTAGCTGTCTGCATTTGATAAGAACTATTTAAACTTTACTTCTTGAGCTCTTTTCACTTTGAGCGGCCCCTCCACGTTATGTTGATTGATTTTTGTAACTTTTTGGTGATAATTTAGAAATATTTACAAAGACTTTTGAGGTATTTACACTAATGTATGTCCGTAAATGTGACTTTGTTGATGGTGGATTATAACCTGATGAAATCTGAGGCAGTATTGTATTAAAAGAACTACTGCCACCTACAGGTGGGAATTACCATAACTTGAACCAAATGTTTTCGGCCATTTGCAGTAAACTCAAAAATCTGCGTTAACGCCAAAACATGTGGCTATCTGCTGATTTTGGGTGAATTTCAGTGATCGAGAAATCTAAAGAAAACTGGAGGGACTGATGTTATTTGGCTGTTTACTGATTAAAAACTGCTTAAATTTGATCAAATTATATTCAAGCACAATTCTTATGCCCCTCTGGAGCAGAAGAATCCAAATATTTTGTCTCAAGGGCCAAAACGTCAAGTCTGCTGAATAGCTGTAGTTCTCACAAGAGAATGCAAAAAGCTTCGTCATTGAATACTTTGTACCATAGCCAACATTTTTAAGATTTTTATTTGTAATAGTTTTTCCCTGGTTACAAATAAAAGTCAACCACCTGCAACAAATGTCCCTCTGGAGACACTTTAGATCCCCCAGCTCTGGATTCCAGAGGGCCACATAAAAACTACGGGGTCAACATTTGGCCCCCGCACCTTAAGTTTGACGCACGCTTAAATGATAAAACTGTATTTTACAGCAACTGCTGCGGTGTCACGTCACCTCTCCTCCTGATGACCTAATTTTTCTGGCCTTCTTCCTGTGAAGGAGAAATTTTTCTGAATGCTGTAATTAGACGTGGCTATGTTAAAACTCAAGGGGAGAAAATCTGATCTAAATCTACATCGGCTTTATGAAAATCAGAGAACAGAAATTGGCCCCAAAATTCAGATCCTTGCTTGTTTAGTGGAGAATGACCGTAGATTAGCAATCTAATCTCCTACTGTCTAATTCCATCTGGTAGAACACTGATGTTATCAGATCCATGTGCATTTCTGCAATCTGACCCTCGACGACGTAATAAAAGTAGGTAACGCAATAAAATCAGCCTGAAGTAGCTGCGTTTTTATTATAAATGTGTGCAAAACGTTGTCAATATTCTGCTAATGTAAAAAAAAATAAAACCACACACACACAATTTTGCAATTGCTGTTTCCACTAAATAAGAAATAAGTTAAAATCACACATGAATAAGTTTGTTCACGTGATATTAAAAATATGCAGCACCGCGATCTTTCCGTTTCCTCCCGTTTTCTTCTTCGTGGTTTGCGCCAGTGGCAACATCCAGTTGTTGTTGATCATGTGAGTCGTGTGATGCAAAAAAAGTGTTTCCATTGCAGTTTTGTGAAGTGCACTAATTTCTATCATAGTGCTGAAACATTATCAAAAACAGACTTATTTTTTTGAATTTGGCCTGTTTCCAGTAAGAAAATGTATTTTCAAAATGTCAAACTGAGCAAGTATTTGGCTAATAGTTGTGTTTTCATTGACCATATAAATACACAATTTGACATTTTGAAAATAAATTTGCTTACTGGAAACACGCCCATTTCAAAAACACAAATTTTTCTATAAAGTTTTGACGCTAGATGAGATAATATTTTTAAAAATTGGGTTTATTTCGCAAAGTTGCAATGGAAACATTTGCTTTGATTCAGTTGGTCAACAACTGGACATTGTTGAACCACGTCTTTGTGGTTTTTGCCGCTGGCGAAAACCACAAAGACAACGACAACAGGAAGAAGTTGGAAGTGCAGCATGGATCTGAATAACTTGCCGCGTGAACAAACTTATTCACATGTGATTTTAATTGCGTCTCATTTAATGGGAACACGCGGCTTGTGTTTTTTTTTTTTTTTTGACACTCGCACAACAGACAAAGTTTTGCACACGTTTGGAACAGAAACGCAGCAACTGCCTGGTTTTTATAGTTATACAGAATGAGCCACACCTGCCTCTGGTAGCGTATCACCAGCTGTCTCCATTAGCAACTGACAGTCAAGTTAATAAAAGAGGCCACTGATTTACAATCACTCTAACTGAACGTTCTATCAATATGAAGTGCAGTCTGGAGGAGAAGACAACGAGCGTTACTCAGTGCTTTGGCTGCAGGCTTCTACTACCATACACCAAACACAATGACAGCAACGAGCAAATCACACACACACACACACACGCACGACACACACAAAATCAAAGAGCACACAGAAAAATACGTGTCAAAATGTGTTTCACAAAAGGAGTTTCAGATGGGTTGGCCTTGACTACCACAAAGGGACAAAAAAAAAAAAAAGCTCTGCTGCAGTGGATTCTGGGTATTTCAGGCAATATTTACAGCTGACGGAATGATGATGCTCAACCTCCTTTAATTCCTGCAGCCGTGTCCGACCCAACGTGGTCCTGGATTAATCAGTACTCCCACTCGTCTGTCTTCATGTCTAGGTAGTTAAGAATGTTCTGGGCGAACTTCACCGCTTGCTTCCGTGCCACCTTGGTGGACGCGTCGCCCTGTGGATCCACGGCGTCCAGCGCCAGCAGCTGTTTGGTCAGCAGTTCCTCCAGCATCATGTAGCTCTTGTCGGCCCGCTTGCCGTCAAAGCCCAGAACTTGGGCCTGCAGGTCGGAGAGGCTGCCCAGGACCATCCAGACGGCCCGGTGCGACGGGTGCTCCTCGGGGCCCGGCTGGCGGCACACCAGCGCCTCGCGGAGGTCCAGGAAGGTGATGACGGCCTGGACCTCGACCACAGCCCGGCGGCGGGCCTCTCTGATGCACGGGTTTTTGGCCGTGTCCACCTGGTCCAGGTGTGTGAGGAGGCTCTGGAGTTCGGCTTTGGGCCGGAAGCTGAGGTCACCCATCACGCAGTGTCGCAGGACGCCCTCGCGTAAGTGGGAGACGTGGGCTCGCACGGCCTCGATCTCACGGATGGAGTTGTTCTGCGCCAAATCGTACCTACAGAGACAGACACAGGTTCACCGTACTGATAATGCACATCACATCGCTGGATAATGGAAACCAGAAGGAAAACAGAACAGGGTTCCAAACTTTCTCAGTATATGTTCACCTCCCCTAAGACAGGACTATGTGGATCAATCTTTTGCTGCAATGTCCAGGTACAAGTGTTTTGGAACATGTGTCTTACCAGCTTTGAACATCTGGAGAATAACATTTTCATCCATTCTGTGTTACAGTCTCAACATTTAAGTTCTGCCACAAATCTACCTGGAACAAGTTCCATATGCAAACCTTGAGGTGAAGGTAAAACAGGAACTCGTTGCTTTCTTCTTGCCACTCTGCCATCATCCTGAGCTGTGGGTCTCACAGCTCAGGATTTTCAAGTAATTTACTGACAATGGCCTGTTAATGCAGATTCGCCCTCTCAAACTGTGATCTTCTAAAAATCACACTAGAACTGGAAGATATTTGAAAAATCCTAAATAAAATACGACAAAAATCGTAAATAAAAAACAATCGAAACTTTAAATACAATGTGTGATGAGATCTCTGTAAATAAAATTGCCCTTCAATCATCAGAATAAAAATGATTGAGCTCATTTATGATTAATTAATTGCTTATTGCGACAGTCTTAGTTGCAGTAAACTGAGATGTACCTGCGAGTGTCGTCCCCCTCTCCCTCCAGGTCCAGGTGTTTTAGCAGGCCGTTTATTTCCTCCACCACCTGTTTCCTGTAATTCCGGATCGCCGCGTTACCGGAGACGTCCAGGGCGTCCAGCTCCACCTGCAGCTCAGTTAGGATGCGGGACAGGTGCGCGCAGCTGTCCCTCCCGCTCAGCCCCATCAGCAAGGCCACCAGCTGGCTGCGAGCCATGCTCACCTTCACCATGACCTGGTTGATGCGGTTCACGGCCTCGTGGGTGTCCCCCGACAGGGGCAGAGAGAGGGTCTGCTGCGGCGTGCGGCTCTCCAGCACGTCCTGCACGGCGCAGAGCCGCGTGAGCGCTCGGTAGCGCGCCTTGCGGAGCGGCACCCGGCCTTCAGTCTTGATCTGGGTGAGCCTGAGGACGAGCTCCTGAAGGGCGTCCACCAGCTCGTCGTTTATCTCCGCCACCCCGCCGGCCCGCTGCGGCGCCACCACCCGCTCGTCCACCAGCTCCCGTGCCGCGTTGCTCAGCTCTTCGATGGCCAGGCGGGACGGGTGGGAGGCGTTCTCCTCCAGGTACCGCAGAAGGCCCTCCACCTCTTGCGCAGCCCTCTTGCGCGCTCCTTGCAGCTCCAGCTTGCCCTCCGTGTCCACCTGGTCCACCTGCAGCAGCAGCTGGGTCAGCTCGCGCTCCATGCGCTTGTACTCTCGGTCGTTCTGCAGGCCGCTGAAGGTGCAGACCTGCGGCCCCAGAGTCGACACCTCTTTCTGGACCTCGTACAGTCTCATCATCACAGGATGCTGCGGATGGTAAGGCTGCTGGTGCTCCGCCGGATGCTGCTGCTGGTCCTGTGGACCGCCATGGTCCATCCTTTTTCCACCATCAAAAGGTTTCCCAAAGAGACTGGAAAAGGGGCACAATGAAAGCAGATCAACTAGCAACCAGCACTGAGGCCTAGTGGACTGGAAGTCTGGGAAAACAAATACATTTTATGGCCCTTTCATGAGAACTGTCTCACTATAAATTATTATTTAGGAGAAGTCAAACTAAGCAAGAAATTTGAGAGAAATGTATATTTGTGTTTGCATGTGTACATGGGAAAGCTTGGGTTCTGCAACAAATAAAGCGTCAATATATCTGTATACTTGACATGAGGACATTCGGCATCATCTTGTATTTTAATAACTTTATTTTCTAATACTCTACTTAAAAGTATTTCACCCTATATTTCTGTCCACACAAATGCATCTTCTATCGCCATGTTGAATTCCCAACATAAAGTCGAGATTGTTTTCCAGCATCGGTGCTCTAGCTGTGCTACACTGCCCCCTATCTGCTTGGCATGTTTAAAACAACTCAGTGGCAGATTTGTGTGGGTTCGTATGAATGAAAACTTTTCTGAAAACAATCCCATGTGTACAATATTCTTTTAAAACGATGTGGGGATATTTTCATTTTTATAAATTCCAGGCTAAGTGTAGATAAGTCTCAAATCTGAGTGGAGACAGGATTGTGCTGAAGGTTACCCTTGATATTGTTATTGGGGTTTCCCTGCTGAATTAGACAACCGACTAACACAAGAACTAAATATCCCCAAGAGTAGCAAGCTTAATTGGACAGTTTTATTTATTTTTTTCAGATCAGTGAAAGCACAATACATCGGTGTTAACAGCTCTCTTGGCCATTTGTTTTGAATTCATATAATATTTTTGTCATTTTGGATATTCATCTTTTGATATCATTTCTGAAGCCAAAAGCGGTCACTTTTCAGCTAAATATTTAGTGAACCAACTAAATATGCAGCTCCAAGCTACATATATACTCAGCCAGCTCAGCATTTCGTTTGTAAACTAAATATTCTTGTAAGCTCAGTATCACATTTATAAATGAATTAATAAAATGGTGAAAACCCTCATTTTTCTTTTTATATACGGGCTAAATATATATATATATATATATAAGTCTTGAAGGACAGAGGTGTCCAGCTCTGGTCCTCTGTCCTGCATGGCAAAGAGCACAGCTTTATGGTTCCAGTAAACAGGTGCTGTTCCACAACATACCCGTAATGTATTATTATTATTATTTTTTTTAATCCAAGCATGATTGGAATAAATGCCCTCTTACACATTCCATTATGTAAGAGGGCGAGGGGATGTGCATTTTCCAGAATAGTGGATGATCACATGCCAGATGAAAGCTTCCAAATCCGAATATTTAGTAGGATAAAGCTCAGGAAAAACAAATCCAGCATGGAAAGCCACTCCTCTCCTCTGCTTTCCCCTCACGGTACTCAAGATTAGGGAAATAACTAATGGGAAGATGCGAAAGATAACGTCCGCAGCTCGTAGCAAGGCGGGTCACCCAGCATGAAGGCTTACAGGGCTACAGGTAACATGCGATCCACCACCAAGCGCCATCCCCAGCTCCAGGCTGCCTGCACCGGCATTGCGCATTATGTCACCACGGAATGCCCCGATCGGCCGGCTGGTTGCTAAGGGATCAGGAAACCAGCGCGCGCACACACCGCCTCGAAGCATCTCCAGATGCTGTCGGCTGCATCCCCGCTCTCTCACACACACACGCACACACACACACACCGACACATCATCGTTAGGTCTCACCTTTTCAAAACGCCGAACACATTCGCGCACATTTTGGCCGAGCTCTGTTTCCATCAGCCAGATCGGCCTGTGAAAGAAAAAGGCTTCCGAGCGTGGCGAGACGAAGGCAGGAATTTCGGTTAATGCTCTCGGTCAGCTTCACCGCCGAATCTTCTTCTGTCACTGTCTGAATGACTGCGGTCGGAATGGTGTCGCCCCTCCCACGATAGAAACCACGGTCTTCATTTACTACCATTTAAAGCTACTTAGTTTAGAATTACATGCGTAACTAAAGCATACACGCAGATTAAACGAATGATTTCAAACCTAAAGAGCACCGAGCAAAAAACAAGAAAACAGCAGCTTCCGTGCACTGTTAGAACCATTGTGTTTCAGTGTCGATGATCACCTGACTCTGCCCCACCTGCTGAAACAAAAACGTGGTTTTAGATTTAAAATAAGCCCTCAATTTAAAAATATACCAGCTCCCCCCTTACCTGCATAACCAGCGTACAGCCATGTGAACTGATGTGGGGATATAACGCTCCTTCGCTGATTAAAGCTTAACATTAGCCTACCTAGCTACCTTCTAGCAGTTACTTTCCTGCTCAACTGTGTAAACTTACACGGAGTTCAATTTTTCCCAATTAGTATACGATGATTTATTTACGTGTCTATGTAATTAAAAAGCACACTATGTATAAATGTTCGCATAACGCATGAAAATAATTTTTTACACAGTGAGAAAAATACAATGAAGTGCCGACTTTCTGAAAAGCGACTTTACAATTTTCTAACTCGGTGTAAGTTTTTGTTGTCCAACATTTGGTGCGCTCCCTTTACTATCGCAGTCTCAAGTGGTCAGGCAAGTACGTCCGAAAGCACCTCGGATAAAGGCGGGGTTTCTTAGAACTGGGTGCGCGCTGTTAAAGTTTTCGAGCGCACCTACACTCCCCTTTGCATTAACTTGATTAAACGTAAGAAGGAACCGTGGTATCTATGCGCTCTGACTTTAATTTGTTTTAACTTGGGCGACTATTATAATAATTGACGGTGAAAATGATTACATTTGTAGCTTTCATAAAACAAAAAAAGAGAAGATGTTTTTTTATTAATTACATTTAATTGTTTTTATTCACAGGTACATATTTTAACAAATAAACTCCAATATATATATATACATTATATAGGAAGAATAATTTATTTGGGAATTACCTGAAGTTGGTGAAGAATCAGAAAAGGTTTTCTTAATCATGACCTAAAATTATATTTGCTAAATTTCTGTGTAGAATTTTGTTTTGTTCTTTTTTGTTCAGATATAATGGTAAAGACTGAGTCTGTTTGTATTCATATTTAATACAGTATGTTTTGAAAGGACTGCTGGAGCACGCCGTTGGGGCAAGTCGTGACACCGACCGGTAGGTGGAGCTGTTGGCAGGAACGTTTGTCGAAGCAGTAAAATTTGAACAGAGTAGAAACAGGAGGCCGCTAGCAAAGGGCACATTGGTTTTCTCCTTCATTACAATCACAAATACGGATTAATGTCGAGGTAATTAAAATGGCAACATGGAGGCGCGTCAGTGGCCTCTTCCTGCCCCCTTTGCGTCTGCACCGGATGTCAGGAGCCAACAGTCGGCTCTGTAGTTCCGAGCAGGAAAAACCTATAAAGGTCCGTATCAGAGCTTTTATTTTGCGTGGTCTACTCGTTTAAAGCGTTTACTGTCCACTTTTACCGCCTAGTTTATTTTAAAAGCATGGTTTGACTCAATGTCAAAGAGAGCGGGTACATGGTCAATATTATTCAAGCGTGTGTGTGTTTGTTTTCTCCTTAAAACCATTTGTAAGCTTCCAGCCGTCATAATCTGAACTTTAGTAACCAACTTTAATGGCCTTCCGTCCCCCCCTTCCATCTGAACAGACCACAAGACTCCCACATTAACAGCCTGTATGTATTTGGAGGAAACCAAACTGCACCTCAACACAAACCAACCATGTGTGTATAAAACACGGTGGCGGGGTTGTGATGATTTGGGCTTGTGTCAGAAATTTAACCTTAAACTTCTCTGTTTACTAAAAGATTCTGGAGGTGTATGTGAGGCTATCTGCATATATGCAACAGAACATTAAATCTAAATAAACGACTGAAGGACGAGGAAGGAAAATAATCTAGGTATTAGTCATTTGGTCGCTGAGAAGCTGTGTGTCTCAGGTGTGTGTACCTTTTTCCTGGCCCCTCACTCCTGGATCGTGTTTTTCTTCTCGCTTTTCCCATGACGACGGCTGCTCAGAAATGATAAGCACAACGTTTTATCGTCTCAGCTGAAGACTTGTGACGTCCATCTGTGCACAGGACAACTGCAGTGACTTGGGAAAAGGATTCACTCCCTCTTTTTAACACTCTGTAAAGTGACAACCATAAACAAAGAGCTAAAAAATAAATTAAAACAAAAAATCCTGTTTGAATCATTTTATCTAGTTGCACAGATGCTTTAATTCAAGATTTCCAGAGTCTTTGTTCAAACGAAAGGAGAAGCGGTTGTAAACAACTCGCATCATAAATATTTTTAAAATTCAGTGCTTCTTTGTCTTATCACCATTAGCCATTCCACTTTTTGATATATGTAGATATCTGCGTCAAGGCCAGAACCCAGCTCCACCCATGACTGGATCGGTCCCCCAAACCCTCTATCAAACCTGCGACCCATTGTCTACCGCGTCAGTGAGAACGAGTCTGATGTGGAAAAGCAGCTGAGACAACTGAGGCAGGAGACTGAGGACTGGAATCACATATTCTGGACCAGGCAGAACGACAGCTTCAGCAAGGTTTGAATTCACCTTTTACAACTCCTTTTGTTTGAGTCATCTATTGGGTTATGTAAGCATATATATTGTTCACAGGTAAAAATCCCAGAAGATTTCAATTTCTGTCTTATTTCTACCAGCAGAGGGCAGCAAATTACAACAGTCTGTAGAAAATGTACTAAAATAATTATGCTTTCAGTGTTCCTACAGGTACATCTAAAAATAAAGATAACTATTTATGAATATATATTTCATAAATAATAGTGGTAATAGAAGTGAATATATATTTCAGAAGCCTGTCAAACTCAAGATCTTATCTTAAAAAATGACTTAATTCAATAGCTGACAGCTGTTGGTTGGTGTATGTTTTTACTGTTTCAATAAAAGCTTTTTTTAAAGTCCTGTTTTTTTTTTTTGTTGTTGTTTACCACTTTTAAGAAAATTTTTCAAGGGAAAAGTTTAAAAGCAGAAAACAACAATTTCTCTACAGGAAAAAGAAGCTTTCATCATCTCACAGCTGAAAGCAAAAGGCTTGACTTTACATGGAGAAGATGGTGAGTATATATATGTTTGATGAGAATAAAAATTCCTTTAATAGGTGCTCTGGGTACACTCTGATGTTTGAGATGACATTGTAGTGAATTAACGTGAAGCATATTGGTCTCTCCCTCAGGACGACGGCATTCTCTAAGCAGTGAAGAGATGGCCGTGTTTTACAAAAGCTTCTTGGACAAAAACAGAATGCGGCATGCAGATTACAACAGGTGAGTTGTTTTTGTACGCTTGCTGTTTCCCATGATGCCGCTGGTGCACGTCCCAGTGCTCCAGCAGCACCGCACCACTCTGTGTGCAGAGAACAATCATGTCAGGCTCCAGAGAGAGTTTTGTGAATAAACATGCTAAAGTAGCGGACTTGTTTTCTGCCTAAATCCATCAACTCTTCAGACGATTTTGTTGTTTTCCTTTCTGCTCTTTTTTTTTTTGTTTGTTTTTTACAAGCTGTAATCAACAAGTTAGTAGCTTGTTTTTTTATGCAAATGTGTACCAAAAGAACAATTCAGTATTTTAACAGCACACTGCAAACTAAATAAATTTGCATGACTGAATTTTTTGCCTTTCCTCCCACACATCCAGAGAGTGGTACAGACGTAACTTCACCATCACTTTGCTCATGGCTCGAATTGCCCTCAACGACTTTTGGAGGACTGTAACCGAAAAACGTCGCAAGAAGAAAAACAGCACTCCAACAATGTAATAAATATATATTTACATATCCATATGTCTGTGTTTTGATTTCATCAGCATTATGTATTCAGAATGATTGTAAAATTCTAATAGAAAGTAAGGATATATCTTTTTAAAATCAATTAAAAAGATCCAATTAATAAACTAATAGCCAGATCCTGATTTTAATAGTTTTATTATTCTATCATTTGGGAGTGAGAATGAGTAACGATCACTCAAAATTAGCAGGCTGTAGAAGAAAAAAAATATATCTTAAATTTATTAAAAATTCCCTCGTGAATTAAATTTTTAAGAAATATTATGCGTTTAAGACTATCCTGCAAGGATGTGACCATTGCCTCCCATGCTCCCCCCCTTGATGGCGCCACAGTCTTCGTGAACTGAACTGTTTTGTTTTTTAATATAACTTGGGTCGATCACTGCAAGATATTTTTTATTCCCATAACAAAACATACTCCAAAGCGTACATTGAGAGCCCCCCAATTTTTTTTTTCCTTTCAACGCTTAAGATTGTATCACAAATGTGGCTCATTACTGTCAACCGCAACTTCCTCTTTAATCCTGTCAAGATGACATCAGTGTAACCGGCGGAGGGCTGAGGGGGCGCCGGTTAACGCCATTTTCACGCACCGAGCGGTCACTCGTCGTCTCGCGGAGCTGTCATCTTGCGGCGCCGATTCATTTGTTCAAGTCCGTCACGTGACGCCTCGGTCTGGGCAGTGACGCGGAGCTGCTGTTGGTATGGAACAGGACAGGATATTCACCTGAGCGGCTCCGGTTGGACTCAATGTTTTTGACGTAGGGCTGCTAGGTGCTAGCATGTAGCTAACCGGACTGTAGCATTTGATGCAGTGAGGTCCAGCTAACCAAAACACACCCAACCACTGGACGAGCCACTGGCTGGAATTTCTGCTTCTTCTTTCTTCATATTCTTCACAACCAGAAGTTGTTGGTGACAGAAACAGGGGGCAGCTCGGGGGAAACGAGAAGGGTAAATTGGAACGACTCAGTGGAGCTCCACTGGCAACGAATGTCCCACAGAACGGTAAGAATGGCTCCGAGTAATTATTGGGGGGGCACTCGTCGGCTAATTAACACATCTCACTTTACATACAACGTTGAGAATGTGCTTTTTAAACCATTTTCTCAGCGAACACATATTTGAAATTGAAGCGTGTAAGTAACCCGAACAGCGGTGTTTCAGGGAATACGCTGGCTGTTATGGAGTGTTCGTTGTTTACGTTGATGCCAGGAATTAGACGCCACAAGCAACTGTCAATGAATGCTAGTTTGCTCTGTGGTTCGACGGGAAAGTACTGGCTAACTAGTTCTTCTGGTTAATCCACTTGGAAGTGAACAAATAAGAGCGCGGGCCGGACAGACAGAAGTATGCCTGTCAGCTTCTGAAAACGCCTGAAAAAAAAAGTCTCTACGTCTTTTGCATCTCATTGAAATTCAGAAGAGATTGAGAAGTGTCGGGCAGTCCCTTTTCTAAGACACAGTGGATCTCAGTGTGCAGCCCACAGCTGGGAGACCAGGAAGACCTGAAGATGTCTGCTGTGGACGGTTCACATTTCAGGGCTCGTGCTGATCCACAGGGAAGTTCAATTGTTTTCACAGTGATACTCCCACAGGTCCACTGCCACACCTGGACAATTATACCGTCTGCGTCAACGTCTTTTGACGAGCAGAGGAATGAATGGTGACGCTCAGGATGTACTGCGAGATTTTCAATGCAGTGATTAAGTGTCATTTTGTTGGCGGAGTAGCATATTTGCCAAAGTCATATTTTTTTTGTTATGCTCTTGTTAATAGTTTATTTTTAATGTAAATCTACAGAGAACCTCTGTAAATAAGACACGGGCTGGTATAAGATTCCAGCCCGTGACCAAAAACTTAAATGTATAACATGGCCGAAGTGTAAATATTTTAATCAGTAAAGAGTTGTTCAAATTTAATGCTGAAATAACGTTACATTGACTAGGACAGTTATGGTTACTGGACTAGTAATTCAAAACACTTTCACACTAGAGCCACAGTTACCCACAAGCAGGGACATGTCCATACACCCAACACATTGGCAGGCAACTTGAGGGTATGAATTGAACCCACAAGTTTTCCGATTGCAAAACATGATGCCTGTTTATCAGTTAAAGATGTTTTTTTTTTTAAATGATGATTTTAGCAGGTTAATCAGATTGGAGGTGGCCTGGAGTTAGCCACTTTATAGACATGAACCAAGATTTAAAATGACCTTAATAAGAGAGAGGACACTGTTTTAGTTGCCCAACTGAGTCTTTTTTTATGACCAGAGATATCTTTAAACTTCAGAATCTTTTTTTCTTTTAGAAATAAAAAAAAGTAGATTATAAAAACATTTTTGGCTGCTGACCAGCAGTGCACAGCAACAGATGGGGGAGGGACACTGCTTGTCCTCTTCCAATCCCCAGGCAGCCAGAGAACACTCTGATCATGGTGGTGTTTCACCATTGTTGTTTTTTTTCTTCCTTCTGAAACACAGCCTTTATGTACCTCCATACAAGTCAACAGTTCATGTCAGTGGTGGATCAAAGTCTAACTTCCCATCAACTCTCAGCTGAAAAAAAACAAAAACAGGATCACACAAAACAGCAAAAGACTGAAGACTGATTTACAGTTACTGTTTCAAATTTCTTAAACCACTCTGATTGAGTTTTAGAGACATTATTTTCCATGATAATAGGTAAGTGTTGGTGGAGGAATGAGTTTGAGCACCGAGTGGATTTCTTCCGGAGTCGATGAGCTGGAGTTTCAGCTGATGTGTAAATGATTTGATGTAAGAAAATTACAAACAACCCGGCGCATCATCTTCATATAGCTGCTGCGCAAAGATGGTGTCTTCAGTCAGAGGCCTTTTCAGAACCACTGTAACACAGACCGCTTCAGGAGATCTTTCGTGCCCTCAGCCATCAGCATCGACAACAACTCTGATTAAAATGACCTATTGCTTCATTAATGCTAGAGGGGAAATAAGTGTAGTTTTGAATTGCAAATGTTTTGCAAATTTTGCTGAACAATAAATTGACCCAGAAATTATAATGATCAATTATAATATCATTGTTCTGGGACCATTTTCAAATAATATATTGACAATAACAGAATAAGGCAAGTTTGCCTTCTTAAGGACCCATAAACCTTAATTTTGTTAAGAACTAGAAGAATCAATAAATGAAAACAAAATGAAGAACCCCTACACTACCAAAACCATTAAGAAACTAGATTATGAAGTCTCTGTAAACATAATTGCCCTTCAAAAAATATTAATCACCTGAATGGAGATTATGGTGCTTATTTTAAATTATCATGCAAATTAATTAATCGCTTATTGCCACACAGGCTTAGCGGTTGTAGGACACTGTGCGTGACTAGGACATTGCAGAATGTCCTAGTAGTTCATCATATTTGAACACCGGTGTTTAATTTGTGCTGTGAGCAGTTCTATAGAAAGCAGAGATGTTGATGTACTTATACAAGCACAGGGCAGGTCACATGACTGAGGAAACCACAGCGCAGTGAGATCAATGTGAAAAGGTGAAATACGGGAAAACCATAGATAATTTAAATTAATGTAGTTTATATGGGCGTGTTATTATAATAAAGTTTTGCAGAACATGTATGCAAAAAGTAGCTGCATAAATTGCTTGCTAGGAGTGCAATACAGGACAACAAGCAAGTATAAAAACTATTTAAGGTTCAGTTTTTATCGCCTTGGACTCATACAGAGTCAGATCTGAACTTCTATTGTCTCCATTTTCAAAGTTTTGTTTTTCAACATTAAACAGTTTAAAAAGTCATTTACAAAGATGGTCATTGCTGCATATTCATATGAGAAGTAGTTAATAATAGAGAAATAGTTCAATGCTTTTACTATTTAATTAAGTTATCAGTTATTACTGTTATATTGATCTAGAAAGAATTTTAGCATGTTAAAAATGATCGCTGCTTGCTCTAAATGGCATGAAAATATGAATGCATGTGTTGTATCAGTTATAGATATATATATAGTCAGGATATAGAAAATCCTGACTAAGAGACTGTTAACACAGTTAACATGAATAATAATTTATTGGGTGATGTAGATGTGAGAGGGGTGGGTGAAATAATAAGTTTGTATTTCTACCAACTCCTTTGGTTGTGTAAACATAATTCACTACTGTTTATAAGTGTATTCTACATTTTGTTTGTTAATTATACTCATTCAATAATGTCAAACTTTACATCAGATAATAGTCCTGCTGTGATTTGTAATATGCAAAAGCCCATTTTCTGAGCTGATGAGCAACTTTCTAATTAAGTAGAAGATTAAAAGAATACTTTGAAGTTGCATTTTTTCATTTAACTACACAAACATTTCTGAAACCCTTTCAGTTCTAAAAAAAAAAAAAATCAGCTTGATCTTAATTAAAATATTTTGGGGGCTCTAGTTAGTTTCTCCTCGCTTCACAAACCCTGTTTGTCAC
Source organism: Poeciliopsis retropinna (assembly GCA_010277075.1). Taxonomy (NCBI): domain Eukaryota; kingdom Metazoa; phylum Chordata; class Actinopteri; order Cyprinodontiformes; family Poeciliidae; genus Poeciliopsis; species Poeciliopsis retropinna. Next base: position 7,221,954 of record VMRM01000028.1, read on the forward strand.
TGGCTGCTTCTGCGCCCATCCGTTCCCGTAACAACAATACGCATGCAGTGTCAGCTTCCAACTTCCTGTGGATCTGATAGGCTGCGGGCCGGTTGCTGTGTCACATGGAGCGATCGGAGCTGCAGGCTTTCCTCGCTGCGTCCGCCTGGTTTGGTTTGCAGCTCGCCGTCTTCTCTGGTGCGTTCGCTGACATCTGAAATGTGTGCGGCGGTTCAGGCAGAACTCGACGTCTCCACCTGGACCTGTAGAAGCGTTTACACAAAGGTGGGCCGGCTGCTCCGCTACTTTGAACAATGAGACACACTCGGGAGTATTATTTCTGAATTTAACCACATTGTGCTTTTCTAATCATTCACCTGAAATCAGTGGAGTTTGTCTGCTGCACTTAAAGAGGTTTATTTAGTAGCTCGCTATAAGTTCTACAAAGCACTCCACTATAATCCTCTTACGCACGGTGTGTGTGTGTGTGGTGTGTGTGTGTGTGTGTGTGTGTGTGTGTGCGTGTGCGTGCGGAGAAGTCTAAAGTATGTGAGGAGAGGTTATTGAAAGCTGTCACTAATTAAATCTGCATGCTAAGAACATATATGAACTGATTGCTGTAGAACTTTTATCATATCATTATGAGGCGTGGTTTATTCCAGGAAATGTTTAAGGAGGCAGCACATTTGCCTCATTATTTGTGTCAGATGTTTAGAGGTTTTTATGTGCAACAGTCCGTCCTTTGTATCACTTATCTGTAAATCAAACCCAGATCACAGCCCTCAGAACCGTCAGCAGACAGCCGTCTGGTTTGAACCGGGTCCTCCAACGGCACCAGAGACACCAGGATGCCGCTGCTCTCAAACGGAGCGCTGTTCAACACGTTTAATTGGATAATGTTTCACAGGAAAAGAGTATGTGAAACGTACAGAGAAGGATACATGATGTTCAAATTACCGTATAAATCAAATCTGAAAGCTGTGTGATTCTCATCAGTCAATACCTTGCAGAGAAACTGTTTGTTGAAATTACAGCTGCAATAACTACAGGTAGAGACTGAATGGTTGCCCACTCCTTGCAACACTACTCAGGCTTACCCAGATAGAGAAAATGGATTTTTTCCCTTTTTCTTTTTTCTTTGACTGACTTCTGTCTGTTGGACAGATGGAAATAAATATTGATTATTGAATATTGGTCCAGTTTTACTTGTAGGACCGATCCTGAAATACCAAAAATAGCAATGTGTAACATTGGAGATTCTAGCTGGATGATATGTTTTTATGAAGTGTTTCATATTGGGCAGTATCAATAATTATTTAGTTTTTTTTATTGTAAATATCTGGAACACTGCCAAACTGGAGGTGTGATGTTTCCTGTTTTATCAAGAGTTTTTGTTCCAGATCGGGGTTTTTTTTTCATTATTATTTTTAAGCAGTTCTGAGGCTCGGTGGTGAAACTTGAACCTGCTGCTGCACAGGTTACTCAACAAGTCGTTGCTAGGCAACCAAGTACTGCTGGAGTTGATGCCACCCACTTTTCTTATGTAGCCTTGAGAGGTTGAGCGGATAAAGTCTTTCCTCTTCCTACATCTCCCAGAAAGGAGTGCGGTTCTGGACCGGAGTGCAGTGACTATTCTATCATATGTTTTATCTATTAATATTGATGTGTCTATATATATATTATTGATTTATTGTCCAGCTCCAGCTGATACTGATATAACGTTGTTATATTGTGCATTGTTACAGAAAGGTTACTTTTCTCTTTAACAACTTCCCCACTGAAGAGTGTAGTGTAACTTGTGTGCGCTCACACAAATTTTCAGTGCATCTCAACCACACCTGGTTCTTTAGTAAGGGATGTATTACACACTATTATTATTATAATACAATGTTTTTGCGCTAAATTGCTGTTTTTCTGTTGGAATGATGCGGTTTTGCAAGTCAGTAACCACATCTTTATTCTTTTTTTTTTTTTTTTCTTTTCTTTTGTTGTCGTTGAAATGTGCAGGATGCGTGAGGACATGTCCACCATGGTGTGCGTGAAAGAGGAGGAGGACCCGGGGGAGAAACTGTCTCAAGATGAGATCATCTCCCGGACCAAGCAGGTCATGCAGGGCCTGGAAGCCCTGAAGCAGGAGCACCATTCCATCCTGGAGGGCCTGCTGGGCACGCTGCGCTGCCTGAAGCAGGACGAAGAGGGAGTCCTGGTGGAGGAGAAGTCGCACATGATCCGGAAGTCCCTGGAGATGCTGGAGCTCGGTCTGAGCGAAGCTCAGGTAGGCACAGTCAGCGCTTTGGCCGCTGATGAATGAGGAACCTTTAGAGATCAGGAGGATTTGATTGTTTTCAGGACTGGTGAAAATATTACAGCTTGGGTGGGTAAAATTGCCAACATATATTATACACCGATGTTCTCATGGAACCAACACTGGAATAAATGACACAAGTAAATCCCTACTGATCCCTACTGATGATACATTTTGGGTGTTTATCATCTTGTTTGTCATTTTTTGGATAATAATTAATTTAGATCAGTGGTGTCCAAACTTTTTGCAACATGAGCAAGAAACCCAGAGTTGAAAGCTTTGAGAGTCTTCTCCAACTTAAAGTACAAAAACATTTTGGTATGATTTTTATGGGTTTTTTTTAATCTGCACTCCAAAATACAAGAAAAGTCCAAAAATCTTTTTTGTCTTAATTACATTTTTAATACTTCTTTTCATTTATTTGGTCTAGAAAGTGTTTTACTCAATTTCAAACAACAAAAAACTGACCTTTTCTTGTAAAAAAAAGCTTTTTGTTTTCTAGTAAAATGTTGCTGGATGTTATAGTCCTACTTACTATGTAATTCAAATAAAAAAAACCCAAACAACTATTAAAAATTTTTTTGTGCCTAACACGTTGCGTTAAGGAAAAATGTAACTTTTCAACCATACGAAATTGTTTCAAGGGCCACAAATGAACCCGAGCCACACTTTGGACACCTCAGCCCCTCCATAATATACCGGCAGTGGCAGCATCATGCTGTGGTAACACTATTCTTCTGCACAGACTGTTGTAATATGTTTAAATTTGGAAATGCTTATAGGTATGAATATTAGACACTGAACATGTGGCAATGATGCAAGAATTTTGTGTTTGGACCTGGCCAACTGCAGCAAACTGTTACTGTGTCGCAGGTTAAATGGAGACATTCTTAGACAAAACTGAATGAAAATGAGAAGTGAAGAACAAAAGCAGAAGTGCTTTTGATTTTCTTTTAAATCGCAACTTTCCTGTGCCAATATGAGTCATAAATGAGTTGTTCATGTTGCTGCCTCTCTTTAAGCCATCAGATGTAATTTCACAGCATGAACACTGCAGACTTAAGTTACACCTTGGAGTTTTTCTTTAGTTTTGGGCCTTGGTATCACTAATGTGCAGCAAACTCATCATCTGCATACAAAAAAAAAACAACAACTCATTAAATTTGTACTTTAACTACAACATGAGAGTAAAGTTCTGAAAACCAGAAGAGGGTGAGTTTTCAGGCAAAAAAAAATGGTTTTAGGTTTTTATAACAGATCAGTGATTGGTCAAAAAACTGCAATGGTTGCAAACCTAGACAGCATACATGATCAGTTTCTATTGAAAGTTCAAAATCCATTACTTTAGTTCCTTTTCTTACAGACCGTGCAAGAAATAATGAGATTCTTCAGATATTTCTGATTATTGGAGGATCTGAAAAGATTTTGCCAAGGCTGGACTGAAAACTAGTGCAGAAAAGACGAGAAAATTTCCAGCATTATTGTATCATTGATCACTTATCATGATAAATTTCTTCTTTAATTTATCGTTGTCATGTTAAGCTCCATGTAGTGATGTTTAAGTTACTCTAAAACTGTGTTACCAGGATTGTTAAATTTAAAATTTTCTTAATCAATCAATCAATCAATCAATCAATCAATCAATCAATCAATCAATCATCAATCAATCAATCAATCAATCACGTTTATTTGTATAACACATTTCAACAACAAGGCAGCTCAAAGTGCTTTACATAATAAAAACACAATGTTTGATCAATAAAAGCATCAGTTAATGTGAACATTTGATTAAACGCAATTATGATTTGGAGTTTGATGTAAATCACACTTCTTTATATGGCTGGTGTCCCAAAGAAGTGAATTAAAAATGTGAATGTTTTTCAAGAGCAGTGTTTCTGTGGCTACAGAACAGTTCCCTAAAAAAGAACTAATAAATCGTTCCGATCGTCACTTCTATCATTCACAGTGGTACCACAAAATATCTCGGTAAAACTTTTAAGTCCAGATCCCCGACACGGAATATGTCGCTTCTTCCACACATCACGCACCACGTTGAGTCGTGTTACCTGATCTGTGCTGGAACGTGTCTCTGCTCAGGTGATGATGGCGCTGTCCAGCCACCTGAGCTCCGTTGAGTCAGAGAAGCAAAAGCTGCGGGCGCAGGTACGCAGGCTGTGCCAGGAGAACCAGTGGCTGAGGGACGAGCTGGCGGGAACGCAGCAGAAACTGCAGAAGAGCGAGCAGAGCGTAGCGCAGCTGGAGGAGGAGAAGAAGCACTTAGAGTTCATGAACCAGCTGAAAAAGTATGACGAGGACCTGTCCCCCTCGGTGAGTCCTCAGCTCCGCCTGTACGAGAGTTCAGAGCATCATCTGCAAAGAAATGGATCCATTTTTTTGAGTTAGAAAACTTCAATTAAGCCACATTTAATGGATCAATGTTCGATTAGTCATATTGAGTCTGACTGTATGAAAACCTTAATTTAATAATTTCACCTAAAATGTAAAACAAGTTAAGTTGGTTTTGTTTAAATGGGCATTATTATGTTAAACTGACTTTTTGAGCTTTACGTCATGTTATAATGTTGTTGCCTCATCAAAAACAAACCTGCAGTGTTGCTTTGATTCTTTCATGCATATTTGAGAAATCCTTTAGTCACCATGGCAACCACTCAACTGTCCAAAACACCTGGGTGGACCTAGCTCCACCTTTAAGTGGAGGTGAAGGACGAGGTGAAGCTCGTCCTCAGAGCTGCAGTTTCTAGACTTCAGGGCTTCCTCCTCTGAACAGCCAGCAGCAATTCTCAAACACCTGGTGGAACTTCAAATTCAAGCCATTAAATTGCAAAGTACAAATTGTTTTAAGTTATGTTTGATACATATGTCATCTTTTTAACAACTGAAGGTAACATAGTTAGTTGATTGTGCTATAAAATGGTGATATGTGGAAAATACATGAAACTACATAAATCCTCTCTTCTTGAATAAGACAGGATTTTCAAATGTTGGTGCTCCAATTATCAGTTTGAGATGAACTTTTATAAAGAATGTTTTGCTTTCCTAATGAGCTGTGTTGTGTGTACAAATCCCGAGTGCAGAATGGCTGCTTCGAAACTTAACTTGTTCCTGTTTTTAAACAAAAACTTGACATTCTCTTCTCCTTTTTTAAGAAAGAAAATCTGTCTGTTTTTTTCCTTCTTTTAACAATCAGGAAGAGAAGGAGAGTGACTCCAGTAAAGAGACCTTGGATGACCTCTTCCCAGATGACCAGGATGACCAAGCTCCAGGCAGTAAGTGCTTTCATCTGCTCTCTATATATTAACATAATACTGTATGATTCACGGTTTATTTATTTTTAAAATCTGAAAATCTTTGATAACTTTTAATGACACTCAGAGCAATTTTTGGATAAATATACACATATATGCATAAAATGATTGAATACATACACATATGAGCTCAACAACAAATATATTTATTGTTTTTAATGTCCTATTAATATTTTATGCAAAAAGGTGATATTTATTTCTCTTGTTTTTAATGTTTCTCCATTTAATGTGTTAATTTTGATTGATTAATTAATTACATAAAGTCCCAGTCCTATTTTATCATATTTATTTGCTTGAAAGTGATTTTAGGCGGTTTAAACACGTTCATTTTACACTTGGAAAGGACGGAAACCTAGAAATGCGACAGTGGTGATGTGGACCAGGTGGGGAGAATCACACAGTTAAAGGAAAATAAATCAAGATAAATAAGCTAGACATGAATGTGGAGCCATTACCTAAGCTTGCTTACGCATAAACATGCAACACGTGCTTCTTCCAACATCCACTGCTTCCATAATATCAGTTGAAATGCTACTTTTTGTGTCTGGTATAAACAGACTTTGGATTCAAACACCACCTGCAGAGGCACCTGGTTATTTATATTGTATTTATGAACATTAAGTCGACAAGCACCGTGTCTGTTCACTTCACTGCGTTCTGATAGTGGAGAAAAAAGCTAGAAAAATAAATTGGTATCATGAATTTGAAATAAAATATGTAAAATGCACGAAGAGACAGGATGTCTGTGTTGCGGTATGTGAAGAAAATGGGCCTCGTTATTCTTGGGCCTCATTATTCCTCTTCTTTCAGTGACTGAGGCGCCCGAGGCTCTCAGTGTCGGTACGCGGTGGATCCGGGGCGAGTTGTGGAGAAGATTCGATTTAGCTGAGCTTGTTTGGACAGCCTGACTTGCTATTAGGGGTTTTTATTAAACTGCAGTCAACAGGACAGGAACAATGGGGATGACAGCCCTGCATTCACTGAAATCAGCTCGCAGTTTAAAGGCCCACTTTTGCCTGCAATTACAATAAAATACACCACAGCTTTCCGTTGTAACTTGAATAAAACAATGGAGAGGTATTTAAAGCAGTGCAGTACAAGTAATGTAACTGATGATTTTCTTGTTCGCCTTTAAAAGTGACATTTCAAGTTCTAGCTTTGATTTTATGAAATAATGCAAGAGTGACAATAACAATGTACTGACATATTTTACTGCGAGAGCTTGGAAATAAACCAAAGAGCAGTTTCTGATTTAATTGAAAACGTTCTAATTTAAAACAAGATTAAAAAACTTCATATAACTAGATTTATATCTCATTAATACCAAAATATATCCTCTTTTGAACAAGTAAAGTAACAGTAAAACAGGAACATCTCCTGAAATATTTAGAAGTAGAGAACACTGTGTGAGGAGGAGGAGAGTCATAGCGAGCCTCTCTATGCCTTTTTAACAAGTCGTAATCTGTCAGAGTAGCACATCTTTATCTCTTTATAATGAGATAGAAATATATCAAACTTATCTCGTTAAAATGAGAAACTTTCTTGTTTAAGGAGATCCATCCATTGTCTTTACACGCCTATCCCTAGTGGGGTTATGAGGGGTTCTGGTGGCTATTCCAGAGGTCAAAGGGTGAGAGGCGGGGTCACCAGTCCATTACAGGGCAACACAGAGAAAGACGGGGAAAAAACAATTATGCACACACACACACACACCTCCCTATGACAACGCTCTTGTTTTTGGACTACGGGAGGAAGCCAGAGTACCTGGAGAGAACCCACCCTTCCACAGGGAGAACATGCAGAAAGACCCTCGAACCAGAAAATTAATTTTATATTTCGTTATAGAGAGATGAGTTTTATGTCTCGTTTTAATGAGAAACATTTTTGTTTTAACAAGAAACTAACCTTAGTGAGGTGAGTTATATCTTAACAAAAAAAAAAAAACATGTTTTAACAAGATGAATTTTATGTTTGATTTTAACGAGATGAGTTTTATAGCTCATGTTTTGCATCGTTATAACAAGAAAGTTTCCTCATTTTAACAAGAAACACTCTCGTTGTAACGAGATATTTCTCCTGAGTTTATTAACATGGTCCAGCAGTTAAACTCATCCATAACGATACCAGTGAAAAAAATCTAGAGGTGTTTTGTTGTCATCTTGTATTTCAGCGATGTGTTTGTGTTTGTGCGTGCAGTGCAGCCAGCTCACGGTAGCGCAGCGGCTGCAGCTGCCCAGCAGGGCGGCTATGAGATCCCAGCCCGCCTCAGGACCCTCCACAACCTGGTGATCCAGTACGCGTCCCAGGGCAGGTACGAGGTGGCCGTGCCGCTCTGCAAGCAGGCACTGGAAGACCTGGAGAAGACCTCTGGACACGACCACCCAGACGTAGCCACCATGCTGAACATCCTGGCACTTGTATATAGGTAAGGGAGTTCAGCTTTCACTACATGACAGTGTTTGGAGTTCTCATTCATTTTCTCTTGTCTTAACATGTTTTTGACAGGTAGCAGAGTTGGACATTTTATCTTAAAATATGTTAAAATATTTTTTTAGTGAAGATTGCAGAGGTTCACAGACCATAAGTCATTGAAAAAGGCCTACCTAACAAATCCTTTTCTCCTTTTACGAGAGAGAAAATGACCACACACACATATATCAATAAGCATTTAACTAAAACAAGCTCAATAATTTCCATTTGCATAATTTCTCTTTTCTCTCTTTCTGCCAAAACCAGATGATAAAAGTCTTCAGTTTGGTGCTTTGGGCTCATTGTTTGAAGGACGTTTTTGTTAGAGATTTCATAATTCATTTTTATTTGTTGTTTCTGTTTTGCTTATTTATTTTGGATATTTAAAATGTCTTCCAGTTCCAGTGTTAAATGTTTATTAGAACTTAATGTGTTTTTGCATTAACTTTATATTACTTAAAAATGGTCTCAGACCAACAATAACATCGTTTACCGCAATAACTTCTGGGACAATTTTTCGTCCAGAAAAATTAGTTATTGTGACAGGCTGACCAATTGGCCTGTGTGTGAGCTGCAAGTGCTGCTGGATAGAAATTCTGGAGCGGACTAAATGCTGGAGCGGAGTGCTTCTGTTCTTACATCAGAGATTTTAGGTGATGTCCAATATAATCCGTTTTTTCCCTGATATTGGACTGATTTCCAATATTGATATCTGACTGGGACACACCTACTTGTAACATGACTATTCTTTGAAACATTTAGCTTGGATTCTCAGATTCTCGTTGCCTCACGTTCAGATGAAACCAAAGGTAGCTTTACACTAGCAAAAATGGAAGTGCCAACTCTTCCACCAGATGGGTGGAAATTAATACTAATACATTTTATTTTTCACACTTCCCTAAGTACTGTACCTCTCTAAGTATTCAGATACAAACTACATTCCCAAGATACCAGGAACAAGAATGACAGAGGAATTGCACAGCCATTTTTCCTGGATTGTTGTTGGATGTTTTCTTGCTTGAAACCCAACTTGTCAGCTCACTTATACATCACTGCAGAAAACAAAGTATTACCTTGCTTTGTGTATTTATGTGCCACTCTTTATTCCTTTCTTTAAGGGATCAGAACAAATACAAGGAAGCAGCCAACCTGCTAAACGATGCTCTGGCCATCAGAGAGAAGACTCTTGGCAGAGACCATCCAGCTGTAAGTACATCTGCCTGCATAGAGTACTAGGTAATTCTCATACTGTCATTTGGTTTGTAGAAATATTTGTGAACAGATCTGATGCCCTAGAAAACCATTTTAGAAGTCTGGGGACGACAGTGAAATATATTTGTAATGAAATGTTGCATTTATAAACTGTTCCAAAAGAAAAAAAACAACAACAAAAACTGTTCCATAGAGTCAGTGACTGTTGGTAGTTAATTTGAAGTAAAAGTTGCCTTGAATTGTTAATATACATGCCACACTATCAAATTTTGTGTTCCTCTAACACAAATTGACATTACTTTTTGTGTTCTTAATATGATTTCATCTTCTTATTACATAAAAGACCCAAAGATTTGAGTGTCTGTTTTTGCTGAATACATAAATGTAAAAGTTAGAAATTTACTTAGTCAGACACAATGTGTTTTGTCACACAAAACACATTGTGTTTGTTGTCATACACAGTTTGACTGCGCTAGGTCTTGACCTGCTCCCAATAAAAAAACACAAAGAACCACCAACAGATAAACAACGCTGCCATTACCCTCACTTTTCACAATAATTGATGAAACGCCATCAATTACATGGATGGCGTTTCAATACCATCCATGTTATTGGATGGTATTGAAACGCCTTAACCCATATAAAATGTATATCTTTCTGGTTATAACTCATTAAGTTGGTAGTTCAAACAAGTGATTTACGCATCGATTTCCTTCTGTTTGTACATTTGAAAGTGAGCATTAGCAGGTGGACTAATTATGTTAACCCCAGCAGGACAGTGTATTTCCTGTTTGGAGCCTCATCACTCTTCAGTTTATCAAACTGAGTAAGCCCTCCTCTCCTCTCCTCTCCTCCAATCTGCCACTTGGCCCTGATTATTCGTGTTCTCATTCTTAGTGTTTTTCTATAATTTATAGTTTTCCTTTTACATCTTGAACAAGCCAAATGTGACTCATCTGTGATCAATTTTTTATTTATTTTTTTTAAAGAAATATGCCTTTCTGTTTGCTAAGATTTTAACGCTTATACGTTTAGACTTAATTAGATGGCCTCACATTAAACCAGTCAAGCTAATCATCCAGCTCACCAGAATTAAAAGCTGAGAAAAACAACTTAGTTCTTAGAAGAGATTTAAAATCAGCCAAAGATCCTGGCAGATCTTTGGTAATGGGAGATTGTTCTACAGTTTAATAGCTTTAGCTGAAAGAATTCCTTTACTCACCAGTTTGGTCCTTGAAAGAACTGAAAGCATTTGGTTTTCACATCTTAACGTCCTAAAATGGCAATGTTTATGTAAAGAAATCTGAGCAGTAAGACAGTATCAAAAAGATTTAAAGGCAGAGAAACCAATTTCATTCACCAGTTTTAATAAAATGTGACCTGCTGGTACTGATTTTTAATAATTACAATAATTAAAAAATTATTGAAAGGAGAACACATGAATACATAGCATGTAAAATAAATCAGAATAAGCAAAATAAAGGCTGATTAGCTCATTTGATTTTCTTTTTGAGGTTCATAAAATAAAAAGATACAAAGAGTGAATTATTGTTTCTCGTTTTTTTTTTTAAGCCAGATTTAAGCACATTGACATTTATGATATTGGTTAACGCCACTGTCTGGGAAATGGTGAAATGATTGTGTTGGAAATCATTTTGATGGCTGTGATAAGTTTAGATTGTGTTTTTATTATTTTTTTTCCGACTTGTATAAAAAATAAAGGACCGCTTACCCCTATTAAATAAGCCAAAAGAGTTTTAATAATAATACATTTTATTTGTAGGTGCCTTCCTTGACACTCAAGATCACTTTTCATAATTTATATTAAGTTATAGGGATCTTTAACATATTGGATCTTGCTATGATCTTCTCCCGTCCACCGTTGCTGCTCTGCACTTTGTATCTTTTTGTATCAGCCCTAACAGCCACATCACGCCTTTTCTTTTCCTCACGTCTTTCCTCTTTTTGTCTAACGGTCCTCACAACGTAATCTAAATTGAGTTGCAACAACACACCTCCTGCGGCCTCCCTTTTTCTGAGCGAATACAGGTTCAATCAACTTGATTTGGATCATAATACTGGTCACCACAATCACTTCCTGATTGTATGATGTCATTTATAAGGCACCTCACTTTTCCCCTCGTCAATTACTCGTGTCAAATCGGTTGCACTACACTAGTGTGGTGGTGATTGAGTTGTTTGTGGAGAAATTTGATCAAACATTTAAAAGCTTTGTAAGATAATGAATGTTTTGTGTCGTTGGCAGGTGGCGGCTACCCTCAATAACCTGGCTGTCTTATATGGGAAGAGAGGGAAGTACAAGGAGGCAGAACCTCTCTGCAAGAGGGCACTGGAGATCAGAGAAAAGGTACGTCCGCCATCAGTGGGATTAGTTTAAGATCATGTGCTAATGAACCACAAGTCATTGAAAAGAAGGACTTGTCCTTCAGTATTCTGTGAACGTGTTCACAGAATATTTTCCGTCTTTGACGAGGTTGTTTTAAATCTGAAGACAAATCTGAAGACCATCCATCATTTTTGCAGGTTACAGTTCACTCCCCTAAACCACTTGGTGCACATGCGCAGACATTTTGAACTTTATATCATGTACATTGCTAAGGTGACTATATAGGTTGATAAAAACTATCTCTATTTGAGTATCATGTCTGACCTGGACACTAACCTCAATTCATCTCGCTTTCTGGGAGCTGACAGCCTGTTTAAGAGTTATATTCAGGACGCTTATAAAAATACATTTTATTTGTAGGTGCCTTCCTTGACACTCAAGGTCAAGGTTTCTGGGAGCTGACAGCCTGTTTAAGAGTTATATTCAGGACGCTTTGGAGCGCAGGATTTTGTACTGCGACCTCTCATTCAGAGGGTTATGTCGACTTTTGATCTCTTCAACTGGAGAAATGTTGTCTCAGCCAACTTTGGCTGAGACAACACTTGTAAGTTCAGTCTCCAGATCAAAATCTTGAGACATTTGATGCAATTCGTGTCCATGCTCATAATTTCATTGTTTCTATGTTTTTACTGGGACCAGAGTCAGCGGTTTTTAGCCTGAGCGGAATAAATGCTGCATGCATTCATGGAAAACAGTGGATTTTCTATTCAGTTTGTTGAATATTAAAATTAAATGCAATTCAATATCTCATTGTCATGATTTTACAATATGACAAAAATTGACAGATTTTCTTTGCCTGTCAAAATGATGGACAATGAAAAAGTCTAGTGCAACTTCTGCCTGGGACAAAGCATGTTAATACAACGGATGTATGAATGTATGTTCGATGCCTTGCCAAAGTGTTTTTACCATATAAGTATATTTTACTGGGGTTTTATGTAGTTGCGTTTCCAGTGACCACATAAATTGGAATTACAAAAGTAAATTTGCTTAATGAAAATGCGGAAATTTCGAAAAAAAAAAAAAAAATTTGCTAAAGTTTTTGCTGTAGGATGACGTGATTTATCAGCTGTACCAAAATTTATGTATGTCGCAAAACTGCATAGGAACACTTTTTGGATCATACAAGTCACATGATCAACAGCTGGGTGTTACCACTGCCGAGAAGACGACAGGAAGTTGTAGTGTTATGATGACGCGGCTCGGTTTTAATGATCTAATCAGTGAACACGCTTGTTCATGTGTGATTTTAAATACATTTCTTATTTAATGGAAACGCAACAATTGCAAATTTTTTTTTCTTCTTTCAACATTAGCAGAACATCAAAAAAGGTTTGCGTACGTTTGTTTTGAAAACGGAGTTTGTGATAGAGCTTCCGTAAAGCAGTGAGTTATTGTGCACACTAAAAGAGAGAGAGAAAGGTCAGCTTGAGTTGAGATTGAGGAATTTTTGCTCTTCTGTACACGCTGTCCCTGAATGCACCTTAGAGGTTCGGCTTTTACAATGTTACGACTCCAGACGGTTGAATGCTACTAGACGCAGCAAGTGTTTAATGCTCTTATATTTTCAGTCTTATTAATAATCTGTTCTCTCAGAATATATAAGATTAGTAAACTTGTTAAAATTTTAGAGAAAGTATCGATATATTAAGTAGTATTTTCTTTTAGCATACTGGCAAAACAAAAAACAAAAAAAAAATCAACCAGATTTATATTGACTCAATGGATTGGAGTTAAATACATTATCTTTATAGTTTTGTTTTCTAAGTATGTCAATAATGTGAGCCGTTAAAGTGGATAACTGCTTCTATAACACCTACTGGCATATTAAGTCACATCTGTAAATGGAAGTGAGAACTGATCTTGCCTCTTGAAAGCATTTCCCATTTCTCATTGGAACATTTGAGCCTCTTCCTGAATGAACTGCCAAAGGATGTGGTGAAAGGAGAGTGCTAGCGGTTGGGATAAATAACATGAGGATACGGTATCCAGCACTTCTGTATCACAGAAGAACGTGTTAGCGGTCAGGACTAAGTTAATAGTGCTAATAAATTATCTTTGACACAGCAGAGCCACCATGTGGGTTACAGACACTGAAGTGTGTCCACAGCGGGTTGCAAAGCAACCCTGCAGGGTCGAGGCTTTCCACAGTGAACTAACAGCAAACACCAAAGTGGAAAAATAGCTTGCTAGCGTGAGGGTTTATTGCCTATCTTGTCTCTGTTTTTATGAGCAAAGCCACACTGAGGATTGACATTTCCTTTTACAAACAGCCGTGAGACACATCCTTCCTCTTTTCTTTATAATTTCTCTGCTTGGTGACCCTGTTGACCCGGCCAGCTATGCTGCTCAGCCAGACTCAAAACACACCTTCTGCGATGATGTCAAGCTGCCTCGAATGATCCTATCAGAGATTCCCTGATCGGGATCTTGTAGCCAGTTTCAGGCTACATTGTGGCATTGAGATCATTAACAAGATCTTCCTGAGTAATTGTTTGCTGATCCCTCCCTTTTTGAGGAAAGAACTTGTATAAAGCCAGGAGTTTCATTTCCCAAAAATTGTATGAACAGTTGTTACCAGGATTCTTGTTGATGGTCTTGGAGCCTTTTGCAATTTCTTTTTTTGTCCTTCAACAACTCTTTGAAGCTATAGATGGTTTAAGATTTTTGATTGTTCTGTCTTTTTAAAGAAAGGAAACCTTTTGATGCTGTTTTTTTTTTGTAGGTGCTGGGCAAGGACCACCCAGATGTGGCCAAGCAGCTGAACAACCTCGCCCTGCTGTGCCAGAACCAGGGCAAGTATGAGGAGGTGGAGTATTACTACATGAGAGCTCTGGAGATCTACCAGACCAAACTGGGACCAGATGACCCCAACGTGGCCAAAACCAAGAACAACCTGGTGAGGAAGGTTGAAGCTTTTAGGAGAGAAAACATTCCAAAACATAAAATACTCCTGTCTCAAGGCTGAGTCTTTGGCCTCGTTGGATCTCTTTTCACTGTAATTCTGATCACAATAGCTGGTTCTCTGTGTTCTTTAGGCTTCCTGTTACCTAAAGCAGGGCAAATTCAAGCAGGCTGAGACTCTGTACAAAGAAATCCTCACCCGCGCACATGAGAGGGAGTTTGGCTCTGTTGATGGTAAGATTATATAGGATTGTCAACTAAATAATAAAATATATAGTTATCACAAACAAGTTAAAAGTATTCAACAATCCTTGATCGACCTACAGAAAATAATTTTCTTTGTTCAGACTTCTGTTGCAGTGATTGGGGGAAAGAAAACGAAACAGTTTTTGTTTCTTGGGCATCAACTGATCAGAGCTGGTCAAGTGTAGAGATGAACCAATTGGGTGCATCTCTACACTTCTTTCGTTTAGTATCATCCCAATACTAAAAGAAAGAAAAATTATACATCAGTTATAGGTGACGATGTGCTTGATCCATAAAGGCAGATCTAGTCAGTCTAATTCTATGCTTTGCTCTCTGAGCGGCATCATGTTTTATTATTTATTGTACAATATATTTAAAATTCCTAATTGCTCTTTCTGAACCATTTGAAAGGTTTGTTTCAGTTTATTTTTTCAAATTTTTACCAAAGTATTCGGCCTATTGTTTTTGTCAGTTTTGGTTTCTTTATTACTTATTTTAGTTTGGTTGTGTTACTCCTAATTACACTGACTGAACAAATGAAAGTTGTTTTTATATGTGTTGATGTATTTCAGTGTTCTGTACTGGTGCAGAGTTAGAAAATACATTTGTAATTCAGTACATTTATCTCTGTTTTAAAAAGGAAACATTTTAAACAAATTCAGCAGTGTTTTTCTACATCGACAGATACTAAACCTCAGATATTGACATCAGAAGTAAAGAAAAAAAAAAGTGGTCGTTGCATCCCTGGTGAAGTGTAAAATTAACCAGTTGTGGTGGCCAGTCAGAGGTCATCTGTAGTTCTGACTGAATTGCAGCTGAAGTAGAGACAAAAATAATTAGAACCTTTTTTTTAAGCAACCCTCAACATTTGCTGTCAGAAGGAAGACGGCTGTAAACAAAAACAGCCTTTTAGTTTACATGTTCTAGTTGCCACAGCTGAGTTAGTTTTTTTTCTCTTTCAGATGAGAACAAACCAATCTGGATGCATGCTGAAGAGAGAGAGGAACAAAGCAAGGCGAGTTTGATTCTTAAACGTCCGTTTAAAATCGTTTTATTGTTAACTCTAAGGTATTGTGATGTTCCTTAATGGCAGTGGTGCACAAGCTGACAATTTCAGGTTCAGCCTTGCAAATCAAAGGCTTTAACCTGCCTGTGTTATTGGACTAGAACACAGAATAAATGCTGAATGTTCAGGCTTCTCTTTCTAAAGAATTACTTTGTATGTTATTTCACAGGGGAAACTGAAGGATGGTTCACAATTTGGAGAATATGGAGGCTGGTACAAAGCATGTAAAGTTGACAGGTCAGTTTTTCCTCCTACATCTGACAACATCAGCCTGAAATATTGTTTATTATCAAGCTTGTTTTTGATATTCCAGGTTGATCACAGTTATTCCCACTTCCAAATGACCACAGAACACACCTGAACCAATTTACACGTTTTCTTTGAAAGATTTGTAATTTGTATTGTGGAGATGGCTAAAGTGAACATGCTTTAAATGAGTAAACAATCGCAGTTCTTATTTTATTGATCAACAACGTGACTTACAAACATTATAATCCTCTCACCGCTTTCCAGCCCCACAGTGACAACAACCCTAAAGAACCTGGGAGCTCTTTACAGGCGGCAGGGCAAGTTTGAGGCAGCTGAGACTCTGGAGGAGGCAGCCATGCGCTCCAGAAAGCAGGTGGGCTGTTTCACTTCTGCTGGTTGAAGTGAGTCAAACGGCACAAGGACTTTCAAAAACAGAATGACTTTTTTTTTTTTTTTTTTGTATGATATTGAGATTGGGTTAAAAATGAAACTTTATGAAAATGCTAATTTTATTTAATCTAAAACTATTGAGGGTTCCTTCTTTGAGAAGACTTAAATAGAATCTAGGCCAGAAATTGTCAGAGAACAGAGCAGAAAGCTCACACTGCAGAACTTTTTCTGAAGAACTGTGTAAGAATATCCAAGTGAAACTGTAAAAGTCAAATGGCAAAAACATATGGTTAGAATACATCAAAACAATATGAGATAAAAACAGGCTGAATTAATTGCGCCTAATATCTTATTCAAGTCCAGATCGGCAAATGACGATGCACATTACTGTCTAGATATTTAAAAGTACATATATGTAATTAACTGAATTACTTTGTTGTAGTTTATAAAATAGTTGCAGTGAAATTACATTGACTTTTTGTTGCAACCCGTTCCATTTTCAAAGTAACCAATTGAGCTCTGTTGTGCTTCAGGGTCTGGACAACGTGCACAAGCAACGCGTTGCCGAGGTTCTCAGTGAACCAGAGGCCGGCGACAAGCATCGCAGCCGAGAGAGTCTGACTTCAGACACGGTGAAGTACGAGAGCGGGCCAGACGGTGGCGAGGAAGTGAGTATGAGCGTGGAGTGGAACGGGGTAAGTACAGTACACAGCCCTCAGCGCTTTATACCAGCAGCCTGTCAGCTGGAACAACAGCTACATCTCTATGATACTCAGCCTCCATCTTTATGGACCAAAGCAACAGTTGCAAATCAGTAAAGGGAGTGAGGATAGAAGTACTATAACCATCTGAAAGTTTGCTTCCCTCTGCAGATTACAATTACAATTAATGTCTGTTTGGAGGGAAAAGCATTGTTCTGTGGCTTTTCTCAATAAAGATACATACAAAGTGTTTTTCTAAAATGGAAACAAATGTTACTGTTTGATCAGCTTCATATGGATGATTTCAATGGGATCTTACTGATGATGCTGATTGACTGTCACCGCTGTTTCCATGCTGCTGCTGTTGTTGGGGATTGCTTATTGTAGGTTTTTCTCTTACAGAAACTCAGACTTTTTTGGACAAAACAGGCACAAAAACATAGACTTTTAAAAATATGAAAAACATATCGCTTTATAGGTCTGAAGTTGAAAAGATTTAATGTAGTGAAAGTGGGGAAAAAATGTATATTGAATTTTTCCATGTTGTGCCATGTGGGCTTGAAATGTGAGTAGACAATTTAAAGGTGCCTCAAGGGATAAAACGCAAGTCACACAAGTTGAATTGTAGTCATTTAATGGGCCATCAAAAAAATCAAAGATTTTAAATTTTTTTGTGTGATTTGTGATCTATAATTTTGTAAATTTCAAACATTGCTCTTTTAATGTTACAGTAAAAGGTTATAGGACATTGATTTTAATTCTAAAACCTTTTAAAAAGAATTATAGTGTATCTTCTATGAAACAGATTGAAGTTTCATCATATGAGGGGAAAAAGCTACTGAATTATTATAACCACACGAAGCGTTTCTCTTATGATGCATTAACTAATCTGTATAGTTATAACAAAGACACAATGACAACAAACATTTAGCATCTTATATTAGCAGTGACTAGCATTAGCCTGGCTAGCCATCTGAATGAACAGCTTATATGCAGCTTCCTTTCTAGAAGCTTCTTGTATCTCTGTGCTTGTTCTGACTTCATCCTGAAACATTTCACTAATACTGAAATTGTGGAACTTTCACTCATCTTTCTGAAATGACTTCCATACTGACGTGTTGTTAGCTCAACCTGGTAGCATTCAACGATTTTCTTTATGGCAATCGAGACTTTGGCCTTGTCCGCTTGCAGCAAGGTTCGTATAAAAATGATTAACTCCACCACATTGTTTCGAAAAGAAAAAGAAATTGTACACTTTGGATCAGTTTACCGCTGAGCTTTGTTTTAAGCTGCCAACCCAATAGGGGCAGCGTACACAGAGCTGAAATCTATGTCAGCCAATCAGAATCCTTCAAAACAACCTCGACTTCCTGTTAGGAATTAAACATGACTTAATTTGTGCGGACAGGCGTATAGGTTGAACTGCTTTTAGATAACTTATTAGAAAACATATTTATTAAAACATAAGACAATGCTGATTGAGAATCCTGTCATATTATGTCATATATTGGTGCATTGTTTGTCGCAGACCCCAAAACTCTGTTTTTCCATGTATGCACACAAACAGAAATGCTGTTTTCTCATATCTCCATTTCTGTTGGAGTTTTCATAAATAATCGTTTTTAGTGATTTTTAAGCTGAGTTTTTTGGATGAAAGGCCAAAATGCATGAAAATATATTTGTTTCCCCAGAAATCCGGCTATGTGTGGACTAGACCCAAGAGTATGTTTAGTTTAAAGCATACCAATCAGTGATCTGGTCCAGTCGAGGGTAAAATCATTAGATCCCAGATGTCTGCTCATTTTCTTGAGCATTCCTAGCTTAAAATTTTCTCTGTTCCACGTTCTAACCCGCTAAAACATTTTTCTACAGTAAATCTATCACATATAAACCCATCCAGTCTGTCTCTCTGCAGCACAGTCACGTTTCTAACCTTCTGGAGTTTTCTGCTTCTAGTTGCCGCAGTGACACTACATGTAGATGTAGACTTGTCTGTAAATCGCTGCTGCTTCTGCTGAACTAGTCCTCTTGCACAGCAACGGTTACCATAGCACCCTGAACAATCAATGAGCATCTGAGCCACCCCTGGTCATGACTGTGGGAGTGTTTCTAGAGAGGATGCAGCCGAACCAAACACCTGAACCCAACTGAGCTTCAGAAGGGATTGTCTTCATTTATACTTAACAGAAGAAAAAAAAAACATTCAGCTGAATTTATATTATTAATAGATGATAAACTGTTGATTTGCAGTACATTATTGTCAAACTTGTTACATTTTTATGTCTGTAGTTCACCATCGATCTGCAATTTCGAAGCCATATTTTGGTTTTCAACTTGTCAAAGAAATCGTTTCCTCTTCAGCGCCCTCTACAGGCAACTGTGGAACCACTTCTCTTTGCTCTAATTAATAAATCAAACTGAAAAATCTTTTCTGACTTAACCAGGGCTCTGTACTGTACTCCTGCTTGATGTTCTCTATCTGTGTGCATTGTGCTGCATGTGTCCATGCATTTGTTTGATGTGCTGCTTTCTGAGAACGAAAACTGTGACTTTTCTCCTCATTTATTTTCCTTCACTTTTTTTTTTTCTACCTTTGTCCCTAAACATATTTGCAGCCAGAGAGAGGAAAAAAGAAATTGCAGTACATAGCTTATTTATTTGTAGTTCTACTCTAAATACAAGAAAAAAATCAGGATTGGAAAAAATATCTAAGTTAATAGCTTAATGGGTGGGCGGGGTGACATTTTTTTATAGGTTAGTTGAGCAAAAAAAACCAAAAACCTCCTATATCTGTTGGCAAAATGATTCAACCGCCCGGTTCAGCAGAGCTCTGGCTGCTCTTGTGTGTTTTCTTTATTCCTCTCCTGTTTTTTTTTTTTTTTTTTTTGCTGTGCTTTAACAAAGTTTCACCGCCTTAATAAAAGTCTCTCAGCTGTTTTCGAAATTCAGATACAGGATTAAACCAACACAGTGAACTGTTAAACAGCTCCACCTGGTGGCCAAATCTAAAAAATGCATCATTTCATCATAAAGTAATAGTGGAAAATGGAAGTCCAGACCTGGAGAAAAGATTTTCTAGCCAAGTGAGGAACATTAGACCTTTTTGTGGAAATCAGACCTGCTGTACTTGCACAAATTGGGAAAATATCAAATTGTTTACCATGTTGAATGATATATATTTTTGATTTATGCCATTTGTTTTACTGGTTTTTTCTTTTGCTTTTTCTGATGTGTGTACAGATCTAGTGCTTCCGTCCACTGTTTGGTGAACAGAGCTTGTGTCTGATTAGTGGAAACCTTGTCTGCTGCTGTTTTTGTTTCCTTCCATCTGCCTGCTTGGCTTTACCTTTGCAGCTTTTGCTCCATGTCTCATGTGCCTTTGTTCTTCTACCTGTCACTGTTTATATTTCTCTCTCTCTCTCTTGTCTTTGTGCTCTGTCTGGATGGCAGGCTTAACTCCAGATGCCTTGTAATGGTTCTAAAAACTTGTCTTCTGCATGACGGATGCCTCGCCTCGCCTCCACCCCTCCAGCTTTGCGGTTTTCTTCAATTTCCGGCTCCAACCCCCTCCAACCCCTCACTCTTTTTTTTTTTTTTTTTTGTCCTGGAGGGATTCTTCACACCACACTGATACCACTCTGACGCCTCTCTAACCCCACTGAACCGTTCACCTGCTGCCATATAAACGTAGCTGTTGTGCCCAGGAATTCTCTTCATTTTGGCCTCAACTCCAAAGCAATGAGCTTATTATTCAGTTTCTGTTCCTCGCAAGAGTTTTCCTATTTCTGGAACGTTTTCTCTTTTTGTCAGGATACAATCATAAAACTCAGTGTTGTGATTTTTGGAGGATTTTATGAGAGAGACTAACACAAAGTAGTGCTTAATTGTGAAATGGAAGGAAAAGATACGGTTTTCAAAGCCTTTTACAAATTAAAATCTGAAAAGTCTTGGAAATTTTTTTTTTGGATTCAGCACCTTTTACTTTGACACACTAAAAAATATGTATCATAGCAACCAGCTGCCTTCAGAAGTCACCTAATTAGTTGGTACACCTGCTGCACAACATCCACAGTGAATTCTGGTGGTGGCAGCATTATTCTGAGTAGACAGAAAAGAAAACCTGATCAGAGTAAATGGACAATGACTTGTAAACATGTGGCCAAAAATCTAAATTCATATGTTGGACTGCAGCTAATAATTATTTTAGTAGTATTTTATCAAGTATTTTAACAATTATTCGGATAAAGAAATTGGCACATTATGCAGATTTTTCATTTAACCCTTTAGGCCTATTTTATACCAGAAATATGTATAAAGAAGAAAAAAAGGCAAATAAAACATTTCAGTTCCTTTCTCAAAATAAGAAAATAAAAATTGCATTGCCTGAAATTTAATAACAGCATTTCTTTAGTGAGCACTTGATCATATTTAGCAAATTTACTATTTATTTGACTTATTTTACTAATTGACTATTTATTTTACAGAGTTGGTAAGAAAATCTGTTGTGGGAATGACTGAACAGGGTTACAAAAAATACATGGAAGTTCATAGTTATGTGCTGCTACTTTGTGTTAGTTTATTACCTAAAAGCTGTAAAAAAAAAAAGAAAAAAAAAAAGAAAAAGGTTTGTGATTGTAACTTGAACAAGTTATAAGGGGGAATAAATTCTCTTGCATCACATTTAAATACAAATTGCTAACGTTGTTAGCCGTTTTAGAGCTCCACACACCTGTCAGATAGTTGTTCTAATTCTTACAGATGTTGATTTTCACGACACCTGTGTATGTATGTGCAATTTTATGAAAACGTGGGTCTCATTTATCAGAAATTAGTTTGGACAAAAACCCTGGTTTTTGTTCAAGAAGCAGGTTTTCGACTATATTAAAACTAATCAGGATCAAGCATTGGATCTGCTCTTCTGTCATTAGTCGTGTCTGTAAAAACGGAGCCGACCTGAACGCTACACGTCCTAATGAAACAAAACTGTAACAAAGTGGCAAGGACAAAGAGAAATAACACAGACAAGAAAAGACACATTATGGCTGATGTTGGTTTTCCTTTGGGTCAGAATGAAAGGGAAACGTTTGGATGTTCAAACATATCAGCTCCTATTAAAATCCACTACAATAATCTTCATGTTTTATAGAAACATTGCCTGTAGATGGCATTATGACATGACCAGATATTGCAGTCAGAGAACACAGTAGATGTTGTTCAAACTTTGTCCAATCCATGTCAAGCTTGTCACCAGGTCATGATATGCTGCAGTTCTAGTGAACTGTATTGTCCATTTTCTGTTGACAGAAATAATCTGAATAGTGACTAAACACATTGTAAATATCAGCATCAGCATGATCAGGAGCAGTGTAGCTTGTACTTCTGCACATCAAGGTCTCACTTCCTGCCACAGTAGCCAGTAGTTTGTCACTTTGTGCTCATCTGTTTCCTGGGAGGTCAGGGGTCAACAGAGCATGTGAGTGGTTTTCATGCAGGAGGAATTAAAATGTGGATTTAAGAAAAGCTGTAAGTTTTTTCTTCGTATTTATTTATTTAATTTAAAACTGTATTCAGATCAATTCAACTGAAATAGGAGTTTCATCTTTACTGTCTGTGTATCTATCTTAGGGTTGCTAGTGAGAAAGTGACGGCATTTGGTGTAAATAAGCATTTATTGTTGCATTTCCTGAAACTTTGGGGTTTAAAGAACCTTTTCCTCAGCCTGTCCTCGACTTCTGCTACTAATATTCTGTGTCCTCTGTCTCGTTTGTGCATCTCCCAGTTTGTCTTTAACTTCTAATAAAACCTAATCTCTCTGCTTTACCTGAACCTGTGCCTCTTGCCTCTTTGTGCGTTCCTTCTCTGCTTCTGTGTGCCTTCGTGATCGAATGAGAGTGACGTTTCTTGCACCACACAGCAGCAAAACACTTTCATATCTCACTTACCTGTGTCATTTTTCATTCCACATTTTGATAAATTATCTTTCAAATTGTCGATCTTTATGTTCCAGAGGTTTACTGGGTAGCTTGGTGTCCAGGAGTTCACTAACTTTAGTTGACTTCTTGGAGACATCAAAGCTATAGTCTAGATAGACTGAGATCAAAGTTAGCTGTACTTTACAACATGATCAAGCTGTTTTAGGTTAAAGCAGAAAAGCCTTTATGCTTCAGAAATAATGTAGCATAATTATCACAATATAACTAGTCATTCTTTTCCAATATTGACAGAAAGACTCAAGGAGTTACCAAGGTAACCACTAAATTTAGTGCTAGATTTCAACTGCTTGGAGCAAAGAATAATATGCAGTCCAGAGAAAAAAAATGTAACACCCTACAATAATGTATGTGTATTACAATAACACAGAACCTAGAAGCTGGTTTACTGGTAAGGATGCACCGATAAATTGACCGATTGAAAAATTGGCCCCGATTTCCGTAACTTTGGGTGACCGACTATCAGCCGATCTTAAAAACGGGGAATCGAACCCAGGACAATAACCTCCACACGCGGTGCATCTGCTCCACCAACTGTGCCGCCCAGCGCTCCCCAGTCTCTGTTAGATGCTATTAAACGACTAAATGGATAGAAGGATATTGTTTTTCAGCCCCTTTTTTTTAGATTTACTTAAATCTAGTGTATGAATAATTTATCTGTGGGTAAGGGCAACATGCTGTGTGTGCACTTTTTCCATTATGAGTGAAAAATAACTTTTTCTCTGTGTGACATTTTAGAGGCCTCTGCTCTTGTAAAAGTGGCTATTGCAGATTTTCAAAATTGAAATTAAACCCACACATTAAAGTTCCAGCTCTGCCTTGTCAATGAGTGTGCAAATACATCAGATGTCTGTTTTTGATCTCATGCAACACTTGTTTGTCTGGGATGAAATATTGTAAAACTGTTTTTGCATATAACTTAGTTAAAGTACACCTTTAACTACAGCTGATTAAAAAAAAAAATCTTGACCAGGAGCCTCCAACTCCAGACCTCATGAGCCATTTGCTCCCACACACCTGAATCAAATGACACAATTATCTCCCCAGCATGTTGTTGTGTGCTGCAGAAGTCTGGCTATAAGCCATTCATTTTATTCAGCTGTGTTGGAACTTGAATTTATCTAAAAGTTGCTGGTCTGTCACTTCCCTTCTGGCATTGGACAATTGGCCCTGGGAATGTGTAATTAATTATATTGGTGTTTTACCAGTTTGTCGTATTGGTGTACCAACCTTTGATCGTCCTTTTCTTGGACACGAGAGAGATGAGCAGAAATTTGTGACCCATATAAGATCACCGAGTTTGACCTATCAGTATTGATTCTAGCCAATTTCGATTTCACTTTCGTACAAACAAGTACAAATAATAGAATTTAAAGTACACGGACAAGCAGGTGGTATTCATGTTGGGATCTGTGGTGATGTGAGGAAAGAGTGTTGCTGCCAACAGCTGCGTTTCCGTTACAAATGTGTGCAAATCTTTGTCGCTAATGTCGAAAAAAACACAATTTTGTAATTGTTGTCTTTCCATTAAATAAGAAATTAAATTAAAAGTACACATGAATAAGCTTATTCACACGATGAGTCATTAAAAATGATGGCAGCAATAGATGTAAAGAGTTTTTCATAATTCAGCCGTGGTGCTAGCGTTCATCATTTATCAGCCAATCAGAGGCGACGTCGGCGTCTCATTCAGGCGTTGGAGCAACTTGTGAGCGGCCTTAGTCACTGAACATCATCCGATTCCAGTCACAAGCCGGTTTTTCTTGGTGCATCTCAATTGCAAACTAAATGCTGGTCGAATATGAACGTCCTTAACATCTGTGCATATCTTAGGAAGTGGTGTGAGTAAGGGTAAGCCTGTGATGTGTCCCACCAGGACGGATCGGGGTCCCTGAAGAGAAGCGGCTCCTTCAGTAAACTTCGGGCGTCGCTCCGTCGCAGCAGCGAGAAACTGGTCCGCAAGCTCAAAGGCGGCAGCTCGTCACGAGACGGCGAGCACAAAAACCCCGGGTAACTATCAGCAGCTCTCGTGTCCTGCTTTAACTGCTACAGATGGCTCCTGTCACACACTGGAAGCCTGGAGGAGCAAGCTGGCTGGTGCGCTAACCAGAACCAAAACAAGCGAACTCTTCTACTTCGCCGGTGGTGAAGTGGTGTAACCCTGAAGCTGTGTTTGCACATAAGTGTTTTTAGGGACTCTTGTCCCATATGCAATTATTACTTTTCCCCCTACATTTCTTTATAGGTGTCTTATCTATAGGTGAATCAAAACATGAAACAGAAGCAAACTCTGACTTCTGCAAACTGCCTTGGTTTTCAGTAAAAACTGTTATGTTTTATTTTAGGTGAAAGTGGGGTGACAAAGTACTTTTAGAAGTATTGTAAACTAGTATATGATATCTTTTATAGAAACGTGCAGTATTGTAAAAAGAAAAAATTTAAAGACATTAGTGGTTATTTACATCTGGGGTCATTTTGTAACATTAAAGAAAAACTTTAAAACAGTTAATTCTCCAGATAGGAGATATAATTTTAGAGAAAAGCATAATTTAAAAAGGCTGCTGCCCTAATGGAAAAAACACATGTCTCGAGGAATTTGCCACATTTCCAAAAGATTATGTTTAAAAAAAAAAAAAAATCCAACAAATCCTTATATTTTATTTAAGGAACATTTGCTTTTCTCTTGTTTTTTTTTTTTTTTTAAATGTTTGAGTTGTTGCATTTTTTTAGCACTTGCACTGACTGATACACAGCCCTTAAAGTCCCGATGGTAAGAAATCTTTAACCTCTGTGTGTAAGATCTTTTTTTTTTTGATTGACTTGAACAACGGAGATTTGAAAGCCTGGGAGTCGGACTTTAAGGGCTCCGTAAACCAAACCTGAAAAACCAAAGACTAACAGACAAATGGAGGGAAGGTTTTTCTACTCCAGGCGTAGGGGGCCGTGTTTAACTACTAATGTCTCCCAGTGATTTTTTTTTTTTCCATCGCACTTGTTGTGCCCATGGAAAATAATTTCCAACTAATCGTTCCATCTATTCACTGCATTTTGTGGCTGAACTGTAACTGTTCTGGACTTTTATAAGTCCATCTTTATGTTATTAAATGTCTGCATGGCTGTCCTGTGTAGAATAAAAATGTATTTTTTTTTATTGTTCTGTTTTTCTTTTTTTTTTTTTCTTTTCTTTTTTTTTTATTTATGAATAAATTTTTATTTCTTCTGAATGTCAACTTGCATGCCTCATCTTTGTTCTTGCTGGTCTCTCGTGTTCCTTGGTGCTGCTCTTCACTGCACCTCATGGTGGTGATGGACGGGATGTTGGCGTTCCTCATCATCATCGTGACGGACTCACTGATGTGTAACGTCACTGCAGAAACATCTTTGACTAAATAACTCCCTTTTTTATTTGTTCTGAACAGATACAGCGAATGTGTGCATCAGTTTCAAAGCAAAATAATAAACTGAGCAACTCCGCTGCCCTTCGGCTAGCCTGCCCGTAAATATCAATATCAGCTTCATCTGGTAGCATTTATTTACGGTGTATTGTCACAGGTCATGGTTGCTCATTAAAACTCAGAAGATTCTAGTCACCAGCCAATTTGTCTGTTTATCTATACTTGAGTCTAATTATATTTCTGAAAGAGAAGTTGAGCTACGTGTATTACAGTGAGACTGCTAATGTAGAAATTGGAAAACCTGTTACATAACATTGTGTTTCCAGCTATTTAAGAAGGAATGTGCATCATAAAGTATTAAAAAAAACAACAACTAAACCTTCAGAGTATTAAATGCACTTTAAGATGGATGTTTGCTGCAGTGACATTCACATAATCCTAAGTTTTATGCTTTGTGTTTTGAGTTTGCATGTGTTGAACTTGTAGTGTGAATGTCTTGGTGCACAACATTGTAAAATTGTTTCTTAAATCTTTTTATTCACTGCAAAACACAAAGTCTTACCAAGTATTTTGGTCTATTTTGCAGAGCAAATATTATAATTCACATGATATAAGACAAAACTAACTTAAAAGTAACTTTTCAACAAAATACAGGAGATTGTTGTACCCCTTAATTTAATGACAAGTACTTGTTGAATTGGCAGATTATTTCACTTATCACAGAACATTTTTCCCGTGTTATAAATGAAATAATCTGCCAATGAAACTGGTACATTTTAAAATCAATGTTAAAAGAAAATCTTAGTTTTGTCTTATTTCAAGTGTCCTCGGCCAAAAATACTTGGTAAGATTTTGTGTTTTTCAGTGTTTGTAACTAAGCACAGATCAGTAGCTGGTTTCACATTTTGGTCTGCCAGACCCAACTCAATCTGAATGGTCAGTCTCAGCCGCTGTCCCATCAGTAAAGGCAGAATAATCTGACTTTTTTTCTTTATTTTTTCACAAACATGCAGCCCAAAATGTCATACCTGATGTCTAACAACACACACACATTGCTGAATTTTCCATCAACCTAACAAACTAAATGTATAAAGAATAAATTGCAGATTTGCATCAAGAAGTGGTGCTAATATTGTACATGTCTAATCTGAATACAGAAGATCCGATACATTATTGTGGAACTAACCTTTTTGTGACATTGTCATTAACCCTCATGTAACTCCACTGAGTTTAAAAGCTCACGGCTGACTCTCCACCCCTCACCTCTGACCCCTGACCCCTCACCCTGCCTCTCTGCATGTGGGAGCAGCATGAAGCGGGCCAGCTCTCTGGGGGTTCTTAACTTGCCGGACAAGCCTGTCAGAGACCACTACCAAGTAAGGAAGCCCGACTGTCAAATCATTGGTGTTTGCAGTGAGTTCTCCGGTTTGTTTTTCAAGCTGCTGTTTTTGCCAAAAGCTTTCATAACCTTTTTGTTTATCACAATTATTCATGCTCCGTTTGTGTCACTATATGTGCTGTTGGCACAAAGTAGTGCATAAGTTAACTGGAGGAAAGATGATGCGTGGATTTTTGCTCCTTTAAAAAAAAAAAAATCAGAATTGTGGAATGGATTTGTATCCCCCCCTTAATAAGATACCACCAAATAAAATCCAGTGTGACCAGTCTTTAAAGTAGTAATCAACGTTTACTTTAATGTTAATGTGATGTGTGAAGCAGGCTTATAATAGTTTTGTTTTTTAAATTGTAGCTTAGTTTTATTGTGATTTTTTTTGTTGTTGTTGTTGTCTTATTCAGTTAGTTTAAATTAGTTTTTAAAGAGTATTTTTGCCAGTTTTTATTCATTATTGTTAGCTAAATATTACTTAAAGTTTTCATTAGTTAATTACATTTTTTATTTATTCAAGTGTAGCAAAATGTTTTCTCATTTTCAGATGTCGTTAGTTGTAGTTAAGTATAAAGTCGGTGGGGAGGCGTCAGAGGACATTAGGCAACAAACAGCCGACGGGTGGGGAATTTTAAAGCGTGATTAGGTTATATATTAACAGCCTGTATTAACTTTGAACACACGCTCACTAAGCATGTGAGCATGTGTCTATCATTTGAAAGTGGGAAGAGTACGCTCACCTGTAAAACCACCCAAACATGGCTGTCTGCAGGTTACCCGCCAAATATCCTCAATTGGGATATTTCTGTTGTTGTGCACTAACAAATTGGGTGTTTATGAGGAAATGGCAAGAAAACGACTATTGCTTATATAAAGCTAAAAGGTTTTGCTTTAAATTTGCCACAAAGCATGCAGTGTACGTGGCAAACATGGAATTTAAATTCACTAATACTTGGAAATTAACACACCGGACCAAGTATGAAACCAACCAGGCTTCAGTTTAGGTCTCAGCAAAGTTTAGCAAACTCTGTATAAAAAGAAAAAAAAGATCATTTTGTAAACTATTTTATTTAAATACCTAAACTTCTGTGCTTCAGTTTCCTTGATGGCTTTGAGTCTTAACAGCAAATGGAATTGTTTAAATAATTATTCTTATTTTTGCATCAAAGCAAAAGTCCCTGAACTCTTCTGACATTAGGGAACAAAACGCTTGAAAGAAACACAACAGTAACGCTGTTTAATTGTTATTTACCAGATATACGAAAGTTAGTTGGTTTTGGTTTTGTTTTTTTCTTGTGGTGCATTTAATAAACTAAGGAAAAAAGAATTTGAACAATCTGATTCCTTTTTCTCCTCCACCCAGATGTGATCAAGGTTAAACTGTAGAGTTAGACTGGAGCTTCTGTTCCTCTTTACCTGTGGAGGCATTTGTATAAACTTGAGCCAAATATAAAATCATTTTCCTCCATTGTGACAAAAGTGAATAAAGCTATTGATCCAACCCATAAAATTAAGATCAAAACTAATTTGAAGGGTCTTATTTGTTGTTGTTTTTTTTTAACTTTGGCTGACATAGAACTTTATCCATGTACTTATGCATTTGCTCGGGCAATAAAATATCACGTATCAAACAGTTGGTCCAAATTTCTGGTAATTCTGTGAATTACACTTTGGTGGTAGAACAATTTTTTTCATGACAAAACAACAACACAATTCTGATTTTACACTTTTGTGTAAGTTGTAGATTACTGTCTGTGATTGGAGCAACTTGACCCTGGATGCTGCAAGAAAAGGGAAGACAGAAAATTAAGATTTTAAGAAAACTTGTAAGGTGATCAGTTGCTTAAAGCGGTGAAAAAAACCCCCCAAAACAAGTACTCTTGTTTTCAATTCTAAAAAATGGAAAAGAACTGAACCCCTTTTTCACCTGTGTCTCTCTCTGTTGGTGTGTATATATGCAATATGTGTTGTCACTAATATCACTGATCTGCCGCTGAGTTCTGACCTGTCTCTGTTCCCGTCAGGAACGAAATCATCGTTTAAGAAAACATCACGACCTGAGTGCCAGCCAAACCGATCTGGTGCATTGAAGGAAGTGAACTACCACCTCTGACCGCCGGACTGCCTTCACTGTAAATTTCTGTTTGTAGGAAAGCTTCACGTGTTCGTCTTTCTTCAGCGTCGCAACGCAAAGTGCTCACTGGATGGCCTCTGAACTCTGACCCCACTGCTGCAGGTTTGAGCTCCCGGCAGGAAGCCTGTGCTCCTGTAAGTGCCCGTCAGGAGTGTGAATGTGCTGCGTGTGTGTGTGTCTGTGAGAAAGCTTGTGTTTCCTGGTTTTAGTGACATGGAAAATATGAATTATTCTGGAGTTAGTTGGAAGGCAGACACAGGCGCAGGTTTTACTTCACCGAGCCACGGCTCAGAATGAACTCCCCCGTTTCACCCAGAGAAACTGAATGCAGAGTTACTGCTGGGCTGAAAGCTCTGTTTTATGAAATTATGACGTTGTTATAGAAACAGCAAAGCAACTCTGTGGTTTAGCAGCCATTTTCTACAAAATACTGTCTGAAATGAGTCACCTGCCATCAAAACAAACAACTTTTCTCTTGTAAAAACTATGTTCAGATTATGATGATTATTGTTTTGCACTGTTTCGTTCTAAAGATATCCCTAAATTAAATAATTAATTAACCCTTCAGGGGCACGTAGTGCTATATATATATCAAATAAGACTGAAGCAATTTGACTGCATTTAATGTCTTGAAATTGGGCCTCCGTCTCTTTAAATACTTCAGGAAAGCATCACGACATTGCTCCTTTAGCAACATTTTTACCAGCATTGCACTGGGAAGTAAGTCCTATAACAAGCTCAGCAGAGGCTCAGTTCCACCAGGTGTTTGCTAATTAAATCTGGCTAGTCTGAAGGAGCTGAGTGGGGGGCTGGAAGCTTGAAAGCTTTACAACTACAGCTCTGAGGAGGAGCTCTGTCCTCGAAGGCGGAGCTAGGTCCAACAAGTTGTTTTTGCATAGCTGCATGGTTGCCATGGAAATTAAAGCATTTCTTAAGCTTGCATAAAAGTACCAAAGCAACACTCCAGATATGTTGTTGATGAGGGAATAGCATTATGTCATAATATAAAGCATAAAAAAGGCTATTTTACATAATACTGCCCCTTTATATCCTGAATATATTCAGGATCTTTTTTTTTAAGTAAGGTTTTGTTGAAATGTTATAAGCAGTTAGCATTTGTTTTCTCTTACGGGTCAGTCTTGGCATTGCTGGCATACCATATAGAAGCGCTGGTTGCCTGCATGTTTCCAGGACATATTTGCTCTACAAAACGGAGATGTAAAGAGCAAATCCTAATGGCGTTTATTAAACCAAGACTCCATCTTGTAACAAAGCAGGCAGAGCACACCGAGGTAATAGCAGCCTGGTTGTTTGACCTGGAAGCGTTTCAATTATGTCGCTGCATGGGTGTTTGACGGGGGTGGTGTTCAGAGCTAAGTGGTTTGTGTTGGAGTGGGTTTGACCCCTGGAGGTGCACAGATGTTAGTTAGACCCCAGGTCATCCCCACACCTCCATTCCCCCAAAATAACAGTCTTAATCTCATGTCTGCTTTGGTGTTTGGTGGAGCTGTTAACTTCAGTCTGTGGGATCTAATCTGGGTTTACGCTAAATCAAAACAGCAACAGAGTTATGCTTAAGCCCGAAATTATTCAGACGCCTTTTCGATTCAGTTTTGAAGCAGTCTTTTAATTTTCCCACCGTGTTTCTTCTGACTGGAAGAAATATGGACGTTTTGGAGTCCCAGCTTGAATGTGCAGGGAGCTTTAGGTTGGGGTGACCCATCAGTCTCAAACACCTGGAGATCATTGATGAGTTTGGGTTCAATCATAACTACCACAGGTAAGATATTAACTACTTACAAGCTTTTAGTAGGACCCTTTTTAAAAAAAAAAAAAAAAAAAAGCAGATATTTGATGAATTTGGTTTTAATGTTACTCCGTTGCCCATAGAAACACAATCGCTCCAGAATAGCTGGAGATTTTCATGACTGACTGGAGAACTTAAAATTTTAAAATCTCAACAAACCAGTTAAGTGACGCAAAGCCTGTACATGAAACCTAAAAAAAAGTCCAAAGTTTGTCTGATAAAATATCTGCATTAGAACATGTCTGCCTTCCCTGTGCAAAAAGGAGGAAAGCGACGAAGAAGAGCGTGATCTTCTTGTTCCGAGTGTCTAAGTTTTAACGCTAGTTCCTCAACTGGCTCTCAGGTCTGATTTGAGTTCATGAAGGGACAGAAGATCCACTTGTATTTGAAGGACATGAGTTGAAACTTGACTGGCCTCATCTCAGCTGCTCCCTCTTTAAAACGTTCTGTTCTGTGTTGATTGAAGTTTTAGCTTCTGATATCTGAAGTCCTGTGTTTACATTTTTGTCAATGCTGTTTTATGTGTATTTATCCATGCTGTGTTCTGGAAAATCCTTATGTTTATGCAAAAAAAAAACACACTTCGTATTTATTCACGCTGTCACCTGGAACGTGACAGTTGAGGCTAATTTTACACAATTTGAAATTATCCACCAGTTTTTCCAACATTACCAGAAGAAAGATCTCCAGTTGTTCTCAATGTTTGATCCGGACAAGACTTTACTTGAGTGAAGTGCAATTTATGAATAAGACTTAAAGATGATTTTGATTGTAAACGCAAGATTTCAGCGTGTGTTCTGATGCTTTTATTCCAAGAGGTTTATAGGAAGAAAAGGTTCCAGTGACGCGTGTTATGCTAGTCTGCTCTGCTTTAATCGATTCAAGCTACCTATACAATTCTAATTTAATGTGTAAAGATCATTTTGAACCAAAGCTGTAAGATTTAACCTTTGATTAAACGTTCCAGCCTTCCTGAGCTTCTCTCTCTGCTTTGTTTTCCACGAATAAACTCCTGTTAGTGCAGACCAGGTCGATAAACGCACTGTCCCTTTAAACAACATGTAAGGTAATGAACCCAACTTTTATGAAGAAAAAATGAAGTGCTTGAGATAAAATTGGTTTAAAATTGACTATAAAAACAAAACTACATAAATGGAAGAAAATCACACAATTTTAAGTAAATCTAACAATAACACTGCCAATCAACGTTTTAGACACATATCTAAATGAAGATAATTCATTTTGTTGTCATTACTTTGTTCCTTGAAGTGCAAAATTGGGAGGAACGTACAACAAACAGCAGGACCAGTGTGTTTGGATTTATTGCTGATATTCTCCAAACCACACAGGATCCAACTTTGTATGTGCAGATTCAGACAAACAAGTAACAATGAAATCCTACATTACTTTTATTATTAAAAGAAAACACGTGACATGAAATTCTGGCTTGATATATTTCACATCTCTTCTTAAGAGTAGACTGAGCCTCAAGACATGCTCCACACATTTCCATCGTGGTTTTAGAGGAGCGTTCCAGAAATAAATGTTGAAGTCTGTGATTGTCTCTGTTGGAGGAACACCCAGCCGAGTTCACGCCAGTCCACCTGCTGAGCCAAGCAGAAGATGGGGAACTTGAACCAGACGGTGCTAATTATTAACAAGTATTGACAAGCTGAAAATCAAAGTCAATATGGCTTTTGACTCTCACTAACATAACTTTATTTGCAAAATAAATATTTATTAATTGCTTTGTAATTTATCTTCATTTACATTTTGAATAAACTAAATCGTTCGCTTAGCAAACACTCCGAAACAAATGTTTTTGTTTGTTTGTTTTTTCCCCATTTCTCTCGAGATTACAGTATGTTTTGATACTTATAGTGGACACAAACAGCCTCCTCGTCCACACGTCTCACGTGACTTCAAATGTGTGCTGTGATTGGTCGAATGCTCCTGGAGGGTGTGGCTTGATTGGAGTTTGTGATAGAAGAAGACGACTCGACAGAAGAGAGGGGAAACGCTTTAAAGGAAATGTCCTCGGTTCCAGACGGGAAGAAGCTGGTCCGCAGCCCCAGCGGCCTCCGAATGGTTCCGGAGAACGGCGCCTTCAACAGCCCGTTCTCCCTGGACGAGCCGCAGTGGGTCCCGGATAAAGAGGTGAGGCGTTTGACGGCCAAATGCTATCTGAAGTGGTTACACACCAGCGCGAAGCTAATACAGTAAACACTTCGCTTCCGGTTAGTATTTTCAGACTAAATGTAAAAAAAATAATAATTTAAGTTTGTCAAAACAAAATAAATTGTGACTACTGACGCTTTAGAGTAGAAAATATATATCCTTTATTGTACCTTAATGGGGAAATTAAAATGGACCAGCAAAGTGTTAAGCTAAATGGAAACATACAGATTCACTAAAAAGCAAACATCGAAAAAAATAAGGATTAAAAAAACTACAGTAAGGGGAAATTTCTTAAATATAATATAAATATTTAATGGCAGAACTTTTTACAAGAAAGCGTTTTTAAAAAAAAAAAAAAAAAAAAAAAAGCAACCACTGCAGCCCACAACACAAAAGTACTAAATATAAACTTCATTGGTGAAAGTTGACAGTGCCCTATTGAGCAGCCAGTGCTACTCCACCCCTAGCATGGTGCTAATGGGGTTTAGCACACCACCAGCATAAGAAGACTTATGCTTTGTCCATTGATTAAAGAAAAAAACACATTTAGCAGCTGGAAATATTTCTTAATTTGTGAAAATGCAGATTGTTGTCTCTATCTCTGTTTATGCACCTGGGACAAGGTACCTTCCCATTTCAGGGGCAACACAGAGATGCATAACACAATTAACCTTAACAGGAAACCTGAGTACCTTGAAAGAACTCAGAGAAAACTTTATGCAGCAGGAGAACCTGGGACCTTCTTGTTAACTACTGCTGTGTCACCACTATAATATGTGAGGAGCAGGTTTTATTATTTTTATTTTTTGAAATTGTGGCACTTTTGATCAATGATTGATTAGAAAATAATGACACAAACACGTATTTTGTAGTGTAGCAGTACTACGAAAAAAGCATCAGTATATTTTTAGGTGTTAAATGTACACATTTTTTGTTGTACTTGATTTTCTTATGACTCATGGCACATTTTGATCTCCATAACTGTTAAGCGCAAGGTTAGCTTTTCATAATTGGGTGAGCTCTAAAACGCCCTGTTTTTTTTTTTTTTTTTCATTTTTAATTTTTGCTCCTGAAATATTGAAAGTAAGCAGACAGAAAGTGGTCACGCAGAGGAGGGGAAAGACGTGCGGCCAAGGAACCGAGGACGGGCCTCGAACTCGGGACGCCTCGAAGCGAGCTTTTATTTTTGTGGCGACACGTTGCCGTATCCGCTTTTCTTCTCCGAGCTGCCGCCAGCTTGACGTGTTTGTGGACATCGCAGTTGGCTCCTGGACTGGGCGTTGCAGGCTGCCATGGCCAGTCTGGTAACAGAAGAAGTTTGCGAGCCAATCCTCTCCGGTCCAACTAAAACCTGAGCAGAACCGGTTAGCATCAGTGCCGGTTACAGTGACGTGGTGCCTGTGTGTGTGTTAGCCCTCTGTCACGCCCGCACACAGATGATAGTATGTAGCTAAATTGTTGCGAAAGGAACACTGCTTTAAAAAAAAAAAAAAAAAAAGCCTGTCTCATTTTAGTGAGCATCAGAATCGCAGACAGAGCCCAACACTGTTTGTTGAAGAGCAGGTTGCACACAAATAAATTTAAATAATTTATTCTTGACTTTAATCTTCTGCACAGGATCTTCTGTTTGTTTTTTCTCTGAACTTTTAAGTCCTAAAAACTTTTAGGTTGCAATGCCTCCAGAGCGAGACGGAAAGAAAACGATGTAGGAATTTAGAGTGGACCAGTGACAGTCCAGCAGAGAGTACGTGTTGTGTGGCTGAGGCAGAGCAGGAGTCAGGCTGCTGTTTAAATGGAATCTGCTCAGCTCAGCATGTTGTGTAACGTCCTGTTTTTCCTCTTTCCCTGTCACCCAGTGTCCGAGATGCATGCAATGCGACACCAAGTTTGACTTCATCAGACGAAAGGTTTGTTTGGTCTTTGTTTCTGCACCCCCCACGGTGCTAAATCACAGCTTTATCTGACTGAAAAGAAGAAACCAGACTGTCTGATCAGGCCCCTTCGTCAAACCCTGAGTCACGTGGCCCGAAATGGTCAGGTCAAAAAAAAAAAAAAAAAAAGCTAAAACTACAAAAAATATATTCTTTTTTTTTTTTCCACTGATTAACAGTTAACTAAGCATACAATAATTCTAATTATACATGTAAAAATTTCTTCTTTTTTTTTGTTTGTTTTTTATTTTTTGTGGGAAAGGGAAGTTTTAATCCTTGTACATCCAATACGGTTGCTGTTAAAAGAAAGACATCCAGTTTGCATGTTCTACTGGACTCAGATGAAACCAGTTAAATGAGACATTCAGCTTCTTCTCAGCAATAAGAGCAGGATTTGAGTCACTGTCTCTTTAGAAATGGGGACTCGAGCAAGGTTTAACAAATTAAAATAAAGCTGATTATCTGAAGTTTCTCACTGAGATCACATTTATCAACCGAATTCTCTGAGGAGTTTCTCAGCAGGAGTCGGATGATAAATGTGATCCGATTTATGAAATTACAGAGAAAGCAGAAAGCATGGCTATGACAAAAGCTTTGTGTTTTTAATGTCTTTTTTTTTTTTTTTACTTTTGTTTGGAAATGTTAAAAATAACCAGAATAAATAAATACAATCATCAATATTTTCCATTGTCTAAATTTTAATTTGTCACTAATAATTTTGCTCCAATTTAACAATAAAATTCTCAATCTGCATAAACCACCTGTTGTGGGCCACGCAGAATCATAGGGTCATAAATGGCCCCTGACCCACACTTTGGACACCCCTGGCTTAG
The DNA here is from genome assembly GCA_010277075.1 of Poeciliopsis retropinna. Lineage (NCBI taxonomy): Eukaryota > Metazoa > Chordata > Actinopteri > Cyprinodontiformes > Poeciliidae > Poeciliopsis > Poeciliopsis retropinna. The sequence goes on from VMRM01000028.1 coordinate 7,258,863, forward strand.
ACTTTAGTCTCTTATTTTATTTATTTTTTTATCATTTGCTTTATCTTCTTTTTATTTTTGATCCTTTGCTCTGTCAGTAGTTATTGTAGTGACTACTGAGATTCCGCTAAACTGCCGACTTCTCTGCTGACTTGTTTAATTTTTTTTTTTTTTAAGGAAACTTCTTAAAACAGGAACTTGTTCCTAAGGAAGCAACGAAAACATTGCTAGTAATGATCACGTTTTAATCTTCTGCCACTTCAGACCTACTAAACATCAGCCTCGCTCTGATTTAACGTCTGTGTCCCGCAGCACCACTGCCGGCGCTGCGGCCGCTGTTTCTGCGATAAATGCTGCAGCAAGAAGGTGGCGCTGCCCCGGATGTGCTTCGTTGACCCGGTGAGGCAGTGTGCAGAGTGCAGCCTGGTCTCACAGAAGGAGCTGGAGTTCTACGACAAGCAGCTCAAAGTGCTGCTGGGAGGTAAACTGGCTCTCTGCTCGCCTTGGTTTGGCTCCACTGACTCTCATGCCATCACCGGTAGTTATGTATGCAGTGCAGTCAGCACTTTAAATGCACTTACTGTTGCCAGGAATGTAATATTAATATTAATCTTTTAATGATGCAGTGGGGGGGGAAAAAATCTAAGTGGAATTAGGACTGTCATGATGATAAATTTTGCTGGATAATAAGTTTCCCAGAAGTTATTGCGATAAACGATAATATTGTTGTTTTGAGGCCATTTTCAAGTCATTTAACACTAATGGCATACTAATGAAAGGACACGTTCTCAAAGATCAATAAACTTTAAGTTCTAGGACACTAGAACTGCAAGACATCTTAAATATCCAAGATAAATGAACAAACGACAAATAAAATGAATTATGAAATCTCTTTAAACAAAACCATCCTTCAAAAAAGGAACTAATTGATACCAAAAACACTTTGAACTGTCTTACTGCTGAGATGTTCTTCACACATGACCTAAATCCAGTATATAGTTTTGTTGGCTCTAATGGCCTTTATTTGAAAGTAGCTCGACAGGAAAGACAAACACTGGTACAAGGACTTAGACATCAATACGTGGGTTGTGCTTTGCCCCTGTGCCACCACAGCACCAGTATATAGTTTGTTTGTTTTTTTTACTTAAAATTAAATCATTACGTCTTTTTCTTTTTATCCCAAAGAAAGTATCACCTTGTGATATTTTCCTTTTTTCTTTGAAAAAAGAAAGTGTGAAAGATGTTGCCCTCTTCAGTCTTTTTGTTTTGTTTTTTTCCAGGAGGGACGTTTGTCGTCACTTTGGGAACATCAGATAAATCTGAAACTATGACCTGCCGCCTCTCCAACAACCACAGGTCAGTGTGGAACGCTCCGACCTGCCAAAGCCTTCCCGAATGTTAGTCAAACGTTGGTACCCTTTAAATGAGAAGGGAGACTGAGTCTGCTTTTTTTTTTCTTTGCTTTTTTTTTTTTTAAACCTTCTCATCAGGTACCTGTTCCTGGATGGTGAAAGTCACTTTGAGGTGGAGCTGTCCCGCATCTCCAGCATGCAGATACTGACAGACGGTTCGAGTCCAGGAGGTAAAACGCCACAAACATCACAATTTCAGCACAGTGGGGTTTTCCTGATTTCTGCAGCTGTGGGAATAAATAGCTTTTGCTTCCTTTTCGTTTTTCTAGCTCTTCTCAAATGAGTAGTTTTGAATGTCATTAGAAGATGACTGCAGAATGTCTTTGTTCTCTAACACTGCTGCGCTGACGGCTCTGCTCTTCCTCTGGACTCAGAGGAAGACGTTCACACTTACACCAGCCTGCTGGACGGCCTCTGTGTCTCTGAAGGTTGGCTGCTGCTCGCCCCTCAGCGTCTACATCCACCCTCTGCCCCCGTCCTGATCTCACCCCACCCCATTGCCCCATTCCGGAGTTTGCATGAAAGCAACACCTGAATTACTTTACTTTACATACTTTGGCATCTGAGGGGGAAAAAACTCTTCTCCCATTTTTCTTTTCACTCAATTGTAGTTACTTCCCATATCTCATCTCATCCAGTTACTCTATTTAATGTTGAGTTTTCTCTGGTCTTTGAGTCCAGACAGACAACAGATACTTTTCCAAAAAGTACTGAGTTGGTGGTGTGTGTGTAGGAGGGACGTCGCGGGCCAGTGGGATGCTCCTCCATTACAAACCAATGGGCTCCCAGGACGCCCAGCAGCTACAGATGGAGGCTGCAGAAGACAAGAAGGTGGGCTCACTGTGGCTCGCTGCAATGCACAAGGTACAGGAAACCTCACACTGAATCTAGAATTATTATTTATCTGCTACCTCTGCACCGGAACAGTCACGGAAATACACCAACAGCTCCACCAGCTGGTCAAACATGAAAAAACAACTTTAATTTGTTGAGTCAGTGCAGTTAGGAGTAAAACAGCTAATGGAAAATAAATACTAAACAAACTGAAACTGACTAAAACAATTTGGTCGAATGCCTTGGATAAACATGTAAAAATAAACTGAAACAAACGTATTTTAAATGGTTTAGAAAGTGCAATTAGGAATTCTAAATAAAATGTAAAATAAATAAGTGTTTTAGATCAACAAATGTATGTATTGGACAGAGAGACATAATGAGGACATAACATGTAGTGTTTAAATAAAGGTGCTTATTCAGAATGGAGGACAAAATCCAAACCAATATGACTGTGAAAAAGTAATTGTCCCCCTAAAACTAATAACTTTTGGGGAGATTGTTGTTATCATCAACAAGTTAGATAAATGGAAACCTCCTGCAATGGTGTGCAGGAATTCTGAGTCACATTTAGAGTCTGAACCAAACCTGTAAGGTCATGCCACAGTATCTTAAGTGAGATTCAGGTCAGCACTTTAACTAGGCCACTAGAAAGTCTTCGTTTCGTTTTTCTGAAGCTGTTCAAATGTGGAACCTACTTAGCTTGTTTTTTGTTGACAGCAGTTTCTTTACACAGGTTCATGTCTGTTTGGAATTTTTTTATTTTTCAAATACAAGCTGCATTTTATATATTTATATGATATATCCACATTATTTCTGTGGTTTTTGTTGTACATGCTGCAGTAATGCATCAGCCAACAATGTGTACAGAGCACTTCAAAAGCACAAAGTGTTAAACTTGTAACAGTGCTGAGTATTTTAATCAAGAAACACCGATGGGGTTGCAAATGTCAGAAAGGAAAAACGTGAAGTCTCCATTATTAAAGGGAAGGTGTTGTCTTGACGACAGGCGGCCAAGCTGCTGCACGAAGCTCGAGACCAGTGACGGCCAGGCGGGAACGGAGGCAGCACACACCCAAGTGTTTTCCAGCCGAGTTGGATTCAGATCGGGTTTGCTCTCATCACCGCAGATTCACTTTATCCATCTGATCTCTTATCGGTTCTTTATGCCAGCTTGTCATTGTTTTTTTTTTTTGTTGTTTTTTTTTTTGTTTGTTTTTGCAAGAAATCTTTCTAAAAGGAGAAAAAGAGCACTTCACTCACCTCTGTGCATGTGCTGGTCTATTCTGTGTTTTCTCTCTGTTCAACGCTCCAGTCTGGTTTCGCTCACTAACCGGACTGTGCAGAGTAAACATTTTTACAGAACGTCGACGCTTGCTAATGTTGGAGGCTTTAACATTCATTCAGAAATGTTACTCTGTATTCTTATGAAGGTTGCACAACACACTTTTTACACTCAGTTCATTGCACAGGGATTTTAAACGCTGCTGTTTGTGCAGGGATGACAGAACCAAGTCGTATCTTCAGCAGATCTTCCAGTTCCAAACCGTTTCTAAGCACATTAAAGGAAACATGCAGATTTACTTGTGGCACAACGTTGAGAAGCAGATATTTTCATTAAGAAGCTGTAGTTGTTGTTTGAATTACTTTGAAAACCAAGTAAGAACTGGATCTTCCGTTCTATTTTACATTAGCTCTTTTAAACTATTTTTAAGATCTTTTGAAAGCAACAATTTTGTCTTCTAGAGCTTTTTTCTATGCTGCCACTTTCCTACATTGTGCGGCAAAATGCATGGATCTGAATTTTCTTGGCAGCCGTTTCCAGTCTCAGCGCTTTGTAAAGCTCTAACCTGCCCAAACAATTTCTTTCCTAAAAAACAACGGCAGAATTTTCTTGTATCCTTCCTGTCGAGAAAACCTATTAGGCTTCTTCCATCTCTGTGCTTCCTGTGGCCTCAGTTTGGAACACCTCACTGATGATGAAAATGATTAACTGTCAGTCTTCAGTCAGTAACGACTTCCACACCGAAAGCCATCGTTACTGCGACCCATCTGTCTGACCCTAAAGTCGACCTTACAGTCCCCAACACTGGGTACCAGCTGTCTGTCTGGTGCGTCTCTAATTCAAAGGTGCATGAAAATGTTAACTTGCTAACGTTCAAATCAGAAGGATTTCTTGAACTGATTTTGCTAATTGCAGTAGAAAACCACTTCTGAGGCATAAGTGAGAAATACTAAGTGCTAGGAAGGACAGAGAACTGACAACATGTTGCTACACTTTCTCAGTCAGCTGCAAAATATGTGCATAATTTTAATAGAAAATAAGGAAATGAGAAGAAGAAGGTCATCGGCTTTAGAGGCAACAGTCAAGAAAGGAGGCACAGAAATGGACTGAAAGATTCTCTAAGTCTTGGAAATGTTCGGGATGTTCTGGATGAGGCCAAACCCAGAAAACACACCAATCTGTCCAGTTCTGATAGGCTGATGTAACTTGGTCCTTTTTTTGGGTTATTGTTTTTGTTGGTTTTATTCCCCCAAACTTTTGACTAACTTGCACTCCTGTCTGCTTCTGTGTCTAATGATCTTCAGACTATTCACTGACCAAAGTGAGGAATAAACACAGAGGAACTTTAATTGTAGTTTCATGTACAAAAGTTTTCTATGAGCCATTTTGTTAACTATTCCTGCTTCGAATAACAGCCTGTCTGTTCTTCCATCTTTTTTTAAACTAAACGATATTGAAGTATTATAGTCACTTCTGACACATTCTGTATCGGCGTGTATCTTATTTCTCCACACGAACAACATCGTAATGATTCTTGTAGCACAAAATTGATCAGCAAAATGTCTGCTGGCATGCCGCCTTCACCTTACAACATTTCTTCAACTTAATTCTACTTCAATGCACAGATGTTTTTGTTTCTTGATCACATGTTTTAGAATGTTTAGAAGATGGAGAAAGGCAAACCCTAACCCCAGGAAAGGGATATGAACAAGAAACAAAACTGTACTTTAAATGAAGAGGCAGACTGTGCAGCCCCTTCATTATATATAATTCTTTCTATATATTTTTTAACCAAACGCACACTGCCATTGTGTACATGTGCAATTTGTTCTGCTCTGAGTACACTACCCTGTTTTTTTTCCCTTATGTTGCTGACGGTGCCACGTGTTGTTGGACCTTTTTGTTCAAAATAAAATCAGATGTTTATATATAACGTCTTCTCTTTGTTTCCGTCTTCTTTTTATTTATTGTGGCCCAAATGGCATTTTTGGTCTTTCAAAAACATCAATGCAGGTGGTTGTTTTACTATCACACCTTCTGGCTTTATGCATTAACAAAATAAAATGGCTGACGATGCTTCATGGATCAATTAGTAAGAGACCCTTAAACCTGGGAGTAATGAATGTCTCGTCTACTACATGAAATTAGTTATCAGTGCTCTAAATGCAACATACAGGTACAAATATAACCAGTGACTCATATGTCACATGCCTGAGCTTAGTAATATAAAACATTTTGAACTGGGTAGATGTGAACAAAAATACTGTACAATAATCTGGCTGTTTGTTTACCATGGCAACTGCAGCATTATGTACTGGGGTTATCTTTTATCAGAAGGAGTTTGGGTTTTGTTTTTATTTGTATATATATATATATATTTTTTTTTTTATTTATTTCAGTCAGATTTGACCCATGATATTCTGGTGTCTGCTCAACATGAGGGAGGGATTTTATTTTTTTTAGGTAAGGTAACATATACCCCCACATTTACAACAAAATAACCATGTGAGGAAGAAAGTAGGTTTTGGAATGAACTTTTGAGAATCTGGAATTCAATTTGTCAAAGTCTTTGGAGCCATCTAATGGGGACAGCAACATTCTGAGAGTTTGGGAGACAGATTCATGAAAGCTTTAAAAGAGATCAAAAAAATAAAAAAGAGGAGGGATACATTTTCTTCTGGTGGATGTTGACATTTGTGGAAAATTATTTTGAAAAAAAATTCCCAAAACCTAAGTTTCCAACCTAATGAAAAAAAACAAAGATTTTATTTCTACTTTTAGTATCATTTTGTTGTGTAATTTAAGTGCAACTATTTCATGTGGAAAAGTTTTATATAAGAATAAATAAAACATTTATTCTTATATGTATATTCAAAACATCTGTTGGGTCTTCATGATTTTTAGCTAAAGTTATTAATAATGTACATAGTTCAAAGAGCTACTTGTAGTTCTCAAACCTCAGGTTAATTTAAAAAATATATATATATTTATATAGGAGGTTTTTACACAAAAAATATTCACATTGAGACTCAAAAAAGAGACTCTGTTTTTAGTAAACTTGACCCACAAACATATTTTCTTTCCAGACGTGGCATCGCTCCGAGGGAAAGCTGTTTAGCAATGAAATGACTACGATTTTATTTGACTTTGGTATAAACTTAACTCAATTTTGGGACGTGAAAATAGCAAAGAAATAACTTTGTATTTTTAAAATACAGTAATTCATTTAAACGTGGAGGCGGAAGTTGGAAAGTTCCAAAACAATATAGGTGGAACTATGATTATCGTAAAGTGTTTGTGCTTATTTACAGTCTTAAAAACGGTCGTTTTAATATTGCACTACGTAGTACTGAGTAAATTAGTAATACGACAGATTAAACAGCAGTGTCTGAACTCAGTGTTTGGCCCCTCCTCTCCGCTAACACCCCTCTGAAGTTGGTCTCGTCGGGGTCTCCCCAACTCAGCAGGCGCACGTGCTCGGTGTTGTGCTGGGAATTGCGCTGGTGTTTAAGCAGATATGCGGCTCGCGTAAAATGTCATCACGAGGCCAGCTTCGCTCGCGCTCCCAGCTCCTTTGACAGAATTGTGGAAGTGAATGCGACGCCTCTGCGTTACAGAGTTTGCGTGGGAAACACTTATTTTCACCGAGGGTGACGTCGTCACGGCGTGACCTGACGTCGCTCCCCGTCGGAGTTCACCGGACTGAAGGTATGGAGCCGCTGTGGCTACACGGCGTTGACATGGTGTTCGCGGACACACGTCTTGTAGAGTTCAACACTTTTCTGGTGTCTTTCAGACATCTGTTAGCTTGTCCCATCCAGCTCTCACCAGCTCCATGTGGCTCCCAAATAGTCCATAATGGCCACTAAAAAAAGAAAAACAACCAGCACATCTAAAGCACATTTTTATTCTTTAATTTCTCCTAAAAGTCTGTTTCTTGGCTTATAAAAGTGGGGGTTGGGGGGTCGCGAGACGTGTGCCACGTCGCTGACTGAGGGATGGGAGCAGAGTACTGGGGGATGTTCTGCACAATCACTGCAGAGGCGTTCATTTCTGTGTACAGTCCAGCGGCAGATCAGAATGTGCTGGGAAACCATACTGTAACCGGAATAAGGCGCTGGAAATACCGCAGCATCAACTTAGACACTCTAGTATGGGCGCATCCATTTCTGGGAGGCCCTGGGCTCCAAAGACGTTGATGGGCACCATGATGGAGCACAGCTCCCAGCTGCACAAAGTCAAGTACATAGGTGTGGCAAGACAGAATTTTAGTATTCAAAGTTTCATTACACAAGAGCATAGTTTCTTGTTGTACTAAAATACTGAAAGACCAATCCGTGAAAGAAAGTTGACTTTTTAAATAGTTTATTTCTGTCATTTAGGGTTGCAAATATTGTTGATATGCAACAACCTTTTCAAAAAGAAGTTAAGTGGGGGGAAATTTGAAACTTACAAGCTGTAAACTTTCTATTTATATGATGTGAATTAATGAGGATTTTTGGGAATTGACTGGAACTTGGAGTACATCTATAATTATATAGCTTCCATTAGAAAAATCACCTCAGAATTTGTGTGCGTAAACGCTATAGCTGTCTTTATGGCGGCCCAGAAGGGTCAACAAAATACAAAAGCCACCGAGTTGGAGTAAGAAGTCACCTCCCGCTCCAGAAACACAAATGACAACAAGCAGGAAATAAATGTTAGTTGTTAATATTGGCACAGTTTACATACCAATACCATGTGTTAAAAAAAAAAAAAGAAGACAAACTTTGACTTATACCAATGTTGATGCAGATATATTGTGCATTCCTAATAAGGTTAATCCTAAAAGTAATTAAAACTACTGGACCCAGTTCATTTGGGCCCAGTGCATTTCTCTAAATGCTCTGAGAGTGCTTAGAGTGTCTCTTAGTTCCCCCTCTGGTAGTGATACATGTTGCACTATTTTTTGTTTTATTTCTGTTCTTATTTTATCAAGGAATTCATATTTGACATCTTGTCGTATTTTCATTCAGGTTTGGAAATCTGCAGAGCAAAACCATGAGCTCCAGGGTGTGTAAGCACTGCGGCAGCTCGGACATCGATGTTGACCAGGCGCGTGGCGATGCCGTCTGCATGGGCTGCGGCTCCGTTCTGGAGGACAGCATCATCGTCTCCGAGGTGGAGTTTGTAGAGACGGGCGGCGGGGGCTCCCTGGCTGTTGGACAGTTTGTGTCTTCAGAAGGTGAGACCGATGGGACACCTCTCAGAGCGTACAGACATGTTAGTTTCTGGTTTGTTAGGGTGGGAGGTTTTTTGTTTTTTTTCCCACTTTTATTTTATACAGCTTACCATTGTTCAGATTCACAATTTCCTTTTGTAACAACAAGTTACAAAAAACAGTGAGATGATTATGGCACTGAAAGCTGGAACTAATGAACAATAAAATGTCTATGTAACCTCAAAGTCGGGCGCATTCACACTATCCCTGTTCAGTTTGCTTTAATAAAATTCTGGTTCGTTTGTCTAGAGAGTCTGGTTTGTTTGGGGAGGTGTGAATGCTAATCAAACTCTGATCCACCCACAAACCTCAGTCACGGATTGGTTGGCGTGAACGCTGGTGTGGTTCGAATGCATATGTGAATGCCAAGAGAGCGCTCCAGAAGCAGGTAGTGGACTACAGTGCAGGGCATTCTGGGTAAATGCAACCAAAACAAACGTGCTAGCCTAGCTTGCGGGAGAAATGGCTCGTTGCCAAAGATGATAATAGAATGCTACAGGCGCTAAAATTCCTCACCACTTTATTTTGTTTTACATTTTGTGACAAAGGAAGGTGTATTTCCGTTGTCACAAAAGAAGAAGGAAGCTGAGAGCAACTGTTGTTTCCTTCAGTGGTTCTTGGTGCAGCGCCCCCCACAGGCGAGGAGGGGAACAGGTTTTTCAATTAGCTTGGATTGCAGTGCAGTGTGAAAGTGAACTGCTGAAAATGTAGCAAATGTTGCAATTTTAGTCTCTTATAGAACGGAGTCTACCAGACTATCAGGTGTGAAAACACACTTAGATTCATTCCAAAATTCTAAATTAACAGAGTAACTTTTGATTAATACAAAACAATGGTTCAGAACATACAACTAACTAATCATATGTCCATTCAGTGAGCCTGTTCCAACTGTCTTACTTAAGATAAAAGTTTTGACAGAGCAGGACTGTAAAGTTTCCTCACTGGGGTTTGGACGGGTTGCTGTACAGTTGGAGCTGAGGCGTTTTGTCTCATTGACAGACGTTGGCCCTGAAGTGAAGTTGGAATCCATGTCAAAGTCCATGTGCTGAATGATTGGTTTTCCATCTTTGGATAGAGTTGGGCATATCTTAAATCATGAGACATTTAAGTTTACTATTTATTCAGTTTTGGTTTATTTGTCTGCAGTCTGTATTTTAGTAGCAATCTCAGTTGATGCCAGGTCCCAACAGTCTTGGGACCTGGTGTCCATGTTAGGCTATCTACTCCTCATCCTGACACTGCCCCCCTGGGATCTGTTAGGCCCCCCGATGTCCTCAAGCAGAGATCACTTTATCACACCTTTCTCATACAGCTCGCTGTGTGTGGTCCTGGTCCAGCCTTGTTCCTTGCAGTGCCATTTATTAAGTTTTTATTATTATTAAGATATGGTAAAGCTTTCTATAGTAGTCATTTTTTTTCTTTTTTTGCATTAGAGGATCAACACACATCTCTCTTATTTAAATCTGATTCTGGTTTTCTTTGCTGTATGGAAGAGCTGCTAGGAGAAATGAGTCTCTGTGTTATGTCATATTTATACCCCACATACACACACAGTTATGGATTACTAATTAAATTTTACTAAAAACTCAAAAAGTATGCAAAATTAAATATTATTTTCATTCGCTTTACTTTTTTAGGAAGTACTAATGGAGCACACTGATGATCCCACCCCAATAAATAAATGTACTTAAATTAAGTTAGAAGTTGTATTATTCTAAATTTTCCAGAGTGAGCTTATGCTACTGCAATAAAATTTACCTTTTTGAATAATTCTTAGGCTAAAAACATTTACATGTACTAGTCAGTATTTCAATTCTGTCTAATCAGACTGCCCAGTTTTCAATTTTATGTAGATGGGCCTTTTGGCCACAAGAGTGCGCTGTTGTCAGGTTTCTTTAGATTATCTTGTTGGTTTCTGATGGTGATGTTAATCTTCACCTTTTCTTTTTATTTTAGCCAATTTATAATTTGGAATCTGTCAAGGTTTAAAATGGTCTTAATGGTGTGAATGTTAATAGAAATAAATGTTACATTTCAGCAGTTTGAGTTACTTACAACCTTTTATTATTTTTTTAGGTGGTCTTAAAAATCCAACTTTTGGGGATGGACACTTCTCAGGGATGGGGTCAGAGTCCAGAGCTCAGACGTTGCAGAGAGGTGAGTGACCAGCAGAGGGAGCCACACTGCTTTAGCTAAACGTTTGAAAGTTTTCTTTTGATATTTTTTCCCACCCAAATTGGATGAAATCAAGAAACATAAAGAGTGAGGTTTATTCTGCTCAACATTTCATGTAGTCTTTAACATGCTACAACATAAATGTTAAAAAGATGAGTAATGTAAAGTCTCCCTGTTGGACAGAAGAGGTTTGGACCGGGGACACGTTACTCGACTTTTGGTCTTTTGGATTCTGAAAGGACTCTGTTTTTCCTTCTTTTTTTGTTCCACAACTAAAAGACCAAAGATCATTCAAACATTATTTATGTTGAGGGAAGGCAGGCTACAGGATTCATCAAACAAACCTGAGCCAAACCAAACTCAACAAACTCTTGTGGAAACTCTTGCAAAGGTGACAGAAGGTACAAACCCACCATTAGGTGGCAGTAATGGTAGATATTAACAGAAATTGCAGATTACAACTGCCAATGGCTATCAAGTTTGTTTTGTTTTGTTTTGTTTTTTTATGGTTATTTTCAGTCATGATGGGATTATAATTAGCTAGTTTATGTAATATATAATAGCTCATAATGTTTCTATGAGTTCCGTTTATTTGGGTTAGTCATAGATGTGTGTTTAGATCTTGAAGTCTGTGTTTAGTCCTTTGGATGCAGGATAGCAATGAACGGATGAGACTTTGTGCTTTTTTGTCAATCATGTATAACTTTAGTTTAAATATCGTGGTTTGGCTAATTGAAGCATGTTTAAGGTTATGCTACATATGTATTATTATAGGAATTAAAATGAATTCCTCCAATTATGTCACTTACATGTCATGACAAATTAATAAAATTAATAAAAATGACCTGGTTGTAAAATGAGTTAACTCTAACCTTCAGAGTATAAACTCACACATCAGATTAAACACTGACACCAATAACTGTCAGTGTTTTCCATCAGAGTGCAGGAGTTCCAGCCCACTCTTCATGCAGACGTTTCTTTCTGCACAGCTCTGTTCATTTCAATCAGGTTTAGGTCCAGACATTGACTGGACCGTTAGGACATCTTGATTCATTTCTGTCAGCCACTCTGTCGCAGGTGTGCTGCTGCGTTTGGGATCATTCATTGTCCTGCTGATGGCCCAGTCAAAGCTTCAGAACCCCTCAGATTTTGCAGTAGAATACGTTATGAACAGATTTACATCATGATCTAATCTTAGTGGAAGGCTGATTGTTTGGTCTTGCTTCACCACCAGCAAATACTACATGCTGGTGCAGTGTAGTATTTGCATGAACATGCTGCGTTTCGTTCTCTCCATAGATGCCACTGCATAAGAGGGCCAAGCATGTCTGCCCCGGGTCTCCTCTCACAGAAAGCCATTCAAACACAAGTCATACAAATGCAGCTCCCTGCACACCTTACCTCTGCTGCCATTCTTTTTAGTGAGAAACAAGCTTTAGAGTCTGCAAAGGAGCTGCAGTAGAAGTATGTGAAATGACTCGGATATATTGTCTAGCCGGTGTATATCTGCAGTTCTCCTCCTTCCTAACTCCTCAGAGTTCTTTGGTATTCTTCATTGTTGAGTCTCACTTCCTGAGTCCCCGAGTTCAGTAAAACTAAACTCTTTTACAGGGCAGAGAGAAGCTCTGGGCTACTCCCACCGTCTGCTCAGTCTGACTCATTAGCTGAGTCACAGAGCCATCAGTCTGCTGCGGGCTCTGAGTAACAGCAAAACATTCAAGGATTCAGGGGATTATTTTAGACAGTGCGTGTGTTGCCGTTAGTGGATCGGGACTGTATAGACTGGGGAAAAGTTTGCAATGCGATGATCAACTTTCATCTACGCATGTGGTCTGGATTCCTTTAGAAGAACAGCAGAGAAAGAAGTATCCCTTTAGTGTGAAATTAGGATTTTAAATACCAACTTCATCTGGGCATCTAAAGAGTGAAAAAACATTAAAAACAAACATTTCAGTGTTTAACTGAATAAAGGTTTAACTCTGTCAGTCCATCGGTCGCCCGCTCCATTTTTCCTACATTGTGAACAAAACCCTGAGATCATTAAACTCCTTCACTTGATGCAGAACCTCGTCCCCGTACCAAAACAACGTAATCCTTATCAGCCAGTACATTTAGTACTCGGACTTTGACAGCATTTAGAAGACTTTGAAATAGTCAGACTATCTGTCTCTGCATTCTTGAAAACTACATGAAGTTTTCTATGACAGAATAGAGATGTTACTGCAGTCTTTTTCTGTTTTTCTTCACTGCTCCTTTTTTCAAAAAGCTTCTGAAATGTTTCTTTCATTCCATTCAGAGTGGTATTCATTTTGGGAATGGGACACTTGAAAAAGTTTGGACACTTCCTGTCTGCAATAAATTAACGTTACTGATACATAGGCAATAGGGGGCGCTGTAAGCTGTACTAGCACCATACATCTGCTGCCCATACAATATCAAGTGAAAAGCAGCCTTGAGCTCCTAACATATCAAACTACCCATCTGTGCATGTGCTGTTTATTTTACTTGCTTTGATTGGCTTCCCTAAAAGTTATGTTGTTTTTTTTTGTTTTTTTTGTAGCACATTTGTATGTGTTTGTTTCCAGGCTGACTTGGTCAGATAGATGAGTAAATGTCAGACCATCACAGTGTCCTACTTCCTCTTCATGTAAATGTCATCAGATGATGATGGCTCATCTCTGGACTTTGATAAAGCCTTTAGCTCCTCAGTAGGGTGAATAGTTTGAACCTGTGACCAGGAGCTCCAATTAAAGCTGCAGGCTGATTTCACTTCCTGCTTATTATCTCTGACATGAGGAGCCATCATTACCATTAGCGTTAGATCTACAGCAGCTGGTTCAATGGAGCCTTTATACATTACATTGTACCGTTTGTAGACTTGTTAGTTTTGCTTGACGGTTCTTGGCTTCAATAAAAATCAACCAATAGCAGGGTTGCAGGTCAGGCTTTTTGAAGATTGATGAATGTAAGCAGTCAACTGCTTACATTTCTGTTCTTCCTCTGACTTGATTTTTAGACTCTTCACATCTTTTCTCAGTAGTAGCATCCACACTGAAGAGTGTTGTCAACATTACCTATTAGTTTGTCTAAGGTGCTTTCACTGATTGGACAAAGTTTTCCCAACCTGCTTGTGTAAGCATCAAGAAACCACATGCTCTGTAGTAAGAATCAGATAAGTCCGGTATGCATAAATGATTGGAATCTTCTAATCTCATCATGTTTGTTTGATTTTCATCTCTTTCAAGAAATATGTGGTTTACACAAATGGGTTGAAATGTGTGTAGACAGACATTTGGAATTAGCAATTCAGACTAACTGAAGCTTTTAGACTTGAATGGTTATTGGTAGTGACCAAAACAAAAAAAACAAAAAAGCCTGATGTGTGTAAATGTAATGTTTAATTCAAATTTACACATAAATCTAGACCTTACAACATATTAAGTCAGTCTCTTAATATGAGACTGTGATTTATTTGAACTCTATTTCCCCACCAACCTGTTGTAGTTAATTTGTTATAGCAAAAAGTGCTAATCCACTTAACAATACTGATTTTTATTACAGACGCAAGTTATTGACTAATGATTCACCAGTAGGCGGACAGTTTTTACTTGTATCGGGGTTGACGTGTTTTTTTTTATGTGCTGTATTTGAAGAAAATCAGTTTCTTTATGTCGTCAGCTGTGGTGTGTACTGACTGAAGTAAAAGAAAATTGTGATTTCTCGAATTATTAAGCTTAAACATCTTTATGATCTCCCCATTATGTCGTTTTTTGATCATGTTAAAATGTTGCTGCATCATGCTTTCCGCTTATCTAGTATTACGTTACATCCTTGCCTTTATATTACATCAGTAGCTTTTGAATAAGAAGTTGACGCTGCTCTGCCATCCAGCTCGGCTGAATGAGCGCTGATGAGGTCAAACTTGAGGATTTTGTCGAGTGTTTATATTTCTAAATAGAAACGCAAAAAGAGCATTTTGCATCCCACACTTGACTCCATCTGGACTCTTGTTAAAGGACGCGCTCTCTGCCATCTTTCTCTTACAACTGGCTCCTCTTGGATGACGAACGGCGAAGAAGGTCTAGCGGACGTTATCAGTGAATCGATTGGAACTGATTCTAATATAACAAGCCATTAATCAACAATCAAATGTAAGTCGGTTAAATGTTTGCACCCCTATTTTTTTTATATATTTTTTGACAGTTTTGATTACATACATGCATACAGTGGCGCAGTAGGTAGCACTGTTGCCTTGCAGCAAGGAGGTCCTGGGTTCGATTCCCAGGGCCTCCTGGGAATCGAACTTAAAATTGAACTCTTTCTGCATGTTCAGTTTGCATGTTCTCCCTGTGCATGCGTGGGTTCTCTCCGGGTTCTCCGGCTTCCTCCCACAGTCCAAAAACATGACTGTTAGGTTAATTGGTTTTTCCAAATTCTCCCTAGGTGTGAGTGTGTGTGTGCATGGTTGTCTGTCATGTCTGTTTCTGTGTTGCCCTGTGACAGACCGGCGACCTGTCCAGTGTGTGACCCGCCTCTTGCCCAGAATGCAGCTGGAGAGGCACCAGCAACTCCTGACCCTATTAGGGACAAGGGTGAACAGAAAATGGAGGGATGGATGGATTACATTGATAGAAAAAATGCAACAACAGAAAACAAACATCTCCGTTGGGACTCCTAACAGATACAATGTTCCAGTAGAAATGTATTCTATTGCAACCCAGGACAGATTAATCGAAGTCAACAAGAAGAGTAGCTATGAAGGATTGTTTAGACGTGGTTTTGAGTAGACTACGATAACGTGCGTTTGTCTGACGCAGCGTACACACTTTGTGATTCCACATCCACTCGGTATGACGAGCCCAAGTCCCTCACATTCCCAGACAACCCACTCAGGAAGATCACACATCTGGCTTTGTGTGTTAACTTTTGGCGACCTGTTTAGCACATATGAGGTCATGAACTACAGACACACACGCCACAGCTTACTGGCAGCACTTAGTGCACTCATCTTTGACCTGGCTTTCCATCTGTTGTACCTGAGTCTGTGTGTCTGCAGATGGGGAACATGTGTCTGAGTGAGTAAGTCTGCTGCTCATTAGAGCCTGAGTATTTACTCATAATAGAACTCATGTAATCTTTGCAGTTGCGCAATAACAATACCACTGTAATGATGGATGGAACATGACAGAATACTGTATAATTGACTGAGCAGCAGCAGCTCTTATGGAGCGTTAGATTGTTCTCTTGAGCTATGAATTATTTCTGCTTATGGTTGTTTATTATTTAACCAGCTGGAACCACCATGCTGTCGATATTCAACAAGACATAAAATACATAAATCGGCACCATCAGCTGAAATTTTAATTTAAGCAATGAGATCTATATTGACTTTATAGATGAAATTGTTCATCTTACATTAGGTTGTATGTAATGTCATACATCAGCACAACATGTCACATCATTGTGAAATTATGTGACAAGTAAAAGGAAAATGATATATTCATTTCAACACTTCTGTTTTTATTTTTGTTACAAACAAAATCTGAATATTTTGGTCTGTCTCTATCATGACCTTGTACTTTGGTATCCTGAAATAAAATACAGTGAAGTTACTTTCCTCCAAAAGTTACTTAATACATAAAAACCTTTTGAATTTAATGGTTTTTCTGCTACATCTAAAAATTGGACTATGAAAAAAAAGTTTAAGTATTTTTTTTGTAGTTTCAAAAAGTGTACGCTTTGTCCAACTAGCTAAATTTTGTCAGCATGAAAAATGCGAATTCATAACATGTGGAATATGCTAGCCAATAATAATTAAACTCCAAGCTCTCCTTTACAACATTAATATTTCACCCACTGAATTTGCGATGGTGATATAATTAAGGTATTTTGTGCTTCCAAATCCTATAGTGCATAAGTAGAACCAACATCTTCCTCTGTAATCATCCTGAATATGTGGTTTTGTGTTTTCAGCTAAACAGCACATCAACACCCTGGGCCACCAGCTTCAGATGAACCAGCACTGCCTGGACACGGCCTTCAATTTTTACAAGATGGCCCTCAATAAAAGCCTGACACGCGGCCGCAAGTCTGATCACATCATGGCCGCCTGCATCTACCTGGTCTGCCGCACCGAGGGAACGCCTCGTATCCTTTCGGCAACCAAGTGTGCTATGTGTCGATGAGTATGTTCTTTCATCTAAAGAAAAAACTATTAGTCTTCTCTCATGGCAAAACAAAAATGAACAACTAAATACCGAAAAGCCACCTTATTTTACTTATTTACTAGAACATATCATCAAAAGCATCTCTGAATGAAACACTCTACAGTCTCTGGGATCAATCTGAATGTGTGCACCACTCCTCACTAACTGCTGTGAGATGTTCTTGCATTTGGAGCTTATTCCACTGCTTCAATTTAAATATTTTTAGAAATGGTCTTGGTAGTTGACATCTTGATCTGTCTTCAACATGAGCTGTCTGTAAAAGATTACTTTTTTTTCCCCCCAAAAGATGCTGCATTAATACAAACCTAAATGTTACAGCGGAGCATTATTATTCAAAGTACAGGAAGAACTCTGGGACTCCTTGATGAACATAGAACATCTTTGCATTTGGGCTCGGCGTGTCTTTGCCGTGCCGTTCCCGACGCGCCCGGCCTGTGAGGATGATTGGGTTACGCAACCGCCGGCGGGTTTGTTATTCTGATGAAAGAGAGGGGAGCAGGGACTGTGAGGCCTTTGCTGCTGCGTTGTTGACTCAGCTTCTGTTTGTGTCTGTGTTTCTGTGTGGGTTCATTTCCACAGGCCTATCTGTTCACGCATGTTTGGAGGGGGAAGGCTGTGTTAAAAATAGTTGCCTCCCCTCCTCCTTTTTCCACAGCTGGGTGAAGTCATGGAGATGATCAGGACATAAACAAAAGGAGGAGGACGAGAAGGAGGGCTCAGTCTTACCTGGAGTTGAATTTAATGAGCACCAACAGCATAGAGATGCTCAACAGTCTGGAACACGGATCCATTTTTAGACCTCAGACAGATTATGCACACACAGCCAGTTCTGCTTCAAGTTTTGTTCTTCCGGCCTTCGTTGCATTTCCTTTTAACTTTATAGCGTTAACTTTTTTTTTTGCCACTTCCCTTGTTATCAAGTAGAAATAACTAGCAAGCGCTTTGAACTTATTGCCTATCTGACTCTACGACTAAGCAGAACATTTTTGTAGAAGGCCAGCAGCATCTCCATTAGCTATTTTTAAATTCCCTCAATGAGAGAGGTCAGCCCAGTTACTAAAAGAGGCTAAGCAACGCAGAATCTCTGAACTGGGATGCTACTGGGCTTTCTCTTGGAAGAAAGAGCTGCTTAACATCAGCAGGTTGCTGTGGCCTTGATCTAAATTTGAACGTTTTGTTCCTCCTTAGGATTAAACCGCTTCAGTTTCAGAGCAGCGAGTCTCTTAAATGATCTCAAGGACTTCTGTTTACAGAGTCCCACACATTGTTGGTATGTTTGAGAAAAATGAAAGACATTCCTCTGGATGAAAATCTGGAGCTTGGACAAAGAAAGATTGTAGGCCACAATCAAACATATTGCAAATGGTTGTTTTTATTTAAGCTAGTTGCATAGTAGATGCTCTTACAGAACTACTGAGTGTTTGTTGGACTTCCTCATACTTCTAAGTTAGTGTCAACGGTGACGGTCATTCTTTGATCTGCACAAATTTTACGTTTAGTAAATGCCAAGCCAGAGAGGATAATATCTTGAACCACTGAGGACTGAGGAGATTTTGAGGATCCTCTAGGTGTGTTTAGGGAGGCGGAAACTCTGAAATTTGGCAACTGCGTTTCGGAGGCGGAGTTAGGTCCACCTAGGCGTTTTGCACAGATGAATGGTTGCTAAGGGAGATTAAAGGATTTCTCAAACATGCATGAAAGAATCAAAGCAACACTCTGGGAATGTTTTTGATGAGGGAATAACATGTTATGATGTAAATCTCAAAAATGTTATGTCGTACTGCTCCTTTAACCAGGAAAATCCAACTGGGATTAAAAACCTGGAATTCTGGCCAGAAGGCGGCAAAGGTTACACAGCAATTACAAATAGTTACACAGTTAAAATACCATACAAATAATAATTATTAAAAACAGTCACGATTTTATGAATTTGTCTCCAATGCTCTGGACTTAAACATGCTCAATAAAACAAGTTCAATTAATTTCCAGACATATGTAGACGGAGCAGAGTAAACAAAGGCGGTTGTTCCCAATTGTGTGGGGAAATGAGACAGAGAGCAAGAAATGATCATTTGAACACAGAGTGAGAATCAATGTTTCTCTGTGTGATTAGATCACAGATGTAGGAGGCCAGCAGCCCAAGCAAGGCCTCAGAAATAAAAATGTACCAATGTCCCAACCTCCTGGTGGACAAAAAAGGCCAGTTCACTCGACTGGAATGATGGGTCAAGGCTTTGCAGTTTGTAACAAACCCCAGAGAAACATGATGGATAGATAGTATCAACATTTTAGTAGCAGCTGTGCTGAGGTGTTCATATATAACAAGTTTTTGTAATCTGAAACAGATAAAAATGTTGCTTTGACCAGATGCTTTTTCACCTTTAACAGAACAATGACATTTGTTTCAAAAGAAGAAACCCAGTTTGGGTTTAATGTACTGCGTGGAGGAATGCAGTGATGCATTGTTTTCTGGTGACAGCAGTAAAGCAGCAGGCCCGGCAGAGAACCAGAGCCATGGCTCACTCTGGTTCGCAGTCGGTCGGGTCACACAGTTTTACTTCACTTTGAGGTGTTGCTTTTTTCTTTTTTTTATTGTGGCCATCGGCTTTGGAGGGAAATTTAGTACGTAAATAATTGTACAGTTGCATTGTGTCTCATAAATTTTTACCTCTAAACATTCACATTTTATTCAGATGATGGTGCTGCAAAGTTCCATAAAGCACTTGTCATTTTATAGCACAGTTAAGTAACTGCTACCTTCAGTTTCTATAAAATACAGCATACATCAAAGATAACTTAAAAGAAAATTGAATTCACAATTCTAACGCTTTGAAATTGGGCTTATGTCCCTTTAAGACACTCCTACTCTCTGACTCTGCCTTTGGCATGTCACCACAGCAATGCTGCTTCAGTATGGCATTTACAACAGCTCTTTGGAGAGTTGGACTGATAAGTAGTTTCTGTGATGAGTTCAGCAGACTCAGCATTTCCAGCGAATGTTTACTAATTGCTGCTACTAGTCTGGAGGAGCTGAATGGGGGAGGGAGGTGTACACTGAGAGGCGGAGACTCGGCTGAAGACTGCAGCTCAGAGGGAGGAGCTTTGTGGAAACAGGCGGAGCTTTGTGAGAGCGAGCATTTAGCCATGTCCGAATGGTTGCCATGGGAGATTGAAGGATTTCTCAAACATGCATGAATTAATCAAAGCAACACTCCTGGTATGATTTTGATGAGGAAATAACATAATATAAAGCTGAACATTTTCAAGTTTATATACTGCCCCTTTATTACATTACATTTGTAGAAAGGACTGAACAGCACAGAAAAGAGCTTTGCGCTTTGCTGTCCTTTAAGAGCCAGACTTTGCTGAATTGTGTTGTCTGTACTGTGTTTGCAGAAACGTTAAAACTTGATGGCTAAATAGTTGATCTTATCTACCTGAAAGGTTTTCATCGCTCTTATGAACAGCTGTGCTTTTTGTTTTGCATCTTAGAACAATCTGTTCCAGCCATCAAACAGGACCTCGTGTCCTTCCTGGCGCTCAGGAGCAGTACCCAGATGTGTGTTTAAGGTTCTCCTGGTTTTGGTTCTCCTGATCGGTTGCAGGTTGCCCGTTAATCTCCAGGTGGCGTTTGCCGGGATTATGTTTTCCATCTCATCTGCACGCCTGCTAATTCTATTGTGAGGCCCGTTTCAGAGGAGCCTCGTTAATCCAGCCTGACACCCTGGAGACAGGTGCACCTGTCGCCACGGAGACACTGTAACCACGGCAACCAAATGTCTGCGCCAGCTGAGCACCAGGAGGACGAGACATCCAGAGGTCGATGTTGCCGAAGCGTTGTGTTTTTTTAGTTTTGATTTTTGTGAAACACTTTTTGGGCTAGTATGTAATTAGGCTTCTTTTTTGGGGGGAAAATTAAAATGAATCCCAGTTTGTACAGGACAGCCAGACAGTCACATCAAAAGCAATTATTTAAGTGAGTTCATTAAAATCTTCCTTATGTTCCTCATGTCAGTTACTCACCGTCCTTTTTGGTTTTGTTTTTGGGTGATTTCACTTTAATCCTTTTTGTTTTCAACTGTTTTGTTGTAGATTATAGATGCATATTTAATCCTAAAATCCTTTGGGTTTATAAAAAAGTATTTCTACGTTGATTTTAATGAATCCAGATGAGTTCAAATCATCACTCCGCCTCTATGGTGCTTAAAAGAATTGCTCTGCATCGAGTGTTGCTCTCATTATAAAACACTGGTTGTACAATATAGGAACGATTGTCTGTTTATTTTCTCAAAATATTGTTTCAAAGAAAATATTGAAGTGAAGTCGTCTGCAGCCGCAGCTGTCCTTTCCCATCTGTGGTCAACCTTTCTGTGTTCCTCCTTTCATCCTATTTGCCTTGACCTTTTTTCCTCAGACATGCTGCTGGATCTCAGTGACATTTTGCAGGTATGTTATCAGTGCAGCGCGGTGAAAAATGATTTCAAGTTTTAATGCTAGACGGTAACCGTAGTAAATACACAAACCTGATTTCGTCGACTAACTCTGGTGAAAAGCTGACTGAAACAGGCCGGCTCTGTGGGGGGCTGACGGTCGTTTCCCTGCCATTTGGAAGTAGAACATTTCATCAATTTTCCAGAATTATTGTCCTAAAACATGCTGCTACATCTTGCTGAAAAGTTCTGTTTTTGTTTTAATTAAGATATTTGAACAAGAAATGAATTTAAAAAAAATACTTGGTCAGATTTTGTGCTTTTTGCAGCACATTTGAAATCAGTTTGATTTGAAAACATTTGTGACAAATAGATTCTTTTTACTGTGGCTGTTTAAAAAAAATATACAAAATTAAATTTTGTTTTGCTCGAAAGTATATTTAAACTGATAATGTTTCCCTCTTCTGGCTTTTATGAGGGTAATTCCATTATGATTTACTGAAACAATCGTAGCGTGCTTAACTCTAAAAATAAACGTATGCTTCCTCTGTTTTTTTTTTCATTTAATTGCCAACAAATGTTCATAAGGTGCAGAAAATGGCTCCTAGCCCCTCACTAAGTTGTGCCTAATAGCAGCTCTTCCTCACCGCTCAGCCACACGTCTGTTCTGTGCAATAAAACCTGAGGTGTGTGTGTGTGTGTGGGTGTGTGTGTGTGTGTGTAAATTTAGAAACCTCCATTAGTCTACATATTTAATGGCTGCTGATTTGCAGTGAGTGGAGGGTGTGGTGGTCATGGTGGGACATTTCTTTGAGTCACAGCTGGTCAGGAGCTTTTATTTTTATGTTCCCAGCTGTCCTGCAGTAGCTGGCGGCCCCTCCCCCACCCCCCCACTCTATACACCCTGGTATTTGGAGGCTGAGGGTTGTCTTTTTGTGGCGAGGGCCTGAGAGGGGGGGTGATTAATGCTGGGTGTTTGGGCAGCTGTGGGCCAGTTCCATTCCGCTACTTGTGTTTTTTAGTGGATCCACGCCCAAGCCACTTGATCTTTCTTGCATTATCTGAATGACTGTGCCACATCAGAAAAATTTCCTTTAAATATCAGCTGTCTTCTGCAGCTTTTGTGTGGCGTTTTCTGCGTTTGTGCCTGTTGCTGTGCAAAGAAATCTCCGGCTGGCGGAATGTGCCGGTGGATGTGCTCAAGAAATGTCAGCATCGTCTCTGCGACTTTATGCGGCAGTGGCTCAGAATTGTAAAATGATCAGATTTCTTACAAATAAAAATATAAAACTATGCAAGCATCTTCATCCCCAATCCACTCAATCAGTAGCTGGGTTTCCATTGGCCGTCTAGCTGCGCAATGTATTCATAATGTATTACTTTAAACTTAAAGGCTAAGTTTTTAAACTATGACTTTCTTTGTTTAGTAACAAAAACATAACTGAGAGCATTTTGTACATTAAGGATGATAAAACAAAATGTATCCAGTAATATCGTCCACACATCAAAGAGTTGTGTATTTTGGTTCATTTCAGTTTCTTTGCCTCCTCCAGTGTGTATTCACTCAATGGATTGGTTTAATTTTCTAACCTGCTGATGTCTGATCAGGGCAGATCAAACAGGGTTGATTTTTGTCCACTTGAATAACAGAACAGATTTTAGTTGTTACTGCAACTGTCTTTTTATTATTATTTTTATTATTCTTTGTACTTCAGAGGTTGCTACTCTCCACAGGCATTGTTTTTGTTTTGTTTTTTATGATCAGTTTTTTGTGCTGACATTTTTATGTTGGCATATGTCTCCATTTCCACGTTTGAGTCTAAATTCCTTACTGGAATCTGGGGTCCCTGCCGACTCCCTAGGGTGCTGCAGTGAGACTCCATCCATCTGTCTGGCCTGGACGCCTGGCTCTCCTTAAGCACCAGGAGGTCCGGGCAGACTGTCTGAAGGAATGGCACAGCTTTCACTGGAGGTCATGACCTTATTCTCTAGCCTTTGCTGCCTTCTGCTCCAGATTTCAGCACTGAAGCCCCCCTTCCTGCCCCGGGTCTTAATTTTGGGCTAACTCTGTTACCTCTGGAGGAAGACGATAGAATGTGGCTCTGTCCCTTTGTTGTTCCACAGTATCCATCAGTATGTCCTTTCAGAGGGTGGGTTGGGGGGTTGAATTTACTGCAGAGCCTTCTGGACGGCCAGTGGGCTGAAACACAATGAAACATCTGTGATGGGCGGTTCCGACGCAGACGATTGTACTGCCCCACTAGGCTTCACCCAACTCCACCCACACATCTCCTCCTGCTTCCATCAGTGCCACGAAGTTTCAAAGAAACTCTTTGATCCCCTAATTTATTCATTACAAGTGGGAATGATGCTTGAAGTTTTTAATAATGCCACAAACAAAATGGCATGGCAGAGATTCATTTAGCAGAATGTGGATCTATTTATCACACTAAATAACTTCAGGGAACGTTGTTGTTTTTTGTGTCCAGTTTGGAATTTGATTTTATTTGACATGGTTGCCGTTGGTATGGAAAAGATGGGTGTGGAAAAACAAACTTGGTTGGAAAGTATGTGTATTTTCAGACTGTATTGTGTATCCTACTGGGATTGTGCTTCCTTCTTCCCTCGACATGCTTATTGGCGTCAGAGTTCAGTATTCACAGATTCACCTTCTCACAGATTCTTAAAGGGGCAGTGTTATTTGTTTTCCGGCCACATGGTGTCATTTGTTGCATACTCAAGTAATTATCACCTCAGGTTGACAAAGTGATCAGTGACAGGAAACTTTTTTGAGAGCGTTTCAAAGCTGGGATGAAAACAAAAGAAATACTCCAAAAAATGAATTATGGATGGTTGGGTTTACTGCTACACCGAGTTACGCAGGTTTGAGGGAGTTCAACCCATTTCTCTGTCAGCTGGTATATTGTTATGGATTCTCACTGAATTGCTCCCATACTGCACTTTAATTGAGGCTTTATGAAGAAATATGTTCTACTTTGGATTCTTGTCTTATTTTGAATTGTTTGTTTTCTGGTGTGTTTTTTTTCCTGTGTAAGTTTTTTTATGCTGTGATTAAACTGACAGAATAAGCCTAGCCTGGATGCCTAACAAACTGTACACATGTTTTAAATGTTGCCTTTTTATACATAAAAAAAAAAAAAACTTTTTGAAGAAGTACATTCAGCTCAGATGGAGACTAGTTAACAACTTTGTATCAATTTGAATTATTACAGTTTGCATTTTGGGAAAATCATCCTCCAGAAATGTAACTTCCAATGATGTTGACTCATTTACTGGCTGTAGATACACAGTCAGCATCTGTTGTTGCTGACTCACCGCTGCTTTTGGTTCAGTAGATAACTGTATTTTGCTTGACCGATTATAAGGTAACTTTTGAGCTTCACATTGTGTTATAATGTTATTCCCTCATCAGAAACGTTCCTGCAGAGTTGCTTTGATTCTTTCATTCATGTTAGAAAAATCCATTAATCTCCTATGGCAACCATTCAGCTGTGCTAAACAGCTGGTTGGACCTGGCACCGCCTTCAGTTTCCGAGCTTCCGCTTCACAGAACACTCCTTCCCTGCAATCCCTTAAGACTAGCCAGCAGCAATTAGCAAACACCTGGTAGAACTGCGCCTCTACTGAGCTCATTATAGGAGCTGCCTGTGAGTGAACGCTGGTAAAAACTTGGCC
The DNA here is from genome assembly GCA_010277075.1 of Poeciliopsis retropinna. Classification (NCBI taxonomy): domain Eukaryota; kingdom Metazoa; phylum Chordata; class Actinopteri; order Cyprinodontiformes; family Poeciliidae; genus Poeciliopsis; species Poeciliopsis retropinna. The sequence goes on from VMRM01000028.1 coordinate 7,284,161, forward strand.
CCTCTATTAAACTTTTAGCAATGTTGTGATGATTTCCTGAGGGTGAAGTATCAGACCAGGATTTTTTAAAAGAGGCAAAGGCCCAGTTTCAAGGCATTCAATTACAAGGTGAAATTTCTTTGAAGTCATTTGAGATGGGTAGTATTTTTATAATAAGTGAAGTTAACTTGATTGTGCTATAAAATGGCACTCATGATACTGCACCTGTAATCAAGTTTGCAAAACTAAAACAAATGTGCTAGCTTGTTACTTTTTGTTTATCGTCTGTACAGGATTTTGACTGACAAATTTTGTTTATTAAACTTCCTACGTTTCTCGTCCTCCCTTCCTTTGACCACTTTCTTTGCAAAAGCTGATTTTTTTTCTTTATTTTTTTTTGACACTGCTTAATGAGTGATTTTACTTTCTGAAAGCCTTGGACAGCTCTTTTAACCTTACAATGGAGTTCACTGTCAATTCAACAGTCAAGAAAAAAATCTAACTAAATGGCTGAGATTTAAGCAGTGCAAACATCCCTCTAAAATCTAACTAACCATGTATCTAAATATGTAATATTTGTCAGTATTGTTAAAGTTGATATTTAATTTCTTTATGTTGGTGGTCAGCAGTGGCTCAAGTAGTAGAGGTGATCCTGGAGGTTCCTGGTTCAGATCTGGTCCCTTCCTGCGATAATTAAGGTGGTTGGATCAGGAACGTCCGCCAAGTTAGTGTGCGCACAGCTGTGGAGCGAGGCTGCTCAGCTGTGGCATTCCTGGTGCAGGAGGCACCAGGAGGACAATAGAAACAACATGTAATGTTCTTATTGTTCACCTTTGGGCCCTTTAAAAAAAACAAATATGAAATCTTTACTCTAAGAAAAGACAAACATTAGCTTTTTTAATGCTTGTTGCCACCTTAGTAGTATACACGTTCCAAAGACAGACTGCCATATTTTGTACTCTGGAATACATTAGTGCAAAGGACAGTAGCTTTCTTGCATTTCTTCCAAAGCTTGCTTTTCTTAATTTATTTTTTATTTTATTTTATGTTTTTTCTGGTTCTGGATATTGTGGAGCTGATTGACCTCTCCAAAACTTGTATAATACCAGCCAGAGTACTGTGGTTGCAGTATTTTGTGTTTACATATATGTGGATATTTTTAACTCTTCATACTTTCTGGACTTTCTAGTTAAACATTGGAGATAAGAATGTTCATAGTTATGATGAACCATTTTTCCTGTTTCATGCTTGGCTCGGGTCTGTAAAGGTCATGTTGTTGTAGATTTGTAGAAGCAGTGCTCTGTTCAGACGGAAGGGGGCCTTGGGTCATTGTATCAATCAAAGGTAAAATAAAATGATCAAAACTGAACATTGCTAAAATGTCGGCAGTCCACATTCATTCAGGAAGAAGTGTGTGCAATCTGATCATTGAGATTTCTAGTTGAGATGTGGAAATTCTGTCCACTGGGGGGGAAAGGGTGCAGTAACAGAGAGCAGCTCAACTTCTGCAAGAGCTCAGTTTTTAATATATCATATTCATGTGAAATGTTTTCACACTTTAGTTCATTTACATAATCTGATTGCTAATTCAGTCTGGGAAGCGAAGGGTGCATCATATGCTTCCAGTCTGCTTCACACAAACACTGCAACTGGTGGACCAAATGGTCTGAAGCCAGATTAGAAGTCTGTATGTGGCTTTGGGTGAATTCAGTGGCTTAGTCGATACTGTACAAATGTCTGTTCCAGACGCAGGAGGATCTAATAGCACCAGGTTTTTACATGTCTAATGAGTTTTGTAACAACTTCATGTATTTGTTCACAGGTGAATGTCTTTGTGCTGGGAAAAACTTTCCTCGCGCTGGCCAAAGAACTTTGCATCAACGCTCCAGCTATAGGTATTGATTTTCACTTCATCCTCTTCATTTAGCGTTCTCTGAATTTTTTTTACAAATTTTTTTTTTTTTTTTTTTGTAAAAAGAAAGAAATTTTTTTTATATAGTTTGAAGCACTATAGCTTCAAACTGCTTGATGTTGTCACATCAGCCTATGTTACAGAATAGATGGCACAAATTAAACCAGAAACGGTAAGTGGAGGTAAAAAGCTAATAAGAAACTTGTATTATGTTCAGGGACTGAAATGTTTGTCCATTTGGATAACTGAATGTTTCTTTTAATAAATGTGTAAAAGGTAAGGCTGTTAACACGTACAATTACTCTAAAAGGTTGAACTTTTCCTTCTCTATAATAATATTCTATCAGCGTTTCAATAAAATAACGGAGATGAATGAACATTTCATCAATATTCTAATCAGAGATGCACAGGTGTTCTGATGGAGTAATCAATCTTTTCATTAAAATAGGCTGCAGTTCATTCCTCCTTACCCAGGGGGCACCCTAACACCCTCTTCGTCCCCACAACACAAAGATTTGCATCTGTTTACGTTATAACTTTAACATTTTATTATGAGGTGTGTAGGCATTCTTGGACAGAACACATCAGGTTTTTAACAGCATCAAGCTGCTAACAGTTGAATTGTATTTTACAAAAGACAAAAACGTTTGTGAGGTTGTCCTCTGAAGTGCAAAGCCACCGTCAGAGAAGAGCTTTCTGTCTCTTCCTGTACGTTTACTCAGAACCCTACATTAAGGTCGCTCCTTGTGGAATATTGCTGCTGTAACTTTAAGAACAACATTGTATTAAACTACGTCTTAAAGCAGTCTCTACTCACTCCAGGTTTGATTACATAAGCACAGTATGAGTGTTGATTTCCACAGCAGATGCAGCCCTTCGACACAAGCAGCAGAGTAAATAACCTTTAATCAGCACTTAAATAAAAAAATAATAATAACCTTAAATTAAATAGAATATAACGGCTCCTGTTGCTTTTAAAATAGTCTCTGGAGGAACTACGCAGGCTAGTTAATGTGACGTTAACAGAATGTCTGAATGCTACATTAGCTTGAAGGCTTGAAGGCGGGGACAGCAGCTCAGGCGTAGAACACCAGCTCTGGGATCTGCCCTCCCTGCACTCCCGTCCCGTTGGTGCTGTCTGAGGAGCACTGGAACTGAAAAGTCACCTTCCCACATTGCACCTCCGTCATGCCCTCCTGACCGAAGTAGCTCAGCTCGTTCCCGTCCAGCACGGCGCTCACTGTGTAGAACGTGTCCTGCTCCACCTGGACGGGATGCTCGAACCACACGGGGAATGTGCTGCTGGAACCGTCCGACACGAACTTGGTGCAGTTCTGAGCTAGGGTCGCCCCCTGCCTCTTGAGTTCGATCTTCACAGCATACTCGGCCTTGCCGCCGCTCGACCCGTACAGCCCCAGTCCGGCGATGAAGATCCTCTTGTCCACTGCGAACTGGATGCTGTCGCATCGGCCCCGGTAGCGCCACTGGTTGCTGCGGTAGGCGGACGACTGGAAGCGGTGGCATTTCTGCGGGGACAGGCCCTTTCTCGGCGTCAGGGGAAAATCCAACATGGGCTTCTTGGCCGCCGTGTACCACAGGAAGACGTTGTGCGTCTCCTCCAGGGTCAGGATGTCGGACTGCGCTGCTCCGTTGGCGAACTCCTCTACGCTCATGGTGGGAATCCGCACCAGGAACAGCGCCTTGCCCAGGACGTCTCTCTTGTTGCGTGTGGTGGGCCCCAGACCTTGCCTTTTGCATTCTGCCGCAGCCCAGCTCATGACCGCGTCAAACACCACCACCTCGTCCGTGTTGAGCGTCTCCCTCTGCAGGATGATTTCCAGCGTCTGCAGATCGATCTCGCAAAATCCTTCCGAGCACAGCGCCAACTCGGCCTGGGCGTCGATGACCTCCCAGCAGCGCTGCGTCAGCTCCGGCTCCTCAAACAGCCGGCTCTGGGAGAGCAGTACGCAGGCGTTCTTGGCCTCCAGGCTCGTCTCCAGGAAGGTGACGCAGGCCTTGGCCAACGCTGGGACGATGTACTTCTTGGCGGCGTACAGAGTGGCCAGCACCGTGTCCGCCTCCAGGTCAATCTCGTCGCTGTACAAGTATCTGAGAGCAGAAACAAATGTCACGAAATTAGGATTATATAAGTACGAAAAGATGCAAATATTTTAGTGTCTAGCAATTCAATTCCAGTTTTCAACGTCACAATTCAATTATTCAAATATATTGAAAAATATTGATTTAATTACAAATATTTAATTAAAAATTACATATTTTTAATTTGGAAACCAATTTTTCTATTCAAACTATTGAAATTCTGTTTAAATTATGTGAGTGAGAGGAAAATGATGTAAACTAGAGATGCACAATACATCGATATCTGATCGATAACTAAAACTCCACTGATATTAACTTCCCTTGGGGTTCAATAAAATATATTATATTTTATTAACAACCGATATTTATTTCCATCTTGTTGCTGTCTGTTTCTGGTAATTTTTTCTCTAAGGCTGTCAAAACATTAGAGAAATATATATAATATCAGTAAATTTCAGTTATTGGCCATAACAGCAATATTATCATGTGTATCGCCATCGATCCTAATTTCCATATTGGTGCAACCCTACTGTAAACAAAAGTAACATTTATTTAAAATGACTGTGTAGCTTTACATACTGTATTAAATTTAATCAGTTTATATTTAAACAAAAATAGAATTGTGCATCAAATTCTGTAACTTCTGACCAGTATTTGATTAGCTTTTTCTTAAATAAATGTATGTAAATTAATTGTAATAGAATAGTAAAGTTTATTCAAATAATCATGAACTCATTCAGTATAAACAAAGTGAAATATTTCAAGCAGTTTTTTAATTTTTTTATTTTACATTTCCTTTATTGAACCAAGTAAATCACGTTGAGATCTAGATCTCATTTTCATGAGGGACCTGGGCAGTAGTCTGCAGTACACAGCAACCTGGTTATTCAGTTGTTTTTTTTTATTTTTATCTAAATATTACAGTACACCAAACGAGTGGAAAATGATTAATACAGAAATGTGACAGATGAAGAGGACTGCTGACTTGGCAGTTGTCGAGCCACTCGACAACTCGAACATGACGAGATCAAACATGAAAAAAGCTGATTGTTCAGAGTCCTGGAAAAGGGATGCTAGAAAATGGTGGCCTGACTGAACTCCCTTAGAGAACGTATGGTGTGTTGCTAAGTGGGAGATGAGACATCTGAGCCAACAACACAGCAAGTTGAAAGCCGCCATTAGAGCTACCTGGGCTTCCTTGCAGCCTCAGTAGTGTCACGTTACCTCCGTGGCACACTGATGCAATTATTCAAACCAAAAAAACCTATTCAGGCCAGAAATTATGTGAATATACTCTGTATATTCTAGGTTGTTAAAGGCTGAACTTTAGGCCAGATTGTTATGATGATCCTAAGTGATTAAGTTAAAGAAAACGGGACTTATTTTCATTTTCCTTGAAGACATTTCGCCTCTCATCCAAAATGCCTTTAGCTTTCTTTTGGATGAGAGGCGAAATGTCTTTAAAAAAAAGAAAAAGTCCAGTTTCCTTTTACTTGAGCAATTAGGATCATCAGAATGAGCCATTAAATACAAAAATGTATTTAATTCAAAACTACTTTAACGATGTGAAAAGGGAAATAAAATGTTCTGCTAGCTCACATCATCCAAGTATCTTGAAAGTGTTCTACAAAGGATCTGCAGTAACAGTCAGTATTACATTGAATCCAAACAGCCTCTGACTGAAGAGCGTAGTCTCATGACAGAATAGCAGTCTCATGACAGTGACACGTTTCTGTGCCCTGATCTGCTAATCCGCTTCATTTGCTTTTACTGTTCCTCTTTAAATGTCTGTCTGACTGTATGGTTAGAAATCCAGTAACAGAGACGTTGTAGTCGGGTAGGTGATTCTTGCCCAGATGTTTGAAATACACTGCTCAAAAAAATAAAGGGAACACTCAAATAACACATCCTAGATGGACACTTTGATTTCACAGAAGTTTGATTTACTTGGGGTTATATTGTGTTGTTTAAGTGTTCCCTTTATGTTTTTGAGCGGTATATATCACTCTGTATCAAGTGTTTTTATAAAATTAGTTTTACTTCTTCAATATTACAAAAAAACACAGTGCCGTTTATAGCACAATCAATTAACTGTTTACTTCAGTTCTTAAAAGAAAGGGGAAAAAAAATTATTTAACAACTGTTTGTCATAGCTGTTATGACAAACTGAAGCTTAAAAACTGCAACTTTGAGGAGGAGCTTCGTCTCGAAGGCGGAGCTAGGTCCATCCAGGGGTTTTGCAGAACTGAATGGTCGCCATGGGAGATTAAAGGACATGGCAGAATAAACACTCCAGGTATTTTTTTTTGATGAGAGAATAACATTATAACACGATGTAAATCTCAGTCAATTTTACATGATACTGCCCTTTGAAATGCATCAAATTTAAATGTCTTCTTATGTAACTACTTTACAAAAATCAACTCTACAGGTGATACACTATTATTCAAAACTAAGCGCAAAAAAAAATAAAAGCTGCGTTTCATTAAATTATGCAACTTCTGTTAATATGCGTCTGAAGATGAGAAAAGATGTTTGAGGATTTCTAAGGAGTGAGGAGAAGCCCAGCATTTCCAGAGCGCAATCGCTGCCGCTGCTCTCCACTCCCAGACCTCTGGCGTTTTGCCTCCGCCCTAGCTTCGTTCGGATGAGTAATGACGCGCTTTGAAGTGACGCTGACTGCGCTTTGTGATGTGGGCCTCTGCTCGGTCATGTGTGGCTTACTTCAGCAGAATTAGAAAAGCAGCAGGTTCCACATCTGGGATATGGATTTCCGACTCCTCCTCGGCCAAATCGCCGTAAAACATGGCACAGAAGACGGAGCTTCCCACGGCCAGGACGTACTGGGAGGAAAACAGGAGACGCAGTCACCGCACCTGGCTTTTTATTATTAAAGGCAGCAAAGGAACAGAAATAGCTGTGAATCACACACATGGTTACCTTGTGAGCAGGTATTTTCTGTGACGCCCCGAGGGGCCCCACGATGAAGTGAATGTCGGCCATCAGCTCATTGTTAAACATCAAGGCATTCCTGTAAGACCAAGTTTCGCAAGTGAGGCCCAGGATTGTATAACATCAGTTGGTGTCATGTTAGATACAGATGCTAGTTAGCCTCACTGTTAAATTATGCACTTTCTGTTTCAAATGTATGCTTATATTTGAAGCAAAAATGCACCAACCAATCAGATCTTTTTTTTTTTTAAACAGCCAATCAGTGATTGTACGTTCAGTACTAAAACAACTGATCATTTTCTCATTTATTCAATGCATCCAAATTAAGAAGTCCTTTTTTTGTCTTTAAATGTAAATCTTTAAATGTTATTTAAAGAAGTATTTCACATTGTTTGGAGAAACCCCATCACTTCCCCACCTGTTGCTTCTGAAATAGAACAATGTTATAATATTATTGTTTTCAGCAGTATTTGGATTATTTATTATATTGTTGCTTTGTTTTACACAAATGCATGTAAAAAAAAAAAAAGTAGGGATGCACTGATCTGAAAATTTGGATCAATTTCAACATCTGATATTAATACTGTCGTGATGGCCGATATGTTCTATAAATTTTTCTACTCTTTCGACGCGTAAAAGCAGCCGTACTGCCTACGTTGATTCTCCGTTTTAGCTAAGCATGCCACAAACCTGTGCTTCTTTGCTGTCACATGACCAAACAAATATCACAAGGCCTCCCTATACAGACTCTGATCTGACTACCATACAAAACAAACTTCACAGAAACGCTTCCACGTTGCTCTGACAGCAACAATCTGTAGTGTTTCTTTTGAGCTAGATTGGTAAACGTTGGCAGCCTTTAAGAGTTCAAGTAAGGAGGAATACACTCAGACTGCTGTTTGCTAGCCACAGTAGTCACTCAGATATTGTGGCTAAGATAGAATTCAAAAGTCTAATTTGTCTTTGTTTGAACATACCAGCAAAATCTTGTTTTAAAACGTCTCTCTTGTAGACATTGCCACATCACCTCTAATCCCCTAATAAACAAATGTAACATAATTTTTTAGAGCGAATTAAAAACTATCTCTTTATTAAATACTTCAGGGTTCTGCAACCTTTACAATCTAAAGAACCATTTTTACCTTCAGTCCACAAAAATATAAGATTTAGAGCCACAATTATTGCCTGACCTTTTGAATTTATGGTAAATTTATATAGAGGAAAATTGTTATTTTTAAAGAGCAACCATTTTTAATACAAAGAGAAACATAAGGATTATGGCTCCACTTAAGATGATGATGCTTGGACAATGTTTCTAGTCTAACAAGAAAAATAGACGCACAATAAAAAGAAGACTGGCACTTTGTCATTCTGTCGTGAAAATTAAGTGTAATTATTTGATCCAACCCCATTTTTAAATTCAGACATTGGCTTATAATTTTCTTTTTAGTCAGTTTTTAAGAGCCTTTGTGGACGGACCACAAAAGAGCCACCTGCCAGGTTGCAGACCTGTCTGGAGAACTTAAAGAGAAACTTTATTATTACGCTGCTGTAAAACTGTAATACTGCATCAAAAGCAAGGAGCCCAGAGCCTGGTTCAGAGCCCGGGATTATCTACCTTTCTCTGAGTGTGGGGTGGCTGCACTGCCAGCTGGGTGGATCTACGTTGTTGTTGTTGATGTTCTGCTGGCTGGTCGGAGTGCTGGCCGCGCTGCCGCCGCTGCTCAGGCCGCCGGTGTTGCCGCCGCCGCTGTTCGCCAGGCACACCGCCTCCTTCGCCTTCTCTGCATCCGCCACCGTGGTGCCACTGGCCAAGTTGGTGCTGTTGGGACCGGCGGCAGAGAACAACTCCGCAGCCATCTTCGTCGTCTTGTCCTCCTTCTTCTTGGTGCTCGACAGGGATAAAGTCAGGATCTCATAACATGCCGGCAGCCTCCCCGGGAGCTTCTTGGACTTTTTCAGTGTTTCTGGAAGCAGGAGCAGATAAGTCAAACACCTCATGACCCGGCCATGATGGAACAAGCTGCAGTCTGCCGTTGGCATCGGCACGAACGGCGGATCTCCGTGTTGATGCCCGGTGGACTGGCTCGGGTTTCCGGGACGTGCTGTACGAGTATGTCCTGAGTGGAGAATTTAGGGATTTTCTTTTTTATGCATTTAAAACGTCATCGAGAGATACAAACAACCGTCCAGGTCCGGACTAATGTTCTCCATCCGCTTCCATATAAACACTTTAGCTCCTGTTTCTGGTGTTCACCTCATCCTCACTTCCCTGGCATAAATTGCCATCATTTGTTTTCCCTTTTCCAACGAGAGTAATCCGGACAGTCCTGCTTATTCCCCCGCCTTTCCTTTGCAGTAATCCTCACGGATTGTCCTCCGTGTTTTTCCGCGCAGCCGAACCCCCAGCCTGCCGGGACGTCACGACACATCCACGGCCATCCCAAATAAACGGGTATTGGTCGTGAGTTTTGGGGCTCTGCTCTATTTTTGCTGCGTTTTTTTTTTTTTTTTTCTCCGTCCCGATCTCCTCTGACGCCCGAGGCTCGATGAGAACCAATCACATCAAGGCATGGCGCCAACGTAAGAACTGCAGAAGTCCCGCCCTCCGCTTCCTCCGCAGACTGCGTCACTGGTGGCGGGCGGGGCGGGGAGGGTTCGGGGGCGGTCGGGTTCTCCTCTGGCGCCTCAGAGAGCTGAAGGACCAGGGGCGGAGGAAGATGCAGCGCCCCCCGGGGCACGCACACATCCTCCAAGCCCAACCAGATTTAGATTGTTTGCAGTCGTCGTCTCTTTCAGTGGCAGTTTTAGAGCACACTAGGGGGAAGGAGGGGGCAAGGGTGGGGTCATTTTTTTTCACAGGGGCACAAAACAAAAGAATGGAAAATAATTTTTAAAAAAAAATTTCCCCAAGTAACTTCAGAAATATTGTAATCCTACAGCCCCCTATATTTTTATTTCCCTTTTTTGAAATAGTTCAGATAGTTTTGTTTCTGTCTTCATTTATTGTACTCTCTGAACCTTTTGTTTTGTTAAAAAAAAAAAAAAAAGGTGATTTAACTGACCACTTGTTCGTAGTTTCACAGGCCTGCCCTGTATGCTAACAAATGTGCTAGCAAAACATAATTAATTAATAATAAAAGGTTAAAACAAGGAATAATTCAATTTAGAATGGGAATAAACAGAATGGGAAATATTCCCATTCTTTATGAAATTTGTTAACTCCAAACATGCAGATATGAGCTGGTGGGAATCTAACTGAGAGAACCTCCGACCAACAAACTGGTTATTATGAACAAGTCACAAATCAGGTGCAGGAAACCACCTTCAACAATCACATTCCTCCATCCCTCCAGTACACCATGGATTGCAGTTTTAGTTTTGATTTAATGGCCCAATGTTGTCTTGACTACATTGCTCATTTTGGGTTTGATTGAAAGGAGCAATTCAAGTTCTCTTTGAGGCATTAAGATAATGTCTGAGTAAAATTTGGTCCTGAGGAAGGAATTGTGCATTAGGGTAAACTGGTGTCTTTTTTTTTTTTTCTCTGCCTGGTTTTTAAGTTAAACTTTCCAGTAAAACTTGGAGGGAAAAAAAAAACCCAGTGGTGCAGACGTAGCATTATTACATGATGATGAGGAGGAGGAACGAATCAGCCTCAATCTTATTACCAGCTGACTAACACAGCTTTCCACTGCACTCCTCTGTGAGAAAAGACGTTAAATTCAAACATATTTATGTCCGCTGTCATAGCTCGGCGAGATAAACTACTGCTTCTGGCCAGAGAAAAAAAAAATATTGCTTCTCATTTTAGTTTCTCATTAAAATTGGGATTGCTGCATAACTTTCAGAGGCAGGAGGTAAAAAGAACCCACAAGCAAATTAACCAGCAGCCAGGCTGTAAAGGTAGAATGTTAAGATTTTTTACTAATCTTATATTTTTCTACTTTGACATGGCACAGTTGATGTCCACATTAAAGATAACTTTACCCAGAGCAGCTGTTCTCAAAGTAGAGTAAAAAAATCCCCTTGAGTTTTCTTCTGCTTTTATTGCATCACACTTGCATAGTTCATAGTTTCATAGTTTTGCATAGTTTGCATAGTTTTATAGTTAAAAAAAACTATAAAGCCAGACATAACCTGAGTACACCTGTAGTTTAACAGATTTATGTAAGATATGTGATGCATTGAGAGAAAAGTAAAAGGACCTAAATGTCCTCAAGAGGAGTGAAGCAATTAATGGGATTAATAAATTGATCAAGTTTATTTGTAATGCACATTTCAGCAACAAGGCAGTTCAAAGTGCTTTACATCATCAAACATAAAAATGTCATACAGTTACTAATTGTGAAATCGGTAACGAACAGTAAATTTTGTCAAGTGCCATCATCACAATCAATACATATTTAATATGTTGGTCAATGTTCCAGTGCTGATGGTTCGAAGGCAACTCTGAACAGGTGAGTGTTTAGCCTTTGAGTTTTTTTTTTTTTCTTTTTTAAATTTTCTGGAAGTTTGTTCCAGATTTGTACTCCAGAGAAGGTGAATGCTGCTTCTTCATGTTTGTATTCTGGGGATGCAGAGTGGATTTCTAATCGTCGTAAATCGAATAATGAAATAATTGTCAACTAAGTTAGTAATCGATAAATTAACTGGAGTAAACAGACTCAAAAAAAAAAATTATTTTCTGAAAGAACAATATACACAGAGCACTAATTAGTTTATTTGCATCTTTTCATGTATTTTTTATGCTCCACATGTATACGTATAACCACTTCACCACCATTTGCTCTGGGCCACCCACTAGGCAGGAGTTTACGGAGGACGTCCAATATCGAAAGACCATCTTATCACAGCAGTCAGTTTACGACAAAACCCATTTCATTGATTGATTTTCATCAATCAGTGAAATCCCAATGGACACCCCGGAAAGAGCGTGAAAAGTGAACCTGTCCGGGGAAAAGAGGACATTTGGTTAGCCTATGTTATGCTGATAGCACTTATGAGTCGTAAACGACGACGTCACTAGGCAAATTTCTCAAATTTTCCTAGAGGAAATTTAATAACGGAGCCTCTCCAATAATTCACTGAATTGTTGCAACCCTAAAATTAATTTGAATCATGATATGTCAAGAGTGGCAAACTAGAAGTCTTTTTTGTGTGCAAAAACTGCAGGAATATTTATGAGGGTATTAGAATCTTTCAAAGTCCCAGTTGAGAATAAGAAGGATTTTTTGTTTGTTTATTTTTTTCTTTTTCCTACCCAGACCCATGTCTTTATATACCCCGTTTCACCCAAATGCTGGAATTTGGCGAGAAGAGCCGCGAGGTCTCCATGACGGCACTGCGACTGGTTCAGCGGATGAAAAGGGACTGGATGCACACGGGAAGGCGGCCATCTGGACTCTGTGGAGCAGGTAACCACAACATAAGGCAGCAATAGAGAAGTACGCGCTTTGCTGTGGAAAAGGTTTTGTTTTTTGTTTTTTTTTCCCCCCTCCAGCAGAGTACTTTATGTAGTAGCAGGAGCTGGAACATTTAAGGAAGGAAAGTAATTACTGCTCTGCTCTTAGTTCTCCAACAACAAAGTTGTCTTTAATGAGCTGCTTAAGCCACAGGTCACCAGACGGCTTTGCAGAGGCCAGCAGTGTTCCTGATAGAAGAGACTCTCTCACTCCAGCAGAGATTTATTTGTTCGTAATTTTGTTATTGTTGATTTCATCCATGAAACACCTCTTAGTGGCACTGACTGGATCAACACACACAGTTTGTGCCAGCATAAGATGCTGCCGGTTTGAGCAGCGTTTTCCTGAAGTAAACAGCACTTCTGATACCGGGGTTATTGTGGTCTGCCTCGGCAATGAAACTAGATTTTTCAGTGTAATTAGTAAATGTATTCATCTCCCTGTCCACTCATCTGTTCTCCCATTCATGCTTTTGTCAACCCTCCATCCACCTTTCTATTCAGCATCCATCTATTTACTCTTTTTTCATCCATCGTTCATCTCTTATTCTGCCATTTTTCATCTTCCATCTGTGCATTTTTCATCAGTTTTCAGTTTTTGAATTTCCGCAGGTTCCATATTTGATTGTGAAACTATCAGATAGAATTGTGTGGTGATATTTTGTATTTAACCCTATTTATGGTTAAGAAAGGTCTAAAAACTCTAGAATTTTCAGACTCAAAAAGTGAAATTTTGTCATGAAAAATGTCTGGAAATTTCCATGTTACTGTGCATCATAAAGCTGCTGTCACATGGTTTCCTATGTTGTCATATTTGCTGGTGGATTCAAAAGCAATTGTTCCATTGCTGTGAATGTGAGGAAATGAAGAAAGCTTTTGTGGATGGAGTCAGAACTTCATGTTCCACGATGTGGAACATGAAGTTCTGCCATACCTCGGCTTTGTGTGTTGGCTTTGATAAGCTGCTACGGTAAAACTAAACGTAAAAACAAAACAGTTTGCCTCCAAGTGGTCAAATAAATGTTAGAAAATTCAAACAGTAAATTAAGAAGATTAAGTTTCACTTTCACTCTTAGCCATTCCTAGAGGTCAGTTGTGTATGCAGAGGTTTTAAATGCATTGTAGCACAATGTGTTGGCAGAAAATCACTGAGATTTTCATTGATAACCACGACTTACAAAGCAACTGTCTTTGTTCATGAAGCAGGAAAAACTTTCTGACAGTAAGTTTTGATTCACACAATTAGCTGTGAAAGGTTACAGTGTTATTCCCTCATCTAAAACATACCTGGTTTGTTGCTTTGAATCTTTCATCCATATTTTAGAACTCCTTTAATCTCATGTGGCAACTATTCAGCTTTGCAAAATTCGCCTTTGAGGTGCAGCTCCTCCTCTGAGCTGCAGTTTCCAAGTTTCCACCTCACAGAGCAGTTTCCCACATCTCCACCATGACTACCCCAATAAGCTCCTTTAGACTAGCCAGCAGCAATTAGCACCTGGTGGAACTGCACATCCGCTGAGGTCATCATACGAGCTACTTCTCAGTGCAATGCACGAAAAACATTGTTAAAGGGTTAACTGAGGAGCCGTGCTGTGATAACTTCCTGAAGGCAGGAGCTTCTTAAGAGAGAGAGGCCCAATTTCAAGGAGTAAAAAAAAAAAAGTAAAATGTTTTTAAAGTGTTAATTTAGATATAAAGCATTTTTATAATAACTCAAGTTAACATAGCTAAATGGAAAACATAATACTGTCCATTTAAGGCTTAATGCAGCCTGAGTCTCCTGTCTCTTTTACTGGATGGTTAGCTGTCTGAAATGTAGGGTCCTTTTCTGGGATTCTTTTGTTTTTCAAGGACAGTTTCATAACCTTTATGTGACTCGGGAGGTAGAGTGGAGTCTCCAGGTTCTTTGTCACCATCAGTGGTAAATAATACTGGCTATATGCAGCTGAATCCTGCCTTCCATTTCTCTTCTTACGTCCCTGGTTATTGAGCGTTCCAGTAAACTGTGCTTTAGTTCCTCCCTTCTTGCTGAGTCAGAGCGATTCTCCACCACCTCCTCTCTACTAACGTCCTCCCTCACCAGGTTTCCTTAGTCGGGGCGACTCCTCAGCTCCTTACCTCAAACTTTCTCATCTGCCCAATTGTCTCTCTGCATGATTCTTTCAAACAGTCACACACCCCTCCAACCCCCCCAGTCACCCAGTGGTGGCTGGTGAATAAACTTCTTGGTGGGCTGATGTACCAATAGATTTCCCTTCCCAGTATAAGCATTCAAATGAACAGAATGAAAATGACTAAAAATTCACAATAATTTGTTTTTCAAACAGCAAAATAACATGAAGAGTTGCATTAGTTAAAAGTACAAGGACTGTTTAGTCATTTTGTCAGCAGCTAGCAGAATTGGACTCAAAACTGAAAAATACCAAACTAATGTAGGCTTATCAGGGGCGTCACTGGGGTTTTTTGACAAGGGGGGCTTGGCCCCCCCTTAGAAGATGAACAGGGTGTGAGTAAATGTAGCAGAAGAGTAGAAGGTACAAAAAAAGCAACAAAAATGGACAAGTTCCACTTTTAAAAATCTGTTCATGGTTCTAGAAACTTCTTCCACTACAGAATAATGATTAACTGTAAACCAGTTAATACATTTTTTTAAAGCAAGCATTGCTAAGGTAATTATAATTTTCTGTGGTTCTTCACTTGAAATTGTACCCTTTGAAGAACATTTATACAAAGTTTTATGATGCTGTCACCTTCCGACAGATTTATGATTACATTTGAGTAAAAAAAAATATTGTTCATATGTGTGAAGATTTGAGTTTTTCTGTGTGTTTATTTTCGGTTTCTGTGTCTATTGAGTCTCTGTGTTGTCCTAGCTACCCCTTGATTGTTCCCAGCTGTGTGTCGTTCCCTGATTATCCTGTGCATTTAATCCCACCTGTGTTCTTCGTGGGGTCCTTGTCGAATCTGTCTTGTCAAGCTGTCTAGTCTGATCTGCTGTCAGTTATTCATTTGTACCAGTTGCTACCAGTAGTGAGCATTAGCCTTCCGCTCATCTGTGCTGCCTGGATTTTTGGACTTTTGTGTAAATCATCATTTTTCTTCATCCTAACCTGGTTCCTCAGCGTCTTCCTCACCACCTCTTAACTGTAAATCACGATAATATGATTATTCATTTAAGCTCATACATTATGTTGAATTTGTTGGCTGAGTTTTATAAGAAAAAAAAAAAAAAGTGATGGGAGAAAAACAACCAAATTATTAAGTGAGTTTGAGAATCTTTTATGGAGGCTTCAGTCCCTCTAAAATAGTCCTGCTATCACCACTGATGAGATGTTTCACTCTGAGCAGACTACATTCGCAAAATCACAGAAGTTGTAGCAGCATTTGTCAGACGAGCCGTAGCATTACGCTGACTAGAACAAAAGAAGCATTAAATAAACCACACCAACTTTCATAACTGATGATCATCAAAGAACTGAGACCAGCTGATGAACAGAAAAATTAAGCAGTGGAAAAGAGCAGATCAATATAGAAGCTAAAGCTAATAAAACACGCTGAAGAACATGAGTTGTAGCTCACCGGCCATCTGTAAAATCCTCTGCATTCTCATTCAAGGGGGAGAATTCGGTGCAAGTTTTCCCTAGGCTGCTGTATTCGCCATATGAACTTTTATCACCATAGATACTGGCATATCAAGGGCAAAATTCTGAGCGCTCAAAAGACATTAAATTAAATGATGCTGATTGGCTAAATGTCTATTATTTTTACCGTAGCAACCACATGTGATTAGCTTCATTCCATAGCAACCCAGAAGAGAACCGACAGGATTCTGTCAGACTGTTGAATTAGACTTATTTTATTGAGTGATTTGAGTTTCACCAATTTCAGTTGGTGGAAATTCTGTCTCAATAACACACACACACTTTTAATCATGTTTATAGATAATTTTTAGATCCCCCACTCCCTCCACATTAGGGAGGGCAATGCCACAGCGCCCCTATGGACCAACCTCTACTACAGTCGCCACCCCACCAGCCTACAATATATCTATGTTAGCTTATTTCTGCTGCTGTTCAAATCAGATCTTCTCCTTTCCAGTCCTCTTGGGAACTCGTTGACCAGATCCAGAAAAAAAAATCATAAATCATTGTTTATTCAATAAATCACATGATTTATTTATTTTTTTACCATTGCTGATTTGCTCCAGTCACAACAAACCTCACATTACAACATCTTAATACATCAGCTGTTTGATGTTTAAAGGACTTACTTCAGTTTACTTAGTTTATTCTTGTGTGTACAGTAATACACTTTAATCTTTGAGGCATGAAAAATAATTAACACAGTGGAATTTAAGTTGAAATGTCGTCAGAAGATATTGTACAGTGGAAACTTGTGTCAGTTTGTATGATGTGTCGTTCCGTAATCATGCATTGAGATCCTTAACGTGACAAACAGGATCAGTGACAAACAGCAGCTCTGGCAGAGTCCAGCACAAGCCAGAAACATTTGCTTTGCCTTAGATGTGGGCAGAAGAACTGGACACATGAGAGATAAAATGAAGCTTTCTGAAGACCAGAGATTTACTGCTGATTGATTGGTTGCAGGCACAATTAATTGTTAAAGAAATCATCTGTTTCATTTTTGGTTTCAATCTGCGTGATCCCTTATTATACTAAATATCTTGATTGTTGTTTCTTCTGCTGTATATTTAGCAATCATGAGGAAGCAGTAGACAAGTAGAAATCTTTAGTGCGTGTGTGTGTATTTAGAAATATAACTACATTGATAGTTTTATATAGCTGTAATAAACAAGATATAGAGGTTCGAAACTAGCACAGACCACATATCCCCCCCCCCAAAAAATGGGGTCTCTTCCCCTCCAAACTTTAGGACGGACTTAGAAATTCTTCTAAGTTTCATGCCTCTTGTGAGGTACAAACCCACCAGTGGACAGGAGCATTCCACCATTCCGATCCCAGCCAAAATTGCTGGGATGCAAACCTCAAGCCGACAGTCCTCCCTTTTGGGTTGGAGGTCTAGAGTTTGAAATTTTCCAAGCGTAAAAACTTCTTTTGTGAAATTGAGGAAGTTATTTCAAATTTTGCCGTGTCTATCAGAATTTTTTCATTCAATACTTCAAAATGCGCAAAAAAAAAACATTGATGGAAACACGGCTAAAAATGACCTGGCTGGAAACTCACGCCGAGTTCATGATATGTTTTTAGTTGCTGACATTCTGACAGTATTCTAGGAAACCAGTTTTAAAACTATCGTACACAGGAAAGGCATAAAGCAAAGTCATGCACAAAATGCCTTTAGCAGCCGTGGTTTTAGTATTACAGAAAAATATTGCAAACAATGCAGTGCAAAGAAAACTAGTGTTTAATGACTGAAAGGATTTTCTGGCTCATGATGACAGTTGGCTTTAGGTTTTAGCGGTAATGGTTTCAGAACTGTGCTCAGAGATAAAGTTGGATTTGAAACGGCGTATGATGAACTGTGCTGGGTTTCAAGTAACGGAGGGAACTGGGAGAGAGGGCACATTTCTACTTACCACAAGATGATTATGCTTATGGTACCATAACCGTCTTCATTTTGTAAATGCGGCACTTATACGGGCTGTGTAAATGCAGCTGACATTGTGGCGAGATGGCCCGTTTTAACAAGAGATTCTGTCTTTCTGCTCGACAGTCTGGGAACAAACTGCAAGCTGGCACAAATTAAGATGGGCGACCTGCCCCTAAAGCATGTTGTGCCCTCCAAAATATCACCTTGAACTCATGTTACAATTAGTATTCAGTGTTTCAAGCTACAATTGTGCATTTCATTGTGCATTGTTGACAATTTTAAGGCAAATTTGTGATCTTAGATTTTATATATATATATATATATATATATATATATTTCCCTGCCAAGAAAGTTTACTTTATTTGGAATTTTATTTAAAGGACATATTTTTAAAGAATGTAACAAATGATCTGACCTCAGGTAGTGTTTGCATCACGGTTAGCGTTTTATCGGTGTGGTGGAAGGCTAACGGCTAATCAGAGGGACACTATTTATTTCAGCTAACTAGAGCTATTTAAAACAACTCGAACTGAAAAACTTTGTGAGTGGGATAAAATGCTGCATTAACCGATGTTAAGTGTTGTTTCATTGCACTTTGATCAAATGAACAGTGACTGTGTTCCCGTGTGGTTAGCCTGGTTGTATCTGCTAGCTTAATAGTTCCCACATCAACAACAACTCTATAGTTCTGCCATGAATGGAGGGATTTAGATTTTATTTCAGTCAGTTCTGAAACAGCATTACAGATGGTATGTT
Organism: Poeciliopsis retropinna; assembly: GCA_010277075.1. Taxonomy (NCBI): domain Eukaryota; kingdom Metazoa; phylum Chordata; class Actinopteri; order Cyprinodontiformes; family Poeciliidae; genus Poeciliopsis; species Poeciliopsis retropinna. The sequence continues at coordinate 7,302,895 of VMRM01000028.1, forward strand.
TCATGGTTGTTTGAAAATTATGCTAGTTTTTTTTTTTTTTTTTAGCTGCCAACTGTTTACGGAGTAGCTGGAACAGACTAGAACAGAAATACTTTTATTGTCCCACAATGGGGAAATCTGGGTGTAATAGCAGCAAAGTGACGAGGCATGAAGGCATGTTAAGACAAGGTATTAAAAACCAACAAAATTAAGAATAATATGTAAGGGCAAAGTTACAATCATGTACTGTGGAGTTATCAAAAGTAGCATAGTCTGATCCAAAGAAATGTGCAATTCAGACAATTCTTCTTAAATGTACTAAATGTGCGTGAGTATTTTTCCATTTTAAAGAAGAGCAGCACATGAAAATGTATAGCTTCTCATGAGCTTACTGTGATGCAACACCTATTGTGTTACATGTAAAGGTAACAGTTAAATCTTCTTAGGACATCACCTCAAAAATCCAAACTAATGTTCTAACTCTGAAGTTGTCTCAGGGTTGTCCACCTTTCCAAATGGAGGATAAAAGCCTAAAAGGAGAGGGGAAATAATAAAACATTGTAACTTTTCTTTACTTTGTTCAGCATTCTTTCTGCTGAAAGTCCCGCTGTCCTGCAGTGATGCTTAAAATAGCTAGCTGTAATTCTTTCTCCCTCACTGCAGAGTTCAAATGGGGGTTATTGTTACTGCAATGCTGATAGTGCTTGTTGCATTTTCTGATCTGGGTAAAAAGAAAAAATCTGACCAAACAACGAAAAAGCTGAAAATCATCTGATTCAGTACCATTTTCTTGTATTTCTACTTCATATCTGTAAGTTTTTTGCTGTGTAAACTACAGTTTCAGGTTGTTTTGTTTTGTTTTGTTGTTTTTTAAGTCTCTGTTCACACTCAAGGAAGACGCATGTAAAGTTTTAAGCACCTACATGTCAATGTACTACTTCATTGACTTACAGTAATAGTCCCTGTGATGTATAACAGCAGCTGATCACTCCGATTTGGCACTTCAAATATAATAATTTTTCTGCAGATAATTTCAGGAGCATCTAAACCTCTCATTTGGCGAAGTTCCTTTTGACAGGATTTTTAATCCTGTCAAGAGGAACTTCTTGATTCCCGTAGATTTATATGAAGGCACATTTCTATGCATGTAGATAGTTTTTGCTGTTTTTTCTAAGCGTCCATGTTTAAGTTGGGCTCCATGTAGCTCTACATTAGGTCTGCAACTGTGTGCTGAGCTCAGCTGTCCGTCAGCGTAAGACCATCTTTACCTTTGACACGTTAAAATCACAGTTTTTCTTTTCTTCCTCCACTCCCTGCATGTTTACACACAAGTTTGAATGTTCTGCCTTTTCTCTTCCTCAGCTGCGCTGCCTTAATAATTAATTGGTTATCATAAATCATTGAGGGAAAAACACTGAGGCTCAAAGAGCAGTAATCTGTTTCTAAAATGATCAGCAGAAACATTCCTGTGCTCCTTTTCGTCACAGATGAGTCCTTAAATCACAAAATCCGTCTCTAATGATGAGTCGTCGGATAACGGCTTGAGAAAAGGAGCAGAACAGTGGAGACACTTGGAAAGAAAAGAAAATGTATTTGCCTGTGTGTGGTTTCTAACTCAGGCCGTCCTTTCACTCCTAAAAGCTGCTAGAAGCGTGCTGCATATGGAAGAAGATTGGTGCATACATCTTTTAACAGCCTCTTGAGCGCTGTAAGCCTAATGACAGTTATGTAACTGTTCCCCCTCAAGCCTTGCATGGCCGCTCGTTGCATAATGTTAGTGTTATTTCTTTTATGCAGCAATGATTTTGTGTGGGGGCTGACTGTTGGTTCAGTGCCATAAGGCACCTCCCATCTTGTTAGTACTTTTTAAGGTGTACAAAAAGAAATGCTGCTCTCTGTGTAATATACACTTGCTGGATACTTTTAGTCTTCTTTTTAATATGTTTTATATTACACAGTGCCTTTTAGAAGTATTCCCTCCCAGTGGTCCTACTGCCATCAGCAGAAATACACCGCTTGGTCAGAAACAACCAATCAGAGCAAGGGAGAGGGTCTTAGCACTGCTCCCCCTTGGTCTCTGCTACAGCTTCTTCGCAATAGCACAGCCTGCCATGGATGCTAAGGCTAGAGTTAGCATGGCCGCCGATTATGGCGGATAAACAGTTTTCCTATAACGGTAAGTTGTTTCTCCTATGCAGATACGACTTCAGCTGAACAGTTGCAGAACAGCCGAGCCCTGAGAAATCAGTCCCAATCGCAGAATTTTCTGTTGCAGCCTCTTTAATAGGCCTCTAGTCAGCACACATATTGTACCATACCTGGCTTTCCCCAACATATAGGTCTAACTTTCGACAGTTTTTTTCTGCATGTTCACTTTCCAGATCTGGTCTTCTGTTCTGGGATCCATACCTTTCCTTATTTGAGCAGTGTAAGACGTCTGCTTTATCAGACACTACAGTAAAGATAAAAAACTGTACATGAATTTGAGTTTTTGTGCTCAGCCCATTTTACTCTGATACAATTCAGTAAAATCTAGTGTCACCAGCTGCTTTTAGACATTAAGTGGTAAGTAGGCTCCATATGTGGTTAATTTAGTGTCGGTGTGTTTCTGGTTGTTCTGTGAATGCATCAGAGAACAGCCATGAACAAACTGCATCAAGAAGACTGAGCACAATAAGCAATTAATCAGTTAATCAATGAATTGCATGATAAATTAGAATGGGCTTAATACTTTAGTGAATGATTTGAAAATAATTGAAATGCATGATTTCAAAAAAATATATTAAAATGTATTTAACACATTTATTAGATTAATTTTTTTTTCATCTTCTCTCCTGATTTCTGTGACGCTCTGCCACATAAAGTTCTGCGGTTGTAATGTCATAAAATGGAAAGACGTCCATGGGGGAGGATGATGATTGGACCATACTTTGCACTCACTAGTAAAAACTTGAATTTATTTTTTGTCTGTTTTTCCAGCACTTCTTGTTGCTGCTCGTTTGCACGACTTTTGTCGCACCACCAAAGAAATCGTGAACGTGGTGAAGGTCTGTGAGGGCACGCTGCGGAAAAGGTGAGTTGAGAAGATTTTGATTTGGCCCCCCCTCTTTCTAGAAATCCTCACAGCTTTTCTGATCCCTCCAGGTTTCTCAGCCACCTGTCTTGAACTGCATCAGCATCGCCCAGTGAATGTGTGTGGGGTTTTTAAGACTTTATATTCCCTCCATCAGGCTGACGGAGTTTGAGGACACGCCCACAAGCCAGCTGACCATAGATGAGTTTATGAGGGTAGATCTGGACGAGGAGTGTGACCCACCGTGTTTTACAGCCGGACTGAGGAAGAACAAAGACCAGCAGGTATCTGTTAGGGTTCCTGGCCTCCACAATACGATGTTCTAGATTTGATAAGTGTGGAAAAAGAACATGGTGTGGAGAAACGGCTGAATTGCCAGAATATTTTTCATATCTTATTATTGTTTTGGTCCTCTCTTAACCCCTGATGTCCAAACTTTTTCCCTGATGTTCCTCCTTCTGTCCTTCCATGTATCTTCCCTTTCTTTCTTGTCCTTCCTCTTCTCCATCTGTTCTTTCTGTCTTTCTGTGTCCTTCCTGCAATTCTTCATTATCACATTCCTTTATTCTTTGTCCTTCCATTTTTTAAGTTTTTCCTTTTCTTTCTTGTCAACCACTTCTTCCTCCCATCTGCCTTTGTTTGTCATCCTTATTTTCTTTCTTCCTTGAGTCCTGATTCTCCTCTCTTCCTTTTCTTGTTCTTCTTGCCATGTTTCCTGCTTCTTTCCTTCGTTCCATCATTTCATCTCCTCCTTCTGTTTGCTTCCTGTATTCTGTCCATGTGTCCCATCTCCTTTCTTCCAGTGTTTTGTTTTTGCAATTAATAATTTAAAGCCTGACCTCTAAAAAATGAATAACTTTAGTAACTTCATAGTCAGTTTGTTCCGTTTGTACATTAAAATAAACACGAGGGACAGAGAATTCAGAACAGTTCTGATTTCAGCTCATGCTTTCAGAAAAACCCCCAACAGATTTCAAATGAAAATTAAAATATTTGTTACTTTCAACAAATATAATTGCTGCTCATGTCACACAAATCCCCAACAAAAACTCCACAACTTTCTTCCTGTTCCACTCTGTCTCTTTAAGAAGTTTCTCCACCTCCAGTTTTTGTTTGGTAATAAAAATTGGTCTGATCCAAAAAAAAAAAAAGAAGAAGAAGAAAACAAACAAAATAAAGGTGGCAAATTATTTTTCAGACATGTTTTTAACTGTTATGTGAAATGATGTTTTTCTGGTCCCATAGTTAATGTTCTTTCTCTCTACATCAGAATTAAGACTGTTGTTTTTTTTTTGTTTTTTTTTTTAGGAAAACAAAAACTTCAACATAACCAGAAGTATAAATCATAGTTGGAGAAATGCACTGAGCCATGTCTTGTATTGGCATCGACATCAGCCTCAGTCAGATTTACTGGTCAGATTTAGAAAAGGCTTTTGTTGTATAATTTGGTATTTTGTTTCCCCCCTCCAGCTGAAACTGGAGCTCCAGAAAAAGATGGGTGACTTTCAAGGTATGAAAATAATATTGCTGCTCCAAATGGAATTCTGACTCTCAAGGTCACATCAAATACTATTTGCTGGCGTTGTTGGTGATTTGTAACTTTGACTTCTACTAGCACTCTTAGTTTATTTTCTTGTTCTACTGTACATTTCAAACATATTCATATTGATTTTATTACATTTGAGGCCAAACTTTGGACAGCCCTGCAGTAGGGGATGAAACATGAAGGCATGTCACAATAAACCTGTTTTCATATGTAGAAATGAAACACCATCTATCATGTCTATCCCATTCATTATTGTCCACTACTTTATCTTGGCTTAACACAAATCCCAGTAAGTACTCTGAAGTTTGCGGTTGCAAAATCAACCAAACTTCCAAAGAATCCACTGCGTTTATCTGGCCTGTAGATCTGAAATGTTTTTCCGCTTCACTTCTCCCTGAATCAGATGAAATCCAGGAGTTCCAGGATGAAATAGACGCCGAGCTGGAGAGCTGCAGACCCAAGCTGAAAGGAGTTTACGCTGCCTACACCAAGGAAGGTGGGTGAAATCACACCAGCATTCAGATATGAGCGTTAATTTGTGCAAAGAAGCCCAACAAATTTTTAAAAGTTAGTATTTTGTACTTATTGCTTGTGCTCAAGCAGTTGTTAAAATTGTCAAAATTATCTTTTTTTAAAAAAAATACTTAACTCCAGATACATATTTAATAACCGACTGCAGTTTTCTGACCAATCACCAAACTTTAGAAAGCCTGACCTGATGATTCCACTTTTGGCCAGTACCAATTTCTCTTTCTTTCTTCTTTTTTTTTTTTTTTTTTTTTTTTATATATAAATATGGTCAAAATACACTCTCAATGTTCCAATACTGTTTTATTGAAAAACATTAAGCAATACAACTTTGGCAACAGTGGGTGACGATTAACAGATGTGACCTGGTGGGCAGGTCTGTCCGTCACGCCGCTCTCATGGCAGATCAAAACAGCAGTGGTCAATTTACTTTGTCATATTAGCCTTTAGCTTTTCATTGCCTGCACAATTATGTGTTCAAATGTCTCAAGACAAAATCTGGGATTCTTTTTTCAACTACACCCACTGTGAGGATTGTTCTGCTGCACTAGATTTAAAGTAATTGGTGCCACAGATGAATAATTAATTGATCACATCATGTTTTCTCCCCTCAGATATCTTAAGTGATGACGGTAGTTCCTCATCATCTAAAGAGGAACCGGAAGAAGGCGACGAGCTTCACGCCGTGGCGAAGCACTTTGGTAGAGAGCTGGAAGAGCTCACCCTGGAGGCTCTCATCAAACTAGAGGGGGGAGAGTTAGAGGAGGAGAACCAGGACGAGAATGTCCCCAAGCGAAAAGGTCCCTCACTGGCTTCCATACTGGGAAGAATGACCTCCTCGTCCTCTCTGGGCCTCTCAGAGACCTTCAGCCACTCTGTCGGGGACGACGTGGAGAACGGTAAGTTTGTCAATAGAAACTCAGCCAGTAATTTTGATGTAGTTTCTCTTATTTCTTGGGATGTTTTTTTATTCCATTTCCTTCTATTCTTATGATGTTGCACATTTATGTATCAACAGAATTACCCCAGTTATGTTAATTACGCCTTAAACCCTAATTACTAGAGATCCACTTATCTGAATCTTGTGGCCAGTTTCTTTTGCGTTTGGACCTGCCCACTGTGATTGGCTCTTTAACCCTAAAGCGCCGACAGTCTCCCATCCACCCATGAACGAATCGCTCCAAACATTTCTGGTTATACAGTATCTCAGCGATTATACATAATAAAAACATTAAAATAGTGATAAACAAGCATCAGACTGATGATACACTCGCCTTTGCTATCGATCTTGTAAATTGGATCATTACTGCTTAGCCAATTACCTTTCAGCAAGTCAACACGTTATTTTACTGTAAGGAGTAAAACTGGGAATTCTGAGTCAATTCAAAACGCTCAAAAATGTACTTTGCAATGTTTTTAAGTTGTTCTTCTTTGATGCTCCTATTTCTGAGTAAACCGCTTGTCGCGTTATTCGTCCGCTTGGCCACCGTATGGATTTTGAATAATTCTTTGAGACTTTTTTTATATTTCACAAAAGTTCAGGCAGCTGAGCTAACTGGTCATGATTGGTTACTGCTGTCGTAAGGGCAAAATCGGGGCAAAAAATCGTGTAGTGTGTCTTGGGCTCAAGTTAAAGAATTTGAATGTGCAAATCTATTTTTGTTTAAATATAAACATTTGGAATTTGAAACAGCATGGATCCTTATAGAATTGTTTTAAATAAATGTTCTATTTGTTTAGACTGTCTTTTCGTCTTGTCAGTCACATAATATAAACAGAATCTCCAAACTTTTTCAATAAAAAAATTGGTCTCTTAATCAAATCATGACCCTAAAAATCAGAATCGAATCGAGACGCTGGACACTGAAAAATTGACATCTGTACAAAATGAAATACAATTCTGAAGTGAATCCTCCCACCGTCTAGTGCAGCTGTGGGAAATGCATCAAAAACAGCTTTTGGTTCATCAATGAACACTTTTGTGATACTTAGATCCAACATATTCAAACTAGTGAGCCTTAGTTTTCTTAGATGTTTTCCATACATTAGACAACCCTTCCTCTTCCATCGGAACTGTGTACCTTCACCTCCCACCCCGTCCTCCCACTGAGAGCCATAAAAACACGTTTCCTGAGAACTAATGCAGCAGCGTGGCACCATTACGTCACATCCATCAGCGCCTCTGCACACCCAGATAAGGAAGGTTAGGTACACAGAGCCTCCTACTCTTGTAATGAGGTAATTATGGGTTACGTATGACGGATCCCTGCAGTGGCTTTATTTGTGCAACTGTTGGCGGGCCACAGTGACAAAGGCTGCAATTACATGCACTCTGTTATTTCCTGCCAGCAGAAAAGTTGAGTTGGCTTTATGTTTAGGTGTCAGTTAGGTAAACGTATGTAATCTGACCCGTGCTTCTCTTTTTATGTATTTATCACAACAGTTTGCTTCCAGTGGGGAGAGGCTGTGGTTATTTCATCCTTATGAAAACTAAATACAAGGTGTGAAAGATTGCTCACAGAATTTCTACACATTAAACCATCAAACCTCACAATATTCTGTCTTAAAGGGGCAGTGTTATGTAAATTCAACTTTTTGAGCTTTGTCATGTTATAATGTTATTCCCTCATGAAAAATAAACACATTTTTGCCTTGCTTTGTTCATGCATGTTAGCGAAAACCTTTAATCTCCACGGCAACCATTCAAAATGCCTGGTTGGACCTAGCCCCGCTTTCAAGGGGCTCCTCAGAGCTGCAGTCTCCTAGCTTCTGCCTCACAGAGCAACCATCATCTGTGACTTCCCCACTAGGCTCCTTCAGACTAGCCAGTAGCAATTGGCAAACTCCTGGCAGAACTGCTTCTCAGTTACTTCTCGGTGCAGTCCTGGTAAAAATGTTGATAAGGGGTTAATAGAGGAACCATGTTGTGATGAAGGGGAAGTTTCAGAAAGAACAGGAGTTTTTAAAGAGACAGAGGCCCAATTTCAAGGCATTAAATTACAAAGTAAATTTTCTTGTAATTTATATGTGATATATAGAATTTTTTTTACAACTGAAGGTAACATAATTACTTGACATAGTGTCTGGAAAATACTGCCCCTTTAAGAAAAACAAATGTACTTCTTTTTTTAATGTATTTCATAAAGCAATCCTATTGTTTACTAAGTTTCATCATTAATTTGGAAACCCTATAGTTATCAACTTGATATCTAAGCTGAAATGACAGATTTTTTTACTTGATAGCACTGACTGGGCTTAGAGCTGGCCACAGTCTTATGTGTGGACGTTACCACTGACTGAAGTAGACCCAACGTTTGGCCATTTCTGTTTTTCTTTAAGCATTTAAAATAAGAAACGAGTTGCTGTTTAAAGGACATTGTTTTCAGTATAATCTCAGAACATTTCTGTGAAATGGGAGAGAGCTGCACTCTGAAGAGAACAGAAGACAAGGCTGACTTTCTAGCTAGAACCTCTCAGTTATGGAATATGCTACACTGGCAAACGCCTTCATCCTTGTAGAGGCCCCAAAACGAGGGTAAGGGTCTGTATTTAGTAGAATACAGACCCTAAAGACAGTTCAAAATATAATCTTATCATTTAGTCTGTTTCAAAATAACAGTAGACATTTTTCTGCATCCTTTCTCTCACGATATAACATCATATGTACCTAAAATGTACTAGAATAGTCAAACACAAAAGTGTGAGCATGGATATATTTTTTTAGATTAAAATACAATACATGAAAACTTTTTTTTGTTCTGACTGTATATCCAGAAGAGAAAAACATAAAAATGGGCGTTTCGGAAAAACGAGGGGATTAAAAAGCATTTAGCTAATCGTAAATCTTAGTAATGAATGGGAACAGATATGATGAAAGCGGTTTGAATAAAAGTCTTTAAAAAAAAACAACATCCTTATTGAAGGTCAAACCAAGCAGTAACTTGATGAGAAATGTCCCCAGATAGCCTCCTTGACCTAATATTTCTATGGAAATATGTGTCATGGGTGACAGTCTGAGTGAAAAGAGCCACAACTACATTGAATAAGTGCTCTTCTACTCCACAAGTCCTTCAGTTAATTGTAAATGTCTCCCTTTTTATTGGTTTTGGTACGGAGTGACGTTAGCTCGAGTCATCCTTCTTGATTCATGGACCATAGCACTCATTGCATGTAGCCATAAATGACAAAATTTCCTTTAAAATGACAAATGGCTGTAACAGAAGGGTTAAAGGCTGCTGGTGGAATTAGAGGTTGACCTCAATGGTGTAATTAGAGGAGAGTCATTCTTTTCTCAGAAGCCCTCTGTATGTGCAGCCCCCCTCTGCCATTATAAAGCAGAAACTAGAATAATAGTAGTGTTTTTAGGGCTTATTAATAGCAGAGTTCTGCCCAAATGATTGTTCTTAATGTTCTTTTGTCTGGCTTCTTACTGTGTGTGTGTTAGTAAATTATGTGAAAGGGGTTTACTATTTTAAAAGACAGACCAACAGATGACGGGGCCGAGATGTTGAGCTGTCTTTACGTTAGGAACCGGCTCAGTGAGCAGTGCCTGATGAAATAGCCAAATCTGGTATGTTCATAATGGGGGTTAACAGTTTCAATGTGTGCAGCCTTCCCATTGCCCACAGAAAAATCAGTTTTATCGCAGCCTGAATTCCACAAACTGCACAGCTTTTACATAGCTTCTTACGTCTCCATTATTTTTAAACATCTCAAGTGTTAGCCGCTGCTAACTAAAAAGTTAGTTGCAGTAACTCTGTAGCACTCATCATAAATATTACTTACGGTCAGCAGTACACAAGCAGTTTTTAGCAGAAGCTAATGCTAAAGTGCTAACTTCAATTTGATTTAAACCTGCCCTTGAAAGACTGTAGTCATTGAGCACCAATTTGATTTTAACATTAATTTACATGTTCTGTTATGCTGTTAGATGCTGTATTTATATTTATAACTTGTTCCCTGCCATTTGTTTTATTTTGTTCTTGTTTCTTTTTTTGGTTGAACTAAAAACCGAGAAGGTAAAAAAAACAGGGTGAACGCTGCATAAAGTCTTCACTGTAAAATAAGAGCATGAATATAAAAGTGTAGCTACTTAGAGTTGCTCATCAAAACCTCATCCCAGACCTCAAACGTTATTCACCTTAAAGTTTGCAAAACAGCCACAATTTGTCTGGAAAAATTAGTTTGGCGAAAGATAAGTGCGCTAAATGTTTTCAAAGTCACCAAAGGCACTAAAGAAAAAAATCAGATATGCTATTAACAGATTAGCATAAGGGTGGCACTCTGACAACAGAAAACAGCTAGATTGGAGGTCTCTGTAGTTCACTGTGTCCTGTAGCATTTAGCATGTTGTATTCCCTGTTCCAGAAAACAGGGAATACAACATTTATATTATAAAAGAAATTTCCAGCTGGCTTTGTTTTAAACCAAGGTGAAAACTGTTTACCAGCTAATGTTTCATCTGTTAGGTAATTATTTTCACATCTGCGTTTCGAGAGAAAGAAACGAGGCTAATGGATCCTCTGACTGTGACTTATAAAAAATTGATAGTTTCTTTCTTACTCTTCACTGTATTTGTGCCAGGACAGCTGCGGGGCCTGACTTTGGATGTGGTACAGTTGAAGTTGACAGCCATATGGCTGAATGGGCACAGCCTCTCAGGGGAAAGGTTGACATGATTGGGTGGCAGACAAACAGGCTTTGACACTTTGAGGAGACAGGTGTCACTGATACAGAGCCAGTCTGATGTTTCCTTCAGACTCGTGGTATTCTCGTAGGACAGCTTGTTATGCGGTGAACTCCAGCAGCATCACGCTGTGCGTCTTGCAGGGCCTGCAGCAGCCAGTGCAGTAGCGGCAAATCACAGCACTTTGCTTTGATTGGAGATGACGTGCGTCTTCTGGCTGAAGGAGATGAAGGGAAGCCGTCCCATTTGGTACAGCAGGCCTGACAGGAAATGATAGCTACCATTTAGCAGGCGGTGCCGACGCAGGAAACTACTCCCCATTTTGCTGTTGTCACAACGGATTTGACTGTCACCCCCTGTAACAAGGTGGCCTTTTGCGGCTGGGTTTACAGCGAAGATGAAAACTAAGGCAGTGTAAGGTGGAAACGGCAAAACACAGCAACAAGAACAATGTCCCAGGCGCAACTGCAGCCTTAAATATTCCCAGCTGTGAAGGACCAAACCACCTTCTAATCACAGGGGATCTCAATTTACCAATTTCCACCTATTTGAATAAAATACCTTTCATCAAATACAAGCATTTCTATTTACTTTTTATAAATATTTAATGTTTTATCCTTACACCATAAGCACCATTATGAAACACCACAAAAACTCACAAACAATTCTCCCCCCATGCTTTTCCATGGCCTCCCCCAGATAGATTTGATCAGTCCGTTTGAGAGAATCAAATAAAAACAGTTATATTTGTCAATGTGGCTTATCATCTGACTCGTTGATAAAAATTCATTTTATAGCTGCTGTCTAGCATTTTAAGTGTTTGATTCTCATACACAATGATGGACACATCACACACTGAATACGTGCAACAGATTTTTAAGCCGAGCCTTCCTCTCATCTATCAGTCATTCCACTCGTCTCATGGTGGTTTCATTTTGTAAACTCACTCTGGTGTAGATGATTTCTTCTTTCTGCTGATTGAAAATGTCTTCCTCCGTTTGTGAGATGCTGCAGTTTGACATGTCTTTGGCCAAAATATTTAAAGTATGCAAAATACATTCTGTATGAACAGTTATCCAGTTTATGCAAGGATATACAGATGTGGCAGCAGGAAAGCGGTAGCAGCAATGATGGCTGCGTTCCTTGTTTCATAGTGATGGTGGAAGTGTCAGTCGGCATAGTTTGTCTTCTCATGCTCATTGGACCTTCTTAAAGCTGCAGTAGGTAACTTTTAGAAAAAAAACTTTTTTTTTTTGCATATTTGCTAAAACTGTCACTACATCCTGACCTTATAATGAGACAGATAATCTGTGAAAAAATGAAGCTCCTCTGCCTTCTCCCTGCTGTCCTACTGCCATCTGCAGAAAAACAACGCTCTGCCAGAAACAACCAATCAGAGCCAGGGGGCGGATCTTAGCACTGCCGATGCTCACACCCTCCCTCCTGCCCCTTGCTCTCCCCTACAGCTCATCCGCCATCGCGGAGCCTGCAGTGAATGCCATAGTTAGCTTGCAACAGTTTTTCTGTAAGTTTTGGTTGTTTCCTCCATTAGCACAGCTGCAGAAAGTAGGCAATCTTGAATTTGTTTGCACATACACAAGCCTGATTGACAGTGCTAAAAAAAACTGTCAATCACAAGAAAATGCTGCAAAATAATTTCTTGATCCAAGAAAATAAAAACTAGAATAATTTTAGAGTATAATAACTATAAAGGTCTTATTTGAAGTCGTGTATCATTTGGTGAAAATCTATAAAGGAGATAGTTTTTTGGGGGTTTTTTACAGTCCAGAGCAGAGTCACTGTTAGAAATGTATATTTTGGTTATTTTTCTCTATGGGTAAACCCTGGAATGGGAATGCTGCAGTAACAATGTGCTCCACAGAATATCGTCTCAACTCGTCCTTTCTGGTTATTGTTTCCATGACAGATGGCACTGATGACAGAGGAGAGCTGGACCTGAGTGGCATAGATGACAGTGAGATCAATTTGGTATGTAGAACCTCTTCATGAATCCACACTTGGTAGCCAAACATCTATACAAATCCCTACATATAGAAGAAAACACTTTACAATTATTTCAAAAAATAAAAAATAAATCAAATGTTTAAAGTGCATCAGGGTGACTGTTGCAGGGTTCATTTCTGAGTTCTGTGGAACATTGTTAGAGACCTTTTATTTCCCACAGTTCAGCCAAATGAAAAGTAGAAACACTAATTTTTTCATGATGCAAATGCACAACTTAGTTCTTTTTTTTTTTCCAATGAAAAAATCAAAATGTTGTCTAAAAAGCAATAGCAGCATTCCTTTAGTGAATGTTTGATTACTGATAGCACAGGATGAATCTGCAGCTATGATAATATTTCCAACATCAACATACGGAAAAGCTCAGCCATTTCGATAACAAAATGTAATTACTAGAAACGGATGAAGCTAAACCTGCCACTTTAGGAGTTTGATGTAGAACACAGACAAAAGGTGTTTTTGCTTTTGTTTTGGTTTGTTTTTTTTCTAATTGCAAAATGCATATATTATTTGTACATTTTTCTTCAAACAACATTCTGTGATCTTTATGGAATCCCATCTGAACTTTGTTCTTGTTAATAAAACTGAGAACTGAGCACTGTAGAATCTTCAAGGTCTTCTGTTATCAGTAGGTCTGTTGCAACATGCCTGAATCAACACACACACACTCACACACACACACACCTTTGTATCACATTCCAACAGCTTGACATGTGCAGACATTGACCGGTCCATGGTATTATCATCCAGCCAATTAGATTGCGGTGTGTCCCTAAGTCCAGGCTATTGTCCCAAGAAAATAAATCTGTAATGTAATCTGATTACTTTTCGTAAAGGGCCCGGCACTTTACAACTTTCCATGTGGTCAAGACTAACTTAGACTTCAGCTTGTGAAAACTGACACTAACTTTCCTCAGACTGCTATCAAAAGAACTGGGTGACAGAAAAAACCAACAAGTGAATGAAAGGGTTGCCAAAATGAATCTTCTCTTTTCTAAACAGACTCTGGCTGCAGTGTTATGGTTTGCACAGTTTAGTCCTGGAAAACCAAAAGCTGTCAGATTTTTTCTGACAGAAGAATCTTAAATTGGTTGTGAATGGGTGACGATTCGGACTTGTTTTGCAGCCACAAAAGCTGAGCACCCTGCAGTGATTGAATCACTCTTGAACTTCTCTTTATACAAAAATATTTTGGAACCAAATGTGAAAAACATGCCCTGTACTTTACTGCTGTAAAAATCACTCACTTTTTTTGTCTTGAATTTAACTGCTCTGTTTTCTTTTATATTTCTGCAGTATCTGCTGAGTGACAAAGAAGTCCAAATCAAAACTGCCCTCTGGATGGCAGAAAATGCAGACTACCTAAAAGCGCAAAAAGGTACTGGAGGCCGCATGACCGTTTAGCGTAGGGTGTGCTTCAGTGCAGAATTTTCTTTTTATTTAAATACACTGGCTGATTTCATACTTTGATGTACCTTTCACTTTTTAAGTCAGCTCTGTAGACACATTATTGAGCGTTATTATTGTTTATATTTGAAAATTTTGCACAAACGCCCAACTCTGGAGGGCAGACAGACTATTCTTTTACTGCCCTTCCATAGCTGTGATTCTGCGGTAGAACAATTTAATTGTTAAAATGATGCCTGGAAATGTAGGTGTTATTAATTTAGTGCAGTTTCCTGAAATGGAAAGTACCGCAGAAAAACTGGTGAACAAAAAAAATAAATCGATATCACTCTTTTTTTTTTTTTCACCCTCTATTGGCTTTATGGTACTCACAGACCTGTTGCCATAGCAACTGACAACAAATTCAAAACATTAAGTACAGAATTCCGCAGTATATCTGCATGTTAAGGTTTTCAAAGTCAAGCTAGCATAACTGACCTACTTCCCTCTCTATTTACTTTTTGAATTAACATTTTTTACTCACCTGGAAAATGTGATACCATTGGAGCTCTTTGTCTAGCTGTGATTGTGTTGACAATTAATAGCAAAACCTTTTCTTTTGTGTATTGCATACATTTGTGATTTAGCAACATTTAGCGCGTTGCAAGGTGTCTATAGGCGCACAGATTGTGGTTATTGTTTTTTATGCTCATCATTGTTCTTGTTTGCAGAAAAGGAAGCAAAGATCCAAAAAGAGAAGGAGCTTGGGATCTATAAGGAAAAAAAGGTAAAGCTAATCAGCCTGTAAATGTTGATTGTTGGAATTTCAACAGAAACACAAATAGCTGATCAATGAAACAAATGTGAAGTAAAAAATGTTTGAATGTAAAAGTCAGGCAAAAGGGCAGAGGTGGGCTTTTATGAAAAGCTTAACTTGTTCTGTACCTTAGATAGGTTTTTAATATTTAAAGTAGTTGTGATTTCTAAATCTGCTCTCAAAACACATTCTGAAAAGAACATGCCATTTACCTCACAAAAGTAGAATAAAATAAAAATAAAAATGTACGAGTTGGATCAGAAAGTCAGAAGTTGACGAGTTGGTTATTTATTTCTACTGGAGACTGGCCAGTAGGAAGCCGAACAATCTGACCTTTTCCTGATTGTAGAATGCAAAACTGTTCAGGCAATTATTTTTTGTTAATGGCATAATAAAAGTCTGTTTTACAGCAACTCATCTTTTGCATCATAGCAAGAAAGTAAGAATATTAATATTTCTCTTTTCTTATATCTGCTAAGGTAATATTTCTTTAAAAACATTGCGTAGTGTAAGTGTGGTGTTCTTAGGTCAAACCTTTAAAACAAAACAGAAAATATTTGAATGAAGCTTTAAAATATATAAATGATTTGAGAGTAAGAAGGTCATTCGCCTCAGAGAATTGGGGATTAAATAAATCATTTTTAAAAATGTTGTCTGTTTTTAGTTTGTGAACCATTTTGATAATGTATCACATTGCATCCCAGTAAAATACATTGTTTGTGGTTTTGTGCCGCACTGTAGAAAATTTTACTTTGTTTGCTTTTAGAAAAACGTCTTTGTCTTTTGGCATTTAAACTCACATTTGAATGCGAGTGTTGTCATTGACAGACATTTCAAATGATGCCACATTTTCCACACTTCAGTTTGTCAAGAGTAGCCTTCCTTTTTGTTTCGAACAGCCCAGACGGCCCTCAAAAAAGCACCCTGCCATCAGAGCCAGATCTGCTGATGAGGCCATTGAGAAGATGTTGGAGCAGAAGAAGATATCCACCAAGATCAACTACGACGTGTTAAAGGACCTCGTCATAAAGCCCGGCAGCAGCCCGGCTGATGTGGGGGAGTCACCGAAGGTGGAGCCGCTGGCCCCTCGGACGCCCGCCTGCACCCGCAGACCTGCGCCCACCAGAACCACGCTGAACCTCAGCATGCCGCTCAACACTCTGGGAAAACGGTAGGTGGTCCTGTTAGCTTAATAAACATGTTGGACCATTTACTAGAAGATGTTTCTAACAAAACAGCAGGTATGTAAATTTGACAAAATCAGAACTGGAAGAGTTATTGTTGGTGGATCTCGTTTACGTTGTTTTAAGTGATTTTTACTTAAAACAAGTGAAAATCACTTTTTTTAAAGTGATTTTAAAAATATCACTTTAAAAAAGTGATTTTAAAAATATCACTTTAAAAAAGTGATTTTAAAAATATCACTTTAAAAAAGTGATTTTAAAAATATCACTTTAAAAAAGTGATTTTAAAAATATCACTTTAAAAAAGTGATTTTAAAAATATCACTTTAAAAAAGTGATTTTTTAATCACTTTTACAAAATCAGTGTATGTATCAAAATATGTCAGGATATCAATACATGATATTGTATCATGTATTGATATAATATCAATACATGATATTGTATCAGGACACAATATTATGTGTCCTGATATTGTTATTCAGGACACAATATCCAAGTGATGATGCTGGATCTTTGAGGAAAAAGAAGTAACCTTAGTATTTATCAGTTAGGTTTGTTCTTCAACAAAAGCAACAAGTAGCACTAACCTGGAGAAGAGGCAGCAGGCAGACATTACCTGTCATAGAAATATTCAAGCTGGGACATAGAGCAGTGGTTCCCAACCAGTTTTTCACCTGAGAGTCACAGTGTTTTTATTCCTGATAGTCCAGTAGACTCAGTTTGATTGGGAACTGAAGTTGCAACATTGTCAAACTAACCAAAGCCTTTGAAAAACCTGTTCCCCTCCTCGCCTGTGGGGGCGCTGCACCAAAAACCACTGAAGGAAATTCCATAAAAACTTCTGAAGAAGACAAGAGCAAACTTCTTTCTTTACAAAATGTTAACAAAAATGGAGTGGCATCAGCTTTTAGCATTTGTAGGATTTCTGTTTAGTCTTTGGTTAAAGATCTCTCAGTAGAGGTGCACCGATTGCAGTTTTCTGGCCGATCACCGATACCAACCTTTTAAAAAGCTTAACCTGCCAAATCCGATTTTGGCCGATACCAATTTTTTGGTCTGAGATGTTGCTCAATATAGCAAGAAATTTGTTGAGTTGGCAACAATGGGGTGACTATTGTTAACTGCAAACGTGTAGACATATCTTAGTGGTCTGATGTGTCAGTCAAACCTTTCTCACCAGTGACAGGGGTTGACTCTTAGACCGTTGCCAAGCTAGATAAGATCCGTGGATAAGATCAGCTTCACATGTAAAAATCAGCCGATCGTTGATCTCCCAAAATGAAGGAAATCAGCACAGATAAATCGGCTGGCAATAAATCAGTGCAGCCCTTTTACATCTCTGTAGCCCTCTGACCTTATTTTAAACACTTTTTCCAATATTGATGACAACCAACTTTGATTTTTTTTTTAATCTCAGTAGCAGGATCTGTACCAAATGTAGGGATTTGTGCAAGGTCAACCTGGTAGTGCTAGGGTGGTGCTTACATATGATGCATTCACCGACTGAAAGAAATTGACGCGTTCGTCGTCTTATATCTGTGAATCTCCAAAAAATACAAAGGGAAATTTGAAGGATCCTTCTGGAAAGGTGAGGTATGCTCGTCAGTAGAGCATAGGGGCATAAAACAAACATCAGGATGGTTGTTTTAGATTGCATTTCAGACGACACCTAGTGCCTTTTGAATGTAGAACCCCATTAAATCTTCTCATCTCCTCTGAGAGGATTTCAGCTGTCCTTTGACAAAAATGCCATCTTGACTGTTTACTGTCCAATGCTATTCTGTTTCTTCCAATGCTATAAAATTTTGCTGAATCAGTAGGTTATGTCAGAGATGAGTTTATCTCTCATAATTACCACCTTAGGCATATAAATCTGCCTATAATTACGTTAGCTTAGCGATCCTTAAGTACCTCAAACTATTAAATCATCTCTGTCCCTAACAGATAGCCAATTAAATCAAGACTTGATAGATGCCAGCTCTTTCTTTACTGCCACACCAGCCATTCCTTCTCTTCTGCTACGCTCAGACCTAGATGTTTAAATTTTTTTTCCCTGGCTTCAATCTGTAAACACCAGAAGGCCCCACCTCGTCTCCTTCCGCCTGACTAAGATAATCAGCTGCGACAGGAGGACAGATGCTCGGTTTGCCTCTCCACTCCTGGGGGATATTCCTTTTTTCTTCTTTTTTTTTTTTTTAACCATCTTCTCAAATCCACAGAAAGGATTTGTCTGTGGGTGTTGCTTTGATGACAAGCAGTCACAGAAAAGAGCCGCTCTGTTCCTTTTAAAAGAATTTAATCGTTCTGGGTTTGCCGTACAGGAAAAACTAAATGGTTTTCACTGTATTTGATTTTAAGAGGAATTGGTTTTCCTACATGGCTTTGTTTTCTAAAGCCCTCTGAGTTGACGCTGGTTTTGGGTGCCATCTTTGAGCTTTAGTGGACCCCAGTAGGGGCAGCTGTTTGGCGATTAAGGGGATGTAAAGCCCCACTGTTGGCGCCGTCTCTCGTCTTTTGGTTCGTTCATCTCTATTCATTGGTTGCCGTTTGCAGGGCCTTTGTAAAGCCGGTTCTGAATCATGATGTAGTGTGCTGTTTGGTCTCAGAGACGCCGAAGGATTTTGATAAGTCTGTTAAGTCTGGTGCAGTTTATCATGCTCTTTTTAGCACACGCTACTTTTGTTGTTAGATTAAACACATTTATAAACCCTCCAGCAGACTTAGCTAATTACTTGCCTCTTCACATTGAGGAATTCAGAAATTCCACTATATATATATGATTTAGTACCACCTTTATTCAATACTTTGACAGATCTTTACAGATCCCAATAGTATTTGATGAGTTTTACATTCATGTCCACTTTGATCTGTCATGGTTCTATAACATGTAAGAATCCCTCAACATCAAGTCATTTCAGCTTTCAGATTAGTGGACATGAATGCCATATCTACTATCGTCTGGTAGTCGCTGCCTGATTATCAGCTTCTCTGTTCTATGTCTCTGTTAGGTGCAGTGAAAGTGGATACTGTTTTGGTGATCAGTGGAAAGGTTTGTGGATTCTTAAATTAGAAGAAAATGTGTAAACAAAGAAAATATGCTCTCCTGCTGTGTAGAAACATACTTCAGGTCTTAACAAAGCTCTGAAATTCGAAGACCCTTGAATCAGTTCATGAACGAAAGACATATGAAAGTGTTTTCTGATCTGGAAACACTTTGAATGGATGATCTGGAGAGCCTCAGTGTTTGGGGTTTCCTCCTGGGGCTGTTATAGTTGCTACCTGATGTTGGATAAGTGGAGATGGACAGACGGAAATCAAAAAAGTGTGTTTGTGTGGGTGTGTGTGTCATTTTTCCACGGCAAAGTGAGATCCTGGATAAGCCCCCAAGAATCATCATTGCACATTACAAATATGGGAGTTAAGAGACATTTCATTCAAGTCTGATTTTATTTTTCACAGTTAGCTCATTCTGAGTTTAGCTTTCAAATATACCAGAGATTTTATGGTTAGTTATCTGAGGATTTAGCTACGAGAGTTTAATATTTTTAAGTCTAATTTATTTAGATTTGAAGTCTTTAAAATGAGCCTGTTTCTAATAAGGGCCAGAGACATGACTGCATTTGTTTGATTCTAAATATTTGACTTGGCTAAGGTGAGTGACAGCAGCTCCTCCTCCTCCACAGGATGTCTGGACGGCATGACAGAAGCTAAGGGGTTAAAAAAAAAAAAAAACTGGGCCATTTGGATAAAATCCCTGTTTTGTCTGCCAAATACAACAAAATGCTCCCTAACCAACAATTAACAACGTTAACATTACGTTGATTTTAGCGTGATGGATGGTTTCCTGAAGCCTCAAGAAGGCACGCCTTGGTACCGAAAGGTTATGTTATCTTTCCTGCCATGTTAGTCTTCACTCTCCAAACCTTACATTTTATTCACTCTTCCAGCTCTGCTTTATTGACCCCCCACCAGCACCACCTCCTCCACCTTACCAAGCTATTACCAGTTTTCAGCCATTGGCTAAACTACTTCCCTCAATCATCTTCTCAGCTCAGGCTGAGTGTCATTGGCGGTAAGCTGATTAGGAACGCACGGCTAAACCCAGCAGAGACTGAAAGCCCAACGTAGCGTCTTGCCTGAGTGGATGGATAAAGCCGGCGACGGAGGAGAGCAGAGGGAGGGAAAGTGAATGTGCAGACGAAGTAAAATGGGGTGGACAGGACGGGAGGCTGATTAATAGTTTGGATATCATTCTGTGTCACGGTGCATCTTTTTGGGTAATTAATCTATGGTATACATTTTAAACTGCAGCTTAAAGATGGGTTAATGAGATCGTGGAGAAACTGCGGTTTGACTGCTGATGTATAAGGAACAAGTCAAGTAACACATTAAGAGAGACAAACCTGAATAGTGGGCAAAATGGATCCGTGTGTTTTACTGTAATGAGTGCTAAGTGGCTTGTAGTATAGCCTGAAGACATCTGAGTTAATATAATAGCTACATCAGAGTCATATTTAAATGTGCCTTAAGATGTATAAAGGAAACAATTCCAGCTGTCAGGGAGCAAATGGTTTCTGCCTTTAATTATTACCATGGTGAAATTAGACAGTGTTAGGCATGGACCAATAGGATGTTCTTATTGTTTGATAACCAGGAAAAGCTGCAGTTATTCATGCTGCTGCTGGAAAGATGACACACTGATTGTTCCAGTTCTAATGATAATATTATAGAATAATCTCTGGGCTTGAACAACAGAACATTTCTGATAGAATTTTGGTTTTAAAAAACAAACTTTTTAAAACCTTGGCATAAGTTTGTTATGTATGACAGCATGCAAGGGCTATTGTAGGCAGAAAAAATGAGTAAAGTGACATTTTAGATTAATCTCAGAAATTTTCCAGAAAAAAATGGAAAATCTTTTTCATTTTTCCAAAATTTCTGAGTTTTGAAAGTTGGAAAAAAAAAAAAAAATTCCAAGAAAATTTTAAAGATTATTCTCAAATTTCTGAGATTTTTTTTGTGATTGTTGTGTATTTTTATTACATAGTGCATTCACATTCTTGTGCTTAGAATGTGCCTGAAAGTGAAAAGGTTTACAGGGTGTGAATACTTTCACACAGCACTGTATGTAAATAAATACACAATGTTGCATGCATGGCTTGTTGTTCAACTGCATGTGAGCTACAATTTTCTTCTCCACTTTTCAAGAACAAAATCTCTGAGTGAACCCTGTTGGATTTCCATTGAGCAGGGCTGGTTCTCCACATTTAAGTTTCAGTGTTTTGGACATCGTCTGAAGCGTTTGGATCTGGTCTACCCTGGACAGACCGGGTTGTACTAATGTCTCTCCCCATGCTGAGATCAAGAGGTAGGAAAGACCTCAGAGAGAACACTGCTATCTATTGTACTCTGCTGGAGGGAGTGATTTATTTGTACTCGCTGTGTCGCCTGCTCCGCTGACCGAGAGTCACTCCCTGCTATTGTGAATGGTCGCCATGGTGATAAAAGGCTGCCAAGAAGTCTGCCACCGCAAGCCTGGCAACTCTGCTGATGGCCTCTTGATCTTTGACCTCCTCAATAGACCGTAGGGAGCTGATATTAATGATTGCCGTCACACAGAAAGCAATTAGCTTCACTGTGAATAAATATTATGACAGAAAGTGGAAAACCTTTGCCAGCAGATCTGTGTTGTTGAGGACTATTGTTCCAAAGTATGGAGCATAAAGGCTTTAAACCACCCAGTAAAAAGAGGGGAGGTTTCCTTTCATCAAACAATATGAAGTGGCAGTAAGTTGTATTGGTTTTTTTTCCCTATTTTGCAAAAGTTTCCCTTTGAGAGTCACTACATATATTCTGAGAACAGCAACAGATGTGTGTTTGTCTCATACTTAGTGGTGGATCTGTATTGCTGGTTGGTTCTTCCGATCCAAACAGAATCAGCAAATCGGTTCCTTTTTGGCTGAGTTTTGCTACCTGACATCCACCACCGTCCTCACCGTAAAGACGTGTGCTGCTCCTTTTCTTAACACATTCGTCACACTTAGTTTATTCTATTCATTTCTTATTGATGATAATTTGACTCAAAACTCATTTCATCTTCAGACGTTTCTCCATCTGTCTGACCTTTTGCTTTAAGTCAGCCCACACCATAATGTTTCCACCTGCAACCTTCACTTTTGGCATGTTGGTTTTGGGTTGATGTGCAGAAGCTTTCTTCTCGTAAACATGGCTGTTAGCCGTAAAGGTAAAAGAGTTTAGCTTTAGCATTAGCCGACATAACTGTTTTCTCCCAGTATTTCAAATCTTCTGGCTCAAGCTTCAAATGTTCTTCAGCAGACTTTTTTTTCCCGTTTCCAGCAGTGGAGTCTTGTGCAGTGCATAAAAAGTATTGAAGGATTGGCTTGTTTCTAATCCCATCCATACACTCTGATCAGCTTCCCTGTCCCTGCTAAAGAAAAGGTTCATCCCAGCATGAAGCTGCTGCCACCGCCATGGTTTTTTCTGGATGTTGGAGTTTAAAGCTCATTGTTTGATGAAAGTGTTTCTGTTATTGCAGTGCAGTTACACGAAAAGTGTCATAGTTCGGGCAGATGTGAATGAGTCGGTTTAGACTTTGAATAATTCAGTTTTCTAGTGCAGATGATATCAAATATAGATTTTTTTTTTTTTTTTTTTTACAATCATAACCCAACCCAATTGGGAAACCCTGGCTCATATAGGTGGTTTCATGGGTAACAACAGCCAGTTATCCAAACCATTTCTGGCACAACTTCACCAACTCCCAAGGGGCACAGAGAGGACTAAAGATCTGTAAAAGATGAACCGACAGATTACTAAACCCACAACTCCCAGACTGACTTTTACCGCCCTCCCAAATTTCCTTCAAATATATTGGTACTGTTTTTTTTTTTTTTCTCCCACTAAGACAATTTTTTAACTTAAGATGTTAACAGTGTAAAGTTGGCTGGTCAACTTGAAACACGGGAGTACAGATGATACTACCTTCAAGTTCTAGATAACAACTTTATCGAAAGACCAACACAGTTCAGCTGGTGACCTTCACGGAGGCCACAATCGGTCTTTCAACAGAGTTGTGTGCACCATGTCTAAAACTCCAGAGTTTTGTTTTGGTCAAACCCAAGGATCCATCACTTTTACTTTGTCAATTCTTTTCTTGACCTCTCTGTGACCTTTGCCAGCATTTTGCAGATTAGCTTTTTTGCTTTTATTCCTCTACCAGGTTCCTATAGTCCCTCACCACTCCCCTTCCTGACAATGTCCAGCTCAGACCGCAGGGGAGTTGCTCTTGTCTAACACATGTGACCTGAATATTTCTCTCCGTAGTGAGTGGTCCACCACCTTGTCTGGGATATTATAATAAGGTTTGAGAATGAAGGGGGGGGTCGTGTTGGGGGTGAAGATGAAACATTCCCCGCTCTCCCGTCCTTTTACCCCGGTTACAGCAGATTAATTAAAAGCTCACTCGCACTCTCCGTCTTATCAGTGAGAGTTGAGCTCGGCACCCGGCTGGGTGGGCATGAAAGAAGGTGGGGAGCCCCCGGGAGTTATGTTAATATCAGCCAGCGTGGTGGGATTTCTACTTAGGAATTACTGCCAGTGGTAAATTCATTGCTGATTATCTCTTGGGCTGTCTAAGAAAAGATTTCCTTCTCAGAGAGACGTGTCACTCAAAGTTGGGTCTGAGCTCCTTCTCATTCACACCATTTCACTTGTCAGGTACTTGGAGCCAATAGAGATTTCGAGAATGTAGGACTCTAACGAAGTTATTACCTTGCAAATCAGCTACATTGTCCAGAGTTTCTGTAGATTCTGAATGTAAAAGAATCAATTTATAACTAGCCGTAGCGCAGGCCAGGATTTGTGGCCAAGACACAAACATTTGGACCAATTGGTGTCTGAAAGCAAAATCTATGTTTGGTTTTCAGTCAAGCTGAAGCTCATATTGTCGACCAGAGTGCCTTGTTGAGCTATTTGTTGTCTACGTCTTGATGTCCAAAGACTTTCATAGATGAAAGGATGAGACTGCAGTGCCTTGCATACACCCCAAACATTTTCCTGTTTCTCACATTACAACCAAAAACTTCTGTATATTTCTTTGGGACTTTATATAATAAACCAAGAGAAAGGATAGTAAGTGCAAGGAAAAGGAAAATAAATCATTTTATTTCAGGAACAACAGAGCTTTTTAACAATGTGTGTGTTTTTGTTTTTTTTTAAATGAAGACTAGAGTGCTAGCAACAGTCTTCAGAAGCTAGTTCGCTAACTTGGTAGATCCTGAGGGTAATTTAACTTCAGTAAAAATGAGCACGTTCAATAAAGGAATTAGACATAAATATTTGTAGAAATAGTGCAAAATACAGATGTGAATTGCAGTCGAGGTGCTTTGAGCATCATTTTTTCTTTCCTCTCTCCTAAGTTTTCTAAACTATGCATTTTAGCTACTAAATGATTTATAGCCTAAATAATAGGATGTAACTTGCTTGCATCTCAACATTAATATAATAAGACAAATTAAATTGGATTCATTTTGTTTACATGGAGCCAATTCATGGGATTCATATTTTTAGCCATTACATTATTTTCCTCCTCTCTAAAGATTAAAAGTGTAATTCCATTTAGGGTTTTCTGATTCTTTGTCTTTAATCCTCATTGTGTTGCAGACTGCAGCCGTTCATCAGCAGACAACCCAAGAAGAAGCTGGCTGTGGAGCAGGTGAGCTTCCTGTTCATTTGCTCTGCACCTCATGTATCACTTTCTGTAAAACTTCACTCTGAGTTTCCAGAAGGCCGACAATATTTTGGCACAGAGCATGAACTCCGCCCCCTAAAATAACCCCGCATATGTATAAACTGACCAAAAGAACCCGCTAAAAACAAGTTAAGTTTTTGGTCAGATAATTGTTTTATGTAAATAATATTCACACAGTATCAACATTTTCCTGAGTTCCCAATGAGTTCTTCATTGGAGTTCTCCTTTAAGTTAAGTGGAATTTATTTACTGATCATGTGACTTCTGAATGCACCTGGTTTCATCAGGACCATAACTCTGATCAGCAGCCAAAACATTGTCTGGGGTTTTTCAACTGTTTCAAGGTCATGTTGATGAGCTGAATCCAAAACTCTCAGTGGTTTTGCTCAATCAGGTCGACTTTCTGAACCATGGAGCAACATGAGCATCAAAATGCAGGACTTGTTCTGACATCTGGATCAATGAGTGATGAGCAGGAGGAGAGATTCCATCAGGACAGAAAAGAGACGGAGAATTTTACACAACGAAGACATCTTACTCTTATTAGTGTTTATTATTCAATTTATAGAAATCCAAGTTTGTAACATTTAATTAATACTCTTTGTCAGAAATATATATACATTTTTTTTTTTTCAAAAATCTTTTTTTGGTTGAGAAATATGAACGGAAATGAACTGATAATGTCACAAAAATGTCATCAATTTAGTCAGAAGATCAGATTTCTCTAAAACAAATTAGAATAAAAACCTCACTGAGAAAAATGTTTGTCACTTTTGGATTCACATCGCAAAATAGTCCTAATTCAGTTGAAAAAACACAGACAACTTCCAAAAGATATTTTTTTTGTAACCTTGTATAATTAACCCTTGAACCAAGAAGAAAATTAGTATTCCAAAACTCTGATTAATATCTCATTTTTTCATGCAGGTTAATGATCTGCTGGTGGGATTATTTAAAAAAATATATATAAATAAAAAATCAGGTGCTGAAGTCATTTACTGTAATAAGGTGAAAGATGTTGGTCGCACTACAACGCTACGTTTAGCACATCTACTGTCTCCTCCGTTGTTGTGCCATGTCTTTATTTGACTTGATTATATGAGCCACTAAACTGGTGAAAATAATCGGCGTCTCTTCCTGATCGTTCGATCAGACTGAAGCCCCTCCGCCCCCGACAGCGACAGCAGAGGCCCCGCCCAGTGCAGTTGTTGTCGAGAGTGGACCAGTCTTGTATGACGATGCGGACGAGGAAGAGGACGAAGAGGAGGAGACCTGTGTCAGTGCCATGGAGCTGCTGGGCGGCGACGGTCAGTTTAAACACACAGCAGGTGTTTACCTTAGAGAGCGCTTGATGAATAAATGTAGTTAGTTGGTACTTAAATATGTTTTTTGTTTATTTTAAACAAGTGGTACCATATTATCAATTTTCCTATCTTTTTTCATCACTAATTTTAATAACAACATAAATCTGGAGAAACTGAAGCGTCTGCTCATCAGATCTCTTTATACCCCAATAAGGCTACATTCAGGCAAATATGATGCAAATCCAGTTTTTTTGCCCATATGCGACATGTATTCTACTTATTTAACGGGACTCAAAAAGATCCAATTCCACAAAAAACTTCTGTGCCTCTTCCATATGTGGTACCAAGTTGTAGATGCTTTGATATTTTTCAAAGCGATATTTATGATAATTTTGATCAATATTTTGTTATATTTATGGATGGTAAATACAGAGGAAAACAATGGCTGACATTATAATTCTGAACTCATAAAAAATGTCTGTCATATTAGTTGTGCTTTATTTTTGCTTTTTTTTTTGCGTTATGATCTTAGTTTTTGCGTTTTGATCTTAGTAGTTGGACCAATAGTGATGATGCTCTCCACTATCATTACAGAATAAACTTTAAAATTGAGCCATAAACTTCCTCATCCATTATTACTTCTGTAAACTGTATTACTTCAGTGTGACATCTATGTTCTTCTTCGGGTCACTTTGGGATCCTAAACCATTTACACAGAAGTCTGAATGCTGTTGCATTTAATTAATATAAACAACCACGTAAAAAAAAAAAAAAAAAAAAATATATATATATATATATATATATATATATATATATATATATATATTTCATCAAAAAATCAGAGTTGAGCATCGAGACCTGATGTATGAATGTAAATGCCTGTAACAAGACAATGGCTTCGATCCATACATTTAGAGTTTGAGATCCCAATTCATAAAATGTAACTAAAGCAGTCCAGCTCATTGCATTGAGTCACCGCAGCAGTTCCTCATACTGAGAAAGCATGTTGTGAAAGTGGAAAGGAAGAATTCCCTTTCAACAGGAGGAAACCTCCAGCAGGAATCTGATTCAGGACCACATGTGGAAGTGACTCAAACCTGACTCAAAACAATCAGATCTGAGCCAGAAGATAAACTCAATCCTGAGTCACCCACTCACTACATGGTCGTTCCTTTTTTCCCTCCCTCTATCTCTCCCTCCCTCCAGGTTATGGATGTGACGGGGATTATGATGATGGGTACTAGCCGCATCGTCCACCTGGCTCATCATTCCCAGCCGGCCTTGGAATCCGTAGTTGGACCCGACCTTCACTAACAGGAACCCAAAACAAGCTGCTAAGGATTGGACACAGGAATAGAAGTTTACAGAACGCCATGCTGCTTTGCTCCAGTCGGGCTGAAGTTGGATGACCTGGTGGCCGGATGCTGGCGGAGCATTGTTATGATGCTGCTCTTTGAACAGCCCACTGGATCATTTGCAGGTTGGACTTTGTGGGTTTTTTTTTTAACCTGTGGAAACAACCTTTTAGGAAGATCCTCCTCCAGTGAGGTTGTTCTGGACATGTTGCTCCTGTACTACATCCCTCCTGAGAGCTTCCATCCACATCTGTGTTGGTTTTGTTTTGTGATTAGTTGTTCTCATTACCTTTTGGATGGAAGTTGAAACGGGACTCTTAATACAATGTTCTCCAGGACCATCAAGGCACAGATATGAGAAAGTCTACGATTTTGTTTTCTAATTATTTGGGAATGGCCTTCCCCTGTTTACTTCCTGCTGAAGCTGGACCATAACATGTTTATATGGAAGTAACATCTGATTTAGGTTCTATGTTGCTTCCAATATCTTTCAGAAGTTGGAAATACATATTTGTTAATATATTTTGCATTATGGAGTTTTGTCAGGACTTTCTGAATGATTGCATGTTAAGGTGAGGATTATTTTTGCTGTATTGACAGAGCAGTATTCTTAAAGTGATGACTGTGATTATGTATCTATATAGTACATTAAAGACATCACTAACTGGGAAAACAAGTGTTTGGGAGCCGTGCCTTTATTCAAACGACTATAATATCTCATGGAGATGGTGAAGGAGATCAATCTTTTCACAGATTATCTGTCTCATGGCGTACTGTCACAACACGGTGATCGTTTTAACAAATATTTTTAAAAAAAACGTTTTATTGAAAAGCTACTTACTATAGCTTTCAATCATCTGACTCAGCTAAAGAAAATTCATATTTTGTCAAGTTGTGGTTTGACATGCTTAGTTACAGTGACATAAAGTGAAATATCCATGGTTCATATTAACTGGGTTGGGCTTTCAGACCTACAGGACCAGATATTCAACCCAACCATACAAGAATAAAGACCAGAATAGGGAAAAAAAAAAAGAATATTTTCTCAGTGAGTTCCGCTCAAATGAACTGTTCTAAAAATTCAAGCACTTTTTTTAACTCTGGGAAACAGAAGATTACCAAACTGTACAGGAAATTAAATATAAAAATGTATATAGTCTCAGTCATTAACTCCTACCCAGAATATCCTCCCCAAATCCAGTCAAAGCTGGAATTGACTTGAATTGCTGAACTGGCTCTCCTGAGAAAAGCCAAAAAGACACTGTTTGGGAGGAGGAATACCTAAAATATAGCAATTTCCTTTTCCTACTCTTGTTTGGAAACCTGAGAATGTTTTGTCTGTGCAGTTGAGGTAATTTGTCTAAAGCTGTTGATTATCATCCTCAAATGTTGGTCCAAAATAGCAGCAAACATCTGGAAAAGTGAACTCTTTGTTCCATTCCTTAGCTCAAGCAGAGGGTTCCCAGAGATCCTGGGACTTTTCCTCCATCTCTGGGTTCTGTTTCAGATCAACCTGCTGTTCCTTCCCCTGCCACCAGAGGGCAGTGGATGAATCATTCACACTGAGGATTTGCTGTTGACTGTGCTTTGTCATCAGAACATCTAAAACATTTGGTTTTAACATTGCTTTTCTCATGGCATACTCTTAAAAACATAACATTAACCTGATCTTGTCAATAAACAGTCAGTGCTTTTATTGTTTCCACATCCTCAAACCATTACCTGCCCCATGTTGTTCAGTTCAACACCACCCAGATGGAGGAGGGAGGCGGAGTTGAAAGCAGCTCTGCTCTGCAGTGGAGCAGGTAAAACAGAAACGGGAGGCGCGACCCGCAGCAGCTCTCCAGTGGCTGCGGTCTCTCTGACCTCCGTTTTTGTTCTCCTTCATCTCAGATTCCTTTCCTCCTGTTACTGAGACAAAGAAAGACATGGAGGTGTAGTTAAAGAATGTGTCTGACTTTAATCAGACCCGTGTCGTTTTGTCTTTTATTTCTTTACATTGACCTTTTTGTAATAGTTTTGGGTGTTTCTAATTGATTTCAGTTCCTGTTTACATTTTCACAGAAAGATCAAAAAGCAAGTTAAATACGAAAATGTATTCGTAATTTATCTTTTTTCTTCCATGCTAATTCAGATCTAGAAAATATTTGTAATTAAACTTTTCAAAACTACAAGCAAAACAAACTTTGGAAGACTTCCAGCAAATTCAGTTTTTCCTCCAAATGTAATGATGGTCATTATGGCCAAATGGTTTCATCAGCCTGCAGAGCATCTCTCCAAAAATAAAAATCTTCATCCCTGCATCTTCAAACTGGCTTTTTGTGTTTCTATTGAAGTAAAGGCTTCTTCCTCGCTGGGCGGCCGTCCAGCCCACCTGGGTCCAGGACAGTTTGACTGTGGATAATGAATCTGTCTTACCAGCTTCAGCAGCATTTCCACAAGATGTTTGGCTTCTCTGTGGTCTATGAACTCATTTTGGACAAAAACCCATTTTGTCCATTCGATAGGTCCTGTGTCATTTCAAGGACACAGGACCTATCGAGTGACATATCAGAGGTTTTCTTCTGAATTTGAAGAAAGTCACACAAAAAAAGAAAAAAAAAACATTTAGGAATGCTATTGCTAAGCTTTCTGACATTTAACAAATAGAAACTATTCTGTTAATTGTAACTGACCAAAAACAAGAGAAGTTCTGATATAAAGATGGAAAGAAATGTGTTTGTCTCTTTTGATTCTATGAAGGTAAACTTCTGGTTTCAACTGTATCTTCTGAAAGAAGAAAAAACAAAGTTTGGTGTAATATGTGTGAGAATGTGTGTGTTCCGTAGCTACGTCTCCTCTGTACAAGGACTGATAAGTCCAGTTTACAGTCCACACAGGACGGGTACCCAGTGGGCGAATGGAGGTCAACCAGCAAGGTGAGTGAGTTCCTAATGAAACAGATTGTTGCCTACATAAGCACAGACATACGCAAAATAAAAAAAGACTTTTGCTTTCTAAAAATAGAGCAGTGCTTCTCCTCAACTAGTCCTAATCTCTTACCTTTTAAAATCGAAGATCCGGTATCAGTCTGATCTGTTGGTGCTGGATGCCTTCTTCTCTACTAATGTGCATTTTCTTATTTTTTTCACCTATTATTCTTCTTTAGAGGCCTATCATCTCATAACTCCTAACAACTCCTGCCTTCTTGATGGGCTGAAAATTGTCAGTGTTGTTATGAAATACCAATTTCCAGTCTGAGAACTTTGTCTTAAATAAACAGTAAAACTGGTTACATGAGCATTGTAAAAATTCATGGATGATATCTTCTTAACAACTTGGTTTTCAAGGAAGACAGATTGTGTAAATATCCTGGATATTATTTAGAATCGTCCAAATTGTAATTAAGAGACAACAGGCAAGTTCATTAAATAAATAAATACATACTGACAAGCATTAATTACACAGAAAATGTAAGAAAATATTGAGTATTTCTTTTAAAAGCATGCAAATGAACACAAATATAAGAAAATGACTAAAGAGAAATTAAATGTAGACAATGAAACGAGCATAAGAATACAGAAGGTTTACCTATAATGGAAACATTCAATATCATTTCAACTTTTACATTTTTGTATTTAATTTGTTTTTATTGCGCATTTATTTTTCATCACAAAAAAAATAAATACAGATGAATTTTATTTTAAACATAATATGCTAAGCAAAAAAATATGGTGAAGCAAAATCTTTGGCGAAAACACCAGCGGTGTTGATAAAGGTTTATTTTTGGTTTCCAAGGTAACCCGGTAACCCCGCTCACTCCAACCAACATTTGAAGTGAAGTTACACTGTCCAATCAGGTACTGTTTACAATTTAAGTGAAACCCTTCTCGTCCAATGGCGTATAGCAACTGTCAAGCAACGTTCCCACCCGCCTCCTCGGTTTATAATCCTCTGCGTGGAGTAGCGCACCAACTTTGTCTGTTCGTGAAGGGTCACAAGTCTTTATTTCGACAAAATGAGGGAAATTGTTCATCTTCAAGCTGGCCAATGCGGGAACCAGATTGGAGCCAAGGTTAGAAAGTATTCATGCTTGAAACTTCGTCCTAAATTCGTTGGGATGCCGACTGAAAAATGACTTAGTTTGTGCGCGCGGCTCAATAACCAACAGCTTGCTCAGCAGGAAAAAAAAAAAGCTTGCGTAGCTGTTAGCAGAAAGGCTATCCATAACTGTTGGCTTGCGTTGTTTTCAGTAAATCTCTCTGCTCAATTAGTTCATATTTTTCTTCTCTTTTCGGTCGTAGTTTTGGGAGGTGATAAGCGACGAACACGGTATTGACCCAACCGGGGTGTACCACGGGGACAGCGACCTTCAGTTGGATCGTATCAACGTGTATTACAACGAGGCGTCAGGTTGGTTCATAGTTTGCTTCATAGTTGTATACTATTACTCCAGTGGAGGTCCAAGTAATTCAATATCTCAAAAAAACATTTTTAGTACCACGACCGTCCACCAGAGGGCCTGGCCTTCACGTCAGTGGTTACTAGGTAGCTGCTGCTAACGGCGACTGTTAACTATAGGAAGAGTTGTTGCTAACGGTTAGTTGTTAGCAACATATAACCGGTTGCTACAACTTTTCTCCCACATGTTGCGCACACTGGCTTTTATAATTAGAGAAAATAAATAATTATTGCAGTTAATGGAGAAAATGTTTTTCTTTCTATTTTTTATACTTTAGTCCAATTTACTTTTGTCTCATGTAGGAGGGAAGTATGTCCCTCGTGCTGTTCTGGTGGACTTGGAGCCGGGCACTATGGACTCTGTGAGGTCTGGTCCTTTCGGACAGGTGTTCAGGCCTGACAACTTTGTTTTTGGTGAGTGAATTGCTTTAACATATTTACATTTTATTTCCATAGAACAGCCACACAAAACTGCAAGATTATCATTATTTTTTATATTTAACAAATCCATAGAGAAATAAAAGCCTTAATGTTAAATATGATGCAGGTGAACTGGATATTATTTCTGTTTTGAATGAGGCAGAAAAGGAAAAGAATCCTTTAAACTCAGTAATAGATCTAATATTGACCAGGAAGGGAAGGAAACATGAAGCAGTCTGAAGGGAAAGCACTCAATTTAGTTCAAGTTTAAGAAATCTGGATTGAAGATGAAGTCATAAATCTAGTCGAATCTTTTCAGTGAACTTTGACAACTAAGTCATGATAGTCCTAATACAAGTAAGTATTTATCCTCTGAATATTCTCTACTTGGTTCTGTTCCAGGTCAGAGCGGTGCCGGTAATAACTGGGCTAAGGGCCACTACACCGAAGGAGCGGAGCTGGTGGACTCGGTGCTGGATGTGGTGAGGAAGGAGGCGGAGAGCTGCGACTGCCTGCAGGGCTTTCAGCTCACCCACTCCCTGGGAGGAGGCACCGGCTCCGGCATGGGCACACTTCTCATCAGCAAGATCCGGGAGGAGTACCCAGACCGCATCATGAACACGTTCAGCGTGGTGCCGTCGCCCAAGGTTTACATCCAGCATTCAAATCAGTTCAGATAAGGTGCTCTGCCTCATAGCTGCTTCCTCTGGGTCTTTAACTAGGCTCCATTGTTCTCTGTAACCCCGCCCCCTCCTGACAGGTGTCAGACACCGTGGTGGAGCCCTATAACGCCACCCTGTCCGTCCACCAGCTGGTGGAGAACACTGACGAGACCTACTGCATTGACAACGAGGCGCTGTACGACATCTGCTTCCGTACGTTAAAGCTCACCACGCCCACCTACGGCGATCTGAACCACCTGGTGTCGGCCACAATGAGCGGCGTCACCACCTGCCTGCGCTTCCCCGGCCAGCTGAACGCCGACCTGAGGAAGCTGGCCGTCAACATGGTGCCGTTTCCCAGACTGCACTTCTTCATGCCGGGCTTCGCCCCGCTGACGAGCCGAGGCAGCCAGCAGTACCGGTGAAGACGCTCAGTCCATAATTAGATTAGGATCAGCCCCACTGTTTTAGAAACTTTCTTTTAACCCAAGCTCTCTCTTCCAGGGCCCTGACAGTCCCTGAACTCACCATGCAGATGTTCGACGCCAAGAACATGATGGCGGCGTGCGACCCGCGCCACGGCCGCTACCTGACGGTGGCGGCCATCTTCCGCGGCCGCATGTCCATGAAGGAGGTGGACGAACAGATGCTGAACGTTCAGAACAAGAACAGCAGCTACTTCGTGGAGTGGATCCCCAACAACGTGAAGACGGCCGTCTGCGACATCCCGCCACGAGGCCTCAAGATGGCCGCCACCTTCATCGGAAACAGCACAGCCATCCAGGAGCTGTTCAAGCGAATCTCGGAGCAGTTCACCGCTATGTTCCGCCGCAAGGCCTTCCTGCACTGGTGAGTCCAACGCAACGATTCATAGCAGCGTGCTGTACATCACATAGACACTGACAGTGTGTCGTCGCAGGTATACCGGCGAGGGCATGGATGAGATGGAGTTCACCGAGGCAGAGAGCAACATGAACGACCTGGTGTCAGAATACCAGCAGTACCAGGAGGCCACGGCAGAGGAGGAGGGAGAGTTTGAAGAGGAGGGAGAAGAAGACTTGGCCTAAGCAGCCGCCATGTTGCTTTTCCTCCTGATCTGCAGTTACAGTCAGGAAGCATCTAGGTCAAAACACTGAAGGTGTGCTAAACAGTAGCAGCTTTACTGCTTGAGATTGAAGGATTTCTTTTCAGGCTCATCTTGAAACATGTTAGATTTTACATTAGAGCTATATCTGGAATATACATATTTTAAAGGTGTTAAACTGATACTACTTGTGATGTTAAAGTGTAACTAACCCCTGTTAGAAAGCATTAAAACAGGCAGAGACAAAAGACTCAGCCAAGTTTAGGGCTGAGCGGTAAGCCTGTTATTTTAACATATTTTGCTGGATGATAAATTGTCCCAGAAGTTATTGCGATGAACAATTATATTCTTGTTTTGAGACTGTTATCAAGTAATATGAGACTGGCATAATAATGTAAGAACACATCCTCAAATTTCAATAAACTTTAATTTCTAAAGAATATTTAACACTATAACTGTAAGACATTTTAAATATTCAATATAAATAAAACCAAAACTTCAAATAAAATGAATGCTGAGGTTTCTGTAACCAAAATCACCCTTAAATAAAACAGGCTAGTTGAGACCAAAGCACCAGACTGAAGACCTTTGTAGAAAGAGACAAGAGAAAAACAATCAATGTCAATTATTGAGCTTGTTTTAATTTATCATGTGACAAATTGATTTATTTGGATTGAGCAGGGCTGTGTTCAGGATGACAGAATCTCTGTTGACTTGTCCAGTTTCTGGCCTATTTGTTTTGTTTGCTCCTCTAATGGATTTTTCCCTTCAACTCCTCAAAAATAGAGACACATGTAGGGAGTTTTGTGTGTTTCTCCATTCAGACCTGAGCACTGACACCGTTTTACTTAGAATATTGCAGAACTAAACAAACTTACAATGTTTCTTGAGAAACATGAAGATAGAACCCTAAATAACCTATTTAAACAATTAAGACAAGAACGTTGATTTGGGTTAGTTACACTTTAAACCTTTGAGATGTCTGCCTGTGAGCTGATGGGTTTTTGCTTTGCCAGTGGGACTGTGCAGAATGGTTCCATTAGAAGTCAGAACCGACTCATGTTCACTGTTCATAGAACTTTCCTCCAAGCTGCTGGTTACTTCCTGTTACACTGACAAGTTCTACATCGTTACTGAGGCTAGTCATTTTCTCTGGAAAACATTTAGGATTAGTTCACTGATTGCACTAACAACACTGGAAATGGCCATCAGTCTCTGTTACTTTTCTGCTTTTGTTCATAGATTTTAAATAAACACTTTAAAGTTGGTGCTGAAATGTGGATCAAAAGTATTTTTGTCACTTATAGAAGCATAATATTTCTGACATTCTGAAGGGTTCTGGTGCCGTCAGTCTTTGCAGTCCCACAGGGTTCAGTCTGTTCAGGCGGTTTAGCCTTCAGCTTCTGATTTGCTTTTTGATAAGCAGTGCTGTCAGTTTGTAGATGTCAGATAATGATAAAAATTTGCCAGTCAAATGAAGCCTACAGGAAGAAAACCCTGACTGAAATGCAGTGAACTGATTTTTTTTTTTTTTTTTTTTTTTTCCTCTAAGCATTCATGAGTTTTAAATCTGTAATGAATGTTTTTACTTTTGAAAATTGATTTGACTGGATTGAAAACTCAAATCTGAGAAAATGCAGGAACCTCGACTTTTAACAGTAAAGAAACTCCAGAGCCTGAGCAGCATGTTCTATTGATGTTTTCTGCATACAGACAGTAAACATAAAGCTGGATCCTCCAGGTTGATGGTGTCAGAATCACCCTGTTAAAAAGGGAAAAGCACAAGTCTGTTGACAAATTTAACGACTGTAAACTATTTTATGTTGCAGTTAATTTTTCATGGAGTGATGATTGTGACTCACCAAACTGTAGTGATGGTTTCTCTTTTGTTAGTACATAATCATTCAGTGTGTGAAACAAATTGAACTCTGGGGATTCAGTGCTAAGGAGTTCTGTCCTACAGCAGCTTAACGTTTGGAGCTGATCAACATGAACTGAAGATTGGATGTTGAACATAAATATGAATTATTTAACATAACAAACTGAACTAAATGAATCTGAACTGTGGCTTGTGAATAGAAGTTGATAATCAGTTGAAAAACAACCAACCAACAAAGTTATGAAAGGGAAGAAAATACAGGCACACGACCAGGATCCCACTGAGCATGCTCTGTAGGGCACAGGTATCCAGGAGGAGTACTAGTGGGAACTGCTGAAGTCCCATGCCGAAATATTAAATACTTCTTGTAGCTTTCTGTTCTGATCAAATCATCTGGGTGTGTTTCACCAACTGCTTCTTGATCCAGAAATATCTGAATAATGCAAATCGTTATCATGCTACTGAAGCATTATATCGCCATTTTAAATGAAATGTTTCCCTTTAAATAAAATGGAAATATGGGGTCAAATGACACCTGGTGGCCAAAAGTATGAAGAGCAGCTTGAATCTACTAATGTGGATTTCCAGGACTGATGGGAGTCAGGTGGGTAAAATTATATTCTAATTTTTGTAGTATACTACTCTTACTCTTTATAGTAAGAGTAGCACTGCAAAGTTTTTTTTTTACAGTAGTAAAAGTAAAAAGAAGTCTGTTTCGTATTTTAAAATATAATCAGACATACATTTTTACTGATGTGCAAATTCTGATGGCTAATGGTACAAAGATACAAATGAGTGACATATGTTATGTAAACAAGAAATATAGTCAGAAAAGTTTTCCAAAACAATTTTTTTTAACATAAAACTTATGAAACCATTTCTCATAGTAGGTAATGAGTAAATATGTTGGGATCAAATTCTTCCAGTGATTATTTGGTGTTTCCTGTATTTTCTTAAAGCACTAACATAAAAACAACAAAACTCATTAATGAACTAAATGTTTCACTTTAACATAAAGTGTTGTTTCTGTGTCTCAGTACATTTTATTTAAAACAAACCTGATCTTCTTTCAGCGATGCTCCTCACACTGGCTCGTATCCTGGAATTATCGATATTTATGTTAACATTCTTCAAGTGCAAGTAAAAAATACGGTTTATTAAAACTGCTCCCCGAAGTCAATTGTTTCCAAAAAGTTACTCAAGTAAACACAACTATGACCGACTCACCTCTGGTTGACCAGCAGATTCTCTGCAGCTGCTCCACCTCCTGGTAGGTCTGCAGCTGCTCCACCCTTTCTCCATGTTCAGATGATGTATTGATCAGAGATTTGTTCAGATCGGCGTGTTGTTCCAGATCCTAACCCTGATTTAAACATCTCCTTGGTCTGCTGGTCTCCATGTTGCTGCTTGTTCTCTAATGTTGTCTAACAAACGTCTGAGGCCAGAAACACATCAGCTGGATTCTCTTTACTAATCATGTGACTTCTGACAGCAGTGTCTTGTTCTGGATCTTATTTAGGGTTATCTGAATAAAGGGGATCATGATTAGAGTTTAGTGTTAATGTGTTGTTTTGCCTGTTTCATGCATGACCAGAGGATTTACGGTGAGCCCTCCTCTCTCCACCCTGGAATGTTCTCCTGCTGGATTACTGGGTTAAAGCTGCTGGACTGGCTTATCTAGAGCTTCTGGCTTCAACATGAGGTCTGCTGCTCCGTTCCTGCTGATGCTCTGCTGCTCCGTCGGCGAAGGCCGAGCGGAGGTCTCAGTTCCTGCAGACGATGGCACCAGGACCGAAGCACGCCCCCCCAGGGACCTGAGCGTCCTCTGGGAAGAGGTGCAGGGCCTGAAGCAGCTGGTCCTCAGTCTGAAGGGGGAGCAAGTGGAGCAACGACAAGAACTCCGGACTGTGGAGAGTCGGCTGAGGGACGGGGAGATGGAGGCAGAGCTGCAGAAGCAGAGCATGGATGAGCTGCAGATGGCGCTAGACCTCCTGCTGACAGAGCAGACCCTGGTCTGAGGAGGAAGGTGGAGGAGCTGGAAGAGCAGAGCAAAGGTCAGACTTGTTGTTGTGTTTCCTGTTCATGTGCTTCATTAACCTCATCATCCTATTGGCTGATCACAGCTGCGATGAGGAGCTGAAGGCGAGATCCATCAACCAGAACCCGTTCAGTTCAGTATATTTGGACAGAGAAAGGCAGAGAGTTCAGTTCTATCCAAACCTTTTCCAAACAAATATAGTCTCAACTCAGCACAGCAACCCATGAATCTCTGGTCTGCGGTTCCACTAACAGAGTTCTGGTCCGCTGGGTTTTCTTTTGTCTAGGACGTCCTAGATTTCCCAGCAGAACTTGGTATCGGCCAAAAATACCAAAAGCTGCTTCAATGTCCACTGAAGGTATTGTGATTGATTGACCAGCAAACTGACCTTTAACCCCCATCGTCAAGAGGAAGATGATTGAGCTTTAACTTTCTTTTTCCTACAAAAACAAAGCAACAAACTTTAAACACTAAGAGACAAACATCCAACGACCTGCAGCTGGAACTGCAGTGGAAAGTTGGTTTTTCACTCTACTGACTGAGTAAGGGTGAATAGAAATGCACACCGCACTTTTTAGATTTTTATTTATGAAGAGTTTTAAAGTCATCCTCCACCTTATGTTTATTTAAAACATAAAACTGATAAAATACCTAATTCCATCAGAGTGGGTTAGTAAGATGACAAAATATTTCAAAATTTGATGGATCCGTCTCTCAGGGGTCGTGACCCTGACCCCAGGCGGCCCTGACGTTTCCTGCCTCGTTTTGTTTCTCTTAGCCGAGATATCAGAGCTTCGGGCCAGAATGAGCCGCAGTGAGAACTCAGCGGAGATCCTGGACAAGAAGAACTCAGGTGAGTCCCAGGAAAAACAAAAAAGCTGCTGGTGTGTCTCTGCAGCGCTGAGCGCTGAGGCGCTGCTGTGTCCACAGCTGTTGCGGCTGAGCTGCTGTTCCTGCAGACCAGACTGAGGGCCAGCGAGAGCAGCATGGAGCAGCTGAGGAGGAAGGACGCAGGTCATCATCCTCCTCTCATGCACCTTCATCACTTCTCCTCTGGGTTCAGTACAGAGCTCTACTGAGGCGTTCACACTCCCTGACCTCATCCACATGACCACAAACATATTTGTATTCATTAGGATTCTGTCCTGACAGACCAACAAAAAAAAAAAAGATAATTTAAAAACTTGAAAATCTAAAAGACGTGGCATGACTTGCGTTTCCAATAAACATAGAACTTACAAAAGTGAATTTGCTTTATGGAAATAAGATTGAAAATGTTCAGGTTTTTTGATAAACAGCTTTTCGGTCACATTAAATTGATTTATTTTTTTAAAAACTGCAATGGAAACACTTTTTTTCCCATCACACAAATCACTTTATCAACAGCTGGATGTTACAACTGGAGAAAACGTCGAAGAAGACAACAGGAAGTTAAAAAAAAAAAAAAAAGACAACAGGAAGTAAAAAAAAAGACAACAGGAAGTTAAAAAAAGACAGCAGGAAATTTAACAAAAAGACAGCAGGAAGTTTAACAAAAAGACAACAGGAAGTTTAACAAAAGACAACAGGAAGTAGCCACAGATATGAATACGGAAGTCACAGAAGGAGGACCGGGTGTTGTGTTTCTGGATCAGAGCTCTCACAGCATCACTCAGTTAATAAAAAGTGATGTCATTCTAAAGTGTTGACTCCATAACTCTTCTATAAAATCACCTCACAACTTCCTAAAACGTGCATACGTAAACGTTCCCAAGTGGGCGGGGCTTGTGGCTCAAACATTAAAATTTTATTTCACTAGAAGCCAAATGCAGAACTCCTGGAAAATCCTCCTCGATCCCCACACTGCAGTATTTTTTAAAAACACCACAGAAGAAGAACATTCTGCCCAGATGATTTGTGACGAACACAATGATTTGATTTTGTACTTGCAGACCAGGAGAGAGAACAACTTTCTCTGCTCTTGTGCAGTAAATCCTCCACAGTCTGTTCAGATCGCAGCAGATTCACTTTACGCTCAAGGAAAGTTTAACTAGGCCAAATGAAAATATCATGACATTTCATTTATTTCTGTATCAACGTCAGCTCAAAACGACTTTATCAATGAGGACCACAGTATTCAATGACAAGTTAATTCTTCCCAGTGGGAACTCTCAGGTTTTTATTGCCACCACATAATCAGAATTTAATCAATTAAACTTAATATTAATAATAGTCACTCTGTCGCCAGTATTTTTTATTAAGTAGACATTTGTCACATGTTCTGAGTTGGACGGGCCAGTAGAATCTGACCCAGTGGATTTCCCCTCCTGCTGTCAGTAACCTGCATGTTGCTGCTCTCAGTTCTGACAGGCAGACTGTGCAACACGGAGAGTTTGATGGAGGAGCTGATGGGGCAGATCTCAGGTCAGGCTGCTCCTCACACTCTTTGTGCTTCATTCTTAGATCCAGTGGGATTTTCCAAACGTTTCGTCACACAGAGCTCAGGATGTTTGTGGACCTGGAAAACGTAGCTAGTTAGCATGTTTTCCTGAAGTTGTCTCGGTTCTGTTGCAGGAGTCTTGAACAATAAACTTCAGCTCAAAGTAAATTCTGAAGCCAGTTTGATTTAGCACAGGTTGTTTGAGCTTAATCTCAAACTAACAGCTGCAGGAATTACAGTAAAAGTATTCAGTCAGTTTGGACAGAGGGCGTCTGTGAACATCGGTTTTTACATTTTGTTACAGATTCTCAGTTGGATTTGTGTTTGAACTTTGACTAGGCCATTTCAGCGTATCGGACTCAAAGAACGTGATCAACAGCTGCTTTCGTATTTGTGAAGAAAATGTTAAAACCGTTTTGCTTTCACTTCACCAACTTTGTGTTCATCTATCGCATGAAATTCCAGTAAAATACATGGAAGCTCCTGACTGTAATGTGACAAAATGTGAAAAGTGGAGCGTTTTATCGTTGTGCTGTGACAGTTTGAATGGTCAGCCAGGGTACAAAGGTCACGACAAGCTTTTGTGTTGGAATGAAAAACATTCGTCAGGTTTCCTTCTCTCCCAGAAATCCAGGCCTGCAACACTTCAGCTGGGATGGAGACTGAAGTTCTGGTGCTGGAGAGTCACCTGAACATCCAGCTGGACTCGCTGAAGGCTGACATTGAAGGTAACTGTCAGCCTGCTGGGTCCAACATGTTGGAAGACATTATACTAAGAGCACATGATGTTACTCCATCAGCCTCCAACCCTCTGACACAGAGATGTTCAGACACATAAACACGCAGCAGCAGCGATGAGCCCATAGTTACATCACATCCACGTTTCTGCAGTAAAGATCGGACCAGTCACAGATCACCCACCTGTACTGGGAAACTGGCATGAAGCTGAGACTTTGATGAAAACTTCAGATGATCCTGGAAGGCTAACCTGCTAGCCAGAGCTATGCTACTGACCTCCAGACGACCTTTGACCCATTCCGGTTAAAAATCCAACATGCTTACAACAATTCAACTAGAACTGCGTTGTTTTATTCATAATATAAACGGATGTAAGGATTTTTCTAATATCTTAAAATAAGACATGAAACAAGACAAAACTAACAGAAAAATGTATCAGTAATTAATACAAATGTATTAATTACAAATAAATTAGTAATTATATACTACTATATACTACTATTATATTAGTAATATAATAGTATTTATATTTCTACTTTTTAGTAATATACATTTGTTTTTCATCAAAAATTATTGAATATAGATTAAAACACTCGTTCCTCAGGTTGATGGTTTCACTTATAACAAGACATTTATTTCTGTTTTAAGTTAAAATAAAATCTCCCGGTGGAACTAGTACTTTTTGAATCTATATTCAGGAGTTATTGACGTTTATCGGCTTTGACTGCAGTAAACATTTCAGCTCTGCTGGTTTTTGGAAAAAGTTGGATGTTTCATCTGACTCTGTTCCTGTCCAGGTCAGATTCATGAGTTGGAGAACAAACTGACTTCCAGTCACGTCCGCCTGGAAGACCTGAGTGCTGCTGCTGGTCAGACCGTCCAACAACCAGTCACGTGTTCAGGTTCTGTTATTCTGCCCATTAACACCGAACTGAACTGTCCGCTGCAGAGCATCGCCTGAACGAAGCAGAGAGGCAACAGGACGAACTCAGGAACCACAACACAGGTGAGCTGCACTTTGACCCACTGACCCAACATGCTGGACATTACTGTTGCCTTCAAAGATCAGATCTGCGTCTGACTTTTGTACGCCAGCCAGCCTGTTTATCGGTTAGTTAAATGAATGTAATAATGATTTTAGTAGTTTTAGTCGTAGATGTTCTACAGGATCGAGTTTTTTTAAAACCTGAAACAAACACAAAACGTCAACAAGTTAAACGAGGGAAGGCAGTAATCAGGCTGGCTGTGGTTGACGATGTGCTTTGGTTCAGATGTAAGAACATTTCAGGAAAGTATCTGTTTTAAAAGGAAGTTAATAAACTCCAGCATAAAGAAAAGGGAGTCGACAAAAGAGTCCAGTGACTTTTGGACGGGCAGAAATCTCCTGAGACGCTTCAAGGTCCGACGGCCTCAACAACGGAGAGACGAAAAGGAAACTATTTTTATTGTTGTTTTAGAGTTGATGAGCCGACTGAGAGCCAGAGAACAACAGCTGGAAGAGCTGAAGACATTAAACACATGTATGATGTTTACTTTACTGAAAATGAAACTTA
The DNA here is from genome assembly GCA_010277075.1 of Poeciliopsis retropinna. NCBI lineage: Eukaryota > Metazoa > Chordata > Actinopteri > Cyprinodontiformes > Poeciliidae > Poeciliopsis > Poeciliopsis retropinna. Next base: position 7,345,779 of record VMRM01000028.1, read on the forward strand.
TTTTAGAAACAAGTTGGAAAATGTAATATATAAGAAAAGGCTCAATTGTTCTATAGACATGGAGACCAGACTGGGATCTACTGAGGAACAACTGGACCAGTTCAAGAATCAGTCTGCAGGTACCATCATCGGGTCTTGTGTTTGGTTCTGTTCATCCTCGGTGAAATCATGAAATGAACGAATGAATCCTGTTCAGTTCTGGAGGTCAGACTGAGAGTCAGTGAGAGACGGATTGAGGAGCAGGAAACAGGAAGCTCAGGTAACGTGAAACTTTTCTGTGGCTCGTTTCAAACACGAACGACTGACTGCTGCTTCGTTCAGCCGACATGCTGGTCCAACTGAAATCCACTGAGGCTCAGCTGGTCCAGTTGAAGAACCACACCTCAGGTACTAACGTTAGTGCTTTAAATAAGTTCTGTATGGTAGTTAATAACCATTACGAGTCATTTATTATGTCCTGCTCAGTTCTGGAGGTCAGACTGAGAGTCAGTGAGAAGAACCTGGAAGACCTGAAGACAGAAAACTCAGGTAACAGTAAGACTGACTGGATGTTTACAACCATACGCTCTGTTTAGATCCTGATATTGTGATATCTTACTTATTATTAAGAATCCAACAAATGATTCTTAATAATAGAATCAGATGGAGAGAGAACGTTTCCCTTTGTCAGATTAATGTCAGAAATCAAAATGCCCCAAAAGACATGAATGAAGCAACAATATCTGTAAACTTTTGCTGAATCTTCCAACATAAAAACAAATCTTAACATAGATTAAGATCTGATCTGTTCCTTTGATGGAAGGAAATATCAGATGATATATTTGTATTTATTATGTCATGATTTTGAGGTTTACATGGAAACATTCAATTTGATTATGATTCACAAGGCTCCACTGCTGCCATTAACTGGAGGAGTTAATGGCATGTGATAGATTATAAAATAATTATTGATGTAACAATCATTACAATAATGTGGATGGATCGTCCTCCACCCACATCAACCTCGTCTCTGCTTATCAAACACCACCACCTGCCAACTAAACACCAAAACATCACAGTTTTCTTATTAACTGTCAGTTAATTGATAGTTTTGGAAATCAGACTGAGGCTCATCGACAGACACAAAGCTGAACATTTACCTCTAAATGTTTTATTTACAGAATGTAAAACTCAGACCTACAGAACAGAGAGAGCAGAAACACTGGGAAACTCCCAGTTCATTGTTAACTGTCTCAGATTCCTATCATGTCCTAAAATATAGTTATAAATCTGTAAATTTGATTGAGAGAAACTAAATGATCCAATAATGGTTCCTTGAGGAACTCCCTGCTGATGGTTTGTGTTCAGAGATGCTGAGGAGACTGAGAACGAGAGAAACACAGCTGGAGGACCAGAAGACAACAAACATAAGTACAACTAGATGTTTACTGAAATATTGGCAAATCAATCTGTTTCTTAAAAATAAATAAAATTGTTAAATCGAAAATCTGATCTGATCTGTAGACATGGAGGCCAGACTGGGATCTACCGAGGAACAACTGGACCAGTTAAAGAATCAATCTGCAGGTGTGCTGAGTGAAATAGACAGGATCAAGTGTTTCATCTGTTGAAGGAGAACATCAAGTTGTTTTCTAACCATCTTCCCCTCCCTAATGTAATACAATATCATAATTAGTCGCTCTAATATTGTTTTCAGTTCAGTTCTCCCAGATGGAGTCCAGACTAACTGATGGATTGAACAGAACAACAGGTCAGTCACATTTCTTTTACTAATTATTAGTGTTCAAATCATTTATCCCTCTGGTTGCTAACAGCATGCTAACACAACTACATCAACTTGTTCCATTAGATGAAATATTAATTCACTCTGGCAGTTCAGTTCAGTCATGATCAGTTGGTGATTGAGCTGAGAAGTAAAGCTTTAAACTTAGAAGTAGAGATGTAAATAAAACTGGATGATCCAAACAGTTTCTTGTGTTCAGAGTTGGTGAGTCGACTGAGAACAGCTGAAAAACAACTGGAAGATCTGAAGTTTAGTAACTCCAGTAAGATGCTGCTGAATTCTGCTGAAGGCAATTAAAAATGTCATCGTATTAAATCCATGAATAAAATCTGAGCTGATCTGCAGACATGGAGACCAGACTGGGATCTACTGAGGAACAACTGGACCAGTTCAAGAATCAGTCTGCAGGTACCATCATCGGGTCTTGTGTTTGGTTCTGTTCATCCTCGGTGAAATCATGAAATGAACGAATGAATCCTGTTCAGTTCTGGAGGTCAGACTGAGAGTCAGTGAGAGACGGATTGAGGAGCAGGAAACAGGAAGCTCAGGTAACGTGTGTTATGTCTTGTTCATGCTCAAATAAATTTGAAATAAAAATCACTCACAGGTAACTTTGCCAAGCATAAATAAAGTTTTTAAATTCACATATTTCTGAAAAGGATGACCACAAAATGGTTCCTGAAGGAACTCCTTTGTAAAGTCAGTTTCTGTTTAGAGTTGATGAGGCGACTGAGAGCCAGAGAACAACAGCTGGAAGAGCTGAAGACATTAAACACATGTATGATGTTTACTTTACTGAAAATGAAACTTATTTTAGAAACAAGTTGGAAAATGTAATATATAAGAAAAGGCTCAATTGTTCTGTAGACATGGAGACCAGACTGGGATCTACTGAGGAACAACTGGACCAGTTCAAGAATCAGTCTGCAGGTACCATCACAGCATGTCACTGAATCCTAGAGTCCAAACTGTCTGGTTGATGTTAAAAGGACTAAAGCTGATGAGTTTTGTTTTAAATCAGTATTTATTGCTGTGCTACCAGCAGTTTCATCTAGTCTGATGCTTTAAATGATGTTTGTTTCAACTCCATGTGATTTTCAGCTCAGTTCTCCTGGATGGAGTCCAGACTGACGGATGAACAGCACAGAACTGCAGGTCAGTCACATTTTCACTAATTATTTGATGAATAAATTATTTCAATTGCTGTTGTTTTTTGTTTTTTTATTATTATTATCATCCTTGGGCTTTAAGTCACATGAGTTTGCAGATTTATAGTTCTTAGTTATTTTAATTTTAGGACATTTGAGAAAACATTCTGTGGACTGATGAGATCAAGGTGGGACGTTTTGGAAGTTGTGTGTCCAGGAATCCTTAAAAAGTATTTAAAAAGTCTTAAATTCATGCATCTAAACTTCAGGCAAACCTGTGGTTAATACATTAACCACAGGTCTTAAATTTCCTTGCGACATCAACATTTAATGGTTTATATTCTATGTATTTTTTTGTCTGTGGGATTTTTCTATCAGGCAAAAGTTTGAGTCACTCTCAGATGTCTTCATGGAGTTTACTGATAATTAACCAGTAACTCACCTTGCTAGATCGTTAGCTTTTTACCATCTGTCATGAATAAGTGCAAACTTATCAGCACTTAGTCGGCTGGATGAAGTTCTGTGGAGATCCAGGTCTTAAATTATATTCATAAATATCTTAAAAAGTCTGAAATTTGACTTGGTAAAACCTGGAGGAACCCAATGTTTAGGCAATTAATTCTAAACATCATTACACATTTTAATGAGTCACATTATAGTAATATTGATTCATAATAAATTATTTTTCAGAGTTTGAAACCCAGCTGTTGGCTGTGACTTTCAGACTGAACGTGACTAAGGAGCTTCTGGAGGATCTGAAGAAACAAAGTCGAGGTGACTGATAAATACAGATGATTTTATAGCAGTTTTTTATTTTTTTTTATTTTTTTGTCCATCGTGCCTGGATGAAGAGTTTTGTGTTTTATATGTCGGCGGAAGCAGCTGAACTGGCTTCACTTTCAGACAGACTGACTGCAGCTCAGGGGAACACAGAAGGTAAATCCTCCTGAAACGTGCTGCACAAATACATTTGATCGATCGATCGATTGATTGATCACTGAAGCTCCAACATGTTTCTTCCAGATGAGGTGAAGGTGGCTTTTTCAGCCGGTCTTACCGATTCAGGAATAGTCGGTCCATTTGATGAAGAAACGACTCTGATCTTCTCCAAAACCATCACCAACGTCGGCCGAGGCTACAACAGCTCTGCAGGTAGCAGGAGGGTCGACTCTGTAAACGCTCTGTGTGGCTGCAGGGCAGTGAAATGATGAATGAATGTCGCTGCTGCAGGTGTTTTCACCGCTCCAGTCACGGGACTTTATTTCTTCAGCTTCACGGCTGCAGATTACTTGAAGGGTTACATGGGCCTGTACCTGTACAGGAATGAGCAGCCAGTCACCTTCAGCCTGGACCTGAACGACCATGGAGGATACGCCTCCATGACCAGTGCAGTGGCTCTGCAGCTGGACCGGGGCGATCGGGTTCGCCTCGCTCTGCCAGCCAGCTACCGGCTCTACGACGACTCCAGAAACTTCAGCGTGTTCTCAGGTTTCCTGCTGTTCCCGGTCTGACCCGGAGTCTTCATCCAGACTGAAATAAAAGTTGATTTCTTTGGTCAGTGGAAAGGATTCAACTCTAACTAGGCAGATGATCCACAGCTACATTATGATGTCACCACGTGACTCTAAAACAGGGTGTTCAAGTCCAGACCTCGAGAGCCGACATCCTGCAACTTTTAGCAGCAGCCTCACTCCAACAGGCCAGGATCAACTCTGAACAGGCCTGTTAACGAGCCATTCATTTGATTCAGGTGTGTTGGAGCAGGAACGCATCTGAAATTTGCAGGATGGTAGCTCTGGAGGACTGGACCTGAGGACTCCTGAAAGCCCATCCAAGCCCAGAACAGATTCTTCAAACAAATCAATGGTTTGTTTTTCATTGACATTGTTTTTCTTCCTTAATAATAAACACCTTCATTTAAAACTGCATTTTGTTTATTTGTGTTGTCTTGATTGGCTACACAGTGGTGCAGTTGGTAGCACTGATGCCTTCTAAGCATGAAGGTCCTGGGTTTGATTCCCAGCCCAGGGTCTTTCTGCAGGAAATTTGCTTGTTCTCCCTGTGCATGCGACTCACACAGTCCAAAGACACGACTGTCAGGTTAATTGGTCCCTCTAAATTCTCTAAATTTAAATTCCTCTAAATTCCCGATTTCTGATGCGGCTGTGTGTTTGTGTAGTGGTGCAGTCAAAGTAAAGAGCGAAGAGTTTAAAAAAAAAAGAGAAAGAGAAGATGAGAGTAAAATGTGAAACTTTTATTAAACGTGACAAAAAAAACAACAGGAAACAGAACTCTGACGTCTGCGTGAACAAAGTTCCCCAGCTCTGACCTGACAAAGCCCCATAAAAGGTGAACAAAGGTGCGTTAAGGCTCAGATCAGGACTTCCACCTTAAGACTTCTAAAAACACTCCGGTCTCTTTGGGCCGGAGTCAGTAGTGTAACAGCTCATCAATAAATACAAAGTGTTATTTGATCGCTTCAGGAATCATGCAGATGCAGGAACATTTACATCAATCAAGTCTGGATAAAGTATTGCTCTTTGATCGCTGGTTTTCACTTCCTCCTACTTTACAGTAAGCAATCGTCTGCAAGAGCCTCAGACAGACTTTAAAGGACCTGGTAACAAAACAAAAACAACAATCTAAAAAATGCGTCCAAAAGATAGTTTTGACACTGTTTCTGGGGTCAGCTGGAGATCAGGAGGTAGAGTTGTCATTCACAAAGCAGAGAGAGAGTCTTCAGGTCCCATCTCCTCTGGTCGACGTGTAAACAAGTGCAAAAACTGAGCCCCACGTTGGCCCCCGCTGTGCTTTCTGTGTGACAAAAACGCACTGGATGTTCAGGGGAAACAAAAAAAAAAAAAACAAGAGCGCAGGATGAATGAGGAGGTGAAGTGGTGAGGTGAGGCTGCAGCTGTAAGGGTCACTGAACAGTGTCAGACTAGAAAGAATGGAAAGAAATGTAAGAGAGTGAAAAGTAGGGAGAGAAAAGAAGTTTGAGTTTAATGTGTGGAGTGGAAGCAGCTCATGTGGAGGTGTTGATCTTCCTGTTGACGGCCTGTAGGAGGAGCAGTGAGTACTCCTCCAGTAGAGCTGCCGTCTTCACCTCCCCCACCCCCACCAGACCCCCGTCCAGAGCCTGCATGCTGGGCGAGCCCAGAGGGAGAGCGTCCAGCTCCGCCCTCATGGCCTGGAAGGCCTCTGATAGGAGGAGAGACATCTGACACTGCCTGGGGGAGGAGTCATCTGCCGAGGAGCCGCTTACCTGGAACAACAGCAGCAATCTACATGTTAACGTATTAAAACACTGTAAAAACCAAACATGTACAAGTATTTATGGTCTAGTTTCTAGCTTAGTTCCCTTGAAATAAGACAAAGCAAAATTACAAGTAACCTTTCAGCAAGATGTGAAAGCTTGTTTTAAGTGAATAATTCTGTAAAATTGATTAAAGACAACCACTAGTTCCATTGGCAGATTATTTCACTTATAATAAGACATTTTTTCCATGTTATAAGTGGAAAAAAATGAAGGGTTCACCAACAGCAGCCTTCTGATTACAGACTTTAAAAAGCCTGACCTGCTGATTACAGTTTTGGCCGATAGTGTTTTTGTTTTTGTCTGAATGTCACTAAATGTAGCAAGAAAGTCGCTGAGTTGGCAGCAGTGACCCGGAGGGGCCGGTCTGTCAGTCAGACCTCTCACTGCAGAGCAGAAGATGACAGTGGCTGATATTTACACCTTTGCTGATGTAGATAAGATCAGGGGGAAAGACGGGCTTCACATGTACGTATCGGCTGATCACCGATCTAAAATAAAGGATATTAGGGCTGATTGATTGATGCAAGCCCAGAGAAAAAATCAGAAGAGCAGGTGACTGAAATCAGGAGATTTTCAGCTTGATCGACCCTGATGATGACTTAAACATACACAACGTAAAAACCAAGAGAGGGTCACGTTCACAACACTCTTCCTTATGCATAATATTATTGTTTTGTTTTTTTAAAAAAGACTCCAATTTAGCTATTTTCTGTAAACCACCAAACTTCATTTTCTACACCATGTTGACAAATGGCTGTGATTCATTCATGGGAATGGAGAGCAAAACTTTTAGTTGATAATAAGAAGGCTTAGTGCCACATGGCAAAGTTGTTTTATCATTTTTTTGAGAAGAAGTTTGAACAGCGAGACCTTTATAAAATCAAACCGTGCTTGAGAGACTCTGAGCAGATAACAGGAAGGCTGCAGATGTGCTTTAGTAGAGGGAATTAAGATGGCAAAATAATGTAACTTGAGCTGCTGCAGGACTAGCAGAGGAAAGCAGACAGTCTGAGCAACATATGATCATCACCTTCCTGTACAGATGTGTTGCTCTCTTAAAGCATCTCTGCAGCTCACTGGTCAGAGCCTTGCATGTCTCCAGGCTGACCGGCTGATCTGTAAGAGGAGCAGCAGCAGGTTAGCTCACTTCCACCTTCACTGTATGGACAGACAAACACACGGCACAGCAGCAACTACAGTCAGGGGAAAAAAAAATCACGTCCAATCTTATTCATTTTTGGGAGAAAATGCGTTCAACACACAGGCTGTGTTAGGGTGTCCTATTTTTTTCACGTGACTGCATGTTGTTCACAGAAACACACTCTCATACAAGTGGAGGGAGGCAGCAGAGAAGAAGGGAAAAAAAAGGGAAACAGCTAAAAGGCCAACAGGAGACACATCTCACCCGTTGCAGAGGGAGAGGAGGAGGGGCGGAGCCAGAGACATGACAGGATGAAGTGATGAAGAGAAAGAGGATGAGAAGGAAGGCCAAACCTGGATCGTCTATGGCGTCTCCACTGGTACCTGCATGAGTCAGAGTGTCCTCCTGTCGGGGCAGACTCACAGGACAGACGGACACTAGGGGTGACGGCTCTGAGGAGGCGGAGCCAGCAGGCTTGGAGGAAGGGGAGAAGGAGTCCAGGGAGATTTTGTCCGGAAGTGGCCGGCTGCTGCCTGGGACACGAGCCTGGAGGATCCGGGAAGAAGGACCTGCTCGGTTACTGTTGCTACCCGCTGACAGAGGCAATGAGGAAGAGGCGACAACAGGCACAACGGTAGCATGTTGGGGTGTGGCCAGAGAGGCGTTGGAGTGCACCACGGCAACGAGAGGCGGGCAGGATGGCGTCTCTTTGAGCTGAGACGCTGCTGAGCCGGATGCCACGGCAACATCCTCAGCAGGCTCAGAGATGTGGAGGTTGTCGCCAATGGAGACGGAGCGGGACATCTTAGCCATGGAGCTGGCAGTGGGGCTCATGTAGGAGCGAGGCGCCGATGATGTCAGAGAGGGTGAGGAAGACTTCCTCGGCGTTGCTGTGGCGCTCTCCTGCATGGGGGAGCGGGGGGAGCTGCAGCTGACCTTTAGAGTCCACTGGGCTGTGGGCAGGGGCTTCCTAGGGGACGAGGGGAGAGTGGTGGGACGCTGAGGGGGGACGTCTCTGGATGGACCAGAGTTCAGCTGGGAGTCCAGAGAGTCTCCTGATGAAACAAGAGAACAGAGAGGATCAGCATGGATAAGGGTGGGCTGCTGCCTGTGGGGGTATGAGGGTTACCTGTGCTGATCAGCAGGCTGTGGACTGACAGGGACTTCTTGAGCCCCCAGGTCAGGTGGGAGGCAACTGAAGGGACCACCAGGCCTTGGTTCCCTCTGGGTTCGCCCGAGCTTTGGACCTTCTCCTTCTGTGACGGAGTCTTGGTGGGGGGATTGGTTAGGCTGGTGGTCCCTGCTCCGTCCCCCTGTAGCAGACTTTGACCAATCACAGGAAGCTGTGATTGGTCCTGGTGAGTCTTTGAGGTCTCCTGCTGGTCTGACGACTCCTGGCTGTCCTGTGTTTGGCTCTGGATCCCATCTACCAGGGGCCGGACTTCAGAGACCAGGGGCCTGGCCTTCACCTCTCCCACAGTGGAGCTCCACATTGGGGGAGGAAAGTCAGTCCGACTGAGGAGCACAGACAAGGGTCAGTATGCAGCAATCCTACAGTGTCTCTGTGTGTGTTGCTGTGTTTCCGTCGACTATATAATTGCATAATTTGACATTTCAAAAATGAAGTCACTTTATGAAAAAGCACCAATTTTATTTCGTTTTTTTGAAAAAATGCTTTGCCACTCGGATAAGGTAGATTTTTTGCCGCATCAAAATTGCTTTATTTTTTGCACCACACGGTCACATGATCAACAACCCAATGTTGCCACTGGCACAAACCATGAAGAAGAACAACACAGAGTAGCTGGAGGCTGATGATGCGTTGTGTTTTTTAACACGGCATGCCATAGCCAAAGCTCCCATAACTTTAGCTTTTACACAGCGGGGAAGTGGGAGAGTTGTCCAGTCAGACCGTCAATCCCCAAACCACACACAAAAAAAAACTTTTGCAAGTTTGTTTTTCAGAAGTTCGGTAGACAAGGTTTGACTGCGGACCAAAATGGCAACATTTATTACATCTTCAACTGGTGTAGTTCACGTAGACTGCACTGTCAAAGGAACCAAAACCATTGAAAAACCCGATCTCTTCTCTGTGGAGGCGCTGAACCAAGAACCACGGAAGGTAACAACAAAAAAGCTTTCTCCTCAGGATGGAAACAAAAATAGAGTGGCATCAGATTTTAGCTGTTGGAATGATTACTTTTTTGTCTTTGTCTAAAGACTATGAACCATTTATCCCACTTGCACTGGACTAGTGAGCTTGTTTTGGCTATATTTACCCAGAATGTTTTGTGCTATAGTCCACTTTCTGACTTTGGAGCGGTCTCTGATCCGCTTGCCGTTCCACGTGCATTCAAACCACACTAGAGGTCACTTCAACTGCACAGAGGTCAAGGTTTGTAGATGGACCAGAATTTCATTACACGTTCACACCTCCCCAAACGAAACAGACTTTCTAGGCAAAAGTACTGAAGTTCCATTAAAGTGGACTAAAAAGGGATGGTGTGAATGCATTCTAAATGAACCTAAAAGCCAGGAATCTTTTTCCTTCTACTTCACAATTAATAAAGTTTCTATCTATCCAGCCATCTGTCTGACTGTCTGTCTGCGTTATGAAGTTGGTGGTTATACAGTTTAAGCAGCGTGCATACTTTCAGAGGGCTCTGTAAGTCTCATGTGATGATCAGAGATGTTTTACCTTCCACAGAAGTTCTGGGAGAGGAACCTTGAGGAGATGCTGAGGCTCTCACTGGAGCTGTGACACGTCCTGTTTGGATCACCTGGTAACACAAACATTTCACACAACCTGCTGAGACCCAGAAGGCACGATTGTTGTGCAACTGTTGAAAGGAACATATTTTGCATTTATTCCAGCACCTTAAGCACTGTGGGGAACAGCAGGATGAAGGTCAACAATGTGTGAAGGGAAACAATGGGAAAACAAGAGGTTTCATGGAGGAAATGGAATGCTGTGTTCAACAGTTTCTAACATCATATTAGATGTGTTTCCATTACAAATATGTGCAAAACTTGTTGACATTTTGCTAATGTTAAAAAAAAAAAAAAAAAACAATTACGCAATTGCAAAATCTTATTTAATGCTTCCATTAAATAAGAATTAAAAGAATGAAAATCACACATGAATAAGTTTGTTTACATAGTAAGTCATTGCAAAACATGCAGTACCATGATACTCCTACTACGTCCTGCCGCCTTTCTTTGTTATTTGTGCCAGTAGTAACATCTGGTTGTTGATCACGTGACTTGTGTGATGCAAAAAAAGTGTTTCCATTGCAGTTTTGCAAAATCTATTTTGATGTGGCTGAAAAATCGACTCATCCTAGACCAAAAAACATTTATCAAAAAACATGTGTTTTTTTTTTTTTTTTGTCACAATAGGCATGTTTCCATTAAGTAAATTTACTCTAATAATTCGGATATTTGCAAATTTAAGGTCAATGGAAACGCAGCTAGTGATCAGCCCTGGTTCTAGAGTGTCATGCTGTACCTGAAGCAGACAGCTCAGCCAGTGTAACAAAGTGCTCCTTCAGGAAAGCCTCCTGGTCTGGAGTCTGAGGGACTGCCTGAGGCATCCCGTCCTCTCGGCTCTCTTGTCTTTCCTTGTCCTCGTCCTCCTCCATCTCCAGCTCTGAGGAGTTCCCATCCACACTGAGAGGTTCTGTATCTGGTGAGATTAAAGGAAGGAAATAGAATCACAAATGGCTATCCAAATGGTCTCAGCCAGATATCACTGTATGACACCTTTCCATACCGTCTGCAGCTGGTCTCTCCGGACTGGACAAGGCGGAGCTGAATCTGAGGGAGCAGCCGCTGTCCGGACTGGGTTTGTCCTGCCGGCCATGTGGAGCAGAGGGACACGCCTCCTTCACCTGGAAGTCACTGACAGGTTGTATGTAGGTGTTTAGAAGCTGATCTGTACTCAGTGCTGGACTTTAGGAAATGCTGTGAATCATTCTGTTGATGATGAAGAGTGACTGCCAACTCCTTCAAACTTAAAGCTGGTGTCAAACAATTATTCACCAAAATCTTTGTTTGTCAGCTATCATTTTAAAACAATTCATGAAACTTCCAAAAGGCTATCCAAGGACAACCAGTCCTCTTGATATCGGCTTTGGATCATGGAATCTAGCTCGAAAATTATGATTACATATGTGGCTCGTGTTTTTCAGGTCTATTTCTAATACCGTATTTTCCAGACTATATGACACTTTGGAGGATTACTTTCATTAGTCAAAACATGTGAAATGAAGAGGAAAAAAACATATACAAGTCTGATGGTAGTTTTTAAAGCACAGATGTCCGTGCTCTAAATATGGAAGGTCAGTTACAGCTGTACTCTGCCGGTGAAGTGCGCAGCAGAGTGTAGCAGAGACGCATGCAGTAAATCTGGAGCAATATAAAGGTGGTTGTGTCCTATGAACAGGTTGTTGGCTATTTCAGAATATGCTACTGTCTGCTAGATACTGGTTCAAAAATAAAAAAGGTTAAGAGTGTGAATACTTTAGAGGGGTTCTGTATAAACCATGAAGTGTATTACCTTCCCACCAGGCTTATTCTATCCTCCCATTTGTCAGGGAAGAGAACTGGATCCTCTCTGTCGAGGCTCTGAAGGGACAGCAGAAAGTAGTCTGGCCTCTGATTGATCTTCACTTCATCATCTTCCTAAATAGATAGAAACACAAAATATCACCTATAAAATACACAGACTCATTATTGTCTCAAATTTCACTTCTAGCTTTTATTTTACAGAATGTATTGTGCAAAACACCAAAGTAAAGTCATTAGTGACTGAGCAGGACACATTTGGAGGCGATTTGGGGCCCCAGATTGAATTCGGAACTGGATATGGATATTGTGTGATTCCCACTCTCTGACCATCTAACAACATAAAAATGTTCTATTCAAGGACGACAACCTGAACTGGCTTTGGACCACCTGTATGAGACACACTATAGAAGTTAAGCTAGACACAGTGCTGGTATTAGGTTGTATTCTTCACTCTTAAATTGTGCAGGTCGTCTGTGGTGAAAAATCCTGCAGAATAAAGATTAGTCCCTGCACACTGCCTCCACCAAAAGCTCTTTGGCGTTGGCCATAAAGAGTTTGGCTGTTTTTTATTATTAAAACCAACATCATCAAGACAAAGCATTACTAGAAATCAAGAGCTTCTCACCCTCACAGAGGGGACTAGAAGACTAACTGTACTCTGCAGCTCGTCACTGTTCCGATGAATCATCGGCTCCACATCCTGCCTCCTGATCGAGTCATCCGCGTAGACCCAGGCCCTCTCCTGATTGGACAGGACCAAGTGTAAAAATTTAACAATTGTGTCACATTGTAGGGACTTTGTTTTCAACCCAAAGCCATGTGGTGTGTGCCTTACTTCCTCCTGCTCCTCCTGACCCTCCAGGCAGTACGAGTCCAGCAGCCTCAGGTCTAACATGGATTTCACCATCAGGGCACCGTCGGCGCCCGCTGTCCTTCTTGACCAGCGGCGGCGAGGGAGCGGAGCATCGGACGTCTCCTGATGAGTCACACAGCATGTGGTGTTTACAGAGTTTCTAGTCTGCTGTAAGTTGTTGTCATTACAGGAGAAGATGTGATTAAAAAAAATCAACTGGAAAAATTTGCCAATTTTCAGCAGTCCTGACCGGCAACCGACTCAAAAATACGATCTTTTATTTTTGAAACCGATTATTCTATAGATTATTCCGATTCTTTTAATCGGATTTAAAAAATTGCTAGGTTCTGCAGATTTTTCATTTGACCACCCAAGCCTTTTCTATAAAATATTAGATATACGTTAAACTATACAAATAAACAATTCCATTACTTTGCCTGACTTTGCCTCCAGTTTAAAATATCCACTGAGTCATCATTTTGTTCATGTTTTAAGACAAACTCTCTCTCAAAACAGTTCATTGTAGTGGTACCTCTGATCCTAACAAATACTTAATGACTGCTCACATCAGGAAGGCTGACAAATTATCTTGAAAGCAACAGCTCTTAAAAGAAAATGTGTTGAAGTCAAAGATCAGGATGAAACCAAAGATGGGAACATTCTGGTTATGTTTAGATAATTTTTTAGATCAGTTTTAGTTGTTTTTAGGCATTTTCTGCATAAAATGCTGCAAGTTTCTCTGCATATTTGATTAAACTAAACATGGGATATTAGACTAAAAAAAATCACTTACAATCGTGATCTCTCTGCTGTGCATCTCATCAGATACTTCTAAAGAGAAAAACACATCAATACAAAAAGATTAGATTATTTGGTTAAAGGTTGTGTTGATAAAAAGTCTAACATGAAGAATAATGGCAGGGTCTGACCTGCAGCCTCCTCCGGGCTGTCTGTGGTGATCCCTCCCTCTTCCTCCTCTGTGCCGCTATCAGAGGACAGGTTGACCACACAAGGACTGGGCGTGGCCCCGCTGCTCAGACAGACAACACACAACAACACGTCAGCACACGGCAACATGCTCAACACGTGTAAATCAAATCTTAATTGTAACGACGACCATCTTTAAATAAAGTTTCTGTTGAAGGCAAATTTGACTGAATGTCCTTTACTTTGTTGGTTCTCATCAGGTTGATCTAATCCAGAACCAAACATGGAGGAGCAGCATTCAGCTTCTATGCAACACAAATCTGGAGCAAACTTTAGAAAACTACAAAACAGCTGAAACACTGAGCTCCTTTAAACCCAAACTAAAAACCCATCTGTTTACAGCTGCTTTTGAACCATAAGAAATGGAATATTAACCAACATACTAACAATGTATATTGATGAGTTTGATGATGGCACTCATCAAAATGTAACATCTGCTACTTCTTTCTCAATCGTAGATTCCCTGTTGTTTTTATGACTTCTTATTCTTGTGTTTTTATGATGTGAACTGTTCTGTTGCTGAAATGTGCTACACAAATAAACCTGACTGACTGAACTCGATTGATCAAAAACGGTCCTGTCTTACCTGGGCTTTACAGTATTCTGCTCGGATCCACCGAGGGAGTTAGGATCGGCGCTGGGAGGTCGGAGGTCAGCGAGCCGCTGCCTCATCCTGATGGTCAACTCCGGGTTTAGACGCCACACGAAGATACAGCTGCATCAACAAACACACATGGATCAGTGCAGGTGTTGATGGCGAACGTAAAGGACCAGACACCTCGGCGAGCTCTAGATTTCATTTAGGGGCATCAGGGGAATAAATAGAGGCGTAGGCCCTACTTTTAAGATTTTTATATGTGGGAAAAGTTTTGAACACTCTGCGACATTTTTCTTCCCTCTTCAGAGTTCTGCACTAGTTTGCATTGATCTGTGCTAAAATTGTTACACTGAAGTTTGTGGTTAAGTGACAAAATATAAAAAAAGCTCAGAACCAGTTCACACACCTAAATATTTTCATAGTGTATTGAAAATATCCTATAAATATGAGAGGTACCTGTCTCCTGATACGGTGATCAGGTGTCTGCAGTCACTGCTGAACTTCAGCCCCGTTACGATCTCTGAAACACAGACAGGAAACAAACTCACTATAAGAAAAGGCTTTACTCTGATTTCAGGCATGTATTAAAAAAAGGTAACATAGAAACAACATGGAGGATAACACACACATTCCACTGACCTGAGTGGCCAAACATGGTGGCCACACATTCTCCAGAAAAGAAGTCAAAGATGGAGACATTCTTGTCTGAACAGGAAGTAGCAATGTAGAGTCCCGATGGGTCGATCTGTACCTGAAGAAGAAAAAGAAGAAGGGGATGACCGAGTGTTCATTTAAAACATCACCATGGCAACCAGCATCTGATTACCTTAATAACAGTCCCATCCTCGCCCTGAGAACCTTTATACACCTTCTTTTGTTTGGCGTTTCCGATATTAAAGATTCTGCAGAGATGAAGCAGAAAAAAAAAGACTCATCATCATCATCATCATCATCATCATCATCATCATCATCATCAGCTCACATATCAGCAGATGAAGGTCCTGAACACACAGAGAGGAGCACAGTATAATTTTGTAAACCATTAAGAACAAATGTGTTTTCACAGGCCAGGTTGAGCCTCTGCAGAAAATGGTGCAGTAGGTATGCCAGACCAATCGGTGGCGCTGTAACACTGCCAGAGAAAACAAAGAAAACACTGAATGGCCGTGTTGGCAGATTGAGCAGGTTTTCCCACAACAGGACTTCTTTTTGAACATGAGCTGGAAAAAACAGGTTTGGGCAGATTGGTGGAATTTAGGTTTTTTTTCACAACATATGATGGGTTTTTAGAAAGTAAAATTATGTGTTAACGCACAAATTTTATGCATTTATTTTGAAATAAATGCAACGGCAAATATTAGTAGCCACTGGTTAATCAAGAGTCAGTATGTAGTGCTATCGTACAACTGAAATCCCAGTGCAACTTCAATAAAACAAAAACAAACAAGGTCTCGTTTCCTTTTCCGTCCCAGTGAATCTGTTTTTTGTTTTTTTTCTCAAATGACTGTATGTAACAAACAAACTAAAGAATGTTTCTTATCTGTAGGTTTTCCCTCATGTCTGCCCTGTAGAGACTGAAACATCAACAAGTACGTCACAGTTTTAGGCCCTGAGGTCTAAACATAGCAGCGTAGGGGTCAACCTGATTTTTCGGTCCTGACAGCCCACTGCTGCGTACTTCCTGGTTGGTTCCACGTCCATGTCGTACAGAGTGGTCTTCCTAACAACGTGATGCGTCCGGGTGAACTCCAAACCCTCTCCCATCTGAGAAAGAAAGAAGGAAGGGAAAACCATGTGATTATCACTGATCTGGCAGTAAATAAAAGAGGTGAACTCTTTTATTTTGGAATATTAACAGTTGTTTTTTTTTCTTCCAACATCATCCAGTGATTCTTTACTGATAAGTAATCTGGCTCCTACCTGCTGAGCTGTGCGAAAGTAGACGCTCTTATCAGCTCCACAGCTGATCATCCACACCTTCCCCTCATTGGCTGGTGGGATGATGGAGAGGAGAAGTTAAAATCCACAGCAGGGATCACAGGCAGAAAGGCCAGGGTCAGATTCTAACAATATGATCCACTTTAGAACAAATTTTAGAGCTTCAGCTTTCAATCCTTCCCTTTTATAATTAAATAAGTTATCTCAGATCCTTCTACAGCAAGTAGAAACTCAACAAGGATACAAATGAACAAAGGAGGAAAGACTGAAACAAGGGAGGATGAAAAGAAAGACAAAAGCTAACTGACCTGATTTTAGGACATAAGGAAGAAAGGAAAACAGAAAACGCAACCATTATAAGGAAATAATGGAGGGAGGACACTAAAGGGAAAGACAGAAAGAGGAGAGAGGAAAGAAATAAATGAATAGACAAATTAAGAAAGAAAAAAGAAAGAAAAACAGAAAGAAAGGAATGAAGAAATAAAGAAGAAAAGAAACAGAGTAAGAAAAAAAAAAAGACAGGAACAAGGAAACAAAGAAAAAAGGACTCTTATCTTTTTTCCCCATAATTATCCAGATTTGGAAAACAACAAATTCAAGCTTTTTCTATACTCTATGGGAACCCTGTTATGGTGAAGAGTATGACTTGTTTTCTATTCTACTCTCTTTTTTAAAGTCACACATGTAGAACCAGCTGATATTAGATTAACGACTATCAGCTGTGAAGCGAGCTGCAACTAAAGGTTCATTTTTTTTGTCATCTGAAGATCTTTCCATTCAGGTGAACTGCTCTATGTTCTGCATAAGAAAGGCAAAGCAGCCTTCTGTAAGCCAGCTGAATGGCAGTGCGCAGCAGAACACGCCTAACCAGTTTCCAGCAACTGACCAGCGAATCTGACGGCAGTGATGGAGGACGAGTGTTCATCCAGAGTCTGTACCAGGCTGTACTCTCTGGCTGCGTCCAGGACGTGGATCAGACGGTCCCGACTGGCAGTGGCTAACAGCTGGAGCCCTGACACACACATAAACACACATAAACACACACACACGCAGGAGGAGAGATGCAATTGAACAATTTTATGACATAAATATGATTCTTTTTTACGTGTGTCAACAAACGTTTCTTATTTCCCATTTTTCTGTGGGAATGATTTTAGTACCGAAATATTAGCAGAACTTAGTGTTGAGATTCTTTAATGTTAATTAGAGGTGATCAAATTACATGTCTGCTGTTGTTTTATCGAGTTCACATTTCTGATTCTTTGGATCATTAGTTTCAATATTTGCATTTCCTACAGTAACCATTGTCCTGTATTCAAATATTTAAAAGCTCCCATACTGAGTAGCTGCATCAGGTTGACCTGCATCTGCTAATGCAGCAACAATGGAGCAAAGCTGCAGCTCTGCCTGCATGAATGTGCTTCACAGTCTTTATGGTCAGGGGCTCAACATGATATTTGCAAACCAGCTTGAAAACCAATTAACATTTTGGTTCCACTTCAAAATGAAGCACAACTTTGTGTTGATGTAACATATAAACCAAATCAAACACACCCTGGAGGTGGCTGTATGTGATTAACTGTTGAAAGGATTTTAATCGTAGTGTGTGACTTCTGACTCTCACCAGTGTCTGGTTTAGAGAACTCCAGGCAGAGAATCTCTGAGTCGTGAGCTTGAACATTCAAGATCTCCTCCATGCTTTCCAAATCATGGATTCTAGGAAACACACAGACAGATAAATGAGACATATACACAGCCATAAAAGCTTGGGAGATCTTTTACTGTGTGCTTACCTGAGGACTCCCATGCGATCTCCAGAGGCCAGGTGTTTCCCACTCGGACTGACTCTCAGAGTCCTAATGCCCACTCGGTTCTGGTCCATCTGCTGCCCCTCCGACATTGATGACCCCGCCTTCTCCGAGTTGGCACCGGCTATCGTGAGGCTGTCCATGTCCAGGAGGCTGCTCATATTGTTGTCCACATAAAGGACCTTCTGCAGGTCCTGATGGGGGGAAGAAGGCAGATGTTCAACTGTGGTTCAGAGGAGTGGTTCCTGGTGTGTGTGCGTATGCTGACGTACGTTGCTCAGGATGTTCCTGTGGAGGACATTGTGTCTGTTGGTGTTCCACAGTCGGATGGTGTTATCAGAGGAGCAGGATAAGAAGGAGCCGGGGGGGAGCTGCGTCTCACCTGCTCCTCCTTCCTCTGTGCAAACCTGCAGGAGTCAGAGAGGCAGGATGAGTTACACCCGACTGATCACATGAGGCTCCTCAAGGCTCTATTCTAGGACCACGTTTGTTCAATATCCACATGAATTCTCTAGCTCAACCTACGGAGCGCTACAAAATATTCCAACATGCATATGCCGATGACACACAACTTTATAATCTTGTCACAACTAGAGATGCACTGATCCAATATTGCCATCTGTATCAGTCCAGTTGTTGAAAAAAGTTCTAGATCGAGTATCATGGCAATGTTCCCAGCCTGTAAGGGCAGATCTATTCCATCTAATTCTATTATTGCACTGAGTGTCAAAAAATATATTTTTTGAAGTTGTCTATTTTTTTTTCCCAACTGAATTAGGATTATTTTGCACCACTGAATCCAAAAATGACATCCATTTTTTTCAATCAGGTCAGGGTTTTATTCTAATTTGATTTAGAGAAATCTGATCTTCTGACTAAATTGATGACATTTTTGTGACATTATCAGTTCATTTCTGTTCATATTCCTCATCCAAAAAAGGATTTTAGGAGAAAAAATGTTTTCTAACAGAGTGTATTAATTAATTGTTACAAACTTGGATTTCTATAAATTGAATAATAAACACTAATAAGAGTAAGATGTCTTCGGTGTGTAAAATTCTCCGTCTCTTTTCTGTCCTGATGGAATCTCTCCTCCTGCTCATCACTCATTGATCCAGATGTCAGAACAAGTCCTGCATTTTGATGTTCATGTTGCTTCATAGTTCAGAAAGTCGACCTGATTGAGCAAAACCACTGAGAGTTTTGGATTCAGCTCATCAACATGACCCTGAAACAGTTGCAAAACCCCAGACAATGTTTTGGCTGCTGATCAGTGTTATTTATTTCGCATTATGTTTAGAATTTATAATTGCTCTTTCTGAACCATTTGAAAGAAGGTTTGTTACAGTTTATGTTTTTTTTACATGTGTCAGTTTCTTTATTATTTATTTTACATTGGCTGTTCCGCTCCTAAGTGCACTGACCGAATTAAGCTGAACTATTTTTTACATGTTTGGCCAAACTTGTGAAGCTGTTCATCTTCTATAGAATTTATCAGCAGCTTACAATCGCAGTGCAATACCACCATCAACCACACTGAGGCGTAATCCACAAAATTTAACTCTTCTCTATCTTCTTTTAGGGTTTTTGGGCATTGGAAAAAAAACCCCAAAACTTTAGGTGTACATTACAGTTCACACTCTATTTTGGAATGGAGTGTGAACTAATTACAAACTAGTTACAAATTTAACTCTTTAGTCTAGCTTCCAAATGTTTGATTCATGTTCCCTCAGTCTATCTGCTGGCCTTCTCCCCCAGCTGTGTCCCGTTTGTAATCAACCACCTGCGTCTGGTCAGTAATCAAGTAATCAAGCCCTCCAGCGTTTCAGCTGGTCATTCGTTGCTGGAGTCTTCAGCTGCTTCCTGTTCTTTTCCTGCTCACTCATTGTTTCAATTCCTTCATGCCATATTATAGGGTTAATGCAAAGTACAAGTTCATTGCCAGAATCATGACTAAAAGTCACAATGAAAAGACACAGCTGTTTCCATCTTATCATTGTGACTCATACTCGAGCAGAACAGAACACGGACCTCGAGGCCCCACACACAGGATGAGTGGTAGAGGGCCGAGTAGAGCTTCCCTGCCCTGCGGAGCTCCTGGACGTCCCACACATAAAGACTGTGATCGTTGTAGACGCAGGACAGCCAGCGATTGGTGGGGTCGAAGGTCACAGCTACGGTGTCTGGGTAATGAGAGTCTTCTCTGGAGGAGAAGAGCTGACTAAAGAAGAGGAGGTTGAGAAGAACAGAAGTAAATAGGTTGATGTCCAGTGATCAGCCGACCTCAGAATGACCTGTATGAATGAGACCTAAAGCAGACTGTGAGTCTGATTATGAAGCCAAACTACAGAAAAAAACAAACAAAAAAACTTTACATAATTTCTTCAGTTACAACCAACAGTTTTATGTATTTTGTTGCGTTGCCTTCATTGCTTTTGGCAAACTACAGCTGGAACTTGTCATGTTTTAGCCCCAACTTCAGATGGATTGATCATAACTCTGCTTTAAACTTCTCCAGAACTTTCTCCCTGACTGGCTGCTCGTTCTTTGGTCTCCATGACGCTGATGTTCTCCAATGTTCTCACAAACCTCTGAGACTTTCCACTATTCAGTTACTAAAACCAGTTGACAATTACTTCAATAATTGATTAATGGTTCCAGCTTTAGGTGGGCTTACCTGGATTCCACTACAGAGGCGATGTCAGCGCCCAGGCAGTGGGGGCGCGGCAGAGAGCAGAGGAAGTGCAGGTTGACGGGACTGAAGACTCGCACCGTCCCATCAGAACAACCGCAGAAGATAAACTCCTCGGTGACGGACAGACAGGTGGCCTGAGACGACTAGAGACACACAGACAGACAGACATGTTCAGAAACTCGGAGACGGAGACATGTTCCATGAAACAGCTTAGTTTACTACATGACCGCAGGGGAAAAAAGCCAACAACTCTAGAACAGTTGATAAAAGGGGATGTAGCCGGCGGGCAATGTTGAACCAAAGGAGCTCGGTAATCAGAGTGGATTTATTCATCAGTCGGCTTAGTTCAGTTGGTGAGCCAGTCATGAATGCATGCTTTGATATGAGGAATGAGGGTGAAAGGAAGAAAGTGGGTCTTTTGATATCTTCCGCCCCGTTAGTCTTCAGAGACAAACAATGAACTTTCTTGTGTTGATCTGGGCAGTTTGGCTGGGCGAGCGCTGGATCGCATCAAAATGAGTGAACGGTGACGCTGGCAGCTGAGCAGGATTCTGTGGAGCATCTCATGATGGAGTATGAGATTGTGGGTTAAAAAAAAAAAAGAAAAAAGAAGAAAGTATTCAGAAAATGTTGGAGTGAGAAATGACACAGCCTGAGGGAAGTGATTCCAGGTGAGACAGGACTTACACAAGCAGAGTCGATTCTCTGCACAGGAAGCAAAAGGGGAAAGCAGAGGAAGTTCACTTTAGAGCAAAATTCACGTCACATCAGCGACACACACACACACACACACACACACACACACACTCACACACGCATACACACACTACTGTTAAGCCAATGACATGCCAGGACAAGGTCTGTGCTGCAGCAGGATAAGCCTGATGGATCGGCTCAGGAGACGAAGATTGAGTTTTGTGAAACATTAAAAAGTTTTTACCCTCTTGAATGCGTTCGTTGATCAACTGATACAGGTTTTAAAGGCCTTTCTCTGCAGCTCCTCCAAAGTCACCATGAGGCTGACTGATGCTATTCTTGTCTTTTAGTTAGGTTAGATAGATGTCCATGTCTTGAAATGTTTCCATGTCCAGATGATGGATTGTACAGAGCTCTATAATGTTCAAAACTCCGGATATTGTTCTAGAAACTAACTCTGCTGACGTTTAGTGTTTTTGCAGTGCAACTGGCATTTTTGTAATGACAACACATCTTTTTTCAGCCAAAAGATGGAAAATAAGAAATCATGAACAGAAAAACAACACAAATACTGCTGATGTGCATCTGCAGAGAACAACACGAATGTCATTTAAAATCCTTAAGATTGCTTAAACATCCTTGGACTCACCCGCAGGTCCACCCACTTGTCAAGCAGCCTTCGGTCATTAAACTCACACAGCAGACCTGAGGAAGTGATGCAGAAAGTAGAGGAGGACTGTCGCCCGCGGCCACACGCCACGTCGCTGAAGAAGTTATTTCGTAGTTCTCCGAGCAGCCCTGAACGCCCCAGCAGGGGAACGGTGGCGTTCACCTACAGACACACAAACAACGGCTACAGTCTGCTATGGTTGCACTCTCAGCTTGTCATAACGACATTAGTGTTCACACTGAACCTTGGAGGTCTTGGTGTCGTCCAGGTACCAGAACTTAACGTGCCGGTTGCCAGCAGTAACAAAGTAGGAGCTGTCGTATGAGAAGGAGACGGCCGTCACTTTGCTGGAGACCTTATTGGCTGCCACCACCACGCTTTTCTGACAAACATACAAGAAAACATGTTCACAAGTGGGACGAGTGAACGGTTTCCCCCGGCGCATGCCCACCGGGTGCAGGCGTACCTTCCAGTTCCACACGTTGACCATCATGTCGTGCTGGTAGCCCACGCTGACAATGTATTTCCCATTGGGAGAAAACGCCACGCAGGACACTCCATATTTATGTTCCTGCAGCTCTGCGACCTGAGCGTGCTCCGACACCTCCCAGACCCGAACCGCTGGCATGTGACCGCTCTGAGGGAGACGGAGCGGGAGAAACAAAAACATGAGAATCGTCTTCAGGAAAACTCAACCCGGCGTTCTCTGATGTTTTTATGTGGAGGTCGACAAACTCACCTCTCCCGTTACGACATATTTC
Source organism: Poeciliopsis retropinna (assembly GCA_010277075.1). Taxonomy (NCBI): domain Eukaryota; kingdom Metazoa; phylum Chordata; class Actinopteri; order Cyprinodontiformes; family Poeciliidae; genus Poeciliopsis; species Poeciliopsis retropinna. The sequence goes on from VMRM01000028.1 coordinate 7,368,745, forward strand.
CCATCGGGAGAAAAGGCCAATGTAGTGATCGCCTTTCTGCCACACACACACACACACACACACACACACCCACACACACACACCCCCACACACGCACACACACACACACACACACACACACACCCACACACACACACACATCTGATTATGATACGATTCTGGTCTTTGAAGTAAGGTAAGGCAATTTTATTTATATAGCAACAAGGTCATTCAAAGTACTTTACATGTGTTAGACAAAATAACAAAAGAAAAGCAAAAAGTATTCCATAATTTATAAAGTAATAGGAGTTAAACTAATAGAAAAGAAAAATAGCTTCTCTAGATTCTAAGTTTGTTCAAATTCCTGCACTGGGTTGAGTGAAGTATAAAACGAAATGTTTCTGTCCTGGGTTGCTAAGCAGAATAAGATTAGGTGCACCAGGAGTTTCTCTGTATAAATGTTCATAGTACTGTAGACGGCTGGATGTGTTATCTTGGGCTGCAGAGGTAGAGGTCAGGGGCCATTTTACCTGGAACTGTTCAAGATGTGCTGCTGTTTGTTCTTGCGAGGATTCAGCAGGATGATGACACACCTGGAGAAACACAGAGTTCAAAGGCTGAGCGAGGCAAGCCGAAAGGAGGCGAGTGAGAGAGAAAAATGAAAACAAGGTGGCAGGCAAAGGAAGCAGCAGAACAAACAGTACAACACAAAGGTAAAAAAAAAACAAGTGCTTATTTTAATAGATTTTTCTCCATCACTGACTGTGGCTGCTCATTAGGATGTTTAATTTAAACCTGATAGACCAGTTTTATGTCGCAAGATCATGAATCAAAAAGCTGAAAGTATATGAAACTTAGCATGAGGTCATGGGAAAAGGGTTCTTTCCCATTTCTGCTAAGCTAAGACAGATTATGGCTTTATTAAGAGAAACGGCTACTGTGAAATATTTCCTGGGAGTGTTTATGGAGAAGTTAAAGAAGGTCAGAGGGAGGGGCTTTAGGGATGAGTACATATTAGAGAGGAACAGAGGTCCTGTATGATGTAGCAGGCAGGTCTGTGGGGTGGCACCCAATAAAAAAAAACCCATTTATTTTCAAAACTTGCCATAAGATAAAGTCATTGTGGGACAGTGTGGATTAGAGTAAACAAATAAAGATTATGTATTCTAAACTAGCAATCTAATGATTTACAAAATCCAATCACAGCACTGGTTAGCAGTGCAATACGTTTCAGTACAAGCATAAAATAATGCAAATTAAGTTTAGACGACACACATGTCACTAACTGTGTTTCCATTCACCATCTCATTGTGCAATTAGGAATTATGAAAATACATTTGCTTAATGGAAACATGCCAGTTTTGGCCCCTGTGAATTTTGGGAAGAGACTTCAGTAGAGTTGGCTTCTTTTAAATTGATACCTTCAAATCCAATTAGATTATCTGTGGAACTTGTTGGTCATGTCCTTTCAGACTTTCCCACAAGGCCCTAATGTAAAAAGATTGACAGAGAAGATGATTGCACCCTTTGTGGAATGTATGAATGTATTTCCAGCTGTTTTGACAGATGGATGATTACTGATTTTCTGAAGTCATAATGTTATGCCCTTTGGATAAACATGACTTTGCATTATTTCCATTTCATTGCTCAACCACAACTCTCTAGACGCACACTGAGCTTAATTATGACCTGGTGTTGGGAATCGGGGCTGGGCTTCTCTTCTCTTCCCTTCCAAAGCTGGTAAAGAGTTTTCTAAGCAGCCCTGGCTCCTGGCTGAACACGTCTGAATCAAGTAAGAGTGAAATAAATCTGCTGCAGCTTATGCTCCAACGCCCACAGGCTCAAAGTTGTGGTACAAAAAGTTACACAAACCATTTTTCCAATAAGTACTATGCTGGCAAGATTCACTGCTCCTTATCGGGGTCAGGCTTTGGGCAGCATAAGGAAAACTGCTGTTTTTAGATTTGATTTAGGACTAAGGTGGGAATTTAGTTGAAATTGTCTTGGGTTAATCATGTAATGGTTACGATTAGGACAATGGTTAGGCTATAAAATGAATGAAAAATGAGCGTGAGTCAATGCAAAGTCCTTGTGAAAATAGAAAGACCTATTTCTATTCTAACCTTGGAAAACCTTGTGGCCTTCCAAGGTGAGAAATGCTAAAACACACACACACACACCCACCCACACACACACACACAGAAACCTTGTGAGAGTCAGTGGGCTGTGTGAAGCTGAGTTATGCTGAGTCTGACTGGAGGTGTGAAAGCTGCAACATCAGCAGCATTATATTCACCTTTCTTTCACACTGTTTCTATAAACCAACATTCCTCACTGCAATTATTCTCTACAGTCTCATGTACTCTGGAGACGGTGGGCTTCACCGCCAGGCGCCTTTATAGTGCTCTGTGTAAGACTGGTGCTTGTTTTTAACACAGTTGAATGTTGTTTTGTTTTTATTTCAATCCAAACTTGGTACTAAGTGTAAAAGTTGTGTTGTGTGTGTTTGTGGAGGCTTGGGATGTTACTGGGGTGAGGCTGGAGAAGCAACTCATCATGGGGGAGAAATGAGGGAAATAGAGGTGGAAAGATGGAAGCTTTAGAAAAGCTTCCATCTTTTAGGCCAAAGGTTCATCAAAAGTTTTATTCTTTTGTTTTATTATTATTATTGTGAGCTATGCTGGGACAAATAAAATCTCCCCTTTTTGGGATCAATAAAGTATTATCCAGCTAACTTTTCTAAAAACTAACGGCTCCAGCTGGAGAAAATGTTTATTTTGGCCAAATCAGACTCTGTTTATGTGCCTACTTAACATGCAGGTTTTAAAAATAATCAATATTTTGATGTTATAAATAGTATAAACCAATATTCTTTAGATACTCATCTCACTAAATTGATACAAATTGAGCCCACCTTAAAGCACTAATCATAAACATTAGTCCTGCTAACGCTAATGCGCTACACTAACACGATATTTAGCAGAAGCTAAGGCTAAATCGCTAACTTCAATTCAGATTGTTTCTGCCCGTGAAAGACTGTAGCCCTCAACTAATAATTTAATTTTGACAGTATAATGTACATACTCTATAATTCCCTTGATATTGTATTCATGTTTATATCTTGCTGTCTACATGTTCATATTTTATTTTATTGGGGAAATAAAGGAGAGGACATGAAACTGCTGCGTAAACAGCCTTCGCCCACTTCAAAATAAAAGCATGAATATAAATGTCAAACTTAATGACAAACAGTCAAAAACCAAAACCTCAGCACAGATGTTGAAGTTTATTCAATTGAAAGTTTACTAGATTAATTCATGGGAAGCTAAGTGCGCTACATGTTTTCAAAGTTAGCAAAAGCGCTAAATGAAAAACAGAAGCTCTCTTCAGCCTAAATTCTGAGCGAATAAGAAGGAGAACTTATTCCCCTGTACAAATTTGCCCTGAATTTATCACTGTGTACACCAAAAGATATTAAAATAAAAGACATAAAAGGGGAAATAAAAGTGAAAGCTAAACTACAGCTTTGTGGCTGTAAATGTGTAGGGTCTGATTAAGTTAGGACTACAGCTCAGGTCAAACTTTCTGGGTTCTAACAGATTGTCTGTATTTGCTGATGGACTGGAAAAGGTTCCAGCTGAGTGTCCTGACAGCAGTTTGTGTGTCTGCTGTATGAAACCATGCAGAGCTGAAGTATTAAAGGACTTTATCACGTGGTGAGGAAGATCCAGTCAGCATTTTCTTTGCCTGCCTGTGAACTGGACGGTCCTGCAGCACATCTGCAATGCAGCAGAGGGTTGGGGCTGCAGGAGGAGGGGTCTCTGCTCTGTTCGCTCCCAGTGTTACTCCTGTATGCAACTGGACCCATGGTACAACACAGCTGCAGCTGATTTAGTCTTTGCTGTCATTTGTTATCACATTCCCTTTTCAGATAGGTAAAAAAAAAACAACAGGTTTAAAGACAATTTGATGTATTTTATACACAGATTGCTAAAGCTGATGTCTGTAACTGCACACAGCCCAGGATGTAGGCAGTAGTGACATAATACAATCAGACAGACTGTGCAGCATGTCTGCAGAATCAAACCGATGAGGAAAAGCCCGGCCTCATTAAATCCTTCTGCTCTGCTTAAAACATCATATTTACAGTGTTGCATGAATGTCTCTTTATTTTTACCCAGAATGACCTAGATTCACCCCTGTGCCCCCCCACACCGTTCCACTAACCCACTCTCTAGTCTTTACTTCAGCGTCTCTCAGTCAACTGAAGTCTTTGCTGTCGAGCTGATGTGGAACCTGAACACATACCGACCAATCATAATCTCCATAGCCTCCCATACCTGCAGCTGATTGGAGAATTCGGTTTTGCAGTGTTGAGGTAAAGCAGTTAAAACGGCTGATCCGTGGACACCGGCATTCTTCTACTAAACAACAATGGTTCTTTTCCAGGTTTTAAATGCGTGCACCTCAGGCTTATTTATAGTTGGAGTCTTTCTGCATGGAGTTCGCATGTTCTCCTTGTGCATACGTGGGTTCTCTCTGGGTTCTCTGGCTTCCTCCCACAGTCCAAAAACATGACTGTCAGGTTAGTTGGTCTTTCTAAATTCTCCCTAGATGTGTGTGTGTGTGTGTATGGTTGTTTGTCATGTCTGTCTCTGTGTTGCCCTGCGACAGACGAGCAACATATCCAGGGTGTACCCCGCCTCTCGCCCGGAACATTAGCTGGAGATGGACACCAGCACCCCTCCTTACCCCACTAGGGACAAGGGTGTACAGAAAATGGATGAATAGATAAATTAATAGATTATTTCACTTCTACGACATAAAATGCAAATCAGAATTTTTTTTTGCTCTCAGATATTTTTAATTGATTTCACAGGAAATATTGTATTGTATATAAATATTTCACATCTGCTAACCAGTTACTCTGTTAAAGTGCAAAGAGAGGAGCTCATTTTTTGCTTAGCCCTTTAGCCAACTTTGAGAACATGTAGCGCACTTAGCTTACCGTAATTCAATTTTTCCTGATAAATCCTGAACTACTAATTTATTTCGCTGTTTTTAAACTTTCAGTTGAATCACTCACCCAGCAGGATACGCCAGCAGTCCGGTACGCGGGTCACAGGCCAGCGCTCGGTTCCCTGGAGATGTGATCCCAAGAACCTTCTCCAACGTCACCTGCAGTGCAAAGGTCGGACGTTATTTTGACACAGCTTCATATAATATTTATTCTCCAGTTAGTCTCAACTCCAACAGAGATGGACGGAGACTCCAGCCAGAACTTCTCTCGGTCAGTAAAAGTGCCAAACTCAGGTTTGCCTCATCTCTTTAGATTGAGACTGATCCTCTGAGAATGAGAGACATACCTTCTCATCTCTCCTTAATCCTCCAAACAACAGCGACCAACTTTGCACTAGAGTTGAAAACTACAATTTCCCAAATACTTTGGAATAGGAAAAACAAGAATTTGTCTACATTTAGAGGTATTACACACCAAAACAACTACAGAACTTTGGAAAAGGTCTGCTTTTCCACAGCCGTCGTTACATCACTCTTTGAGAAAAGGTTTGATCCTCCCTCTCTTCTATTCTGGATTTCTGTGGTAGAGGATCACATTGCTGTACAAACAATGTTAACCAGTATTTAGTCTTTTACAGCAGATGCCACAGGTTATACATTTCCTTTAAAGCGGAACCTATAGACACATGATGGTGACCTCTGACCCACCAATCAATTCACAAAGCAACTGGCAGCCCTGAGACAAGTCAGAGGAAAATGGGAGACAGCGGAATATGTTATTCTAGTATGAGTTAAAATGATTCATATTATCATTGAATTTGTCGTTTTTCTGTTTTTCGATACAATTGACTGTTTGAAACATTTTCTTTGAATAAGGGGAACCACAAACTGACAGGTTTCAGTTTGTTCATGTTGATGAGAAGGCTAAGGAGTACCACAGGGTTTAGTGTTTGAGCTAATTCTTTTTTACTTTAGATATGCTTCCAGATGGAAATCCTTAAGAAGAATCAAATTTGGATACATTTCCATGATTATGTTGGGGATCCTTGGCTATATTTTCCATGCAGTTTGACAAATCTAAACAGAATTATCAGAAACTGTTGCATTTTGTTTTATGGTGCCCTAAAATATCTGAAATCAGATCCACCATGCTGCTGAGTTTGATTCAAGCAAAAAAGAAGAAATCATGTGTCTATATTTTAGTGTATTCCATGTGGTATTAACAGTACTTTTGCCATTTCAATCTTAGATGACTTATATTGCAATAAAAACATATCCCCTATATAAATATACATATAGGTCAGAAAAAGGACGCACAATTGTCATTTTTGCTAATCATAATTAAGTTTACATACTAATCACTTTTAATTGTACCTCTTTGGATTTTTGTACATCTGTTTAATAAAGATTTTGACATATTACTCAAAATGTCTGTTTTACATTGGAGATTTTTTGCATTTATTTGTATCTCTAATGCATTTGAGCAGCACAGTCTAGCTGTGGGTGGTGCTCCTGCCATCTTGGGTTTGGATCTTGTGTAATCTCTCTGTTTGAAGAGTTTGCATAATTTCTTGGTGCAGAGGTACTGAGTAGGTGCTCTTCAGATTACATCAGTTTCACTTCACAGTGCAAATACATGTACATTTGTGTATGGAAGCATGGGTTGGGGGACAGGCGAATGGCAGAAGGGACATATGTATGGATGGCTCCCTGTCTGATGAAGTCGTCCTGTGAGTTGATCTAGCCGAGTTTATCCCAGTCTGAACGTCATAAATCCAGATCTTCAGAGCTCCAAGTAAAGACGCCACAGTTCCCTTACGCAACAAACTGCTTTCCATTTTGTCTCCGAGACAAACTCGTCTTCACTTAAAAGAGACTGTAAGCCCATCTGCTGAGGGAGTACAGGAAGTGACTTTGATCAAACAAACACTTACTTCATGCTCCATGCTCCTTTTAAGTGTCCTGATGTGATCTGACCAAAGCGTTAGGAAGATGCTCAGCTCATCAGTCCTCCAAACGGCCTGAACTTAAAGCTGTTTGCTGTGAAGCTCAGTGCTAAGCTAACAGAAGAAAACTTCAGCTCTGACTCAGTCTGTCCTCCGCTCACATGACTCTCCTCCTTCTGCACAAAACTCTATTTATATTTTTACCCATTCTGCTCTGCCTTCAGTGTGAGAAGAGAGCCCCATTAGACTGAAAAAGGCCATCTGTTTGATTCAGCAGCTACCACTTACTTTGTTTAACGTATCCATGTTGGCTATTGATGGTGGTCAGGCAATTTAAATCAAAAACAGAAATCCCATAGTTCTTTTTAAATATAAAGTTGCAGTGTCCAACAAGTGAATAAACTACTGGAAATAAGGGGAGTACAGCTTCTACCTGGCCTGTTTGGGTGTAATGACCTCCAAGCTGAAAGGAAGTATATACATCAGAGTAATTGATAAATAGGCTGAATGTCAAAAGTATAAGAATGTTGGCAATACTTTGATGTACGGAAATGTATTAGCCAGCTATGTTCAGTCTCCGGACAGATTTTTCTTTCTTCAGGGATTCTGTATCCTAGTTAGAATAACCAAGACACTGAAACACATGAACCATCAATTTGTTCAACCAATCATATTCGGAATTTAAGCTAGTGGGTATGTTCTTAATAGCTGCAGGGTACACTCATTGACCCAGTGACAGTGGATGTAATGTAGGAAGTCACAGTGAGCGAGCTACAGGGACATAAAAACGCCAAAAGGTGCAGATTTGGTTGATGATCAGAGTGAGTTTGATAGTGACTGACCAGTGACTAACTGCTTTAAAACTCAAATCGTGTGCTGAGGCACACAGTGAGCAAAGGTCACCAATGTTCTGCAGTCAGTATCTAGATCTTCAAAGTTCATGTGACCTTCAGGTTAGCTGAAGAACTGCACAAAAAGAGTTTCAGGTAATAAGTGTCCACAGCCAACAGCAAATGTTCTCACACAAACGGCACAACATCTTGGTGAACTCCAAGTGTAAAGAAATAATGTCTGCTTAGGAGGCTCCAATCTGCTCTCATAACTTTCAAGGTGCAGTGTGTAACTTTTTTTAACAAAATGTTTTTATATATATGTTAAAACTGTCCTCATGTCATGACAGTATGAGACATAATCTGTGAAAAGATCAACTTCCTCCACCTTCTCCCTGAGCTACTATTGGCATCTGAACACCTCTTCCAACCACAAACAACCAATCAAAGCCAGGAGGCGGGTCTTTGCGCTGTCAATCATCCTGTTGTCCTCACTGCCAAATGGGCTAATGACAGACAAGCAACTTACCTTTCCAGGAAAGGCGTTTATCCGTCTTCATTGATGGACATACTAACTAACCTTGCTTTTTTTTTTTTTTTTTGTGAGCTGTATCCATTTCTTTGAATGCTTTGACCCAGTTTAACATTTGGTTTATAGATACTTGTGTTTTATATGTACTTATATCCAACCATCCTTTATAAACAAATGAAGAAGGTCACAGACTGTCAACAATTTGTTAAACATGCACTGGAACTAATAGCTGCATTTGTCAGTCATTTGCTTAGATAACAGAAACTGGAAGTGGTGAGTTTCTGAATAGAACTCAGCAGGATATGTGGCTGTGTTGTCAATTTACCACAGATAAATAAATGATCAAGTACAAAACATAGTATTTTTGTAATTTAACAGTGATGCTTTTGGGTGGAGCACAAGAAGGCTGCTTTAGCCCAAGTGACATATGTTGTCTTTGCCCACATATGGAGGTTAGAGGCAGGGGTGACAGTTAGTGGGAGTTCAGGTTAAGATGATATGCAAAGAGCCAGAATGACCATATGGTTTGAATAAAACACACACAACAGAGGATATCGAGGTTCACTAAAAATATATTACTGTTATGTTTAAATTCAGATGTACTGACATGCAGTAACAACACATCACAAGGCAGATGGTAAGCACCCCTAGTGAGGTTTTTGTTTTTGTGCCACCTTATGTTGGTCTGTGACGTACAATCCAAGTAAAACATATCAAGATTTTGGGTTGTAGTGTTGCAAAATTTTTTAAATCGAATTAATTGCTGTGTCTGAAATTCATTGATCACACTTAATCAAAAGCTATTGACCAACTAAGCAAGATTTTTTGAAATCAAAAAACAATTTTGTTGCTAGATTATTGAATAAATAGATATTTAAACTCCTCATCATTCAATACTAGAAATACTGACTGTGGATGCTGACATCAGCGTTGGGGACGTCTGTGCTGCTACATCTTTAGCATTGAGATGCTAGTTTAGCCTTGATTAGCTTCACTGATAAGCTAACTACTTTCAGCACAACCTGAACACAACAGTCTTTTCCAGCGTCCCATCAGATTGGATTTTTGAAACAAAAACTATCCAAGAATGGAACAAGAGAAGCAGCTCCATCATCTATCGTAGTTGTTTGCAGATGCCAATTGTGCATCAGATTTGTGGGTGTACCAGAAACATATGAGTACAAAGGTTCCGACCAAAACTTTCTGAGCAAAAAGACAAAGACAATCAATTGCATTAAAAGATTTGTGTTAAATTAATCAAAATTAATGTGTTAAAGTCCCGGTTCTACACACAATATTTTAAAATGAATCTAAAATATATTTTTAGAACAAAACTTCAGGATGAATGAGAGACTCTTCTCAATGCTGTGAGGAACACAGTTTTAGAGGTGCTTCCTAATCTTTTCTGTTGACGCTTCACATCTTAATCCACACTGAACCCAGACTAATGGAAAAAAAAGTGGAGCTAATTCCACTAAGTATTCCTGAATACTGCGAAAACAACAGTAGCGATTCCTCTGTCGTGCGGCTGAATCACATGTTACCCCATCACTGGTAAAAAAAAATCTGTGATTGGAGGCTTTAAAAATGCTGCATACTTTCCGCATTGTTTATGGGATGTCGTGCGTTGGTCATAAACAGCTGAACAAGTTTTTCAAGAAAATGTTTCCACATGTTGGATATGAATGGAAGAATAAGCAAACTAAACAAAAAGAAAAAAGCTATTGAATCACTCAGCTGCTAGTGTGATCCAATGTAGTAGCAAATATTAGCTTAATGTGGTGATGGACAAATATTTTTTTGCTCGGTGTTTTCCTCGGAATAACTTGCCTGATGCTTATGTCAACGTGACAAATGTCAACATGCTGGAACGCTTGAAGGCACGCTGTTGAGACATGCATGACTAACCTCTAATCTGTTTAACAGAGGAGAGAAAATGTAAACCACGCTGTTCCACATTTACAATGCACATAACCTGCCGCTGGCGTGAAGCTAACCTTAGCAGGGCAAATGTCAGAGTTCAAGGCAGGAGACGTCAGGAAAAGCCGGTCCTGCCGCAGTGCAGGTTTGCAGACAAACGTTTGAATGAAACAAAGGATTTCTAGAGTATGTGTCCTTTGCACAAATGAGAACAAAGTTAGGAGATGTCTGGCCATACCACCCAACATAATATTTAGAGAAAACCAACTACAGCACGGTGTTAGATGGGTGATGATGTGGGCTTGCTGCAGGAGATGTGACGGCTACTGAGCGTTTTCTACATATTTACACTTTTCTTTATTGTTCCTGAAAAACTCAGCAGCAGAATGTTTTGGCATATTTTCAACAAAACAAATAGAAACCACTTTCTAATGTTCTTATTATTTAGCCAAGTGTTGGAAGGAAGAGTTACGGACTATTAAGGCTTCAGCCATCCCTGGATTTTAGTTATTTCTACCAAGCTAGTTAAAGTGCATCGCGCAAAAATGGATGAGAGACAAAAGCATTTAATGTGCCAATCCAAAAATCTCAGGGAGGGAAAAATCTAAACTTTCACATGACTCAAACCAAACTCATGTCAAAACGACAAAGAAAGCACCAGAGCTTTAGCAAAACCCCAACAGAGGAGCTTCTCCCTCAGGGGTTTCACTGGAAGCTCCTCCTACAAGACAAACAACCATTCATTTAAAAACCGCAGCAAGATGACAGACAATGTGTTGAGGTAAGAACATCTGCCTATTACTACAGTTGTCATTAAATTATATTATTAAATTGCCGAGTTGTGTATTTTTTTTTTTAATGTAGCAGTGAACACAAACACTCCCAGGAAGTGCTTTACAAATGAAACGTCCCTTAATCCTGTTTGACTACTGTCCTGCTCTGGTTTGAAAGACTCAAAAAAAAAAACAAAAAAAAAAACCCTGAAGATTATGAGAAACTGTAAATGACACCTGGTGTCAATCCATAATGAAATCATACAGAATTTACTTTGTGTATCTTAGTTGCATCTTGAATAATAAGTTGTTTTTAATACACAATACACATGCACAATTTTATTCTACTCTCTTTTTTGATAACCGCACACAGTGTGAAAATCTGGAAAGAACTGGCCCATTTTGTTGTTATTATGTCCTGATTTATAAGCCTTTTAAATACTAGAGAGTATACGCTACAGGCCAAATTTATAGTACAATGTAACGTGCTCTGTCTAAACAATACCGTAGCCATGTGTTAGCTGTCCCTGTTGGAAAGAGTCTTTGTTTTAGAGACAAGTCACATGCTGATCCCTTCTCTTGTCTGGATTACATTTTGGGTCAAAGGAAGCTCTGAAAGATTTTTTTTTGTTCAAAAATGCGCCGATTGTCCAAAGAGCAGACACAGTGGAAGAAACGGCCCACATGCTAGTTGGTGTGCCAGTCAAATGCTGACAAATGCAGACATGCCAATCCTCTTTCTTTCTATATATATACCACACAGTAAACAGTCAGTCTACAGATGGGTACTGTCATGTTAACAAAGGCTGCTGTTGTGTCTTTGCCACACAATGTAAGCTAATACTGTTAGGAAGCTAGCAGCATAATGTAATTAACTCCTTTGATTGACTTTTACAACGATGTTTAGATCGTTTGCAGATGATGCATAGTGAATAATAATAGCCTTGCAACAAAATTTCACTCAGTATGCACATTTTAAATATATAATTGAATGATCAATAAAGTCTATGTCTATAATTTTATTTGGTTACAGGTTAACTACCCCCCACATGTTGCATACAGTGGACCTCCTCATATTTGTGGTTCAGTATATGTTCCAAACTATATGTAGAAAATGTAACTATGGGCGTATTCTTCAATAGATTATATTTAAAATATTTGAGAGAGAATGGAGCTTGGAGAGCTGGGATATTTAGACGCAATGCTACTCAACACGCTATTGGCTGGCGTGTTCAAAGCCGCCAATCCAGCCTTTATGCCATTTATTTTCCTTGCAGCTGGTTGGCTGTACCCCCGAGAGCGAACATGTGGAATATTGTAGATGTTAGCTTTCGTGGTAGCGATCAGACTGTCTCCAGTGTGTGTTTTCATGCACATTGCAGTGTGTTTGAATTATTAAAACAGGTAGATATTAAACAGGTTTTTGTATTCTTGTGATTTGTAACCAAAAGATTTGACTTGAAGTTTCATTCGTACTGTACATTAGATTTGTTTGTACTTTAGAGAATCATAAGACAAAAAAAAAAAAAAAAAAAACAACAACAAAAAAAACCCACTAATGTTACTCACAAGGGACAGTGATAAAAGGTCACATTTGCTCCAATACTAACCAGGCATGTATAAAATTCTGCTGGTATGATAATCCTGAGTGAAAATATCACAGTTTCACTGCGTTTACATGACAATTAATAATATAAATTAGATTCACATTAACTAACTGATTTGTCTTAATAGAAAACCAGCAATCATTCCTCCTACTGAATGAATGTGTTGTACAGTTATAATGTTCTTACTTATTGTTTTGTATTTTGAAAAAGATGCTGAGTTTAGAGGTAAAAAAAAAAAAAAAAAGAGTTCACAAATGAGACATTTGAAAGTAAATTTACAAGTAAATTTATAAGTTTGATCGATAAACAGTTCAATTCCATTACTTGTTTTTATCTGATGTAAGTACAGCAGCCACTAGAAGGATATGTGTGTAAAAAGATGACTGTCTCGGGAGGAAGCTGTTATATGAGAGAATGAATACTGTAAAAAAAAAAAAAAAAGGTTTGTTTCCATTTTCCAGTGTAGTTCAGAAGGAAACAACAGTATCACTCTAATGATCTAAAGATGTCATTTCTGATCAAATCTCTTCATACAAAGAATGAAAAGCAGGTAACTAGCTCCTCCTTCAAAGATGTGTTTGAATGTGGAACGTGGTTCTCTTTGTTTACCAATCAGATCTGCTCAACAGACGATTCACAAATGAAAATTCCTACTTTCCTCTGTCCTTCAATGCGTTGAAACATTCTATTTATTAGGGAGTTTTCAAGGTTTGCAGATTTTTTTTTTTACTGACTCAGAGATCATATACTGGCCACAAAATCTCTGACCGGTGCATTTCTACTGCATGACTGTGATACAGAAAAGGGAAAAACATTAGAATGAATACAACATTACTACCTCTATCAGGGAATGGGTTACATGTTGTTGTTTTTTTTAAAGTCCTAGTTTATTTTTAAAAATGGGAGAATAGGTATTAATAATTTACAGGTAAATACAAGAGATTATAGTCAGGTAACTAATGTCTAGTCTCATTAGCAGGTTGATATTAAAGCACAATAATAAATAAAGGGATAAGAAAAATAGCACTACAAAATAAGAAATACATAAAACAACCTACATCTAACCTACACAATCTATATCTCCTTACATATTCTCAACGCTTAAGATTTATTTGGCTTTTCAAGAGCCAGTTCATAACATGTATGAAAACTAGTTTCAATAAATCAGTTTTCTAGTCTTCAGGAAGAATCTCCTCTGATTTCTGAAGGAGCTTCATTTTATAGATTTGCTTTAACTTCAAGTAAACGACCAGAGGCGCATTTCACTTTTCAACAGTTTGTAATGTAACAGCACATTTTTAATGCAGGATTTCACCACACATTTAGAAAAAAGAACAAAAACAGACTCTGTTTCTGCAAAGTGAACATCCAGGTTACCCATTTTCACACGGGGTCATGAGGTCAGATGCAGATGGCCAAACTAATTCCAAATAAGCAGAGGAGCCACAAAAATCAGAATTTGCTGGTTGTGTTAATTCTACACTCCTGACAACTGATAGAGTGTGAGGGCCATGGTAAGTCAGATAAAGAATATTTTGTGGCCACAGAGGAGGACACATACCCCAAAAATAAACCTTCAAGTTTTATATTAATTCCACAAAAGCACATTATCTGGTGTTTGTTGTACAAGTTGCACATTCTGCAAGACAAAACTGGTAATTTTTCATTGTTAAGTCAGAAATTTGCAAGAAGTCTAAAATCCCCTCGGGGAGTTGAAGACGGTTGAAGTGGTGAGTTCAGGTACAATCCGGATCTCAGAACTTTTCCAAGGAACAGACTCCATGGAGCCATGTTGTATTCCAGATGCAGTTCGAAGAGTTCATGACGAGTCTGCCCCCAGGACGTGTTCTGAGTCAGGAAGTACAACTTGCACTTTGGAAAATATTCAGATGTGCATCTCATAAATGTATTTCTTAAACCTGGCATTTTTTGTTGCAAATGTCGGAGTTTTTTTTAAAATTATTATTATCCAAATTTCTGACTTTAGAATATAAGAGAATATTTTACTTTTAATATGTAAAATGTATGCACTTACTAATAAAAATAATATATATTTTCTTGCAAATTTACGACTTTTCAACATGCAAAAATATTCAATGTGTTTCTTGTAGATATGTGAAATAAATCTAGAAATATTTTAATTTCTTCCTTGTTGATCCAGAGGGGTGTTTTGGTGGAAATGCACTCCTCCATTTTCATGTTCTTTATTTCCTTTGAACTACAATGACCCTAATACTTCGTTGTAGCTGACAGTTTCAGATGTCTCAAGTATTTCGTCCACTCCCACAGAGGAAGCTTCCTGCTGAGAGCTGATCATCCTGAACCAGAATCCGACTCTGATCATCTCCGAGCCATGATGGACGGCAACGCGGCCGCAGAGGCTGAAAACAACCTCTGATCAGGACACCAATCATCCACAGAACCTAAACGGATCTAATCTGCTCCTGGTCCTGTGTAGTTATTAATTTGACTGATTTCCACATGCGTGTCGCTCAGAAACGCTGCAATTAGTTGTAGGGACAGCTGACAAACAGATCATTAAACTCTTACAGTGGCCTGAATAGATCAGGAGATGCCCTTCTCTCTTTCTGACATAAACGTTGCAGATAAAAATGTTTTAATCACATTTAAATACTGATGTTGGTTTGTTGCAGGATCTGTGTTTAACTACTGATTCTGGCTGAAAGCTGAAACTCTTGCAGCACATCTGATCACAGCAGTTTAACAGGTTTTCTGCAGGGACGAATGTTTCCAGAAGGCAGGAGCATTCACGACAAACGGATTCTTTGGTTAAACAAAATGCGACGCACAGTCAGAAGGACCACTTCCTGACGACTGCTTTCTACCCACGTGGAAGCTAAATTCTCACCACAGCTATGTGTGACCAGATGTTTGTCCCCACAACACCAGTAAAACAGGTCTGGTGAGACTCGGCTGATTAATCAAAATGGGAACGAGGCCCATTTTGATTAATCAGCCGAGTCGTGGATAGCAAAGCTCTCGTCTTTTTATGCTTGAATATAACAATCCATGACTTGATTCTGAAAAGCCAAAGATTAAAAAATATTTTGCCGCGATGCACCGATCAATTGGCCAGAGTTTGGAACCGGCCAATATTTCCTCAATCGTTTCTGATCAGTTGTTGGGTTAGTGGCAGTCTGTCAAGTGATTAAAAGTATCTCAGAACCAATATTTTTAGGATATAAACATTATATTACACCATTCTATAACAGTGTACTAAACTACCAGCAGCATGAGCATTAGCGGTGTTTCCAACATGTTAATTTAAAAAACTAACTTTCTTTTGGATCAAACGTTTTGGTGCAAGGATGAGGTGTGGGCGGGGAGGGGGTGGAGGAGCATCGGCCATATCGAAATAAGATTATTTCACAAAATTGAAATGGAAAAAATTTTTCCACATCACATGAGTCACATGATTAATAACCGGATGTTACTACTGACGGAAACCACGAAGAAGAAGACGACAGGAAGTATTTGGATGATGTCATGGTGTGTTTTTAATGACACTTATCCCTGAATAAGCTTATTCATGTGTGATTTAAACTGCCTTTCTTATATAATGGAAACCCTGCAATTGCGAAATTTTGCTTTTTCGACATTAGTGGAACATACAGAAAGTTTCGAACACATTTGTCATCGAAGCACATTTTTTTCTGTTGATTAAAAATGAAATAAATGGCTCATATGCTTGGCTGCAGTTTCTTCATTTTTAATTGGATCCACAGCTACTAACTTAATCAAGGTTCCTGGAGCAGCTTTCTATTTTTATGTGTCTTCATAAAACACATACAACCACTTTAAATCTGAATCTGCTGTTCAGATCGCCAGGATAATTGGAAATCCGTTTCAGCAAAGGAAAACCTTCCTGGTGCCTCTCTCATGTTTGGTCAAGAAAAGTTCAAACCAAAGACTTTCTTAGAGAGAGAATGGATTGAGAATGTGTTTTGGAAGTGAATAACTGAGCCTGTGGAACAATGGGACAGAGGAAACATGTTGCTTTTGGAGTGAAACATTCCTGAAAGCGTTGGAATGTCACTTTAAGCTCCACAGTCTCAAATGACAGTCGGATAATCTGTTAACACTGTGTAATACCAAGGTTATTAATAAAGAAAAGACACGAAGACACACGACTGGAGGAGCCGTGACAGTAACCGGGTCAGCAGACACACACCGTTACACAGTCTGCGTGCTTGCGTGTGTGTGTGTGTGTGTGTGTGTGTGTGTGTAGGGTCTGAGGTGGGGATGTACGCACCTTGCCGCTAAGGTCGTTTTTGTGCCGCGCGGTGCCGCTCCGTCTCAGCTTGATGGATGGGGAGCGTAGCAGGTTCTTGATGCGCGTGCGGATCGTTCCGCTTCCCTCCGCGGACATCTCGACGTTAGCTGCCGGGCTAGTCGAGTCTGTCGGCGCCGGGCAGCGCTCACGTAGCTCACGGTCAAGCGTAAATCGCCCTACGCTCTGCACCAGCGTCCGCTGGCGCGGTCATCTTGTCGAGAGTCCGAGGTGGGCCAGAGCCTTTCAGAGAGCCTGGGCCTGGTTCGGTTGAGGTTCACTCGGTCCGAACGCGCTCACCATATTAGCCTGTTTGTCTCCTGCTGCAGTAAAAGGTAAATCCAGGCAGGCTGGAGCGAGACGACCCACTCTCCGACAGCGTTAAGTTCGCAAGCGGCACGCGCAACCTGCTTCCGGTAGCGCTTTTCACGATAAGATGACCAACGTACGCTCTGGCGGTCAAACGGTTTACAGTTAGAATTTTGTTTTGGTTTAAATGTTTCTTTTTCTTTTCTTTTTTTCTTCTTTTCTTTCTTTTCAAAAGCAAAGCAAAACAAAAAAACATCGAATTGAATATTCTGGCTGAACTTTGTTAACAATCAATGAGACTTTTATTGTATTGTGATAAATCAGTTTTGTTAGTTTTGTAACATCTCAGTGTTGCTTTTGACACAACAGTCATATTCAGTAAATTAGTATGCATGCTCAGATTAAAAGTGCCAGTTGAAAATAGCAACTTTTAGCAAATTTCTGTTTTCGAAAATAATCTATTTATTGGGCTGATGTTAAATTATCATTTTAAACGTGATGTGTTTCTATTAATTGTAAGTGGAAAATCAAAAATAATTCACAGTAATAAAGACTTTCAAACATCAATCTCTGTGTGAGGAAATTAATGTGTTTCTCTTAGTGATAAAGTATTTAAAATAAAGTAGGCTTTTCAAACATTTTCTAATTTATTGAACGGGTACGTATTCTCTTAGAAATACTAACCCAACATGGTGAAGAGAGGAAGCATGGGGCTGATTTGTTAGGACAAACTGGAATATTAGGAATCCAATTTGTTTATTCGAGTGATAAATCTTCACACTCCAGGGTTCCTTGTGGAGTACCACAAGGTTCTGTTCTTGGCCCAATTCTCTTTGCCATCTATAACAATTGGTGAAATGATCGGAGCATTGTAATGCTGATGATACTCAATTATATTTATTGATAAATATAATTGAGTAAATTATATTTATTGATAAATATAATTTTCTTTTGTCTTCTTCATGGTTTCCATCAGTGGTAACATCCGGTTGTTGATCACATCACAAGTGTGATGCCAATAAAAGTGTTTCCATTGCAACTTTGCAAAATACAATAATTTGATGGCTGCCAATAAACCACCTCATCCAAGTGCAAAAACATTGTATCAAAAAACATTTTCTCTAAATTTGTTTCCATTCAGCAAATGTATTTTTGTGAATTCACCCTGGGCAATTATATGGTCAATGAAAACGCAGCCAATGACATTTTGGCTGTAAGCTGTTAAAGCTCTTTTTAATGAATTCATCTGAATCTGATGATTTGGTACAATAATCTAAGGATGGTAGAAGGTGGGGCAGCACCACGCAGCAGGGACGGGGCAACTGGTCAGAGTTAATTAACTGGAAGATGACAAAAGTTAAATACAGAAGAAAACCTGTTGGAATCTGCAGAAGATTAAATACTGTTGTAGAGGTTTACCTTCTAGCAGGACAACAACCCTAAATATCCACTTAAATGAAAGCCTATTAATGTGATAAGAATGGTCTAGTCTAAGTCCAGAGATATACCCAAAGACTTCAGACCAGAATTTCTCAGTGGAGCTGAACAGATGGATGCAAAATGTTCAGCATGATAAGTAAAGCAGGGTTTATAAAACATGAAAAAGCTAGATATATTAGCAACTTAGCAGTAATTGTAACCACCTCGTCACAGAATGATATGAAGATATCTTTGCATGACTCAAACCAAAAAAAATTAAAAACGCCAATATAAAAATATTAAACAAAAATTTACATAAAAATGAAATTAAGACATTTTAAGACCTTTATGTTAGATACACAAATTTAAGATGTTTTAAGGAAGTGCTAAATGTTACTCCGTCCAAATATCATCCCATTTTCATTCTGCAGATCACAGCCAAAAACACAAGTTTATTTTTTTTTAAAAAAAGAAGTTTTTTATTACTATTAAAGTGTTAAACAAGTAACATCATCTACTTCAAAAGTTAACACAAATAAAAATAAATTCCAAACTTAGGCGACACGAGGCAGAACTCTTAAAGAACAACAATTTGCACTTATTTACACTTCCAAACAAAGAAACCAAATCTGAACCGTTTTACTCCGGAGACGTTCGACGGAATCATCCCAGGCGGTTTCAGGAGAAGGCTCGACATGAAGAGTGGGGTCAGTGTGGAGCAAGTCAATACTGCATGTCAACAAATCTCTGGCTGGAAGTAGAAGTAGAAACTTTAGCAGCAAACAATATTTAGGAGAAAGTGGAATTTTTATTATTTTACATCAAACTTTATCAAGTCAAATTTAGAAAAAAAAAAAAAAAAAAAAAAAAAAAAAGATATTCTTCATAGGAAATTAATTTATATTCTCTCAGATATTATAACTATGGAGTGGAAGTTTGTGATAACTTGGTTTGAGTTTTTTTTTTTTTTTTAAATGAGTCTGCAGTCCGGTGACTGAACCAGTCCAGGTTTCTGCTGTCTGATTTTGAAGCATCCATCTTTTTCCTTCACCACCTGTCATTCTGCGCCTGGTTATGCTGAGACTTTCTTGGGTGGCAACATCTGCACGACGAAAGCTTGTTGAATAGTTCATCTGGATTTCTCTGACCATCAAAGGATGAAAACCAATATGTGTGGAGATCAGCGGATCGGCTCCTCTCTGCTCTGCTCCAGGGCGGCTGACGTCATCTCAGTCCACAGAGTCTAAAGCAGAAAAGTTGCAGCTTTATCGCAGAACTCAGCGATAAATCAAATTTGAGTGAAAGCTCAAACAGAAAAATCAGAGCCGTGTTGAATAAATCCGTCTGATTCGGCTTTGGGAGCTAAAAGAAAACCCATCTCTAGTCATTCCTGGTTGTTGCCCGGGTGACGTGAAGTCAGCTGGGGGAGTTTCCCCTCAACCCTAGAGGAACCAGCCTCGGCATTGGCCTCCAGGCCACGCCCCCGTCCCGTCCCACTGTTGCTCCGTTATTACTGCCTAGTCCCGCCTCTTTGCCTCCTCCCACCTTCATGTGCAGCAGAGGGGGCGGGGCCAGGACACCTTCGTTAGTGTTCCCTAAAATTGGCCCTGGGTGCTCGGAGGCACACTTCTGTTCCTCAGATCCACCCGCCACAGGTGGATCAATCACCGCTGTTGTAGCCGTGGCAACAGTCTGCTGGTTAAGAAAAACTATTTCGTTAAGGAGGGACGACAGGCTCTCGTTGTCCGATTCCTGTCGGGCTGTCTGTCCAGCAGGATCAGACTGTCCGATATCAAAGGATGGGTAAGCAAAACCAGGGGGAGCGACCGGAGTATGGGGGGGTGGAGCTGCACCCTGAGGGGGCAGGGCCAGAGCCTGAGGAGGCTGGGCCATCCCCGGGAGGGAGACTCCCATCTGGCTGGGTTCAGCAGACAGCAGCAGAAATGCAGGCGGAGCTGCAGCCAGCAGCGGCTGAAGCTCCTGGGTTCGGTGCGGTGTACTTCCTGGAGGAGCGGCAAACAGCACTTTGTCCATGGGTGGTGCTGTGGAGAAACACAGCAGTCAGCAGCAGGAAACTAGAAGTTTTACAGTAGACAAAACAGCAGTTTAGTTCTATTTTGGAAAGTTAGTCAAAACAAAATAATAATAAAAAAAAAATTCAAGAATGTGAAATGCTCTAACATGGCAGGAACTGACTGGAGATTTGGTTTGATGTGTTTCAAGGCTGATTATCCAAATTCACTCTGATTGGCTTAGACATCCTTTCATGTTTCACATTGCTTGCTCAGCATACACAGTAGCTTTTTTTTTTGTTCACGTTAAAAACCTTCGTACATTTTTGGTGTGTTGTTATTTCCATTTACCTCTCCCCCTTTTTTACATTGGCGTTATGTGCTCTACATTCCACCTCATTTCTACTCGCTATGCATCATTTTCCTTCTACATCAATAATGTATGGCGTGTGTAACCTCTAAATTCTCACTGAAGCTTGCACCAAATAAAAATGATCATATTAAATATCCTACAAGTACTTCCTGCCATCTTCGTCGTTTCCACCAGTAGTAACATCCGGCTGTTGATCACATGACTCGTGTGATGGGAAAATAATGTTTCCATTGCAGTTTTGCAAATACTTCCTTACATATACGTCTACGTTTTTCGGCAGAAAAAACACCTCATCCTGATGCTAAAGCTTTTGTCCAAAAAGTTGAGTTTTTTCAAAAAAGATTTTCACATCATTGGCGTGTTTCAATCAAGCGGCTATATTTTCTTCATTTCAAATTTTGCTATTCTGAAACGGAGCTACGTCCATCCGTCTTCCTGACCCAGTTAAGCGCTTTTATCTACGCAATGTTATGTTGGCGGTGCTGCCTTACCCTTCTCAGCTGACGTTTTCTGAGGTAGCTCTCGGTTCCTGCAGCGAGACAGGATGTTTGGAACGGTCTTTATCCGTTTTGTGTCTGGAGGAGCAGGCGCGCCAGCGGACACATGCAGGATGGGCTGACGGAGAGGTTGCAGCTGGACGCCAGTGGGCGGGGCCTGCAGGGGGCCAATGTCTCCTGTAGGGACGGTTACACAGAGGACGCCCTCCGCTGGGACGTCATTGGCTGTGTGTTGCCTCCCCTCCATCTCTGGCTGCTTTTGATTGGTCATTAGGTGCTGCAGCGTCGCCGTCCCTGCAGCCACAAACACAAGAGATTCAAGAAAACCACCAAACATGTAACATTTATATGACAGGTTTCCATAATAAAGAACATATTTCCAAGTGATTTATGGAGGTTTTTGCTCCCAACATCTAAAATGTTCTGCCTTTAGGAAGGTTTACAAAGTAAATGTGTGGAAATGACAAATACCGCAGTCAAAACAGTTTCTCCACAGAGGATTTTTCTAATCTGCCTTCTTTTTGCCATTTGCAGGACGAAACATCCTCTGAACCCAATCATCCAGTGAGACAGCTTACATTAGCGAATACCACAGTGATGGCATGACAGACAAGCTGATCCATAAATATTTACACTTCTTCTCCTCCACAGTTTACCCATCCAGAGTTTAAAAGTATCTATCCATGAGTCGTGGCCGGCAGGCAGCTTCTGGTTCTGTTCTTTACAGGTTTTATAAAAGAACCAGTTTGGTGTTCCAGAACCGTGTTACAGGATCACAGTGAACCGAGACAGTTTGATGACAGAAATCTGACGAAGGACTCCAGTGGCCCTGCACACCGAAGCTCTGGTGTGTTTTTACTGATTCGATTAAGCAGATCAAAAACCAAAATTGAGTCAGAAACCTCAAACATTTTGATTGGCGGCCACCAGCTCTTACTCTATGACCCGGTTCAGAGATGGATTCAGTCGACCAGGCCCAGAGGTTGCAGCAATGGGAAAAGAAAGAATTGTTGCAAAGCAATCGTGAGCAGAAATTAAAACAGTTTAACACTGAAACTATTTTGGTGAAGAAAAACAAAAAAAAGAAAAATCTTTGACTGGCCCAACTCCCAGATTCAGTAAATGTCACTCGCTTACAGAGGAGCCAAGCAGAAACTCCTCAACACATTCACAGCTTTTCATCAGACATATCTCACATGTGGTGCCTTATTATCTTAATTATCTAAATGCTGTTTATATCAAACATAACTTAAGAAATTTGACTTTGTAATTTGAAGTCTTGAAATTGGTCCTCTGTCTCTTTAAGAAGCTCCTCCTTTTTCCGATACTTCTCCTTCATCATGACATCATAACGCGATTCCATTATGTCGCCTACAATCACTGGTAGGAGCACTGCCCTGGGAAGTAGGTCGCATTATGAGCTCAGCTGATGCGCAGTTCCCAAAGGTGTTTGCTAATTAATGCTGGCTAGTCTGGAGGAGCAGGGTGGAGGAGGGCAGCTCTGTGAGGCAGAAAGTTGGAGACTGCATCTCAGAGGAGGAGCTTTGTGTCTATGTCAAGCTTAATTATTTATTTTACATCATACGTAGAATTCCTAATTGAATTTTTTGAAACTTTTGAAAGTTTATTTTTATTATTATTTTTCATTCATTCCACTTTGGAGGTACAGTGAATGCAGCATGATGTTGAAGTCGTGTAGAGATAAAAATCTATCATTCTTTGTGATTTCCCTGATTCTAATTCATTCTAAGAGGCTCAAGTAAAGGTTAGTGTCAGACCTGGTGTGCCGCAGACGTCCTCACTCTGTGCATCTTGATTATCTTCCTTCTTCAAGCTCTGATTGGACCACAGGCTCTCCGCCTCTGTCAGAAGCTTCTGGACCTCCTGAGGAGCCTAAAACCCACAAACACTCCAAGTTCATTCGGTTCACTTCAAGGTCCACAAAGCAGCCGTCAGCAGCTCATTTCCAAAAAAAAAAAAAGGTTAAAGGGACAGTATGTTCCGGGCACATAGTACAATTTTACAGTACAATCAAATTACTATGTGCACAGTGGCGCAGTTGGTAGCACAGTTACCTTGCAGCAAGAAGGTCCTGGGTTCGATTCCCAGCCTGGAGTCTTTGCATGGAGTTTGCATGTTTTCCCTGTGCATACCTGGGTTCTCTCCAGGTTCTCCGGCTTCAAAAACATGACCGTCAGGTTTATTGGTCTTTCTAAATTCTACTTAGGTTTGTCCTGTTTGTTGTCCTGCGACAGACTGACAACCTCTTTTGATTTAACATCTTGAAACATGTCTCTTTAAAAGCTTCTGCTCTTTTTGAAGGTTCCTCTATTAACCCTTTAGCAAGATTTTCACCAACACTGTACTGAGAAGTAGCTCCAATGTTTGCTAATTGCTGTTGGCTAGTCTGAAGGAGTTGAGTGGGGCAAGGCTGCTCTGTGAGGCGGAAGCTTGAAAACTTCAAGCTTCTGAGGAGGAGCCTTTGAGACACAGTCATCCATTTAGGACCACTCAGGCATTTTGCACAGATGAATGGTTGCCATGGAGATTAATGGATTTCTCAAAGATACATGAATGAATCAAAGCAAAACTCCAGGTATGTTTTTGATGAAGGCATAACATTATAACAAGACGTAAAGCTAAAGAAAAAAAAAAAAAAAGTCAACTTCATATAATACTGCCCCTTTAAGAGAATGTAACAGCTTTGTCACATAGACGCAGGTTGGTTTGGACCTGAAAACTGCTCCCTGTGTTCACTAGACTTTTTCAGACGATGTAAATCATGGAAGTATGAAAAATAGCAAATATATAAGAAATCTGTAAGCGGCTAGGCAGTTTTTATGGTTCACACAATTCTTCAGGATGTAATGGACCTGCTGGTTTCCCACGGTTACGGTAATACACACCTGACCAATCTGCTCAGTTCCTGGAGAGATTGGAGAGTCCACTTCAGCTTCCAAGCTGAAAAACAGAAAATAAAAGCTTACACAGGAGCACGCGTTTAGATCTAAGAAATGTTACATATCAAGGATTGAGAACCTGCTGAAGACATGAAGCTGTTCAGCACCAACTAACCCAACTGAGTGAGTTAGTTGGTAGCCCAGTGATGTGGGCCAGGCTTCACTTCTTACTCTGAATTAATGCTCATCTCTATCTGCTGCTGAGCCGCTCCACATCCACTGTTCTCCTCCAGGTTTTCCAAACTACCTCTCCAAGCCTCCTGCTGACCGGTTCCCTTCTGGCCATCACCTGATGGTGATATATTTCAGAATTGAACTAATTTACACAAAAATGCCAAATTTGCACAGAAACAAAGATGGCACCCTTTTGGACCAATTTAGAGAGTTTATGGGGGGGGGATAAACTAATTGTCTAAATCAACCCCCCCATGATAAAAAGTGTTTCCACCTGACGGAGCCAGAATGGACAGGAACTCCTCCCGTCTCTGCTCCAGGCTGCTTTTCTTCCTCTTCAGGTCGTCCTCACAGTACCTCAGCTCCTGGATCAGCTGCACAGCCTGCAATAAAACACACATCGTGATCGTCTGCAGGCCAACACTCACACACACACTCACACTCACACACACACACACACACACACACACACACACAGAAGAGGTTAAGAGAACTGGTTGCACACCTTTTCCAGCAAGCAGGTTCTGGACATGCTGTCGTCGGCTGGTAAAACTTCCCTCTTCAACTGGAGGAACATCTGCTTCATCTGAGCTCGATGCTTTCTGGAACTTGCATTGGATTCGTGCTGCTGCACACAAATACACACACAAACACACACAACCATAAGCTTCACAGTCTTTAAAAGAAGCGTGAAATGTATCAAAGTTGCTGCAGATGGGATTTTTATTTTTCTTTCTTTTTTGGGGAAAGCTGGTTTTAGCTATCATTTCTATGGCTGCAATTAACAACCATTTTACTAATCAATTATTTTATTGTTTATTCTGACAATTAAATTGGATTAAAAAAAAGTAATTATAGACAATATTAAAGACACAAACAATTCAATTAATTTCTTAAATAAGAAAAAAAAAAAAACTAAAAGTTGCTTTTAGTTCTGGGTAGAACATATTTACAGAAAAAGGTTTTTTTTTATTTTAATCACAAAACATATAGATTTTTTGTTCAGTTTTGTTGTTCTTTGAGAAAATGACTTTTTTCTTTATAAGAGTCTATATACTCCATTTAACAATTAATCGATTACTAAATTAGTTCACAATCATTTCAGTTATCAATTCGTCATGATTAATTGTATTAATTGTTTTACCACTAACAGTATCCTACACCAATATAACGAGAGAAAGAAAGAAAAATCACGTTACAGACATTAATCATGTTTCCTAACTCTAACCCCTAACCACAACCTTCAGCAGAGGGTCATCTTCCTTTATTTTGCACAAATAAACTAAATTCCAGTATTGTTTACATCTGATGACTGATTCACTAAAAACAGATGCAACACAGAACCTGCTGGTCTCCCACGGTTACAGCATTACACACCTGAACGTTAATCTGGGTCCTCTGAGAATTTCCGGAGTCCAAGCTGAAAAACAGAAAATCCCAGATTACACAGGAGTTTAGATCTCAGAAATGTTACATATCAAGTATTGAGAACCTGCTGAAGACATGAAGCTGTCCAGCACCAACTAACCCACTAGTTACCAGTCTGGTTAGCCCCTCAGTGATGTGGCTTCACTTCTTACTTAGAATTAACGCTCATCTCTATCTGCTGCTGAGCCGCTCCACGTCCACTGTCCCCCTCCAGGTTTTCCAAACTACCGCTCCAAGCCTCCTGCTGACCGGTTCCCAGCTGGCCGTCACCTGTCAGCTCACCAGCTGCAGCAGCAGCGCCCTGCCACACCAAGAAGCAGATGAAGCCCAGTCAAGTCAGCGGCTGTTTTGCAGCTTCAGAGCAGCCTGGCATCTGTGTTTATGTGGCCACACACATTTGTTTGTCACAGGAGGATTCTGCAACCGTGCAAATATTTCGAACGGAATATCAGCATTAAGCTGCTTTACTAAATGAACTGAATAATGTATCTGATTCAATGAAAAGACTATCTGGTAAAGGCATCATGACAAGAAATATATGAAGACAGCAGAGAGAAAAATGTGTCTAGAACTAGAAAGACAAAGAAAAAAAAACAAAAAACCAAGTTGTTTCAAGGCCTGTTTTAAGTTTGACCAAATTTTATTTTACTTATAATTTTAGAAGTTATCTGCAAGTAAAAAAAATATTAGAATAACTTTAAGTTTCTTATTTTTACTTTGTTCTACTAGTAGACATTTTTTATCCTTGCACAAAAATATTGTAACAAATTTGTCTTGCTATCTTTTGTTGTTTGCTGTAGAAATAAACAGAAGTAAAAAAAATATATATATATTATTTTTTCTTACAATCCTTCAACTTTTGGAGGGAAGAAATGTAAAAAGTTTTTTATCTCGATAATGTTCCAATACGTCGTTGTACAAGTTGTCAGTTATTGCACACAATTTCTTTTGTTTCCCTCAGGAGAAACAAAATCTCCTGAGGAAAAAAAATCCTCAAAATTTGGAACATTTGAATGTAGAATATTTCAAACTAAAGTTGTGGGAACAAAAATATGATCAAACTAAAAAACGGATCTTTAAAATATTTTTTCCTAACAAATGTCAAGAAACAGGACAATTTTTAAAACATCTGAAAGATCAAGTGAGATTCTATAGGGCATAGATTGTTTTTGTTCTTAATAAAGTCTTCATTAGAAAACTGTTTATATTCATCCTGATTCTCTTTGTTATAAAAATTCTTTTGGTGAAACATTTTAGTGTAAAAAAAAAAAAAAAAACATATAAGTGGATCAATCATTTTTATGGAACTTTAATAACATAAAGCATCACAGTCAACAGGTCAACAAATGAGATAAAACTAATTCAAGGTAGAAAGTAGAAGCGTTTTGGAGGTGTGACTGTTTGCAGATAACCTGACACCAGTCGTGTGTAAACGTGTCTTACATTAGTGGCGGTTTTCCTCTTGGGGCTTTCCTCCTCAGATGAGAGGTAGAGCAGACCCTGGACCTCCGTCCTGGCAGCTGCAGCCTGACCCGCTGTCGCAGAACCAGAGAACACACCCAGAACTGGGTCAGGTCAGCTGCTCCGCACACCACCACACACCCGCTACCGACAGACCCGCTCAATGCTTGTGTTTAGATTATTGAAGCAGAAAAATGTTTGTTTCCATTGATGCGGAAGCACTTAAACTAAAAACTAATAATAATATTGCTTTCACATTTGGACATAAATATTTGGTGATTTGTTCACCTTAAAGTTGATATGAAAAGTCTGCACGGTTTATATGGAAGAAAACAAAAATCCTTTCAGAACTTTTTCCTCATATGAAACGTAGAACCTGCAGAACTTAGTGGAAACCGAACTGAAATCAGAACGGATCAACTCTGCTTTACCATAACCTCTTATACCAGGTTATGGTAAAGCATAAGTGATCAGCGTCTGATCACTTATTCTCTAACAGACTGATGTTTGTCTTTGAGTTTTGGAGGTCAGAGGTCACATTAAAAGGTGGAAAAAATTATTTATGATGCTTCTCATTACTGACATTCAGAAACACTGAGTTCCAAATGGTTTTTAAGACTTTTTAAGTTGCATGAAAACACCAAAAACTGAGCAATTGCACCAATTCATCAGCTTTGAGACAAATGAAGGACAAAACACTAACTACGCATTTGTGCCTCTGTTCACTTTGGAATTCTCAGCTGAGATATTTTTTACAAAACTAATTTTGCTGCCTGCCTCATTTGGCTTAAACCTAAAAGAAAACCAAGAAACATTATATTTGTCACTGCATCCTTTTCTGCCGGAAACATTAAAGAGACACCGCCGCCATAAAGCTCCCAGTAGATCCCTCAGTTTGATTGAAATGATGTAAACTACAGTAGTAAAACTGTTCTTAGGCTCTGATTCCTGGGTAATAAAATGTGTTCAGACCTGCTGATGGAGGCAGAACTGACTGGTTCCCATCACGACTCCTCAGCCGTTTTTTCTTCTTCTCCTGGTCTCCTTTAGAGCGATTTGTATTCTGCGGAAAAATACATGCCGTGATCGTCACCAGAGCAAAAAATAAATAAATAAATAAATTCCATGCACAGCCAGCTGGTTTGTGAAAATAAAAAAAAGAAATAAAATTAGGAAAATAATTGGTTTGACATGTTGGTTTGAGACGTGTTTCCTGACAACCGCTTCAACTACAGGGGGTCTGTTCACTCTAAATCTAAACACTGGTATTAGATTTTTTATATTCACCAAATCTAAATCATATTCACTGAACTAATAAGAACTTCAGGGTGTTTTAATGAGAGAAAAAAAAAAAAGAAACCTTCAAAATGAAAACATTGCGTTGGTCTGTAATCACCTGATTCTTCTCGTCCTCGCTGTCAGACTCGCTGAAGTCGGACGAGTTATCCGTCTCACTGCTGGACACCAAGTCCACCACTTCGTCCACAAACACGACGTTCAGGTCCATGGGGTCAAAGGCAAACTCCTCCTTAGTGCCGTGACAGTCCGGGGCGGGCTCAGGCGGGGGGGACCGCGCTGGAGGTGAAGCCCCCTTGTGAGCGGCTGTCTGGACGGTCAGCAGGGTTTGTGGCGAATCGCCGTGGCGCTCGACTGGAATGTCGTTTTTTCCACACACTACGGGATTCGGAGGGGTGTAGTTCACAGGTTGGCTGGGGCCCTGGAGCCGTAGGAGGCCACGTTCTGATCCCACCGTTTGGGTGGGGGGAAGGAGAGGGAGTTGGATAAAGATGGGGTCCTTGACCGGGTGCGGGGGGACGATTCTAAACGTGCAGGTGTTCTGAGGGGACAGAAAAACGGATGGCGGCAGGGCAGGGTTGGAGGAGGAAGACGAAGCTCCTGGGGATGGTGAAGGTAAAACCACAGAGGATGAAGAGGACAGGTTGGTCAGAGCTGGCCTCTTCACCGCAGCTACAGGAGGAAGCTGGGCGCAGGAAGCAGAACGGCCTGAGGAAGAGGAGGAGGAAGAAGATGATGGGAAAAACTTCATTGGGCTAAAAAAAATATTACTTCAGAACCATCTCAGTTGCCATGAAAATGAACCATCTTGTTCACATTTCCTTTCATTAACAGCAAAGTGTCCAGACTGAATCTGGTACGGTTTGGGTTCAGGATGAAAACAACTTCCTGTTTACCAAGTAAAATAATAAATGGACTTAACTGGATCTGATCAGATCTTTATTAATATAATATCCCATACCAATATTATAAACAATATTTTGACAGTATTCAGCCCCATCAGGGTTTCAACACTTACCTCCTCCGTGAACGGTTGCTGATGGAGTGACAGGCCTTGGCAGGTTAGAGGCAATCAGCTGGACCAAGGCTCCGTCGGGTTTCTGGTAATACTGGACACCCGCTGATGACCGGACTGACTTCAGAACCATCCTTTGCCCTGGGAACTGAGTGATCCGGGGCTGGAGCAAATTAACCACCTTAGGAGGATTTGGAAGCTGAATCAGCAGCGGCTGGGGGTCCGTAGGTGTCGTCGAGTTCTGAGGTGGGTTTGGAGGTCCAACGACGAAGTTTTGTGCCTCAGAGTCTAGATGTACGTAAAGCAACAGACGGCAGATTAAAGATTTGGGAAAGACAACAAAGTTATTTTCTCAGTATGTGGGCAACGTGTCGACTGGAGAGCCTCCTGCCATCCAGAGAGATTTATGGAGGAGGGTTGTCACCTTCATTTATTTTTTAAAAGTTTAATATTCTTATATTAGTTCCCTGTTCATTTTAGTATTTGTCACTTTCAGGGCCCTACATGAAAAAACTCCCCTTCCTTCACATATTTATTTAATACGCAGTTTTGAATGTATTCAATGCACATCTTATTTCAGATTGGAAAAGCTAATCCATTTTTTTTTTAATTTATAAATGATAATATGTGCATTTCAAAATACAACAACCCTATTTATTCCTATATAAGCAATTAAGACTAAAAATAAATAAATGTCCTTAAAGACGTGAGAGGTATTTTTAAGCATT
The DNA here is from genome assembly GCA_010277075.1 of Poeciliopsis retropinna. NCBI lineage: Eukaryota > Metazoa > Chordata > Actinopteri > Cyprinodontiformes > Poeciliidae > Poeciliopsis > Poeciliopsis retropinna. Next base: position 7,399,314 of record VMRM01000028.1, read on the forward strand.
TCTTTATGATTTATTTTATTAAAATAAAGCTAAAATGACTACAGATGTCTTAAATGCCACTTTGACTTGCATTTTAGTCAAAACACTGATTAAAGCTAAATTAAAGGTAAAGTTAAACATAACGCTCAAACTCATTGCATATTCAAACAACCTATTGAAAGAGGGGAGAACATTGATTTAAAGTTAATAGTTGTTGCAAAAATAATCCAACACCAGCATCTTATTCTACCCCGAGTGATGTTAACTCTACTGAGCTGAACTGCACTAATATTACACCCTATTAATGTCCTACAATGATATTTTGGCAGAGTTCAACAAATCCTCGTCGTGTTTCAACACTCACTTCCTCCATGAACGGTTCCTGATGGATTACCAGGCCTCAGCTGGCTGGTGGGTATCAGCTGGACCAAGGCGCCGTCGGGTTTTCGGTAATACTGGACACCCGCTGATGACCGCACTGGCTTCAGGACCATCCTTTGAACTGGGAACTGAGTGATCCGGGGCGGGAGCAGAGGAGCAGCCACATTAGGAGGATTTGGAACCTGAATCAGCAGCGGCTGAGGAGGGGTCGAGTTCTGAGGAGGGTTTGGAGGTCCAACAACCAGGTTCTGTGGCTCAGAGTCTAGAAGTACACGACATAACAGACGGTGGATTCAAAGGTTTAGAAAACACACCACAATTCTTAGAAATCCACGTTTAAGAAATGTTTATGAATGAATTTTGTTAGTGAAAACTTTTTAATAACCTGACCGTTTTATTGTGTTTAAGACCAAAACAGAGTTCGGAGTGAAGATGCAACATTAACATTTCTTGATGTAATTTATGTTGTAAATTTTTCAGTTAGAATATTATTTAATACATTAATTTTGTAACTATCATTAGTAATATAAGTAGCAGTAATAGCACTATTCATAATTTCATCATCCAATTATGCTTATTTGCAGTGCAGTGTGCAGTATACATAGTTAGCTTTTGCATTAGCTATTAGTGTGTAAGAGGACAAGACGGTCGTCAACAAGCCGTCCTTTTGATCACCTACAGCTGGATTTATGTGTCTGAAATGATGTGATTTGGAAATAATACAGTCACAAGTTTGAAATATTAGGGTAGAAAAAAATTTTCTATTAGTATAAAGTAGAACCATTCTGAGCAAATGCATAAAACTCTATTGTATATAATGTGATTTATGGGTGACTCCAGAGTTTTGAGCTTGAAATTTTAATATTTTAATATTTAGTTTTAGTCCTGTACAATGTTATATTGCCCTAAAAACATACACAAGTCTTTATAGATGTACATTTATACTTTCTACAATTACATTAGAAAGACTGTCTGAATAAGCACTCTCTGAAGCTAGATATAAGTGCTTACCTGCATAAGGGGTGGGAAGAGGAGTGGGCTGAGTGGCTGGTGGCTGTGACTGGACCATGGCTGGGGCAACAGTGGAGGCTGCAGGAGCAGGTGGGACACAGCAAGCTGAAGAGGTGACGTGGGGGAAACTCTGAAGATTGCAAGACGGCTCGGACAATGAAGAAGACTGTCTCTGCTTCGTAGACCCCACTCTGCCTGTTAGATAAGCCGCCAGACGATTGGCTGGATGAAGCGCCCCCATCCTGCCCAACTTGATCTTTGCTAAAGGGTATTGCTTCCCATTGACCTGCAGGAGCACAGAAAACAAGAGAATACAAAGTAACACACTAGAAATCTGCTTCTACACCACCAGAAAGAGAGAGAGAGAGAGAGAAAAACAGAAGCTTTCTCCATCCTTCTCCACAGTGTCATCTGTGCTAAAACGTTCCGACAGAAATCATTCTGTCATATTGCGACTATAGTTAGCTAGAAAAAATGAAGCTATGAAGTGAAGTCATTTCAAGACTTATGAGAAAACCATGCTGTAGGGTAACCAGAACCAGGAATGGCACTGAGCACACAGGCAGAAGAAACAAAGTGATGAGCTTTTTTACCTGTATCACATCTCCTGATCCTCCTGGCTTTTTCTTATTGGCTGAGAGAAAGCCAGAAGGTGATACTCCCACCAGTAAAGGGAAAGGCAGAGACATGCCAGTCCTCCTCTTCTTATCTGAATTTAACCCTTCTGTGCTTCTTTTCAACTCATGTCTGGCCTTAAAATGTCTGAAGCCTTCTCCATCCTTCTCCATATAATCTTCCCTTTCTTCTTTCTGGCAGTCATCTATAGACTCCACCTCCTTTTGGAAGTCTTTTGTAGACTCCGCTTCCTTTTGGAAGTCCTTTGTAGACTCCACCTCTTTTTGAAACCCCTTTATGGACTCCACCTCGTTAAGAGGATTTTTCGTAGGTGTCACCTCCTTCTGAAAGTCTTCCATGGCCTCCACTTCCACCTTTAACTTCTTCTGCCTGTTCTTCATAAGCTCCTTCTTTTCCATCACCTCTTTCTGGCATTGCTCCAAAGGATCCATTTCTACCTTTAACTTCTTCTGCCAGTCTCCCATGGGCTTGTCCTTCACCATCACCTCCATCTGGCAGTCCTCCATGAGCTCTTCCTCCTGCTCCTCCTCCTTCATCACTTCCTTCTGCCATTCCTCCATGGGCTCCTCCTCCATCACCTCCTTCTGCCAGTCTTCTACAGATTCTACGGACACAGAGTCTGTGGAAGACTGATTCATCACATTCTTCGAGCTTTTAGGAGGCTTCTCATTTTTTGGAATCAAATCAGAGCGGATCTCCTAAAAGACAAAACATGTTGGGTAAGGTCCAGGACAATAACAAGGAAATGAAATGATTCCCAACTAAAACTACAATGGGGGAAAAAAAAGGTTGCATCACACGTCACCAGCAATCACTACAAAATGGAAGAACAGTCACTTCTGAGCGGCAAACAGTTTGAAGCTACAAACGGGAAAATTCAGAGTTTCTCTTAATATGAAAATACAACCCTATTCCATCCCTGCATGGACTTTGAAGTGTCCTGGAAGTGGCTAAGATGACTGGAAATATTGATGACGACGTTAATGTTTGCAACATGTTTCAATATTTGGTTTAAGTTTTTGTCTTGCTGAAAACTGCGAGTCATTGTGTCACCAATAAATTCCTATTATTGATTTTTGAAAAGTGAAAAAAAAATAGCTGTATTATCAGGTTTGCTATTTCTACGATCTTGTTCAAGTTGACATGTAAGATTCTGTTGCTTTCAAATAGCATTCCAGATGTGGACCAACATTTAACCTGTTCTTCACCTGTCTGTCTTGAGCTGCTGATTTGATGCCTCGTTTCCTTCCATGAGTCACTGGTTTTTTGGCTGGCGCCTTTTTCCTGTCCAGAATGGGTGTAGAGATCTGGACCTTATACTCGATGCACCTGTTTCCGCTAGTTTCATCCACTGTCTCGTCGATCGGAGTGATGAGATAGTTTTTGATCCAGAAAGGTTTGTCCAGTTGATCCTGAGCCATCGCCTCACACAGCTTCTTCAACACGTAGCTGCGGTCGCTGTCGCTCACCCACTTGCAGTCGGCCAGGATCATGAGGCGTTTGGACGGTTTAGAACAGAGGGCTTCTGAGGAACTCGGAGGGCTAGCGCTGGGCGATTCGCCTGCATCTGCTGATGAAGAACGAGAAAGGCTCTCGATTAATCTGAATCTGAAAATACAACTAGCACTAAAAGCTGATGGAAAAACATCCACCATGATGGGTTGGTCATAAACTTACCAGAAGGAGGTCTGGCTGTGGTAACATTAGTCTGTGTAGGGGTTTGTTCTCCATGTTTGTGGACTTTCAGTCCTGCTTCTTTATGCCTGGATGACATCAGCGTTTTGGATTCTTCTTCCTGTTGGGTAAATATTGGACTACAAGTCATGTGATCCAGGAATGGGTCAAGAGCAATTCAGATATGGATCTGTCTTTTTGGTGCAAGAGGTTAGTCATGTCCTTACAGAATGCTACTGTATAAAAACAATTCCAAAACAGATACTCATCTTCTTCACTCCCGATGTGGTACACAAAATTAAGTTTAGTCTCTACTCACAATGCACTGCTGTAGAATGACACTAAACAAGGTAAGATCTACTGATGTACTGAGTCTTTTCTGACCAAAGCCCTAACGAGGTCAATCAGACAAAATCAGGACCAGAGTTGGTAAAACTCAACAAAAACCATGAGTGAAAGGTCTGTTCTCTAGAATCACTTCCTGAAGCACAAACCATCCAGGTAGGTGTGCAATAACAAATCTGATGAGGGTGATGTACTGTGTTGCAACACATGCTGGGTGTCAACATGGCTGAATTTAGCGTTTGTTTCCTCCAAATCCAGTGTTGGTATAGCTCTTTAGCATTAGTCCTTTAGGGTTATAGCTTCAGGGCTGGTGGTCCCCACCACTGATCTGAGCATCATTACCTTCTGTTTCTGCGTCTTCCTGATGAAACCTCGAACTCTGGCACAGCTGCTGCGATATTTCCTTCTCACCTGGACAGACTTTTTTTTTAAAATCACAGTTTTCACTTCAGCCCATATCTGCCCCCTTTACTTGTATTGTGCAGGTATCAAAGCTGTAAAGAATAATTACAGGTGGCTGAAGAAAGGTGGCCATATTTGGCGCGTGGACTGGCTCTGGATCAGAGACGTCAGCGTTCTTCCTCCACAGGGTCCGGACCCGCGCCGCAGGGTGGGTCACGGTCTCCGCCTCTTTCAGGACTGCAAGTTCAACAGGTTGGATGGAGTACGCTTACATCTTGTCAACAACGAGCTGACAAGCTACTTAAAATATATTGTTCTGCTTAAACAATGAAGGCAGAATTAAAAAATGTACCGTAGGCCATCTTCATCATCCTTCTCCTCTTCTTCTTGAGTTTGCATTGCAGGGAGGAGGGGCTGGTGTCAGAGCTGTCCAGGTTCTTGAGCAGAACAACCTTCTGCTTAAGGCAGCTGCAGCCGAACATGCAGAGCGGCCGGCCGCAGTGGCTGATCCTGGAACAGTGAGACAAACTGGAGCAGACGCACCCCAGCCTGCAGAACTCGCTCAGACAGTTCAGAGCTTGTCTCTGCCTCAGCTTGATCGGCGCCGTCGGGTTTTCTCTCACAAAACCCTGAGTGAGGAGTGGAAAAGAGTCAGCAGGGCCGACAGGACGGGACCTTACACTGCAGCTAGAAGCATGCTTTTTATGACTGCCACACAATCACAGGGTCATAGCGCTGTCAATCACATGCATTGACATGTGTATGCATATGTGTGTATGCACCGATCACACCCCTTACTCTCTGCTATGCTACAGCTACTTTTCGTCAGCAGAACCTGCTGTGGATACTAATGCTAGTTGCCATGGCTACCGATGATGGCTGATAAATAGTTTTCTGGTAAAAGTAAGTTATTTCTCTGCCATCAGCACATTTAGCAGCTGGTACATGAGGGGGAGTGACAGCGTTAAGAACCTCCTCCTGCCTCTCATTGGTTGTTTCTGACTAGGAGCGGTGTGTTCTTGGAGATTGATGTTTTCACAGATTATGTGTCTCATACCAAACTGTCATGACATAGTGACAGTTTTAAAAAACGGGTAAAACAACAACATTTTTTTATAAGAGAGAGCCTTCATTAGTTTCTACAGATACATATTGAATCTCTAAAAGGAGATGAGACCTGATCCATCCTGGCAAACAAACTGGAACTCACAGTTTGAGTGAAGAGGGACATCAGAGCGACGGTGGCCCTTTCTGTGGTGACGCTGGTTTGGAAGCGGCCCTCCAGAACCACGCTGTCCTCCAGCTCCTTGAGCCTGGCGTAGGCCCGGGTCACCGTGACTCTGCTCTCCTTTCTCTGGCCATCCACAGAGTGATCAGACGGCTGCTTCCTCACTGAGTCTGGTTTGAGCTCAGAATCGGACTCCAGAGGAGCCATCTCCTCAGACACATTGAGTGGCGTGGACACACTGAGGGTCTGAGAGGACGCTCTGGGTTTCAGCCTCCTCCTCTTTGTAAAAGCGGGCCCGTCCAGAACTTCTGTGGTGAGAGAACCAGGCACAGAATACTGGAACTGCGCAGGTGCTGGAAAGTCTGAAGCAGCTTTGATTCTGTTTGGTTTGGGACCTCTGGGTTTCCTCTCCACCCTCCGGCAGACTGCACTCTCTTTGAGTCGCGATCTCTTCGACGGCGGGATGAACCCGGATATGATGTCCGAGGCCGGCAAGCCGGCTGAGGGCTTCTTCAGGATGTGGTCCAGAGTCCGGACGTAGCTGGTGCTGCTCACAGGGAGCCGGTAGGACGGCGCCTCCACTGGCGGCTGGGAGAAACTGGAGGCGCGCTCATCGATCAGCTTCCCCTCTGACTCCAGATACTCATCCAGCATGTCGCTGCAGAACGCAGACAGGTTCTTCTTTGGCAGGTCGGCACTGGGACCAGCTGCAGGATACAGAGACATTTAAGCAGGATTTAAAGCAAAATTCTTCATTTTCTAGTTCAAAAGAGATCCAATTCAACATGCGGGAAGGCATTTGGTAAGCCAAACTGGCGATTGGTACTGTTGGTGTGCTGCTGGGTTTTTTTTTCTTTTTCTCTCCCTTGTTTATGTTTCTTGTCTGAGCACATATTTATGTATATATAAATGAGTCAGCATGTTTATTTACTCAAAATCAATGAAGAGATATGTATATATATATGTGATCAATACTAATAGTTAATACATCCAATAGAATATTCAATAATTTCACTGAACTCTGATCTAGAACCGCAAAGCCTTCTGGGAGAAGAAGGCAGAGTAAAGGCTGTAGCCACTCAGCCTCTCAGGGCAGCTGGGCAAGGTGGGTGACATCAACTTAACTCACTCACTCTTTGGTTACCTAGCAACAACCTGTTGAATAACTTGAGCAGCAGTTTCAGGTGTGTAAAACTTTGACTGTCCATCCCAAAACGCTCACATGTTAGACGACGGGTCCATGAGGAGACCAGTGTCCTCGTGACAGCTAAGACATTGATACAATTTGGAATGATACTGCAACAAAAAAACTAAAAAAAAAATCTTATGTTGTGTCTCTATTTGACAACTTATACATTAGTCTCTGTGTCTGACACACATAAAATCTTCAGAAAATGTATCTGTTTGAAGCTATAAACATGGAGAGGTTCCAGAGTTATGGACACTTCTGTATTGTGCTGCATTAACTAAAGATCAGGACATGATGTGAAGCACCTTCAGATCTTGGAGCAGAGGTTGATTCGGCCTCTGACGGGATAAACTTCTCTTTCCAGCCTTTAATCTGGGTAATATCTGTAGTTTTTCCAGTTCTGGACTGAAATGAAGTAAAAACCCCTAAAGACAAAAGAATAATAGTAAAAAAAAGAAAAAGAAAAAAAAAAAAGCTAATTAGATTTTGGATCAGTGGCACTTTACCATGTTAAGATTTATTTCTAAACATTTTATGGTTAGTTCTGTTCATCTCAAAACACAGAAACTCTTTCAGAATAAGAGCACCACGTCTGTGAGGAAGCCTACCCTGAGACGTTGGGGTCGTCTGGGCCAGTGGCTCCGTAACGACTCCAGGAAGGGGGATGGGAAGAGAGACTCCCAGGTACTGCAGGTCAATGGACAGCGCCGGATCCAGGAGGGTCATCTTAAGACCAACTGAGGCCACAAATGTCACCATACACCAGGAGGGAAGCGTTATCTTAGAGCCAATGATAGCTTTAAGTCAACTCACTGTAATCCAGCAGGGGTGCACCGATTGTAGTTTTCTGGCCAATCAATAATTTTTAATGATTGGTTGTTTTTGGGGTTTTTTTTGACCTCCCAATTCCGATTTTGGCCAATGCTGTTTTATTATTTTTTGTTTGTTTTATTTTTTTTTCTGAAAAGTTGCTAAATACAGTCACAAAGTTAATGAGTTAGCAACATTGTGATGACTGTTGTTAACCGTAGATGTGACATAATGGGCGGCTCTGTCAGTCGTATGGCAGAGCAAAAGAGGACAGTGGCTGATCTACAGATCTTTGCGCAGGCAAATAAGATCAGTTTCATATGTAAGTATCGCCTGAAACCTTGATCACCTAAAATTAAGGAACTCATGGGCAGATTTATGGACCGGCATATTTATCGGCGCACCCCTAGAAGGCAGTAATGCATACCTTCCTGCAGCACAGGGTGGATGACCTGCCTGTGTTTCATAAGCTTCAAGTCTCGAAGAAGAGTCTCCTCATGAACCGCGATTGTCTCCTCCAGACTCTCTGTTGAAATTGTGAAGGTTCACGTCAGACCTGAATTCATCATCATCTCTCCTTGCACACCCCCAACCCCCAAAGCTGACAAACATCTGATAACCAGAATCTACAACCAACACAACCTCAACTTCACTAGATGAAAACATTAATCAAACTCGGATGGTTTGATAAAGAATGATGCTTGTTGCGATACCCTTGCTGTTGCTGTCGTCCGCCTCTTCGACAGCTTTGGGGTCGGGGGTCAGCTGAGGGTCAGGGAGCAGCTCTTCAGATGACTCAGCAGTGTGAAGTTTTAGGGCCTCCTGAAACGACAGGAATCGTTCGATTCTTTTTCTCAAAATACATCGATGGAAAAATGTTTCAAGTGCAGCAAAATTATTAATCCACAAGTTAATAACAATATGACAACAAATAGAGACTATTAAGTCTATAAAATATGGTAACAGCAAACATGCACACAAATGATTGGCTGATAAGAATCAGAATCAATACTACTGAAGTAAACAGTTTACCTCAGTAATATTAATGTAAATGTTTCTGCAGTGACAGATGTTTGGAAACATGGCTGCTTGAGGCAGTGCTTTTAATCACATGCAGATTTGTTCATTATTATATATTATATTTGACATTTTTATAATAAATTCTGTTGACTTCACTGTAATCCTACAAAACATTCTGGAAATTATGGAACCATCCATCTGCGGAGTCCAGGGGTGCTACACTCCAGAGCACCCCTGGATTCATAGTGAGATTTATTTGATTGATTGATTGATTGATTAAGTGAGTTAGGAGAGGGAGATGGATTGATGAAATGAATGAATGGATGGATGTTTCTCCACCTCTGGAAAATAAATCAATCACTTTGTGTAGTAAGTCTATATCACCAGTAAGTCACAGTGAAACAAAGAATGTTTAGAGAAAGTTTAGGATTTGGTTCATGCTTCCTGACAGTATTCCATGTGTTTAACTGGAACAGGAAAAAGAGGGAATTCTCTTCAGTGGATGGTTAAGACCTCCCAGATCAAAACATAAGGCGTCCAATGCACTACCAAAGCTAAAGCTTTCTTATGTTCCACAAACATAAGAATCTTGAATTATCCCTTTTTTAAAACATTTTTCCACCAAACATTTAACTTCACTTTACCTTTGACGTGAAAGAGACAAAAAGCTGCTCCTCAACCTCTTCGACTTTGGGCTGCTTACTCCTGTACTCATTCCCAGCCTGACCCACCTCCAACCTGGCCAGCTTCGTTGACTTCTTTCTCTTGCAGGGCTTGCTGCTTGAGACTGGCAGGGCCGGCACAGAGGGCCGCGCAGGTTCCGAAACTGGCAAAGGTTGGCTGGTGACGGCCGCCGTGTCCGTGTTGGAAAACTCCACTCCAATGTCGTCGTCGGTGGAGAAAAAGTGCACGAGCTCTGAGAGGGAAGTTGTGGGCGACAAGGCGTCTTCGTCCAGTGAAGAGAAGGTTGGAGACAGCGGGAGCTGGAGAGCGAGGGGGGACAGCTCTGCAGGGAAAGGCAGAGACTGTTCACTGTCTTGAAATGATGGAATGGAGTCTTTTGGAGTCGTCTGTGTTGAAGATATAACACTCTGTGGCTCAGGAAGGCATGACAACAAAGGTGAAGTGACCGACATTACAGGAGTCGACTGCTGCTGGGGCTGTAATGTTGTGAAAGACGAGTTTGCATATGTCCCAGACAGAGGTAACACTGTGTGCCATTTGAAGACTGATGAGTTTCTGCAGTGTTGGAGGTCCGGAGTACTCGCTGCAGCAGATGTTGCAGAGTCAAGTTCTAAAGCTAATGAGGCTGGAAGAGGAGGTAAAGGTTCTGGGGAGCTCGCTGGCGACAAAGGGTCAAAGTCGAACGAGGAACACTGAGGGTCCGGAAGCAGAGAGTCGATCTTCAAGGAGCGGGAGCCTGAAGGTAGTGAGGAGGACTCTGCTGCTGCTTTGGGGGAGTCCGGGATAGACAACGCCGTACTGAGGTGCAAGGACAAATCGGGTGATCCAGAGGTAGACGATGTGGAAAGGGTAAGTGCAGACATCTCAAGCGAGTCGAATGTATTCTCAGCGTTGGATATCAATGCTTTATGGTCAGGGGCTGTCGACTCTGAGCTTAAACATTCAGAAATTGTGATGAAGGGATCTTTAGCTTTTGGATCTGGAACTGCTGCATCTGAAGCAGTGAAAAGGTCTGGACCAGATGGGCTGGAGGGATTCGCTTTAGCTGCCTGTTCAGTAATATTTAAAAGATTTTCATCTGGCAGAAGATCGTTTCCTCCACAGTCCTCCATGATGGGCTTGACGCTGGTGTCCTGTTGAGGCGCTGCGGCAGGACTCAGAGAACCACAGGATTCTGGCAGAGGTGCTTGAGGAGCAGACTCCGGTGTGTTCTTTGCCTTCTTAGATTTTGTTGAATGTTGCTTTAAAAAAAGTGCAAGTGCTGGTAGGGGCAGTCGAGCTGGTCGTTTCTGTTGCTTCACACCATCCGACTCGGCACCTACATTACATTGTTGGTGTGATTTGTTCAAGGAAATCTCCTCTTCTTCAGGAGCAGCAGAGGAGCAGACTGTTCTGGCATCTGCAATGGAGTTAGAGTTAGACAGATGTTCGTTGTCTTTGATATTTCTGGTTGTTTCAACAGTTGAACTTTTCCTGGTGAATGTAGTGACAGATCCATTGTTCTTGTGAACAATATTCTGTTTAGTCTGCCTGTCTGTCAAAGTTGTGGACGTAGTGTTGACTTGTGCCGCTCCGGAGGAGTTGCTGTGGTTGCTGCCACGTTGCTCTTTGTGACATCTCTGCAGTGAGACATGAGCCTCGCAAATTAGCTCAGAAATTAACTTCGGAACTGGACGTGAGCTGCTGCTGAAGGAAACCAGAGAGAAATGACACATTAGTGACACAGGCGTGCTTTGTTGTTAATATTTACTGATACATCTTGTGCCAATTTGCTCAAACTGGCGCCGGATAAGTACACTTCTATTTTGTTACGCAACTGATGACAAAAAGTGAGGTAAAGAAACATTTAAAAGCATTCAGTAGAAAAAAAAGCACAACTTTTAAGCCTTCGCTTGGAGCCACTTGAGCCCCTAACAGAATCCCTCGCACTGTAGTTGTTTTGTTTCTGTAATGGCACAGTTCAAAAATATCCAGAATTCATATCTTTATCTTCAACAGTGATACACCAATCAGTAACTGGACCTAAATCTGCTCATTTCTGGTGGAGGGACTCTGAGTTATCTGGGTGACTGAGCAAAAAGAGGAAGACAGTCTCACAACCCCTACCACTGTAGCACTCTGTGCTATAAAAATGTTATATCTGGTTGATATTTGACATCAAGTTTGTTTTTGTTTTTTAGCTCAGTTAAAAAGAATTCAATAAAAAGATGAATAGCTGGCACGGTCAATCGACACGTGCAAAAACTGGATCCTCCACTGTTAGCATCAAAAACCTGCAGCATTTATGATCAACGCTGGTTACATTCAACTGTTTAAAAAGCAAGTGTGTTGGAGAAAAAACAAAATCCATCAAAAATTGGAATAGACAGATCACACCTCAAAGAAATACAGAAATTAGTACTGAAGGGGGGGACTATTATAAAGTAGAGATAAATAATTAACTGTTTACTATGTATCAATACATGATTAGCTGAATTTGAGTGTGCTGTAGTATAAGTGTGATTAAACTGAACCATAGTGGGCATGAAATGGCTCAAATTTATTACAATATTTCCACACAAAAGACTATGAATTTGTTTTTCGAATTTCTTTGAATTGACATTTCTTGTAAATTGGTGCAATACAAATACATTGAATTAAATCCATTTTAATATTTCCAGCGTGGTGACTGCATTGCCAATAAATGTCATTAATGTGCCATAAAAGCAGTCCCAAGAGGTTCCAAATGTAGAGGAGAATCTTTTAGATCTCAGCGGTGCGTGGTGTCCGTATGTGACGTGTTGCAAATTTCATTCACGGACCTCTCGGGGCCATGTTTGTTCAGCGTAAACAAACATGGCCAACAGGAAAAAAGCAATGGCATAGTTTGATTATTTTTAACAGAAAGAAAAAAACAAAAAAAAAAAACAAAACATAAGACTGCACCAACCACCAACAGAATGAAGTTACAAAAATAAATGAACATTACAATAATATTCTCCTTTACTTTATTATTTATGACTCTAAATAAAGCTATTGAATATCTATTAATAACGACCTGGTAAACAACAGTACCAAAAAAGGTAAAATGAAGATAAGGAAAACAAATGTATTATGCATCAGTTCAAAATACACATTTTCATTTTTAAAACCTACTTAACACGCCCGACACGCATTAGTATGAGAAGTAAAAACTCTTGTGCTAGAATGGCTGATAAGTGAATGTAAAGGTACCTGGTGTGTCAGTACAAGTTGATGCATTAAACAAGACAAACTGCAAAACATTTAAATAATAATAATAATAAAAAAACATTTATTTTAACTCATTACAATTATTGTTGCATGGATATTAGAATATATGTTTTATAAGCAGGAATGTTTTATTTAAGGATCTTTCATTTAAATTTTAAAACTAGGGTTTACTTTTAAATAGGAGGAATATAGAGTTATATTTAAAAAATGCAGGGAGGTGATTTAAAGCAATGTTGGGTTGGTTTCCCAAAGGTTTAGAGAATGCTTTTTTGCTAAAAAAAAAAACCCAAGGTAACAACGGGACAAATGTCAGTACTTAATTCGTAAAATACACATCTGCAACAATGAGGTAAACCAAACTAATAGCTCCATTCTACAGGACGAAGGGTCTTCTCAAGAAATCCATTTTGGTATGCTAGCAGACGGAGTTTACAAAACACTGAGAACCACCAGATATCAAAGAGGAAACATTTTAGAAGACTAGACTGATCTGTGAGAGTCGTTTTTGAGATCAAATTTGCCATTCATTCTACACAAAATACCAGCCTAGTCTTCCGGGGCTTTGAGTGACTGTTGGATACAGAGACTTCTTGAAGAACGCCGCCTTAATGACATCTTGACTTGGACCTAAAGACTTCTTGCTGTGGCAAAAAAGTAGCAAAATATTTTTCACACTGAACCATCAGGACTTACCTGGGACTTTCCACTGGAGTGATGGCGGCTGGCTGGGTGTTGCTTGTTGTGGATTTTTCCTGAGGCTCTTTAGGCGGTGATAGTTTGACGTCCAATGCTTTTGTATTTCTGGGTTTGTGGTTTGCTAGCAAAATCTTTAAGCTCTTCTTCACAGGATGCTGCTCACTGTTGGTCTTACCTTCGTAACTGTTCGAATCTTTGCCCGCGTTTCCTTTGAGTCTTAAGCCACATGTATTGACCCGGTCCTCCTTCAGTTTTTTAACGAACGGGTTGTAGTTCACCTTCAGCTGGGTAAACTGGGGGTTTTGGTATGCGGTGACTGTTATAAACTCAGTCTGGGGGAAAGTGAAAGTGAGAACATTGGGACCGTTCAGTCTAAAGTCTTCTATGGCTTTGTCTGCCTGGACCACATGCAGTTGCGGTAAATAGCGGTGCATCGGATGCAGGATAACGTTCCCCTCCTGGTCTGAGGTGTTGTTTGTGAGTTTCAGTCTGTAAAAGGACACTGGACTCTGCATCCAGTGCTGACCTGTTGCTGGGGAGTCCGGATGAACGAAAGGCTTACTCCTCACGTGACGCTCTGCTTTTCGGCAAACTTGCCAGCTCTCACCTGTCCACCCGTACTGACTGTTGTCTAAAGGCTCAACGTCCATGACCAGAGAGTACTTCCTTGATGACTGCAAGCCAGTGACACGGAAGCGGCAGTAAGGGAACATTCTGCTGCCTTGCTTGGTCAGAATCATTTCTGTTCTACATTTATAGAACTCATTCCACATGCCGTTGTTGTCTAGTGTCACTTTGACGTCTTTACAGACGCAGTCAGGTGACAGGACATCAGAAGGAGAGTTTATACAGGTGGGATGCCTGAGTTCACCCATCTTCATGATGGCCTCCTTGCCTGGGTACATCTTGTGTTTCCCACCGATATTTGCTTCCCCGGTGGATACACAGATGCCCTGGACAGGCCCACTGTTTTGCACCTTTCCTGGTCTTACAGCCACAAGGGATGCAGGTGAATGATCAGCCGTTGGAGCTGCTGCAGGGGCAGTCGCCCCGTCCTTCAGGATCACCATACCTTGACGAGTCTTCGAAGAGGCCATGAACCGACCCCTGAAGGATCCCACTTCTCGGCATAATATTTCAAGATGGCATCCTGAAAAACAAGATCCACACTGTGTCAGTACAGCTGGACATTTCATGTGAGATTTTGCATTCAGCAAACTGATACTTCAAATCTTAAATGGCACCTACATTACAGTGTAAACGTTGAACTGTGCCTCAAGCCTTTATCTAATCATAGTTGGACCGTACATTTTCCTGATCCTAAAAAGTCCCCCTAAAAACTCTGAGACAAGCCACTCAACACTGCACAGTTGAGATGAACCAATCAGAACTTTGTAGCTCATTTCCAACTTAACGTTAGCGGATGCAGATCTCTCTTGAATAACTGTAATATCAGATGAAGACAGAACAAAATTCAAATAATGTTTTTCATTAGCTGTTGTTAATTTATCACAGTGGGAACACAGAATCATTATACTACTATGGGCGCTGCCACTGTAAATCTGAATATCACCACTGTTTTAAATGATCAATTAAATTCTAAATATACTTTAGAATATTATATCTACATATAATATTCTATATTATATGTTACTGGCATGTAACAATAAGTTACAAATTTTATCAAAGACGATGAAAGCCATTATCTGTGGAAGGTCTTGCTCTCTCTCACTCTCTGGCAGCCTAAACCAACTACATATGTCACAGAGAATGCAGTTTCTTTTTAAATAGAGCTGGACAATAAATCAATTTTATCAATTAATCAAACTTTCTGTTTATGATGATTTGATTTTTGGACCCAGAGTCCATTACATTCCTTGGGCTTCCATTGTTCAGAGTGATATCAGCTCTGCCTGCCTACAGTCTTGCTTTACGGTTTGTATTTATTTGGACTTTGAATTCAGGTCAAATCCCAGAAGATACTAAATCCAGTTTTTGAAAATATTTTCTGTCAGTTGTAATTTCTTTTTAAGAAAATTTAATTTTTGTTTTGTTTTTGTTTTTTTTTAAATTAAAATTAGAAATTAAGATTTGGTATGAAAAAACAACATATAAATTTTATTTTTAAGCTTTTATACATCTTGAAAAAGAACAGGTTTCTTATTTTCCATCCTGGAATGTGGCTCATCAGGATGCGTTTATGGGCAGTGGGAAACGGGTTTCTCTCTTAAAATATTTGTAATGTGACATCAGCCTAAAAATAACCCGACACTCACTGGGGGACACCAAGCCAATTTTACACAGCTTATCACATTTTTTTTTAGGAACAACAGTAGTGTGAGTAAATTGCTCCTGCAGTTTATAAAGTCAGACATTTTGTTATGTAAAATTATAATCTGCAGTTAAAACCATGACAACAATAGACACACCCCACAGTCAGCTAAGTGAACATTACACACAGGTTTTGATGCACACATAGAATCCAAACTTCTGCCTCCATCCAGAAAGGCACAGGTTTGGTTGTTAATTTAATATTTTACATGTAATTGTAGAACTGAACTAAAGCTTGAGCAAACAGTATTGCATTTGTTGTAGTTTTTAGGAAAAAAACAAATATATTGTCCAGAAATACTACTGATAAACTGGCCACTGCTTATAAAACCCACCATTGAACATCAAATTATAATTGTATGAATACATTTATTAGCATTTCCTATTGGATCTTAGTAACACATAGTACTGTGTTTATTGTTGACTGTGTTTCATGACTTTGTATTTTAATTTTTATTATGTAAAGCACTTTGAAAGGCTGGAAGGTAATATACAAATAAAATTTCATTGATTGATAATGTATGATAGCAAGTGTTTGAAGGTTTTAAATCCTAAAATATTAATAGCACTCTTCCTATTCTATATTACAAAGCAAATGTCCCCCAATTAGTCAAACTTGTAATTTCAACATGACTGTGTTGGTAAGAAGGCATTCCAGTTGAACTTCATTTCTCGGTTCTACGGTCATTTTCAATAAATTACACTCTCATTTGTTCATTTTGAAAATTAAGCAGACATAAAACTAATTTTTACAACCACATTTCTTTATTAAAATTTATTTTTATTGATTTGATCTAATACTTTATTCTTAAATGTCATGTTTTCATTAGTTGGAAGCAGAAAATTGTCATAATTAGCAAAAAAAGAGCTGAGTTACTGTTTTTAATATGTTTGACTTGGCACATTTAGTTACTGAAAAAATAAAATTAACTTTTCAATGATGAAAAGTTATTGAAAAGTAACTTGTCCTCTATATGCAAAGTTCAGTTTTGTCTCCACTGCTGAAACAGAGCCTGAATTCAGCTTTCAGCCAACACTCTGTCATGTTGTGTGGGGAAAAAAACCAAGTGAAAAACCTCAGGTTCTGCATCCATCATATAAGACTTCATTTTATTCCCTCAACTGATATGAATCTTCTTGACCAAGATGCTAATATTCAGGGAGCGTGGAGATGGAAAAGAAGGAAATATTGAAGAAAATGTGGGACAGCCAGAAATAAATGTCATGACAAATTAACAAGAGCGTCACAATATCGGTAGAAATACAGAACACATCTCCTCATCATAGTTATAGATGTTAGTAAATTATCTGAAAAACAATAATTATTCCAACTATGTTTACTTAAGCAAAATTGCAAACAAACCACTAAATATGATGGTTTGAGACAGTATGGAGATATTTATTATCTCTTCTTATTATGTTCTTTAAATATTAACAACTATAACAAGCTGTTATAAATTGATGCATACAGTTGCCATCAAACTTCCCTAAAACTTGAAGTTTGCCAAATGGAGTTCCAACTGAAGGAGGAATACCCAGCAGCCAAATTTGACTAAAAGCAACTTTAGCCAGTTCCTGTTGCTGATCAGCAGTGCACAGCAACAGGTGGGGGTGGGGTCAAAGCTGCATTACACTATGATCTAAACATATTCAGAAAACTGGCCAATTCAGGTGTCCTATTAATAGAACCTTAAACTGGACGATATACCTGGCTTTTCACAACATTGGAATATCTCCACACCAAAAAATTGACAAATTTTTGGTGTGGAGAATCAGTCAAGATCACATAAAGTTATTTTAAGTCATTGGCTGTTAAAGTAGAAGGAAACCTTTCTCAATGGTCTTCGGTTGAAAGCAGCAACTTTTGGTCACAAAGTTAATAAGTCAAACAATACTGGTTGGGGCAGTCGGTGAGCTGCGGAGTACAGAGGTCCTCGGTTCAAACCCAAGTCAGAATCTTTATGTACTGAGTTTGCATTTTCTCCATAAATATTTGTGGCTTCTCTTCGGGTATTACAGCTTCCACACAGAGTCCAAAAAGCTGCATAGTAGGTTAACCTGCTTCTTGTTTAATTTTCTTGACATTAAGAATAAGACAAGTGTAAGCTTGGTTGTTTGTCCTGTGATGGACTGGTGACGCATACCCGCCATTTGCCCATTGACTGTTGGCGGTATGCACCAACCTCCAAGGAACAATCGGGAGTAGATGATGGACAAAACTGGATTGTATGAAACACAACAGAAAGCTTAAATATTGGTGTGATTCAGGTAATCTGTCAAATTCTGGAGAAGTTCAAACAAAATAGCGGTTAGCGATGGTTAGCTTCTCGGTCTTCTACCTTAGACATTGATGTAAGATTATGAACTTGATTTCTTTTGGGAAGGTTTGTTATTAAAGAGACAAAACATGTCAATGTTTAAGAAAAATCAAGAAGGTAACCTTCAACAGATTTGATGGTTCTTCCATCTTGGAATCAATGCTAACAGCAACTAGCTGCTCTTTTGTTTGACTAAGGACAATGGTTTAGAGATTAGTCCTTCACAGTCAAATGAATCACCTGGGAGACTTGGTCAAATGTATGCTCAGTCTAAAACCCACTCTGCTAAGACACACATATACTGTTATTAGCTATTCTGTTGATTATGTTTCAGATGTAAAAGCTGCCATTAGCCAGCGACTGCAAGATGGTGAAGAAAGCAGAATTTAAAAAGAGTGAAAAATGAAATGCTGTGTATGTTAGTAAGATTGTCTTTGTTCTGTGCTCTCAGCAGGTCGGATAGTAAATATATCACTGTGCTGTTAAGCCAGAAATACCTAGCTAGCTGCAGGCCATAGTCACAGCCCAGTAATGGCTGCCCACCAAACATCAAACATATCCCAGCACGTGCTCTTCTATTTGCACGCATATTACCTTCTGCCTATAGGAACACACGGAGTGTGTCCTGATGCCACATCAAATCCGTCCTTGTCGTCGATAACTCCATCGGTCTGGCGTGCACATGAGGACCATTCACTGTTCAAAAAAAAAAAAAAAAAAACATAACACCCTTTTTTTTTTTTTTTTTTTTTGTTACGTCACCAACATTGCCGTCCTCTTTTTCCGGAACTGCGCAGACTCAGACGCCATGTTACAAAAGCCACCTGAAACGTGTTCGTGCTACGCAAACAACGGAGAAGTCCAGGACTTGACGCTGGAGACCCACAGGAAGAGACCCCGGGGCGGCTCTGCTCTCCTCCTGACGTCCTCCTCTCGGGGTTCACATGTCACCAGCGACTCTCGAGGCGCGAGCTCTCAGATCAACTCCAGCAAGCGTCTGGATCCATGTTTTCTTCTGTGAATAGAAGTAAAGCTTAAAAGAAATTGCGACGGAAGCATCACTCATCTGGATTGTGACGGGTTATTTGTTATTATAGCGCTTTATTTATCGTTTCCGCGGTTTGACATTTTAACAGTTCTTTTAACATCAGGTTGTGTGAACACATTTAATTCAATAGTCTTCGTCTTTGAGATGTCGCCATCTTCTCGGTCTGTTAATGTTCTGTATTTAATATATGTTCTGAGTCTTGTGTTTAGCCTCCGCCATGTTGTTTGCGCCGTCATGCCGTCATGGCGGCCGCAGATGGAGATTAGGGTTATGGTAACATACACGGGGGGGTATTTGCCTCGACTCTGTTATCTCCCTTCCAGACCCGAACCGGACAAATGGACCGTGAAGGATGGAACCAAGAAGACCGCATAGCTGCTTTTAAATCACACTACTTGTTGAAGAATCACATATTTTGATAACAAGCGTGTTTGTGTGTATATTGAAGATATTCAGGAAGGGATGTCGAAGCTTGCGGTATGGGCGTGGTCTGTTGGCCAGAACCCTTCTGTAGTAGGGAGAGGGAGACGCCTAGCCACCGGGGGCGCTGTTGTAACGGATAGCAATGCTCACAAATGACGCCGGTAAGTTATATTCTTTTGTGTCGTAGGAACGTGAACTGCGCGCGAGATGTTGTGCCACGTCAAAACGCCGTGAGAGCTCGTTGACATGGAGCTGTACTTGGTTCATGTCTTTACATTAGGTAACTAGTGACGTAATTGATATTGTTAAAATATCCAGAAAGGGATTTCGAAACTTGCGGTATGGGCGTGGTCTGTTGGCCAGAACCCTTCTGGTTCACATAAGTTGACAATTTAATTAATTGACTGTATGTTAATTTCCAAGTTGGAGGTCTTTTCTCCTATTTTTGTTGTTCAATCTTTCTTGATCTAAAAAGTCAGAAATGGAATGAAGCCGCCTGCCACAAAAACGTTTCACACCGTCCATAAACTTGGCTAATTTTAACCAGCTTCAACAAATGATGACTTAAGATTGTTTTTTTTCACCATGTTTTTTAACCTGAACAAGCATCATATTCTATCAATACGTAAGTCAAATTTAAATGGTTGGGGATGCACTGATGTGAAAATTTGGGCCGCTGTCTGACAAAATTGCTGCTTCGACCAATAACCAAAAAAAAAAAACACGATGAGAAAACAACCACATTCGCTGGGTTTCCAATACAACTGTGTGCAAAACTTTTGTCAATATTCTGTTAATTCGGGAAAAAAACCCAACTTGGCACAGTTCATTGAATAAGAAACACAAAATCCCACGTGAAAAAGTTTGTTTGTGCGCCAAGTCATCATAAAACGTCCCGTGACACAGTCCTTCAACTACTTCCTGTTCCTCTTTGTGGTTTGTGCGAATGGCAACATCCACCTGTTGAGCCATCACTCATGTGATGCAAAAAAAAGGTAGTTATATTTTTTCATTGGAGTTTTCATTTTTATTCAGCCAGTCATCGTAGTGCCAAAACTTAACGAAAAACGAGTTTTGTCAAATTCATTATTGAAATGTCAAACTATGCAAGTAAGTAAATGGTCAATGTAATTGATTGATTCTTTCTTCAGTTAAACATAATTCAATCCTGCACTGCATCACTGTTAATGTCACACAACCAAGATGGAAATCGGTTAATGTCAGCAGTTTTACTTACTGAACCGATTTTATATATATATATATATATATTTCTTTTAAATAGAACCCACAAACGTTAGCTGACACTAATATATCATAACATCCTGTGAAATAATTAAAATTCTCAAAATTTGATTAAAACATAAATTTGATTTGAAAATTTGTATAACCTCTCATAATTTGCTGACATTTAGATGCCAACAAAAATGACCATGTTTAAGTATGAGATGGTTTGTGTAAGGGGAAAAAGTAAATGTTGAGGTATGAAGGCACTAACTGATCCAGATCCACTCTGTATCGATCTGGATTTTTTTTTGTTCTCCCCCTCCTTATTTCCATCTACTTTTGGTTTTATTTTATTTTATTTTTTTTGAGTTACTAAAGGTGCCCAGAAATACAAATCTGCTCGCATTCTTTAATTAGATTTTAAACCATAACCCTGGCTGGTTTCTGGATCAATATTTGATCCAGGAAATACAAACAGCAGAATCTTTGTTTGTTTTTTTTAGTTTCACTGAACTGATCCTGTTTTCTTTCATTCTGTTTTAACAAGGAATAGATTTTCAAGATCTCATTTTCATTCAAGTCCAGTTTAATGGATTAGGTCTTGAGCTCAACTGCTATCCTTAACATGGTTATGGGAACAACTATTTGTTAAAAAAACAAAACATACTTGCACATACAGTTAAGCATTTGGTTTCTGTTCAACATTTCTTGTCATACATTTAGAGCTGCAGTGTCTCAGTTCCATGGTGGCAAGGAGTAATGCACATGTTCTTTGAGCCATCCTCTTTATGTTTTCAGATCAAATTTTTTTAAATGGGAGCATTAATGGTCAGGATTCTTCATTTTAAATGTAATGAAACACCAAACTCGTCCAACACCAGATGCAACCGTATAGCCTGACCGGCACGTCTTCCAGAATGTTCCACTTTTGTCTCATCAGTCCAAACAATATTTTCTCTAAAGTTTTGAGGACCATGAAGATTTTAATTTTTTTTGGTAAACAAGAGGCGTGTCTTTGTTTTTTCTTTTCCAGCTGTGATTCTGGCTTTGGACTCTCCCTGGGAGGCCATTTTGCCCAGTGCCTCTTATTGATGAATCATTAACTCAGAACTTAGCTTGCAGGTGAAACCTGCAGGTCTTAGTTCTTCTGGGTTATTGATTTGGTTTCCTTTTAAATTTCATCTATGCCAAAATGATTTGTCTATATGTAATGTCTGTACACAAAGAGCATGTAAAACTAAAGTCAAATTTCTTATTCCTTGTTTCTACAGAACCCTGGCCGATAAAGCTGATTCTGATGTGCAAACCAATCAGATTGAAGCCATCCTTTGAACTGGCTAGCTGTGTGTTTTGCGCCATCCACATAAATTAAACTCTTGTAATACTTTTTGCAGGCCTGCTAATTCTGGGAAGAAGTTCCAAAGCCTTCGAAACCGTTTTCTTGCCTTTTGAAGACTGATGGCAGTAGAACCGTTTACCATTTGCCTGGAATGTCTTTAGTTTGAGTCAGTCAATTGTTGGTTTTCCAAACCTTTGAGCCTACCTCATGTCGTCAGTCAGGTTCTTGATCAGTGATTTCTTGATTCTACAAGTCAAATCATTTATCGGACCTGAGCGTGGCCCCATAAAAATTAACTTTAAGAATATGATTAATTACAGTGTATTCATGATTTAATAAAGTACATAAACTTTTCCCATAAGGCCAGCTGGGTTTGGATGTCTCCCTTAATAAATGAAATAATTTTGTACATATTTAGATTTTACTGGTTTGATAATGGCCCTGCGATGGACTGGCGACCTGTACACCAGGGTGTACCCCACCATTCACCCCTATGTCTCACTGGAGATAGGCAGCAGCATCCCTCCTGACCCCACTGGGGACAAGGTGTTTAGAAAAGGGATGGGATGGATGGTCTGAAACATGAAAAAAAGGTCAAAACAAAAATCTGTAAGGAGGCAAATTGTTCTTACAGCACTAAACATATAAAAGTGAAAATGGGTAAAACTGACAATTTCATGTTTCAAATAAACTTCACCAGTAATGTTCATAATTATAAGGGTGTTCTATTAAAATGACACTCACACATTGAGGTACAGCTTCCAATGTCCCTGCAAAGTCCTGCCAATAAAGGACACTGCTTCCCGTTTTAGATATAGGCCGTTTCAGAATAGATCCTTAGCTTTTGTGTTTGAAAAACTGTTATTTTCCAGTTTTGTTGACATGACTTTTAATCAAGCTTTAGTGGAAAACATTGGAAGGTTACGTGGCCTTTATTTGCAGCAAATAAGACAGAAAATAGGTAAAGAGTAAATAGGTCCCAGACTCAGGAACTGAATGCATCAAGGAGTTATAAATGGGCATTTGCTCCACATCAACACCATCGCCACCCCAGTACGAGAATACATTTGAAGTTGATACTAATGATGTACACCCTCTTTCATTTCCAAGTTTATTGTGATTTTTGTTTACCAATGAGCACAACAGCTATTAAAATACATCCTAAAAAAATCTCCTGAAGGGAATTAAAATATTAATAGCCAAAAAAAAAAAAATTTGTCTGGGATTTTTCAACAGTTTTAGGCTCATTTTGATGAGCTGAACTTACTTCCATAGGGTTGAGAGACCCTATGACCTGTGACTGAGATCAGGCTTTCTGACAAGGCAGCTGATTTCTGTCCAGAATACCCAGAGAGTCATGACATTTCGTCATACCCCGCATCAAAGACGCCCTGCACCAGATGTTGCACAACAGCCCCAGAATATAACAGAGCCTCCTCCACGTTTCATTTTTCAAGAAACGAACCAGGAGTTCGTTTCTTGGTAGGCTTCAGTGTTGCATCGGTGAACAAAGAACTGACACGCCTTGACAAAAGTTTTGTCTCTTCTGTTTGAAGGACATTCTCCTAATGACCATCTCCTTGGCTTCCTGTGGCCCATGTTCAGTGTTGTGCACAACCATGTGCAATTTTGTAAAACGTTTTCTATATTCTGCTTTGAGGCATTTTTAAATTTTCTGTCAGTCATTTTTAAATTAAATAAAATCCTTGGCCAAGGGTCGAACAACTGCTGACAAATGTACCTTTCACCCTAAAGGAAGACTGATGTCTTCTGTACTTTTGTGTAAATAGGTATTTAAATAAATTACAATGAAAGTTTCAAAACTGCTAAAACCAGTGACACACTATATATCCACATTAACATCGTATCGGCCGATGTAGCATACCGACATGGCACAATAAGTAGGAATGTGCAGATGTTAATTAGCAATATTCATTTCCATCCTGTTGTAAAAACTACGTATCGGCATGGCGTCACGTGGATTGGAGGCTTAACTGAAGCAGAAAAACAATATCAGCGGTATGGTTGTTTATTCTTGATGTCAAAAAGGCAAGGAAATATAAATATCAGCTGTAACAGCAATATCAATATTGGATTTCGATATCAGCCCACATTTTCCCATCAGTGCAGCTAAAACTTTGCCACAACACCTTTACAGATTTATGTCTCCTGAAGAAACTGGGTTGTCATATGGTCTACCTGGTGCATTATCCAGTACCAACAGTTCCTTCCCGGACTCACAGCAGGCGTCTGCTCAGCGCTGCCATCTGGCCACATACAAGGCCAAAACTGTGCTTCAGTGAGACAAAATACAATGGCGGAGTGAGCAGAAATGACTCCAAGTAACCCCGTGCTCCCCCTCTCTCCCACCGCACACTGCAGGTCAGCTGGCTGAATGAATGGTCTTTTCCCTGGCTTAAAAATAAGACAAATTTGGCTTTTAACAAGACTTACGATATGTGCATGGGAACGGCAAAAAGGAATAACACATTTTTCAAAAAGAATTTCAAAAACCTCGGGTAATTCTTATGCACTTCGCTGTGCATAAGACTGGCATAATGTCATAAACAGAACATAGCACCTGCTATGAACATGGAGTCTTCATGAATGTTTATGGCTGTCATGAAGTGTCATTTGGTAAATAATGACACTGTCAGTGCAAAGTTTACACTTTAAAACTTTTTTACTTTAAAGCCTTCGCCTGAATTTAATGTGTTTATGTATGAAAGTTAAAACAATATTTTAAGTGTAATAAATGTAAAGATGACTTTTGCTGCAGTTGTTATACTGCTTTTAATTTTTGGTTGTACATTTCAAATAAAAGATGAAGTGTGTGAATGTTCTGATAACATGATCTGTAGTCATTTTCTCTATGGGTGTTTTAGTGTCATGGCACATTTATTATCTCACACCTACAGTCCAGTACTGATGTAAGGGCTGTACATTGTTAGTCTGCTGCTCCCGACATCAACCCTCAGACCCCAGTGCCACCAGTAACACTTTATTTTGTACAAGTTCAGCCCATCCCAGTATCTTCAGATCCCCACAGGTCTGAAGTCAGTGATTTACAGAAAGGTTAAGAAAAGGCAGTTCAAACCTCACAATGCAGCACATCATCAGGAACATGATGTGTTCCTGATGATGTGCTGCAGATCCAGTTGCAGCCAGAACTTTACATACAGCAAATAAAAACACATTTTCTTCCCTCACTGAGTGAAGTTAAATCAGACTAACCTCCTCTTGCTTTAGGTCAGTTAGAATGACCAAAATGTGAAAATTATTTACCAAATGCCACAAAAACAGGAGAATGAAACAGATTTATTTATTAATATCTTTCAAATCATACATACAGAATGATTACTATCTATTCAAACAAGAAGGGAAGGCCCAAATGATGATGATGATGTCATGGCTTTGGAAACGTTGTGTAGGAACTAAAGGCCGACACTGGGAAGCCTCTACACTGATCTACCTGAAGTATGGGGGAGGCAGCATCATGTGGTGGGGTGGAAATGTAAACCTCTGAATATGAAGAAAATTACAAACTAATCTCTAAAAACATTTTCCTCACTTTGTTTACTGCCAATTATCAAGTACAAATGTGGTGATTCTGATAAGGTTGAAACAAGAGATGTTTGATCTGATTTAACTTCAGAAAAGTGAGAAAATTAAAAATTTGTCCTTTTATTCATTTGTGTAAACTCCTGGTTTCAACTTTAAGTGTTCGGTTCACCGTGATCAGCAGACTGCACACGCTTCAGGTTAAAAACACGTCCAAAGCCGTTTCACATGTGCTGCATCATGTCCCAGAGGGGCTAATAAAGTCAACACCAACATATTAACATTAGCATGTTAAATGGAGCAGCACATCTTCACCAAGGCGACAGCTGTTGGTTCATCTTCTCGTCACCTGCTGTGGTCTTGACTACCAGACCAAAGCAGTTTAGTCCCCAGGACAAAAGGTCTGATTGGGAGCTTTGGGAATGCAAATAACCTGATTTAGAAGATGCTAGCAGCTAGCAAGAGAGTTTTGATTATTGAGAAATAAGTTGTTTGCAAAACAAAAGCTGTTAGTTTTAAAGAGGGGATATTATGTATTTTCCTTGCACATATTGTGATTTTATAGCACAATCGAGTAACTGTTAGCTTCAGTTGAAAAAATCATATGTACAGCAAACATAAAACAAATTTGACGTCGCAGTTTAATGCCTTGAAATTTGGACCTCTGTCTCTTTAAGAAGCTCCTACTCTTTCCAACACCCCGCCCTCAGAAAGTCATCACAACACGGCTCCTCTACTATGCTCTTTACAACCGTTCTTAGGAGTGTTTCACTGAGAAGTAGATCCTATGATGAGCTCAGCAGATGTGCAGTTCCATCAGGTGTTTGCTAATTGCTGCCACTAGTCTGAAGGAGCTGAGTGGGGGAGGGGTGCTCCATGAGGAAGAAGCTCGGCTGGAGACTACAGCTCAGAGGAGGGGCTTAGTGGAAATAGGCGGAGCATCCCCAAATGGTTGCCATGGGAGATTAAAGGATTTCTCAAACATCCCTTCAAGAATCAAAGCAACGCATGAAGTACAGCTCAAAACTGTTGATTTTACAGCATACCCTTTCTTTAAAGACTGATATTTACTGTAATCTTTGCGCATGTCAATTATTTTCCAGGATTTCATGTGACATGTCAGACCTTCACTGCCTTCTGTTTCACAATAAAACCTTACCCAGAGTTCTTAGTGCCGCCATAATCAAACAGCTTTACTGACAACTCGGTGAAAAACAGTGTTACTGTCAGAAATGTTATCAATAAAACCATTAAAAGTTGCTTCTACCTTCAACATTATTGCTCTTCACCTGTTGCTAACACTGAGGCACGTTTTACGCCTGCCTGTCAAAGTTCTGCATGTCAAACTGGGCCGTCCCGTACGACTGCTGAGTTATCACTGACTATGCATTTAATACTGTCTCTCTCACTGCCCAGATCCTGCAGGGTGTCACCACGGCAGCAGCTGTTGCCTCATACTTAGCTGGTCCACTGGTTATCAAGGAACAACATAAAAAACATGCCGACGCTTGCCATTTCCTCAGCTTGTTTGCTTGTTGATAATGAGGAAGCTCAGGTGCAGAGCTGTGCAGCCTCCCTGTATGTCCACCCGTTCCAAGCCTCTCCTCCGGCAACCGTATTCTCCCAGCGGAAACAAACCGGTTCGTGTAGAAAGTCTTCCTCACCGGACAAGTCATGTTTTTACAGCAGGTTGATCCCCGTGTCTTCTGCAGAGGATTTTCTTTGATCGTTCCAAGGAGTCGGTCAATCATCAGCGGAGATAATCTCAGCTCCCATTCTGATTTCACTTTTGTAGACGGACTCCAAACCGTTTTCAATACCCGCCTACGTCTCGCCCAAATGCGGAAACCTGGCACGACCCAGCTTCACAGTTCTTAAGAAAAAAGAGCAAGTTTCACAATGTCACCAATAAAGAGGCTTAAATCATTTTAAATTATTGTGTAACCTGGGGCAAAACCACAGGGAAAAGTCCAAATGTAACACGGTTAACCAGTGACAGTTACCCTCCACTGATCCACAGATCACGATTTCTTCTCTGGAGTTTTGACTCGCTGATCCCGACTCCAATCATTTCCAAATTGCTGTTGTAGCACTTTTTCTACCCTCCCTGTCATCACGAGTCATTATTTAAATTAGCTGAGTCGGCATCAAGCTGTAACATTTTTTACCATTTTTAGCAATTTGGATTAGGAATTAGAACCAGTTATCATAGTCATGAACGGAATATTGTAGAGAAAACTCTACGGCTTTACTATTTACAACGAACACTGAAAACTCGAAAAGATAAACGGAAACTATTTGCTTGTTCTCTGCTCAACCAGTCTGCTGAACATCTCTCCCTCTATGCAGACGTTGATGAATTGTAAAAAACATAGTTTCCTTTTAAGTAGCTTCTTTCACCTCTGTGCTTCTTCACTCTTTACAGAGACTGAAATCAGCTTATTTTGAGTTCTTACCACGAGTAACAGTCTCCACATCGTGGCACCTTTACTGAACCTAAAAAGATGTCGTTTTTTTAGCCAGCTTCTGGTCAGATGAAAATCATCCGACTCTGAGAATCACTGTCTGATTTCTCGGTGCATCGCTAGTAATTATTTCACCAAACGTAAAGCGGGTGGTTAGCAGAGGTGAAAAATGTTCTCAAACTGTTTATTCCTATTACTGACCTCACGATAAACTAGCGAAACACTAAGGTATTTAAGTTAATTTTTTTCTGCCTCAGAAGCTGGAACCAAAAAAATATTTAATCCTTTTACAAACAAATTTCTGAAACAACTGAGAGATCCTGAGCTGCTCAACCTCTGACTCACTCTATAACACGCCTGGAATGTGTTTGTGCGCTGGCAACAGATGAAGGTCACTTGGCCTGGGAGAGTTGGTCCTTTAGTACCTTGCCTGGTCTCTACTGACTGCAGCTGCGAACTGCTGATTAGGAGAGAGGAGCAAATCTGGGCGGTGGCAGGTCCATCGATCAAACATTAATTACAACGTCATCGTCTTCGTCCCGTAGCTCATCAACTGGTCCGTTTGCTAAATCCCCTCTTCTTTCCACCGAGCCCACCTCCTCGGCTTCCTCAGCGATAGCTCCGCAGGGCCCCATGATGTACCTGTAGTCCCCTCCGATGGCCAGCGCGGCCCCAGAGCCCACCATGAGCCAGTCCTTCTCCTCGTCCTCTGCCCGGCGCTGCCAGGGTACGCTCCAGCTGGAGCCCTCCGCTGCGGCCTCCAGTCCCAGGATCCAGGCCCCCACAGCTCCTTCCTCTCTGTCCGTCTCGCTGTTGTTCCCTTCCAGGTTGACGTAGAGCAAAGACTCCTTCAGAGGGGCGACAGGGGACAGAGCCAGGTGCAGCGCCTCCAACTGAGCGACCAGCTGCGGGAAACTGGGACGGCATTTGGGGACTGGGCTCCAGCATCTGTGCATCATCTCATAACTAGCAGACAGAAGACAAAAAAAAATACTGCTGAAATTCAGAAAATCCATTAAAAAGGTCACTGTAAACGCATTTTGAAACGTTAAAGCCACAGTATTTCATCCAACTTTTATGCAATATATGTTTTTCACATATTTGTTAAAACTGTCACCATATTCTGACATGAATGGTATGAGACAGATCATATGCTCCTCCATGAGCTTCTATTGCCATCTGAACAAATTCTCCACTCCCGGTCAGAAACAACCAATCAGAGCCAACCTCATGTTCTCCCTGCTTATCGTGCTAATGGCAAAGAAACAACTAACCGTTACAGGAAAACTATTTACACACCATCATTGGTAGCCATTCTAGATAGCATTAGCATTCACAACAGGCTATGCTAGATGAAGGGTAGCAGAGAGAAAGTTAGAGGGAAGGAATCAGCAGCGCCACACAGATGGTGATTGACAGTGCTCAGATCCTCCCCCTAACTTTGATTGTTTCTAGTTCGTACTGGCAGAAGAGCTGCATTTATTCACAGATCATCCATCTCATACCAACAAACATGTAAAAATGTGACAAAAACGTTCACCTCTAACACTGTATATGACACATCACAAACTTTAATATTCTCAATGTCTGTTGGTGTGTAAAGACTCACATGTCCTCTCTGCAGTCTGCAGGTTTCTTCAGACGCTCTCCTTTGATCAGAAACTCATAGATCTCAGAGTTTTCCACTCCAGGATATGGAGTCTGACCCCGGGTCATGATCTCCCACATTGTTACACCAAATGCCCACTGAAACAAATACAGTTAAATAAATACATCTGCACAAAACCACCGTTAATCCATAAATTAATAAATTAGCAATGTGTGTGTGTGTGAGTACCACATCGCTCTGAGTGGTGTACACATTGTCTGCCAAGCTCTCTAGAGCGATCCACTTGACAGGCAGTTTGGAAACAGAACCCTGACGGTAATAATCTCCACTATAGATCTTCTTAGAGAGTCCAAAGTCTGCCACACACACAGACATGTTCTCGTTCAACCTGTAACACACACACACACACACCCACGCGCACACACACACACACACACACAGTCATATTTTCATGACTTTGGGGACTTTACATTGACTTCCATTCATTTTCTACAGCCTAACCCCAACCCTAACCATCGCAGACTTAAACACAAAAAGCAGTGGTCCCCACAACCCCACAATTTAGACAGAAATAGGACCCCACAAGAATGTAAAAACCTGGTTCACACACACGCACACACATACCGTAAAGTACTTCTGTTCATTTTTTTCCCTTTTTAATGTAAGTTGTCCTGGCTGGCTCGCCACATTTTTTTTCACTTAATAAATGAGGAGTTGATTAAAACTCGAGTTATGTCACAGGGACTGCATTTCAAATGGACTCCATTTCAAGTGAGGTCACTAATTGTGCCAAATTAATGACCTAATTAATATTGCACTTGCTTAAGTCACGACAGCATCAACACCAAATTTAATCCAAGGAAGAAAGAAAAAAAGATGGTAGTCCTGCTTTTCTTTCACTTCTCTACCTTTCCACAGACAAAAGATGGAGTGCTACACTGCTTTTTAACTTTAATCCATTTGTAAGGTGATAAAGATATTAAAATGATCAAAAAATCTTCTATGTTCAACTGAGGCCAGTGTTTTCTCCTGGAGTTGGTAAATGTCAGCTAAAGCTCAGAAAAGTGTTCTGACTGACATGCAGTTTCGGGCGGCCAGGTCTCGGTGGATGATGCTCTTGCTGCTCAGGTACTCCATCCCCCGAGCGATGTCCAGCATGAACTGCACCAGAGTCTGGAGGGAGAGGTCCTAAAGCAGAGACAGTATGTTGTCAAGAGTTTATCAGGTATCGGGTGCAGGCATGAATGATTCATAACCAGGCGCTTACAAATGGGTCATCCCCCAAACGAGACAACAGCAGGAAGGTGTGCAGATCCCCGTGCTTCATAAACGGCAGGACCACCATTGGGATTGGCAGCCGCTGGCCAGGACGCCGGTGCAGACTCACTCCTGTTGCACAGAACAGACTCTGTATTAAGTTTTCTGACAGCTTGTTGAAGCATTCTGTGTGTTTTGCTGGTCGGTTACCAATGAGCTTGATGACATTGGGATGGTGGAAGTCCTTCATATACGCAGCCTCTTTTAGACACTGTTCAATGTCACCTGAAGAGGTGATGTCAGCTGCACAAGAAAACACACATTTACATGCAGCAACGTTTTGACCCCCCACTTCTTTGACATGTCACAAACACTCTGGCCAGCATGACTGTTGAAGTTTGGAAGAAAGTAGATAATGAAAGGATGGGAAAGGCTCACTCGAATCTAAGTAGCACATTTTGTAAGTTTTTGCCCAATAAATTTGGTGGCACTTTGGCCAAGTTAGTTCAACACATCCTCCTTCCACACTTCTCACTCACCGCAAAGGACTCTCTGTGTTTAAATACCAGCTGAAAACGCTGCTATCCAAACAAACTTGGATTAATCAAAACTCTATTTCTTATGTTCTTTTTTTCTATTTGGGAGAAAAGGAAATAGAAATCCCATGATGACTCACATTTCAACACTTTGACAGCCACCTTCTGCATCGATGAGTCATCAGTCTTCAGAATGGCTTCACGCACTGAGCCAAACTCACCTGTAAAGGTTAACATACACACATCAACATCCAGCTTCTACATCACGTCGTCCCATTTCTTCAGTCAGTTCATAAATTTTCCTATGTACTCAACAGAATCTGTTTTGTTAAAGGCTTTCTTGTTCATGGTTTCTTTTACTAGTCTTAGAACTAATACATTTAAACATATTTGTTGAATCTGATTTTTTTAGAACACAAATTCTTTTTAGACTTTTTCAGATTTGATGTTTTTTTCATGTTTTGATTGCTATATTAACTTGCAGTCACTAGATGGCAGCAGTGCTCAAATTAATCCACAGTCTACCTGTAGAACCCAGTAGAAGAAGCATTCTACACAGAGAGTACACAGCTGACAGAGGAGAAGAGCTGGAGAAGTTTGTGACAGTGAAAAATTGTTTTTAAAAAAATGGCGGCAGAGGCTAGAAATGCAAATATAACGAAGTATCAGGGCAAGAAGACTAAGATATTTGATTTCTTACTTACAAATATTAAGGTCATAGTATTAGCAGAATAACGATGAAACAATTCTGGTGTTTTTTTCTTAATTTTCAGGTCATTTTTGTGTTGCTTTACCAAACCAAATATTGGGTCGCATTGCTACTGACTGGTTGATGTGGTGGCGTTACCTTTTCCCAGCATGTGGCCCAGAGTAAGAAGTCTCTCTGAAATCAATACATCCTGCAGCTTGTTCTTCAGCTCACTGCTGATGCAGAGACTGTCCACTGAAGGAAGGAAAACGCAGTCAAAGGTAATCCCAACCTGGAATTATCCACTCAGTTTGTAAAGCCTCACATTTCAACTTATCTCCTGGTGAGCAGAGGAGAGAAAGGAGAACTAAGATATCATAAATGAATAATCGTCATACTGCTTCAACTTTAACCTGATGACAGACGTAAAGCGCTGGAAGAAAATATCCGCTACTTACAGAATTCATCTGTTTTTAGTTGATTTTTGCCACATGTAAAGGTCAAGCAGATTTTAATATCAGATAAAGATAACCTAAGTAAATACAAAAAAAGGTTTCCGAAAGATGAAAGAAGCCTAACTGGCTTTACATTAGAGTCTTCACCATCCTTGTTTAATCATGAATAATGTGTAATTAACCACTTTTCTTTTCATCTCATTGCTGCTAAAACCACAGAATCACAAAATCCCCTAAATGGAATCTAAAAACAAGAAGCAACACAGCATGTCACATCTGAAGACATTCAAAAACAAATCAGAAATTAACGCCCTGACATCAATCAGTCTGGAAAAGTTTATAGAGAGAACCACCATCCACTGATGGAGAAAACATGGAGCAGTTCAGTGAAATAACTGCAAGAGAGTAACTTTCTGCAACCGGGCAAGAAGTCCAAGTCCATTTCTGAATGATGCAGACCACCTCGGATACCTTGAGCTACAGTTCAGGAAAAACTGAAGCCGAGCCTCCATCAACGCATTGGAGCTACAATTACTAGCTAAAACACCTGATTGCCACGGTTACATAGCTGGGCTCTGAAGAGCGGCTGCTGCTCTGAAGAATGACGGCGATGGCGCTATTTACCAAAATGTATGATTAGAGGCGTGTTCAGGATCTGTCTCTACTGGAAAGATGATTATTTTCCATATACAAACAAAAAATTAATCAAATCATTTCATTTTTGAAAGAAGGAACTTGACCAACAATGTTCATATGTCAGTAAATTCAGATTTTGATCTGAAACAGAAAAAAGAAGTCTATTAGCGTCCCAGCTAGCTAGCAAATGCCCTGACAGCAAATACCCCCTTAAACAGCAAATGTTTAAAGGGGAAATGACTGTTGTCATGCAAATACTTTACCACAGCAGTGTCATTAGTAAAGATACGTTAAGTGTCTGTACCAGCTCCAAGGAGGAGAAGGTATCGTAGGAAACCGTTCACTCACAGGTGGACTCGTGCAGATCAGCCACGTTTCTGCTGAACGACCGAGCTGCGGTGAAGAACACCGAACTCTCTGAACCTGGAGCCTTAAAGGCCGAACTGCAAGCAGACACAACGCAAAAACGAGATCAACTCTCTCCCTCTGTGTTCAGATTCAAACAAGACATCTCACTCACTCACACACACACACACACACACACATCAGGCATCATACCCAAACTTTGTTTCCTTCTCTCTGCGCTGAGCTGCGATGGTGAGCAGCAGCCCAACGATGGTGGCCACCAGCAGGCCGAGCAGCAGCCCCACCCACATGCGGCTCCGCTGCATCTGGACAGGAACTGACGGAGCAGCAGGCGGGCAGACATCAGTCCAGTTTAAAACAGAACGGAACAGAATATTCCTTCACAATAACAATTAAAATCTACTCTCTTAAATAGACAAGAATCCAACAGGAAATCATATACAGTAAGGAATCACAGTACACATTTGTGATTATGACCTTTTTAAGTTCTGCACCTTAAAATTAACCAATGTATGAAAAATGTTAATCTAGTACTATAGATAATACAACTAAACAAAAACTACAACAATATTTAACTAATAAAAAGTAGCAAACATACTTTAAAAACTAACTGAATCAGACAAACTGAACTGTACCGAGAAAAACAAAACTAAAGCTATCCTGATAGGAAGCAAACATCTGTTTAACAGGAGCTCATTCTGCTGCCTGGGAGGAAGCATTCATCAGATAAATACCACCTTGGTTAAACCGGACCAACCCCCTGACAGGCTACCTGAGGCAGGCATCACCAGCACCGGGGGGCTCCAGGGTCCACAGCCAACTGCGGTGCAGGCTGCCACCTGGATGGAGGCGTTGAAGAAACGGGCTGCGTCTAACATCGGAGTAGAGTTGTCCTTAAACAGCAGAGGTTCCTGGAGACACACAGTTGAAGGCATGAGGAACTTTAGCTGGGACAGAACAGAACCCAGCATCAGACCCTGACTGCCCTCCAGGCCATGCAGGTTGATGGCAGCGGCAGAGAGCTGCAGCTTGAGTCTGTCCTGATTGCTCTAGATAACGTCCACTCTGATCTGTAATTTAAAAAAAAAAACACACCACCAGCTCCCTCTGACTCCAAGACACAAAATACTTACACATCATACCTGGCTTATTACAGATTAACTAAACAGCTTTACAGAAACAGATTTAGTGAAATCAGATTAAGAAGTAAAAACGCTAACACTTTATCAGAGGGGGCATGCATAAGACTGACATGACACTGTCATAAACATGACATAACATCTGTCATGAACATGGAGTCTTTATGCTTATGACTGTTGTCATGAAGTGTCATTGGGTAAATAATGACACTTTTAATGCAAAGATGAAGTACAAAAATGTAGTTAGTTAGCAAATAATGCTCTGTTGACCCTCTTTAAGCACTTTTAATCCAACTTTCAATGTATATTTACATTAAATGTTATGTTATGTTTATGACAGTGTAATGCCAGCCTTATGCACACTCCTTCAAATAAAGAGTTACTGCAAAAACTCCCCAGCCGGACTTGCTGCAGTGATTAACAGAGAAAGTAAAAACAGCTTATACTTAATGAAGCCAAACTCTGTCCCAGAATCAGTGGGTACATCTAATAAATCAGGGAGTGGCGAGAATATCTTCATCAGATGAAGCAACATTCCCTCCAGCCTCATGGAAACACTGGCATCAAGAATGCTCATTACAGACACACACACACCCCCCACACACACACATATCACTCAAAATTTTCATCAACTCAGATTCATCTCTCAGATTAATAAAACAAAAAACAGAAAAGAGTCAATCATGCCCGCGTATTATCCGTCTTATATTAAATTGTCATGACATGGAGACACAACATATGCCTTATAAGTTACATAGTGCAGCTCTAAATGTTGAAAACAAACCATGAGGTGGTGGAGTCATGGATGGTGTGCTGTGCTGTGACGGCGCGTTCACCTGAGGTTCTCCTCCATGAGTCCACTGCAGCTTGTAGGCCAGCAGTTTCCCCTGCAGCTCATCCTCCTTCAGCCTGGCCCACTGCAGAGACAGCTTCTGCCCTGACAGCTCAAAGCTCAGGTTCCTGGGGGCCACAGAGGGCACTGCAGACAGGGCCACACAGTTCAGTCAGCACCAGCTCTATTTCTCAGCTGCCACGTTGGCGGACCAATCCAAAGCTGAAAGTGGGTCACTTCAGCTTGATTCTGGCTGGACAAGGTATTCTGGATTTTTCCAATTTTATAAACCACTTTTCTTTTTTTTTTTTATTTGACTTTTTAAATGTTTAAACAAAATGGACTTGCACCTGAACCATTAAGCAACTGTATACAGAGACTGCAGGAACTCTCTCTCTCTCTCTCTCTTGGATCCACATGTGACTCACTTCCTGTCAGTTTAAAGTCTATAACCAGCTTCAATATGTGCAAAAATACAAACTAAACTCTGGTCATGTCATCCAGAAGCTAATGCTTCTTTTTTATTGTCATGTTTGTTATTTCTTTACTTTATGTGTATGATTTTGATAACATTGGGACTGTATAAATTTTGCTGGATGATAAATTCTCCCACAAGTTATTGCGATAAACAATAATATGGTTATGAGACCATCTTCCTCATTGCATGTTGTCACTGTCATTTTTTGCCAAAAGTGATTTGTTTTTTCCTGAATAATCTTTTGGCACAAACACAGGTGGTCCTTGATGATGATATGTTGTCAGTATCATGTTTTATTATTTTATTTCCTAATCATTTCTAGATACACTCTTTAGAAAAGCCTGCATAGGAACAAGCATCTACACCCTGAGCACCGTGATACAGGCATGGGAGTGCTGCTTTGTTCAGTCTGTCTATGTTATTGTGCGTCTGTCTCCATCAAATTCTAATAATAAATAACATGCTGGTCCATATTCCTGCAGGTGGCGCTAAAATCACTTTAGCCGGCCCTTATAAATGGATTGAGGCCACAAACAAAAGCTCATTGTACAGAGAGGACTGGAATCCACTGGAGCAGGTCCAGCTGGACCAGTGCGCGCGCACACACACACACACACACACACCCCCACACACACCCCTACACACACACACACGCAAACTTACACACACTCATATACACACACAAACAAACAAACACCCACCAATCCAGAGGGTTCAGCTCTAAGCAGGGGACCAGCAGCTCCAGTGTTTACTAATGAAACTCTGCAGCAGGCCCTGAGCTCAGCACCTGGCTGTGAGCAGCAGCCACCTTAAACACACATCCACCATCAGCTTCTTCACCTGACTCCGGGGTGATGAAGGTCAGCCATGGGGAAAACGGGGAGGCTCCCACCTCGTTCGCACAGGAGACCCTCAGGCTGTAGTTGGAGTGACTCCTCAGGCCCGTTAGCGTGTGGATGTGAGGAGGAACCTGCACCTCCTGCTGGGGGAGGTTCCACCGGCGCCCTGACACCCGCATCACCTGCAAGGGACAACCATTGACAATGTACCTCTAACTTTCTGTGAGTGCGTGTGCGTGTGTTTTACCTGAATCGCACAGGTGGACAGTTCGGAGTAACCCATGAATCCTGGTTTCCATGACAATGTAACGTTGTTGTCTGTAATCCTGAGAAGCTGCAGGTCCACCGGAGCTGCTGGCAACACTTCAGCAGACAGACAGAGAGGCTGACTGGTGTGTCATTTATTTCTATAGAACATTTCAACAACAAGGCAGTTCAAAGAGATTGTCTTTTCAAAATAGCACCCCCTTGTTCCCTCTTTGTGTTGTGTTTTTGTTTTGTTGTAAATGTAAACGGTGAAGAGAAGGAATTTTGTAATTGATCACAGACTGAAACTGTGAACTTGAGGTGGAATCAAAATTTTGTAATCTTCTCAATGCTTCAAAAATAAAGAATTAAAAAATATATGTCAGTCGTCAGAAAGAAGCAAAAAACAATACATTTAGTCAAATACAATCAAAATCGTCAAGCAAATACAAAACCAATAAGCTGATTGATGTCCCAGTTCCTGCTGATCAACAAACTCTAAACAGGTGAGTTTTAAGTCTTGATTTAAGGGACTCAGTGTTTCGGCTGCTTTGCAGTTTTCTGGAAGTTTGTTCCAGATAAGTAGAGCATAAAAACTGAATCCATGTTTGGTTCTGGTTCTGGATGCAGAGCAGAACCAAAACCAGAAGACCTGAGAGGTTCTGAAAGGTTGATACAACAACAGCAGATCTTTAATGGACTGTGGTGCTCAGCTGTTCAGTGATCTATAAACTAGCATCAGTATTTTAAAGTCTATTCTCTCAGTGAAGGACTTCAGATCTGGGTGATGTTCTCCATCCATCTGTTCTGATTGATTTTTTTTAGGCAGACCTATGAAGACACTGTTGCAGTAATCAATGTGACAAAATTTCATCTTTTAATTCTGGATATGTTCCTCTGGTGACAGAAGGAAAACTTTTTTAAGGACAGAGTCCATCACTACAGCCAGATTTGGAGCAGGACACACCTTTAATGTGGACGGTTCCGGTTCTGGACACAGAGATTCCTCTGGCGTTCTTCGCGTCGCAGTAAAACTTGATGCTGCTGTTCACACCTGCACCCACACACACACACACACACACAGAACAGGAAAGAGCTGGAGTTTTAACAGCAGCTGAAGGAAAATCAGATGAGCTTTTCACATTTTATTTTTATTAAAAAAATAAAATAAAACAAAATCTGAAAAGTGCGGTGTGAATCGATATTCCGCCCATCTCTCCTGAATATTTTATGGGAGAACTCTTCGCTGCAGAACTTCACCATGTCTTTACCCAGATCCTCAGCTCAGTTTAGGTTTGGACTTTAACTAGGCCTTTTCAGCTCATGCATTTTGTGTTTTTTTCCATGAGAATATGTTTTGATATAACCCCTTCTATTAGAGCTCTGGCTTCATATAGGATTCAAAATCCTATATGAAGGATTTTGAATTAATATGAGTTACAACAACATTTAATTAAATAAAATTGCTTAGAGCTGCAAATGTCACATGATTTCTTGAAAAAACAAAAAAAAAGACAGTAGCACTTTATTTGACAGGGTGTGCACAAAACTGACATAACATCTGTCATGACTATGAAGGAGTCTGTTTGAATGTCTATGACTGTTGTCATGAAGTGTCATTCGGTAAATAATGACACGTTAATGCAAAGTTGGCACTCTTACTGGACTTTTAATGTAACTTTTAGAGCAACTTTGCATTAAAGTGTCATTATTTACCAAATTCATAAAAAGACTCCTTCATAACAGGTGTTATGTCATGTCCAACGAGACACTTGTTCCACTAGCAGTAGGCCAGATGGTTCTTGTGTATGAATTTATCTTGCCACTAGACATTATTGTCCTATAAATGGATTATTAAAAGCTTCAGAAAGGATTTCTAGCCAATCTGAGCCAATCTGAGCGGCAGGGATCCACAGCGTCATCCCTGATGGGCCCCTCTGTCTGCATGATGTTGTTTGCTCTCTAATGTTCTCTAAAGAATCTCTTAGGCCAGAAGCAGAAGAGTAAAGCTACAGATCAAATAATACAAAGCAGGAGTGTGACTACAATTAGGTTCTGAAGGAAACTGGTAATACTGGATTTTACTGAACAAATAAAGGTGAGTAGAAGTGCAAGTCAGACTTTTCAGGTCTTTATTTGTGAAGGATTTTATTAAAATTGAGTGTTGTTTGTTACATAAAGGCTAGTAAAATACGCTGAAGTCTGTGGTTGTAAATGTATTTAGTGAGTGGTGTGAGGCTCTGTCATTACAATCTCCATCAACAGGCAGGATCAGTTCAGATGTCAATGTCCCAACATGCCTTACTGACAGGAAACACTCTGGGTCTGTGTGTGTGTCACATTGTTTGTAAATCATTGACAGATCCAGAACAGAGAAGTGTATCGATGCCTGTTTTTTCCAAGCTGCTGGGTGTATGGAGCATGTGACACATCAAATGTTCAATTCTAAAAGGAACGAAAGAGCAATTAAAATGTCAAGATCCTGCCTCAACTTTAAACTGAAACACTTCCCAGTCTTTTATTTTGAAGTTCTGTTGTGGAGCTCTGTATTGTAGAAGTGACCTTCAGATTAAATCCAGTCCACCTGACTCATCAGCTGGACTGGACTGGAAAAAGCATCAGCTTTTTTGAGTTCAGTTCTAGGAGCTAAATATGCAGGCACTGCATATTTAGGTTCATTGTTCTGAAGGTTCATTGTTGTTTAATTATCATGCAGAATGATTTGAAGCAGATTAATTCGTTGCAGAGTTTAAACTCTGTAGAGTAAAAAGCAGTTTTCTCAGGAGGAAGACTTCCTGTTTGAAGCCCCACTCCATCTGCCTTTGTCATTTTCTCCTTGGGCAAGAAACTGCAGCCATCTCACCTGCTGGTGGAAGTCAGAGGTCCCCGTGGTAGCCATGGCTACCATCAGTGGACAAATGTGTGAATGATTGACTAATTGTAGTGTGAAGCGCTTTTGAGTCCTCGGACTTGATAAAGCACTTTAAAAGTGTGAAGCCATTTTGCATTCTCCTACCTAAACTGACCTTTACATGTCAGTACCCAACTTAATCCCACTACTACCAGACTGATTCTGTTGGCTACTTCTGCAGCAGTAAAGTGGTTTGTGCTGGAATGTGGCAAGCTGTATTATTAAAGCAACTAGTTTAGCCAAACTTCTGGTACAAACTTGCAGACATTTGCATTAGAAGTCAGGATATGCCTGGACATGCCTATGTGTTGCACTATTCACTGCTACACTTTTAACCAGATTGAAGCAAAGTTGTGGCTTCAGCAGGCGCACGTTGAACATGCACCCAGAGGCAACCTGGACTATTATTGCTGTCAGTCAATTCATTTCCATCAGAAGCTCTCAGGGTCCAAAGACTCCATCTTCGTGCTGACTGGTTGTTTTCTAATTTTACCAGATTAAAGCCCTTTCTGTCCTACCATCCCAGACACTAACATGTCAAACCCTACTGGAGCTTTGGTCAGATCAGACCAAGGAACAAACACAGGAAGGGTTTTCACCCAAGCAGAGGTTCTGACCTGGGACATGGAGGACAGAGGGGGACTGTTGGGGTCCTCCCTCATGGACTCCTCCCAGCCACCACAGCACTTCCACAGGCTCAGGGGGGCCGACAGCGGCACAAGAGAGGTTAAAGGGGACGCCGGGGAACGTCGCCACATCCTGAGGTTCCTGGATGAAGTGAGGGACGCCTGTGGAGGGGAGGATGACCACCAGGGGACTGAGCAGGAGCAAACGCAGAGACAGACTTACTCCAGCAGTGTGTTTACCGCCTTACCTTCAACTGTTATCCAGGCTCGTTCAGAGGTGAACATCTGACCGTGGGACTCCACCGAACACCAATACTGACCAGCATCCTGCTGCTGGACCGACTTCACACTGCAACCACAAGGTAGAACGTCACAACCATGGACATGCTTCGGCATCGCTGCCTCTGCACGTCCAACAGAAACGACAATCAGGTGACATCACCTCTACAAACGGACAACCAACAACAATCAGCTGGACCAATCAGCTGAGACTCAATGAACATTTTTTATTGAATTATTTGGAGGGTCTGCAATTAATTACATTTTAATTGAAAAGTACTGTACATACTAATAATGCAAATAGCATTTTCAATTAAAGAAAAAAAGTTTTTGATGCCAAATTATTGACAAATAAATAGACATATGAATCAAACAACAGAGATTTTATTGTTTTTACTCATTTATTAAAAATGAGTAAAATGACAATTTTTAAAATAATTTATCATTATTATTTATAATATTCATTATAATTAATTATAAGAATTAATCACAATTCTTATAATAATATGACTTTATGGCCACTTTATTGATTTATGGGAGTACTACCATAAGGTCTACATTGATATTTTCCACCTTGGCCTTGTGTTGTGTCTGTAGGTGTTTTCCTTATTGATGGTCAGGTGATCAAGTACATTTAACTATATGCTTCTAATAACAGAGTGGTTAATGTTTTGGAAGTTTATGTGCATTTCACTTTAGATGCAAATAATAAAACCAATTAAAAATCATATTGTTTTTTACTGTTTCCCGAAATGTAACCTCCAAAACGTTCTCTTTCTTTTGACTGTCTAATCTTAAGGGAAAGATCTGTTCTCAGGTCAAAAGAATACTTTATGTTTGATAAAGGGCTTTTATTGTGGAAAGACTATGAACATTTTCTTGCCTGTAAGTAGGAATTAATCAGCAGAAAGTGACTGAATTTCCTCACTCCAAATAAAACTAAAGAAGGTCGGCTCTTCTGAGTGCTGCTTCTTTCTAAACGTTGGGATCGTTACATCAGGCCCTTTGCTCTGAGGAAAGCGTTGGAACAGCGTTCTGCTTCCCGAGCCATTCTTCTGTTTGGAATGGCTGCTGACAGAGCGAGACCACAGAGGTCTGAGCCGAGTGGCCCAGTGGGCCACAGTGTGCTGCCAAGCATGCTGTCCTGATTGAAATCTGCCTTCAGTGGGAGACAGAGCTCTGTGACAGAACCTCAGCACACTGAATGAGAAATTAAAATTAAACATGAGTGTTTTTATTTCTTATTTGTCCAAGTCTTTCCTACTCTGCCTGATACCCGAAAACATTTTTTTTTTTTTTAATCCGTCTTTCATTTCACTGGCAAAGAATAAATCACGGCTTTTAGTCAAGCAGATCCTGATTTAGAACTGAAAAAGTGACAAATTTATACAGAAATCCTGCAGCACGAGTCAGAACTCTGACTCCTTGTCCTGCACCTCTCTGCTACTGCTGACAAAGTGATGCAACAAATTCAGACCAAATGAAATCTTCTTAAAGTAGAAACTGCTAAGAATAGGACAAATTATCCGCCTTTTATTCACTTTCCTTTTTGATTTGTAGTAAAATGGACGACAAACAACCGGGGATTTTTACAGAACAATTGCATGCACTTTTTTGCGCATGCACTAAAAGCAAACAAGTGCAATCTACTGTAATGTAGATAAAACATGAGGTGGTGCTTTTGGCCATGTCAAAATCAATGTATTTCAGTAAAAACACTTTTTTTTTTTTGCCTCACAACACGACGTCGCCACTGGCACAAACTACGAAGAATACAATAACAGGAAGTAGTAGGAGGATGACTGATCCAGTTAAACTAAATAAAGTATGATTTAAATTGCTTTTCATATTTAGCGGAAACACAGCAACTGTGAAATTCCGTTTTTTCGTCATTAGCGGAACACTGACAAAGTTTGTGACGGAAACGCAGCCACTGACTCCTCTTGAATTAAAAAAAAAAAAAAAAAGTCCCAGCAGCTTACTGTCAAAGACCGGCTCTGTGTGGTGTACCGGTTCGGCCAAAACACTGAGCAATGGAAAGACAGATCTCCTGACTGTGATGAAGACAGTTTAAACGATGCTAAGACTTGACCATAATCTAAAAACGTGTCACCTAGCTGGCAAAAAAAAAAACCCAGCAACACCATTTTGTGTTATTAGGGTATTAGAGGTTAAATTTTAATCTGCCCTTGGGAAGAGCGAGGAGGACAAAGTTTACAGGGAGGCGTGGGAGAAGTAGAATGATTAGTGCTAAAAACAAAAAGCGGCCCAGCCTCTATTTACAGCTGATCTGCTGTTTAGCCTTCAACAGAGCAGAAAAAACACCAGCAACATTCACAGACTCACTCAGAACCCAGAGCTTACAGCCACCGGGAGAAAATCACTCCTAATCTACTGATTTGATTTGTTTCTTCATCCAGAGAAGGAAAATCAAGTGATGATATTGTCTGAGTCAACATCAGATTCCCTGTGGCACGTTCAGACATCTTCCCTGTTTTGTAATTAAACGCAGACAAGATGGATATATTTGCAATAGGAGTGCACTGATTTACAAGCCATTCGACTTATTGGTGCCTATTTCCTTCATTTTTAGAGATCGGTGATTGGACGATACTTGCGTGAAAAGCAGGTCTTATCCTCCAATTGTATCTACCTCTGCCCACTGTTCTGTTCTACTCTGCCTTTGGAGATGTTTGACTGACAGGCCGACCCACCAGGTCATGTCTGCCTGTTAGCAGTTAACAAAAGTCACAGCACTATTGCCAACTTGGCGAGCTACTTTCTATACTTAGCAACATTCAGACAAAAAAAAAAAAATCGGTATCGGCCAAAA
The DNA here is from genome assembly GCA_010277075.1 of Poeciliopsis retropinna. NCBI lineage: Eukaryota > Metazoa > Chordata > Actinopteri > Cyprinodontiformes > Poeciliidae > Poeciliopsis > Poeciliopsis retropinna. The sequence continues at coordinate 7,443,039 of VMRM01000028.1, forward strand.
TCGGACTGGGTGGATCAGGTTTCTTGGTAATCAGCGACTGCCAAGAAAACAACAATCGGCGCACCCCTAAATTTGCAAGGCACTGTGAACTCAGCCATGTCGGCGGATCTCAGTCATTTCCAGTGTGGTGCTGCTGGACCTGTGGGACGTCTCCCAGTGCTGCTCTCCCAGGATGAGGAAGACCTGATCTGTGCTATACAGCTTCTCCCCGTCCTTCATCCAGATGATGTCCGGCTCGGTTAGGCCTTCCACAGCGCAGCCCAGCCTCACCTCGTTCCCCTGAGACACCGTCTGATTGGACGGGTGCTTCGTGAAGAGCACCCGTCCAGAAGAGCCTGCAGAAGAGGAGGATACTTTTGAAACCTCTCCAATACTACTATATATATATATATATATATGGATAAATGCAGGACATTTGCACATTTCAAGTCCAGAGTTGATAAACTGCATTTTGTGAATTTGCACATTTGATAAATTTGTAGCAGTTGTCCCTCCAAAGCAGATGTGAACATTGCTTCACATCTGATCCTCTGGAAAGACTCCTGCTGACTCTGCAGCTGTCTTCACTTTGCACCAGATCATAGTATTTGTCCCGTCATCCTGCATTACCCTGTAGCAGCTCACAGCGGTAAAGAGCTTGTGAATTATGTTGGTGGGGTGACCTTAACCTCCCCCCCCATTCCATGTCCAGATCATGAGTCATAAAGAACACGTACATGGAGTGAATGGATGATCTTAAAGCTGCATTATGTAACTTGTACAAAAACATGTTTTTAAAAAAAATATTTGTTAATATTTTTATCAACAGTATAATATGAGACAGATCATCTGTGAAAAGATCGATGTCCTCCACTTTATCTCAGAGCTGCTAATGCCGTCTGAAGAAATGCACGGCTCCCGACCAAAAACAACCAATCAGAGCCAGGGGGCAGGTTTTAGTGCCGTCAGTCAACCTCACGTACTCGCTGCCAAATTAGCTAATGGTAGAAAAACTACTTATATTTACAAGAAAACCGTTTATTGGTGGCCGTGCTAACTAGCCTTAGCATTCACAACAGAATCTGCCAACAGGGAAAAGCTATAGTGGTGGCATAGAGCAGAGTGGAAGGAGATGAGCAGCATCATACAAGAGTGTGATTGTCAGCACCAAGACCCGCCTCCTGGCCCTGATTGGTTGGTGAGATAGCTCTGGGAGAAGGCAGAGGAAATAGATTTTTTTTCCCCACAGATAATCTGTCTCACTGTCACAATATAGTGACAGTTTCAATAAATATGTAAAAATAAATAAATTAATTAATTATAGAAGTTACATACTGCAGCTTTAATGAGCATTTGAGGCAAATCAGCCAACATGCAGTGGATCCTATTCACCTACGCCCAGATTTTCTTTGTAGAGCATATTTGAAAAATTATTTTTTTTAAAAAGCTACATGACACATAATTGGCTGGCATTGGCAAGGCAGCCATTTTCTTTGTTTCTGATGAAAACAAAGAAAACTGTTCTCTGTATTCCCAAGAGGAGAGATAGGGAAGCATGTATAGATTAGCTCCTGTGGAAGTGCCACGATGGTTTCCACTGTTCATATTAATACATATTAAGGTATTTGTGGGGTTTGACCTGTTTAAATGAAACATTTTTCAGTGTTTTTAGAACAAGGCCCAAGTATTTGAAGGTTTGAGTTCATTGCAGGCCGTTTAGCTCCCTGACCCCACAAAAGATCACTGAGGTTGAGGTCAGGACTCCATGCAGGGCTCTTTCCACTCCTCAGTTCTACAGCTGGTCCCTGAGAAGCATCACTCTGTGGAGGACTCACTGTCCCAAAAATGTTTTAATCCCAAGTTTTTTCTGGAAAATTTCAGGGATTAATCTAAATTTTTCTAAGTTTTTAAGCTGGAATTTACTCCTCCTTTTATCCCCACTTATCTAAGTTGTTGTATAATTCAGTTGAAGATGTGCTCACGTTTGTAATAGAAGCACAGCTACAGATAACCTCCTTTTTGAGAACCATCAACAAACCTGAGGCATTGTTCAGACTCCTTGACCAGCCTCCTTGAGTTGCTAAAGTTGAGCTAAATCAGGTTGCTGGGATAGTCTACCTTTACTAAAACTTCTCAGACTGCTGAATCCACTCCATACGGTCACTGTCCCCCATTGGGAACCCCCAACTCTGTCGCAGTTAAACCCTCTGGCAGCTCATTTGAAATATGTCGTCCTTCATCCACTTTGCACCGACGATGCTAACTCCGTCATTGATCGTTGCTTCAGTCTTCTTGAGTTTGAAGGCCTCCTAACATTCTTCTTATCACTGTGTCCATAGAGCTCCGTCTTTGTCTCATTTGTCTCCTGAAGACAAGTGGTTTGTCCAGAAGACCAGCTTTCTTGTTTGGCATCTCATCAGGACATGGGAATGTAAAGTTTACTGTGGACAGTCTGATGATCGTCCACAAACCGTCCACAGTCCGTGCCTCTGGACAGTAAGATCTAATGTCCAGGGGCTTCCAGGTCAGGTCAAGCTTGAGCCTTGTTATTTCCTGGTTTGTTCCTAAAAGAATTTAACCCACTTCCTGTCATCTTCTGGAAGACGTTTAGGTCTTCTTCCAGATCTTTGGAAAATGAGAATACATCAGTAGAACTGGTCCTCCTGGGCAGCTACTGACGATCTTCAAAAGACTTTCTTTATTTGTGTAAATCTACCAATATGTTTCTCTGACCTTCAGATAGTTCCCTACACGCTCCTGTTCTCCTAAGTTTTGGTCGACCCAATGTTTTGTCATGCTGCATAGAGAAACAGCTGCATTTACTCATAACATCTGCCAAAGTCAATGAAAATAGAAATGCGTTTGTGCCACTTATTTAAAAATTTCTATGGATGTACAAATTTAGGCTGTGTGCAATGGAGAAATTCTGCTTTAGGTTCAAACCATAACACACAGTTCACAGAGAATACCTGTTAGAACAATGGCCTCCATAAAGTAGTACCAGTTTTTATTAATATTAGATCTAAAGTCTAATAACTTGCATTCTTTAAAACTTAATTTATCTCAGTAACAATACTCAAAAAGTCGTTTTGATGATTTTTCTAATTTTCAGAGAAACTGAATTTTGGGTTTTTATAAGCAGTGAACTATAACGAAAACACTCATGCATCCTTCTCTGTGTAATGAATCTGTATAATATTCAGAACTTTTTTTTTTAAAGAACTTGAATTACTGAAATAAATGTGATACATTTGATAATATTCAAACTGCTCATGAAATGATTCAGTGAGATGAATCTGTACAAAGTTCAGATCTTTCACTGACAGATCAGACTCATGAAAAAACTACATTCTGACTTCAGAACTTAATCTCAGAAGTTTGACATTTTCTCAGAATTTAAAAAAGTCAGAATCCTTTTTCTTTCTTTTTTTTTTTTTTTTTTCTTCTTTTCCCAGGGGCCCTAACCCTCTTCCACAAAGTTTATTGTGGTCCTGCAGTTTTACAGCCTCACTCCTTGTGTTTTTTACTCCATTTAATGAGAGGAAAGTTCACATGTCAGAACTTGTTGTCCCTCCCGGGTCCAACAGGTGAGACTCAAAGTTCGACCTCAGCGCGTTCTCCTGACGGTTCCCACAGGGGGACACCGAGGCTGAGAAAGTGAGGGAACCATTAGCTCTCCAGCTAACTGACTCAATAACACTCACCGCTCCCACAGCTCCAGTAAGAGTCCGCAGAGCGACAACAACGACCCACAGCAGCGGCTTCATCTTCTCGTCGTCTCAGCGGGCTCCTTCTTCTGCCACTTTGACCGACGTGTCGCTCCGCTCCGCTCCGCTCTTCCTCATCGTTCATACAGCCTGACGTTCCAGCGTGTGAACGGAGGAACACCGCCGGAATGGAATGGAGCCCCACCGGGGGAGGAAAACACTGGAGGAGCCGCGGAACTCCGAGGAGAGCCGGGAGAAAACAAGCTGGTGGTGGAGCTCCTCCTCCTGAACGAGACCTGAAAAGTGACTGAAGCTGACTGCACTCAGTTCAATGAAAACCCAGGAACTTTATTAATAAATTATCTGTTATGATGACTTTACACTAATGAAAACATGACACTCAAAATTAATTAAAAAATTATTCTGTATTAATTTCTTTTATTAATTTAAAAAAAATTAATTATTTTTTAATTAAAAAATATATATATTTTGTTATTATTTTTAATAAAATGGCATTTACAGTTGGTGGTGTCTATAAATCAGATCTGGAAATAATAATAATAAAATGTATTATTTTATTATAATAAAATAATACTATATATATATACATATATATATATATATAGGATACGACCTAAACTATAAGATAGTAAAGATATATATTCTTTGCTACTTTGTTGATGTTTCATTTTTATTACTATCTTTTTCGACACTATTTTTTGTGACTCTTCTTCATTTGTCATTGTATTTTTTTTCCTTATACATTCTTATTTCCAGTGTTTCCTCGCTGCACTACTTCCACAGTTCCTCATCTGGTTTCTTTCTTTCACAAATGTTTGTTTAAAAATGTCATTTAGCAAATGACCTTTTGTGTTTGACCTCTGTTGACCTGTAGACTTCATTTTACATCAGCCTGTATGAAAAATGTTCCGCAAAGATGTGTGTATACATGTGAATGGATGCATGCATGCATGTTTGGATGGATATTCACATGTGGTCAGAATATGTCCACTGCCATCCTGTGTGTGTCTCTGCTGCAGCTTCCTGTCGATAACATCCTGTTTACAGCCACACAATGTCCAGGTTGATCCAGCGTCGGCTGACGAAGAACACAGTTTAACCAGAACATTTAGAGTTGGAGAACAGATAGATGGACAGGTTCATTCAGACGCTTACTGAAGGTCTAACGAAGTCCTCCTGTGACGGTTATTGAGAATTTATTTGCGTTCTGATATGTTTTTGTTTTGATCAGTGAAAGTTTATGTCAGAAATATTTTAAATGTTTTAGGTAGTAATAAAAAAAATAATAAAAAAAACAGTTTGATGTTTAAACATAAAATAAATCAAAAAGATATTTATTAATAGTGGCCGGTGAATTATTGGAATTAAGATGTGTAATGTGTAAGAATAGTAATCACTCATCTTTGGATTTATGGACTTAAAAGTTTGAATTAACATAACTTCATGTTATTGATCTTTTCCCAGCGTTTTGTTTCATTCACATTCCCATCAGCTCAATTTTTAATCTGTTTTTCTGGTGAGCAGAATCAGATTAAGCTGCCTGGAAAAGAATTTGGGTTTTCTGTAGTTTACTTTAACTGGGCCATTACACCCATGCTTTTGTAGATCAGCAGTTTTAGGTGACCCAGTTTGGACCCGTGCTTTCCAAAATAAGCCCATATCATCACTCCTTCACCACCAAGCTTGACAGCTCTTGGCTTTGTGTTTGGCCAAACACGAAATGTCCCCAAGAGCTGTCACTTTTTTCCCCTTTTTTTTAGTAAAAAAGATGCGTCCTTTTTCCACCTCGCTAAAGAAGTTGTAACTGTTTTGTATTTTTTCTAATTATCTTTTTATGAGCTTTAACGTCAACCTGCTGCCGTAGGCCTGTGGTGTTTCACATGGAGCCAGTTATCTACACAAACCTGTCGAACATGTTCAGCTGGCAGTTCTTTTCTCCTGACAGACGACTGACTGGAACGACACAGGTTGTTAAAGCTGGACTCAAAGGGTTTTCAAATATCAGTGAGGTTTTAAGAGAAAAAAAAAAACGAAGCACACATTGACTAACTTGTTAAGCATCTGCTTTAATTAAATACAAGACAAAAAAAAAAAAAAAGAAGATTAGAGACAAATTTCCATGGACATGCTGGAGAGCCACTCCTTCACTCCACCCGCTTGTTTCAGCAGCAGAGAACAGACTCCCAGAGCAGACACCGACACACACTGGCTTCAACAGAATATCACTTCAGTAGATTATTTTAAAGTAATAACGGTAAGTGAATACACCTGCTTAATCTCTTAGTTACTTACAGTCATAGTAAAAAGTAAGTACACACTTTGAAAAAGCATCCACAGGATGTTTCGCGTACAACTTTTCCACTTTTAGTTCCGATCCATTAATACGCTTTATTGTGAATGAACCAACAGAGAGCATGCAGAACTGCTCAGTCCCTCAATAAATTCCAGCACAACCAGTTTCCTTCAGAAGTCACCTAATTGTACACAAGAGTCCAGATTTGTGCAATAAAATCTGAGTCTGGATGCAGCTGCTGGGTTTGTTAAGAGAATATTAGAGAACGAGCAGCACCGTGGAGACGCAGCAACCCAGCAGCAGCATAGGGAGGAAGTTAATGAGAAAAGTTAAAAAGCAGAGTTAGGATCTAGAACGACATCCCAAGCTTTGAACCTGAACAGCAAGAAGGAAAACATTGTTTGGTTTTATTGAGAGGCAGAAACAGGAAGTCCAGCCTGCGTCCAACAGACATGTGGAAGAAGGTCAGGTGGAGTAAAACCTGTTCAGAGACTGCATAGTGAGGTGGAGGTTTGCCTTCACATGCAGTCGGAGCCGGTTTAGATGTAACTGCATGCATGTGCAAGAGTGGCCTAGTCAAAGCTCAAAATCAAACAGAATAAGAATGAGTTCGTCTCCTGGGAGACCTGCAGCATTCTCCTCCTGCTGTGAGCTGATTGGTCGATCGCACTTCTTCTGAAATACACTGAAGGTCGAGGCTATAAAGTGGAAAAGTCCAGGGGGTGTGAGAACTTTTGCACTGATCTGGACGAATCCGTGACTTTTGTGCTCCATGTCGTTTTTCCCTCATTGCTTTTCACGTTATTTCATCATCTTTGTTTAATAAGCAACAGCATTGTGATGCGGGATTCTCCAAAACTGAAGTCAGATGTAAATCATTGTGATACATGATGAAGTGTCTTTGTATGACTCAATTATCAAATATAAATTGATAGCTGATGAGAATGTATGAAGAAATCCATGGAATTATTAATTTATAGATAGTGGGGGGGAACTAAGCTCGACTGTTTGCACATTACATTACATGTTTACGTCTGCCGGATTATAAGAAGCAACACAAAAGAAAAGATTTAGAGTCCACACACTGCTGGGTCACATGGCGCTAAAGATGGTGGTGATTAAATAAAACTGCAAGGCATGAGGGAGGGGGAGCGGTTTAATGTTTTTGCTAACAGGTGAGTACGATGTGACGCCACATTGAGCAGCTGCACTATAAAGCCACCAGACCTTATGCAAGACAAAAACAGCCGTGAAGCGTCCAACATCTCCGAAGCCTCCTGGCTTTGGAGAGTCACAACATGCAGAGAAAAACTCTGATTTAAAAAAACCTGCTGGTTTTTTTTTTTTGTTCTCTTCTGCATCAAGATCAGGACTTGTGAAAGTGTGACATCACTTAAACGTCCCTGTTCTGGAGGTGCATGTCGCTCGTCGCTCAGTGAACACTAAAGCCTGGAAGCAAATCCTAGTTAAAAAGCTGCTCTGGATCTCAAAGGGGTCGTATTGAGCCTGCCTCGCCGTCATCGTCCGCCTCCGTGTCTCAGCAGGTCCGGTGTCTGTGTGGAGTGCTGCGGGAAGCACCTCGCTGCAGACCAATAAGAAGCTCCGGCTGGTGCAGGATGGGGGTCGGGGGTATGGTGGGTTACAGACCGACGCCAAGTCTCGAGTCGTCATGGTAGCGGGGATTCAGGCGAACTTCTTCTTGGTGGCAGTGAAACGCTCCATGTACTGATGAGAGAGGAAGAGAGACATGTACAGACCAGAAGAGACTGTGGTAACCTGGGACCGGCTCTGAATGGGGTTTGGCTGGTCTGGAGGGACAGAGGTTGACCCCTGACCCTCAGGCAGTAGGGTCAGGGTGTCAATGTGTTAAACCTGAACACATAACTGAAGCAAAGACACTGTGTTTGATCAGCTTAAGGAGTGTGGTTCCATCTGTCATGAACATCTTTTGGAAATCTCCTTGTGAAAGTCAGGATCTAATCATGGGGACTTTTTAAGAAGAAAACTCAAAATCCTGATTAACTACATTACAGCTGAGCTGAAGAAGCTCTCTCTCGCTCTGCTTGTAACAGAGAGTGGGGAAGCAAAACATTTCAGTATCGGTACAGGACAATGTTCTTGAACATCAGTATGGATTGGATCGGTGAAACTAGGCCGTAACTATCGATATTTACGTCAATCTCATTGCCGTTCGTTTATGTGATCATGTGTTATTTGTTTGGTCTTGTGACTGTGTTGGTGACGAAGCTGCTTTTACTCAGTATCAAAAATGTTGGGATATACACACTTCCAAGAAATATATATATATATATATATATATATATATAATATATATATATATATATATATATAATTAAAACCAAGTTAAAGTATGTCCTATAAAATGCAACTTTGATTTGTACAAATATTTCTGCTTCATAACCAGGTGATTTGTTAAAGACAGAGGAAGACAGCTTTATAACTTCTACAGCATTTACACAAATTCCTTAGAGTTTATTTAACCATAAATGGATCTTTGTTGAGACACCTCTATTCTTTACTTGCATAGAAAGAGTGAAAAAAATACATGAATTGTTAATAATAATAATAATAATACTGAGCTGACCTTTTCATATCCCTCCAGCTCTCGGAGCTTCTTCACCTCGAACAGGTTTCCCTCCACGGAGAACAGGGACACCTGGGACTCGGTCAGGATGGACTCAGGAATGGAGGACAGTTCCAGACAGTTCTCCTCCAGACGCAGAACTTTGAGACGGGGACAGCGGGACACTTCTGCTGACAGCACTGAGATCTGACCGGGAGGAGAAGAACCTGCTTACACTCCAAAACCCTTAAAGGACTGTCTCATAGGTTCTGCAGGAAGCAGCTGTTATGTAGCCCATATTTAACATATTTATAACAGGGCCTTATGGCGCAGAAAATAATCGAATATTGTCAATGAAATCTTTCACATGTGGATACAAGAGCCTAACTTGACACAAATGTTCCCAAAAGTTTGATAAAAAAAAAAAAAAAAAAAAAAAACTATTACCATGATGAAGGAAATTTTATTTTATTGTGCTAATTTTGCCAATATTTATCACAGATTAATGCTTTTGGTGTCAAATCACAGCCTACATATTTTGAACCATAGAAAGGATACACGTTTTCCTTTTTCCAAAATGGCCACCGTATGCAGAATATGTGTTTGCACTAAAATCACCAGTGGTTAACCAAAAGTTAGCCAAAAAGTTGTGTTCACTAATCACCAATTTGCCAATCAAGAATCTTAGCTCACGAAACACCTAAAAAGCAGCGAAAGCAAACAGTAAACCTCTAAACCCAGAAGAAAATGAGCAGGAACCAAACACTGCACCGCTAAACAGGTGAAAGAATTAGCAGAGGCTATCGCTAAACCCATAAAAACATTAGTGGGACTAAGAAAAAAGTAGCTGAAGCTAAAGCTAAACCTCTAAACACAGAAGAAATTGAAATTGCTAGAAACATGACTTTTCCTCATATTTATACAACTTTAAAGTTCCATGAATATGAATACGAGGACCTAAGTAAAAAAAAAAGATAAAATGCAACAAAGTTCATAAAGTTAAGTCATAAATATGGGTAACATTTTATCACATTAATTGATTTAAAAGACTAAAAAATGTTATCCTGAAACTGAAGGGGCTACTGGGAAAAATTAAAAACATTCAACCTGAGGGGTTGGCATACTAATGTTTCTGCTTGTGTCCACACTTGAAGGATCTCTACAGTAACATGCTGCTCTCTTATTGATAATGACACCTGGTTTTGGTTGAGGTTGATCTCGATGGCCTGCAGCTCTGAGACGGCTGCTGGGACGCTCTGAATCCTGTTCCTGGACAAATCCAGCAGGTCCAGCTGCCTCAGAGTTCCCAGGCCCGCTGGGAACTCGGTGATCTGGTTCCCGGACAGGTTCAGGGTCCTCAGGGCCTTGAGCTGGCCCACGGTGGGGGGCAGCTGCTGGATCTGATTCCCATTCAAGCTCAGGGTCTCAAGCTTCTTCAGCTTGCCGATCTCTGCAGGAAGGCCAGCTTAAAGAGGGGAAAACAGAAATGTTAGAGGAAGCGTGTTTGAAACGTCTCGGAGCAGACAACGTCTACCGCTCACTCACTCACTCAGCTTGTTGGAGTTCAGCGTCAGGCTTTTCAGCTGCAGGAAGTTTCCGACTGAGGCCGGGAGAACCTCGATCTTATTGCCGGACAGATCCACTGTCCTCAGGTTGGTGGTGAGCCTCTGGAGCTCCTCTGGAAACTGACACCAGGCAGACACCAGGACAAGTTCAGAACAGCGCCATCTAGTCTACGTCAGCATCCCTTTAAAATACACACTCAGAACTGTTTGACAGCTGTAGCATGATGCTAGTATGCCTATCAACGATCCGTAAATCACATGACTAATATATCGATACCCACTGCTTTTATTTTTTGCCTGATTCTGTTAGAAGGGGACTGCACTACTCAGACAGGAAGTGACTCTTTTCCACTTCCTCCCAGCTGCTCCTCCTACCTCTTGCAGGCCTTTGGCCGTCAGCTGAAACACTCCCGTTTTCTGGGAGGTCTCCAGGTGAGACTTCAGCGCGCTGTTGCCCATGTTCTCCTCTGGCTCCGGATGTCCAGCTCACATCCAGCTCACGTCCGGAGGTGGGGCCGTTTCCATGGAGCTCCTCCCCCCTCCTCCTGGTCAGAAGCTGTTAATGAGATCAGGATGAAATCCCTGCAGGACACACACTCCACACACTGACACCCTCCTGACAAACAGCCGCTGACATCTAATCACGACTGTGGGAATGAAACACGGTATTGGGATCTTTTCCTGCTTCCCTGATGTGCATCTGTGCAGCAACACAGAAAATCAAGTCCATGCTGGATCATTCCCAGGCGTAAAATAACAGAAAAAAAACTGACTGAAGATGCAGACGTAAACATATCACTGATCAACTCTGCGCCAACAGCCTACAAGTGAACTAAATAACCATAAACTCCACAGACTGCAGTGTTTATGACAGATCAACTGTTTTATTTGGATGTTTGCACAGTAAAAACATGTTATTATGAGCCATTTCTGCTGGGTTAAAACTCTGAGCTTGTGAACATGAATGAGTCGTTGTCTTTGAATACTTCAGTGCGTGTAGTAGATCATGAGCTCACAGCTGCGGGACAGACTCAGCTTTGTTCTGAACTCTGAGAGGTAGCCCTGTCACGATAACACATTTTGCTGTGGAATAAATTGTTCCATCAGTTATTGCGGTAAACGATAATATTGCTGTTTGGGTCCATTTTCAAGAGATTTAATAGTAAATAATGTCATAAACATGCAAGAACACATTCTCAATGATCAATAAACTTTAATTTCCAATGAACATTAAACACTGGAACAGATTAACAACAAATACAATTAATTATTAAGTCTCTGTAAAAAAAATTTATCTATCAAAAAAGGAATAGTTGAGACCAAAACACCAGGTTGAAGACTTTTATCATTCAGTTTTTGGTTAAAAGAGAGAAAAAAAAGGATAAAAACGGTAAATCAAGCAAACGAAAATTATTTTGCTCCTTTTCATGCGATTAATTGATTTATGGTTTATTGTGACAGGCCTAGATGGGTCAACCAACCTTAGATCAACTTCAAATCTGATGTTCATTCACGACTGCAAACTTTAATCTTCCATCAAGATGGTTTTTAAAGAGGAGCAGTGCACACAGGCTGAGCCAAACAGAGTAGGATCTCTATCAAATTCATCCTTAAAAGTTCAAACTGATATTTAGAAAACCAAAAATATGTGTGCAAAAGCATAACTTTACAGAGAGATGGGTTACTCTAGTTGAATCGGATAGGTAATCTTCTATAGACGATGATTTGGACTACTGGAAAAAATAAAACATAATCAATTCTGACGTCAAAGCAGAAGAGCACCGAGGAGAAACCAGCTTCTCAGACAGAGACGTGAGATGTGCAGGAGAAGAGGCTACCTGGAGGAACATGACGATTTCAGTGATTTAAAAAAAAAAAAATTATTTTATGTGGCTGTAGAAATCAGAACTCAAAGAGAAAAAACAAACTGTTCTTTTAGTGGCTCTAGTTTTCTTCTAGAACATTCATTCTCAATTCCTTGTTTTGTCTTTCACAACTAAAACATATGAGCATTGATTCTTTTCATGACTCGATCCAGAAGTTACTGAATTTGCCAATAAAGTATATTAGGATTCCAACAAAATATTTTCATATCTACTGCTTTGAATAAAGTGTCATTTTTAGGCTTCCTAGCAAAAAGAAGAGCAAATATTTGTAACCTAATCAGACTGAGGGATTTTTTTTTCTGAATAAATAGATATTAAACTAGTTAATAGGTCCAGTTATCATTTAAGATTTTTATGAGGCTTATTACTTCACTTCATACTGGAACATGAACTATTGGTTCTCTTTATTATGCCTATGTATTCACTATTAATATTAAACAAGAAACATTTTATCATAACTATAATAATCAATGTAATGCTGGCTTTTATTGTTGCTGTAGGACTTTAACTAGACCAGTTAAATTGTGCTAGACATTGCTGATTTCTTTTGTTGTACTGCCAGTTACCAGAACACGTTAGAATGCCACCTGAACACACACACTGGTTTCCTGCCAGCAGCTCAGGCCCCTGCACTGAGCCACAGAGCCACAGAGCCAACTGGGCTCCATGAACCCGCTCAGCTCGGTATTCCGCGTTAAAGCCTCGCTGCTCACAGATTACCGTGACGTGACCCTGCAGCCGACTTCCGGGAGTTCGGTGTTGTTAACTCACTTTCACCGGGGATTCGGAGGACGGTTCTGGTCCGGATCAGTAAGCTGAACTCTGACCGAACCGATGAAAACAAGTTCAGTGAGGAGGAATCAGCTGAGGGCGTCGCTGCTTCGGGAGGAATCTCCTCCTCTTCCCTTTCCGGCTTCTTCGTCTTCCGTTTTGCGGAGTTACGTTTAGTTTTTTTGGTGTATTTCTGCCACCTGCTGGGCTGGAGTGGTAGTACTCGAACTGTGACTCCCTCCAGGACATGGAGGCTTTTGAGAAAAAAAAGAGATTAAAATAAAGTTCTACTCTTCCATCCACTTCAGTTTAATTTTACTCACTTCTGATTCTTACTTTAATGCTTAACATATGTTCCCTCCCTCCGGTTCAGCACCATAATCCTACATATCTTGGTGGAAAATAATATTCATCAGTTCCTGAATAAGAGATCCCTATAAAATGGGTATAAAAGGTTCAAATTGGACCCTAAAATCAACACTGGCCCTCCACATGGCTGTGTGCCACTGTGAAATTATAATAAGATAACAATCATTTAAAAAATCCACACAACTTTTGTTTGAGTCCAACAATCAGACCGATAGGGGGCGGTGTTGTTTTTCCTAAGACGTTCACCGGAAAAGAAGAAGAAACTTGGCGGAAAAGCGCTCAGATTTGAGTCGAAAATCCACAGCCGTCCTCCGGCGCTGGGTCAAACATAGCGGTCGATTATGTGGCCGGTAGCCTAAGAAACGACGGGAAGGTGAGAGCTGACCCTTCAGCTGACCTCCGGTTCATCACAGGTCAGAGACGGTCCGTCTTCTCTGGCCTGTTGAACCAATAGCTGTGACGTATATTTGGAAGATCCATGTTGTCCTCCAGACAGTTTCATTCACATCCGTGGAGTTTCACAGCTAGAAATATCACCTTTTTTTCTGATTACACTGATTATTTTTCTTCAGTTTACGTTGTCGTGATTTTAAATGATAAACCCACCACAATAATACATAATTGTGTTTGTGAAACCTCTAAATGAAATCAAGTGCAGCTAATTTAAGAAGTTACCTGATTAGTAAACAGAGCAAAGCTGTGCGTCATGTAATCTGGATAAATCCAGTTGTTTTCTGGGCTTATTAGAGAACAATAGAGACCAAAACAGCTTCATGAAGACCAAGAATCACAGCTTTAAATAGAAACTAAGGGGGAAAAAATAAACCTGCAAGAAGCTGTACATGCAAAGTGCAAAATTCAATAGCTGGAAATGGGTGTGGCTCTTTTTGTTATTCATCTGCTTGAAAATCTCAGAGCTGCTGTTAAATTTTTCTCCTTCTTTGTAAGCATGTACGTGCTTCATTTCTTTTTTAAAGAAGAAATGAAATGATTATATCAACATAAATTGTTTTTTTTTTGTCTTAGCTTAATAATCTCTGATGGAGGTTAACTGGACAGAAAATCCAGCAGCATTCAGACTGATGCATTAGCTTCCATTAGCTGCTCTGCAGATCTGCTGCATTAATAATGTAGTTGAATGTCCATGTTTCACTTCCAGATGCATCAGTGGGATTTGTCTCCGTTCTCTGTGACTCCAGCCGCGAGTTTGCTGTCCAGATGTGTCTCTGTGGGAGCCGTTTCCCAGGTCAGGACGTCATGTCCTCCTGCTGTTATATAAATTATTTTCTCCTGATCTTATTTCCTACTTATTCCCTCTTAAAAAAAAAAAACTAACATAGATATCAGATGATTTAATTTGCAACCAGTTTACCGATTCATTGTGTGAAATGTTTCACAATGGAGCACCGTGTCACACACAAACCTGTGCAAATATGTAAACAGAAGCTTGCACGATTGCTTTTAAATGTGTAAGCCGGAACACCAGACATTTTAGTCACTTTCTACATTTTTCTCATGAATCCAGATGTGTGAGTTACATTCGGTAGGTCAGCGCTCCGGAGTGACATCGTGTCTCTATCTCCCTGCAGGATGAAATCGACTCGGCCTTTTCTGAGCCGAGTCCCATTTTCTCAGCCCGCCTGCGTGAGTGTGAAGAGCTCATCAGAAAGCAGAAGCGGCTGGATGAGGTATGCCTCGCTGCGGTCCCACTCACTGCTTGTTGCACCGCATCCTAAAGTCCTGGCTGCACTGATTTCAGTTACAATCTAGTTGTGCACAGAGTGAGCACTTTGTGCACAAGATCTAATTTCTATGTAACAACAAGGATTGTTGTTAGTGCTGAAACGATTAATTGTGATGAATCTATTATTTAACTTAGTGTTTGTTAATTTAGTAATTGATAAGACATTAACTGGACTCAAAAAAACCCCAATAAAAACACAGAACAAGTTCAGAGGAGTAATTAAGTCGAAGCTGTACCAAAAAATCTGTACATTTTGCATTTAAGATACAAAAAGTGTTTTGTTGTAAATATGTTCTTCCCAGAACTCCTCAAGTAGCTTGTTGATGAGCCGATCCGACTTTCTGGAAGCAAAAGTCCTGGTTTACAGGGAAAAATGACCTCTCATTAAGTGGAAAAAAACCCAGTTTCCGTAGCAACCGCTGCGTCCTTTTGGTTCTTCAGGCTATAGCGACTGGCTGACGTTCTGTACACGTGTTCTGTCCGGTCCCACTGACCCAGGTGCAGCTGCAGTTGGAGCTGTTGAAGATGGATGAACAAAGTGCTGACGTCGCACATGGATTCCACCTCAGTGAGTCGCTCTCATCCAGCTCTGTCACAAACTTTTAATCTGAAATCAGAATTAGACTGACTAGACATGTTACCCAATCTATTGTTTGTTTTTTATGTTGTCGTTTTTTTTCAATATTGTGACCAATACAGATATGAATGTTGGATCAGACCTCTCTAGTTTTTTTAAAAGTGCTTCATGAGAAATCCAGCTCAGTTTGTTACATGACAGGAACCAGAGCAGTCACATGTTTGTAATCAGATTTCTGCTGATGAACCTCCTCTCTCCATCAGGTCAGAAGAATGAGAAGCTGCAGTTGCTTGGTAACCACCTCCTGGGCGTCCTGAGGGAGCACAAGGTTCTAAGACAGAGGCTGATGCGGCCGCTGGCTCGCACCAACCTGCCCGTCCTGGCTCACCTGCACGCGTAAGAGCTGACTGTTTATAACAAGAGTTGGTCATCTGGTGGATGTACTGACCTGGAGAAAAGTGTTTGATCCAGATAAACCAAACACATTTCCTTCACTGCACCGTTCAGCTCCAGCTCATGTCTTAACTCTTTGCTCCAGCTCTGTGGTGGACTCCATCAGGCTGATGATGGACTTCATAGAGTGTCTGGAGGAGAAGCTGAGATCTACCCACAACCGCACCACCAGAACCGACTCCCTCGCCCTGCTGGTCAGTTCCGTCACAGACTTGGAACCACAAACCATAACCCGGTATCCGTTTGCAGGATGTCGGTGCTGAACTTCTTAAAGGGGCAGTAACATTTAAAATTCACTTTTCAGAGCTTTACATTACGTCATAACGTTTTTCCCTCGTAAGCAGCATACCAGGAGAGTAGCTTTCATTTTTTTCATGCATGTTTGAGAAATACTTTAATCTCCATGGCAACCATTCAGCCGTGCAAAAGGCCTAGTTGGACTTAGCTCCGCCTTTGAGACACAGCTCCTCCTCAGCTGCAGCTCTCCCCCGCGATGTCTCCATTCAGCTCCTTCAGACTAGCCAACAGCAATTAGCAAACACCTGGTGGAACTGTGCATCTGCAGAGCTCATCATAGGAGCTACTTCTCAGTGCAGCGCTGGTAAAAAGGTTGCTAAACCGTTAACAGAGGAGATGTGTTGTGATGACTTCCTGAAGGGGGAGTCTCAAAATTAGGAAGTCAATTTTCTTTTCAGTCATATTTGGTATATGCAGCATTTCTTTAACAACTGAAGGTAACAGTTACTTAATTATGCCATAAAATGACACCATGTGCCTGGAAAACACATAATGCTGCCCCTTTAATGACGACTATTCTGGATAAATGAAAAGAGTGTAGGAAAGTAAATCCCATCGACTTTTCAGTCCATTTGTCCAGCCATTTTTATCCGTTGTTCCAATAGTGGTTATCCCAGTCAGATGAGCAGTAATCCTTGGGGTTGGCTCAGTAACAGAGGCATGGGAACATTTGGAGCATATTTAGCATAAAGCATGTTCTGACCACAGGCTGCAGGGACATGATTATTCTGAAATGAGTTTCTCTCTGTCTCTCCTCTCCAGGATAACTCTCTCGCCCTCCTGCTGACTATGGCTTCAGAATCTGAGATGTTGTTCCAGAGGATTCAGCAGTGGAGGTCGATCAGCTGCAGCCGCCCAGGAGCGTCTGTGGCACAGACTGGTTCAGAGCTGTCTGCTTCCTGAGGACTCAGTGGAGCCCCCTCTGATGAAAACTGGACCTCAGTGTTCTCTTTCTCATAATATTGCAACCCAAACTCTTCAGATTTGAATAAAGCACGCTTGAATTATACATAAGAAAATCTTTACCTTTTAATTTAGTCTGTTTTTTTTTCTTTATAATTCGAGTTTACACCATTTGTTAACTGCAAAAGTACTGTCACTCTTTTTCTCGGTCAAGACAAACTGGCTGATTTGGCCGCAGCGCCCCCTCTGGTGGATTTGGGTGGTAAGTGCAGGTGGCCGTTTCGACATGCACTTCCATGCGCCAGCCCAATAAGCGGCGCTACGTCACCCGCAAACTGAATATAAACAACCCATGATGACGCAAGACTTCCGGTTTAGTACAGTTTACATGACGCTTCTCTGGTGGAGTTTGGAAACGGTTACGTTTACATTGTGCCGAGCGCTCGGTAAGCCTGAACAACTACTGACCCGTTTCTCCTCATTTATTTTGTGGTCCAGTTTCCGCCATTTTAGATAATAATGAGCTAAGTGGACCCGGAGACAGTTTCCAGATGAAGACAGCGAACTATCGGCTGCCCAGCTAGCTAGCTGCTAGGTCGTTAGCACTGTTGTAAACATCTGTGATGTTGAGAGCCGCAGGCTGATAAGCTGAGGAAAAAAACACGCACACCATCAATGTGAGGCCTCGTTGTTGGCGTCCACCAGAGACTGACTTAGTGCTCTGATTGATTAGTTTTATTTTGGGGGCTTATTTAGCTTTGTTTCCTCGTTGGTCACTCAGTTTCTACGACGATGTAGATTACACGACGCTTCTCTGGTGGAAAACTTTAGTCCAACGGACCGCTGTTCACCCAGCACAGCTCAGGATTAAGAACACTAAAGGTTTTCGATTACTTACTCTCTTGACATACTCAAGAAGAAATTAAAATACCTTCAATATTTCAAGAGCTTAAATATATAAGAATTGGAGTCAAACTAAATGACAGGTGATGTTTTTCGACCTACAAAAATCACAGATTCCTTCACTTATTGACTAATCATCGTAGAGCCTTGTGTTTGCTTTAAACACACAGAGATGCAATACACGCATCTCTGTGTGTATTGCATCAGCCGTTCAATGTATTGCATCAGCCGTTCAATGTATTGCATCAGCCGTTCAATACACACACCTCATGTTACATAACCTCATGTTATAAACTAGCTAAAGAAAAATTACGAAATAGAAGAAAAACTCTGAAATAGTTAACATTTTCTTGTGTAAAGTTCTTTAAGATCAGACAGAGACCGTCTGTCAGTGTTATGTTTTATGTCTTGCCACTGTTTTTTTTTTCAGTTGAGTTTAAGTCTGGACTTTGACTAGGCCATTCTAGCACATGAACTTGCTGCTTATTGTAGCTCTGGCTCCATGTTCAGAGTGGTTCTCCTAATGGAAGGTCAAACTTCCACCCCAGTCTTCTGCAGGTTCTAACAGGTTTTCCTCCAGGATTCTCCTGGATTTATACTTTGTCCATCTTCCAGTGTTAATACTGGCCACAGCATGATGCCGTCTTTTCACCATTATTGTGGTGTGTGCAGAGTGATGTGCAGTGTTACTTTCATAGAGTTTAGCATGTAGGCCAAACGTTTAACTCTCCCCGCTTCACCTTGTTGCACGGTTTCTATGGCAAACTTGAATCTGGACGACTTATTACTTTATTTCAGACAGATGTGTCGGTGAGGAGGTGCGGTTGAACCCGATGCCAGGAGTGCTGCTGCCTTCTATGGACTATGATTGGTTCCTACCCGAAAGAAAACGAGTCATAACAAAAACAAATACGGTCCCAGTAATCTGTTGAACCAATCATGCAACCTAGACTGGATTGAGAATTTTATGATGATGAAACTGAGCAAAATTGAATTAATCACCACATAGCATCAACATGTTGATTCATACCTTATTTATTCACCTTATTGATTTCATTATTGTGATTTGTTACGCCATCTAGCCATGCTGGTCTTTGTAGTCTATTTGATCGATTTTGCTCTCATCAGACTGCATTTTTCTGGATAATAAATTATCCCAGAAATTATTGTGATAAACAATTTTATTGTTGTTTGGACACTATTTTCACATAATATATAGATAATGCTATAATAAGTTAAGGTTACTCTCTTAAAGACCAATAATTTAATTATGTAAAGACCTGGGGAGACGTTTTAATTATCCAAAGTTGAGCTCAAAAACCAACAATGATAAATAAAAGTTGTGTATTTGCTCTGTTTCTGCTCGTATGTTTTCACACTCTGTCCCAGAGGAGATTAGTTCAAATAGTTTTTCTCTTTTCTGTGTAGAAGCTGTGGCTCTGGGAAGCAGCGGTCTCCTGACTCACTGAGGGTTCTTACCTGGGGGTCCCGCCTCCACAACACACACTCACACAGACAGTAAGTGGCACATTTTACCTCACACACACTTAGGTGTAGCAGCCAACAGGATCTTCGTTTTGTTGCTGATGTTGTACATGCCTGTGTGTTCCTGTGGGCTCTTCCAGGTTTACTTCAGAGTGCCATCATGGTGCTTGCCGACCTGGGAAGGAAGATCACCTCGGCGCTGAGGTCACTCAGCAACGCCACCATCATCAATGAAGAGGTAGGACACACAGCGTGGCGCTAAGCTACTCTTTGTTCTGGAAATTGCTAGAGAGGGAAAAAACCTTACAAGTTTGATTCAGTTTGACCTGAAGTCGAAGAGGCTTCTAGAAAGGGAGCTGTGTTTTCTACTGAGGCTCATGTTGAGCTGGCATAAAAATAAAATCTCAGATCACTGCAGATCTGTGTAATACCAACTGCTCTCTCTTAAAAACAAGGTGAAAGAATATCATGAAAAATGAATAATTTCCAGAAATGCTCCTTCAGGGTCATGTATGAAAGAGACATTAAATCAGCTTTTCCCTTCAAATATTATATTGGACAAAGCTTCTGTTTGTCTTTTAATAAATCTTTTATGTTTATGGTGTTTTATGTTTTATGTTTTTATGTTTGTTATGATGTAAAGCACTTTGAAATGCCTTGCTGCTGAAATGTGCTATACAAATAAAATTTGATTGATTGATTTTAGAAAAATGTAGTTCTATGGTGCACTTTTACATTTAGAGGGGGGCAAAAAAGAAATGGTGGACTAAATAAAATGTTTAGATTGTGTTTATCTAGGTTTTCTTTAAAGTTAACATCCAAGATCATAGTTTTAATTGAATTTAAATCTTTTGTGATAAATTAAAATTTCAGTTTGTCCACAAAGAAGGAGGAAAACGGTTGGATTTGGTACCTAAAGGAGAAATGGGAGTGTGGTTCTTCAGATGCTATTTTCAGGATTTTTTTTCCCCCCCCCAGGTGTTGAACGCCATGTTGAAGGAGGTGTGTGCTGCTCTCCTGGAGGCAGACGTTAACATCAAACTGGTCAAACAGCTGAGGGAAAACGTCAAGTAAGCATGGTGCAGCTGGGTTCTGGTCCTGTTCTCCTGGGCGGAACCCGACTGTTAGCAGATCCTCTGTCTTCCCCCTGCAGGTCCGCCATAGACCTGGAAGAAATGGCCTCAGGCCTGAACAAGAGGAGGATGATCCAACACGCTGTGTTCAAGGAGCTGGTGAAGGTAGGTCCACGAGTCATGAGAACGGTCCAGATGCTACGAAGTGTGTGTCTGACGTGTTGTGTGCTCTGTTTCAGCTGGTCGATCCCGGCGTGAAGGCTTGGACTCCAACCAAAGGCAAGAACAACGTCATTATGTTTGTTGGTCTGCAAGGCAGTGGCAAAACTACAACCTGCTCCAAGGTGACTGCACACACCTGACATACACGTTCCTAAAACACCACATACATTTTACAGTTTTTCTAAATGACTAAAAAGGGCTGTTTCCTCTCATTACTTACATTTACAGCTGATCAGACCTTATGGAACATTTTTCTCATCCTTATTTGAAGCTTCTGTCGTCATAATTGTTCAGTATTATGGTCAAACCCTTGAATAGTAGCACCAAAACCTTCAATGATGTAGAGAAAAGAACATTTGGAACAATCAGGATATGAAACAGTCCCCAGAAACTCTGAGTGAATGTTATGATCAGAGGAAAGTAACATGATCACCATACTGATTATGTTTGATAACTGAGGTAGCAGAGTAGTAGACGTAAGAAACATTGCCACCTGCAGGTGGGAGGTAGCACCACTTAAGCCCAACGTTTTAGAACGTTTTTGCGGAAAATTTGCAATAAACTCACATTTATGTGTTGATGTAAAAACAGGCAGAGATCTGCTGATTTTGTATAAATTTCCGTGTTCGCAGATTTACGAAAAACTGCGTAAATCTGCGATTTACGAATGATGACCACTGTGTTACACAGCTGCCAGACCGTCATGTCTGTGTTCCACTAACAGCAGTGTTGTTCTTCTCCCGGCAGCTCGCTTATTATTACCAGAGAAAAGGCTGGAAGACTTGTCTGATCTGCGCTGACACCTTCAGAGCAGGTAGGCACACACACTGCCTGTAGCATTACCTAGCATGGCGTGTCACTCTTTACCCAGATGATCTATAAATAAACAAACATCTTCTCTTTGGTGTGAAAACTCCTCTCTTATCTCCAAGGTGCCTTCGATCAGCTCAAACAAAACGCCACCAAAGCCAGAATACCTTTTTATGGCAGGTGAGTGTTCCTGTGCTGCTTCCCCTGTTTGTAATTGGCCCCCGCTCTTTCCCCCCCTCTCTCTCTCATTCTCCTGATGGTTCCTTGTTTGTGTTGGGTTCAGTTACACTGAGATGGATCCTGTGGTGATCGCCGCTGAAGGCGTCGAGAAATTCAAAGGCGAAAACTTTGAGATCATCATCGTGGACACGAGTGGAAGACACAAACAGGAGGATTCGCTGTTTGAGGAGATGCTGCAAGTCTCCAATGCAGTGGTGAGTACCTGAACTCGTCACCACAGGGTATCAGCTGGATGGAAGTAAGGACGCACCAATCCACTTTTTTCTGAGGTTTAGTACAGGTCAATATGATACAGGAAAAACTGCCGAATTGACTTAAAACATTTATTTTTTTGAAAACACAGACATAAATGTCTAATTTATCTGCTAGGTCTGCACCAGAACAGCACACTGAAATTCACTAATAACTTCACTAGCTGGATGGAAAAAACAACATTCATTTGTTCAGTCAGTGCAGTTAGGAGTAGAACAGCCGATGTGAAATGAATAATAAAGAAACAAACTGATAAAAGAACAGATTGACTGGTCAAGCATGCAATAATAAACCGTAACTAACCTTTTAATGGCTCAGAAAGAGCAATTAGAAATTCTAAACATAATGTAAAATAAATAATAAAGCATGATGTTACTCAGAGCACAAAGCATAGAATTAGACTGAATAGATCTGCCCACATTGTCACCGATACCTAATCTATAATTTTTTCAATATCAAGATCAATACAGATATTAATAACTGATCGGTGGATCTCTAGTGTCTTAAGTGTTATTGGTGTACAAGGACCTTTTTTTTTCTCTACTGTTATGACATATTTAAGCTCCTCCTTTCTCTGTTCCCATAGCAACCTGATAACATTGTGTACGTGATGGATGCTTCCATCGGTCAGGCCTGCGAAGCCCAGGCTAAAGCTTTCAAAGACAAAGTGGACGTAGCGTCGGTCATCGTCACAAAGCTAGATGGACACGCCAAAGGAGGCGGAGCTTTGAGCGCGTAAGGACCTCTGCTGCACGCCGATGCGCGGCTGGTTGGCCCGCGAGCTGATGGTTTACCCTCACTCTATGACGTTCTGTTGTCAGTGTGGCGGCCACCAGGAGTCCCATCATCTTCATCGGAACAGGGGAACACATCGACGACTTCGAGCCGTTTAAGACTCAACCTTTTATCAGCAAACTGCTGGGTAAAACCTCCTGTGTTTCTGCTCTGACTGCACCTGCTGGTTCTACCAAGACTGTAACACTGTTAGCTTGATGAGGGTTAGTGTTAGTTAGTGTTTCTAACATCTGATCGCTGCCTCTGGGGAAAATGACCTTTTTTTCTAACCACGTTGCAGGGATTCTTTTCATGGTAGCTCAGTGGAATCTCAGAGTTGCATTTGGATCATAATTTGGATTATATCTAATTCCATCTTGTAGCGCTTCATAAAAAAAACAAAAGTCTACCCAAATAGTTAGAATCATCAGGGTTCCAGCACAGACTGGATAAGTTCTAGATAACTGTGGACATGGAAAAGAGTTTGGAAAATTAGTTTTGTTTGCACATTTTATATCCTGTCCCATTTTTCCATCCATCCACCTGTTCTTTTGTATTGAAGACCTGACCTCTGTCAAAATAACTGCTTTTTGTTGATCAATAGGATTTGAAAATCTCTTTGACTCTTGGCTTGAATACTGTAGGAACAATGATTTAATTCAATTCAAATCCAAAAATATTTTATAATTTAAAAAAAAGGCAGATATGTCCTCTAGCAGCGTTGGCCTTTAGCAACAGAACTACGGACATAGCTCTGGAAAACTGAGTGAGACCTCAACCACACAAGTTTCATGTTGAGGTCAAGTGGGCGGGATGCAACTGAACATTATATTTTTATTTCTCATGTAGTCTGTTGGCATTCCACAGACTACAAGTCCCAGAGTCCCACAGAATAAAAAGTACTTTGGTCCTTTATTGTTATTTCTCACCTCTACATTTAAATCTGCTGTTGAACACATGCAGACATGCATCAAGTTCTGCATCAAGTCAAAAGACGGTTTGTGTTGCAGGCATGGGTGACATTGAAGGTTTGATCGACAGAGTGAACGAGCTGAAGCTGGATGACAACGAGGAGCTGATAGACAAACTGAAGCATGGTGAGAACCCAGACGCCTCCGCTGCAGAACCTGCTGCAGACACGGCGACTCATTCCTGATCTCTGACCTGCAGGTCAGTTCACGCTCAGGGACATGTACGAGCAGTTCCAGAACATCATGAAGATGGGGCCCTTCGGACAAATTATGGTAACTGAAGACTTCCTCTCAAATTATCTGAAAGGTGACCTATTATGCTTCCTTGAATAGGTTGGGACAGGTTTGTGGATGACAAAACAAGTCCATCACATTTGTTGCACAAATTATTCTGAGATGACGAGATTTCAGTCTGCTTCATTCTGACTGTGTTGAGTTCCTTTCAGAATGAGCTGTTTTAGGGCCTCTGTCACTTTAAATTCAATGAGTTGCTTCTGAGGTTAACTGACCAAGCGTGCTTTAGCTCAGCTTGGGTTAATGTGTTGAGCCACATGTTGACTTAACCATCGGAAGGTTTTTGAAATGGCTCATTTTTCCAGACACCAAAAAGCATAAACTTATCGCCAAAAAAATGGCAGTTTTTTTTTTTTTTCTTAAAGCGCTTTATCTGTATTTAGAAGAAGTAAAGACCCAACTGGAAGTATATAAACGTTCAAAATGTGAATTGTGCTGTTGATGTGTAAATAGCAAAACTGTTAATTCAGCGTCTGTATGAGTCGATGCATACAGACGCACCGACTCATACAGCCCTTTTGAACCAATGTTCAAAACCAATGTTCAAAAGGGCTATAATCTAATTCATAATGACCTTATTGATGATTGATCCAAGAACCTTGAAGAGGCGTTGTCTCTCTCTCTCTGTCCTGACTCTGGATCTGTGTGTGTGTGTTGCGTTCAGGGTATGATTCCCGGTTTCGGTACAGATTTCATGAGTAAAGGAAACGAACAGGAATCAATGGCCAGATTGAAGAAACTCATGACCATCATGGACAGCATGAATGACCAGGGTAACACACACTGTGACACTTCCTCTCTCCACTGTTCTCCTAATTTGTTGTCAAGCAGATCTGAATGTAGATGTTAGTTTGAACGGGATTTCTGACTTACCTCAACCTGCATGAAAGATTAACGGAGAGGGTGAAGTTTCTGACTGATCTTACCAAGTTTCCTTAACAGAACTGGACAGTAAAGATGGGGCGAAGCTGTTCAGTAAGCAGCCCAACCGGATCCAGAGAGTGGCCCGTGGATCTGGAGTTGCCACCAGAGACGTTCAGGAGTTACTCACTCAGTACACCAAGTTTGCTCAGATGGTGAAGAAGATGGGAGGCATCAAAGGTCTATTCAAAGGTACCAGTGAGCCACAATTTATTGCCTAGAGGAGACTTTGATCTGGTTCTGATGTAGTGATACAATGTTTCTTAATCCAATGTTGGATGCTAGCTGTGCTAACTGTGTTTAAGCCAAACCACAGAACAACACGTCTTCCCTTGCTTATCAGTTTCTGACCGGATGGAGATAACATGTCTGGATACTTAATAACCACTTTTAAAGGAGGACTGTGTGAATGTAGAAAACTATGAATCAATTCTGCTGAAGGATTAAGTGTTATTTGAGTATGCAACATTTCCCAAAATCATGACCTGAAAGTAGAGCAAGAAAAAAAACAAAAAAACAACTGCAAGGTTTTTAGAAAATATGGGCATCCTTGGATTTTAAGCCAGATCTCAGTGCTAATACGTTTGTGATGTTTGGTGTTGCAGGAGGAGACATGTCCAAAAACGTGAACCCATCTCAGATGGCCAAACTGAACCAGCAGATGGCCAAAATGATGGACCCTCGGGTTCTGCATCATATGGGTAAGACCTGCTCACACAGTGAACTTACATCCACAGCTCACTTCACACCTTCGCTTAATGAAAGAACTCTTCATTAAGCGAAGAGTGATTATAATCACAGGACATCAGACTCAAAAACAGATGTGAAGGAGTTGGAAGATGTAGAGAAATAAATGCCTTAGTAAATCCAGTGAATCAGACTGATACAGTTGATGAGGAATGTTAACTTCACAGCCTGGTATTGTAGAAAATAATTTAACAACAGTTTGGTGACATAAAATAAGAGTTATTTTTGTTTTTTTTTATTCTACCTACCTGCTAGAGGAAGTATTTCAAATGGAAATAATAATGGATCAAGTATTAATCTTTAGGAAAACACACAAGTTAGAGAAGCTTTCACAGAGTTAAAGTAATTAGCTTTTACAAAGAAACTGCTTGACACTATTAAGCCAGGAATATTAGATCTAATGTATTAACTTTGCTTTTAATAAGATTTAGTTGCATGTCGTATCTGTTGTATGTTATGCTTTAAGTTACAAAAACTCCTTTAGGCATTAAAAGGGGCCAAAGTCAGGATGAGGTGTTAAGGAATTTTACAGATAAGAATAATAAATTAGTGCACTGTTCCAACATGTTCTGTCTAAAGTCTGTTAGCAGCAGCAGCAGCTTGCACTGTTTGAACAGAAATAAGTTTAATTCATGAACGACTTTTATTAATTTTCTCTTTAATTTCAAAAAATATAAAAGTCTTTTGTAAATGAATGTAACTCGCTTGTAAATGAGTTGTAAAAAATAAACATAAAGCAGACTTTCATACACAAAGCTGGAAGAATTATTAAAAAAAAACAAAAAAAAAACAGAATAAAATGTATTATTATGCCCTAGACATTAACACCAAGTGCTCAAAAGCAAGTTCATATGGAGTTTTTTAAAACTTGTTTCTTTCAACAATCCAGATTTGGTTTTAAAAGCAGTTGGAGTGAGTTTTGCTTCGTTATTTTTTTTTTTCTGCACATATTTAAACATCCCACAGCTCATCAGTCAAACAGTTCAACTTTGTGTCATTCTGTTATGTTTGTGTGTTTTAGGAGGCATGGCTGGCCTTCAGTCCATGATGCGTCAGTTCCAGCAAGGAGCCGCCGGCAACATGAAAGGCATGATGGGATTTAACAACATGTGACCTCCCCCCAGCTGATGCCTTAATACAGAAGAGGAAACTCTTCTCCTCCTTGCAGGTGGAGGAGGTGGGGCAAACCCTGTTTTTTGCTGCTTTGCACCAACAAATAAAATACAGTTTGTCCTTTAAGAAAAACATTGGAGGTAAATTGTGAGTTTAAAGGAGTAGTTGAACTTTTCAGCAAATGTTTTTGTTTGTCAGAGAAACCTCTGGAATGCTCCTCTGTCTTGTGGAAGATGAGCTGATATTTAACGGGCCTCATTACCTTTGGTTGGTAAAAATGTTTCCATGTAAAATTAAAACATAGTTCGAACCATTATGGGAGTAAATGGCACAGGATGAAATTGAGTAGTGACAGTGTTTTTGTCATAATAAATTTTTATTGCATCATTTTAAACCTGGTGTGTATTTATTTCATTGACTCGTTTTATTCTGATAAAATTGCACCAAGTTTACCTGTTCTAAGGTTTTTATTAAAGTGATTTATTTTCAAATTCAGAAGTTCACCAAAATACAAGATTATGGTTTTTAAAAGGTTTGGGAAAGCCCCGATGATGATGATGACTATGTAGCTTTGTAAGTCTGAGTGATGATTTACATTTGAATTAAAAGAAAATGGGTTTTTTTCCGTTATAAAAAAAATACAAATAAACCAGATCTCAGTAAGAGAATTCTGGAATTCCACAAATCCGGTTCTGCATTGGCTTAACTAAACCAAATGCAGAATCAATTTGTGAAGGTCCCATGTTTATCTGTTCAGTTCTTTGGGTCCTGATGTTTTGAGGTGATGTTCACTGCTTTGCATGTTGGGTAAAGCATTTTTTGCCCCACCTTTGTGGATCTCCTACATGGCTTGTGGCAGACTGGACTTCTTGTGACCTTTTTTTTTTTTTTTAAAGACATTTATCAATCATCTTGAAATTCAGACACTTAACGTACAACAAGAGCAGAGCTGCAACAAGCAACACCTCTAATAAGCAGAAATAACCTGACAAACCTTTAGAGCAGCTCCGTTCTTCAGTGATAGAGTTCGATAAATTTAATGTGTTTTTTTTCTGGTATGAGTAGTAACAACAAACTAATATTAGTTCTGAGAAGTTAACTGTTTTTGTAGAACAGTAATTATTGATTTAACTGCATATATATGTGTGTGTGTGTGTATGTCTCCGATGTATAAATTGCTTGCTTGTGGTGTTTTTGGAGCGACGCGGAACGTGGCTTCTCTGTTTCGCTCAGAGTGAGACCTCTTCCTTCGCATACTCTCTGTGCCTTGACGTGGCAACGGCTGCCGCCATATTGTTTTGCTTCGTTGTCAGCGCGAGGAGAGGAGCGGCGGCTTAGCAGCGGCGGTAAGTTCTGACTTTCTTTTGAAACACTTTCTCGGCTGCACCCGAGAGACCTTTGTCTTCGCCTGGAACTCATTCTACTCCCGTATGGGCTGCAGCTGCTTCTGGGCAGCGTGAGTGAAGCTGCCGTCCATCCGCTGGCAGCAGGAGATGACCTGAGGTTTAAACGGATTTGTTTAGCATCTTTGGGAGTCCACATTTATCAGCTGTAAACACGAAACAGACAGTGAACCTTGTGATGTCAGTCAGGCCAGAGACTTGTGCTGTTCTACGCACCTTTGTTTGAATATATAGATATATATGCTTAAAGTTAATGTGAGCCAAAGTATAACCAAGCCAGTGAAAACTGCCCACGGGTGTTGGTCGCTCAGTGGGTGTCTGGGTGGGTGAGGGTTTTATATATTTATAAAATTACAGTAAACATACTGAGAGTTGGATAAAGAATGATCTCATAGCTGAAGGATTGACAACTCAGGAGAAACAACTTTCCTCCCAGACATTTAAAGTCTGATCAATGAGCCTGCTGCTGCTGCTGCTGCAACATTTTCTATTTGTTCTCTGAACTCATCAGCAAGCTAACTGGTCTCCAGATGATGTACTCTTTATATTAAATCCAGGAGGGACTGGAAGTTTTCTATAGGCCCTTAAACTTCTCCACATTTTTATTTTCATGTTTCCACCTCAAAGTTCAGTTTATTTTATGCATAACTGTAAAGTGGCCATGAAAATGACACCTGGATTTCTAAACCTTTTGCAAATACAAAGCTGAAAACTGTGGAATGGATTATGTAGCAAAGCCCACTTTATTCTGTGAGCTTTAAATAACCCCAATATGGAAATTTGAGGAAATTCTTACTTATTACAAACCTGTGGGGGGATCAGTCTTATGATATCAGGTTGCTTTGTTTTATCAAGTCAATGTTCGCCAAAATTACAGACTCTAAAGGTTTCTTCCCAGCTTGTTCCTTTCCACTGTCGCCATATTCCTCTGAAGTGGTTGATGCCAAGTCAGTAATTTTTTCTCAATGGAAAACTTTTTGCCATTTAGTGTTATAAATGGAATTTGAGTACATTGCATTATAACTGGGGTCGAACTGGAACGTACATGACTGAGTTTGGACCAGTCTGACTAGATTGCATTTAATTAAATGTAAACTTCTTGATTTGTATTGGACTTGTTAGTTTGGCAAAGTGCATTGAGATGACAGCTGTGAGTTGGTCCCATGTATGTAAATGCTTTGAATAGATTAACACAGACTCCATAGCACACTGGCAGCAAAAGGAATGGGGAGAAAATCCAGTTTAAAAGAATTTTAAAAAAAAAAAAAAGCTAGAGCTGCACCAATCTGATATTAATATTTCTATTGATCCCAATATTGAAAAAATTCTAGATTTGGTGTCGACGATGGAGTAGCCGATTCATAAGTTTAATTTATGCTTTGTGCGTCATGCTTTATTTATTTTAAATTATATTTAGAATTCTGAATTGTAAATAGTCAGCCTTTTAGGTTTTATCAGTTTCAGTTTCTTTATTATTTATTTTCCATTAACTGTTCTACTCCTAACTACATTGACTGAACAGATAAAAGCTGTTTTTTATGTCGAAGCTGGTGAATTTATTGTTGTATTTCAGTGTGCTGTACTAGTGCAGAGTGAGCAAATTAATTTGTAATTCAGAACATTTACATATGTTTTAAAGAAAAGAAGAGTTTTATGTCGTTTCAGCTGTTTTTCCTGTGTTGGATCAATTTTAGGCCTCAGATATTTGTATCAGTAACAGAAGTGAAAAAAAAAAGTGGATCTTTGCATTAAAAACAGCAATAAGCTATTTTTACTCATCACACAACAATCAACTGCATTGATTTAAAACAGAAAAGTAGCAATTATTCCCACTCCATGGAAGTTGCGTTGTGATCAGTTGCAGAAGAGAAACGAGTCAAAGTTTGACTCCTTAGCGCGTCTTGATTGATATATCAATTTAACCTTTGAACCTTTGAACCTTGACGTCCCACTGAGCATTGTGCTTGTTGTTTACTGTACTCTGAATCTGCCAACTCCCACAGCCTTCCTGTGACCTTGTGACCCCTGCTTCGACATGGCCACCTTCGCCGAGTACATCGCTCAGAACGAGGAGCGCGACGGCGTCCGCTTCAGCTGGAACGTCTGGCCCTCCAGCCGCCTGGAGGCGACCCGCATGGTGGTGCCGGTGGCCGCTCTGTTCACGCCGCTGCGGGAGAGAAGCGACCTGCCCCCAATCCAGTACGAACCCGTCCTGTGCAGCCGTGCCACCTGCCGTGCGGTCCTCAACCCACTCTGGTACGCCCTTCCACCTGTGTGTAACTCACCAGTCTGTGTAGAACTTTGTCCATTAGACATGCAGATCTTTCAGTGACCAGTGACTTTTT
Organism: Poeciliopsis retropinna; assembly: GCA_010277075.1. Lineage (NCBI taxonomy): Eukaryota > Metazoa > Chordata > Actinopteri > Cyprinodontiformes > Poeciliidae > Poeciliopsis > Poeciliopsis retropinna. Next base: position 7,473,741 of record VMRM01000028.1, read on the forward strand.
AAAATAAAAAAAATAAAAAAAAACTTTTTTTTTAGGGCCACGTTTAATTCAGAAACCAATTTTTCTATCGAAAGAGTCTAGAGATTCTGTTTCAAATGATGGAAATAAATTTTGATTTATTTTGAACAAGTGTCACATAATTAAGAAAACAATAAAATGTCATGATAGTAATCAAACAAAAAAAAAACCCCACCAAAACTTCAATGTGCAGTTTGAAGTGGAGTAAGAAGAAAACAAACTCTCAACTGTCTCATCCAAATACGTCCCATACTCTGCATATTTATACATCTAATTTTGACTCATGTCATAATTTGTACTCTTTCCTAGTTATATTTATTCAATGAATTATGTGACTGACAAGAGGAAATGACAGAGAAAACAAGTTTATGTAAAACTATTCTAAAAGGTGCCATATAGTATTAAATTCCATCAGTTTTATATATATATATATATATATATATATATATATATATATATATAAAAAGTGGGTTTGTGTGTAACAATTTACTGTTAAATTGCCAGTAGGTTAGCTTATTCAAATTATTCAAAAATATATACGTTTTTTTGGGGGGTTTTCTGCGCCTCTACTGTCCCTCTGTCTTCCTCTCCACCTGTTTCAGCCAAGTGGACTACAGAGCCAAGCTGTGGGCGTGTAACTTCTGCTACCAGAGGAACCAGGTGAGTGGGGTCCCGCTGTGGGGACGGGAGAACAGTGACCCAGAGAGACTGACCCCCGACCCTCCTCTTCTCAGTTTCCTCCGTCTTACGCCGGCATCTCGGAGGTGAACCAGCCCGCTGAGCTGCTGCCTCACTTCTCCACCATCGAGTATGTTGTGCAGGTGAGAAAGCTGCGGCGTGAAACCGACGACCGGCTCACCTCGCTGCCAGATGCTTGACCAACTCTGTTTCCCGGCACCAGCGGGGCCCTCAGATGCCGCTCGTCTTCCTGTACGTGGTGGACACCTGCATGGAGGACGAGGACTTGCAGGCTCTGAAAGAGTCTCTGCAGATGTCCCTGTCTCTGCTGCCCCCCACCGCTCTGGTGGGACTCATCACCTTTGGACGGATGGTTCAAGTCCACGAGCTAGGCTGTGAGGGGATCTCCAAGAGTTACGTCTTCAGGGGCACAAAGGACCTGAACGCTAAGCAGCTACAGGTAAACAGGATCCCGGTCATTTATGGTATCGGTAATCATTTATCGTGATAAATTTGTTATTGCCGAAAGAATTTTGAATTGTCTTTTTCACAATACATTCCAATTAGTGATGTTTAAATCCACCCAGAGCTCTCCGTACTGTCAGGATTCAGAATCAGAATATGCTGCAGTGATGCAAATCACATTTTATGTGACCTGTGTCCCAAAGTTATTACAAATGCTGTGTCATGCTTTAACAGCCATATAGTTACCTAATAAAGTAATAGTAAATATTACTTTATTGTTGTATTGTGTTATCACAATAGTACAACAAAATATTGTGATCAAACCTGAAGTCTGCCCTTAGGTCTCAATCTTTACCTGTCCAGTTTTTGGTCAGCACTCTTTAATCCATCACAACAAAAAAATAAATAAAATCAAAGACCTCGTAAACAAATGATACGATATGATTTTTGTTGCAGGACATGCTCGGTCTGGCAAAGCCCTCTGCGGCTCAGGGTCGAGGGCCTCAGACCTCGCAGCAGCCTCTGTCCAACAGGTGAGATCGTTAGAAATGCTGATCAGCCGATATCCAGTCTGACCCACCAGCACCAATTTTAGAGGCAGTATGCAACTTTTATAAAACAGGCTTATTTATTAAAACTGTCACTATGCCCTATGACATAATATAATATGAGACAGACAAGCTGTGAGAAATAAAGCTCTCTGACCAAGCGCTGTATTTCTGCAGACTGCAGTAGGACCACTGGAAGAAAGAAGAGAAGCTTGATTTTTATTTATTTTTTGTCAAATATTTGTATCATACTTTCAGGACATAATGATAGTTTTAACAAATATGTAAATATATATATATATATATATTTATTTTTTTTTTTCTAAGTGTTGTGGCTGTGTGCCGGGCTCCTGTTTCTCATTGTGACCTCAGGTTTCTGCAGCCAGTGCAGAAGATTGACATGAACCTGACTGACCTGTTGGGGGAGCTGCAGCGCGACCCCTGGCCTGTCACTCAGGGGAAGAGGCCACTGCGCTCGCTGGGTGTCGCCATGTCTATAGCTGTGGGGCTCCTGGAGGTGAGGGGTCAGCGTTCAGGTCTCATCGTCATGACGACGCCGTGCCAAATCTGACCGACTCTCCCTCCATTCAGTGCACCTTCCCTAACACCGGCGCCCGGATCATGACGTTCATCGGGGGCCCGGGCACGCAGGGACCAGGGATGGTGGTCGGGGACGAGCTGAAGACCCCCATCAGGTCCTGGCATGACATCGAGAAGGACAATGCCAAGTTCATGAAGAAAGCCACCAAGGTGAGTCACTGCTATGTGTCCATAAAGTCAAAAATGTCTTTTTTATTCAAACGTCATTACTAATGCACTTTTCCTACAATCAGTGTGCTTTTACAGTAGTTTAAAGAAAAAAAGCCTTCAATAATCACAGCAAAAAGTCTGAAGAGATGATAATTAGACAAGTAATTATTAGGCTCATTTTAAAAGTATTTTGAATTTTTGAATTCTATGTTTTTTGTGTCTTTTGTTTTTATGATGCCATTTATAATATTTTAAAACGTTTTTATGAATTCTGTACAGCACTTTGGTCCCTCTGGTGATGTAAAGCGCTTTATTCAAGTTCAATTCAAATTCAAAAATACTTCATCGGTCCCAAAAATGAAATGAAATCTGGTTGTAACTCATATTAATTCAAATTGTAAAACAAAACCAGAGGTGTCTTGGTGTGGGACGGCATCTCCCTCTCTGGAAAACACGACATTCTGCAGCCAGAATCAAAGCGTTTTACAAGGCAGCCATTGAACCAAGGAACAACATACCAATTGGCAGAAACACACAATCTTAACAAATAGCTTTGGTTTAGTTTCCAATGCAAATAGGTTAGTTCACTTTAAACTCACAAGGATACTTTTTAACAAGACATAGGAGGTTGTTTTAAGTCGGTTTCTTAACAGTAATAAAAACCTACTAGTTCCACTGGCAGGTTTTTTTACCTATGACATGGAAAAAAATGTCTTGTAAGTTAATAAATCTGCCTATCTAACTAGTACTTTTTAATATCAATATTCAAGAATTATTGACTTAAAACAGTCTCTTGTATTTAGCTGAAAAGTTGTATGTGAGTTAGTTTAGTCTTATTTCAAGAATATCAAGATCTTGTGTTGTTGCAGTGTGGAAAGGATTTGGTATTTCATTGGTTCAACCCGCCTGCTCAGCTCTGCTGCTCAACCAATAGACATGTTTTACTTACTGTTTTAAAATGAAATGAACAGGCTCTCTCACTGTGTAGCATTTACTGCCAAACGGCATTGTTATAGTACAGAAATAACCGACCAAACACTAAAATCTGTTTTACCGGAGGTGTGAAGCTGCATTCCAGCAGCCTCGGGTTAAACCTCTGCGTCTAAACCGTGTGTGTTGATCTGTGTGTCGCAGCATTTCGAGGCTCTCGCCAACAGAGCTTCCACCAACGGCCACATCATCGACATATACGCCTGCGCTCTTGATCAGACGGGTTTGCTGGAGATGAAATGCTGCCCCAACTACACAGGGTAAACGCACACATCTGGATGTCTGTTGTAGGGAACCTGGGTGTCATAATGCTCCCCCAAGCCCCCAAAAAACACTGATCCATGTCCAGATCTCGAGCCTAAAACCCAGCTGGAACTGAGCACTCAGTCTGTTTCTGCAGCCGAGGTTCGGAAAGAGGAAAACAAATAGTTGCTTGAACAATATGGGATGTTAGAACATTAAAATCACACACAAATTATGATTATTATTATTAATGAATTTTCCCTTTGCATCACAATATAAGCTGTTTCTAATATTATTATTATTGGGGCATGCCCATAGCAATGCATAGGAGGCAGTGACAAAGTCACAGCCTCATGCATTGCATGGCATGCACCTATTGTTCTTCACCCAATAGAACGCCTCTTTATTATTGGGGCCTGCCCATAGCAATGCATAGTAGACAGTGACAAAGTCACTGTCATGCATTGCATGGCAGGCACATATTGTTCTTCACCCAATAGAACGTTTCTTTATTATTGGGGCCTGCCCATAGCAATGCATAGGAGACAGTGACAAAGTCACTGTCATGCATTGCATGGCAGGCACCTATTGTTCTTCACCTAATAGAACGCCTCTTTATTATTATTATAACTTCTTCTTCCGTTACCGTTAATGCGGCTCGTACCGCTGCGAGCCCACCCACAAAAGTGGTATCGAAACGTGTGGCTCGATCCCGGCATTGGAGCTATTACTTTTATGGGGATTCGGACTTACGATGGCGAAGTAAAAAGCAAAACGATTTAAAATTTTTGTCGGTTTGAAACGGCGGGAACTAGAGTGTAGCCGGCGTCTCGTTAGAGTGTGGGAAGCAGAGAGATTTTGACCCCCAAATAAATTTTGAAATTGCCGTCACGCCCACAAAATCGCCCTATCGGTATCAAACTCGGTCAAAACATCGATACGAGTGCCTGCTCCGGTAAAATGTTTTCGAAATTTTCCTAGGGCTTAGGATTTCTGTAAAGGTGCTTTAGAGCGAAGTCATGCGACAGGATTTTCACACCCTCAGCCTCATTGACTTCCATGTATTTCTCAAAATGTCAAACCTCAGCGCACAACCATTTCTAACTCGTCGCTGTTATTACTGTGGTGATGTACAGATATGAATGCGGTACTATCGGAGACGAAAGATAGCCCTCTCTACGCTTCAAACCGGTTTTCCGTACGTGCCGGTTCCCGAACGGGAAGGAGTTGTTCGGAATGGTTTTTCCATTAAACTGACTGGGTGTCTCACAAAGATAGAATTCTTTCTCCACCATTCTGTTCACACACATGGCAGTTGGCAGAGGACCATTCCCATAGCAACGGAACACAGCAGGGCCGAGCAGCTTTAGGACTACAGATTAGGACTACAAATTCTCCATATTTGTAGTTTTAAATAAAATCATTTAAAACAGAGGGCAAACTGACATGTAGAACTACTTGCTGTTTTGACCAATAGATAACTGATTTATGAACACAGCAGGGCCAGCAGCTGATTAGGAACAGATTAGGACTACAAATACTCCATATTTGTAGTTTTAAATAAAAATCGTTAAAACAGAACTGACATGTAAACTACTTGCTGTTTTGACCAATAGATAACTTTGGGCGAGCAGCTGATTAGGACTACAAATACTCCATATTTGTAGTTTTAAATCAAAATCATTTAAAACAGGGGAAATTGAATGTAGAACTACTTGCTGTTTTGACCAATAGATAACTGTTTACCCAAACACTTCTCATAATTTGTAGTTTTAAATAAAAAATTTCAAAAAAACCTTTACATTTTTAAAATAATTGTTTTTTGCAATTGAAAACTGATTTACCAACATGTTACCATGGGATTAGTTGGCCCTTAAAAAGTTACTGAAAATTTCAAAAAAAAGCCCTGAAATTTTAAATTTATTTTTGTTTTGGCCATTTTATAACTATTTACCCAATAATGTTATCATGGGTTATTTGGACTTTAAAATTAAGCTTTGAAAATTTCAAAATAAAAGCCTTAACATTTTTCTAGTGCACCCGCATGCAATGATTTATCTTACACATTTTTTTCCCTCAGGTCTTCCAGCAAGACGGTGCACAACGCCAAAATTCATTTCCTTCCCCCATAGGCCTGCCGAGGCATGCAATAAGATTTCCTAGTATAATTTTCCTAGTTAACATTGAATGGATAAGTCAAATACAGACAACATGCTAGTGATGCCCACATGCTACTGACATTAGCATTTGCTAATGCTAACTTAGCATTTTGGCTAATTTTAGCTATTACTATTTTAACAACGAATGGTGCAAGTCATGTTAGGAACATTCTTGTGATTTCCAAGCTACATTGATTGTTTTAAGATCAAGTTTGTCAAATCCGACGGGACACTTTGGCAGGCCCCGGTTAAATTTCTCCAGGAATTTTCTAGTTATAACTTCTTCTTCCGTGACCGTTAATCCTCGTACCGTGCGAGCCCCCCCCAAAGTGGTATCGAAACGTGCGGCTCGATCCCGGCATTGGAGCTATTACTTTTATGGGGATTCGGACTACGATGGCGAAGTAAAAAGCAAAAAACGATCAAAAATTTTTGTCGGTTTGAAACGGCGGGAACTAGAGTGTAGCCGGCGTCTCGTTAGAGTGTGGGAAGCAGAGAGATTTTGACCCCCAAATAAATTTTGAAATTGCCGTCACGCCCACAAAATCGCCCTATCGGTATCAAACTCGGTCAAAACATCGATACGATGCCTGCTCCGGTAAAATGTTTTCGAAATTTCCTAGGGCTTATGGATTTCTGTCAAGGTGCTTTAGAGCGAAGTCATGCGACAGGATTTTCACACCCTCAGCCTCATTGACTTCCATGTATTTCTCAAAAATGTCAAACCTTTGCGCACAACCATTTCTATCTCGTCGCTGTTATTACTGTGAGTGATGTACAGATATGATTCGCGTTACTATCGGAGACGAAAGATAGCCCTCTCATACGCTTCAAACCGTTTTCCGATACGTGCCACGGTTCCCGAACGGGAAGGAGTTGTTCGGAATGGTTTTTTCCATTCAAACTGACTGGGTGTCTCACAAAGATGAATTCTTTCTCCACCTTTCTGTTTCACACACATGACAGTTGGCAGAGGTCCATTCCCATAGCAACGGAACACAGCAGGGCCGAGCAGCTGATTAGGACACAGATTAGGACTACAAATTCTCCATATTTGTAGTTTTAAATAAAAATCAGTTAAAACAGAGGGGAACGATATGTAAACTACTTGCTGTTTTGACCAATAGATAACTGATTTATGAACACAGCAGGGCCGAGCAGCTGATTAGGACTACGATTAGGACTACAAATACTCCATATTTGTAGTTTTAAATAAAAATCTGTTAAAACAGAACTGACATGTAGAACTACTTGCTATATTAACCAATAGATAACTGATTTATGAACACAGCAGGGCCGAGCTGCTGATTAGGACTTTACCCAATCACTGTTATACATGGGTTTAGTTGGACCCTTTGACATGAAGCTTCCTGAAAATTTCAAAATAAAAGCCTTTACATTTTTACATCAGATAGTTCTTATTTTCGCAATAGCAAATCTGATTTCACCCAATCACTGTTACACATGGGATTAGTTGGGCCCCTTCAAATGATGATTACTGAAAATTTCAAAATAAAAGCCTTAAGATTCGTTTGTGGCTAGGGCAGCGCCGCAGGCGCTGCAATGATATTATTTTTCATTATCTTTTTCTCTCAGGTTAGGGCTCTGTCTTGCCCTAACAGCAATGCAGCAAGACAGAGCATTAGCATTAGCATTTTACCTTAAATAAGGTATTAGCTATTTCTAAAGCTTATTAGCCATGTTTCGTGTACTAAATGGACTAAGTCAATTACAGACAACATGCTAGTGATGTACCACATGCTACTGACATTAGCATTTGCTAATGCTAACATTAGCATTTTGGCTAATTTTAGCATATATACTTATTTTAACAGACCGAATGGTGCAAGTCCATGTTAGAAAACATTCTTGTGATTTTTTAGCCAAGCTTAGCATTGATGCTAAGCATCAGAACGCTGGGTCCAATCCGACGGGCACACTTTGGCAGGCCCCGGTTAAATTTCTCCAGGAATTTTCTAGTTGGGGCCTGCCCATAGCAATGCATAGTAGACAGTGACAAAGTCACTGTCATGCATTGCATGGCAGGCACAATTGTTCTTCACCCAATAGAAAGTTTCTTTTATTGGGGCCTGCCCATAGCAATGCATAGGAGACAGTGACAAAGTCACTGTCATGCATTGCATGGCAGGCACCTATTGTTCTTCACCTAATAGAACGCCTCTTTATTATTATTATAACTTCTTCTTCCGTTACCGTTAATGCGGCTCGTACCGCTGCGAGCCCACCCCAAAAGTGGTATCGAAACGTGCGGCTCGATCCCGGCATTGGAGCTATTACTTTTTGGGGATTCGGACTTACGATGGCGAAGTAAAAGCAAAAAACGATTTAAAATTTTTGTCGGTTTGAAACGGCGGGAACTAGAGTGTAGCCGGCGTCTCGTTAGAGTGTGGGAAGCAGAGAGATTTTGACCCCCAAATAAATTTTGAAATTGCCGTCACGCCCACAAATATCGCCCTATCGGTATCAAACTCGGTCAAAACATCGATACGGTGTCTGCTCCGGTAAAATTTTTCGAAATTTTCCTAGGGCTTACGGATTTCTGTCAAGGTGCTTTGAGCGAAGTCATGCGACAGGATTTTCACACCCTCGGCCTCATTGACTTCCATGTATTTCTCAAAAATGTCAAACCTCAGCGCACAACCATTTCTATCTCGTCGCTGTTTTTACTGTGAGTGATGTACAGATATGATTCGCGGTACTATCGAGACGAAAGTAGCCCTCTCATACGCTTCAACCGTTTTCCGATACGTGCCACGGTTCCCGAACGGGAAGGAGTTGTTCGGAATGGTTTTTCCATTCAAACTGACTGGTGTCTCACAAAGATAGAATTCTTTCTCCACCTTTCTGTTTCACACCATGACAGTTGGCAGGGATCCATTCCCATAGCAACGGAACACAGCAGGGCCGAGCAGCTAATTAGGACTACAGGTTAGGACTACAAATACTCCTATTTGTAGTTTTAAACAAAAATCAGCTAAACAGAGGGCAGAACTGACATGTAGAACTACTTGCAGTTTTGACCAAAGATAACTTCATTTATGATGATTTATGAACACAGCAGGGCCGAGCAGCATTAGGACTACAGGTTAGGACTACAAATACTCCATTTTGTAGTTTTAAAAAAAATCAGCTAAAACAGAGGGCAGAACTGACATGTAGAACTACTTGCTGTTTTGACCAATAGATAACTGATTTATGACACAGCGGGCCAAGCAGCTGATTAGGACTACAGATTAGGACTACAAATGCTCCATATTTTAGTTTTAAATAAAAATCTGTTAAACAAACTGAATTAGAACTACTTGCTGTTTTGACCAATAGATAACTGATTTATGAACACAGCAGGGCCGGCAGCTGAGTAGGACTACAAATACCCATATTTGTAGTTTTAAATCAAAATCTTAAAACAGAGGGCAGAACTGACATGTAGAACTACTTGCTGTTTTGACCAATAGATAACTTGGTCGAGCAGCTGATTAGGACTACAAATTCTCCATATTTGTAGTTTTAAATAAAAATCAGTTAAAACAGAGGGCAGAACTGACATGTAGAACTACTTGCTGTTTTGACCAATAGATAAGTGATTTATCCCAAACACTGTTACTCATAGGATTAGTGTATCCCTTTAAAATAAAGCCTACTGAAAATTTCAAAATAAAAGACCTGAAAATTTTAAAATCAGATAATTGCTCTTTGGAGCAAAATATAACTGATTAAACCCAATTACTGTTACCCATGGGATTAGTTGGGCCCCTTGAAATGAAGCTTACTGAAAATTTCAAAATAAAAGCCTTAACATTCGTCCGTGGCTAAGGCAGCGCCGCAGGCGCTGCAATGGTATTATCTTCAATTATCTTTTTAGAAAACATTCTTGTGATTTTTTAGCCAAGCTTAGCATTGATGCTAAGCATCAGAACGCTGGGTCCAATCCGACGGGCACACTTTGGCAGGCCCCGGTTAAATTTCTCCAGGAATTTTCTAGTTATTATAACTTCTTCTTCCGTGACCGTTAATGCGGCTCGTACCGCTGCGAGCCCACCCACAAAAGTGGTATCGAAACGTGCGGCTCGATCCCGGCATTGGAGCTATTACTTTTATGGGGATTCGGACTTACGATGGCGACGTAAAAAGCAAAAAACGATCAAAAATTTTTGTCGGTTTGAAACGGCGGGAACTAGAGTGTAGCCGGCGTCTCGTTAGAGTGTGGGAAGCAGAGAGATTTTGACCCCCAAATAAATTTTGAAATTGCCGTCACGCCCACAAATATCGCCCTATCAGTATCAACTCGGTCAAACATCGATACGAGTGCCTGCTCCGGTAAAATGTTTTCGAAATTTCCTAGGGCTTATGGATTTCTGTCAAGGTGCTTTAGAGCGAAGTCATGCGACAGGATTTTCACACCCTCAGCCTCATTGACTTCCATGTATTTCTCAAAAATGTCAAACCTCAGCGCACAACCATTTCTAACTCGTCGCTGTTATTACTGTGAGTGATGTACAGATATGAATCGCGGTACTATCGGAGACGAGAAGATAGCCCTCTCATACGCTTCAAACCGTTTTCCGATACGTGTCACGGTTCCCGAACGGGAAGGAGTTGTTCGGAATGGTTTTCCCATTAAAACTGACTGGGTGTCTCACAAAGATAGAATTCTTTCTCCACCATTCTGTCTCACACACATGGCAGTTGGCAGAGGAGCCATTCCCATAGCAACGGAACACAGCAGGGCCGAGCAGCTCATTAGGACTACAGATTAGGACTACAAATTCTCCATATTTGTAGTTTTAAATCAAAATCAGTTAAAACAGAGGGCAGAACTGACATGTAGAACTACTTGCTATATTAACCAATAGATAACTCATTTATGAACACAGCAGGGCCGAGCAGCTGATTAGGACTACAGATTAGGACTACAAATTCTCCATATTTGTAGTTTTAAATAAAAATCATTTAAAACAGGGCAGAACTGACAGTAGAACTACTTGCTGTTTTGACCAATAGATAACTGATTTATGAACACAGCAGGGCCGACCAGCTGATTAGGACTACAGATTAGGACTACAAATTCTCCATATTTGTAGTTTTAAATAAAAATCATTTAAAACAGGGCAGAACTGACATGTAGAACTACTTGCTGTTTTGACCAATAGATAACTGATTTATGAACACAGCAGGGCCGAGCAGCTGATTAGGACTACAAATTCTCCATATTTGTAGTTTTAAATCAAAATCAGCTAAAACAGCTGATTAGGACTACAAATTCTCCATATTTGTAGTTTTAAATAAAATCAGCTAAAACAGCTGATTAGGACTACAAATTCTCCATATTTGTAGTTTTAAATAAAAATCAGTTAAAACAGAGGGCAGAACTGACATGTAGAACTACTTGCTGTTTTGACCAATAGATAACTGATTTATGAACACAGCAGGGCCGAGCAGCTGATTAGGACTACAAATTCTCCATATTTGTAGTTTTAAATAAAAATCAGCTAAAACAGCTGATTAGGACTACAAATTCTCCATATTTGTAGTTTTAAATAAAAATCAGCTAAAACAGCTGATTAGGACTACAAATTCTCCATATTTGTAGTTTTAAATAAAAATCAGCTAAAACAGCTGATTAGGACTACAAATTCTCCATATTTGTAGTTTTTAAATAAAATCAGTTAAACAGAGGGCAGAACTGACATGTAGAACTACTTGCTGTTTTCACCAATAGATAACTGATTTATCCCAAACACTGTTACTCATAGGATTAGTGTATCCCTTTAAAATAAAGCGTACTGAAAATTTCAAAATAAAAGACCTGAAAATTTTAAAAATCACATAATTGCTCTTTGGAGCAAAATATAACTGATTAAACCCAATCACTGTTACACATGGGATTAGTTGGGCCCCTTGAAATGATGATTACTGAAAATTTCAAAATAAAAGCCTTTACATTTTTACATCAGATAATTGTTATTTTCGCAATTGCAAACTGATTTCACCGAATCAGTGTTACACTGGGATTAGTTGGGCCCTTAGAAACGATGATTACTGAAAATTTCAAAATAAAAGCCCTGAAACTTTTACATCAGTTTATTTTTGTTTTGGGCATTTTATGACTCATTTAACTCAATGAATGTTAATCATGGGATTACTTTGGACATTTAAAATGAAGCTTACTGAAAATTTCAAAATAAAGCCTTAAGATTCGTCTGTGGCTAAGGCAGCGCCGTAGGCGCTGCAATGATATTATCTCACATTATCGTTATCTCTAAGGTCTTGCGCAGCAAGACGGTGCATTAACTTTAGCACAAACATTAGCATTTCACTTTCCCCACTATGCACTGCCGTAGGCAGTGCAATAAATTATCCTGCGTATCTTTTCTCTAAGGTTTTCAGGAATGGAGTAAGTCAAATCAGACAACTGCTAGTGATGCCCCACATGCTACTGACATTAGCACTTGCTAATGCTAACATTAGCATTTTGGCTAATTTTAGCATATACACTTTTTTAACAGACTGAATGATGCAAGTCCAGTTAGTAAACATTCTTTGACATTTTAACCAAGCTTAGCTTGATGCTAAGCATCCAAGCTGGGTCCAATCCGACGGGCACACTTTGCAGGCCCCGGTTAAATTTCTCCAGGAATTTTCTAGTTATTATTATTGGGGCATGCCCATAGCAATGCATAGGAGGCTGACAAAGTCACAGCCTCATGCATTGCATGGCATGCACCTATTGTTCTTACCCAATAGAACGCCTCTTTATTATTGGGGCATGCCCATAGCAATGCATAGGAGGCAGTGACAAAGTCACAGCCTCATGCATTGCATGGCAGCACCTATTGTTCTTCACCCAATAGAACGCCTCTTTTTTATTATTATTATTATTATAACTTCTTCTTCCGTGACCGTTAATGCGGCTCATACCGCTGCGTGCCCACCCACAAAAGTGGTATCGAAACGTCGGCTCGGCGCCGGCATTGGAGCTATTACTTTTATGGGGATTCGGACTTACGATGGCGACGTAAAAAGCAAAAAACGATTTAAAATTTTTGTCATTTGAAACGGCGGGAACTAGTGTAACCGACGTCTCGTTAGAGTGTGGGAGCAAGAGATTTTGACCCCCAAAAATTTTGAAATTGCCGTCACGCCCACAAATATCGCCCTATCTGTATCAAACTCGGTCAAAACATCGATACGAGTGTCTGCTCCGGTAAAATGTTTTTCGAAATTTTCCTAGGGCTTACGGATTTCTGTCAAGGTGCTTTAGAGCGAAGTTGCGACAGGATTTTTCACACCCTCGGCCTCATTGACTTCCATGTATTTCTCAAAAATGTCAAACCTCAGCGCACAACCTTTCTATCTCGTCGCTGTTATTACTGTGATGATGTACAGATATGATTCCGGTACTATCGGAGACGAAAGATAGCCCTCTCATACGCTTCAAACCGTTTTCCGATACGTGCCACGGTTCCCGAACGGGAAGGAGTTGTTCGAATGGTTTTTCCATTCAAACTGACTGGGTGTCTCACAAAGATAGAATTCTTTCCCACCATTCTGTCTCACACCATGGCAGTTGGCAGAGGAGCCATTCCCATAGCAACGGAACACAGCGGGCCGAGCAGCTGATTAGGACTACAGATTAGGACTACAAATACTCCATATTTGTAGTTTTAAATCAAAATCTGTTAAAACAGAACTGACATGTAGAACTACTTGCTATATTAACCAATAGATAACTGATTTATGAACACAGCAGGGCCGAGCAGCTGATTAGGACTACAAATTCTCCATATTTGTAGTTTTAAATCAAAATCAGTTAAAACAGGGCAGAACTGACATGTAAACTACTTGCTGTTTTGACCAATAATAACTTGGTCGAGCAGCTATTAGGACTACAAATTCTCCATATTTGTAGTTTTAAAAAAAATCAGTTCAAACAGGGGCAGAACTGACATGTAGAACTGCTTGCTGTTTTGACCAATAGATAACTGATTTTATCCCAAACACTGTTACTCATAGGATTAGTGTATCCCTTTAAAAAAGCGTACTGAAAATTTCAAAATAAAAGACCTGAAATTTTTACATCGATATTCCTCTTTGGAGCAAAATAAACTGATTAAACCCAATTACTGTTACACTGGGATTAGTTGGGCCCCCTTGAAATGACGATTACTGAATATTTCAAATAAAAGCCCTGAAACTTTTACATCACTTTATTTTTGTTTTGGGCATTTTATAACTCATTTAACCCAATGAATGTTAATCATGGGATTAGTTTGGACATTTAAAATGAAGCTTACTGAAAATTTCAAAATAAAAGCCTTAAATTCGTTTGTGGCTAGGGCAGCGCCGCAGGCGCTGCAATGATATTATTTTTCATTATCTTTTTCTCTCAGGTTAGGGCTCTGTCTTGTGCAGCAAGACAGAGCATTAGCATTAGCATTTTATCTTAAATAAGGTATTAGCTATGTCAAAAGCTTATTACCATGTTTCATATACTAAATGGACTAAGTCAATTACAGACAACATGCTAGTGATGTACCACATGCTACTGACATTAGCATTTGCTAATGCTAACATTAGCATTTTGGCTAATTTTAGCATATATACTTATTTTAACAGACCGAATGGTGCAAGTCCATGTTAATAAACATTCCTTTGATTTTTTAGCCAAACGTAGCATTGATGCTAAGCATCAGAACGCTGGGTCCAATCCGACGGGCACACTTTTGGCAGGCCCCGGTTAAATTTCTCCAGGAATTTTCTAGTTATTATTTTATTATAACTTCTTCCTCCGTGACCGTTAATGCGGCTCATACCGCTGCGTGCCCACCCACAAAAGTGGTATCGAAAACGTGCGGCTCGGCGCCGGCATTGGAGCTATTACTTTTTGGGGATTCGGACTTACGATGGCGACGTAAAAAGCAAAAACGATTTAAAATTTTTGTCAGTTTGAAACGGCGGGAACTAGAGTGTAACCGACGTCTCGTTAGAGTGTGGGAAGCAGAGAGATTTTGACCCCCAAAAATTTTGAAATTGCCGTCACGCCCACAAATAGCCCTATCGGTATCAAACTCGGTCAAAACATCGATACGAGTGTCTGCTCCGGTAAAATGTTTTCGAAATTTTCCTAGGGCTTACGGATTTCTGTCAAGGTGCTTTAGAGCGAAGTCATGCACAGGATTTTCACACCCTCGGCCTCATTGACTTCCATGTATTTCTCAAAATGTCAAACCTCAGCGCACAACTTTCTATCTCGTCGCTGTTATTACTGTGAGTGATGTACAGATAATTCGCGGTACTATCGGAGACGAAAGATAGCCCTCTCATACGCTTCAAACCGTTTTCCGATACGTGCCACGGTTCCCGAAACGGGAAGGAGTTGTTCGGAATGGTTTTTCCATTCAAACTGACTGGGTGTCTCACAAAGATAGAATTCTTTCTCCACCTTTCTGTCTCACACACATGACAGTTGGCAGAGGATCCATTCCCATAGCAACGGAACACAGCAGGGCCGAGCAGCTGATTAGGACTACAGATTAGGACTACAAATACTCCATATTTGTAGTTTTAAATAAAAATCAGTTAAAACAGAGGGCAGAACTGATATGTAGAACTACTTGCTGTTTTGACCAATAGATAACTGATTTATGAACACAGCAGGGCCAAGCAGCCGATTAGGACTACAAATTAGGACTACAAATTCTCCATATTTGTAGTTTTAAATCAAAATCAGTTAAAACAGAGGGCAGAACTGACATGTAGAACTACTTGCTGTTTTGACCAATAGATAACTTGGTCGAGCAGCTGATTAGGACTACAAATTCTCCATATTTGTAAGTTTTAAATAAAAATCAGTTAAAACAGAGGGCAGAACTGACATGTAGAACTACTTGCTATATTAACCAATAGATAACTGATTTATGAACCAGCAGGGCCAAGCAGCTGATTAGGACTACAAATTCTCCATATTTGTATTTTAAATCAAAATCATTAAAACAGAGGGCAAACTGACATGTAGAACTACTTGCTGTTTTGACCAATAGATAAGTGATTTATCCCAAACACTGTTACTCATAGGATTAGTGTATCCCTTTAAAATGAAGCGTACTGAAAATTTCAAAATAAAAGACCTGAAAATTTTAAAATCACATAATTGCTCTTTGGAGCAAAATAAACTGATTAAACCCAATCACTGTTACCATGGGGTAGTTGGGCCCCTTGAAATGATGATTACTGAAAATTTCAAAATAAAAGCCTTACATTTTTACATCAGATAATTGTTATTTTCGCAATTGCAAAACTGATTTCACCGAATCAGTGTTACCATGGGATTAGTTGGGCCCTTAGAAACGATGATTACTGAAAATTTCAAATAAAAGCCCTGAAACTTTTACATCAGTTTATTTTTGTTTTGGCCATTTTATAACTCATTTGACCCAATGAATGTTAATCATGGGATTACTTTGGACATTTAAAATTAAGCTTAATGAAAATTTCAAAATAAAAGCCTTAACATTCGTCTGTGGCTAGTGCAGCGCCGCAGGCGCTGCAATGATATTATCTTACATCATCTTTTTCTCTCAGGTCTTGCGCAGCAAGACGGTGCATCACTTTAGCACAAACTTAGCATTTCACTGTCCCCCACTAGTGCACTGCCGTAGGCAGTGCAATAAGATTATCCTGCAGTATAATTTTCTCTCAGTTAACATTGAATGGAGTAAGTCAAATACAGACAACATGCTAGTGATGCCACACATGCTACTGACATTAGCATTTGCTAATGCTAACATTAGCATTTTGGCTAATTTTAGCTCATTCACTCATTTTAACATACTGAATGGTGCAAGTACATGTTAGTGAACATTCTTGTGATTGTCCCTGCTACATTGCATTGTTTATCATTGATGCTAATGTTTAGCATCAGAATCCGACGGGCACACTTTGGCAGGCCCCGGTTAAATTTCTCCAGAATTTTCTAGTTATTATAACTTCTTCTTCCGTGACCGTTAATGCGGCTCATACCGCTGCGTGCCCACCCCAAAAGTGGTATCGAAACGTGCGGCTCGGCGCCGGCATTGGAGCTATTACTTTTATGGGGATTCGGAGTTACGATGGCGAAGTAAAAGCAAAAAACGATTTAAATTTTTGTCGGTTTGAAACGGCGGGAACTAGAGTGTAGCCGGCGTCTCGTTAGAGTGTGGGAAGCAGAGAGATTTTGACCCCCAAATAAATTTTGAAATTGCCGTCACGCCCAAATATCGCCCTATCGGTATCAAACTCGGTCAAAACATCGATCGAGTGTCTGCTCCGGTAAAATGTTTTCGAAATTTCCTAGGGCTTTGGATTTCTGTCAAGGTGCTTTAGAGCGAAGTCATGCGACAGGATTTTCACACCCTCGGCCTCATTGACTTCCATGTATTTCTCAAAATGTCAATCCTCAGCGCACAACCTTTCTAACTCGTCGCTGTTATTACTGTGAGTGATGTACAGATATGAATCGCGGTACTATCGGAGACGAAAGATAGCCCTCTCATACGCTTCAAACCGTTTTCCGATACGTGTCACGGTTCCCGAACGGGAAGGAGTTGTTCGGAATGGTTTTTCCATTCAAACTGCCTGGTGTCTCACAAAGATAGAATTCTTTCTGTCTCACACACATGGCAGTTGGCAGAGGATCCATTCCCATAGCAACGGAACACAGCAGGGCCCAGCACTCATTAGGACTACAGATTAGGACTACAAATACTCCATATTTGTAGTTTTAAAAAAAATCAGTTAAAACAGAGGGCAGAACTGACATGTAGAACTACTTGCTGTTTTGACCAATAGAAACTGATTTATGAACACAGCAGGGTCGAGCAGCTGATTAGGACTACAAATACTCCATATTTGTAGTCTTAAATAAAAATCAGTTAAAAAGGGCAGAACTGACATGTAGAACTACTTGCTGTTTGACCAATAGATAACTTGGTCGAGCAGCTGATTAGGACTACAAATTCTCCATATTTGTAGTTTTAAATAAAAATCAGTTAAAACAGAGGGCAGAACTGACATGTAGAAACTTGCTATTTTGACCAATAGATAATTGGTCGAGCAGCTGATTAGGACTACAATTCTCCATATTTGTAGTTTTAAATCAAAATCATTTAAAACAGGGTGTACAATTGATATGTAGAACTACTTGCTGTTTTGACCAATAGATAACTGATTTATCCCAAACACTGTTACTCATAGGATTAGTGTAGCCCTTTAAAATAAAGCCTACTGAAAATTTCAAAATAAAAGCCTTTACATTTTTACATCAGATAATTGTTATTTTCGCAATTGCAAAACTGATTTCACCCAATCACTGTTACACATGGGATTAGTTGGGCCCTGTGAAATGATGATTACTGAAAATTTCAAAATAAAAGCCCTGAAACTTTTACATCAGTTTATTTTTGTTTTGGGCATTTTATGACTCATTTAACCCAATGAATGTTAATCATGGGATTAGTTTGGACATTTAAAATGAAGCTTATGAAAATTTCAAAATAAAAGCCTTAACATTCGTCTGTGGCTAGTGCAGCGCCGCAGGCGCTGCAATGATATTATCTTTCATTATCTTTATCTCTCAGGTCTTGCGCAGCAAGACGGTGCATTAACTTTAGCACACACATTAGCATTTCACTGTCCCCCACTAGTGCACTGCCGTAGGCAGTGCAATAAAATTATCCTGCAGTATCATTTTCTCTAAGGTTTACAGTGAATGGAGTAAGTCAAATACAGACAACATGCTAGTGATGCCCCACATGCTCTTGACATTAGCATTTGCTAAAGCTAACATTAGCATTTTGGCTAATTTTAGCATATACACTTATTTTAACAGACTGAATGGTGCAAGTCCATGTTAGTCAACATTCCTGTGATTTTTTTTAGCCAAGCTTAGCATTGATGCTAATGCATCAGAACGCTGGGTCCAATCCGACGGGCACACTTTGGCAGGCCCCGGTTAAATTTCTCCAGGAATTTTCTAGTTGATAATATTGTTGTTAGGGACACACAGATCCACTTTTTTCACCTCCGATATCTGAAGTATGACATCAGCTGATTCCAACGTGATACAGAAAAACAGAGCTGAACTGACGATGTTTCTTTTTTAAATACCCCCCCGCCCTGCCACACCCCACAGATATAAATGTACTGAATCGCAAATGTATTTGCTAACTCTGCACCAGTACAGTTACTGAAATACACCAATAACTTCACCAGCTGGTCAAACATGGAAAAACAACTTTCATTTGTTCAGGAGTAGAGTCATGGAAAATAAATAATCAAGAAACTGAAACTGACTATACAACAGGCTAACTACTTGGTCAAAATAAATTGTAACAAACCTTCTCTCAAATGGTCCAGAAAGAGCAATTAGGAATTCTAAATGTAATGTAAAATAAATAATAAAGCATGATGTCATCCATAGCACACAGCAAAGCATTAGACTGAATAGATCTGCTCTTATAGGTTGGGCACATTGTAAGAATTGTTTTTATGTTCTTAATATTGGATTGGTGCATCTCTAATCAAATTGCTTTCATGCTGATTGAAGGTTCTCCACATGTTTGTGGTCATAATGTGTCAAAAGGGGAAACAGTTGGAGCAGTATGAATACTTTTACAGTACATCATAAACTCACTGTATATAGGTGAACAAAAAAATATATATTCCCTAAATTAGCACATTTATGGCACCTTTTAATTACTTCTTTGTTTTTGTAATAATTATCTTAACTTCTGTAACAATTTTAGTGCACTGCCCACTATCTTTGTAGCGCTCTGGAAGACATTTTGAATGTAGCTGGTTGCTTGTACAAATGGTTATAAGGAAAAAAAAAAGTTTCTTCTGTTTGGTCAGAGGATACATGGTGATGGCCGACTCCTTCAACACGTCTCTGTTCAAACAAACCTTCCAGAGGGTTTTCACCAAAGACGTCCAGGGATCTTTCAAGATGGCATTTTCTGCCACGCTTGAGGTCAAGGTACGAGCCAGAAGGCCAACAGGAGGCAGCAGAGCTCGTCCCCGGCTCGTCTGTTCCACGCAGTAATGAATGTTGCTCTGTCCTGCTGCAGACATCCAGAGAGATCAAAGTGTGTGGAGCGATCGGCCCCTGCGTGTCTCTGAGCGCAAAAGGACCCTGTGTGTCTGAAAACGTAAGAGTCACTGCCTTTAACACACCGCCCCCTACAGGCGCACACAGGGACAACAGGGTGAACTGCTCCCATTATCAAACACATTTTCAGCTTAGATTCTGTCAGTTATGAACACATCACACAGCAGGTCTAGGATTTTATTTTAAGTTAAGTCAGGAGAACATTAAGCTGAGATCATCATGTGCATATATTTGTTTTCTATCAGCTTACATTACAGATTAACTATGACTGGCAGCATTTGGAGACTATTTGTGTCCAGTAATCTTTATAATCCTCGTCTGACTGGATGTTTGTGCTGGTTTCTGCAGCAACAAACCTTTGTGTTGCTTTGGCTTTAAACAACACAAGGTGGTATTTTACTAAAAAGGGCTGGTTGATCCCTTGAACATTAAACTTTCTTCAAAGCTGAAGCAGCACAAACAAAACATTTTGCTGTATAAACCAGCACAAATGTATTCAAGCTGACTGACACCAATATTGTCTGATTTGAAGAAGGTGGGGTCGGGGGTTTGGTTAACCTTTCATAACCTCTGGAAACATCTCTTCATACCTTTAACATGATGGCAGCAAAAAAAAAAAAAAAAGAACATTTTTGCTGCACAAATGTAACACAAACATTTGATACCAATTTTGTCTGATTTGAACTGAAGAAGGGGGAGGAGCCAACTTCACTCAGGTGAAGGTGGGTCATAGCAATGCCTCTTACAAAAAAACAAGAATTCAGTTACTGCCCTCTTATGTTTTACCCCTGCTCAGTAAATAAACTGTTTAACGGGCAAATCTTGTAAACAGTCTGAAAGCCATGCAACGCTGTGAACCTTCTTATTTCAGGAGATCGGGACCGGAGGAACCTGCCAGTGGAAGATCTGCGGTCTGGATGCCAGCACAACGCTGGCTCTTTACTTCGAGGTCGTGAACCAGGTATGTACACCCAGCCTCCATCCAGACCCCGGAGAACGCTGAGGACAGTTTTAACTTCTACATTAAACCTAAAACTAGGGCTGCATGATATTACAAAAACAAGTGATATGCAAAAATATTGGTGGATGTCACAATAATGATACGGCTTGGGATAAATAAACTTGAAATTAAAAAGGCTTTTCCTGTCTTTCTGAGAAGGTTCACAGCCAACACAGTAGTCTAACCAGCTATGAAAGACAAAACAATAATTTCCACCTCAACCATAAGGTTTTATTAGAGTGATTGTGTCTGTCTGACTAGTGAGGTTCTGCCTAGTTTCTAGTTCTAGTTTCTTATTGACTAATTAATTATTAGTAGATGGTCTTTATTGCTCTTGATGAAGAAACCTGATGTAGAAGTTATTGACTGAGATACTCACTGTATCTCAGTCAGTTCTGTCATAGTGTGGCTATCATTTATGTCATAAATGATCAAAGAGAAATAAATCTTTTAGATTTCTCACAATGTTATTACAATGTTTGATGTCACAATTGTCTTGTTTACTCATATTATGCAGCTGTAAAAATGAGCATAAAAACTTGAGTTTTATTTGATTCTTCTGCATTTTTTTGTTTTATAAACAGTCTGGAACCGTTCAGTATATTCTTGGTTCTCTGTAAGAACAGTTTTGTCACTAGCCTACTCTCGAAAAGAACAAATTTGTGAATCTTGTCATCATGTCCTAAAGTAACCAACAGATGGCAGCACAGCACTGCAAATTATAGTCCAAAATGTTGTGCAGTTACAGATGGGAGTCAGTTTATGGTTTTATTACAGACATTCACTGACCTGTTCTGGTTAGTTTCTTAATCTATATGTAATCTTTTTGTTTTTGACATAACATTAATGAATGTAAGCACATTATTAGTGCATTATAACTTTTACGGTGCATTAAAAATATGATCCACATCTCAGCAAAAAAATTCCACTCAAACGTTCAGTTCTGGTTCCTGAGGTCCATCCCTGTTGGTGCTTCCCATCTGAGCCTTCCTTACTGAATAATGACAACATGGGGTGTGTCTTGTTCGGTAACTGTGTCTCCATAGAGACCGTTACCACGGTCTGCATGTCCGTCACCTGCTTCTGGTTCTTCCTACAGCACAATGCTCCAATCCCTCAAGGTGGCCGGGGAGCCATCCAGTTCGTCACGCAGTACCAGCACTCCTCAGGGCAAAGGCGCATCCGAGTCACCACAACTGCAAGAAAGTATGACAGTGCTACTGCACTCTGTGCTCTTGTCTCCATCTCATATCATATTAAAAATGTATAGTTCCGTCTAGAGATGCACCGATCCCACGTTACGGTCCGTATCGGTTCCGATATCGAAAATGTTTTGCATTGGGGATCGTTGACGATGTGCCCTATCGCTATACTGCTGCAAAGTTAGCAAATAAATTTTTAATTCAGCACATTTATGTCTATTTGGCAAAAAAGAAATGCATGTTTGAAGTCAATTCAGCATTATTTTTCTGCATGGAATCGGTATCGGCCGATACCAGACCTCAGATATCGGTATAGGAAGTGGATCGGTGCGTCCCTAGTTCTGTCCTAACATGAATGAAGCATGGTAACTGAAACATTGGAAATCTGATAACGTACTAATGTTACATGACTTTGTGTCTATCTTTGTATGTTTATAGACAAGAAAATAAGTTTTTAAAAACTGAACAACTTGAGTCTCTCATTCAGATGCGACAGAAAATAACAGGCTGTCATGAAAATCTTTTCTTGCATCCTTTAGTCGCCCACATACAAATTTCCAAGTGTTGTGTACGTGTCTGTTTACAGCCTCATGTTTCTTTCAGCTGGGCTGATGCTCAGACTCAGATCCAGAGCATAGCGGCATCGTTCGACCAGGAGGCGGCGGCCATCTTGATGGCCAGATTGGCGGTTTACCGGGCAGAAACGGAGGAGGGACCTGATGTGCTTCGATGGTTGGATAGACAGCTGATCAGACTGGTAGGAAGCAGTGTCTACATTAGAACACATTTGAATTTACAATAAAAAAAAAATTAAAAAAAATCAACCAGATTTAACCTCTTGTTGCTCGATGTTTGTGTGCAGTGTCAGAAGTTTGGTGACTATCACAAGGACGATCCCAACTCCTTCAGATTTTCTGAGACGTTCTCCCTCTATCCTCAGGTGACCTGCATGTCGCCCCAACCGTCACCGCCCAGCTGCTCTGTCCTGCTTTTCCTAAATGTTTTTTTTTCCTTCTTCTTCTTTCCAGTTCATGTTCCATCTGCGGCGCTCCCCGTTCCTGCAGGTGTTCAACAACAGTCCTGATGAGAGTTCCTATTACCGACACCACTTTAACAGGCAGGACCTGACCCAGGCCCTCATCATGATCCAACCTGTGCTGTACGCCTACTCCTTCAACGGCCCACCAGAGGTAACGAGCCTCACAGTCTACTGTTAAAAACAAGTTTTCATTATGTCCCTCAAAGGCCTCTGTAGTGTTTCCCACAGATCTGTGAATGTGATAAACTTCCAGATTATAGTTATTATTCTTGAGTCTTTTTTGTGCTGTAAATCATTTTATAATGTTATGTAGTCATCAAAGACATACATGGAGTGGTTTTTTTGACTCTTTCTTGCATGTTTGAGAAATCCTTTCATCTCCTTGGCAACCATTCAGCTGTGCAAGACGCCTGAATGGCTCTAGCTCCTCCTCCCTCTCCGATTCTAACAGGACATTTTTCAACCGGAAAAAAATCTGTCCTGCTTTTAAGAGTCTGGTTGCACAGACTGTCTCCTGGTGGACCGCTTTCATTCTAGCTCAGGATTTGCTGATGCATTTTCACCTCACCCCCTGCAGGGAGTGCTGTGAACGGGGAGCTTTAATGTTGTCAACCTGCTGACTGATAAGAGTGTGTGTGGGTGGGTGTGTGTGTGTGTGTTTCAGCCGGTGCTCTTGGACAGCAGCAGCATCCTGCCGGACCGAATTCTGCTGATGGACACCTTCTTCCAGATCGTCATCTACCACGGAGAGGTACAAGCTAATTGAAGGAGGTGTGTGTGTGTTGGCTCTAGAACAAATGTGTGTGTAAGCGTCTGTCTCTTTCAGACCGTGTCTCAGTGGAGGAAGGCTGGCTACCAGGACATGCCTGAGTACGAAAACTTTAAGCACCTCCTCCAGGCTCCAGTGGACGACGCTCAAGAGCTGCTGCACACTCGCTTCCCCATGCCAAGATACATCGACACGGAGCACGGCGGCAGCCAGGTGGGGGCGCTGTCGCACGCCTGCTTTTCACTCACACAGACACACATCTAACAGGCGTTCAAGGTCACGAAGGAACCAAAAGGAAACCTTTTGAAATGATTATAAACGAAGATAAAAATCAGGATTTCTGAAAAATGAAGTTTTTCTTCCTCTGATTAATATGGCAGAAGTAAAGAAACTGTTTCTCACCGCCCTGCTGAATCCAATCAAGTTTATTTTTTTATAGAACATTTCAGCAGCAAGGCAGTTCAAAGAGCT
Organism: Poeciliopsis retropinna; assembly: GCA_010277075.1. Taxonomy (NCBI): domain Eukaryota; kingdom Metazoa; phylum Chordata; class Actinopteri; order Cyprinodontiformes; family Poeciliidae; genus Poeciliopsis; species Poeciliopsis retropinna. The sequence goes on from VMRM01000028.1 coordinate 7,498,237, forward strand.
TCACATGATGAAAATATAACACAGTAAACAATAAAAATAAAATAAAACCCTGGCAATGTTGGTTTGTTCACGAATGTCCAGAATGTTGTAAAAACAACTGAAAAAATGCAGAAATATGAGTCTGGAAAATCTGTCAAAGACCAGATTCTCATTGATTGTCTTCCATAAGCGGCCTGTTCTCTTATGGGATTCTGGTTGTTATAGTTGGCTAAAACTAACAAAAACTGAAACTGAGAAAACATTTTTGTTAACTGAAATAAGTAAAAATGGCAATTAATGTGAAAAACCTAGAACTAACTGGAACTATATTGTCGTTTATGAAACTCCCTAAAGAGAATACTAAAATTATAGCTCAAATTCACAACGAAGTCAAACTAACCTGTAATGAAGAACCAGAACTGTTCTGACCCGGAGTGATGGAAACTATCTGAGCAGAACCTTTTGTGTGTTTTCAGGCTCGTTTCCTGCTTTCCAAGGTCAACCCTTCTCAAACTCACAACAACATGTACACCTGGGGACAGGTAAGGACCCCGCCGGCGACCTTTGACCTCAGCTGATCAGACAAAATGCTGACAGGTTTTGTTTTTTGCACAGGAGTCCGGGGCTCCCATCCTTACAGACGACGTCAGCCTGCAGGTGTTCATGGACCACCTGAAGAAGCTGGCCGTCTCCAGCGCCGCCTGACCCTGCCTGACCCCGCCTGACCCCGCCTCGTGCATGCGTTCACTGCCTGAACCGAGCAACAAGCAGTCCGTTTCCGTTACTGTCAGCAGCAGGTCCAGGATATTTCCACTCGTTAGTTTTTCATTTTGCAGCAAAGTCACACGGCTGTTCGTGCGCCGGTCAGTAAAAGTTCTCATGTAATCTAAACCTGAGCAGGTCAGGGCCGCGCCTGCAGAGCGGTTAGCAGCTCTGGTGTCTTTCTGCGTGTCATCTTTGCTTCATCTGAATGTTACAAACATTTTAAAGAGTCTACCAGCCTGACATCCAACAAAAACTCCAACCGTAACCTATGAGCAGCATAGAAACCAGCTTGGAGTCTTGTATTGCTTAGAATGTATTGCTGGTTTACATTTCCATCTTTGACTAATTTCACAAACATTAAGCAGCTGCTCCATAGTAATCATACAGCCGCAATTTTTTTTCTCCCTTTGTTTTGGTTTTACAGTGTTTGTTTCTATTTATGTGAGCCAGTGTATCATCTTCTCCTCGACTGGTTTCTTTAAAGAACCAGTCTTCAGTTCAGACGCTAAGAGTTTTGCCCAGGCAAGTGAATGCATGTATTCCTGTCATTCTGTCTGTTTCATGTTTGCAGTAAAGCTGTGCTGTGGAGAGCCCACTGCTGTCTGTGTTTTCCTTCAGATTTAGCCCAGGAAATGAAAATGAACACCTGAATCCCATTTCCAATAATGAATCCTTCTCTAATTTTGTCACCTAATTCTGGAACAAAAACATAATATCATTTGTTGCTTTATATGTTATCAATTTTTGTATTTATTTTTTATTTTTTGGCAAGGCAATTTTATTTGACTCTAGTTTCAGCAACAAGCTTCATATGATTACAATGAAAAATCAGAACAACAAACGAGCAAAATGGAAAATCATGACATCAAAGCGGTAAAGAAATGGAAAATGATGACGGACTGAAAAACAGACGACAGTCTGATGTTCCAGTTAACTTGTTGTGTATCAAAGGCAACTTTAAAACATCTGGAGCTGCTTAACTTCTTCCTGATAACGTTCCATACTTGACCATCTATTTCCATCCATGCTTGATGGAACTTTGTGTTTTCTCTCAGTCACTTTACGAATAGCTAAGAAAATAAATGAGTAAATAAATAAAGGCTGTGGGCTAGTCAAAGTTTAAACCTCATTCATTGTCCCTCTGGAAACACCCTCCACGTTTTTCTGGTCTTTCACATTTAATTCCAACAAAACCCACCGAGCTTTGTTTTTACAAAAATCCTATGTGATTTTTGTAAAAGTTCCAGGCGTCTTCAGTCGTTCCAGCTGTGCTCCTGTGTGCTGATGCTGTTTACCAGTTTTGCGATGACGTCAGAGCCCTGTAGCGTTCAGAGCGCGAAGTGTCAACACGCCCATTACATTTCTAACCATGAGAAAACCTTTGTCAGAAATGGCTTTCCCCTCCACGGCCGAGCTTCCTGTCATTCTTTGCACAGCGCCGCCTGGAAATGCCTAAGTCACCACTTACCCTATCAGCTTCCCTGCGCCTTTCCACTGTTTGTTCAGATCCGAGCTGTGAGCAACTTTTAAAGAGAATAAAAGCGCTGATAAGACGTGTCCTCCAGAGTGTCCTGTGACTCAGAACGGGAAAGCTGCTGTTTGCACTTCTCATTAACACCCATCTATTAGCGGACATGCCCTTCATTAAACCCATGTGTTAAAAAGCAATGGAACAGGGGTGCCTAATAAAGTGGCCACTGAGATTAAGAAAAACCCACCTGCTGCTGTCACATGTCCACTTCCCAGGATTCAACTGGGAATTACTTCAGCTCAGAAAATACTAAATCGCAAGCTGAGGTTTTGGTCTGAACGTCTCAGAGTTTTTCAATCTGATTAGTCGACGGCGTCCCTGTGCAGGAAAACCGCTGACCATATCAAGACCCAACACGCTTCCTGTCCAGGAGGAGAGAGAGGGAGGCTATGGGGGTCAGGAGGGGCCGGGTGTGGGGGACTGAAGCCAGCAATCTGCCAGCACAGCTACTGTGAAGGAGGAACCAGAGGAAAGAGAGAAAAGATAAACTGGAAGAAGTGAAAAGAAAGAAGATTTTTTTTTTTTTTTTTTCAGAGTCAGGAGGACAAAACTGTGAAGAGTGGAAGAGACAATAACCTGAGAACAAACAGAACAGAAAGAGGGAGAGGAGGAGGAAAAGAAACGACCAAATCAAAACCTGGACGAGTAACGAACGGTAAGAGACCAACGAACCAGACGGAATACAGATTCATTTATTTCTGGTTGCTTGTTTTTTTGTTTGTTTGTTTTTTTGGTTGTTTGTTTTTTGGTTTTTTTTGTGACATCTTCTTAATAAAATTTCAGCTTAGAAAAAACTTTTACATTGACACAAATGGCATGAAGAAATGATGGAAAGTGAGTGTGAAAGTTGAATTCTTTGTTGCTTTTAGGAACTGATCACCCAGTCCAAACATCTTAAGCTCAAATCCAACTAATCTGAGTGGAGATCCACGACTCAGCAGGAAAATCTATAGACAAGATCCTTTATAGAAAAAAAAATAAATAAAAAGAGCTCAAATTCTAAAGTTTGCAAAGAAGAATGGGCAAACATTTCTTTTTGGATGTGTAAAGCCAGTAGAGACATATTGACTCAACTTCTGAACGCATGTGACATTTTTTTTTAATTTGTAAAACAAACCAAAAATCTTTTCCACCTATATATTTTTACTACCTTGTGCTGATCCACGTCATAAGCCCCAATAAACTTTATCACTGTAACTTTACCCAGATGTTAATGAGGCATGAACACTTTTACAAAGTTCCACATCGCTTCACTCATGATAACAAAACATGTGCAGTCGTGTTCAATAAGTTAGAATCCACATTCAGGCTCATTTATCAGATTAAAAATGTCTTTTGAAGAGAACCTTTAAGCAGGTCTTAAACATTTCTGTATTAAAAATGCTTCTTATTGTTCTGATCTAATGTTGCAACCTTAAATGTGTTTCTGTTACGATAAGGAGGAAAAAGTTCTAATGAGCAAAAGTAAAGGTCTGTGTGTCACTCACTTAGTGAATAGTTACTGAAATAAATGTCAATTAAACAGTTAAATTCAATTTATCGTTTCATGATAAATTCCATGACTATTCATCCTCATGGAAATACTTAACATCCAAGAAGAATAAGCTGATGGTCGAATTTGTTTGCACTCAGTTAAACTGCTTGTGGCAGACGACCCTTCGTACTGAGCCAGGTTCTGCTTCTGCTGGAGGTTTCTTCCTGTTAAAGGGTAGGGCCAGGGTGGGAAGGACGAGGGATTGCTGACTGGATTCTGTTGCTCTGTTCTCTGTACAATCTGCTGGATTGATAGAAACTGTTTTTTTTTTTTTTTAGCTAATTTAAATAATGAATTGAACTTGATGCTCAGTCTGATGATTAGGATCATCATTAGGATCATGTGTTTGTTGGAACTGAAATAACTTTTTCTTTGTAAAGTTAAATTGTGCCATAAAAATAAAAAAAATCTGAATTAAAATGAAATGGTTGTGAATAAAACTGCAGTAACAATTGTCCTATTCCTGACCATGACGGCTTTAATGAATAATATTGCTTATGTTGACAGTGACATCATCACCAAAGGGGGCGGAGCTTGAGGAAATGGAATTTCGGCTCTGCTGCTGGTGGAGTTCCCTTTGGATGGTTGTCTCCCTGCTGAGAAATGCCTCCACCAACTTGTCCTCACACACCGACTACAGTCTGAGCAGCAGCAAAGCTTCCTTTGACCAGGCCGTGATGAACTGCCGTCCTGGTGTTCTGCCCTCTGTGGCCACCCAGCAAGAACTCCAGGAAATACTCCAGCTTCTCAACAAGTCAAAGTCATTTCAGGAAAATATCACCGTCTGGGTCGGGCTGAGGAAGCCTAAATACGAATGTAGTACTGATGGGCAACCTCTGAGAGGATTCAAGTGGGTAGAGAACGGCAGCCAGGAGGCCAGCGCCATCAACTGGCTGGAGGAGCCGAAGCTCACCTGTGCAGAGATCTTATGTGGGGCCCTGAGGCGGCAGCATGTCCAGTCAGAAGTTACTTGGGGTTTAATTCCCACCAGCTGTAAAACCCGCCACCATTTCATCTGCAAAGGGAGCGACGCTCATGCAGAGCTACAGCTGAAAACGAGCCCGACAACATCAAAACCCGACTCGGCAACGTTCCATCCTAGCATCTCGACGTCAGAGCCAGAGTCCTGTGAGCAGTCCAAAGACCCCAACCATCCCAGCATTCGCTCCCTGATGGCTGATTCCAGCGACCGCAACAAAGTCCTGGTTGAGTGTTGGTCTGCCGTAAAGTTGGACCTGTTCTGTTCGGGGGTTCCTGCTGTGTGGCGAGTGCTGGATGGCTCCCCCGCTAATTTCAGCATCATCTGCCAGACGTGTGAAAAAGGTTTCCAGAAAAACGGCTCGGGGTTCTGCGTGGATGTGGATGAGTGCAACGCCGGGAACCCCTGCCAGCACACCTGCCAGAACACCCAGGGTTCCTACAGGTGCGACTGTGCCGATGAGCAGGACTCCTCATGTGAGGAGGTCGCACCAGCCACGTCTGACAAGAAGTCACTGTCACACATCCTGATCCCCGTACTGTCTGTGGTTGCTGTGCTGCTGGTGATACTGGTAATCGTTGGCGTGGTGAAATGCTGTTTAAAGAGGCGCAAGAAGATGAAGACCAAACCATAAACAACAAAGAATCCTGCATAGGCCACTGAAGACGTGCTAAAGAGCTTTTTGATTTGGGGTATTCCGTAAAATCAACCTTTTTATTTTTTTTTGAGCTTTACGACGTGTTGTGATGTTTTTCCCTCATCAAAAACATAGCTGGAGTGTTGCTTTGATTCTTTCACGTATCTTTGAGAAATCCTTGAATCTCCCATGGCAACCATAGGGGTTGTATAAACACTTGCTCTCACAAAGCGCTACCTAAGTTCCTCGTTGAAGCTACGACCCCCAACCAAGCTCCTGCTCTACAGAGCACCCTTCCCCTACTCTACTCCTCCAGACTAGTGGCAGCAGCAGCCAGCAAATACCTGGTGGAACTGGGAATCTGCTGAACTCGTCATACGAACTACTAAGTGCAACGCGACAACGACTGGTTGTAAACGGCACAGTGGAGGAGCATTTTTATGATGACTTCTTGTAGGTTTAGTATTGGAAAGAGCAGGAGCTTCTTAAAGAGACGGAGGTATCAAATTGCGAAGTTAGATTTCTTTTTAAGTCATATTTGATATATGCAGCTTTCTGACAGTAACAGTTACTTGATTGTGCTGTAAAATGCCCCTTCAAGCCTTAAGGAATTACAAATTATAACTTTAAAATCATCTTGCCTAATAAATTCTCCCTTACTGGTATGAACTGGAATGATTTTATTGTATATTTCTCTGTAACTGAATCTGAAATGGGGGGGAATTAAAAATAAACTAGACTGAAACTGAATTGTTTTGGACGGTTGTAAAAAAAAAAATCAAAAAAAAAAAAAAAAAAAAAAGCAGCACTCAGGTAATTTTATCTGTAATTGTGATTTATTTGTTAAATAAAGATTTGCTTTTAAAGCCTTCTACTGCATCTCAGGTTCTGTCAGAGGTCTGCTCAGTTTCTCCAACAGTCAAAAAGAAAGGCCAGTTTTTCATAGCATCCGTTGGACTTCATTCATTTTTGTCTCTTGTGCTCCACCAGGTCCGTTAACCAAATCTCATTAGTTCTCAAGGTTGAGAACTAATGAGATTTGGTTATATAAAAAAAAAAAACAGGCTTTACTACCTAAAAATGATCAAGTGTTACAAGCCATACATGTCATACAGATGGAACAGATACAGAGTTACATGGATGTGAGGCAAAGATTGTGGAGCAAGTTTAGCTTTTTATTCTTCTCTGCAATCTGTTCCTCCCTACAGGGTAGGCTAGTCAGTTTCAGTCTGTTTACATATGACTGATGGCAGTCACACATAAACATGGTTATTTAAGCTGCAGTGTGTGTGTGTCAGCAGATGAAAGAGGCTAAAAGAGATAAAGGAAAAGATAGAATCCCTAACACATCCATGGTGTTCAACATCAGGCTGTTCAAACCCTTTTTGTGAGTTTAATGGCGAAAATATAACGAGGCCAAAAATCTGGAACGAAATAATCAAACGTTCACAAGTGCTTGTCTTCTACCAATAGGGACGTGTTTGGAAAGTGGCTTCCTGTTTGCTGGAGCCCGGCACTAAAGAAGACAGGAAACGTTTCCCCTCACACTGTCCTTATCACCGGGTCGGCCCGGTTGGTACCGAGTTCAGATGCTGGTCCTCAACGCGGTTCTCCTGGGTCATTTGGTCATTTGCTGCATGTCTTCTCCACCCTACTTCCTGTCAAGTTACTATTCAAGAAGGGCAATTAGCAAGGGTGTAACTTTGTGTTGCAAGTCTGTGTGGACGAAATAGAGGAGGAGCGGGGGGGGGGGGGGGGGCATCAGGGCGCTGATGCACCCACAGTCACTGGAAGACCTTTTCTTTCCTAGTGCTAAGAATAAAGCCAAAACTTCGTGCACATCACTGAGCGGACTTTCCATTTACGTTTTATAAATGAATTTTACACGTCGAAAACAACGTGCAGCTGCTGCCGAGTTGTATATGCAGACACATGTGGAGCAACGCAAAAATATTCAAATCTTTCAATAGACGTTCTCTAAGTCTGCCACAGTTTCATCTCAAGCCTGTCTGGACCAATGGACAGCAGTGCTTTTTGACGGGCCACCCTGGACACTGCACTCTAGTTCGGCTGTGTGCAACTCCAGGCCTGGAGGGCCGGTCTCCTGCAACTGTTAGATGTCGCTCTACTTCAACACACCTGAGTCAAATAATGAGGTCATCAGCAGGACTCTGGAGAACTTGACTGTTCTTAGGAGATGATTCAGCTGTTGGGTTCAGGCGTGTTGGACCAGGGAGACGTCTAGGAGTTGCCGGACACCGGCCCTCCAGGACCAGGATTGGTTTTGTGTTACACCCTGCTCCAGGGTGTAAACAGTCTGAAGTTAGCATCTGGGTTGGAGATTCCTATTCAGTGCTAAATTAAAGGGCTATTCGTGTTTTTTTAAGGAACATTTGACAACGTTGGCAGTAATGGCATCTGTTATCCCCAACAGAAGGCCACCGAGATTAATGTTGTTCTGGTGTGCGTGTTTGCTACAATAATACTGGACTTTAATTTACTCTGGTCTCCTCCCTGACAACATGTTGATCCACATGCTGTCATGCAGCAGCAATCACTCTCTGCCTCAGTTCAGAACTGTGTTCTTTACATGCGGCCTGCTGCTGCATAGATCCATCTGACTGAACGTGTTTCATGTATTTACTCCATTCAGCTCAGACTATTTGCAACCCCAAATCGACTGGGATCCAGTTTAATCCTTTAGTGTCCAGAACTACTGATCTTGATTTATTTGAATTATAATCACATTTATTTTATAGATTTAAACTGGACTTGTTTACCTTCTCCATAAGTTCCTTTACTTTTATGGTGAAATTTTGTTGCATAGATGAAATTAAATTAGAATAAAACAAACTTCTTCGTTCCTGTGGTAATGTGTAATCTGTAAGCTCTGCTGCCATCTGGTGGCAGCAGTTGACTGTTGCATCTCTTCAAGTGGATTTATTTTATTTACGGTGCTGTTCAGGTGTCAAACTCCAGTCCTGCAGGGCTGCTATCCTGCAGATTTTAGATGAGCCACAGGTACAAAACACTGGAATGAAATGTCTTAATTACCTCCTCGTGTAGATCAGTTCTCCAGAGCCTTAATGACCTAATTATTCTGTTCAGGTGATGCAGCAGAGGCTCATCTAAAAGGAAAGCGGCTCTTGAGGACTGGAGTTTGATACCCCTGGATCATCTTCAAATTGGGTAATTTGAAGTTTAGTGGAGCAGTTCGCTTTGTACTTTATTATTTTACATTTGTTAGAAAAATGCACATATTAATATGCCTGTTAAAGATATATTAAACTAGTAACTTTGTGGGGTTTTTTCTTTTAGAAATATTGTTTATACTAGAACTCCTGGGATTGTGTTTCAATATATATTGTTTAGTTAAAATACACATTTTCATTTTACTAGGCATGCTATTAAAAAGAGATGCTTTTTTTTAACCAAATGTTATAATAACAAATGTACAGAAAAGAAATATGTTGTTCTGAAATATACAACTCTGGAATTAAATATCAACTGATGATATATTTAAATATGTTAAAGGTCAGATCATATTTTAGTAAACAGCAAATAATGTAAGTTTCTGGTTGTGAACTGAATATATTAAACCAGAGTTAATTATGTGGTTAATGTAAAATTACATTTTCTCTGCCATATTTTTTTTGACCATGTCATTTGTTTGTTTTTTTTGTTTTTTTTTTGCTTGATTTCTAAAAATTGTTTTAGTAATGTAATGGAAAATAATAAACTTTAACTAACTAACTAACTAAACTAACTAACTAACTAACTAACTAACTAACTAACTAACTAACAGTGGATGACACTGTGTTAGGATGACAAAAAAAATCTCTTCAATGCCATAGAAATGAAAAACACGTTGGAGAAGGAAGCACTTTGCTTAAAATATGCAGCTGAATATGTAAATCAACAAAATGAATGAAATGTGAATGTGACACCTGAGCAGAGTGAAAATATTTTCCCAGGAAGCCCTGAGTAAATAGTTCCATCAGCTTCCTGTTTTCTGACCCATGTTCCTGTTGGAAGAAGTTCCCAGAATCCCTCAGGCCGCCACTTACCAGGATGGTGAGTTCAGGCTCACATTCAGAAATCCTTTACGGATTCCAAAGACAATTAAATGTTGTAACTCATATGAACTCTAATTCTTCATAGAGTTATTGTAGATACTGATGGCTTATGGCAGGAAAGATCTCTTGTAGCAGCCTGCTCTGTTTTCTCATGACGAGGACGCTCATTATGGCTCGTAATCTTCTTGACTTTATGCGTAATCAATAAAAACTAAATCAAGAATCGAGACGGTTCAGGGTGCAGCACCAGCCCTGACCTCCTGACCTCCTGACCTTCTGAGTTAGTAGCAGTTAGCTGATCCACTGTAATGAACGCACTGAACTCATACAACCCTTTAACTGGTGAATCACAAAATTAATAAAAGGTATAATGGGTGGAAATATTCTGCCTCTCTCTGTCTTCTAATCCTGAGGACAGAACAGAGAGGAGGCGCCAGCGTCTCACCACGCTGTGAGCTCCGCTCCGCCTGCTGAGCTGCACAATGTGATCACATGGAGCAGCAGAGCAGGAGGAGGCTCTGCTAAATGAAATTAGTGGAGCAGGGATTACCTGTGTATGCTGTCGTTGATAACGGCTGGGAAAAACTAAAAAAATGAGTGTAAAAAAAAAAACAAAAAAAACAAAAGTCCTTTAATCCTTTAATCTCCATGGCAACCGTTCATGTAAAACGCCCGGGTGGCCCTAGCCCCGCCTTTGAGGACACAGCAGTTTCTACGCTTCTGAGCTTCCGCCTCAGAGCTAACGTTCCCTCTCAGCTCCTTCAGACTAGCCGGCATCGATTAGCAAACACCTCAGCATCAGCTTCTCAGAGCAATGCTGGTAAAACCATTGATAAAGGGTTAATAGAGGAGTTTTTCAAGCCGTTAATTATGACATCAAACTTTGCGTCATAGTTGATGTAGACAACATTTTGCTAACAACTGAAGGTGACACAGCTCCTTGATTGTTCTATAAAAAAAAAGGCACTGTGTGCCTGGAAAACGCGTACTGCCCCTTTAAAGACTGAATCTTGGTTTTATTGTCTCTGAACGTGACGTGCAGGATTGTGGTTAGAGAGGAGCTTTGGTTTGACTTGGACAGAAAACTCACTGACAATCTGTGCGATTCTAAAAATAATTTAAAAAAATAGAACAGCACAGTACAGTTTCATTTGTGTGTGTGTGTGTGTGTGTGTGTGTGTGTGGGTGTGTGTGTGTGTGTGTGACTGGCATGGATAAGACAGAGGTGAAGAGTTCAGCAGAGAAACAAAGCCTTCAACATGACTGTAATAACAGGCTGTGACACACACTCACCTGTGTTGTTTCCGAAAGAGGTACAGGTCACCTGGAGGTGAGCAGCTGTCACACACACACACACACACAGCATAACCTTTGACCTAACCAGAACACTTACACAGCCACAAACACCCACACACACACTGCAGTGTGTTCTGACAATTGTTGCCAACATCCAAACAGCATCATGAAGCATAAAAAGGATCCCACTGATTATGTTTTATCATTTATGAGTAAATCAAGAACACACACTTTATGGTGACCTTTGTTCACCTCTGAGGGACCAAACCTAAATAAAAAAAACGTTTCCGTCACTGGAGGCTGAGCTGTGTTCCCAGAGCGCGAGGCGCTGTGAGGCGATGGAGCCTGTCAGTCTGAGAGACGGCAGGTGAGTCAGTCTCTACGGTAACAACATAATTATCAGTGAGCAGCTCTTCATCTGACAGGACGCAGAATTTACACTCCTGTGAGTCACACCGAAACCCCCCAACGAGTTCCACCGAATCCTGAATCACCAGCAGGATCTTCCTCCTCCTCGTCCTCCTCATCCTCCGCCGTATCGTCACCGCTTCCGGGTCGGGGAGGGGCTGTCCGGGTCAACCTGGTGCCAAGGTTTCAGGAACATCTTCATTAGTGTTTTGAAGGACAGAATGAGATTTGATCTGACGCAAATCGTTTAATGTCGTACAAGCTCTGCATCCAGAACCAGAACCAGAACCAGACACGGTTCTGCAGCATTCAGCTTTTATGCCCCACAAATCTGGAACAAACTTCTAGAAAACTGCAAAACAGCCGAAACACTGAGTTCCTTTGAACCCAGACTGAACGCCTCCGGTTCAGAGCTGCTTTTGAACCATAATAATTGTAACTTTGACCATCATGTCTGTAACATTTGATCAGATGTAAAAGGTTTTCACTACGACGTGATCAGGTTGGGGTTTGTTTTTTTTTTCATGTGCTCTGCAAATAAACTTGATTGATTAAAAAAGGATGAATCTTCCATTGGGTAACCATGGCAACCTCCAGGACGATCAGGGTCTCCTCTGCTCCGTCCTGAAGGCCCGGTGCGCCGCGAGTCTGTTGGACAGTCAGAAATAAACTTTTCTCGTGCAGCCTTTGTTCTCTCTTCCTCGTCCTCTTCCTCACTCCCTCCCTCCCCTCAGTGTTTTGGTGAGAGTGTCCTTTAAGCCTGCAGCTCATCCAGTTAATCCAGTGAGATAATGGTGAACAGTCAGTGGTTGTTCTACTCTGTTACTTCACCATCAGCAGCTTTTCTTAAACCACAGCACTGGAAAAACACCAGAGCACCAACAGACACCAGGGGGAACAAAAATGATCAAATAAAAATGATGTCAGCAATAATAACAATAAAAATAATCTTCATCGTCAACATTCCAGCTCTACTTTATTCTTACTTTTAACTGAAAAACCTGCTTGTTAGAGATCTTTTGTTTTCCAGCTGCGTTCCTTCAGTCTGTGTCAGGAACCTGAGGAACCTTAGATCATCAGAGAGAGAGAGAGAGAGCAAAAGAGAGAGAGAAAACGTGTTTCTCTGGTCGTCTGGCGCTGAAAACCAAACCTGACGTCTCCTTCTGATCAGCAGTATTTGATTTTGTAGCAGATATTTACATGTTAGCAGTGAATTCCTTTAATTCCCCCAGATGAGAGATAATCAGTCACTATTAGTTTCATTTCCAATAGATATCTTTGGATGAATGTAGATTTGTTTTTTTTCTCTATGAAATCAACATGAACTCAGATGATGTCATGAAGAACGTCTCAAGTTGGATTTGTTGTTTTTCCCGTCAGTCATGAAAAAGTGACCAATGTTTTGTTAGATCAGTTTCAGAGACGCTGAAGGTGAAATTGATCATATAATTAATGAGTTATTAATCATGTAACATGATGGCTGTTAAAATGACGTCATGTGTAAATTTGTCAGTTGCGTTTCGTCGTCAGTCAAATTTTTTGTTATAAATTATTGAGGATTCTGGAAACATCGGAACAATTTTTGGTGAGTTTTACTTCAAATGGGAATTTTTAAGATCTGCTCTGAGCGCCGGAGCCCAAGTCCCGTTTGGGGGCCCCCCCTGCCGGCCCTGCGTGGGGCCCTGAGCAGCAGCAGCCTATTGGTTCCTTCAGACTGTTTGAACTGAAGCTGTTGTTTCGTTTTAAAACTCATGAATAAACTTAAAACATCATTATTTACAGTGATCTCTGTTTTATCAAGAATTTCACTTTTAAAGCAACTTTTTTTTCTCTCTCTCTTAATTTTTGAACTTAGTGACTTTTTTTAAACTGAGATTTTTTTTTTTTAAATTTTTTAATCACATTAAATCTTGATATTTATTGGACTGGATATTTTCAGGTCGGTTTCAGTCAAAAGTAACGATGCAGTGAGCCGGCCCAAGGTTTAAGCACACCATGCTGCTGCTAAGGGCCACATGCATACGACTTCTACCACAGAACCACATAAACCTGAAGCTGATTTCAGCCGTAACGCTGCTTCTGTCAGAGACGGTGAAACACGTACAGCTCTGTGAACAGATCAGCAGGCGATGATCAAACCAGATCTACAACTAATCTTGAAAGCAAAATAAATTAAAAAAACAAACAAAAAAAAACCAAATAGAAATAAAGAAAAAGAAAAGATGAACCACAAACAACAGGTCAGGGATTCACAGTGAAAGGGCCCCAAATGAAACTCAGCTTAGGGCCCCAGACAACCTGGGGCCGGCTCTGACCATGCAAACGGGAGAGCATTAAGACTTTTAGCAAATCCAACAAAAACAATGACCTCTGATCATGATTGACCTTGGAAAATGTTAAATATATCAAACAGTTTTATTTAATTGTGACTGTTTTAATTCCTACTGAAGTCATTAACCTTCAGCTTTAAATTTACATGAAAAGAATTAAACAACTACAACTAATAATAATAATAATAATAATAATAATAATAATAATAATAATAATAATAATAATAATAATAAACTGGGAGCATAAACTGAAAGGATTTCAGCTCATTCTAAAATGGACTCTAAATGTAAATATCAGTCAGAATTTTCTCTTGGTCTGAAGTGATGTAAACCTATAATGTTAAATATTCATTTAAATCGAGATATTTTTTCTCTCTCATCTCCTGATGATCCATCAGTTTCGGGTCTTTTGTGACTGAGAAGTGATGATCAGCAGCTCAGTCTGTGTGAATTCAACGAATGAAGAAAAGAGAAGTTGAGAGAGGAGGGAGGTGATGGAGGCTGAACCTATAGGAGAAGGAGGATCACAGCAGTCCGCAGGTCACCATCGCCTCCTCCCTCTTCCTCCTCCTGCTCTTCTTTACTCCTCTCTCCTGCTCCGCTCCGCCTGACTCGACTCGACTCGCCTCGCCTCGGCGCTTCTATCCCGGACCGGGAGGCTCTGTGACTCGGGGAGCGGGACAGGTTCACCCGGAGCGGGAGCAGCAGGGTCCGCGTTCCGGCTGCGGGCCGCCGTCATGCTGGGGACGGTGAAGATGGAAGGCCACGAAGCTCCGGACTGGAGCGGATACTACAGCGAGGAGGTCGGTCACCGTCCGCCCGCTTTAACGTTCGCTGGAGCCGGAGCCGGAGCCGGGTCAGCCGCTCCGCATCCCGCCTGGATTAATCCAGAAAACTAAATAAATAACCGCAGCTTTTAGTTCATTTAGTTTTTCTGTTTAAAAAAAAAAAAAAAAAAGAATCCTGAACCAGATTGAATCTGTTTATTAAGATTCATAAAGTAATAAAAGCGGGTTCAGATTTGTTTAAAACAGAGAGAGGAAAAAAATAAAAATAAAAAAAATCGGAATATTTGAAGAATGTTTGAGTTTAATATGAAAAGAAACAAAAGAGCGGGTCTGATTTAATTATTTCAACACATTCAAATACAAATAATCAAGTAAGTAAAATAAGAAAAGTACATTTGATGGTCAGGGCTTCGTTTTAATTATTATTCTTTGAGTAAATTGTGCAATAATTACATGTCTTTTATTTATTTTCAGTGTAAAATTAGGAGACAATTTAAAGCTTATTGACTTAAATTATTTTCTAATATGATATTTTCTAGTATAATAACTGAAATCCTAAATATGAAAGAAATTTTTTTTTCCTATTGATTAATTATTAATCCTTGCACGTGGTTTTGATCATTATTCCTGAAGATCTGAACGGATTTCTTTCTTTCTTTTTTTTGCTTCAAATTCATTCATTCACTCAAGTCAGAAAATGACTTCCAGCCCTCACACACCGACCTCAAACCAACGATAACTTTATTCATTACAGGTTTTATTTAACGGCACTAAAAATAATTAAGCTACAA
This sequence comes from Poeciliopsis retropinna, assembly GCA_010277075.1. Taxonomy (NCBI): domain Eukaryota; kingdom Metazoa; phylum Chordata; class Actinopteri; order Cyprinodontiformes; family Poeciliidae; genus Poeciliopsis; species Poeciliopsis retropinna. The sequence continues at coordinate 7,513,351 of VMRM01000028.1, forward strand.
TATTTCAAAGGCTCAGTAACAGAGAAGTGTGTTTTATTCTGCAAGGTTTTTCTACATTATTGAACATTTCCTCATTTGAATGAATAAATAATGTGTCATGTAAACAAACAAGCGACAAGAAAACCATGCAGAATATAACAGAGACATGCTTCATCAGGTTAAAAATCTCAAGGAAAATGAAAATGCTCCTAAACATGTGAATATTTCTGCTAGTTTCTAGTCAGAGATTAAATATAATCAGTCTTACACACTTCCTGTGTCAGTTACTCTTTTTTTTTTTACACCGTTATCCAGGTGAGGGGGGTGGAGGGTGGACAGATGGAGCTCACCAGGCCAGAGATGGGGGGGGCAGTCCATTACAGGGCACACAGAGACACACTGGACATTATGCAGGGGCTCGTTAGACTGTCCACTTACCTGGACATGCATGTGTTTGGATTGCGGGTATGACTTCAGCGATTATATGATGTTGATGAGTTCTCACCACTTTGATTGCGCTAAGGGAACAATCAGGTGGTGTTGATTCCTTAAATGAATTTTTTAAAATTGATTTTAGACAAAAAAAAAAAAAAAAAGATAAAATCTGCCTTCTGCGTTAACAAAGAGGAATTGTGGTTGAAAAGTTTGAGGTGAAAAGACTTTCACATAAAGACGTTTTCTGATGTTGCATTGGGGTTAAATTGTGGTCTGGCTGCTGTGTCTTCATCTTTATCCAGGCTGAATGTGGACGGGATCTTTGGGCCCAGAAAGGGTTCTATATATTTATAGGCTACATAAAGACAAGGTCTGGTCAACCTGAACTAGTCATAGAAGGATGTCTGTGGACCCTCGGTGTGTGCAGAGTAAGTGGTGGGTCATAGGAAATGTTGAAATGGGAAAATTTGATCTGGTCCACATGGTCCTGGTTTAATGACCCTAGTTCTTTTGAGCAAATTCATGCTGGCCTAGAATGTTCTGGTTCCGACCAGAGAGCAGGTTATGATACACTTTTTAAAACAAGTGATGGCCTTTCAGCATTGATGCTCATCGTTGAGCTTTAGTTGAACCTGACTGTAAACCATCCTGATTCTTGAGATTCTTGAGTCTACCACTAATGTTCACTCCATCGTCAAATGAAAGTTGACTCGTCCTCTGTTCTCCCTGCAGGTGTATTCTCCAATGGCAGGCACTGGGATGGGTTCTGGTCTCGGAATGGCGTCCATGTCTGGCTACATGTCGAGTGGTGGCACCACGTCGGGCTCCTTCAACATGTCATACAGCGGTACCGGTCTCAGTCCGTCCCCAGTAGGAGGGATGGGGGGCTCCGCTCCAGCACCTATGTCGAGCTTAGGTGGGGGTGTGGCTTCCATGGGTGGGCCTCTGAGCCCGTCCAGCATGAACTCGGTGTCGGCCCAGCAGGCCTCCTTGGGTCTGAACCCGTATGGAAGCATGAGTCCCAACATGGGCTCCGGCATGACGTATAATAGTGGTGGACTGAACCGAAGCCGTGACAACAAGACGTTCAGACGGAGCTACCCTCATGCAAAACCCCCCTACTCCTACATCTCACTCATCACTATGGCGATCCAGCAGGCGCCAAGTAAGATGCTGACTCTCAGTGAGATCTACCAGTGGATCATGGACCTGTTCCCCTACTATCGGCAAAACCAGCAACGCTGGCAGAACTCCATCCGCCACTCACTGTCCTTCAATGACTGCTTCGTCAAGGTTTCCCGTTCCCCCGACAAACCGGGGAAAGGTTCGTACTGGACCTTGCACCCAGACTCAGGCAACATGTTTGAGAACGGCTGTTACTTGCGACGTCAGAAGAGATTTAAGTGCGAGAAGAAGACTCCGGGGAAACCAGATGGGAGGAAGGAGCATATGGGAGCAGGGGGCGGCCGTTGTACCTCTCCTGCCGGAGATTCTGCCAAACCTGCCGGACTTCTGGACTCATCTGTGGCCTCCTCCAGTCAGACGGGCTCCCCCACCGGCCTGGACCTGAGGGGAGGTGTTGGCGGGGTGTCCGACCTGAAGGTATCCAGCTCTCAGTTATTGTCTTCCCTGTCACTTCCTCCGCACTCCATGGCCCATGAAACTCCTCTGCATATAAAAGGAGACCCCCACTACTCTTTTAACCACCCGTTTTCCATCAACAACTTAATGTCGTCCTCGGAGCAGCAGCACAAACTGGACCTGAAGGCCTATGAGGCTCTGCAGTACTCTTCTTACAATGGTGGGGGGGCGTCCAGTCTTGGGGGGAGGACCATGGAGCCTCTTGAGGCCTCCTACTACCAGGGCATGTACCCCAGACCGCTCCTGAACAGCTCATCATAGCCGCTGCATGGCGCACACTTCCTGTCTGGACTTGGACCTTCTGCATGCAGCTTCTCCTGGACTTCCTGTCTGATAGTGTTGATACTGACCTGTAAGCTCAAAAGAACTCCCCGCACTGTGACCAAACTTTGACACTGACGTATGAATCCTCAGCAAATTAACACTGACCCCGGGTCTGTGGTCTTCTTTCATGCTTTTAAGATACCTTCAGGTCTAAAAACATCAATGCAGGATCTCATTGGTCACATTTATGCCTCCAAAACTGGCCAAGATCTGTGAGCTCAGGATCTGGAGGAATGTCGCTGTTGCAGAATTTGGACTATAGCACTGATGGATCGTTTCTGTCGCATAGTTCCAAACATTTTGACCTTTAGTGAAGTTGTTGTTGCTTGAAATGCTTTAGTCTGGTCTGGGGCATGCTGTTTTTTCAAAACATAACCTCTGGATTGGTTAACCCCTTACCTGCCATGAGGACACCGGTGTCCTCAGGGATCCATAGACTTGCATGTATTTGTTTCTGGAGTGACATTTAAGGGGCACAAGGTGAAATCAGCACTGGAATGTTTGATCTGGTTGAGGCACCATCATTCCCCTCATTGTAGAATCATTCAAATAGGTAAACTATCTTTTGATAATTTTTTTTTGTCTTTTATTAAACAGTCAAATTTTGCAGAACTTCTGAGACAGATTATCAGATGTCTTCCTTGCTCCTTAATTCAAGTGTTGGTGTAAGACTGACAGGTATTATGTATTTCTTTATGATGATACAGAGTGGCATCTCTTTATTTGGGTTTATTGTTGATAGTACCATATAACTGATGCAGACTGTGTCAGACAGAGTTACACCTGTTGTCACAAAATGTTGACAAAATCCCACAAATATTATGTCCATTTTCACTGAATCACTGCAGCTTCACACACAGATGTTGGCTGTGCTCAGTGGCATACGGGACGTAACTACCCAAACCTAAACAACACGTTTTTTAAAGAATTAGTGCATCACTAAGGCGGAAGCCGATGAGCGAGGCTGAAAAGCAAGTTAAACTAAAACCTCCAATCCTTCAGCTCTGCCAGTCCAGAACGCGCCAAATCATCCACATTCTGTCCCGGTTGTGTTCAACCAGTCTGAGGTCAGAGGTCACCCGGATATGATAATGTGCCTATTGTGCCGGTGTTTACGGAACAGATCAAGAACCAAGATCAGAAACCATATTTCTCTGTAGAGCATGATGAGGATTTATTTCTCCCACGACCTCCTTTGGATCTCTGGTGACCTCCTGAGGGGTCGCGGCCCTCGGTCCGGACACATGAATGGCGTTTTATTTAAGGGGTCGATTTGTGTAAAATAAAAGATGGAGGGCTTCGGGGGGAGGGATCTATATAAATGATGAGGATGGCTGATCAATAACAAGCTCTTTCTCTCTCTGTAGTTGAACATGAACTGATCTCGTTAAGATGAACTAAAGCAGACTTCAGTCGCACAACATGAGAAATGTCTCATTTGTGTTCTGCCTGATCAGAACTTCAACTTGATTATCAGAAAGAATCAAAAACCAATTAGATTTCTGTTCATCAAATCACTCATGAAGCTCAGTCACTGGAAGAAGTGGATCTGAAGAGTTTATGCAGAGTATTCACATACTTTGCAAATGTCTTCCCTTAGAGAATGAAAGTCATCTTTAGTTAGACAACAGACACGTGTAAAATAGATGAAATGATATTGCTTTTTTTTTAAAATTAGTATTATTTAAGCGAGTAAATGACAGCAGTACTCATAGTTCAAGTGGATCTCATGTGTTCATTTCCATGGCATCTATACAGAAACAAAGACTTTGCTTCCAGATTATTTTTCCATTTATAAAGAAGTTTAGTTTTTTTTTCTTTCTTTCTGTCTCTGACCCAAAACAGACACTAATCCCACAGAACTGTATCAGCGCACGCCGCAGCAGAGCCAGCAGATCCGTGGCAGCGCTCCAACCGTCTCACCAGCAGAAAAAAAATCCTCCCAGCTGCAATGTCAAAACAACACACACACACACACCACACACACACACACACACACATACTGGTGTTTGTTGCATGTTCAGGTGTTCTGGTGTGACCTCTGACCCTTGAGGCTCACCAGAGGAGCACGCCGCACTGCACGGTCTGCTCCGCTGGAGGTTGGTTATGATCACTCTGATCCTGAATCGATGTTTGATGACTCGACACGATCACTTCCTGTTCCAGGCCACGTCACTATTCCCGTCTGCATGAACGGAGCGCGTGCCGTTCTCTTCTTCGTTTGGATTTTAATTTTCTTTTTGGAAGAGAAGCCCCGTTTTATCACCCCGCCCTCCCGTCCTGCTGCGCCTCCTTGTTGTGTTTTTGGTCTTTGTTGGTTTTGATTCTGCATGCATGTTCTTAACTTATTCTGTCATTTTTCAAATAAAACCGACGAATGCAAGAAATATTTGCTTTTTGGCTGATGATTGCTAAAGGTCAGTTTGAATGTGCAAATTGTTTTGTTTTGTCAGTTAAGGCTGATCAGCTGGAAGGCTGGTTTAATACGTAGAAACTTTGAGTTACTTTAATTAGAACTTCATATAAGAGCTTTTCTCTGGTTTTATGTCCAAACTGATTGGTTGATGAATCTATTTTAATTCAGTTGAGTTCAGTTCTGAGAGCCAAATTTCTTCCCTTTAAAATAGGTTCTGTTCATATCTGGCTTTACATGATGAACTAAATGTGTGCCATGGTTGTTTTCTCTTGGCTAGAATTCTTCTAAGCCATGTGTCAAACTCAAGGCTTGTGGGCCAAATCCGGCCCTCCATGACCCCCTAGAGGGCCGCACAGACAGAACTTTAAGACAATAATTCTGTTCTTAAATATTTTTTATAAGTCAAAAGAAATCAATTTTTATTTGGACAGTGCCGAATTACATCATTGTAAAAAAGATGTAAAAAATCGTTTCATTTGAACACAGAACGTTATAATATCGTCACTGTTTGAAGACATTCTGCCTCAACAGGCAACAAGATGAGAATGGTTTTCATCTAATTTGAACCAAATTGAATTCTGGGTAATTCCATATGAGTTGGACATGTTTGTCCTTGAAAAGTTCTTTCAAATAATATTTGTTGTTATTTGACTGTGCAAACAAATTTGAATTAAAATCTAGAATCAAATTCCAGGAAACTTCAGGTTGACTCATTTGAATTTAGTTGCTCATTGGGTTAAGAAAGAGGTTTCAGCAACACAAACAAACAAACAAAAGACAAAACATTTTTATTTTTTCAAGAAATAGAAATTGATTTGATATTTTTACTGTGTTGTAAATCATTTTGTGCATGAGCAGTGATTAGAAGTTTCAGGGTCTGTAATAGATTTAAATTTAAATGTTTTAACAACTAATAGATACTTCAACAAATGAGCTAAAGCGTTTAAAACGAACTTACTGAGCCAAATGAGAGAACGTCTAAATTATGATAGGATCCCATGTTTTGTTCTTCACCTTAAGAAGAAACAAAAGGAAAAAAGGAACTGAATTTTGATGAAAACATTTAAATCTATTTTAACGATGGCGTGTAAAAAAACGTTTCCCTGACAACAAGACAGAAAGATGTGCAGCAGCTGCCTCAGCTTATAAGTAAGTTTGGATTCAACCTCCATGTTGTTGCTACCCGGACGACCAGCCCTGCCTTCTCTGGATGATACACACGAGCATATATTATATATATATATAATATATATATATATATATATATATATATATATATATATATTATGATATATATATAAACCTCAACAGACAATCTGCTCAGTGAATGTCTCAGACAATGGGGAACACAAGTTGAGGTGCTGGAGGTACCATCATGGGAGGACAAACCCCTACATGGGATGTACCACCGGCAAATAACTGAAGTGGCTGATATCAGAAAGTCCTACCAATGGCTGTAAAAAGCTGGACTCAAGGACAGCACAGAGGCCCTCATCCTGGCCGCCCAGGAACAGGCCATAAACACCAGAGCAATAGAGGCCCAGATCTACCACACCAGACAAGACCCAAGGTGTAGGTTGTGCAAGGAGGCCCCTGAGACAGTCCAGCACATAACAACAGGGTGCAAGATACTGGCAGGGTAAGAGTACATGGAACGACATAACCAAGTGGCAGGCATAGTGTACAGAAACATCTGTGCAGAATATGGACTGGAAGCCCCGAAATCAAAGTGGGGAACACCCCCAAAGGTGGTGGAGAATGGCCGAGCTAAGATCCTGTGGGACTTCCAGATCCAGACAGACAAAATGGTAAGGTCCAACCAACCGGACATTGTCTAGTGGATAAACAACAGAGGAAAGCCGTCGTGGTGGATGTAGCAATACAGAGTGACTGCAACATCAGGAAAAAGGAGCAGGAGAAACTGGAGAAATACCAGGGCCTGAGGGAGGAACTGGAGAGGGCCTGGAAGGTGAAGACCACAGTGGTGGTCGGGGCCCTCGGGGCAGTCACCCCCAAACTGGAGCAGTGGCTACAACAGATCCCAGGAACAACATCAGACATCTCAGTCCAGAAATGTGCAGTTCTAGGCACAGCAAAGATACTGCAGAACCCTCAAGCTCCCAGGCCTCTGGTAGAGGACCCGAGCTCAGAGGATAAGAACCACCCGCGGTGGGTGAGAAGGGAATATTTTTTATTTTATATATATATAGAGAGAGATTTTTGAGAAAACTTCAAAATACTCATTTTTGTTTTAAGCAGTTTAGATAAAATGATCCAGGATTAAGTTGTCCTGAAAAAAAAACAAAAAAAAAAACACAAGCACTTTTTATTTTTGTTTTGTTTTATTCTACATAAACATCCAGCAACCTCCACTGACTTCACATGATCAACAATAGAAAAGTTTATAGAGCCGTGTTAGAAAACTAGAAACTAGATCGAATCGTAAAGTTTTGCTTTTACACTGAAACTTTCACATTTCTTTAGTTTACATGAGTTCATAATAATATAAGAAAATAATAATTAAGAAAAGCAAATCACACCAGCCCCATTAGTGCAAACCGCACAGCAGATGAGAATAGTTTAACAGTTTTTCTCACCAAAATTATTTAACGCTGGTAAAATATGAAATGTGAAAATGTTAAAATATTAAAATATTAAAATACTAAATGTTAAAATATTAAATGTTAAAATATTAAAATATTAAATGTTAAAATATTAAAATATTAAATGTTAAAATATTAAATGTTAAAAGTGTTCAGAAGTTAATATTGAACACATGTACTGATTAATACTTAACTCCATCCAAATGTTCCTCTGTATGTTGTAGTTTTTCATGGTGAATAAACTCCGGGATCATCGGGCTGAGGATGGAGAGAAAACATCAATAAATCACCAGCATGACCAGTTCAAAGTCCGAGCAGCGCTATGCTAACCAGGCTAACGGTTAGCATTTTGTTCCTGATGGGGTGAGAATCCAGAGGGATTATTTATATTGTTTATTATGAAGTTTTTATGCATACGTTTTAAATGTATTTATTTATGTCGATATGTTCTAAAAAACACTTAACTGTTGTATAAAAAAAAAAGGAAAAAAAAAGCTATTAATTTCTAGAGAGGTACTTGCCCTTTTGTCTACTTATTTATCTACCTAATTATTTATTCCTATATATTTTTAATACTGTCTGTCGGTCGGTGCCTCGCCTCGACTCCCAGGCTCCGGGGTTCTACCTCCGCGGGGAGCGGCTCGCTCCGCGCGGCCTCGCCGGATTTCACGGCTCGCTGTCGGCCTTAACCTCCGCCGCAGCTCCGTGAACCTGAACACATCCCGACAGATTTCCCTTTGATCCGAGGCTGCCTCACACACTTTCACCGCCGAGCCGCAGAAAGAGCTCTAATGAGCCAGGAATTATCCGCTAATTATCCGCACACAAAAGTAACCCGAAGTGCACGCGCGCGAACCGAGGCGGACACGTCGGGAGCGCGCGAGCGACGGCGGGCCTAATGTTGAGGTCATCAGAGAGATTATTATTATTATTATTATTATTATTATTATTATTATTATTATTATTATCAGTGTTATTACTTATTATTATTATTGTTAATAATAATAATAATAATATCAACGAATTATTTATTTATAATTATTTTAAGAGGAGTCAGAATTATTGAGTTGTATTAAAATGACTTGCTTTGAATTTTGGACTCGTATATGAATCTGCGCATGAATTACTGGCACAATATATCGAAAAATGAATAAAATAAAATAATAATAATAATAATAATAATAATAATAATAATAATAATAATAATAATAATAATAATCAGGGAACCACTTAAACATTTAGAAAACGTTTTTTTTTCGTGAACGCATCACAAACGTGATTTCTGAAAGTAAACATCAGATTCAGAGTGAGACAGTAAATGATTACTGATGACCTTACAGTCACAGGCGGAGTTGTAACACTTGGTAAAAATATGAATATAATTTAGTATTTAGTTCCAGCAGACAGACTCTAGATTCATATTTAATCACGATCTACTGCAGCTGCACATCTATTACTATTCATCTATGACAAGAGATTATAACTCATTAAATAGTGATTAAATCATTTTTCTTGGAATTTAGTTAATAATAGTATGTTATTATTATTATAATGAATTTAATGAGCATTCAGGTTTTTTTTGTTTTTTTTTTTGTTACTTTTATCTTATTTTTAATGAGTGATTTATTATCCACCATAACTATAAAGTTGATTGTAAAACTGCATAAAAAAATAACTTTTTTTTGTTGTTGTTTTTTTTGTAACAATTCTATTAAACTTAATCTAAGTTGGTCTGATCTCTCAAACATTAAGAAATGTTTTAGAGGAAACCTTCAGGCTCTAAACGGGTTTCAGTAAATAAAGACGTTCTCACTAAAATAAAAACCGAACCGTGTTTGCATGCGGCCTCCGCCTGAGTACACACACACACACACACACACACACCCAGTGTGTGTGTTCTGGTTTTCTGTGTTCGATCAGGTGAGAGCAGACAGAGCAGAGAGAACAGGAAGCCTGAAGATCTGCTCTGAAAGTCACAACTCTTCACACCGCGACGACAGGAAAACAGCAACAAGCCGAACCGGAACCTGATTTATTCATACGGGCCAAAACAGGATGCAGTTTCTTTAATTTCATTTGTTTATTTGTGTCTGGGTTAGTGGAGACAGGCCCGTGGAGCCGTCGCTGTTTTAAATCCCAACATTTGTAGAAGCGGACCTGGTATGTGAGGCTGACACTCGGGTCGGTTCGGTTCGGCTCGGTCCGTTTGTGCTGCTGATCCTCTGCCACCCAGCCTGCTGTTGTAATACGAGCCATATGTTCTCTGTGGGCCGCAGCCAGGGCCGCTCTGGACACAGCGCCGACGGTGAGGGCAGTGTCAGCGGCGGCGGGCCCCCCGGGGCCCCCGGAGGCCCCCACCACCGCTACACCAAAGCCCCTCAGCCTCTTTTCTCTCGGCTCGCTCCTTATGGAGGAAAATGTCGGCCACAATACGGCGGCCTTCAGCCTCTTTCTTCCCCGTGCCTTTCATTGCCCCACTAGAAAGCCAAGAACAGGGGCCCCAGGGCCACTAAGGCCTTTTGATGGGGATTGGAATTAATTATCTCCAATAACACAATTGTGCTCGGTCAACGAAAAGAGCAAAGAAATCCCCTCCAGAATCAGAGAGATGAGAAGAGAGAGGGAGAGAGAGAGAGCCCCTGCTTTTCCATTAAAATAATTCAGAGGAAGTTTATTAGAGCTTTGTGAGGTGCTAATATGGATCAGCCGGGAGGTTGGTGGTCCTGGGTGGGGGTGTGGCGCGGGCGGAGGGGGTGGATGTGTAATTGGCAGAGACTCACCGGTCATTCTGGCTCAGATGGAGGAGAAGTCACTGAACGGGTTGAACTAAATCTATTTAAAGTGTCAAAAAAGGCCTAATAAAAACTCACCTGTCCTCAAATCTTCAGTTCTAATGAGCAGATTCTGTTCACGCCGACGAGCTGCACCGGATTTCAGAGACGTTTCACCAACACTGACCACCAATAAGAATCTGAAGATGTCAGCCGACGCTGTGTGAGGTTCCGTCCTCAGAGACACACCAGCAACCTGATCAACCTGGAGGCTGTGAGCTTTGACTGGACCACACACAGAGGAGATGCCTCACTGAGACGGAATCAGAAGTAACTGATTTTGTAACTTCTGAGAGCATTTGGTTGCAACGGGTTTTATTATAAGGGCTATTTTTTTTTTTTTAGCTTTCCATCATGTTATGTTATTACCTCATCAAAATCATGCCTGTAGCGTTGCTTTAATTCTTTCATGCGTGTTCGATGAATCCTTTATGGCGGCTGAGTGGCTCTAGCTCTCTGCCTTTGAGGCGCAGCTCCTCCTCAGAGCTGCAGTTTACAAGTTTTCACCTCACAGAGCCACCACCCCACCCTCCACCCCCACAACTCCCCCATTCGGCTCCTTCAGACTAGCCAGCAGCAATTAGCAAACACCGTTTGGAACTGCACATCTGCTGAGTTCATTGTAGGAGCTACTTCTCAGAATGACGCCAAGTTAACAGAGGAGCCATGTTGTGACGACTTCCTGAAGGCGGAGCTTCAGTCAGAGCCTCTTCTTAAAGAGGCAGAGGCTCAAATTTCAAAGCCTGAATTGTTTAAAGTCATGTTTGAAACATGTGGCATTTTTATAACTGAAGGTGACGTTGTTCATTTATTGTGTTATAAAATGGAGTGAAGTGGTTAGAAAACACATAACACATAACACTGCCACTCTAAGTGGCTTCAGAGTAAAGGAAACTGAAAGCATTTGAACCTAATTTTTTAAGTGTAAAATGTTGCAATATTGTCTTTAAGTTCATTGTGCTAAATTAACTTCAACTGGACGGGACTGATTCTCGACCTCTGGATGTAATCTGGATCTGTTTGTCATGTAGAGCGATAAGTGAAGGTCGATTTTTGATTTTGATTTGTCAAGCAGTTTTTAAGCATATTAAAATGAAGCTCATTGTTTCTATGTGAATATAGACCTTAAGTTGTTTTGTTAATGGACAGTTTTTTTTTTTTAAAATCTAAAGTCTTTTTGATAAGCCGCTAAAACATGTCAGATTTTAAAAACCATGTCTAATAACCAAACAGCCCAAAGACTTTAGTTTCCAGCTTGTTTTATGGATTAATTTAGGAAATATTTCACAAAATCAAATCCTAGTTCTTATCTGACCTACAGTGGGAGAAAAGATCAAACCGTTGACGTTAACAGGAGACCTGGTCAGAGTGGAACACCAACAGGATTCAGGAAAAATGGAGCTTTTTGTTAGATCATAATCTGACCGTCTGCAGTTCAATTCATTTCTGCAGAACCAATTCACAGCAGGTGTTGTCTGAAGGCAATTCAGCACCAACATGTAGCGACAGCTGACAGCCGCTTGCCTCGTCGTTGACTTCACAGCAATCCCTCACGCTGAGCATGCATGCAGGGAAAACTCCCCTTTAACAGGAAGAACCCTTCAGCAGAACCAGAACCGGGTTCGGTGTGACCGTCACTGCCCAAACTGAACCACAGCATCAGCTGGACTGGAGGAGAGAGAGAGTGTTCAGCAAGCGTTCTGATTCTCAGCCCAACACTGTAAGAACAGATCTAACGGTTTAATGGAGGAGCATTGTTAGGAAGGGCTAGTGTTTGAGCGAGCAGGAGATTCTTAAAGAGACAGAGGCCCAATTTCAAGGTGTTAATTTGCAAAGTTAAATTCCTTTAAGTCATGTGTGATGCATGCAACATTTTTTATACCAATTGAAGGTTATGCAGTTCCTTGATTGTGATATAAAATGTCACCATGTGCCTGGAAAACACACAATACATCCCTTTAAATTAATCATCACCAATGTGATTGAATAAAAACAAAGTATTTGTCTCTTAATCATTTGCAAGGTCTCAGTCATTCAGTTACTTTGAAAGTCATTTAACTATTTCACGCTCCAGTGCATTATGTTCCTTCATTATATGTTATTACATTTTGTATTTTTAGATCGAACAGAGACAATAACAACCATAATTACACTCTCGTTGGTGATGCTAGCGGTTTATCGTGACTTCATGATGTCATCTCTTCCACCATTAGCACTGCTGGAACTGGAGACGCTGTTCAGACTTGAACTCTTAAGTCTCCCTCTGACCTCTGACCTCAGAGGGTTCTGCTCGTCCTCACTGGAAGAGACGTTTGCGTCGTGTTGCGGAGTTCAGGTAAAGGAAACCTGCAACATCTACATTCACTTCACACCAACAGAAATAAACTCCATTTATCAGCGCAGCCTGGAGACCAGCTGATGGCGATGGAGACGCTGGAGATCTGTTCTCATGGTCTTTGTTTTGACATGAGCGCCGTCTGAATGTTATTGCAGAGTTAACACACACCACAAAGATCAATGTCTTACCCACACGCACACACACCGACACACACACCCACACACACACACTCCCAGGTGGCATCAGAAGTTGGAGCTCCAACAAACTGAGTCTTTCTTGAGAACAAGCAGATTAACGGCCGCAGGATTAAGAGCAGGACACCCAAGTCGACAACAAGTGGTCTGCTATTGCCATGGTAACCAGCCGGTAGCGGGAGGCAACCCGCCCCCCTTTTTATGAGCCACACATCACCACTGATGAAAACCCCGTCTCCCTGATATCTTCATTAAAGGAGTTCCTCAGCTGAAGCCAACTTTATCTCCTCGGTTTTCATTTCTAACTTGTGTTGCCAACCTGGAAGCGTTCTGATCTTTATTAAACTCTTCTTTCTCCTCCGTCATCCGCAGTTTACGGCGCTTCAATAATGCAGCTGATGAAACAATCACTGACTGCGCAAATGTTTTAAAGGTCATCTGTGGTATTGTTAAAATGATCACAAAATGCAAACGAATGCGCTTAACTGCCTTAAAAAGATCAACAGAACTTGGATTAGATTTCAGTATTTCTGGTTCATATTAAATATCTATTGATAATCAAAACACTGACTATATTGTCATGTTTCCAATGACTAAATCGGAACATTTAGTTGGATCCAGTTCAGTTTTGTCTCTGCTGTTGTTTGTTTGTCTTAATTTTCAGCAGCGTTGATGTTGCCGCATTATTTAATTTACACCTTTTGCTTCCTTTGAAACCTACTGAGAAACAAACATGGTGGCCTCGTTACCAGAACACTGAACATTACCGCTGTTGTTAAAGTGACTATGAAAAGTATTCAATCCCTTGGATGAGTCACATTTTTTTAATTGCTTTTACAAATGAATCATGATCACAAAATGTAGCTTTTTTTGGCAAAAGAATGAAGAGAAAAAGGTGTTTTCTACAAAAATAATTACAAATAAAAAATCCGAAGCATCATCATTCACCCCCTTTGAGTTTGAGTGGATCTGTCTTAGTCTGGCTGCACATTTGACTTAAAAACTTTAACATATGTCTCCTTTTTCCTTCAGGAAGTTGTCACAACATGGTTCCTCTATTATTCCTTTAACAATGTTTTGAACAACGTTGCTCTGAGAAGTAGCTCCTATAAGGAGCTCAGCGGTTCCACCAGGCGTTTGCTAATTGATGCTGGCTAGTCTGAAGGAGCTGAATAGGGGGGGGCTGCGGGAGGGGAAGGGCTGAGGAGGAGCTGTGTCCTGGAAGGCGGAGCTAGGTCCAACCAGGCATTTTGCACAGCTGAATGGTTGCTATGGAGACTAAAGTATTTCTCAAGCATGCATAAAATAATTAAAGCAAAACTCCAGGTATGTTTTTGATGAGAGAATAACATCATAGTATGATGTAAAGCTCAAAACAAGTTGATTCTCCTTTAATATTTCATTCTTTAGCTGAAATGTGTCAGCCTGTGTGTACAAGTTTCACATTTAGGAAATTAATGAATACTATCTTTAGTACATTACAATTTATTTAGAATCATTTGAACAACCTGACAGTAAGAAAGTTCACATCTCTGAGTATCAAACTAATTCTGATGACATAATCACATTTATTTCATTTTCTGCCTCCAGTTAAGGAGAGAAAAACGCGCAGGATAAAAGGTAAAGGTGCTCAGTTTTCCGGCTGAGAAAACCTTCACATCCAAAACAAGTGAAGAAATCAAAGACAAACATGTTGCTTAATTTCTTCTGCTGCTTCCACATGTGACCAAGTTGTAATCACAAAAAGTAGAAAAGCTTCAACAGTACAAAAACAAAAAAAGCAAACAAACTATCAGTTTGGTCACATAAAAAGGATCTGATGTGATGAGTCAGACGACAGCACGCAAACTTCCTGCTCCAACTTTCTTCCTCAACACTTCCACCAAACGCTCCAACCTGAGGAAGAGGAGGAAGAGGAGGAAGAGGAGGGTTACAGAGGGGACGATGAACCCTGCAGACCTGAGTGAGAGTGGACAGGAGAACCTCTCAGCTGGTTAATGCAGCGCTGCAAAGCGTGCACCATCAAAGTCCACTTTACAACCGTCAATGAGAATATTAACTGCAGAGAGATGCTGATGTGACTGGGTGTGTGAGAGAGAGAGAGAGAGAGAGAGAGAGAGGTTTGGATGACCTTCTAATAATCAGTGAGGCTCTCTCCCTTTCCTATTCAAATTAAACTCCCCATTTGTAATAAGCAGCAGATTTGACTCAGTCCTTCCCATCAGAGAGCAAACATTCCTCTTCACAGCCCAGAAACTTGGAAGGCACTTCCCATCCCCCCACCCCCCACTACTCCGTTCCCCCCCGCTGGCAGCCAAATTACTGCAGAAAGCCCCAGGTTTGAGCCCAGGAGGACAGCGCAGGACGCAGACGGAGGACTTAAGCTGTTTTCATCACCGATCTCATCCCTTCATCTTCAGGTTGATGAGCTGAGAAGCAGCAGCAGCAGAAGCAGCAGAAGAAGAAGAAGAAGAAGTCACGTTCAACTGGAGCGTTTTCCCTTTTCCTGAATCCAAATCTGCACGGCTTAGTTCTCTGCTGATCATCTCGGCTACAGGGACACTGGTGCCGTAGTCTGCTGGATATGAGTCATCAGAGCCAAATCTCCTTAGTCCCACGTACTTAACCGGTCTTTGAACACCTCCAGAGTCTCTGAGGGAAACTGTTGCTCCATCAACGGGAAGCAGCTGGTTCCCACCAGACTCTCCCTCCATGATCAGGAGCGTTTACATGAACGCGCCGTTCTGTGAGGTCATTATTATCTAGGGGAGCACCGGGCTCCCAGAAGCCGGCCTCGGTTTCCTGATGGGCCGTCAGCCGATACTTACAGGTGAAGCCGATCTCATCTGGGTCCACAGACGTCTGAGAATCAGCCACTATCCTTCATCACTCCGCCATGACAGACCTGGCCCTGTCCACCGGCTCAATGTCTGCACGTCTGCAGCTAATATTCACTCCACTGTTACCAACTCAGCAACTTTCTGTTTAGTATCAGTATTGATTTGTGTTTTTAAAGATCAGTGATCAGCCACTAGCAGCTGCTGGTGGAAATATTCCACCAGCAGGACTTTGGGTCACATGAGAGTCAGACGGTGATGCAGCACCATCAATAACATTTAAAAAAAAAAGAATCATTTTCCAACCTTCTTCCCATCTGTCTCTACAAAGACAAGCATCCCCACAGCATGATGCTGCCACCGCCATGTTTCAGAGGGTGTGATGTATATTCAGGGTGATTTTATTTAACACACATTCGATTCATCCCGAAGGTAAATCACATGTCGCCGTCATGCTGTGGGCCGGAGGGAGCTCCAGAGGTTCGGCAGACCTGCTGATCCAAATCATTTGCTTTTGCCTCGAAAGGTCCGGTGCCGTTTGCTCTCTAACATCTGTGCGGAACCAGATCCACTGGAAGACGAGGCCCAACGGTGGACCGGGTTCTGGTTCTGATGGAGGTCCGCTCTGGTTAAAGGACGGTTTTCTCTTTCCACTGTCGCCACATGCAGCATGTATGACTTCATGTCACTGACTCCATGCGATCTGCTGAGTTTCCTTAGAAAACTTTACAAACACTTTGAATAATAATCTGAACTCGACTGCATTGTCTGATAAATAAAACCCATTTAGAATTTTGTACTTGACTTGGAATCTGTGTGCATGACCGGATGGAACCGACTCGTCCATGAAATACCTTTAGACGAAGTGCGTTACAAATAATTCAAATTAATTTCAGCTGATTTATACTTTTGTTGTTTCAAAACATTTCCAGTCAATCACCTATCAACTGATGTGTGGTTTGCACTGCTCTGTTTTCAGTTTGATAACTGCATAACTGCACTGTTATCAAACAATGCAGAACGCTCAATTAGTTACTCAAGGTCGTTTAAAACGTTTCCAAGGAAACCGGCAGATTGCACCGAGTCTTTGTTTCACAGCTTTCAGTCCTCCTGGATGACGACATGGTGGCAGCAGACGACTGCTTTGGTTGGTTTTGCAGCAATCCCTCATACTGTCGCATGCATGCGGCGACAGTGGAGAGAAAACCTCCAGCAGAACCAGAATCTGGCTCAGTACCAGCAATTTCCAGTCAATCACTAATGAGAAGACAGAGCAGAATGGAGATGATCCAAATTTTTAGATCGTAGATAAAAAAAAAACAAACAAAAAAACAAAACTGTATTGAATTATAAAAATATTAACCAGCTGACATCAGCTGGAATGTTACAAAATAAACAGAATGCTACCATTAAATGACATTCTCTCCTGAAACTAAAGAGTCCATTTCTGGAGCTGCAGAGAAACCAGTAAAACCAGTAGAACAGGTGAAGACAGAGCTGATGTGGGCAGAGCTGACGGGCTGTTTCCGTCTCAGCCTGATGGGACGAGGAAGCAGCAGGCAGTGAACGGATCCGACACTAACCTGCGAACTCTCTCACTGGCTTCCTGCTCAGCCACCTGGCTGCGCTGGAGCTCAGCCGCTGTGTCCTCCTTCTCCCTGGACAGCTGCTGAAGCTGCACCACCAGAGACTGGACCTGGGAGGACAGGTCCTTCTGGTCTGGCGAAGACTCAGCAGGAAGTGACGTCTGGGATGGAGAGGTGTGGTCCTGAGAGCTGGCGGAGGAGAAGGAGGATGGAGAGGAGGAATCGGGTCACGGTTGGTTAGAATAATGTTTATCTCATTAAATCTTCAACAACAGCCTGAATTTACCGTCTGCTCGAGTCAAAATGATTCCAGGGTTTTGCTGTTTATTGACTTTTAATGCAATGTTTTCACATCTCTTGAACTGTTTCACATTGTTTTCATCTGACTTTATGTGACGGACCAAAACAAAGTGTTGCAGAGCTGCCAAGTGGACAGAAAATAAAACTTTGTATTCAACAATTGTACAGAATCATTTCTGGAAATTGTGGCATGCATAAAATAAAAACTAAAAGAAAAGAAAAAAAAAAAAACACACACACCTTAATACACACTCTTCAGTTCAACAACTGAATCTAACTTTGTCATATTTACATTCAGTCCAGCTCTTTAACATGCTAGAGAAGTAAACCGTGTTAAAGCAGAGTTTTTATTTTCTTCATCTGGACTGAAAGCGAAAACAAAATGTCTTCCTGCTCCGCCTGCTTTCTGCAGCCTCTTCAGGTGTCTCCGCAGGCGTTCAGCATCAATCCTGGTAATTTATGGAGGCTCACATTTTCATCAGCATAGACGGACTCGCTCCTCATCTTTATTCTGTTTCACTTTGCCGCAGCTGCTTTGCTCAGAACTGGACTCGGACCCCTCCAGGAAATCCTCCAACTGATCTTAAAGCCCAAAACACACCTCTCTGTGGTTCAAATCTGCCTCACAACGTCTTATCTAATTACTGTTTGTTTGTCGTCCTCGTTGGCGGCTGTTTACTCCTGTTATTATTCTACAGGTTAGCCGCATTCCTCCAGTCACCAGTCGACTGGCTGCATTTGGACCAAGATGAATCAAAACCAACACTTTTGTGCTTCTTGTCTTTGCTTCTCTTTCTGACACTTTAACTGGATTTTATTTACAGAGCTGAGAAAAACTAACTATCTGCCTCAGTACAGATTTCCTCTGGTTTTGCTTTAAAGGGTCAGTATTGTTTTCCATGGCATCATCATGGCACATTATGATTCCATGTTATAATGTAATCAACATTACCTTCACTTGTTATGAAAGGCTATCCATGTCAAATATGACGTAAAAGAAATAAAATTTGACTTCATAATCAAACGCCTTGTCACCAACAACATGGCTCCTCTATTAACATTTTTACCAGCGGTAAGTTCAAGGTCAATCTCCTTTAGGATTTTCTGCTACAGAGCAGAATTCATGCTTCCAAAGCATTACACTGCCAACACCGTGTTTGAGGAGCATCAGTAAGTCTCTCTTACTAGTGAATCCTGAACTCTGACCTTCACAGAGGAAAGTGAAGCTGTAGATGGCGTTCTGGGTCAGTCTGTGACCTCCTGGATGAATTGTTGAGTTCTAGGAATCATTCTGGCAGACTGCCGACTCCTGGGAATGTTCTCCATTGTTCCATAGTCTCTCCATTTGTTCTCACTGCCGTTCTCTGATTTTGTAACTCTCCTCTTCAGACTGATGGATGGAAATGAGTTTGATTCTTGTGTCGTTTATGACTGATGTGTCATTTTACCCTACCTCATGTTGTCAGACAGGTTGTGTTTAGGGAGTGTTTTGACCCTAAGGGTCTGGTAGTGATCAGTCCTGGGTGTGGCTCATGAAACTAAACCAGGTCAAAGTCAATCAGTAATTTTATAATTTAACAGGATGAGTTGTTTCCCACAGATCCAGCTTGGTTTCAGTAGCTTTTATTAAAATGACCAAAAATGGCTTTTTATTTATTTTACTCTATTTCTGATGTCAAAATGTGTTTCAACACCACACCGCCCGACTTCCGCTATCTCTCATTCTTTACAAAACAGAGCTTTGGAGAACAGACAGAACTAACTGAACACACACTGAAGCTGTGTGTTTGTTGCTGTCAGACAGGTTTCTGTTTGAACATGTACACACTCCCTGACTCCAAGTCAAACTCAAGTCTTGCTTCTGAATCCTGATAAAATGTCTTCAAATAGTAGCTGAAGGTCATTAATGTGGACTGGAGAGGTAAACAGCAGGTGGAGCTAATTCTCCACTTGGTACCATTATGATCAGTGATTTCCCAAAGTTTGCAAATCCTCTGGACATCATCTTGGATCAAAAATAAAAATATATTCTCTTTTTTTAAGCTGTGAAAACACTTAAATCGCCTCTTGATGGGTAATTTAGTTGCAGAGTTGATAAATAGTTCAAGTTTTTAAGTATATCGATTAAATGTTCTGATTAACAGCCAGAATAAAAGCACTAAAACCTATTTAGGTCCAATCAGTTTATTTAAAGGGGCAGTATGATGTATTTTTCTGGCACATACTGCCATTTTATAGTACAGTCAATTAACAATGTGGCCTTCAATTGTTATGAAAATGTTATTTATATAAAAGACGACATAAGAAAAATTTTACTTGGTAACACTATATCCAAAATGAAATACCAACACCCCGCTAAAAAAACAACAAACAAACAAAAAAACACAAGCTGACAGGTGGAAGTGGTATCTCGATGAAACAAACGTAGAGTTGATTGTTTTTATACTTTTTCTCTCTTTTAAATTGGGCCTCTGTCCCTTTAAAATCTCCTGCTCTTTCTGAAACTCCAACTTACATTGAACAAAAATCTAAAACAAAAATGCATAACATAATAACTGCAGTTATTTAAAGCAGGAAGCTTTAAAAAGTAGTTATCCAGTGCTAACAACGGCCAGCCATATCCCAGCAACCTGAACATGATGATTCCCAGTAAAATCTGGCTTTTATACGTGGCATTCTGATTGTGGAGAATTGGAGATGTTTTTGAAATTCTGCTGTTCACAGAATAACACAAATTCAACCAATCGATACCAGCAGGCTAATCAGTCAAGCTATCTGCTCAGGCAGAGCCTGCTGTCAGCTGCTTAACATACATGCTGTTTGCACTGTGCCGACTGTAGTTCGAAAACTGCTTTAGCTGATGAAAAGTTTTTTTTTTTAAATTTGGTATAAAATAATCATTAACTGATGAACTGAAAAAATATTTACAGCCAAAATAGCCACCAGCTGTCCTGTCTGGTCTGATCTGTCCACGGAAGAATGTTTCAGACATCGGCTGCTTTATACAATCTGAAACGCGTTTTAGATCAAAATAAAGGAGAGGATGTACTTTCTGAAAAAAATCAGTTGCTAGTTTGTCAGATGGTCTTTGACAACAGCAACAATTGTGCTTGTTGCTTGTCACTGACCTGTGATCGGCTTGTAACGCCTGAATCTGAGCCTGGAGCCTCTGTTTGTCGTCCAGAGCTGCGTCTCTCTCCTCCTGCAGCCTCAGCAGCTCCTCCTGCCCACAGGAAAACACGGCAGTCAGACATAACAGTCCAGCACAGTAGCTTAAAGTGATAACGCTGTAATTAAATGACGGCTTTTCTGCGCCGTCACTTGTATTCTGAGTGAATAACGGAAAAATACACGTGTGGGTCTACGGGCGTAGAACAACGCTCCGCAGAGTGTGTGTTTGTGCTTTAAATGTGCGTTCCCACCGAGCAGCAAGGAGATCAAGTTCTGGATAACTACAGGACTAACTGTTTAAATAAAGGCTTAATTAACTAGCTAACTGACTAATTCATTAACATAAATGTCAACACACCTGATAATGAGGATTGCATTTACATCAGCTCCTGATCCCACACCACAACATTCCTGCAGCCTCCTGCACCACATCTGCTGGTGCATTTAAGGACACGGTGGGGAGTGGGACTGTAGAGGTTTGTGAACTGAGGAGTGGGTTTGGATTTACTAAAGTCTGATAGAAAGTATGGAGCAGCAGCTGAAAACAGATTCAGAATGATGTGGTTTATTTATGGTACTGCAGCTAACCTTTATTGACCTACATTAACACTGAGTGATGAAACGTTTCAGTGAATGAACCTCATGGTGAGATCAGTCCGACCTGTTGGATCTGGTACTGGGTTAAAAAAAAAAAGAAAACTTTTGAATTTGTGGGAAATTACAAAACAAACAAAAAATAATTCTAAAAATGTTCTCACCAGGTTTTCTGGCATTGAGCAAATAGAAATAATTTTGGTAATTCTAACTGACATAAAACAAGAAACGTTTGGTTTGAGGGAAAAAAATGAGTTTGTGTCTTTTTATTTAGTGTATGTAAATATCTGGTTTCAGGTGGAACTTCCTGGTCTCCTGGTCTGTCAGGGTTCTACAAAACTGGGTTCTAAAACGTTCACATTTTCTGTCTCACCTCTCTAACGGATTTAAGTTCTTCCAATGAAATGTGAGTGAGTGGAGTTTGGAGCAGAGCCGTTTCCTATTCGCTCCTCTCCACCTGATCACTTTCATTTCTCTTGTCTACAAGAAAGACAGCCAGAGCCTTGGAAATATTATGGGCTGGAAATGATCAGATGCTGGACATTCCTCCTAAGATAATGTTCTTTTAAAAGTGAAGCTTGCAAAAACAGAAGTCTGTTAACCAGCTAATATCAGGACAGACTGATGGCAATGAGAAAATAAAGCTTTAATACGCCACGTCATGCGTCATCTGGCTTTAAATACCCAACTACGGTAAACTTCCAAACTTTGATACAGCATGAGCAATAATATTAAAATAATACAGAAAGTGAAACATTACCAAATTCCAACAGGTATCCCCACACCTGCTGCACCCTCACTCCACTCATCAGCTCTGCTGTGGGTGTTAAACCCATCAGCTGACTCTTCCAGGAGTCTGAGTCCCACTGTAGCTTTGGTTAAAGTGCGTGGAGGCCGACTCCAGCTGGGATTACAGGCCCGACCCTGACCTCCTCCTCTTCCTCCAGCTCTATTCTAATTAAAGCCTCCGAGGTCTGAGAGTTTAAAGTGAGACATCAAAAGAGGAACCAAACCCAGAGAGTCAATATGTGTCTTCTCCAGCCGGGCCAGAGGAGACGCTTCAAAAGGGCTGCCCGCCTTATTAATCAGAATCATTTCCAAATGAGGTGATCAGGAAGCAGGAGTGACACAGAGCTGACCTTTAACATCAGGAGTTAAGGTCAACGAAAGAAAGGAAGAGTGGTGGGAGGAGGTAATAAAACTACTGTGCTGGGACCTTTGACATGATGAGGGCAGATTAGAGAGACGGGGGAGGAGAATAAAATGACGGGTTCTTTATTGGCCATGAGAGAGGGAGAGGAAGAGGACGGGAGAGGAAGAGGACGGGAGGTGAAGCTGGAGCTGATGGAGCCGGAGGGCTGAGGAGGAAGGAAGGACAGAACGAGGGAACGTTCTTTGACCTTTAACAAAAAGAGTTGAGGTGAACAGGAGAGGACATTAAGGAGAGGAAAGAGCTCATTCAGGCTGTGGAAATGAGGTGAGAATGAGCTTAATATTATAAGCCTTTTTTACACACGAAAACCTCATAATCAGCTGCAGACTTTCTGCTCAGAGTCAGACAAGTGGGAGCCAGGAGCAGAGAGGTGCAGCCGACGCAGAGAGACAGAGGCTGACCTGGAGAAAAGCAGCTTCAGATGAACAGCACAGCGGCAAAACGACAGCGAAACGCAGACGCAGCCCTGGCAGCTGTTCAGTTTCTGTGACTTCCTGGTGAGGGGAGCCACAGGGACCCGCTTCAGGTCACCTCTGGTTGTCGTGTTTAGGGTAGACCACCAGCGCTGCGGTTCGTTCCAAACCAGAAACCTGATGCCGTCACATAAAAACAAAACTCGTCCATGTTCTGCCTGCATAACAGGTGATACAGAACTATTCAATAGCTGCGTTCTCATTGACTTTAAAGTTGCTCAAACTGGAGCTACGAAAATAAATTTGCTTTTGTTTTTGAAAAAAAAAAACATGTTTTACTATAAAACCCAGGATGAGGTGGGTTTTTTTTTTTTGGTTGTATTGAAATGAATGTATTTCACAAAACTGCAATGGAAACATAGCAGCCACAGGAAGTGTTAGGAGGAGGATGGATGAACAGACAAACTGCTGCTTAACTTTAGCTCTTTACCAGTTTAAAGGAACATAAACTGGTGAAATAAAAGGTTTGTTGTTTTTATTCTATGTCAGAGACATGATTCACCACTGCCTTATACTGTAGGGATGAACATTAAGACAGCGATTAGGAACATACTTTAAATTTTGGGATACGCGTAAAAGTGCAAAGTAAAGCCAAAACAGTTTCAGTTCATATTGCCCTGCAGGTGCTCATATGGAATCATTTTTGTAGCATAACAGTTTTTCACATGTTATTCCTCATATTTCAGACCAATGGAGAAGGTCTTGAACATATTTGTATTAAAATAGTGGAAAAATATGTTTCTTTGTTCTGAGAGCTTTCCAAGAGATAAGGTTGTTACCAAACTGACTGGGTGGAATTTTGTATCACTTTGAAAACTCATCGGTTTTGCATGTAGAAGGAAGAAACCTCATTTCATCAAACTCTGGTTTGCTTTATGAGCTTCTTTTTTTAATTCTGAATCCACTTTTTCCCCCCCCCCCCCCCCGCAGGTTAAACCTTTTCGAGGATTTTTAATCAAGTTAAAGATATTTTTTCTTAGACAGGTCATGTGCTGAAAGGTCACATGACCTTTCACAGCTTAATTACATTTTTTTTCCCCAATCTGACTGGTTGCTTAATTTGCTTCATTAGTGTTTAACATTTGGCCAAAATGAGAAGCTTAAAACAAACGCTGAGTAACATTTTCACTTGAAGCTCTTATGGAAGGTGCCATGCTTGAAGGGAACACTAAAGGGATTTATGTACAGACTCAGCCAAACTTGGTGTCCATTTTCTGTGTACTGGTAAAGTTTAACCAGAATTTGGTTTAAAATGTCCAGATATTTCACAGGATACATAATGTCATGCACTCTAACAAGATCCTCATGGACCATCGAAAAAAAAACAGGCCCACAGCATCACAGGACAAGAACAGTGAATTGTGGGGTTCCTAAAGGAGCAGTTCTTCTTTCACATCTATGAACTTCCTGTAGCTCATTTTACAAAACATCACAACATCCTCTATTGTATTTATGCAGATGAGCCACAGCTTGATACCTCCGTCACCTCCTGACTCTAGTCTACTAAAGTCACCAGGGATTTGTCCATAATTGAAATTAGTGCATGAGTCAGAGTTTCCACTAGCATGTAAGACAGAGGACTTTGGTCCAAAACATAGAAGAAAAGAGATCAGCGCTCAGCGAGACTAATGACCACAGAGTATGTTTGAAACCACAGTGATCACAAACAAACTAAATCAAAATGTCTTCTTAAAGCACTGCGTGAATAAAGAGTTTACTGTCAAAACAGGGCACAGAGAAACTACTGCATGCTTTTAATTTTAGTAGATCAGATGATAGTAACCAGGTCTGTCATGTATATTTTTGTCTTTAAACTTTTTGGTAACACTTTATTTCACAGGTTGTTAATCAGACTGTCATGACACTGTCATAAACATGACATAACACCTGCCATGAACATCAATCAGTAAGTCTTCATAAATATTTATGACTGTCTTCATAAAGTGTCATTTGGTAAATCATGACACTTTTAATACAAAGTTGACATTATTCAAAATGTCTTTGTTATGACAACTTCACATTAACCAATAAATCATGATCTGACATAAATTTGTTATAAAACTGATTAAACTTTAGCTTTAATAATATAAAGCTACATATTGTTTAAAGTTTAATCAGTAATGCTTTTATGACAAATTTATGTCAGATCATGATTTATTGGTTAATGTCAAGTTGTCATAAAGACATTTTGAATAATGTCAACTTTGTATTAAAAGTGTCATGATTTACCAAATGACACTTTATGACAACAGTCATAACTATTCATAAAGACTTACTGATGTCATGTTTATGACAGTCTTATTCACAACCCGTCAAATAAAGTGTTACCATTTTTTTTAAATCAGGTAGGCAGGTGGCAGCTCACCCCTAATGGTGCCTTCAGATTCCTGAACACCCCCAGTAATATGGATCCCATAACAACCAGTTCTCCAGTCACTGCACTGACTCTCCGTTTTCTCTCGGGCTGAAATCCAAGTATGAACCATCCACACTGCAGCAAGAGCACTTTGGTCAACCAACCAGTTTGAACCATTGAGGTTCAGAAGCAGCTCTGAACTGGGGGGCTTTAGCCTCCATTTAAAGGAACTCAGAGTTTCAGCTGTTTGGAGGTTTGTTCCAGATTTGTGGTGCATAGAAGCTGAATGCTGATTCTCCATGTTTAATTTAAAATGTCGGTTCTATTTGAGCTAAACTTAAATGTTTGTGTTAATTGAAGCCCGTCTTTCCTCTCATGTCCTCAGAGTGGTGATGCTCTGGATTTCCTGGTGTATAAACGTGACTGTATAAATAAACTCGGCTGACTATTCCTAATCGGGAGCAAGACGTCTTCCTCAACAAATTCCTCATTAATTTATCTCACCAGAACAGAGTTTCAGTTGAAGCCACATCAACCTCCATCACGTCCTGCAACTTTTAAAGGCGTCTCTGCTCAAGCAATCCTGAGTGATGGTCACAAGCTGCATACTCTAACATTTCAGATATGTGGTCCAGCTCTGGTATCAACATGTACCGTTAAAAGGTCACGGTAAATTGTGCCGCATCCTTTGGTTTGATTTGAAACTTTAGGTTCAAGTCGGTTCAGAGGCCTGATTTAAAAGTTCAGCCAGGAACTGTGGTTTGTGATTTGGGCTGCAGGATTTCAGCAGCTCACTGAGTGTCTGGCGTTAATTTGATGGCAGCTGCTGATGTTTCTGTGTGAAATTAAAATGCTCTCCCGGTTCTAATCCCCCCAGAGCCCAGCCTAATTAACAGGCTTGAGGAGGATACACAGAGCAGCGATACATTAATAACAAAATTTAATTTATTTCAGAGGAAAAAGAGATGCAGGCAGAGATAAAGGAGCATATTTGTTAGCATGAAAATTTCAGTCTTCTCTTGTATGAGATTTTTTTTTTGTTTTCTTTAGAGTGTTTTAGTCTTGATTTAAGTGTAAGCTTTAAGCCTTAAGCACAGACAGGTGCAGGGTTTAAGCAGGAACCTATGCATGTTAGCCAGGATGAGGGAGGAAGGAGTTCCCTGCTCAGGAAACACAAAAAAGTGATCGACAAACTGGAGCCGATTCAAAGTTTTCAAAGTGTGAACAGTTTCAACTGAAGGATTTTAGATACTTTTACATTTTATCTGGATATAAAGAAAGGATTTAACATGCTATATATATATACTCATATCCCAGTTTTCTCTCAGATGGACCAGTACAAATCTTTGTGAAAAGTTTTTCCTACATAATTTCATCTAATCTCGCTGATTGGACCGTATTTGGCATGTGTGCAGAAGGTAACCAGGGCAGAGTGTGTCTTTGAGAATTAAAAAGTAAAAATTATAATTCCTGCACTTTTTTCATAAAACAGTTAAATCCATACTTTCTGGAGTTCACAATCCATTGTTCATTAATTTTCACATGATAATAGAGGTTTACTACGGACTGGGGCCAAGACTTAATGTGTCACTTAATTAACTACAAACATTTGGACTCCAAACACTGAAACACTGAACGACTAGAATAACACTTTGCACCAATCTGATGGTTGAGGAACCTAAATAACCCATCTTATGTATGCCTACTAATTCT
Source organism: Poeciliopsis retropinna (assembly GCA_010277075.1). Lineage (NCBI taxonomy): Eukaryota > Metazoa > Chordata > Actinopteri > Cyprinodontiformes > Poeciliidae > Poeciliopsis > Poeciliopsis retropinna. The sequence continues at coordinate 7,540,355 of VMRM01000028.1, forward strand.
ATCATTTAGGAGCAGAAACGGGGTTTAAATTTAAAACATTGCTTATTTTGTCAATCTATAGTTTATCCAAACAAAATAATGTGTTTGATTACATTAATTAACGCAATTCAAACTTTTTAATCGAGTCCCACCCCTAGTATGGACATGTTTCTACAGAGGTGGAGCAAATGTATGAATGGATGGAAGAATACAAGAATGGAGTCATGGATGGATGGATAATAATAATAATAATAATAATGGATGGGTGATGAACAAATGGACAGAGACATTGACAGAGGCAAAGACAAAGACAAAGACATCAGTAGTCGTTTACCTGGCTGACTGACTTGTCCCTCTGAAGCAGGTCTTCCTTCAGCCATTTACACTGCAGACACACAGAAGGAGGAGTCAGAGCTTCATTAGCCATTAAGTCATGTCACTGGAATACTAATGGAAGAAGGGATGAAAATCTGGGACAATATTAATAACCAATATCAACATCGATGTTCGGGCCGACCGATTGATCAATCCTTTTCTTTCCTGTACTCTTTCGACACGTCACAATCCTCTGCTGCATCACTACTGCTGTCACATGACCAAACACACACCACAGACACCACCCAGAAACACACCACAAGCAACCTGGAGATAATCATCTGTTATTCATATGGGCCCAGTTTTACTCATCAGACCAAAACTAAAAGGTTAAAAATGAACAAAAATCGACCATGAAAAGGCTCACTATACACATTAAGAGGGGAAACAATAGAAATATGACATCATTGGTTCTTTGTTCTTAAAACGACACATTACTGGGTGGAGACTGTAGATAAAAGCTTCCTGCACTGCGACATGTAGATGGAATAAACCTCTTCCTTCCAGCCAAATCATGTTTGCCTGATATTTATTTCAGTTTTGACTTGAGTTTCTCCCACAACTTGTAGTTTCTTGAGGAGTTTTCAAAGTTTTTTTTTATTAAAGATGGTTTCTCTTACTACCTCACTAACCAGATTTACAAAGCCAGCTAAATTTACATTTCTTATAGAAAATCAATCATCCAAAACTTTTTATTATTGAAAGAATAGTTTATTAATCTCAAAGGAAAATTAATATATCCTTCAAAAGAGTCATTATAGATAGTGATATATGTGGAAACGATGGCTCTGCTGTGCCTGTATTTCCTTTAACTGACTCATAGCTGCTCACTTCAGGTTCAGCAGGAGATATCGCTGCGTTCTCCCCTGAGCATCTTTTCTAAGTAGTTTCCTTTTGAGGCCAAGATCAGAATGGTTTGAAACTTTTCTTCATTAATCTCTGTGGTTTAGATTCAAAATTTTAATTATGGAAACAAAGTGCTTTTAGGAGGTAAGAAAAGTGGGAGCACTGTTTCACAGTCCTCCTGGCTTCAGTTGGAAAATTCAGGTATAACAGCAGCATCGAGATATGTAGGATTCCACAAAAGATCAAAATGCTATATATATACAACAATCAACAATAATAATTGCACTGCACAAAATAAAGTCACATAACTGTGAAGAGCCCTTTTGATAACTATCCATGTTGGTGTGGCACAGGCAGATTTCTGACAGTATGAGAGCGGTGGGTGGGCGTCACCAGATCAGCTGAACTTGCTGAGCTGCAGATCGCAGTGTGAAAAGATGAACTGTAATGGTCTGTGCACAGAATGTTTTGACATGCCCAAAAACTCAGAAGCAGCTCGGCCTTCCTGGAGATAAAAAAGTATATGCAATTGTGTCAGATACATAGAAAGCTACGCTATCTGATACGTACATCGGCAGCTACAGCCACAAACCAGCACAGACGTGCACTGAAGTAGCCTGGCAGTTGCCTGATGCAATTCTGCTTGATTTTCATCTCCTTCGATGCTCCGTCAGGGAGTTCTCCTTTTGACCTCGATTTCTTCTGTAGAATTTCAACCAGGCCAATCAGTAATCAGTAGCAGAAGCTGGGAACGATGTTGATTTTCTGTGCCGTTTTAGAATTGTAGTTTTTGCATTGGCAGCGGAGGAAGTGAACAAAGCAGTTCAGTTTGTGTTGGCCACAAATACTGAGCAATGAAGTCAGACAAGACGAATGTAGAAGACATTTTTCTGCTGACATTCGGCTTCGGCTCCGTGGTGGGGGTGGTTGAGGGAGTTTCTGGTAAGCTTCACAGTGTAGCTGGAACTTTACACACACCATGACCAAACATTAGCGATTGGGTAAAATCAGATCCAATCATTTAAAACTTCTGAAGAGTCCATGCCTCCAGCAAGTAATCAGTTCTGAACAGCTGAGGGTTCAGAGCCTCTGTCAAAAGCACAGCTTTGAACAAGGGTTGGTTTTTACCAGGGTAATACTGAGCAGGCTTACGCTGGTAATGGTAAAGTTTGGTGGATGAATTGGTGTCGATAAAATATCCTAATAATAATAGAAATGTGTGTGTGTGTACATGTGGGGTCAGATCTGCTGAGCAATTTTGGAAAAAAAAAACACATTGTGTGAATAATTAGACCACTATTGGCAAACGTTACCAAAAAGAATGAATCAAACTTGTATTGCTAAATTGTTGGACTTCTGTTTCACATTCCACCTACTAAGGGATCACCATCGTGTCATATCGACACTGAGCACGAGATTTCCCAGCATGCATCAGTATGACATTAGTGTTTCTGGTGTAAAAGAAAATGAGGCTATTAGACTTAGGTAAATCCACTGTCACTTCTCTCATTTAGAGACAAAAAGGAAAAGTTTTTCAGCTTAGAGTGTGACATTAGAAGAGATTCATTATTAATCGGGGTGAACAAGAACAGCGCTGGGTTCCTTCTGAGTATCGCAGACAGGCTGACAAAGAGCCGCAGCTCAGCCTTCATCAGGGTGTTCTTAATCATCTTCAGAGTTATTGAAGTTATGCAAGCTATTGAAGTTTTAAAAAAGTCATTTTTGGATTTATTCTCTTTTGCTGCATTTCGACTAATAAAAGTTAATTAAAAACTGGAATAAAGTGCTCCGGTGTCTCATGCACCTGTCAACAAGCAACTCCAGCTGTTTCTGCCCTTTGGGTCACTCAGGGTAGTTGCGTGGGCATCAAACCGGCAGGCTTCTTTTTGGGGGTCTTGTCGGGGAGTGAGGTAGTCAGCAGCTCCAGGTGAGGTTTGATGAGTTCTGATAACCTGTAATTACCTGATATCAATTCAATAAGGAGCAGGAAGCTCCAGCTGGCGTGTGGGTTGGAGTGCTCAGGAAGAACCCTCCCCCTCCTTCAAATACTTCCAAGAACCCCCAGCTGCTGAGGGAGATAATCCCTGAGAGATGAAAGGAGGGAATGAGGAATCGGCGAGCAACAAGGGGTGGAGAGGGATGGGGAGGGGTGGGATCCTCCAACGTGGAGTGCTCTTTCTTCTTCTTCTCTGAGGATTATGGCAGCATTTGAAACATATTTCACTGCGGCGCAGCGCTGGAATGAAGGCGGGATTAAGGTGTTACCATTGAGGGGTGGTGTTAACGTAATAGGGATAGTTGTTAAAAGACGGTGAAGCAGTGTTATTGGCGGGGGTCACTGGTAGTGATGGAAGTTGATACACTGAGGTACAGCTTGAAGGAAGCAGGCATTAGAAAGAGGTTAAAATGTAAGGCTACAGGTGCTGATGAGGGACAAGTCAAAGGTTTTACAGTCCGTCTAACACAACAATACAGCTAGAAGACGACCATCTTTTATATGCAAATGAAGTATTTCCACATAAAGATGCTACAAGGTGTAGGATCTGGTACCGATTCTACATGTCAATGCTCCACACATTCTCGTATTACTATATCTAAAGCTGACAGAACACCAGCAGGTAAGGCGAGTGAAGTGTCTTGCCCAAGGATGCAATGAATTAGGCAAACAGAGCAGGAATTGAAATGGCAACCCACCGATTGGAGGGCAAACTCCTACCACCATCACCACCATCACCACAAGGGGTGATGCCTCCTTTGAAAAAAATAACAGTAGGATGATAAGATGTGATGGGAGGGTCAGCTGCAGTATCAGTGTGGTGGTTGGCCAGCAGCAAACTGGAATAAACGCCTCAGCCAGTAGGAGTGGTGTGAGGAGTGACAGGTTCTGACAAACAGGGCTGTTGCCGTTCCATCAGACCAATTATGGAAGAGATTGAAGTCAGTGGCCTTCAGCATTGACTACAGTACATTGAACAAGACCAACTGTAGTAAATAAGTTGTATGAGTGTTACTTCTGAGTGGAATAGGAAGTCTACATCCCCCTCAATCTTGTCAATCTCCAGTGATGTTCCTCATTGCTCTCTGGTGTTTGCTGCAAATTACGCTCCTCCATTCTTTTACAGAATCACCTGCGTCAGTCTCTTCTTTAGGTCATGTTAGACACACCTCAACTTCTCCTGGTGCCCCTCCTTAAATTTCAGATTGAGAAGCTCCTTGAGGGTGATGCAGGTCTTATTATTTGGGAAGCAGCATGCACTCCTAGCTTGTATCACAACATCCCTGCAAAAGTGGTGTGTATTGTAATGTCCACTCTCCTCTCAATGTCATCAACTGTGTTGTTCTGGGTTTAGTCGTGCACTTAAATTAAAATAGTCTTGTAAGGACCCTCTCTGTTATCTATTTTCTGAAGGAACGGGTTATTGAACAGTTTTAATCCTCTGGGGTTTTATGTGGGTGAGAAGAAAACCAGACTGTGATGTGGTCTGCCAAGGGAAGGTGTGGTAAAAGCAAAGGACATACAAATGTCCTTGGCATTTGCACAAAACAAAACCAATGTCCTGTTTTCCTAAGACCATGAAAATTAGAGGAGTTAGGTGAGTATAAGACATACACCCAAATTATTTTCTATTCACCAGGAGCAGTTCCTGAGTTGCATGTGAGGATCCTTTCCATAAAAAAACATTGTAAACAGATTAATAGAGGAGTGATGATGTGATGACTTCCTCAAGGTTGAGTTTTAGAAAGAGCGGTGGCTTCTTAAAGCGACAATTTCAACGTGTAAAATTAGGAAGTGAAGTTTCTTTTAAGTCATATTTGATATATGCAGCATTTTTATAAGAACTGGTGGTAACAAAGTTTCTTGATTATGTTATAAAATGCCACTAAGTGTTTGGAAAATACACAATACTGCCCCTTTAAGTGTTCAGACCAAGAGTTCAAGACAAAACTCTCATCATTAGGGCAAAAGTCTAAATCGAGTCTGAGGTCTTTTATTGTTGGCAATATAAATCAAACACTAACACTGTTAGTGTTCATCATGCCACTAACAGGTGATGTGATGAACAGAAAACCATTGTTAATGTCTTCAACTGTAGTCATAATGTTATGCCTGATTGTTAGATGTCATGAATGTTAAGGGACATTATTTATTTTAAACATATCTGAGGTCCACTGATGTGTGGCTACAGGTACAGTGGTGCTGCTCTATGGAAAGGAGTTTCAGCTTTTATGTTTCCCAGGAAGAACTTTCTCATTTTCTCTCTTTGGTCCCTCCCATTCTCTTTTGAAGCCAGTTGCTTTGGTTACCACCGCTGTTTGGCGATGCTGGATCAGTTTAGGTAACCACGGTTACCGCACTCTGTCAGTCACAGCAAGGAAACAGATGAAGGCTCCTGATCTGATTCTTTTTTTTTTTTTTTTTTTTCATCTGGAAAAATATCAGAGGCGGGGCTTCTGAGCCCACCACCTGCCGCAGAGCATGCTGGGAGCACAACCAATCTCCACGTTCAACTGGCCAACTCTATTTCGCTCATATCCCACCAACAGCCAGACTCATCTCTTTTCATTTCTACTGATTTCAACCCCACCCCCACAGAGAGCAGTATATAAATTGTGGGTAATAAATCCAACACTCTGCAGGTTTTGGTAATAAACTCTGTGAATTGAACTTTGATCATAATCAGCCTCCAGAGGAGAGATGGGGGCTGGAGGGGGGGAGAAAATGTGGATTTTCTACTTTAAAGTAAGAATGAAAATTGTAGCTAGAAACTTAGAAATAAATAAGAAACCACATACAAGAAAATGTGGGACATAACTCTGCTGGCAAATAAAGGATCAATAATAAAGTTTAGCATTTAGATTATTAGATCCATCTTTAAGCGATTGACTTCTGAAGCAATCAGGAGATATTATTTCTTATATTCCATTAATGCATGAGTGTGTGTACAAATAGCAACCTGATTAAACATTTTGTGTTTTATTAATAGATGTTCACATATCAAAGTATAACCTCTGGAAAATGAATTGATATAATCGCATGTAAAGATGGTTTTGATCGTGAGACACAGAAGGATCACATTATGACACTCTACTCCCTTACGAGCCAATGGCAAAGGTCTAATGCTAAAGGTCACAGAGCGGTGGAGGCACAGATTATGAGAGAAATGATCAGAATCGATAGTTCTACATGACGTCATGCCTCCTACATCCGGGTGTTCTGCCGCTGATGGAAGAAGCTTTTTACTTCATTGTGTTTGAGCTAATTGTGCTACACACTCACAAAGCATTGATCAGTGTGTCTGGCTAACATCCAGAGGAGACACAAGTCATGTAATCCAGGACAGATTTGCTCTCCTCACTTTATTAGCGGTAAGGACATTTTCAAATGTTTCTAAAAATAAAACGTTTTTGATGTCAATAGAATATTAAACAGACTGCCGTAAAAAAAAAAACACCTTTGTAGGAAAACCTGTAGTTAAAATCATTTTAAGTTAAGAGTTCCACAAATTGGAAATTTGAGGAGAAAAATAGATTCCTCCCTATTTGTATGCAATCATGTGACTAATGTGTTGCAGCAGACTCACATGGAGGACAATGGGGTCAGTAGATCAACCTGCTGCAGCAACAAATTCTTATTAAAAATATTTATGGATGTGAATAACCTAAAGGTGTCTGCTTTGCTAACTGACCCCTCTTAGCCTCTCTAAAACCTGCTTTTTTTTTGCCATTACTTTATGTGAGTTCTTCTCTCCACTCCAAAGGTCAGGCTACTGTTTCAGTCTGGACCACAGGTGTCAAACTCAAGGCCCGGGGGCCAAATCTGGCCCGCCGTAGCTTTTTATGTGGCCCTCTAGACTCCAAATTACATCAGTAATTCTTTCCAGTTTTTCACAAATGTGTAAAATTCATGCAAAAAAAAAAAAAAATAATTAACTTTTTTTTTTCTGATTTTACTGCAAATTTTCTCAAAATTGGTCAAAAACAGTGACTCCATAACTGATATAGCGAGTGGCAAAGAGTCACATTTAACATCATGCATTAGCAACAATATTGTAAAATTCCTTACAAATATTTCTAAATATTCATCACAAAATGTCAGAAAAACACTAAAACAATCACAAAGCCCTGTAGGAATAGCTATTTATTGTTATTTTAACAGTTTAATTGCTTTTATCAGTATATTCTGGCACATCTGGCCCTTTAAGAACATTCAGATTTTAGATCAGGCCCAAAATGAAAGTGAGTTTGACACCTCTGGTCTGGACAAATGTGTGAGAGGGCTGCCTCAAAATTTTAAGCCAAAAAAAAAAACATCCATTCCGTCATTACGTTGCTGTGTAAACATGGACTGAATAAGATGTGATAGTGGATTAAGCTTTCTTTACTGAGCTTTATCATTTTTTATTAGCTTAATTAAAACTTTAAATGGTGGGAAAAAATCTAACTGATGTTTGATCTGCTTACGTGTAAACTCACCTTATCTACAGATTTGTCTCTCTCCTCCATCACGGCCTTCATCTCCTGAGCAGTGATGTCACTCCTTCGCTGCTGCGCTAGCCGTACGCGCTGAACTAGAGCTGAGCCGAACTGCTTCACTTCCTGGACCGAGCCGGCTTGGCAGATGTGCTGGAGGAGGTCTTTGATGTCCTGAGAATCAGAAACAATCAGATTGGGCCTGGTCTGGTCACCAGTTCCAGCATAAACCCAAGATTGGTTTGTAAAAGTGCTGAGTCGGCTCACCATGTCAACGTCCTGCAGGCTGATATCATCCGACCTAACAACAGAAGAGCAGATAATCTGTTTGTGGAGCCTCTAAAGCTGGCCTGTCGCCATCTACCATGTCTAAAACATTTGTGTAAAACAGTTTTATCTTAAGTAAAGACTTCCAAGATACAAAAAGTATGGGACTTCTATTCATTTCTTTTTCCAATTCACTTTGTTTATATGATGCCATTTCACAACAAATGTAATCTCAAGGCATCAGTTCAATCACACATTCCTTCCAACTGATGCTATCAAGCAGCAGATTAGCCTCAGTTTATCATTCAAGTGAGTTTAAAATCTAAGGAAACTCAGCAGAGTCACCTCCAGAATTCACTCCTCCTGGACGAACGAGTAGCGACTTAAAACAAACGCTTGCTTTGTGTTGCTGACTTAACAGTAGTCCCTCATAATGAGCATGTATGTAGCAACGGTAAAGAGGAAAAACTCCTCTGTAAACGGGAATTTTATTTTATGGGCACATAGTGACATTTTATATTATAATCAGTTACTTTTAGTTGTAATAAAAATGCTATATATATATCTCAAATATGACTTTATAACTTAATGCCTTAAAAGTGGCCCTCCGTCTCTTTAAGAAGCTCCTGCTCTTTCTGAAACTCTGCTTTCAGAAGGTCGTCACAACACGGCTCCTCTATTAACCCTTTAACAATGTTTGCACTGAGAGGTAGCTTGAAACGAGCTCAGCAGATGTTGCTTTTCCAGCAGGTGTTTGCTACTTGCTGCTGGCTAGTCTGAAGGAACTGAGTGTGGTAGTCATAGGGAAGACTGCTCACTGTGTTGGAAACTCAGATAAAGACCTGAAGAAGATGCTGTTGAAACGTGGCAGAGAGTTACTGTCTAGTGAAACTAATCCTGTGCCACTCAGCGAGGCGACATAAAAAGTCAGAATGAAGTTCAGTCCTGGAGACTTTAGTCCTGTACTCTGATGAAACTAAAGCTGACGTGCCCGGCCATAATGAACATTATGACATTTAGAGGGAAAAGAGGGAAGTTGTAAACTCCATCATGCTGTGGAGTTTCTTTGCTGCAAGGACAGAGAAGCTGGTCAGACCTTAAGCAGCTGGAGCTAACATTGGAGGGTGAGAGGCTTGGGAGAGAAGCAGACTTGTTTGTTGGAATGGCCCAGTCAAAGTCCAGAAATAAATCCACATGTAAACAACACAACTTGACATTTTAACTGAGTTGAGATTTCAGCAGAAAAGAAAGTTTTGCATTAAAGTATTAGGATGAGTAAACCTTTCAAACTCAGCAGTTAGCTATTAACCACTATTTTAATTACCTCTAAAATCCATAAAAATTAGTGGCAGGAATGTAACAAGATGTGGAAATGCTGAAGAGATATGAATACTTTGAGAAGATGCCATCACCCTGGTGTTTGACTTGTCTATATATTTAACCTACAGAACACGTTTGCTCTTCCTGTTACTCTGCATGAACCGTCCTCCAGTGTTTGCTCTTCAGACTATTCAGCTTATTTCAAAAGTTCCAGCCAAAGCAATACAAGCCATGCTAATATGTATATTGTGAATGACAAATAAAAGGTGTAACTTGGTGCCCTGTAGTCAATTACTGAGATCCTACAAAGGTTCCTGGTCTCTGTGTTCCTACCACTGACCACAGCGACCGCCTGTTAGATTACCTGAGCGCCATGCAGCAGCTGTGCAATAATTTTGTTCTGCGATCCCTAAAGTCCATGTTAAAATCTGTCATTTTGAATTCATTTTGAAGCAGTGGAGGCTTCCCTGGAACGGACCGTTCTCTGCCGTTCTCGGATTCTTCCTCCTCCTGACGGGAGTCTTGACGGAGGACGTGCAGCTAGTAGTAACTACCTGATCTTCTGTCTCTCCTCCTGGGAAGTTCTTTTCATTTAGTCTGCTGCTGTTTTGCTGTAATAAACTGTAATAAGGTGGTCGAGGCGGCTCCGCTCTGCAGGGAACAGCAGATAATGAAAGACCGGCCAACTCCAATAAAGCTCCACTAACACCCTGCTTACAGCCCCCCATCCAGCCTGGCTCAGCCCGGCTCGGCTTGGCTCGCTCGCTCGGCCGCCTTCATTACCACTCCCACACACCTTCACTCAGGCACGCCGCGAGCAGCCATTAGTGGGAGCAGATCCAAGAGAGAATACCATCAGTCTGCATTTGTTCCTTTGACAAAGTTTTACAAGTTGTCTCCTTCGTGGAGACAGAATCTAATGTGATGTCGCTACTTTTCTTGGAAATCCTTCATTTCATCTGAAGGAATATGCTCTTTCCGGGAATCTGAAGGAAGTTCTTGTCTTGTTCTGTAACTTGAAAGATGGTTGCAGGGTAACCCCATGTTGCTACTCTGTAAGTCCATATGGGAGCGCTTTATTTGACAGAACTTTGTTTTTACCTAGTGTGATTTTTGTCAGAGCCAATCTCTGGTCTACAAATTTTTATTTTTAACCTTTCTTTTACCAGGATAAAAAAAAACAAAAAAACAACTGAGATTAAAATCCTCTTTTTCAAGGCATAAATTCCAACATGAAAATGATTTTAAGCATAGAGGTTTTAAGGATGTCAGAGTGTGAACAAACCTGCAGCAGAATGTTAGACATGTATGCAAACAAATGCAGAGCCTCTGAGGTTTAAAGTCACGTGGGAGAACGATTTGACCTTACTGCAAAACAATGTGTGAAAAACCCAACACTGCACATTCCTATGGACTCACTTTCCCCACAGTAAAATATGATGGTGGCAGCATCATGCTGTGGATTGAATACTGTAACAGAGGGTAAGATCAAAGCATATCTGCATGTTAAAATGGCCTAAAAAAAAACCCATTAAAAAAATAAATAAATTTCAGTCACTTCTTGTTAAAAGCTGATAGACATACTTTCATGAGATTTAAATCTGTAACCTTTGTTGGTCCATCTTAGATCAGGCATAAAAATTCCAACCCAACCCGAGCCCACAGACATTGTGTCAAAGTCCGATCCGATCCGACCTGACCGGCTAACCCATCAGGCCCAAACCTGAAGTAACTGCTATCAGTTTAGAGTATTTCCAGATCTCTGACTACTCTGCTAGCTCAGTAGTCAGAGCTGCTGGCTTAGTAATAGTGAAACAATGTGTCACTCACACTTTATACACGTGAAAATGTGTATAACAAATGTTTTGTTGTTTTTAGCTTTTCTGTAACATATTCCAGCTTCATGTCGCTTGTTGTAAGTCAGAGTGTAAGTCAAGTGCAAATCTTCTGGGATGTGTGACAGACAGGAGTGGAGCAGGTTGTGTGCATCAGCTGCGCAGACACTTGGGCTTCTTATAGTCTGATTTCTTTCTTTCCTCACCAGCAGAGGACACGTCATCCCTCTGATCGTTGAGCTCCACTGGCTACCATTACCTGCTGGTCTTGGTCAGAAGGGTGGATCTATAGTATTACAGCCTGGCTTCTGTCAGACAGGGTAGCTGTGCCATTATCAGAAAGTGAATGTGAAGGTGAATGACTTTATGAAAAACGCCCTGGAAAACGCTACCCAGGTCTGACGTTGTTTCATTACCAGTCGTTGCCCACGCGCAATTCAAGTCTACTTCAATGGCCTTGCAAAGATGTTTTGACTCTGTCACTCTGGTCATCGAGGGATTGCCAGCTTGCAATGCCGACATCACAGTCAAGACAATCCAGACTCTATTCATGAGCCGTTAAATGATGGCAGGTGCCACTGGAACGGGGGCGTCTCTGGTTAATGGGGGGTACGGTGGGAACAGAGGTAGGAGTTCTTCCTGCAATCAGTGATTTGCTGGTTTGAGTCCCTGCCCAGCCTTTTTGTCATTGTGTCCTTGGGCAAGGCATTTCACCCACCTTGCCTGCTGATGGCGCTCTAATCTGAAGATCACATGAAGTTTGGAGGTTGGTAAAGAGATGGGGGCATCGGTGCACCCCAGCGACCTCTGACCCAGTCCTGTGATTCCATGTGATCTGCCTCTTCTAGGCTGAGCTCCTGTCTTTCCCAACTTGTCAGTGAATGAAACACTCAATAGCGTGATGGTCTATAAACATCTTTGGTTGTCTGAGCTTCTTGGTCCACAAGAATCCCAAAATAATTACAGCAGCTGAGAGACTGTCCAGCAAACTGTCAGCCAGGAACTTCAGGAGGAAAAGAAACACAACCTCGCTTTATTCACACGGGCATGAAACACACATTCACTGAGGTCACCTCCTCAATCAGCAAAACACACATGCTAATGCCCACACACTAACACACAATAACATGAAGCGGCACAATGCAACACACTCACTGAGGTATTCAAGCCTTCCTCCTGCCACTGGGAAACACACACACACACCACCCACACACACACACACGCACACACACACACACGCACGCACACCAACAAAAACTGACACACACTCTGAGTCCTGACAGATGGAACATGCTCCTCCATATTCTGTCCTCATAAAAAAGGACTGTGGCCTCCAATATCAATTACCCTCTCACTCTGGGGGTGTGAGGGAGGGTGTGTTTGAGGCAAAGGAAGAAGAACTAGGAAGAGGGGGTTTAATTCTAATTAGATTTTCTGGTCTATTTGGCTGCTGCTTGAAGAAGACAAGAGCTCATTTCACAGCCCTCAAACCAGAGTGAGGAGGTGCATAATGAAGGGGGAGGAAGAGGAGAGTGGTGGCGGCTTGTGATCCTTCTTCAGCAGACGCTAAACATGTTTCCCATGTAAATAAATGAAAACGACAGAACTTCCTCAGAGAAACTGCTGGTCACCGGAACAACATCAAACAAACATGGAGGTCTTAGAAAACACACCGCGGTAGCTTTCCGATACCGAAAATGAACAGAGTGTGATGAACTGGAAGCTAAGCTCTCCTCAGAACGACTCACTCTTACTCTAGAGTGTCAATTTGTCAAAGCTGCTTCATTTGGTTCATCAGTTCTGCAACCCAAACAGAAGACTACCAACCACCAAGTCAGTAGAGGGATTATTTTTGAGTACGCAACCTGACTGCAGAAAGCTGTCACCGGCTGCCATGGTTACCCATTGTTGTCTTACCCTTTTAACACTAGCTAGCATGTTGCCAACGTACTACAACTGTTTAGCACAGCCTGATAAATAAGTTATGTTATCAAACTGACAGTGAATGAGATGCGTCTCAATGACCCAAATGTGTTACATGAACCTGAGAGGATAAATGGTGAGGAAAAAATGTCACAAACTTCAGCGACATTACTCACTAGGAATATTAAAGAAGGTTTGTTCACGGTAAGATCAGCTCTCTTTCAGTCCCTCTAAAAATATCACTAACATATCCATGGTGAGGAAGGACCCAAGTGTAAAACCCCAATAGGGTTTTCCTAAAACTGTAAGTTTAAATGAAAGCACAATTCATATTTACAAAGAACCAATGTTAAAAGATAATTTCATTTACTTTGGTCACAATTAGCACTCATTTAAACTGCAGGGATTTTCATGATGTTCTAGTTTCTATTTTATGGCTAAGCCAAAAAAAATAAAAAATAGCTAGCATTGCAGTGTTTGGTCATTCTTACAGAAAAATCACACCAATTTCACCTATTAGAATTACTAATGAAAACCAGGTACCACATGAATGGGATTTGAACCGAGAACCTGCTTGCTGCAAGGTAACAGGGCTTGGACCCCCAACTCAGTTCCTGAGTGTTCTGACAGAACACTGATCCAAAACACTAATTCTACTTTTCTTTGTAGAATGTTGAATGTTTATGACGTAATGTCATGTGTGTTGTTTTACCAGGAGGCATCTGACAATTGAGTAAACCAAATTTCCATTTTCAGAACGTCTTTATCTTTTCAACTGTTACAAAACTGGAATTCAACCAACTCTAATCAACTCTACAAAGAAGAATGTTCAAACATCCAGTCAGTTGTGGATACAAATATGTATTTTGTCTTAATATTTAAGCAAATAAACCACTTCAACAGTTGACCTATATTTATGTAAAATAACACAATTATTGACACATATTGCACATTGGCAGTCTGTGGGAAAATAAATAGAGCATTCATGATAACTTCATGACCATTTACATGAAAAAATACTGTGTATTATAGTCATCAGTATTTTAAGAACTGTTGGAATCATACCCAGCAGCCTCCTGCAGCCGGCGGGCGCGGAGTAAAGCTTCATCTCTCTCCTCATTGGCCAGCAGTAGTCGTGACATCAGAGCCTGGTCTCGGTCCTTTTGAGCCGCCAACATCTCCTCCAGCACCTCTGAAAAAACAATGAGACAGGGCAGACAATCCTGGTTTTAGCAAAAACAAAGCTGCTAAATATTTTCTTTCAAAATAATTTTACTGAAAACGTAAAAAAACCGAAGAGACAAAGAGATCAGTTTAGGTGAATAGAGTAGAAACTAAAGGAACTGGGTATTCCTCAAGGTGACTGACCAATCAGTGCAGACATCCTTATGGCTACATGGTGTGTGTGTGTGTGTGGGTGTGGGTGTGTGTGTGTTTCAGCAGTAATAACACAGAAATTGACCACAGCTCATCTGAGACTGAGAGCCAGGAGACTCTGCTGGTTATTGAAGGGTTCTGTGTGGGCTTCTACCAGGACCCATCTCAGACTGCAGCTCTTGTTTCACAAAACAAATCTAACTGAATATAATTTTTAGATTTTCTAATTTCAGTCAGGCTCCCTCCCTTTGGCTCGGGGGAACCAAAGTTCTGCCTGTGTAAGATTTTACACACCAAGGTGACATGAACGACTCAGTGGAACTTGATAAGATGATCCGGAGACAAAACAACCATCTGAATCGATGACACAATGAAAAGTTACAGGACTCGGGTTTTGTTGTGTTTATCAGTATTACTGATTACACTTTAAAAATTATGTAGCTTTATGTTATTAAAGCTAAAGTTTAATCAGTTTTATAACAAATTTATGTCAGATCATGATTTATTGGTTAATGTCAAATTGTCATAACGACATTTTAAATAATGTCAACTTTGTATTAAAAGTGTCATGATTTACCAAATGACACTTTATGACAACAGTCATAAATATTCATGAAGACTTACTGATGTTCATGACAGGTGTTATGTCATGTTTATGACAGTCTCATGACAGTCTTATTAAATATAGTGTTACAGAACGAAAACTACGACTATAACTAATAAAAGCTAAGCTAAAACTAAACAATATTTAACTAATAATAACTAATAAGAACTTAATTAAATACTAATTAAAACTAGTTGAATTAGACAAAAAGTCACAACAAAATAAACCTAAAACATAATGAAAAACCCAGGGCTATTCTGAACCGAGCTGATCTTACCCATGGGTCTCTCCCAGTGTCGGGCCTCTCGCTGCTGCTCCTTCAGCTCTTCATCCACCTCTTTCTGCAGCAGCTCCTTCTCCTTCTGAACCATCTGCCCTCGAAGCTGATGAGCAGTTTCTGAGTTAGAGCGCTTCAGAGAAATTCACTCTGGCTATCAGTTTAGCAGCCAAATCGAGGCCTAAAGTCAGTTCAGTTACGTGCCTAAGTACACAATCGTCCCCGCAAGCCCTAACGTTTGACCTGGGGGTTAAAGGGGACGCCAGACGTGTCCCATCTAATGGTAGCTGATGGAGACAGTCTGTAAGGAGAACTGCTAGAATGAAAGCGGGGCGTTTTCTGACCTTGTTGTTGAGTTCCCTCATGGCGTCCAGCTCCTTCAGTAAGAAGGAGATGTTTCGGGTTGGAGCCACAGCCTGATGTGGGCTGGAGGCAGAGATCTGAGGAGAGCTGAACAAAACCAAACAGCTCATTAAATCCATCAGCGTCTCAGTAGGTTCCATATACGGTCATATTCAATAAATTAGACTGTTATTGAAAAGTTCATTTATTTATGCAACATCATTCACTTAGTGAAATATATTTTATAGTGTATATAATGTCTTTCCTATGAATATATACATTTTTTTTTAATTATATATACGTTTTTTTATTTAACTTGAGATTAAAAACCTCTTTCTCAAAGGAAACTTGGTCAAGTGGCAGCAACAAACGCAACACAAAACGTTACACAAAGTTCTGTGAAAATTCAACAGAAGGCATAGAAAAAAAGCAATAAAAAAACAGAAAAATACAAACTAATATATATAGAATAACTCAGGACTGAGCAAAAATAGTAAAAAGAAAAAAATCCCCTTGGCGCGTGTTGGTAACTTTTAAAAAAAATTTTTTTAGAATTGAATGACTGGTAGTTTCTGGATGTTTCCATCTGAACAGACAGAGCTGGAGTTTCCACAGTAGCAGGCAGCGAGGCGACTCCTGGTCAGTTTAGCCGTGTTTGGTCAGGTCTCCTGAAACGTCACCTCGGTGTGTTTCATTAGTTTCCTCTTGTGTGTTGTTAGGTGTTTTAAAGTGAGGTTGCGCCCTCACATTATCAGATCTGAAGCACAGAAGTGCAGGCAGCAGATTTAATAAGCACCGACTGATGTTCGCCTGTAATTCTCCCTTATTACCTTAAAGGTCAGATTGCTTCTTAGTGTAATAAAGCAGGTAAATAAGGCACTGAAATATGAGTGACACTGTATTTTGTAATTGACTGTTTCTGACTTTATTATATCAGCTCCTTCTAATCAACTGCTCCCCCTCCTGCTGCAGCTGCTTTTACTAGCTTCCTATTTCTATAAGGCCCTCAAGTATATCAGCTAATCAAATCAAAGGCTAAATTTATCAGCTAGCACTTCATACAGCGCAGCACCTCCAACTGCTCCACACGCTTATTTGAAAAAGAATCGAAAGAAGAGACGCATTAACATGAATCACCGTATCTACAAAAAAAGATGGGGTTTCAATGAAAAGCAATAAACTTTTTAATAAATCTTTTTGTGGCACAGCTCGGGAGACACAAAATTAATCCTTAAAAATAATTACACATATTATAGGATTTCCAATATTATTATTATTTAACTAACGCAGCTCAGGTAGAAGACATCCATAATCTCTCTTATTTGTTGTAAAAGCTGGAAGGTCAGCTAGACCTCCTCTAAGCTTCACTACTAACATGTGGGATGCTGCACTTGGAATATAAGTAAGAAGTGGTGTTGCATGTCAACAACCCAGTCTGACCCGACAATAATCCCATATTGTTGATAGCGTTGTACTGCACTATGACTCAATCAGGTCCTGGACGAGGCTTAAAACTCTGCTTTTTGACAAGGCCTATATATAGACTGGCTTAGGTTACTGTGAGCCATCTCTTTATGCTGAGGCTACTGGACGAAAAACTGACCACTTTTTCTCAATTTCTTCTCCTACTACTCTAATTTGTTTTTGTTTTTTTTTCATGTAATTTCAAATGTTAATTTTATGTTTTCTCAGATTTATTTTTCTCCATCTCCATAGAAGCTACATCTGGTCTGGTGTTCAGTTTGGCTGTGATTCCTTCCTGGAGGAGGCCATCGCCTGACATAATGCTGCTGTTACCTAATTGCTCTCTCTATTTCCAGCAAAAAAACTTTTTACTGACACAGAAGGTTAGCAAAAAGTTTTTTGTGTGTCTCTGCTCTGTCTTTCCAAACCTCCAGTCGGTTGTGGCAGAAGGCTACTGGGACTGTCCCAGGTTCTGGTTCTGCTGGAGGTTCCTTCCTGTTAAATAGGAGTTTTTCATCTCTCCTACATGCATGCTCTGTAGGAGGGATGGCTGTAAAGTAAATGACAATAACCATGAAGTTTTCAACGGGGTTCAGTGCAGTGGGCTCTTCATTTTTTCTATATCCCACTGATAAAAGCTGCAGTAAAAGATAACCTATTTCTGGCATTTCATTTTATTTCTGTACGATTTTTTTTCTAAGTTACATAAATATTTCAACTACGTTTCCAACAAGTTCTTTGTGGCTACACTAAGATTGAATGTCATTAATAATAAAGCTCCAGAGTTTTGTTTTGTTTTTTATCCCTGTACAGATTTCTTAGTTTTGATAACAGCATCAACCTCCTTTGGTTGATACAACCTTGCCAGTTATTTAACTTGATGCGTAAAACTTCAACTAACATCTAAACTCAACAGGCACAATTTATCTTCCACAAATATTTCATTTTTCAAATTTCTTTTTGATGAGTGATGAGTCTGAGATGAATGGAATGTCACAGCCACCGAAAAGTGACTCATGTAGGAATAAAAGGGAAAAATAAAAACAAATGTCGTTGACAAAAGGCAGCCTATGAACTACCTATGTAGCACAGACTCTTTGCATTTATCATCTTCTAGCATGAAGAAATCTTTTGTGAGCTTTCATCTACAGCAAATGACCACTTTCTCTTAACAGAACGAATGGTGTGCAGACATTAAAGCGTCTACTTTACAGTGTTTAGGTCATCTTGACAGAATGAACTTTGTCTAAAGAGTGAATGCACATTGTCCACTAATTACCTGAGGAGTTCCTCAAGAGTTTGTTTTAGGCCCTGTCCAGTTCTTTCTGTACATTCTGCTTTTAAATCCTCAGTAACCACAAGATTTATTTTCATTCTTATGTAAATGATATATTAGCACAGCTACCGTTGGTAAAAGCGCTTTTTGCAGCTCAAAGATCTTGTAATCTCAAAATGCAACATTTCTCCTCAAGAGAAGTTTGTCTTGCAAAACACTACCTAGCTGCCTTTTATCATGTCACTTTGTCTGGTTAAACATGTAAGCTGTTATTAATAGCCCCGGATATGAAGGCATGCACTTTAAACCGTGTGTATCAATGTCTGACTCTTGATTTTCCTGGATTAGTCTTTATTGGTTGACAGAGTCGACTAATCCCAGCTGCTCATCAGGACGCCTGGCAATATAAAAGCAAGGTAGGAGATGGAGCACAAACAATGTAAAAAGAGGCTGACTTTTGTTAAGCTGTTTGTTCAGCAGCATCTTATGACAATGGCAGAAAAAACAAATGGTGGTAGAGTGGTAGAAAATATACAAATAAAATGTTAGTGGAGTGATTTGGCCCTGGTACTGCCTTCATATCCACAAATAGCTAAAGGGCTAGTTCACCAAACACAGAACCTTACTTGAAGAACCTTACGTATTAAGTGCATTTCTAATTTAAAATATAAGTATTACAATGCTAAATAATAGCACAAAAATACTGATGCTGGTCAGTCCTGATCTGGATAATTCTACAATCAACAGATTTATGGTGTCCCAGAAGGGTCAACACAATGCAAACAACAAAAACCAAAATGGAAGTTAGGACACATTTTCTAGCTTAACTTTTGTTTTAGCACAACCATCACTCCAGTACAATAAGTGACGGTAGTGCTGTACTATTACAGCACTACTAGTAGCAGACACTAACTAGCCTCTCACCTGTTTCCAGGAGGCTCCAGGTTTCTTTCCAAGACTGGACTCTTTGGCCCTCTTAATGCTGCTTCTTCTTCATCTAAACAGTTCTCTGAGCTCTCTGCCCAAGGAGAAGGATCACCGCTCTGCAGGTTGTCTGCCTCCATCTCCCCTCTGCCTCCTGGTAAGCTTAAAGACGGTGCAGCTGAGGCGCTCCTGATGGACGGAGGCGACACAGGAGAGGCAGTCCTCCAGGCAGGGGACCTGTCAGGGCTAGGAGAGCAGCAGACTGGTACCTCTGGAAGGCAGACACAAGAACAAGTCAGTAAAACAGAAAAAAAATAAAAACACTTCAGTGGTAATTCTCTAAGTTGGTAGGAAAGAAAGCGGGCAGACAGACTTACCCTGAGGTGAGCTGTGGTCCAGGCTCAGGCTGCTTCCTGATCTGTAAACCATGGAGAACAGAGAGTCATGATTCTTAAACACCTACAGATGCAGCATCTCTTCTCAATGAGGAAACGCATGAGATGTTTACTGTCAAGCAAGACCAAAAAATCAATCAGACTAGAATTCTTATAGTCTTCTGTAAGTCAGAGGTTTATCTGCACAAATCTTGCAGCACCTACAGCGGCGCCCAAAGGTTCTGAGACTGACAGAAATCTGCTGTCTATAAACTTTACTGCTTCAGTTCTTATGCTGGCATTTTATGCAGAATAAATCTGACGTGGAATCAGATGAGAATACTTGCTTAGAAATACAATAAATATCAATGAATGTGTACCTCCAAGGAGATAAGTGCGATCTAGTCATGTTTACCATTGCAATATCATGTCGACAGTGAAGCTACCAGAGATTATTCATGTATGAGGATCATTCAATACTTTGCCAGAAAGAACTGCCGCAAATAAAGAGCTGGGTTAAAATTCTCCAGATTCGACATTTGACCCCCAAAGTCCAGGATGAGGGAAAATGTGTGCAGTCACTCAGAAGTGTCTCAAAGCAAGACTCGTACGCCATCAGAGAGACTTTGATGACTGATATCCTGTGAAGTCAATGCTGTCAGTACAGACACTTTCGGTGAAGTTGATAAATTTCTCAACTAAAAATCTCTGAAGTTAATTGCTCAAGTTTTGTCTGAACAAACCAATAAGACAAACACTTAAATAGGAATGTGTGTGACGAACAAAATGTGTTTTAGCTTTTCAAACTTTTGGCCATGACTGCATATTGTGAGTGAGGTGCACCACCTGTTTGTGTTGCTAAGGTGATGTCTGGAAGGTAAAGGCAGACGTTGTCGCAGCTCCTCGTTTACTTTGGGATTAACTAAAAAAAAACAAAAAAAAAAAAAAAACAAGAAAAAACTCACAGGTTAAAGAAAAACTCACAAATTGCCCATCTACTAAAATATGCAGTTTAAAATATCACTTCAGACTAGATGTTATGATGAAGAATTTTTTTTACCTGCAGTAAATGTTTATGTATTTGAGCCATTTTTCCTGAAGGCTAAAGCTAACAGCTACCTGGTGCCAGGCCTCAGTTCATGAACATATCAGTTTAAGAAAAAACTATTTTACAAACTTTTCAGGTCTATGTTTTACTTTATGTCCTGCAGTAGAGGTTTCATATGAAGTAGCCACTGTTAGCCATCTTTATGGTAGTCAGACTGTTTAGAGTTGGTTTGAACACTGTTGGTTGGAAAACTAACATGAAGTTAAACTAAGACAGTTATCTAGAGCAGGTAAGATACTGACTGCTCAATCATATAGAAATGCTTTAAATAAATGTTCTGCTTTCATCGTCTTTTCTCTCGTCAGTAACATAATTTAAAGAGGATGTCTAGATGTCCTTTTGAATCATAGAGGAAATAGTTTCTAAATTAAATCGTGGGCCTAAAAATCGGAATCAAATCGAGTCTCTAATGCCTGGTTTGGAATCGTCGTTTGATAATCTCAGAGTTAAAGTAATGATCTACAGATCGAGACTCTGTATTTATAATCTATCCACACTTAGAACAGAAATGTTAAACTAGATCATCTTTATCTGTGTGTTCAAAATAACAGAAGAACTCTGCTTCTTCAGGGACTCTTTTCACACACTCAGCAGCGCGATTCACTGAAAGATTACAAAAATTATATTTCCACTTCTCTTCTTATTCATTACATCAGGCTCCGAGTCAATGCTGGTAACACCAGCAAAGCATTTCTAAGGCCAGAAATCGTCAATCGGCCACAAAATCCTGATAATTATCTTTCTAGAAACAATAATAACTGGTTGATATAAATATAATCAGCACACTGATTATATTTGACTTTTTAGTCCTAAATTTTCAGATGAAAAACATGTCAGAAAATGTATGAAATTTTTAGAGTATGCCTCATAAACATTGTTTGTTTTAAAAGAAATGGGCACACCGTGAAAATATGACTGAGAACTGTTCTGTGTGAATCACTCAGGTTTACCACTACAAACCCAAAAGCTGGGGCTGAGATGGCTGAGCAGCCGCCGGGTTGCAGTTAAAAAGACGTCTTTTCTTCTTCACTTTGAAACTTTTCTAATTTCCTGCCATCCTCTGCCTCCCCATGCTTCTGATCTTTTTGTGGACTCAGAGCTAATTGATCGCTGCAGTTCTCCTTATTATTCATGTACAATTACAGATGTGATAATGTGCTTAAATCCTTCTAAATGACCGTTCATGCCTCGCAATCGCTTTGAAGTCTCGTCCAAGTTCAAAAAATCTGCAGAAAAAAGGGAAAACACAAAGGCCAATCAGAGAGGCAATCTGCATAAACCAATCAGAGGAGACGGGGGAAGACAAGGGGAGCTGTGCGTCCCCTTGCCTCCGCCCTTTATTTTTACGGAATATCAACTAAAGTCCATTAATTTTTTAAGCTGTATTTAATACATTTTGTTCTGAAAGTTTGGAGCTGTGAGTGCCGGGTGTTCCAGCTGACTGCATGAATATTAATGATGGTGTTACGATGATTAAAGAGGCTTCAAGTCAAATCCAACACAATCCGCCTGTGATCCGGCCCGCCGTCACCACACTGCCACCACGCCGCACATGAATTTAGATATGGACATTAAGCCAAGGATAGAGACGACACACGCAGGATCCTCACCCCTCCCTCCACTGCCACCCCCAGGGCCCCCCTGCACCACATACACGTATGCTGAAGAGAGAACATACAGCAAGTATGATTCACAACATGGATCCCGTCATGAATAGCACAGCTTCAGACCCGAGGTTCATCCTGTTATTCTGACAACCGATCAACGCAGCCAGTAGGCTTTCCATAGACAGGTTTCTGAGACCAAGCAGTTATATATTTTCAGTTACATACAACCGTTTAAATGTTTCTCCACTGAATGCATGAGGTTCTATAAACCAATCAATCTCCTGCTGGTTTGTTAGCAGCGGCATCATTCTTAGAACTTTTCACTTTTCATGATTGGATTCCAGCTTCAAATATACAATCCTGATCCAAATTTTAGCACTTACACTTACTCATACGTTAAAGAAGCAGTATTATGTATTTTCCAGGCACATAGTGCCATTGAATGAAGTAACTATGTCACCTGGTTAGTCTGGGAGGAGGAGCTGCGCCTTGAAGGCGGGGCTAGGTCCAGCCCTTTAAGTAGGTTCTACTTTGAACTTTAAAATCCAAAAAAAAAAAAAAAATTGAATACAAGCAGCTGATCATGTGTTTTTTCTTTAGTTGCACTTATTACTGCAACAGTGTAGTCACAAGTCTGACTAAAATTAAATCAAATAAAAAAAAAATAAGACAGTTTCAGTTGATCCAGAACGTTGCTGCTGGTGTTCTGACTGAAATCAGGAAGATAGAGAACATCACCCAGTTCTACATACTAAGAGAATAGACTTTAAAATACTGATGTGAGTTTATAAATTGCTGAACGGTTTAACTCCACAATACATTAAAGATCTGCTCTTGTTGTATCAACCTTCCAGAGCCTCTCAGGTCTTCTGGTTCTGGTCTGTATCCAGAACCAAACATGAAGAAGCAGCATTCAGCTTCTATACACCACAAATCTATTACAGACTTCCTCAAAACAGCCAAAACACTGAGTTCCTTTAAATCAGGGCCACCTGTTTAGAGCTGCTTTTGATTCTTAATAACTAGCACATTGATAAATATATTTATGATTTTGATTATGGTATTTGACTAAATGCAATGTTTACTGCTGTCTCCTAATTGGTTGCTGTATCATATTTATGGTGTAAAGCACTTTCAACTGCCTCGTTGCCAAAATGAGCTACTCAAATAACTCGACCTGATCAATTCTTTGGTCAATAGTTGCACATGTCTGATCATCTCTGAGTTTTAAGCAGTTTTCATTAATCGAGCTAATCTAGTTTTGTCTCTTGTTTCTTGTCTGATTCAAGATTCACTTTTTCATTCAATACAACCTCAAAGATTATGCAAAAAGAACTTATGTTGCACCAGCTCACATACAAACATAAAAAGTTCACTAGTGTTTAAAAAGAGAAGCATGATAAATAAATATAAAATAGTAAGCCACAAGCCTCCAATGCATATTAAAACATACACATACACACACACATACACACAGTTATGGTTATGATCCTGCAACATGAAATGTATCTGCTACCATTTCTTCTTCAGTCTCAGTCAGAGTTTTTTGCTCTTTTTACTTAAAGATGAATCTTTATGACATTATAAAAATAAGTCATATTTACAATAAATTACTTTGTGGAACCGGTTTTGTTCACTTCATGTTTAAACAAATTCAGCACCCGATATAGATTTTTACAGAAAATGCTGAAATCAACAGTTTATTTTTCCAATGTCGACGTATATTAAAAACAATAAGACTCCACAAATGAACCATCCGCCTGTGAGTGGAAAAAGACACAGCTAAAACTGTGATGCATTTTGATAAGGTCAGAAACAAAGGAAAGTCTTCAGTTAGAATGTTTGTTTGCGCTTCAGATTCAACAATGTTTCATAGAAGAAGGTGGATTCTCATCCACAAATGACCTTTAATAAAAGGTTAAACAATCAGAGGATCACTTCGAATTAAACTAAATTGCTCAACCGCAGCATGTTGTTACAGACTAAAATATTCATACATGTTGAAGTTTTAAAATTATACTATTATTATTGTTAAGCAACCAAAAAAGTTTGTTTCTGACAGGAAATGTCAAAAGATCATTAAATAACAAACAGAGTATTTTTAATTGATGTTTTGGTCAATTTATCTCCTTCTAAAAAAATATTTATGAAAATATCTTCATGGGTATTACAGGAATCAAAAACTTTCTTCTGATATTTTGATGATTTATCACTGATGATCAGATTTGCAGAATTCTCATTCTCACAGTCTGACATCATGGCAGAACCAGTACTTCCTGTTTCAGCTCAGGGTTACCTAAAACATTTCAGAAATCACACAGTCCCTACTGTGAAGTATGGGGGCGGCAGCAACATGATGTGGGGGATGTTTAGCTGCAAGAGAGGTTGGTGCACTCTGCAAAATAGATAGCATCATGAGGAATATTGGTGAAAATGATGTAATCATACAGACAACAGGTTCTGGTTCCTTAAATAATGAAATAAGAAAATTAGCAAAACTAAATCCCATCGTTGCAAAATTAATTCGGCCAAAGGAAACATTTCCAAATCAGTTGATTTCAACAACATGAAATGTTTCAAACAAATACTTGAATTAGATATAACTGTCAGATTAGTAGCCGTTATATATTCAGCTACCTGCTGAACAGCGTTAAAGCTGTGAAAATAATGTAATACAAGCAGAGTTCACACAGTTCAGTTTGTTATGTTTCCTCGTGCTGTTTTCACCAAAAACAGAAACACATGCAGATGGTGGAGTTATCCTCCTTCTCCTCTATTGTCTACTCTTTGTCCTGCTGCTATAGCATCAGGTATAATTGTAGAAAACGTGGCTTCTTTGTTCTTATGACAAAGAGATTCCTTCCAACCTTCTGGTCTGAAAAGACTTTTGTTGGCACCAGTCATCCTCAAGGACACAGAAGTCTGGTTCTGATGAGGCAGAGCTTCTGGTTGGATAGAGGGTTGAAGGTGTGAAGAACAGCGCTGGGTAGAACTCTGATGAAGGGTCAGAGTTCAACTTTTAGTACTTCTCAATGAATTGAAGTCAATGCACTGTTCTGAAAAAGCATAGCAGAGAAAGCTTGCATGCGTGCATGTGTGTGTGTGTGTGTGTGCGTGCGTGCGCATGTGTGTGTACCAGGTTCTTATGTCATTGTGGGGATCTATTTCTGTCTACAATTTGGGGTTGTGGGGACCACTGCTCCTTCTGGGGACATTTTCTTGGTCCCAATGAAGGGAAATGCTGTTTTGGCATTAGGGATTGCGTGTGTGCGTGTGTGTGTGTGCGTGTGTGTGGGGGTGTGCGTGTGTGTGTGTGAGTGCATGTAAACACTTTAGAGTTAGCAGTTAGGTTTACAGGTATGCTGTGGATTAAAGTTTTGGTTAAGATTACAAACAAACTAATGTGGAGGGTGAGTGGAGGTGTTTGGGTTAGACATCAATGCAGTTAGTAAAATAAATGGAGGCCAATACAAAGTCCTAATATGGGTAGAAATACGAACTTGTGTGTGTGTATGTGTGTGTGTGTGTGTGTGTGTGTATTTGTATTTGTGGACCACCCACTTAGCAGATTAAAGACTGTTCATACAATCGTCTCCCCTCTCTCTCCTCTTATTCACTCTTCAGTCTGCTTTAGTCAATAAATTAAAGCTCTTAAACACACTGTGCATGTGTGCGGGTGTGTGTGTGTGTGTGTTCAAGTGTGTGCATGTTCACATGTGTGTGTGTGTTCTGGGAAAAGAACCGTTGATAGAGCCCAGCTCAAAGGTCCTACACTTTTAAAGCTAGCACCTGGTTTGTTTCGGATTATTAGACTTTATTTTTGATGGAATGTTTCTGAACACTATAGGAACTATTTGTCGAGCCTCTCACTCTCTGGATCATACTAATATGCCGTTTTAAAAATTTTGTCATTGTCTTTGACTCGAACATGTCCTTATTAGAGTTGGGATCAACCTGATCAAGTATGGACATTGGATCTGGTAACATTTCGTCTTCTTGGATCAATATCAGGCTCAGGCGATAGATCCATCCAATAATCAAGACTTTATTGTCCTCCATGCAGAATGTCCTATTTTGACTCACTGCACTTTGATTTTATTTTTGATTGGAGAGCTGGGCTAGTCTGTCTGGTACAGTAATGGACCAACTCAAGTCTAACCTAAAGGACAGATATTTATTTGTTTCAATTGATAACTTTTCATCACAGCAGACAAAAGTCACAAATGGGGTGCCCAAGTTTCAAATCTAGAACTCCTCTTATTTAATATCTATAAGCTCCTACTATCTCAGATTATGACAGGAAATAAGATTAGTTACCATAACTACGCATATGACACATAGTTCTACATTACGAATCCATCCAAACTGAATTTTTCACCTGAACAGAAATAAAAATTAAATTATCTTTGGACCAAAAGAGGAACAATCTAGAGTCAACGGACAGTTTCAGTTATTACAGCTAAAACCTCGAGATCATGCTGAAATCTGCGTGTTTTGATTGGCTACAAACTGAACCTTCAGAGACACATGAAGGCAGTTACAAAGTCGGCCTTCTATCAAACGGAGAACATTTGTAGGATTACAGGATTAATGTCATAGCGTGATCTAGAGAAACTCATCTATGTGTTTATCTTTAGTCACATTGATTTTTGACTGCAACAGTGTCTTTACAGCTCTGCCTAAAAAAAATCTATCAGTACGTTGCTGCTGGTGTTCTGACTAAAACCAGGAAGACTGAGACCAATGACAGAATAGACTTTAAAATATTGTTGTTAGTTTATAAATCACTCAACAGCTTAGCACCACAATACATTAAAGATCTGCTGTTGTTGTATTAACCTTCCAGAGCCTCTCAGGTCTTCTGGTTCTGCTCTGTATCCAGACCCAAACATGGAGAAGCAGCATTCAGCTTCTATGCACTACAAATCTGGAACAAACTTTCAGAAAACTGCAAAACAGCCAAAAACACTGAGTACCTTTAAATCTAGACTAAAAACCCATTTGTTTAGAGTTGACTTTGATCAAGAGGAATTGGGAAAAAAAAAGATTTCATCCTGGATTCCAACCTTCCATTGCCTCTTCTATTCAAATATAATGAAATGTTTTTTTGATTGTTCATTATGTTACATTTTCATCTTGTACAGCACTATGAACTGGTTTGCTACTAAAATCTATATAAATAAAATTGACGCAGAATTTTGTCAATAATGAAAAAGTGATTGAACTATTGGATGTTAAAATATCTACTGTATAACGCAAAAAAAGAAGAAAAACTGAATTAGGTTGCAGAAGGACAAATTCAAAGCAGAAAGACAAAAACACAGTTCAGTTCTTTACATTTTCCTGATGTCATGCAGTCCTGCTCCTGACCTGACTGGAAATAATTACCTACATTATGATTTCAGATTATCTGAGCAAATGGAAGTTGTGTTTGCAAGAGAAAAAGAACAAAAACGTTTTTAATAAATTGGTGTTAATTAAAATTTAAGGTAAAGCCCGGTTAGATCAGCAAACGTGTGTGCCAAACAGATAGAGCCTTGTTTTATACAGGAACAGCTGCAGAATGTTTACGTGCAGAACTGAGTGGGAGTCTGTGGTCCGCTGTGCAGCTTTAAAACCCGGCAGCACAGCAGCAGACATTTCTGCAGGATTTCCTCCGAGGAGACAGGATACCCCAACAGCTCAGCCTTTAAGGTGCATTCAGGGACAACTTTGTACACCGGACCGTCTACAAATCAAACAACTTCAAAGTGACCAACAATTTTTTTTTTTTAATTCTCAACTAGCAATGCAAACTTATTGAAAAATTGCTAAATAACAACCGTGACCCTCTTCACATTGTTGTGTTATTGCATAACTTATAAACAATATGTGCTGATTTTTATTAATTAACTGAAAATCTCCAGTCAGTTCTTTACCAGCATCTTTTCACAGCTCTAAAACATAATAAACTGTAACTTACTTTTGCCAATTTGAAAAATAATTTCTTCCCTACTGAATAAAAGTTAAACATAAATTGCTTCTCTTGACTGTAGTGACATACTAAAGCTGGGTCCTGTTTATTTTCATAATCAGGCTTACACAAATATCCAATTTTGGTGATTTTTCTAGACAGAAACATGTTGAATATTATTTACATAGCTGGTGTTGAAGCATCTAAAGAAAATAAAATTTTAATCGAGACTAAAGCTGATGAGCTGAACCAACACATTCATTAAAAGGAGCAAACAGACAATGAACTTAATCCATGTCTCATGTATTATAAAGGTTTAAATCTATGTTTCAGCTTAAGCCTTTTTAATCCTTAAAGGCATTTCTGAACACCTAGAAACGCCTGTTAATTATTGTATTAATAGTTAAACTCAGAATAAATGCTTCCATTTTTCCACATATGTAAATGACCTTGGCTCTGCCTACCTCACATAAACAAGGCACCATTACTATACCAATGCCCCATCTAACCTACAGACGCCGGGTTATATGGTGGCAGTTACAAATTTCATACTGACATTAACTACCTAATGCCATGCCAAAATCAGCCAGGTTCAACCTCACAGAATTCATCCCACTGTTGGTTTACTCCAGTTATGACCAGTCCTGAGATGCAGTTGCAGTTCCACTGTGCTGCCAGCAGGAGCAGCAGCAATTCCAGTAGTGGGCACTCAAGCGCAGCAGATGCTTGATAACAGAGATCATTTAGAGATACTGAGAAGCAATGGCCAAAGAAACCTGAGAAAAACTTAAAGCAATATAAAAAGATAAAAAATAAAAAATTTGAAATGAGTGATGTGCATTTCCACTCATCTGCTGTGAGTCAATACTTTCGCTGCAGGTCCAGCTACAGGCTGATTAGAGATTTTGCACATCTAGAAACTAGAATTCTGGCCCATTTTTTGTTCAGAAAATTGACTTTATTTTAGCTACACTCATCTTTCCCTCAACTTGCACAAGCTCCTGTCCTCCACCAAGAATGTTCCTGCCACCACTAGCTGTCCATGTAGCAATGGTGCGTTTATGGTCACTGTGTGGGGTTAATTTTGCATCACACTAAAATGACCTTTCTTCTCATTGCTGCTGTAAAATCCAAAAACTCATTTGGACTTTTTTTTCCAGATTCCACCACCTGAGCAGTGGATCTCTGCAGCTCATCCAGAGTTAGCACAGGCAGCTCCTGTTGTTCTACATTCTAACTTTACTTTAAACTTCTCCACTTCCTCCCTGGTCTGATGCTGGCCTGCTTGGTCTCCATGGCGCTGCTTACTGCCTGATGTTTTCTAACAAACCTCCGAGGCCAGAAACACAACAGCTTTATTTACATTGTTTACAGATTAGGTGACCTCTAAAGGCTACCGATAGATTTCATGAAGTCAGTGATTTTTGTCATTTGGAGCAAATTGTCAATTAATAAGTATAAATTCAGATAAATTTAACATCAAAACAAACATGCAATATTTGAATGAAACCAAGTAACAGCATCATCTGGAAAAGGGATCTTGCTGTTAAGCCATACTTTCTTTTAAGCTTATTGTTTCCTATAAGTTGGTTTTTAGGGTTCGACTCTTTTCTAGTTTGGTCAGCAATAAATGCTGATGGCTCAACAACAACAACTGGATATGATCCCTCCTTCTTCAAATATACTTGCTGTATAAAGTCACATTTAATAAAAAAATGTTGCACCAAACTCTGAGTGCAGCATTTTGAGTAAAAGCTGGTGAATGTTTGTGGTTCTTTTTACAATGAAATGAAAATTGAAGGAAAACTCCTGGCTGATCTTTCCAAATATTTTCCATCTGAAATAAAAAAAATTAAAAAATATTCCTCAAAAACATTAAAAGGCTTCCATCGGCATCATCCGGTCACATTTGGTATTAACAAAAACCATTGAAAGGGCCAGAAATGACCCCTAGGCCACTCTGAACAATTTGATTTGTGGGGTTTCAGATAAAAAGAGGCTGAATAAAATTTTTTGATGATTATTATTAAATAGATTTTAAAAACCACTGCACACAAAATCATGGAAAATTCAATTAAAGCAGATTCCAGGTTGACAAAATGTGAAACATCAACAGTTCAGAGTGGAATTTAAAACAACTATTTCAAAAGAAGAAAGCCCAATTCCAGTGACAGCAGTTCACCTGCGGTGTCAGCTTGCTGCCGTTTGAAGGAGCACAGCGCCCCTACGTGGACAAACTACTGCATTACAGACGTGATGAGTTACAGTGAGAAAACATGTGGAAATTTACCTCTGTAAATATCCACCAGCGAGTCCCTGAGCTCCTTCTTGGAGGTCCATGATGGAGAACTGATGACGTTTGGATCCTCCAAACTCTTTTCTCTGAAAAACAAACAAAAAACAGAAAACACATTAGATTCACAGTCAATCACAATTCCAACACTTGCGTGTGACATAAATTTTAAAACAGAACAAAACATGTCACATGTCCATGTGTAAAGAAAAAAACTAGAGAGACATTAACCATACCTGTAGGAAAATATTTCAACAGCTATGACTTCAGAAACGGTCCAATCAGAAATTTAAAGCACCTGACTGCTTGATGGTCCACGCCCACCTCTATCACCTCCTCCAACTACATCAGACTACTCACAATATTCTTATGTTTGCCACACGGACTGAAAAGCAGCAAAACAATATGAGCAAATATGGACTTCCTGTCTCCTTAAAGCAACCCAGCATGGAGACTGGACCCAGTGTGGAACAAACACAGACAGGTCAGACCAGTTCACGTTCCAGTAAGACTGGTCACACTGCCGGATGAATCAGTTCACTACGCTGGTCCCCAGCTATGCCATACACGTGATCACATGACATTAGGTCACATGGACCCAGATACTTCCTGGATGTTGACTCTGTATCTCAGTAACTGAGTATTATGTTAGCATATGGATCTCAGTCCAGGCCAGGTTTTCCAGTACCTCTGGCTAAAGAAAAGAACCAAACAAATCTAAAACACTTCAGTCTTCAGTCATGTATGGAAATGGTTTGTGTGTTGTAGCAGCAAATTTGATCACACTTTAATTTGTGTGACAACCTTGTGGATGTTAAAGCAGGAACTGACTGATTATTAGTGGCAAAGCTTACCAGGATTTGAAAAAGTCAGGTTTCAAACTTGCGTCATACCGAGACTCTGAGTTAAAGATGTTTGAAATGCTGGAGACAGAGCTGGAGCAATCCCACTTTTCTAAAGCCACATTAAGCATGGCATAATGCATAATTGCTTTGTTATATTAAAACAACCAAAATGCTGAAGTTCTTGGCCAATACAGTACTGATGTCTAAACATCATCAGTGATGACTTCCTGTCATCCTCTAGTTTTCGGTCACCAGCACTATATTATTCAGCGTTTGCTGCCAACAGATGAACCACAGAGAACAACCAGACAGGGTTTTGTTCTTACTCCAGCTGCTGCTGCAGATCACAGATCTTCTTCTTGGCTTTCTGCAAAGCAACCTGAACATCCACAGATCTGCTGCTGTAACTGCTAGACGCCATTACATGAAACAGACTTCTCCATGGCAACCCTCCACAAAACATCATAAAATACCACTTCCAGGTCACACAGAAGGAAGCTGGGCTGGGATTGGCTGAGAGCCCGTCCCGCTCCACTTTCAGGTTAAATATTAATGAGCTCATTGGATCAGAGCCATATGACTCAGGTGTTGTGTTCAGACACATTTCTCATCTTGTTTGACAAATTGGTGAAGGTTTGAATGGAGTTTTTTTTCTGCCCAAAACATGACAATGTCTTGGTTTTTAAACAGCTTCTTCATGAGGTTTACTGATGAAGAAGCTGTAGCATTCCCTCTACAACTCTTCCACATCCTCCTCTGATGAAGGGACTCTATTGACGTATTGGTCAACCGTTTGTTGCCCAAAGAGCTGTGTACTGTGGGATCTAACACCAATATATTAACAGCAGGTGTGAGTTGAACCCTCCACAGATCAGACTTGTTTGTCCGTAACATCCCAGAGATGCTGGTTTGGGTTGGGAACTGGGGAATTTGGATTTTACGTCAAATTCTCAAGCTCTTTGATGAGCTCCCTTAAACGTTCCTGAAGCATTTTTAGTTTGCTGCAGGCAGCGTTGTCCTGCTATAAGAGACCGTAGCCCTCTATGAATGGGCATACATGGACTGTAGCAATACCTTGGTTGTAAGACGCATCGACATGGACAGTAGGACTCAATGATTTCTAGCAGAACAACGTCCATTCCATCACTGGTTATGCCCTCTAGTCTTCTTCCCACACTGCATCCTACTGTCTTTTGTTCTGGGTAAGTGATTAACTCCCTGGAGAACACCTCATTTATCAGTTATCCACTTCTGATGCCCATGTGTGGGTTGTTTCAGCGGTGGGAGTGTTCTGCATGAGCACCCAGTGCTTTCTAAACCTTTTCAACATTTTGAACTACAGTAGATGGTCTCTAGGATCAGAACACAGGCCAGCCTTTGCTAACTAAATGAATCTTGACGTTCACCTCTCTTCCTTCCTTGGACCAGTTTTGATAAACTCCAGACTGGGAACATCCCCCTCCTTACAAGGCTTTGGTCACAATTTCACCCAAAACCCTCATTCCTGCAACAATGTAACAAACGATGGTTACATTCTGCCTAATATATCCAGTGGTTAAAATCTCTCATCTTACAGGCAAGAATATTTCACTTGGTTAAAGATCCACCCTGTCCTCATGACTGGATGTTTGTTGTACGAACTAAGACAAGAGCAACTCCACAAGAGGAAATGTGTCCAAATAACAAAAATAGGCAAACACAGAAGCTGACAGACAGAAGACAACAAATGAATTATTGGGAAGTTGTTTTTATTGATAATTAAAATAGACATTATCTCAAATAATTTAAACACAAAAGATTCTCAACACACGTTTTTCTTCTCAATATCTTGAAGCAGTTTGTCCAGCAGTGCAGCATCCACTCCATGTTTCATCAAATACTGACCATTCAGGTGGAACACTGGGATGTCCCACTTGTACTTGTCCCACCACTGCCTGTTTTCTGGGAGACTAATGTCCACCTGCTGCAGGATGACCTACGTGAAGCACAGAGAGACGGTCAGGTCGTCAGCAGAAACCAAGGGTGGCTTTTATGATGGTCAAACAAAAGATATGGCGGCCGTGTGGTAATGGGGATCAGATTAACTTTGAAAACCTTGAAACTTAACAGACCTTTGCCGTTTGACTTATATGGTTTGGAGGTCTGCAGTCATCAACTCTGTAGGAAGTTGGTGACCTCAGCATCCTCCACCTCTGGGATTTTACAGAGTTGGAGGATGCGATTGTAACACTTGCTAAAGGGGTTGCAAATATGCCCGTCATCAGCATGTCCAAAGGTTCAGCATGTCCAAAGGTTCATAGGAACCGCGATGATTCCTTCCTCGGCCCGCAAGGAATCATAGTCTTAATGGGAATAAATGCAAATTTTCTGCATTGAACTGAAACCTCAAAATGTTAGAATATTGCTTTAACTTCTTGCTTAAATAAAGTGAACTGTGGTATATTTACTCAAGGTTATACATCCAATGATAACCTTTACACTTAATATGTATCTTGTTGACAAACAATAAATGTTTCTGCGCTGATATCCTTAATCCAGTAGATGGAATACAACCTCTTGAGATGATAAGTTGCAGTAATATCTACATCCAATTTTAAAAAATTCTAGATGTGGTATCGGTGACAATGTGTGCAATCCATAAGGGCAGATCTATTCAGTCTAATTCTATGCTTTGTAGTCTGAACAACGTCATGCTTTATTATTTTTTTACATTATAAGAAGGAAGCAAAGAAGGTTTGTTGATATTTTTACAAGTCTGACCAAGGTAGTCAACCTGTTGGTTTAGTGAGTTTCGGTTTCTTTATCATTTATTTCCCAGTGACTGTTCTACTCCTAACTGCACTGACTGAACCAAGCAAAATTATTTTTACATGATTGACCAAGCTTGTGAAGTTTTTGTGTTTTAAAGTGTGATGTACTGGTACATTGTTGGCAAATAAATTTGTAATTCAGTACATTTAAGACCTGCGTTTAAAAAAAAATGTTTTAAGTCAATTCATCTTGGTTCTTCTGTATCAAATTGGTACCAGCCGACGCTGAACCTCAGATATCTCTATCAGAAGTGAAAAAAGTGGATTGGTGCTTCCCTACTCTCATGTCTACTGTGACCTGGCCACTGAAACTGATGAGAGAAAACCAAATGTAAATTGAGGAACATCAGAAATTCACTAGAAGTTGGTAGAAGAGTTTAAGTCTCACCCTGTGTTTGAATGGCTGCAGCAACTCTTTAGCTTCATCACACAGTGGACACGGATCCTACAGAGAGAAAAGTCAGTTTGAACTTATTCCTGTTTACAGGTAGTCTATAAACATTATGCAGAACTACTAACAATATGTACATATTAACACCACTGAAGTAACAAAGTAAATATTAGAGATGCACCGATCAGAGATTTTTTCAATCTCAGGTTTTTATAAATACTGAACCAATTTTAGCTGGTCCTGTTTCTATAACTAACAACAATCTAAATATTATTCATTTTATGTAAGCAGTTGAGGTGACTGTAAAACAGGGTCTTATGTAAACCAAACATAAAATGATTTAGATATCACATTTACACTGTCTGAGGGGGGCATTACTAACAGAAAACATCAGTCTCTGTGTCCATTCTTTAAAAAAAGATGTAGATCCTTACCTTGGATAAAAGATTTCCTAAAAGCTGCCAACAGAAGATGAAACAGAGAAGCAGAATGAAACTGCTCTAATACTCTAATACTGCTCCCCTGGTTTCTATGGATACCAAATCACACCTCCAATTCGTTGAAACCTGTGCTAGAGGTGGGAGGCCCAAATGTCAGGTAAGAACCGACCAAAACCGCAAAAGTTTCAAAATGACAAAAGAGCAAATTAACCAGTGTATGTTCCAGTTATTGCTCTAATGGACCTGTTCTTCCTTTGCCTTGGTCTTTAACCACCAGAGTCAAACT
Organism: Poeciliopsis retropinna; assembly: GCA_010277075.1. Classification (NCBI taxonomy): domain Eukaryota; kingdom Metazoa; phylum Chordata; class Actinopteri; order Cyprinodontiformes; family Poeciliidae; genus Poeciliopsis; species Poeciliopsis retropinna. The sequence goes on from VMRM01000028.1 coordinate 7,575,742, forward strand.
TTCAGCTTTCTTCCCTCAGTAACACCTTCCACATAGAAGAGTGGTGAGATCAGCTCAACCAGGCACATTGACTCAGGTATGGTGTCTTTTCTGATTGGAAAAGAATAATCACATTTTTGAGTTTCTGACCAAACTTTCAATCAGTTTAATGAAAGTGGGCAAAAAAAATTTTTTAAAAAATCTTCTGACCCCAGTCGGTAGCCAATGTCACGGTGCATCTCTAATAGAAATGTTGCTTTCTATTAAGAATGAAAAAAAATATGCTCGCTCTGTGGGGTGAAATGAGGTGTGCTGGGTTTTGTGACAGTGTTACCTTTGTGAACAGAGTGAGAGTAGGTAAAGATCTGGATGAAAACATCCTGCAGAGCTGCAGAGCAGGACGGCCACACAATGTCCTGTGCACAGACATCCTGTCTGAGAACAGAGATGTTAAAGGGGTTAATTCCAGGCAAGAGGCAATGCTCTTGAATTTTACAACCTGAATCAAGCTTCCTATGAGACCTGAAGGACTGCAGAACAATACATTTGCAGAAAGTTTCTGGTGAGATTTTTGGGTCATTGTTCTGTTGGGGAAAACATGGCTGTCGTGTTCTAAACGCCTCAAAAATGAAAAATGTGAAGGTAGGCCTGAGTGAAGCTGACCCCCCCACCTTCTTCAAATCAAACAAAATTGGTGTGAAAATGTTTTTCATTTGAGCCTTTAGAATTCTAAAGATATTAATAAATGTTTTCTGAGGTCAAAGGTCAACCAGCCACCAAAATTTACAAAAATAAGATTTTATGTCAGTCAAATATGCTACAAAATCTTCGCTACACAAACATTTTTTTATTATTATTATTCATATCAATTTTGTTTGATCTTCTTCATTTGTCTTGGCCAGAGTTCTAATCTGTTACCTGGCTTTCAGTGGATCAACTGGGTGAAAGCCCAGTAGATCCACTTGGGTTTCACAGTACCCAGGAAGTTCCTGAACACCCTAAGCAGTACCGTTTTATTTGAGGTGACTGGCGTCTTCTTTATGTTGACAAATTGGTGAGACATCGTATAGTTTTGAATATCCGTCAATCCGTCACCCACAATCACCAGGATCAGGTTCTGGGGTAATGGGTCCAGGAGGAAAAGACAACATCCCTGTCAACAACAACACTCTCCAGTTCATTCCTGGGGTCAATGCAAAAGAGCAGCAGCTCAACTCTGAGCTCTGGTGTCCTAAAGTGTCTGTCACCTCTACAGATGAAGCTCCTTTCAGGCACCAATAACCAGGATCTTGTCCACTTTAGGTGAGAGTGGGAACATAAATAAACTGGTAAATCAAAAGTTTCACTTTTTAGCCAGCCACTTCCTCATACAGACAAACCAGAACAAAGCCTGGATTAATGCAGACCGAGACGGAGACCATCGGTTCATCTCCCGCTTCAATCTACCGTCACTCAAGAGCAAGAAACCAAGATACTTAAACTCCTCCACTAGAGGGAGCAGTCCACCTTTATCCAGTCAAGAACCATGGCCTCAAACTTAGAGCAGCTCCAGTGTACACCGAAGGTCATGGTCTGAAGACTGCAACAGAAACACACCATGTGCAGAAAGCAGAGACGACACCCTGATGTTCTCACACTAGACACTCTCCTCTACAGCTACGCCTTGAGATCCTGTCCATGAACCCCGAGGAGATGAGTGACACACACACACACACACACACACACGCAGAGGAGTCCATCACACACCAGGAGCAAGTTTGACTTCCTGTTGAGAATACAGCACAACTCTTGCTTTGGTTTATACAAGGAGAAGTTAGCCAAGGTCCAGGCTCTGTCAGGCTAAGGAACATTCTAGAACCTTCAGTTCTACGTATTTATGTGGACTGGAGAAAAATCCAATATGAAGGATTTTATCGAGTATGATAAATGCTCTACACACACACAGTTTCTGGTGAGACCTGTCAGATTATATTACCATATTATATTGTTGTCCCAGTATTTTTTTCCCATCTAAATCAAACAAATACACAGTGTCAAAAAGACATAGTCAAAGTTGCAGATGAAGTGTAACATTCATGGAAAAAAAAAAGGTTCAATGTTATATTCTTTACTTACAGCTGCATTCTCAAACAGCTCGGCCTTTACCTTTATGAACTGATATTCTAGTCGGCCATGTTTAGGAGGGTTGGCCCAATATGACTGGCAGTAGTATGAAGTTTGTTGATGATTATCAACATAGGAGGAGATCACCTCATTTACACTCCCATGCACCAGAACAGTATTCTGAAATTAGCCAACAGCTCTGACACACATCCCATCATCCAACATCATTAAACTGTGAGTCAAATTCTGATCAAGAAGAGGAAGAATTCATCAATTCAAACAATGTTGGATGGAATTGTGATTTCTTTAAGACTGTTTTGTGTTGTCAGGCAGATTTCTTTATCCTACAGGTCTGCAAGTAGTTGCCACCAATTGCTGCAGCAATTTATCTGCCGCAGCAATTATTGTGGCAGATAAATTGAGCCATGTTAAAATGTGATTAGTCACATTTCATTATTGATTTTAAATAATATTCCACACAGGATCAAGTCGGTTTTTCCGTAATAATTACAACTTTAGATTGACTCAAGTTAGCTGTGATATAACATTTTAATTGCTGATATGATAAAAGTGACACGAGAAAAAAAAAAAAACTTGTTTTACTTATTTGCATTATAAGTTATTCGCATTATTGTTATACAATAATGCAAACTGTTGTATTTTTGGTTGTGTTTGGGCCCAGGGAGCGGTCACCATACGCTGCTGTCCGAAATGAAAGTTCCTTCCAAAATGAACGTTCCTTCCATTCCTTCCAACCAATGACTCCTGAACATCAGCAGACTCGTCCGCAGAATTAGGCTTGCGTTTAAATAAAGTCTTTCTGTTTTCTGCCACATATTGAAGCAGCTGACTGAGGAGCGACGTCAGAACTGTTGTCGTGTTGTAGTTTTAACAGACTGAAGTTGTTTCAGTCGCGGTGCTTTAAGCAACAGTTTCAGGACGGAGACAAACCGGAGCAGCTGGAGCGGAAGGCGACCTTCTCTGTCCAGTTTACAACACGAACTGCTGGAGTCAGCTGCGTCTCTTTTGGAGCCACAATGGCCGCAGGACTCTGCTCTACTCGGGTCAACAGCCCACAGACAGAGGAGGCTGCCTGGTGGAACAACAACAGCCGCGGCTGGAAAGCTTTTACCTGCTCAGTGAGGTCCTTCCTCTGCTCCCTGTCTGCCGCCAGCGGTGTTTGGAAACGTCATACACCAACAACCATGCACGGCCACATGGAGAAGAAGAAGAAGAAAAGCAAAACGAGTGAGTGTTCCACAGTGAACGACGAGCTCCCTCTGCTGGCCGTAAAAAGCACAACATGAGGGAGTAATTAACCGGTGGGTCATTTTGATTGGAATTGTGGACGTTATTTTCACTTGTAGAGTATTTTCAAGTAATGATTAGAGAAAATAACTTTTTTAGGGAGCAGCCAGGTGATTTGTTATATTCTATGCTTTTTTTGGCTCTACTGGCCTTTGTCTGATAGTGAAATGAGGAATGTTGGTTATGAGAGAGGGCAGTAGGCTGTGATTCAAGCCATGACGGCTGTTTCAAGGACAGGGGTCGCGAGCTTTGTGCCTGCGTCACCGCGGCATCCCATATTCCATAATTTTAAATGTAAAAAAAAAAAAAAACACTGTTTCTCATGGAAAATGTTCATCTGTGTGATGGAATTATCTCAACATACGAGTGACCTTACATACAAGAAAATGAGAAGACATGCGGGAAAATGATCCAAGATTGGGAATAGAATCCAGGACAACTGCATCGACGGCCTACGGCCTTTGCATAATCATCCCTTTAATCTGGATTTTTCTCCCATGTGCAGCCAGGTGCTTTGTTAAATTCTACAAAGAACCTTGCAGGATGTAACAAGGTGCTGTCTGTCAGGACACCGGGCATTATGGACTGGAGATGGACACCCAGGATTTCCAAGATTCCCATCAACTCTGACCATATCCTCTGCTTCTTTATTGTTAACATTAACTATAATTCTGTGCCTCTTTACTTTCCAGCGAAGCACTTCTGAATTACTGTGTGCGAGTGATGCTACATGTATAAACTTGCTTTGCCTTACAGCATCATGTCGTCCCCTCTGTCTTTCACCACCGGGATGATGTTACAAGTGAGGAACAGAGAAATGTGTTTTGCGTTTTACTCAGAGTGGTGAGAAAAAGACAAAAATCCTTCTGTCCAAGACATTTCAGATTCCATGAGAACTCAAAAGGCAGAACTCCTGGAACGTTGTCATGGATCCCTCTTATGTTAACATTTGTATATAATAGTTGTTGGACACTGAGCAAGAGAGTGTTCTGCCCAGAATACGTCTAAAGAAAAAGCTGGAACAATTCCCAAACCAGAGCCCCCTTCACTCTCCCACCACACCCAGTGTTTTGCATTTATGTTGATTCTTCTAACATCCATTCCCTCACTTTCTGCATTATTAATCACTTATTACCAGTGACTCGCATTTCAACATTTTCTGTGTTGTGTAGAAGACCAGAGAAATGATAGTAAATATTTCTCTTATTACAGTAAGCAGACATAAACTCTTTTTATAACCCTGATTTATCCCTGGATAAACTGGAACACAGTTATGTTCAAAATAGTGAGTACATTTTAAAGCATTATTTATTCCCTTTGGGAACACTGACCAGTTTATTCCAAATCGAAATATCAGGAAAACATTAATCAGATTAACCAAAAGAAAGGAAGGAAAAGAAAACATTAAACTGCTCAAATATTTCACCAGACAAACTCGGCATTTTTCTTCGCCAACATTTTCTGCATGGATGGAAAATGCTTAAAAATGTAGATTTTTGTGTGAATCACTGAACAAATATCCTTTTATCCATTGTCCCTGAGAAAAACATCCACAGTGCAGAGCTGACCCACTTCTGACACCGGTCAGCAGGTGTTTAACACTGACCTGTCTGTTTCAGATCAGTGGTCTCAAACTGTCCAGTCAGAGACAGTCCTGTACACTTGAGCGGTTTCTACAGAGCTCTGCTAATGTAAGCTGAAGCAGAGAGGCGTCTAAAAGTTGCAGGACACCGGCTCGAGGACAACTAGGGTTCGAGACAAGTGTTTATGATATTTCTCTGCTTCTATACACCAGATTAACATGATTACTGTTCAAACACCTGTTAATCAGCCATCAATTGATGTCAGGAAACATGCAGGGCGGTGTGCATGGAGGATCCAGGTTGGAACTATATTCAACAGTCCCTCTAAATTTCTTTGTCTTGCGTAAGAAACAGAATATTTGATGTCACGTCACAGGTGTTGTTCTTTTTAAAGGCTCAAGGATTGGGATAGTTGCTCAATAATGATGTTTTGATCCACGATTCCTGGTATGTGATTCTTATGCCCGACACCAAAGAATGAATAATGTCCCCATGTCCCGATGCATGACAGTGTACTTTGGCGTAAATTCAGGGGTTTGGGGCCATCCAACACTTTGAAGGGCCTTGAGCCCAGTAGAAAATGCCAATGAATTTTTCTTTAGGCCAGTTAGTGTGTTTGGCAAATGTAACATCTCTAGCACATCTTTTCTTTCAACAATGAGTCTTTGTGGAGTTCTTATCCAGTCATAGAGTTAACACAGACCAAGATCAAGACCAAGACCAATATCCAAACCGCTTAGCGGTTTGGATCTTGTTCTAGATGTTTGGGATGTGCGAAAAATTTACCCCCCACCCCCTCTTTGTTCAGCAGTAAACGGATAAAAAGTCAGTGCTGGATCTGTTCTCCCAGCCACCATGACATGCTCCATCCTCTCTGAGCCGGAAGATGGAGTGAAGATGAGTTAAGATGATCAAGTTAAGTTAAGATGATCAGAGATTTCAATCCGTTTCACTGCGAAACAGGAAAACACGGGGACGTTTTCGGAGGAAAGCCTGAAAATGAACGCTTTTAAAGTCCATCCTTAGTCCTTACTAACATGCATGTTTAACTGAAGTTTACACATGACAAAGATTGTTCTTCAGTTTTTTTTTTATTATTATTTTATTTTTACACTTCAACAAACATTAAAACTGTGCAAAAAGTATGGAGACAGTTGGATGAATTTTTCCCAACACTGGAAAACTCACAGGAGCCACAGAGGTGGAAGCTGGAAGCTCCAGCAGAGACTCGGCTCCATCTCTGGAATTCTCTGGACTCCTTTGGACGGTTCTAGTTCTGGTTCCGCTTAGTGCTGATGCTGATGCTGTGGACCCTTGTAGACTTTTAGAGGGAGTGGCTTCACTATTGAAGTTCAGTATTTTCTGCTGACAGGATGTTTTTCTTCCACTATACATAAAGTTCTACAGGCTGGCACTGGACCGCAGCTCAAACCCAACTACCCTGTCAGTTTGATTGTATAAAAAAAACAACAAAAAAACAAAACAAAAATCCTCCAGCCAACCTGTTTCACCCTGACTCAGAGCCGCCGAGCCAGATCAGGTGGCCATGATGAAACATACTCGGCTGGCTGAAGATAGTTAGTGAAAAAAAAACTCTTTTTAATATTAGGTTAAAAAAAACTAGTGCTAGTGTGACATCAGCTAGTTAGCCTGACAGAACCAGTCTGACTGAAGACCTCCTGTCACTTCACCACTCAGTTTATGGCACCGGTTCTGATCCAGTGGTGCTGGTCTGAACTGTAACTGTGGCACATTTCCCAGCATGGCCCAGTAGGCAGGTATGAAACAGGAAGTCAGGCGCAGCGCGCGCATCGGGGGCGAGCGACACCAATGCCCTCACTGTGACGGGCACGTCGATTCTGGGTAAGGTCACCGTGGTGACGTCATTACAGATCAATTCACACACAACCAAGACACACACACAGCTCTGCAGTCCATATAGCAACCAGAAGACAAAGAGCGCTCTGATTGGCCGTTTCCTGTCCTCCAGCCTGACCGGCCTCCAGCTCCACTGATCCTTCCCAATAGTCTTGGCGTTGCAGATCTTGCACTGATGAGGTGATGTTAGACAAAGAAGTTCCTAACATCATGGGTCAGGAAGGTCGGACGTATCCACGGTGACCTGCGGATCAACAGAATCGACACAAATGCGTTCAGCGGTCAGTAACCATCCGTCGCCTTGGTGAAGATGCTGCAGGTTCAACAGAAGCGACGGCCCACCTTGATGAAGATGGTGTCATCTTTGATGTAGCTGCCCGTCTCCAGGACGCTCTGAGCCACGAACAGAGGGCAGCCGGAGGCGATGTTCATCTCGGCCGTGGGGCGCCTGAAGCTGCTGCTGTGCGGATCGGGCTTGAAGGCGTCGCCCAGGTGCTTCCTGGAAGGAGTCTGGTCCATCAGCATCAGAGTCACCTAGCACACACACATATTAAAGAGTGAGCTTATTCTGTAAACACACACATTACAGAAAGCTCACTGCGACTGCCGGACATCGACAAACAGTTCGCAATCTTTGGAAAAAAGCTGTCGAAAAGTGCAACTTACTCAGCAGGGAGACATATTGAACACACATTGTGTTTACTTTAAAAAGCTGTCATAAAAAAATAATATCTTGAGATGTGGAAAATATAAAACAATGTAAGGAAGTAAAAATTTGTAAAGGAGTAAAAGAGAAATGCTATTCTTTATAGTTGGATTTAATTAGTACGCCTGTCCAATAAGGAAGGGACTAAAGATAGGAGGTAGAAATGACACAGGGAAGGGACGCAAGACTGGATAACGGACACAAGAACGTAAGAAAAGAAGAGAACAAGAAGGAAAAGTAGAAATGATGCAAGGAAGTAAGAAAGGACTGGCACAAAGAAACAAACAGCAAGCAGTCCAGCACGAGGAAGGAGACATCTTAGATTAAGGAATAAAGTTTGGGAACATAAATGTCTTTCTATTCTCTTCCTTGGTGATAGTTAAATTCAGTGATCCACACCTCCAGTAATGAGCTAATTTCTCATTTAGCACTTCAGCTAGCTTTGAGATAGTGTAGCGCACTTAGCTTCTCCTAAATAAACTGTTCCGCATGAAATCTACAGCACTAATTTACTAGGACGATTTTTTTTAACTTTCAGTTGAATAAAGTTCTAAAGTTTTTACCAACTGTTACAACATTTATATTCATGCTCTTATTTTGAAGTGAGTGCAGCAGTTTTGTTTCCTGTCCTCCCTTTTCCTCCCCCATAACTTAAAAAAAAACAAAACACAAACACACACAGGAAAAATAATAATACACATATTGTATAGAACAAGAAATAAACATAAATACAATAATGTCAAAATATATTTGGCACTCAAGTGTTGTAGTCTTTCAAGGGCAGATATAATTTGAATTCAAGTTTAGCATTAGCTAAGCAAATGCTAAACACGGTATTTAGCGTTAGCTACTGCTAAGTACTGTGTTGGTGTAGTGCTTTGGTACTAGTGGGACAAATATATTATCACTACTGCTTCAGGGTTGGGAAATTTTTTTTTTACTTTCCCCACCACTGATTAAATCAAATTTCTAATTTGTCCAAAGTACACAGACCGTTAGAGGGACCGGGTCCGGCTGGGACCTGCAGAATCTCCTCTAATGTTCCTAATAAATGTCTGGGCAGGAATAACCTGAACCACAAATTGGCATGCAAAGTTTTAAAAGTTTCACTACAGTAAAGACAGTTACATCTTCAATTTTTCCCCAAAGAAGAAAAAAAAGGGATTTTTTTTGTTGTTTTTTTCTGCTTTTTAAAGAAAGTTTTGAATCACCTAAACTTGATTAGTTTAGTTTGACAAATTTTGTAACCAGAACAAAATCTCTGATTGGTGCAGCTGTACCAACCAGACCTGTTGATACTGAGAACTGTAGACAACAGAAATCTATTCTACAGAGAATCACAATTGCTAGCCCTGGGAAGGAAACCTTATAGAATTGTTTCAAATAAATATTCTTCAGCCACATAATTTAAACAGAACCTCTGGGTCACAGCTATTGTTAGCTGTGACCCAGAAATGAATCAAACTGCTAGACACTGAAAGACTTCCATCTCTAGTAGACCTGCATATTAAAAACAACACAGAGAAGACAGACAGTACCTTCTGCTTGAAGGGCCAGGGCAACAGGGCGTCGTACTCGCCCTTCATCACCACAAAGAACAGCGACAGGTGCGTCCCCTTGCCCATGCCGTCTCCATTTAGGTAAACCCGAGCGCACATCTTGTATCCGAAATATCCGGTATAAAACGGCTGTGAGTACAGCGACAGCGTCTTTCCTGCCACGGCTTCCTGTTTCCGCCTCTTGTAGTCCCGGATTTTCCAGATTAGAGTCCCATTGTAGCTAGCTGTCTCCAGTACCTGGAACCTCAGGTCCATGTCAGCCAACCGGATTTCATGGACGCTCAGCATGTCGTCGTGCCGATTGAGCTGAGTTTCCAAGGACGCTGCGAAGAGAGAGGAAATGTCTCCATCAAGTTCGGATTACCTGGTCAAAAACCTTCAGCCAGCCACTGAAACCCGGCGCATCCACTAACCGAAGGTGTGAGTGGACCCGGATCCGCTCCGTCCCCCCTGCTCCAAGGTGGCCAGCCGAGTCCGAACGTTGTCCACCGTTCCTCGTAAGGTTTCCACTTCTTCTCTTAGTCGACGCAGTGAACCGAGCTCCATCTCCAACGCCATCAGCGTCTCTGAATGCGAGCTCATCATTTTCTAGGAAAAAGGAAGAGAGGCGCCGATGTTTCAGTTTGCAGGACACAGAAAGCCTCAACACAATCCAACAACAATACTCCTGGGCCAACCGATCCCAGTAAATGCTCAGGCACGCCCAACTGTTGCATTCAGCCCTACTGGCTGGAGATTCGCTGTCAGCAATATTTTATATGATGTAATTATGCGTTTCATTGTCAGTGAAGTCTTCACAGTGACATGATTGTTGGTGGTCATTGGGTTATTACCCTCAGAGAAAGGATTAGAGAAAAGTGGGATTAGGATTTCTGGGAAATGCCTCCGGTGAGAGCAAATCAGCTGTCAAACTGGAGAAGGATCCACCCTCATCACCTCCTCTGAGCCTGCACTGCCTCAGCCCTGCAATAAACTCCTCCAGGATCTGCTTCCAGTTTAGAAGGCATGTTAAAGTCCCATCAATCCTCCCCAGGTTCTGTTAGTTGGTATTAAGTTGCATAGAGTGAGTTGTGTTGGAAATGTATGCAGACGCAGAAGGAAGCAACTGGGGACGCACAGATCCACTTTTTTCACTTCTGGTACTGATATCCATATCAGAGGTTTAGTATCGGATCGGATCGGCCGATACTAAAAAATAACTGGATTTAATTAAAATTTAAAAAAAATTTTAAACGCAGACATAAATGTTCTGAATTACTAATTTATAACTGTGCACCAGTACACCAAACTGAATTGCACCAATAGCTTCACTAGCTGGTCAAATATGGAACAGCCAATGTAACATAAATAACAAACTGACTAAAATAGGTTGACTACTTTGGTCAAAATGTAAAAAATAAACTGTAACAAATCATATTTCAAATGGTTAAATTATAAATTCTAAACATAATGTAAAAATAAATAATAAAGCTTGACGTCAGACTACAAAGAATAGAATTAGACTAAATAGATCTATCCTTATGGAGGGGGCACATTGTCATTGATACCCAATCTAGAATTTTTCTCCAATATCAGGACCAATACAAATATTGATATGGGATGGTACATCTCTAGTAGCTACATGAAGGTTGCCTTGATGTAGTGACCCTAAATATGAAAAAGGGTTCATCTTACCCCGTCCTCCCCTACCTGCAGGTTGGCCAGCTTCTGCTCCATCTGCCGGTTCTTTTCCCGCAGCTCTTCGTTCTGGCTCTCCAGCTCCGACAGTCGGCTGTTGAGAGCAGGAAGCACCTTGCACCGCTCCATTAGCTCTTCCTTTACGTTGTCCACCTTTAACCACAAACAGTAAACAGTCAAACCTTACTCAGTCCACTCAATCTGGCCTTGATTGCCCCCGTTTAGTTGCTATGGTTACCTTGTTCTCCAACAAGCAGTTCCCTTTGACCATCATTCTTAGATGCTCGGCTACGAAGGTCGAGTCGTGCTGCCTCATTTCTTGATTTAAGCCCTACAGCACAGGAAACACGGCGCATGAAGCATACACAACAAGTTGATCGAGAAAGTTCACGCGAGAAATCCATGCTGGAAGATTTATGGTGAGAGGAGAAGAAGAGAACATGAGGACATGAGGAGGCGTCACCTTGAAGGTGCAGCCGTAGCGGTGGAACAGACAGCTGACCTGGGCTTTGGGACAGTCGTGTTGGTGGCTGGTCAGCTGAAACAACACAAACATTCAATGAACCAAATGAACCTTCAAAACTAGCTGTGGCTCCAATTTTGCAGAATTTGACCTTAAAATTGTGCAAAATTGGAATTACAAAAAAAAAACCAAATTGGCTTAACGGAAACACAATTTCGAAAATGAAGATAAAAAGTTTCTAAATGAGCTGGTTTTTCAGCTGCATTTCCACTGCTGGTGGAAAAGACAAAGATGATGACAGGAAGTAGTTGGAGGATGACGGTGTCCCGTGTTTTTAAATGACTTATTGCATGAACAAATTTATTCATGTGTGATTTTTTTAAAAGTTTTTTTTTTGTTTTTGCTCTAGTGACCTTTCTGTGTAAATGCTAAGACAAGAAAGAAGGTGAAGAGGGAGGGAAGACACGTGGCAAAGATCACCAGGCCAGGAATTGAACCTGCGACGAGTACCAAGGCCTCCCCATGTGGGCTGCACCCGACCCCTGCAGCTATGTGTGATTTTAAATGATAAAAATTCTTTTTATGCATAACGGCTACATTTGCGCTGTTTTGGGGAAATTGTAGACGGCGATTTTACAGAAGAGTTTTGGATTAAACCGGTTCAAATGACAACTTTTTATGAACTGTGTGATGCTGTGAGAGCTCTGGTGGAGCCAGCTGCACTATGTTCAAATAAAACCAAAAACAAATCGTCATCATCCTGCTACCACTTCCTGTTGTCATCTTTGTTATTTCCGCCAGTAGTAACATCTGATTTGTGCAATTTTGCGGTTGATGAAAACGCAGCCACAGTATGCTGCTGCTAGAGGGCAGCAGAGAGGCTTCAGTACCTCACTCCGGGGCAGAGAAGAGAAGGAGCAGTGGTTGGGACAGGACACAGGGAACGATGGACACACAGTCTCCTTGTGTTTCTGAAAAACAGTTTCATAAAACATCTTAATGCCGCCGGTCCTACAGGACACCAGCAGCTAATAGAGCACTATTATTATTTACATTCTAGAATAATGTTTACAAACAAAAATCTGAAAAGTGTGGCCTGTGTTTCTCGGCAGCTCCCATTATTTTCTGACAGCCATATATGTGACACACCGTGACAAAAGTGGAAATTAGTCACCACAACAAAAACAGAAGAAAAAAAACAAAAAAACAAACAGATCAAATCTGCCAGTTTTTGAGAAAATAATAAATTTCGTTCTTTTTCGTTTTTGTCTTTTTTACAAAATACACAAATTGAAGTTGTGAGGAACTCACCCTGTGCTTAAACAGCAGCTTCAGAAGATTTAAAAGAGTAAGTTTGTTTGCAGAGTGATTGAGATGTTTCGGGGTGTGGAGGAAGCTCACAGCTGATTAACATGCCGGCCTTTATCGGCTGAATTCACGGGCTTTTGTTATTTGTTTTGGCCAATGAGGTGAAAGCCTGAAAGGAACACATGGCTACTAAACATCACCAAACACCCACGGCAGTTAAAAAAGAAACTCCAGCCCAGCTCTGTGTTCAGAACCCGAAAAGCCCCTGATAGGGGCTGAACATCCAGCTGGAGCACAACTGGATCAAAGCATATCTCCTGTATGTTTTAGAATGGCCTAGTCAAAGTCCAGGTATCTATACTACTAGGAATTTGCACGACTTGAAATTTACTGTTCACAGATCTTGTCCATCTGGGATGACTCTGCTAAAATGAATGAACAGCAATTTTCATTCCTACATGGCCACAGCTGACGTCAGATTATTTGTTGACAAAAAAACAACAACACATGAATATGTTTCATTACATTTCACAATTAAGCTATTAAGAAGCTGCCCAATTTCAGTTCCTATCTATGGTCACACTATGGTGCTACTCTGGTTTAACATATAATTTAACTTCCAGTAGTTTAACTACAGAAAAGGTTCTTACAGAATTTAAAACAATATGTTCAAGTTTAGAATTAGACTGACTAGATCTGCCCTTTTGGATGAGGCACATCATCACCAATACCTGGTCTAGAGTCTTTTTAAACATCGGGGCCGATACAGATACTAACATCGGATCGCTGCAGCTCATGGCCACTGGAGCAGAGCGGTGCTTCCTAATCTCACCTCAGAGCACATCGCCTAACGACTACTGCGTAACGACAGCCACACTTCTCACCGGTTTAAAGCGCCTTGCTTACCTGAAGGTCAGTCAAAGGCATCTTGGTCATGCAAAATTCACAAGTGCTCTCTCTGTGTTTACATTTCCATGCAAGGTGATCAGGAATCTCCTTCCTCATCATCCTCTCTTTACATTTCCCCAGCGGACAGGGAACCTCGAAGAACGGACACACATTCAGGTGGTCCTGGAGACAGAGAGGCGGGACAGGTCGTGTGTACAACACATACTGCACCATCGGCCCAACGGCACGGTGGAACCGCAATGGAGTGTGTGCTCACAGGTATCTGCTGCAGACTCATTTGCTCCTGACAGCCGTTAGCTTTACTCCGACAGAAGACCTTCAGCGCCATAATCTCTCGATGGCAACATACGTCTCTAAAGATCTGAAACCAATAAAAACAAAAAACAAGACAGGCGTTAAGGAACCCTGTTCTGATCAGCCGGTCGCGATGACACGACTCTGCTTAGCCTGGCTTTTCGGCTCACCTTGTCTTTGAACAGGGGCTCCCTGTCAGCCGGACACACTGGGTTTGAGTGACTGCAGGAAGGGAGAGGACAACGTTAGATCCCACTGGAACCAGCAGGGAGGCTGGAGGTGGAGGTGCTGCTACCGACCCCGAGCTAGCGAGCTAGCTAGCTGTCTGTCTGTCTGTCTGTCTGCCTGCCTGCCTGCCTGCCTGCCTGTCTGTCTGTCTGTCTGTCTGTCTGATGAATCAGTTGAGTTCAGTGTCGACAAAATGACTGAAGGATTGAAGGGGAAGTGTTTGTTTTTCAGGCACATAGTGCTATTTCATAACACAGTCAAGTAACTATGTTACCGTCAGTTGTTCTAAAAATGCTGCCGACATCACATATGACTTGAAAAAAATTTGACTTCAAAATTTTACGCTTTGAAATTTGGTGTCTGTCTCTTTAAAAACTCCGCCTTCAGGAAGTCAGCACAACATGGCTCCTCTATTAACCCTTTAACAATGTTTTTACTGGTACTGTACTGAGAAGCAGCTCCTATAATGAACTCAGCAGATGCTCAGTTCCACCAGGTGTTTGCTAATTGCTGCTGGCTAGTCTGAAGGAGCTGAGTGGGGGAGTCGCGGGGGAGAGTTGCTCTGTGCAGTGGAAGATTTGAAGCCGCAGCTCAGAGGAGGCGCTTCATCCTCGAAGGCGGAGCTAGATCCACTCAGGCGTTTTGAACAGCTGAATGGTTGCCATGGAGATTAAAGGATTTCTCAGATAATGCGTGAAAGACTCAAAGCAACACTCCAGGTATGTTTTTGATTTAGGATAACACAATTACATGATGGAAAGTTCAAAAAAGGTTTATTTTACAGAACACTGCCCCTTTAATTCTCTGAATAACAATCTGCCCTGCTCACCTGAGGATGTCATTGATGCAGCTCTGACAGAAGCGGTGTCCACACTCAGTCTGGCGGGGCTCACACAGGACCCGCCTGCACGCCTCGCAGCAGTATTTGGCCTCTGGCTTCTCAACAAACACATCTCGAAATCCTCCATGAAGAGGCTGGAACCCTGCAGGAGCAGCTGAACACACACACAGAGAGGAGGATCAAAACCAGACCAACACCAGACCAACGCCACGACGGGGCTTCTGACAGACTTACTTGGTTGAGGAGTGAGATCGCATGGAGGCCAGGGATTGGTTGAGCGGTGGGAAGGTGGTGTGATTGGGAGGGGAGCAACGAGTGAAGGCGCCACCTGCTGGAGGGGTATCTGTACTTCCCTCCCATTAGCACTTCTCCCTGATGACATGACCTGAGGAGGCTTCACAGTCAAAACACACCGACAGAGACATGGTTAATCAGCATGCTGGACTGAGGCTCAGCAAATCACCAAGGCAACAAGTTACATGTTTGAATGTACTGAAAATATGTGTTTTCTATCCTGTGTTATCCTGTGCATGTGACTGGAAACTGATCACATAGTTAATCAGTCTTTGATGTATATTCTAATAAAAATAATATTTTCCATGAGTTTCATGTATTGAAAAAAGACTATGTCTACTTTATTTGCTCCTGTAGATTATCTACAGATTACTTTGAACACTGGGCTGGTAGGACAGAGTAAAGACACTACAACGAGATCCAAACTGACCAGAAGGAAACGACAAGATCATAAGAAGAGAACAGAGAGACCACAACAAGGGAACAGAGACCACAACAAGGGAACAGAGAGACCACAACAAGGGAACAGAGAGACCACAACAAGGGAACACAGACCACAACAAGGGAACAGAGAGACCACAACAAGGGAACAGAGAGACCACAACAAGGGAACAGAGACCACAACAAGGGAACAGAGAGACCACAACAAGGGAACAGAGAGACCACAACAAGGGAACACAGACCACAACAAGGGAACAGAGACCACAACAAGGTAAAAAATGACCACATTTTGAGTATGAAAAAACACTGTAACACAGAAAAGAGAGACCACAGAAAGAGTACAAGAAAACCACAAACAGGGAATGAAAAGACCACAAGAAGGGCACAAAGACATCATGAGAAGGGAATAAAGAGGCTGCAAAGAGACCACAGACAGAATGTGATGAGGAGAAAATAGTGAAGAAACAAAGTGACCCAATTTGTGCAGAGACACCCAGACATGTTGAAGGGACTGACACCATGTTTACCTCCAGACTCCCACTTTCACCTAACAACCTCCTCTCTGTGTGAAGGTGGCTGAGGGAAGAAGGGCACTATGGGAAATAAACCCCATGAAGCTGCAGGCATTGACGGGGGTTTGGTCAGGTTCTAAAGCATTGAGCCCATCAGCTCTCTGTTCACAGATATGTTCCACACCTCAAAGTGTTTTACCTTCCCAGTGCTGAGGCCCCAGACAGTCCCCAGACCAAACGACTACTGGCCACTCACTGCAGCAGTAATGAAGTGTTCTGAGAGGCTGGTGATGTCCACTGTCACTGCAATAGACGCTCACCAGGAAGCCTAAAGCCAGAACCACACCGCTGTTACCGAGCTGTGACTCATCAGTCGCTCTTTCACCTGAAAAACTGGGTGAGGTTGCCGTTTTGGAGCTCCAGCTCCACCTTTAACACAATCCTCCAACAAACACTGGTGAACCGAACCCTTCAGCCTCCAACTGGAAATTAGACTTCCTGACCCGACAGACCACGGATTGGAAAGATTAACAACTCCCCTACCTCATCCATCAACCTCATCACTGGGTTTCCTCTATGCACTGCTGACACATGACCACCAAACCCACCATAGCGGCAGGCCGGCAGTGAGGACAGCAGATGACGCAGCAGTAGCAGCGCTCATTAATGGGAGGAAGGAGTACGCAGAGAGGCAGGAAGTGGATGAAGGCTAATCAACAGCTGCATTTTCTAAGTAGGTTAAAAAAAAGGATTGGGGTTGGGGTATAACACACTGAACTCCTTCTACAGGTGTTCAACTGCAGCACAGTGCGGTACTACAGCTGCACAGCAACAGGATGGAGGGGAAGTCTACTCAGAGGATAGAGCCACACAGCTGCTAATCTTTCTTTAATCTGCTTTATATTGCAGATTTTAATTTATCACTGAATAGTTAATCATAGTTATTATTATTATTATTATCTTTATAATAGCACCTGAGACTGGTGTGAATGTGAGTAGCAATACACAAGGACATATGTAGGTAGTATTTTAAATAACTGTGGACCTTCATGTGTTTTTTTTATTTTTTGAAAGATGTAATGTTGCATGATTAGACCGGCTCCAATAAAAAAAAAAAATCTGGATGGTAAATTGTCCCAGAACTTATTGCTATGAACGATAATATTGTTTTTTTGAGACCATTTACAAGTAACACATTCACAATAATGTAGTGATACAAGTTCATCCTCTCAAAAACTAAGAAACTTTCATTTTGTGCAGAACACTCCACACTGCAACTGGAAAATAGTTTAAATATGCAAAATAAACATGACAACCATAAACAAGAAATAAATTTTAAAAAGGAAATTAAAATCCGACACAATCAAAACCATAAATAAAATGGATCATGAAGTAGACAAAAATGCCCTTCAAAAAAGTATCATCAGAACGTTTTCCTTATTTTTACAGTCAAAAATAAGACATACATAAGAATAAAGGACAGTGGGGAAGGGTAACTCCTTTTCAAATAAATAGCTAACTATTTATTTACAAGCATACACAAAATGTACATACATATTTGAGATGTGAATGTGAATATGTTTGAAACATAGAAATAAACCAAACTTGAAATTATCCAGTTCGATTTAGTTTATCATGTGATTAACTGATTAATTGCTTATTGTGACAGGGTTAATGATGCTAGCTCCATTGCGGTTTGTTCCCCATTTGGGGCGTTTTGTTCTTATGAAATAAAGAGATTATGGCCCCTGATCGAAACCAAAGTCAAATCACCACCGTTCCTCACAGCAGACTGTGAGCAGATGGTGACAGATCACTTCAAGTGTGCATGGAGAGACATGAAAGAACGTAAGGCAGACATAAAGGTGACGACCTGTGTGCCACCTGGCAGCTCACACGGTTTCATTTTCTGTTGCTTTTTGATTTTCTTTTTTTTTCTGTTTTTCTTTTTTTTTTCTTGTTTGCTTGTTTGTTTTTTTTAAATATCTGAAGTTTCAACAAAGCGTTTGTTTTCTTTCTTTCTTTCTTTTTTTGTAAAAATCTACAAACCATCAGTAACTTAATTTGTTCTAACCATAAATGTCCCAGTTCACATGCATTTTCAAGAAAAGTACGGAACAGTAAGGGTGTGTGCAAGCAAGTAACATTGAACTCTATAAAACAGACACACACACACATACGCACACACACACGTATACAAACAGTGCACACTTCCTGTCAGGGCTGAACTGTGGGGATGTTAGGGGCTTTTCCATTGATTCCATTAGCAACACAAGCACATTCTATCTCTGTGAGCGTGACACAGTGGCAGAATGAAACTCCAAAATGACCAAAGAAAAGCCTTGAATATTCCTGAGTGTTTCTGGGAGGATTTTTCACAGAGAGGTTGTGCAATGATTGTTGCCACTAAAAAAAAAAAAAATTAGCGTTTCGTTTTAAGAAATTAACTCAAGGGCACGCCGAGGAAGACTCGATAAACTTGCAGAGCGTAACAGAGTTTAGTTTAATCACACACAACATCATGACTGAGCACTCTGTTTGCAGAAAGAGAAAGTGGAACGGTTCCTCGGACGGGGTTTTCCTGAACTCAGATCAGCTGTTACAGTCGCAAAAGAAAAGCATAGGTGTCTGAATTTGTTAATGAGAACATCGGAGCGGGAGCCAGGCCTGATGGGGCTGTCAACACAAACAGATCAACCAATCGCGTAAGTCGACCAGTTTGACTCACCCGTCCTTTCAGACGTCAGAAAGTCAGAAAGTTAGAAAGCGTAAAGGTCTGATTGCTGAGTCAAATAAAAGCTCCGAAACAACTCACAGCTCAGAGCAGCTATTAATGATACCTGGAGTCCAGAGATGATTTAAGCAGCAAGTATCTGGAAATACTACATCTGGTTTACTGGTTCAGATAAACATGAGCAAGTTGGGGCATTTTCTACCCCTCTGCCCCCACAATAAGGGCAAATAACATAAAGCGGCAGCAATAGAGACAAAAGGCACAAACAGCTCAACCATAAAGAACGTGTGTTTCACGTCATGCGTGATGCACCGGCCACATTTCAAATGGCTGATACCCAGTTACGTGTTTTTTTGTCACAAAATCACTTTCCTCTTCCCCAAATCTATAACAAGTAAAAGAGAAAAACATTTTCTGCAGCTACTTCGTTGCAGGTTCTAGTGCTGAGAGTGAAGGTCATCCTCACTTTTGCAGCAAAGCAGGCGACATCAATTTTATCAGGACTTTTTTGTTTTTGTGGTACTATTGTGATAGGGATGAAGCTTTTTTTTTTTTTTTTAAGCCAGCCATGTGAATGTGACTGCTGCATGTTAGAGCATTCATAGCGTCACAAGCACTAACAGTGTTCTTGAAAAACATTCCTATTTGAAACAGTCTTCTTTAGGATGTCACTTAACAAAAGAAGTGTCATTTAAACCGCACACAGAGGTTTTGTCTAATCATACTTTCAAATTTACTGGCTTTTATTGATGCTTTCGTGGAGCAAATAGTAAAAATAACATTTTCGATAACACTATCAGTTGTTGCTTTTTTTTTAATCAATTGAAATTCATGGAGACAACTAGAAATCAAAATTCTTATCCTGATGAGAAATGTTTTAAGATAAATAATAAACGATCCAACAAGCGCCCACCCCAACAGCAATCCATACGTTCCTAAACATTAGCACACTGCGTTTGTAACCTGAAAATGGTGAGGGGGGGGGTCTTAGTTTTGATGTGCTTAAAGAATCAGAATCACAGATCTTTCATATCGCAACAGATCACAGCATAATCAAGGGAAACTGTCCGTTCTTAGAACATTTCCAAAAATCCACCACTATGGCCACTGTTTATTATCAAAGCTGCTAAGAAAACATCCAGCATCTCTACAGTCCGTTTGATAGATCATTTATTAATCAGATGCCTGAATTTCTCCTAAAATGTAATAATTCATCATCCATCCATCTTTCGTTCACTCATTCGTCCAGTTTGTGGGTTGAAATACAATGAGAGCGTTAGAACAATAGGTTGTGCTAACGATTATTCCAATAGATCGGGATAACATTATTCCATTTCCTGACGTTACCAGCCAATGATTGGAATTTTATCTCATAAGTCTGTATTCTGTTCCGTCCATCTAAACACTCGGTCTGGGAAACCTGTCCAGCTGAGTCGATCCGCTCCTCCTGATAGATCGGAGTCGCTTCTCAACCAAACCTCCTAAAACTATTCAGTTCAGAAATGCACCGGTCAGGCCTTTCCTGGCCCATAACCGATATTAGGCATTGATCTGCTGATTTCGGTTCTTCATCGGAATCAGAAAGTTGTTGGTAGTTCTTTTCATCTTGACATCTTCACATAATTAATGAAAACTTTCTGTCAAATCAAACAGAAAAAAATAAGAGAGAAGGAATTACAAATGTGTCCTGCTGTTGGTTGATATGGTTGCAGATTGAAAATTGCGGCAGTTCTTTTTTGTGAATTTAACAAATAAGAAAAAAAAAATTAGGAATTTTGTTATTTCTCAAAGAAATAGCAAAAAAAAAAAAAATCTGATTTATGGTCGATTAACCATAAATCGGTTAACCGACCGATTTATGGACGATTAACCGATCCGTCTCTAAAAAGACAGATCACCTCAGCCTGCTGTCATCGACTCCCTCTGTTCTCTGAAATGAAGCTGTGGAACATCCCTGCTGTTTCTGGGAACAGTTCTGACTTCCAGTCCGTGACTCACAGCAGGTGACATCTTCTGACATCTCATCACTACGAACAGCCGCTCAACAAGCATGCGTTCATCACCCAACAACATGACCTTATAACGCCGACATCTGACCCAGGAGTCATCCTCTCTTCATCCGAGAAGCCTCCACACACACACACACACACACACACAGAGAGAGAGAGACACACAGTCCAACAGGAAGAATAAATGAAAAACGCCAACCGGAGACGATACTTCGCTGGCCCCTCACCGTATCGCGGTGTTTCGGACACTAGGCTCTCATATTACCGATGTATTTGTCAGTTAGAACCAGACAGCGGATGTAAACACACGGACTGCTAATGCTAGCGAGCGGCTAGCTTCTTCAGCGTCGCCGCTGTTCTTGTCAATAGAAGGTCCATTTATCAAATTCATCGGAACACACTCACACTCTCTCTCACACACACACACACACAGAGCCGTGACTAGACTGATTATTACTGGTCCGCGAGTCTAAATGTCCCTCCACTCTTAGTGATGTACTGTGTGTGTGTGTCTGTGAATGTGAGTGTGTGTGTGTGTGTGTGAACTCACATCAGTCTCCTCGGCAGGCTACAGCTCGGCGGATTTACTGCGGATTCAAACCGTTGCCGTTCCGCTGACGCTGCCGTGGAGCCTCCAGGCTTCAGGCGGACTCCTCATGGTCCAGTTCCGCTCGGCTCTTCTCTGGGTTCGGTCTGTACTGTCAGTCCCGGAGAGAGAAGTTACTGGGTCCACCTCGGAGAGCCAGCAGGGAGGCCTGGGCTGATCACACTGGAAACCCCCTCCACTGCTTCCGCTCAGGAAATCCCCCAGTTGCCCGACGAGGAGCGTACCGTCAGGGGGCGCAGCTTTCCCGGAGGCTCCAGGGAGAGAAACAAGACTGCGCCACAGGGGGCGCTGTTTCTCCTTTTCAAATCGAAACGCTTCTTGTTGGAGACTGTGCAGCACAAGTCAGCAGTCTATAGTTTAAATTCCGCATGTGTGTAAATAATGATCTAGCACATAAATGTGATATATTTTAAATGAACCTTGAAGCAACAAATTAAAGAAATTATGAAAATTGACAATGTATATGTGCCTTTTTTATTCTGTGTATGAAAAGTTCTGCTTTCAACTGTTGGTGTATTCTAGGAAATGTTTCTATATTTAGATATCAGACCTAAATTTAGAGACTTAAGAAAAAAAAAAAGCTTATGACGATCATCTGCTTCTGTTACAGTAACGGACCAGGCAAGCCTTCATTATGGAGTCATTACATCATAAACCCACGTCATGTCATATGACTTGCTGTGGGAGGTTCAGCAGACCGGGGATTTTTATCTAATAAATTGTGGATTAAGTTTAATGAAGAATTTTCCAGTGAACTGCAGAAAAATATGCATTTGTGGGTTGTTATGGCAACATATCACAGTCACCTCGTGGTTAACTGAAACTCACTGATCTGGATTCTATGTGATCGGAACTGGCCTGGTGTCACCAAATTAAGAGAATCTGATTTACTGGATCATAATGACAGGGAACTGAGCTGAGCTGGATCTGTGCCAAATTGGATTCAGATTTCATTTTTGCCTAAATTAGTTGTAAGATGAGAATAAGCTACCATTGGTCAGAATTTGGTCCATAGCTCATATTCACCAAATCTTAAGAGAATTAGAAAAGTTTTGAAGTAGAAGTAGTAAACTCATTGATCATTTTAAAATTAAACATATTTTCTAATTAAGTTTTGAAAAACTAATAGATTTTATTCATAAGTATACTATAAAATTGTATCATTTTATTTTAAAACACTACAAATTGTCCAATGAACAAATGATTAATTGCACATTTCCGGTGACTGAGTTTGCAGTGAGGGACCTCAGTGCGACTACCGATATTTGGATTAGATACAATTAAAAAGCAGTTTAAAAAAAAACCAAAAAAAAAACACAAAATACATAGCTGAAATCAGAAAATGTTTATTTGTGAATTTTTATGATGCAAATTCATAAAAACAAACACGAAAGAAAAAAGAATTATCACACACATTCGTTAAGAATCATATTTTCCTGAGAATGGTGCAACAAAAATAAATTCAGTTCACTTGGAACAAAATATTGATAAAATAAAAATAAAACAAAGTTCATGAAGACATATTAAATATGTAACTATGGAAACTAAACTTTTAATCCCAAAAGAAAAAATAAACTGTGAAATAGAAGTCACACAATTTTCTTAATAAACTTTGGTTTTATTGGATTTTTTTTTCCTCTAAAAAATCTTTTAAAAAATGCAATAAGCTAATCAGGACATGACAAGCCCCACGCAACCCGACCTTCATCCAATTCTTTCTGCACCTCAGATCCCAAAACACAAACATACAAACAATTCAAAACGTTATGTGACAAAACAAACACACACAAAAAAAGTCCTCTTACTGTAATTGATGGCTGAAGTATGAATTGGTCCATAGAGGATGGGGATGACTTTGTGACATATGCAAACAGAAGCAAAACTGAAAAACAGAGGGCCAAAATAATAAAGAGAGACGACTAAAGAAAGCAATCCTCCAGGAGGCTGGGGGTCCAGGCTGGTTTCTCGGGAGATTAGAGGTCACTCCGAGTCCATCGGAACGGACGAGTCCTGCAAAATAAAAGCCTCTTATCAACAACAGCCTCTGAGATTTTTGCGGCAAAACAGGATCAGCGTCTCAGTAATGTTTAACTCCTTAAAGGGGCAGTAGTATGCGTTTTCCAGGCAATCAAGTAACTTTGTTACCTTCAATTGTTACAAAAATTCTATGTATATCAAATATAACTCCTTGAAGTTGGGTATCCGTCTCTTTAAGAAGCTCCTGCTCTTTCTGAAACTCTGCCTTCAGGAATTCGTAACAACATGGCTCCTTTATGGATTCTTTAACGACATTTTTACCAGCGCTGCTCTGAGAAGTAGCTCCTGTAATGAGTTCAGCAGATACGCAGTTCTACCAGGTGTTTGCTAATTGATGCTGGCTAGTCTTAGGGAGCTGAGAGAGCGGTATGGCGGGGGAGGGCTGCTCTGTGAGGCGGAAGCTTGGAAACATGCTGCATGTTGCAGGGTCAGCAAATCAGTTTAGTGTTTAGCTCACAGCCAGGATGCAGCTACATGTGAACTTGCATCCTTAACTCAGGACAGATTCTAAAGCCAGCCGTCATTGTTGGGCTGCTCTACTTATATGCTGACTGAACTAAGAAAATGTGGCAAATTATGTACATTTAAACCCAAAATGATAAATTCTTCCTGATTTAGATTAAAGGTAATTTAATTTTCCCAGTGTGTTTTGCTCTGACTAAAAGTAAAAAAAACAAAAAACAAAAAAACAAATCTATGAAAATCCCAGAGGGAAAAAAGATAGGGCTGAAAAACTTATGATATAACCGTGTCATATCAGTGCATAGACAATTTTCAATACTGATAATTATTGATTCGATTTTTGCTTTAAATATCGGAAATACTGCCAAACTGGTGGCAGTACTTCCTGTCTTAGTCACAGTTTTCTCTCCGCTGCTTTTTGTCCTCGAGCATTTGTGACGCACAGTGGTGAAACTTCAAACTACAGCTTGTTGCTCGGTAACCAAAGAGTGAGTGAGTTGGTTGATGCCACTCACCTTTTTTATTTAACTTCACACTCACTGTGAGAGGTGAAATAACTAAAGCTCTTCCTCTGCCTACATCTCCCAGAATGCTGTGCAGTTCTGGATTGACATTAATATCAGCTGTATTATGATCATATGTCTATCATGATGCTTATTGTTATTGATTTATAGTCCAGCCCTACCGCAAAGCTTTTATTGAAAAAAGATTTTTTTAGTGGTGGAACATTTTAGGGTTAGGTTGAGAATCTCATGCTGTTTTTGGGGGGCGTGGCCCCCTGGCCCTGACCCTTCACTTGTCGAGGCCCCGAGGAGCAGCTGGGAACATCTGGGACCTGCACCGGGTTTAGGATCTCACCTCCTTCTTCTGCTTGCCAGCAGCTTCTTCATCTTCGGCTGCGCACGCCGTCGTGTTGTCCTCCATCATTTTCTCCTCCTCTGCCTTCACGTCTCCACCCTCCATCTCATGCTCCGCCTCCCACTCCTGCAGGACCTCGTCCAGGTTAAATCTTCGCCGGTAGTTCACCAGAAAGTTCTTCACCTGCACCACGGATTTGTTGCCAATCACGTCCGAAATGGCCTGGTAGTCGCGGCCGTACTTCCTGATAGCTGGACGGAGGGATTCAGGCGTTGATTAGCGTGATTAATTAGGTGGCTGAAAGCTACCAGCTGATTGGCTGGTTACCTTGGACGGCCAGAAGCTGCTCCTCTGTGGTCCAGCGATTATTGAACTTCTGATTTGCCTGAAACAAAAGCAGCGGCTCACCAACGTGTCCAGCAGCAACGCTAAATGTTTGCTAAAGAGACAATTCAAAACTCAACCATTCCTATTACTGTTGCTATGGTTACCTCAGGATGCCTGAACTCGTCCACTCCTGAGCTGAGTTTCTCCTTCAGAGCACTGTTTGTCTGCTTGATGGTCTGAATCTACGGGACAGAAAAGAGACAATGCACAGAGACAAGCAGAGCGAAGGCATTTGAACAGAGCCGGAACACAGCAGACCTGTCTCTTTATGGACACCAGCTGACTGTCCAGCTGTCTGGTGAGTCCCTGAGGAGTGGAAGAAGACAGAGACACCACGTCCTGCTGGTTGAGGAACATTCCTCTAGGAGGACGTTTCTTCATCCTCTGGGATGTCTTCCCTCCCGTCTGCTCACACACAGAGACACCGTCAACATCAGACTGCAAGCAGCCGCAGCAACACACCTGAGCTAATATGCCAACAATCAGCTAATATGATCAAGGCAATTAAAGGAGCTAGCCACATTTTTATTCAAACTCCCCTCACAGGTGACCTGGAGTTTATGAGCAACGAGACCAGAAACCAGAATTAAAACGGCAATTAAAAAAAAAAAAATCAGCTGGCAAACAATTTTTGAGTGACTGAACAGCTTTGAAAAGTCCTCAGCTGCTCAGCAACATTCTTCAGTGTGGAAGTTGTTACTGCATGAAGAGGACGCAACGTTAGTTACTTTTCATGCGTTTTAATGCCAAGGTTTGGAAATAAATTCAGGCGCAGAGACACGTTATGATGAGATGTAAAACTTGCTAAATGAGAAAGTTTCTTGTTAAATCAGGATGTAAAAATATAAACTCCTCAGGCAGATTGTGACTTCTTAAAAAGGAATCGATCTGGTCAGGAAGACTCAATCTTTTCACCCTGGTTCTTCCAAACAATGTTAAAAATCCTAAGACGTGTTGCTGTTATGGCCTTTCTAATTTAAAAGGGAATAATATATTTTTGGTTTTAAAGCAGAAATGAATTTTTTTTTAAACAATTTTTAAAATCTTGTTAAAACAACATTTTCATGTTGATAAATTGGTCATTTTGCCAAAGGAGTTAATCTGACTCCCAGCACATACCAGTTTCTGATCATCAGCTTCCTCTGTAATGCTAACGATGCTCATAGCTAATACGATAAAGAATATAAACAGAGCTCAAAATGCCAACTCCATAAACATTTTGTCCTCACTCTGTAAAAAAAAAAACTCAGCCATGGCGGCTGGTTTCTCATGCACATGGCTGTGACACCACCATCAAACCTGAAATAAATCATTAATAAATGATCTGAGCAAGAAGACCAGAAAAAGAGAAACGAGAGAGAAATTTTCATCTGTTGTCCCTGAGCAGTTCAGTTCATCTTGGTAATAACAAGGCTTAAACAAAAATAAAATAATTTATCTACACACATTTTGTCAACAAATACAAAAAGATACAGTTAATACTTAGAATAGATATAAAATAAGGAAACAACAACATAATTATTATGAAGAATAAAGAAAAACAAGATGAAAACAGATTTTTGGGGGCCTTAAATGTTCTTACCTTTAGACCAGACGGTGGTTTCACCTCCGACTTCTCGGATCCAGAACTCGGCTGCAACAAAGCGGAGTCAGTCAGCAACGGGTTAACCAGCAGCCGGTTAACATGAACTGCGTCTTACCTCCTTCTTATCTTTATTCAGGTCCATCTCTGAATCGCTGGAAGGATTTTCGTTCCCATTCTCTACCTCTTCATCACTGCGCAAACAGAACCAGTTATCACCCAGGTTCTGGGCAGCCAGGGGGCGGGGCGGCCGTGGGGCCTGTGCTGGCCCCTCCTCACCTGTCGCCTTGCTCCCGCTTCTGCTTCCGGGTCTGTCGGTCCATCATGCTGGTTTTACTGCGACTTTTCTTCCAGGAGTAGTAAAAACGCACCAGACTGGCCATGGACTTATCAGGCAGCTACAAAAACACAGTCACTCATAGGTCAATACAATAGCTGGTGAGGCACTGACTTAATATAGTCAGATATACAAATGTAGACCACCTGCCTGTTAAGAAAATTTCGCGCATGCGGACAACTCTGGAGAGCAAAACGACAATTCTTTTACATGTCAACCATAGCCGCGCTGCTGCGGTAGAATAATTCTGTTAACTCAATGAAACTTGGACATGTATGTATTATTAATTTCACAGAAAAGGGGAGAACCGTTCAAGTACAACTCAAAACCATGTCTTTCACGCTCTCTGCATTGGCCAGGCTACACACGTGCCAGACGCGTTGCCATAGCAACTGACGACAACGGCCCTAAAAAAATACTGAAATATTTCCCACACAAAGAGCAGAACATTCAGTCTTAATGTTTATTTTGTTATCATTATTAAGTGGCTGCTGTGGTACAAGGAGAAAACTATAGATGATATCGCTGCACTTGACTTTACTCGCTGTTACTGTCTCTTATTCTGCAGTTGTGGAGTCACAATGTCTGGGACCATGAGCGCCCCCTGCCATGAGGCAGGAGAACTGCCTGCCTCACCTCGAAGCTGTTCTCTGCCGTTTCTGATCGCTCCTCAGCACACGAAACACGTTACACACGCAGTTGGTGTATTTCAGTTTGCTGTACTTGTTCAGAGTTGGCAAAAAACAACAACAAAAAAAGTCATTTGGAACATTAATGTCTGTTTAAAAAAAAGTTTTAAGTCAGTTCAACTGTTTTTCTGTATCGGATCGGTTTCCGCCCATACCAAACCTCAGATATTGGCATCGTGGTGAGAAAAATGAATCGGTGCGTTTCTACGTAACACAGTTCTACTCAAAGCAGCAACAAGTAAGTATACCCTCACAGTTAAACTACAAACAGAGGTAAACATGGTGGGTTATGGAAAAATAGCACATTGCAAAGTTTTCATATCGTACGAACTTCCTGCATTTTGTTACAACCAGACACTACAATAACTAACAGGAAGTGGTGCAAAATTGTGAGAGGGAGGAAGACAATAAATAGGACTAAATCTGACCGAGATCGACTTTAAATAGGCCATTCATGATCCAAACTACGCAGTAATGTGAAAGACTCATTGCCAGTTACTAAAAACGATTGATGGCAGCTGTTCCTGTCATGGGTGATACAACCAACAATTCAGTTTAAGGGTTGATTACTTTTCCCATAGGGCCAGTTTGGTTTGCAACACTTTGCTTTTGGTGTGCAAATGATTTAAGACTGTGAGCCCGCTAGAGATCTGCTGCCGATATCTGAAGGTTTCCGGAGACTTCCTTTAGCATCTTGCAGTTTGCTTTAAGAGTAAACCAGCGTGGACATGTTGGTACTTATCTTCACTTCCCTCCATTTGCTTACCGTTTCCCAAACAGCTGATGTCAGATTCTTTAGAGAAATCCAAAAACAGCCTCAGAAGAATCAGAATCACAGCACAAAGAATTTCACTTTGCTTTTAAAGCAGCGTGAAAACAAAAAGAGCAACAATATCAACTTTAGAGCACCGGTGCCAAACCCACTTTCATTCTGGGCCACATCAAAATCATCAATGTTCTCAAAGGGCCACTTAATATATCGACAAAGCCCATTAACAAACTGTCAATATCTTAATAAATAACTGTATATGATGAATGCTTCTCGAGATTCTTATTGCTAAAATCTTTTCACATTTTCACATGACTTGAGACAGAAGTAAGTTATACTGCCACCTGCAGGTGGAGGCAAGTATAACCTAACCCCAATGTTTTTAGCCATTTTTTTTTTTTTGCAGTCAAATTATGCATTATAAACTATTAATCTGCTTTGGTCATATAAAGTTATTAGTATTAGCAGCATGCAAGAGTCTTTGGATTTGTTTAGTTTTGCATGAATTTCGGCGATTGTGACTGACTGATACGATACCAGAGTATAGAGATAAAAACTGATTTGATTTGAGTCATAAAATAATATTTAAACACCCAACTGGTATCTTGAAACTTCTATTTATGCATCCGTCTGCAGTCTTGAACATGTTTGGGACCCCGGGCCTTCAGTTTGACACGTGTGCTTTAGAGGACTCATACAAGGACAAAAGATCAATGTATTTTGCAGCATGTACAGTTATTTCCTAAGCAGAAACCATCTTAAATGACCGTTTCCAAAATTATTGTAAAGTTCTTTCCTTTTTGTTTATACATAATCCTTTAGTCGTTCAGTTAGTTGAGAATTAAATATCCGTATTTATTCCTTTTAGCCTGGGAATCCCCAGAAGAAGCTACAGGGTGTTTCTATGGAGACGGAGGCCTGTTTCTGGACACAGTTTTCCCACAAGCTGATGTCAGATTACTGGAAGAAAATGAGGAACTATTCTGTTCCACCCTTAGCAGCAACAATTACAATCTAATGCTTGCAATTACTGGCAGTGAGTGTTTAACAGCACAGCGGAGGAACTTTCTACCAATTCATATTTGCAGAATTCATATGTTTCAGCCACACTGGAAAGTTATTGAGAGCGAACCGTCTGGTTTGGGTTTTTTATGTCTTTGTGGCATTAATGGCCTTAATTCATCAGGAGACAGACAAGAAGAGCAGAAAGCGAAGGGAAAGACGTACCACAGACGGTCCTCTGGCAGCACAGGAGACCCAGACCATCACTCTGCCACCACCATGTCTTACTGTTGGTTACTTTTCTGATTGTTCTACTCTAGATCCAAAAACATCTTGATACTCATCAAGGCGTCTTCTAACAAAACCGAGACAGGCTGAGCGGTGGTTGTCTGGGTCATTTATGTCCAGTTTCTCTTTCTTAAGGTGGAGTCGTGAACTTTGATCTTAACTGAAGCCTGCAGTTCTTTGGACTTTGTTGTTGGTCGTTTGGTGACCTCTAGAAAAGGTCACTACTGTTGGTGAATAATGATTCTCACTGTAGTTCTCTGGGGTTCCACAACTTTAGAAATAGTTCTAACATTTTTTTTCTCTTTTTCCAGACACACAGATCTTTATTTCTGTTTCTTATTCGTTCCTAAATTTTCTTCCATTGGAGTGTGAAGTCTGCCTTTGTCAGGCCGGTCCTATTAAAGTGTTTTCTTGATTGAAACAGGTGAGACAGTGGTCAGGCCGAGGTCTGGCCACAGAAACTGAATTGAACTTTCCCCCAAAAAATTGATGAATGCAGTTAATGAGCATCAAAATATTCTAATTTTTTAAAATTGGAATACTTAAATTTGAAAGAGGATCAAATCTCCACAAGGGTTATGGTTGATTTTCTTGTTCACATTTCCTGATCATCACTTAGTCCAGGTCATACTCTTATTACTATGGAAACAGCAAGAGTAAATTGCTATTTATTTGCTACTTAAGGGTTTATCTGAGGTTGTATTTATCTATGAACAAGGCAATTCCTTTGTTGAAAAGACATAAAAATAAAATCCTAACAAATATAAAGAGGGTTATATTATACTTATGTAACCCGAGTGTAATTTTAACCTTTATTTCCTCCTCTGATTTTCTACTCTTTAGCTCTTAGATCTCGCGATGTTTTAATAAAATCATTAGCGATTCTCGCGAGATTATTATTTAGCCAATTGCGGCTGAGTAGTGGGGTCACATGTACCTTCGCAGTTTACCGGCTAGGTATATTAGCTGGAGCGGAAAGGCATGAAGGTTAGAACGCATTGGAGGGAGCAGAGCTGCAGGTCAGTTAAAGCGTGGTGTCATTCATTTTCTGTAAATATGTACGATACTCACTTAATGTGCTGAACTATAGGAGCCAGTCATTGTGAGCCAGAAGGGAGATGAAAAAAGACCCGGTAGTGCGCGATAAAATTGCGGAACTGGTGAGTGTTTTGTGCATGACTTAGCGTTGGCTTATAATCACTGCTGTTGTGTAGCCGCTAAAGAAAAACTGATTGTACACTGCTTTTGATCAACAAAAGGGTAATTCAAGTAATTATTGAGCACTGATTTACATTAGAATTTTACATTTCATGTTAATTGATTATATGATGTATATTTATTAAGTGTTTCATGAATGTAATTTATATTGAATTTTAGATTTATTGAAATGGATTGAACATGATTGTTAGAATTATAATACAAAGTGTTATCTATTGAATTGTGTATACACTAGAAATGCTTAGATTATATATATATATATATATATTGAGGAAGTGGTCCTGTTTTGTTATTCAGGCCAGGTGATGGCGAGCTAAAAGACCAGGGCTAGAGCCAAGGAAAGATTTCACCTTTTGGTGATTGAAGATTGCTGCTTACTTCTCCTACCCAGCTGGTAGGAGAATTCTGGTTATCCACAAAGGACTCTGCTCCTTCTTTGAGCTGACTTTTATTTACCCAGGATGTGAATCAAGCCCTGGACAATATTGTCCGAGAGCCTAATTAATCCCCGTTCGGGGTGGATGGACTAATGGGTGTGAAGTTATGAATTTTTGGACTTTGGGAACGATTAATTTAGTTTCTTGTTGTTGTTTTTCTTTTTCCCCTTTCTTTTTATTTTGTTCCCCCCCCCCACCCCCCTTGATGGCCATTTGGATCTTCCCAATGTTGTTGTTGTAAATATGTATATATGTTATTCACTTTGCAAATACACAACACTCGCAGCTGCAACTTCTAGCCTACCTGCTCCTTTTTTTGAGTCGTACCTATTTTTCTGAAAAGAAACAAAACTAGCCTTTTAGTTTGGCCAAAATCCATTTATATTTGAATAACGATATAGTTGTCTTTTCAAATATGCTACACTTATGTTTAACAATGAATCAAATATAAAGATGTTGTACTCGTACCATCTGCTGGATGCGGTGAAAGCTCTTCCCATGGAAGCTGAAGGCCTGCTCGAACAAGACCTTGTCCTCCACCGTCCACTCGTCAGGAAACGGAGTGAAGTTCGGCAGGTCGGCCAGAGACTTTTCGATGTTGTGCTTGTGCCAGAAGAGCATCCCCAGAGCCTGGAGCGGGTCGAGGGGAGAGGAGACCGGGTCAGGCGAGTCGGAACGTGCAACAAAACAACACATACATATTTCACTCTGTTTACCTGCATGAGATAAAGTATGAAATAATTTTGCAAGAGGTTTTGGTCATTTCAATGCCTTCGTCATTTTGTACCTTCATATCTGACTTATGGAATCCAGACTAGCCCTGTCACAATAACAGATTTTGCTGGACAGTAAATTGTCCCAGAAGTCATTGCGATAAAAGACAATATCGTTGTTTTGAGACCCTTTTCAAGCAGTATAACAGTATAACACATTCTCAAAGACCAATAAACTGTAATTTCTATTGAACATTTGAACCTGGAACTGGACAACATTGGGGAATTTATTCCCCAAAAAATAAATTGAACAACAGAAACAACGAAGAAAATGAATCCTGAAGTCTCTGTAAACAAATCTGTCCTTCAAAGAAACAGCTGGCTGTGACCCAGACTGTAGGCTTTTGTTACCAGTTTTTGGCAGACAGAGAGAGAGAAAAAAGAAGACAATGAGTAAATAAATGAATCATGCAAATGGAAATTATTGAGTTTGTTTGAATTTATCATGCGATTAATTGATCTATTGCTCGTTACCATGCAGCCCTCTCCCAAGACATATTTTTTCACCCTGCCTCAGTTTCTACCCAACCAGAGGGACATTTTGTACCAACTCAGCCTACCGTACCGAAATTGGTCAGTTTGTACCCACAAGGGTGGACATGTTGTACCAACCCGATTCAGTTTGTACCATCCAGGGAAACATTTCATACCCAACAGTTCAATGCAATTTCCTATACTGAACAAAAATATAAACGCCCCGTGTCAAATATTGTTGCCATGTGGAGTTAACAACTGTAAATGAGCGTTTGCTGATATTTTATTGTACAAAAGTAATATTTCTCATGATTTGTGAATAATGTTCACAAATCAGTGAACAATACTCAGTGAGTTGTGTTTTTACTCAGCGCATGGGTGGGGCATGTCCAGTGGGTGATAGGACAAAATGAGCGACAATTGGACAATCCTCGGACACCCCAAAATGTAAAATTTTGTCGCAAGTCATGTGGGAGCGTGCCATTGGCATGTTGGAAGCAGGGATGTCCACCAGAGCAGTAGCAGCACGGCTCAACGTCCATTATGGAACTACAGGCCATTTAAGAGTTTATTTCCAACAGACTGGCACGACTGCAAATCTACCTCATCCTCGTTGGCCACGTGTGGCCGCTCCAGCACAATCCCATCTGTGGGATCGGCTCAGCCCAGCGACACACACAGCTGATGAGACTATTGGTCTGCACAGCAGAACATCACACCTCAGACTGTCCGTAACAGTCTGAGGTGTTACGGACAGTCTGAGAAGCTACGAGGAGCAAACACTGTCAAAATCAAATTCCTCAACCTGACCCGTATCATGTTCAAAGGACTGCTAGCCCGCCACAAATGGCCATACCACAATGTTATCAATACTGAGAGGAAGATCGGTAATTACTGAGTTATTGAGTTTCTCTATATATTGTGTAACCAAAATGTTCATAAATATCCTATATTTGACATGGGGCATTTGTACTGTTGTTCAGTGTATATCCTACAGACAGAGTACAGTAAGGAAATTAGGTAGTATGACTCTAATGAATAATAATCACCAGATTGTGTCAGTTATAGTGCTCGAATTGTTGGAGTGTAATTAGGGGTCATAATCCATCAAATTGGCTCAAATGATGAACAGGACCTATATTTATGGAAATAATAATCAGTGAAGTTAATTTCCCCTGAGATTTAGTGATTTTATGGCAATTTATCTCCATAATGCATAAAAAACACTGAACTAAAATGAAAAATATATGCATGTAAAAAGGGAACATTAGGGAACAAAATGGCACATTTGGGTACAAATTGGCCAAGCGGTGAATTAACCGAGTGGTCCGATTAAAAGTGCATGTTGACATATGATTCTACACAAAGTCAATAAAAAGATGATTTCTGAGGCATATTTAGATGCTGTAGATTGAGATCATTTCATGGTGAACAGTTGTTTTGGTCTGTGAGGTGAAAGGTTACCCAAAGAATGCCTGTCAGTAACCAACAGAACAGAATGAAAATCATCATGAATGTGTCAGATACATTTTAAGCAACATCTTCACTTCTCCTGAGACAAGGACATTAATCGGCATAATTAGTCTATAGCCATAACTAAAGCCAAGTTTACATGGAAACTACAGGTGAACTCAAGAATCAGTGGTGGATAGAATCAGTACATTTTTAACTTGATCAGCCCTGGCAGGTGACAGGGCGGTGAACGCACCATACCCAACTTCTACCAAACTGGTGAAAGCCCTCAACCGATGGGAACCCACTGAAAGACACTGAACAGTCTACGAGACTTTTCAGAAAGTCTCGTAGACTGTTATTGAATGGTCTCTCTATGACAGAACACTCGGAGAAAATAAAGAAATTCCTGTTTCGGGACGACATTTAACAACAATCCCCTAGAAGTCCTGGTTAGACCGAGAAGCCGATGCTGCCTGAGAAAACTGCAATAAATACTCACCTGTTCCATGTTGTAGCCGTGTTTCTCTTTGGCGATGGCGATGTACTCGTCCACTGCAACGCAACACAACGTTAGTCTGTACAGCATGACGCCGACGCCCCTGGTGAGGCGCTGAAATGAGCTGAGCTAACGCGATAAGAAGCCAGTGTCCATCTCTTACACTGAGTCTGGTTCAGGCAGCTGCTGGGGATCCAAACCAGCATCCCCAGGTTGTCTCTGAGGTGAGCTGCTTTGGCGACATCTGGGAACAGAGATACAGGACCGCAGAGAAATCATTTTATATATAGATAGACATTTATTGTATCCATAACAACCAAGATCTCCTCTGCGGATGATTAAGAGCAAGTGAAATAGGACCGTTCCTGTAATAACCGTTGAAAGAAAAATGTGTTTGTAATTTATAAACTCATTTGTGAGCCTCTGAATTGGCTTGTGGAGCCTGCAGCCGCAATTCAGAAACGGCACAAATCAGGCCCACTGCAACAACCGCTTGATGTATCTGCACACTTTTTTTTATGGGCTCAGTGTCGGAGATCTCCCTGAAAGTGAAAGAGCTCTTTAAGGGAAGACTCTGACTATTATTATCTGTGCTTATGTACCAAACGGAACACTTCCTGGACTCTCCGGACGGCATTCTGGACCTCAATGGCCATGTGGGCAATGATGAATCCTAGTGGGATGTAACTTGGAAGAAAAGCCTCTCAGGTCCCAATCAGATGTTTTTGTCACTGTTTAAGTTTGGTGGTGACTTTGATTCGGTGGTGGACTGACAGGCGGCTGCCAGACAAAATCTGGGGAAACCAAACAAGGTGAAGGTGGACTGGTAGGGTCTGGTGCCGGAATGCGTTTGTCACTCTTCCAGGAGAACTCCTCTCATGTCCCAGACGGGGACGTAGACGTTACATCTGAAAGGGCCGTGTTTGCTGTGACCGGCTCCTGCTGAAAAGCTTGAGGAGTGTGCCGACCAATCAGAGCAGTGCGTCTGCTCATCGAGAGAGCGCATTGCTCTGATCGCGAACTCAGTTACCTCTAGGTGTTCAAGACCACGAGTGCGTAGCTGTTGTTGTTGAGACGCCTCTTCAAAGCAGCACGGAGAACTGGGACTGGGTTTGACCTCGTCCAGTCTCCGCCTCAAGCAAAGGAGTTCAAGCATTTTGTTGCCGAGTGACAGTGGGATCCACTAAGAAATGGATGGATGAATTGGAACTTCATCTTGTTTTTATTTTACCTTTATTTATACAGGTTTTCTCATTGAGATCCAAGATCTCATTTACCAGAGAGACCTGTTTTGATCAAACAAAACAAAATAAATAAATGAAAAACACAGTAATTAACAAATTTGACTTTGTTAAATCGGTGATTAAATACAATATTTGCCTTTTTGTCTTAAAGGACATTTGAATTGTCCCAGAGGAATGACAGTAGATAGTTTCAGATCCTGCTGCTGGGTGTTCCACTTTGATGGAGTTTAGTAAGAAAATGTTCTCCCCCCCGAGTTCTGATCTGATCTCACGCATTACTTGTGCAAATTTAAGAATAGCAAAAAATACTAATTATTACAGAAAAGGTGCAGCCTGTATGAGAACAGCTGTAAAAGATCACAAGAGAGTTTGTTCAGAAACAACAAAAAGTATCTTAAGTTTTAAACACTGAGGCATGTTCATGTGATTTCTATCAATAGCAATCACATCCTACTGATATGATGTGATTCTATAGATAGAAGGATTCTACTGATAGCCTTCTATAGAACCTATGAGGTTCTAAGCAACACACATTCAATTGTGCAGTTAGCTGAGGGTTTATATTTGCTAGTTTATAACATTTTTTTATTGTTTATGCGTTGGGTTTTTTTAATATATCATTACATGTGTACAAACACTTAACCACAGACAACATGAACTAGATGTTAGCTAAGCTGCAGTGAGCAACAATAGCTCTGGAAAGTTCCCAAATCAAATTCAGTGTCGGGCCTCGTTCGGTCTTGGACCGGCCCAGGAAGACTTCCAAAAACATTTACAATCATTTTCCTGAACAGCTTGCGGACGGAGACGACCGGTTCGGAACCAGAGCAGCTTCGTGTGGAACCAGTGTGACAGGAACAGAGGATGCGGCTTCGCTCGCCGATTGTTCGAGGCTACCACGCCGCCTCTGGTCTATTGTGAGCGGCGTTCTAATTCTCTTACCCGGGTCAAAGTCCGGAACCACGGCCTGGTACTGTGGTCCGACGCGCATCCCTCCTCCACCTGAGCGCACAAACACACGTCAGAACTTGTGCAGCTGGAAGGAGAAGCCGAGCACAGTAGTTGTAGTGTGACCGCGGCTACCCACCATGGTCCTCGTCGCTGCTGGAGCCTGAACTTCCTTCTTCCCAGCAGCTGATGGTGCTGGGCTCATTACCGGACAAGTTCTTCCTGCCGTTGTTCGCCGCTCCTCCGGGGTAGCCGCTGCCGCCGCTGGCCGGGGCTCGGCCCCTCTTCTTCACCGGAGCCTCCGAGTTCCTCTCCAGCATCGTCGGCATCAGGGGGACCGAGCCGGTTCAGGCTAGCACTTAGCCTGTTAGCTTTCCTGCCTTGAACCAAAGCAGCCGAGTGGGCTGTCTGAAAGTCGGAGGAGTCCAAAAAGTTCGGGAACCAACGACCCGAGACCACGATCGATCACATACAAGCAGGCGGACGGGCGGAGAGAGAGGGGCCCCAGACAACGGCGGCGAGAAAACTACCGAGAGCCAGTCCCAGAAAGTGATCCAGGAGAGCGGAGCATGTGAGGCTGATCGATCTGAGAGGAGAATCTGAGAGGGATCTCTGCTGCCATCACAGGTCGTCCTCAACAGTGCCTCGACACACACATCACTTTGTTCAGAAAAATGATCCAAATGCACATATTAATACAGCTCCAAGCAACAATAAGAAAATAAATAAATAAAAATAAAACATAACATTCAATCAGAGGAGCTGATAGGCCATGAAATTATCTGGGGTTTAAGTTGGAAATATTTGAGTTTTAATGAAATACTTAAAAAAAAAAAATCATATCACTATTATATTATTCAAGCAGTTTACTGTTAGAACCTAGATTACCAATTCATTTTATTTCGACTTTGTTTTCATTTCAAATTCAAAAGCACTTTATTCATCCCAAAGGGGAATTAAATGTTTTAACTCTTATTAATTCAAATACTTGAAAGAGTCATTGTAGGTGGTCATGGCTGGTGGCAGGAAAGATCTCCTGTAGAGGTCTGTCTAACACAGGGTTGAAGAAGCCTCTGACTGAAGATGCTCTGGCTTTCCCCCCTCATTTTCTTGATGTTTCTGTCAAATCCTTCTTTGCACCATCGTCTCCTGAGGTTCTACAGATAACCGGACCACTCTCCTATTGTTTCTGCAATACCACGTCAGACAAATAAGATTTAGGTCCAGACTTTGACTAGGCCCCTTCAAAAACTTCCATTTTGTTTTTCTTTTCAAGGCATTCAGGTATGGATTGCTGGTTCTTTCAGGTTGTTGTCCTGCTGAAGCTTGAGCACAAACTTCAGCCGTCAAGCAGCTGTCCAAACCGACCTGGTACTGTGTGGAAAAAGTAGCACCAAACTAGTTAATTTGTTAATGAACTCTGAGTTACCGTTGTTTTTGAAAGGTTTAGTTAAGTTTATCAGTCAGAGGTCTCATTACAGACAAAATCGCCTTTGGCCAATATTTTTAGGAAGGTGACACGCAAAAACATGTGATTGTTTTATTCTGTTAGCATCTGTTTCTGTTACGCGACGCTTTTATGAATAATCAGCTCTGCAAAGAGGACAGGCAGGAGCTGACCTTCCCTCTTTCCTGGACCTGGACAGGTCAGCTAGCATGTCTGCAGACCACACACATCCTGAACACAAACGGTTTCGACTTTCACCCGCAGGCCGTCTCTGCAGCACAGAAACCACCTGCTAAAGTGTCGGTTTCTTCCCCCAGGCTGTCGCTGAACTCAGGGAAGACTTCACAGCCACTCTGCTGTGGAACAACGTAAACGTACTGCTTTGTCACAACCTGCCTTTCTTTTCTCTTTCTTATTAATAAAAAAGAACAATTAGCTGCTAATACATGTACATTTTTGCTCCTTCGTCCTCATCTTATTTCTGCTCTAGTTGAACAGATCGGCTCCCTCTGATCGATTAATTAAATGCTGCGGTTATTTTCCTGAAGAACCAAACGAGCCACATTGTATCCACAGCTACACCTTGTAGTGTTGCCATGGTGAAATAGGTTCACACTCATGAAAAACCTTTTCATCTTCAAAAGTTGTCGTTATAGTTGTTGTTAAAATGTCAATAAAGACATTGTCTGTAGAAGTGATGGAGGTGAAATTTGTTCCTGCAGCTTTTGTTCTTTATCATTTATGTGCAATCTTGAATACAAATAAAAAACACAGACTTTGTTTATATTATTGAAAAACAACTGCCTGTTTTATCCTGCTTTTTTTTTTTTTAGAAATCCATCCTTCGTTATGAGAAACAGGAAAACTAATAAATGGACGTAAACAGACAGTAAACACATGACTAAAGAAACAAACTGCTGCATTTAACAGGCATTAAGAATCTGCTCAACTTCAGAAACAGTCAATGTTTTTATATAATCAAATATAAAAAGTTTGAGGGGAAAAAAAAAAACAGCTGCATATGTTCAGCTGTAAGGACGTTTTGCAGCAGCAGGAAGTATTTTTGAGGAAAGAGATGAATTTAATACGATTTAGAATAAGGCTGTTAAGATAAAAAAAAAAAGAAACTGTGGGGAAAGTGAAACGCTGTGAAAACTTTCTGGATGCACCATCATCAAATCAGACTGTGTTGTATCATAGTTAGCTTAGGACTGGATGTGAAATTAAACTTGAATGAATTGTACCTGAACCTTCACAGTAAAGAATCGTTTTATTAAACAGGCTCTACGTAAATGAACTGAACAGTAAAATTAGACTTGTGTTGTGTTAGAAAACATTCCTGCTGGCCTGAACTATGGATTAAGAACTGAAAGGTGTGACGTTCAGAGAAGAAAAATCGTTAAAGATGATGTGGCTAACAGCAGGGGGGCAGGGCCGGGGCCCGGGGTCCTGGGGTCAAACCTGTTGAAGAACTGGTTCAGGTCGTCCGACCCCCAACCAGCAGGTCTCATATAGCCTGGGAATTTGGTTGTCTGACAGCAACTTGACCTTTATGCTTGAAGTTCTTGATGATTGCGAATATTTGATTTCACCAAACTAACCAAACATTGTGTCTCCCATAAAACACATGTTTACATTTAAGGTATAAAATCTAATAAACTTTCTAGTTCAAACTGTCCAGAAGGTTTTGCAGCTTTAAACGTTTAGTGGAGTGTAAAAGCTGCTGACCCCAGATCTGGACTCGGCCAGAATTCAATAAATACTTTATTGATCCCAAAGGAAAACGTTGTTGTAACTCACACTGACTCGAAATTCTTCAAAGGGTTATTGCAAATGGACAATAATCCTTTGAATGCAACAACAACGGAGGCCGTTAGGTTAACCGGGAGGTTTGAGTCGGCCTCAGAGCTCAGAGCTCCGTCCTTCACATCTGATTGTCAACCATCAGCCAAGTGTTATATAATAGTGAGGTTTGTTCAATGTGGAAGGACTGCTGCACCCAACAAGGTCACTGATCCCAGATAAGTTCACACACACACACACACACACCACACCAACACACACACACACACACACACACCTCTGACAGGATCACATATTTACAATCCAAATCATTTCTTGTCAATAAAAACACCAGCACATGTTTACACCCTGAGACTGAGGCTGCAGTAGTTATTAGTCCACTATGTTCTCTATGTGAGACACTTGATCCCCCTCCTCCTCCTCCTCCTCCTCCTCCTGTCGTGTCCCACACTGTACTACTAACATGCAGTGCGCACATGGAGCTGCATGGGGGCGGTGCTCTGCATAGTTTCCAGGCTATAAAAGTCTGCGGGAACGAGCGAGAAGTTTGGGCTGAAGAATCACTCCAGCTGTTCCTCCTGTCTTCTCAGGGAGACGCGACCTGTTTTCTCCTGCCGGAAACAGACTCTGCTGCCCCGCTGCTGTGCGCGGTGATGCCGTGGCTGCGGTCCTCCTCCTCCTCTTCCTCCGAGCAGTGCCTCTCCTGCTCGCCGTGTCAGCGGGAGTGTGAGCGGACGGCGTTCTCCTTCTACTGCGCGGTGCGGCAGCAGCTCCCGGTCTGGCTGCTGGAGGAGATGCGCAGCATGGAGGTTTTCTGCTGGGACAACGGAAGCCCGAGAGCCTTCCTGCCGTCTGAAGCCCTGCTGTACGCTATAGTGCACGACCACCAGGACTATGCGCGCTACCTCCTCAACAGGTACTCGGTGGGCGCGCTCCGAGCCCCAGCCTGCAGCTTCTGCTGCTGCCCCGGCAGCGGCGCGCCGCACCTGAGCGTGGCGGTGCGCTACAACCGCGTG
Source organism: Poeciliopsis retropinna (assembly GCA_010277075.1). Classification (NCBI taxonomy): domain Eukaryota; kingdom Metazoa; phylum Chordata; class Actinopteri; order Cyprinodontiformes; family Poeciliidae; genus Poeciliopsis; species Poeciliopsis retropinna. The sequence goes on from VMRM01000028.1 coordinate 7,616,897, forward strand.
GCCGTCCTCGGCATGGTGATGGAGGCGCTGAAGGACTGCGGCGGCCCGGCGAAGCGCAGGGAGTACCTGGACGGCCGCGGCGGCTGCCTTCACGCCGCGGACGCCGGGAAGACCTCGGTGCAGCTGGCGGTGGAGCTGTCGCATCCCGAGTGCCTGCTGCAGCTGCTGCTCCACGGCGCTCGGCCCGACGGCCTCGAGGTGGCGCTGCAGAGGGCGGTGTCGTGCGTGGACTCGGAGCGGCAGCGGGCGCAGCGGTGCCTCGATCTCCTGCTGCCGTTTCTGGCCAAGCCGCCGCCGCTGCTGCCGTGCCTGCGGGACGAGCCGCAGCGCTGGCGGGGGCTGCTGGGGAACAGGGTGTTCAGCTGGCTCTGCGGCCTGGCCCCCTCCCCCCTGCTGCTGCAGGCGCTCCGGTGTCTGGCCCAGTCCGGGTCAGACCGCATCACTTCGCTGCCGGACTTCCTGCAGCCGCACAGCTGACAGTGACGACATCTGTTGTGGAAGACAAACCTGCAGGACTGCTGCGACTGGACACTTTAAATATACTGTAAATAACATGTAAATATTCCCTAAATAGACATATTATAGTGAAAATAAGCGGGCTTGTGGGATCTATACAGGATTAATGGATCAAAAGTTTTATTTAGTTGTGATCTGGTGGTTGACTGGTGCTGAATAAATGCCTGATTTATGTTATTTTTTTCTTGTCAAAGTTTCTGGGTTGAGCATGGAGTCAAATGATGACAACACTGCTGGAAATGTTTGCTGAAAAACAAACATTTTGATCTTTTTGATTATTCACACTGACCCAAAGGAAAATCCTAGTCCAAGCATTCAGTCCCTCCCCTTCACTGTGATCCCTTGAAATAAACCTACAGAAGTCACCTAATAGTAAACAGAGTGCAGCTGCAAGGTAACCACTGCACATTGGTGGCTTTTTCTATATTTGACAATAAGTTTGTCCGTGTGTGTGTCAATAATACCGCTAACACCAGCGCTGCATCTTCCCTACTGTCGCTTCTCCAAACACTCATGAGCTTCAAGAAGAAAATCAAAATGCTTTCATAAAGGCATAAGAAGTCATCTTTAAAGCCCTGAAAACCTGCAGAAAGTGAAAAGTTCTACACTGAAAAAAAAATATATATATATATATTTTGGGTCTAGTTTGTATTGGAATTATCTGAGTATACTTGAAATTAGACAAAAGTAATTTATTCAACAAGACGTGGGAGTGTTTTGTTTTTAGTCAATAATTCCTTAATATTAATAAAAATGTACGATATCCACTGGCAGATTTTTATCACGCAAGCAAAAAAAAAAAATAAATAAATCTGTGACACTACTTTTTTCTATTACCGTTAAATAAGTCTTCACTTACAACAGGCACTTCTATCTTGCTGAAAAGTTACTTCTAAGTTAATTTTGCCTTATTTCAAGTGAACTAAGAGATTCGCACTAGAAACTAGACCAGAAATACATGGTAAGATTTATTGTTTTTCGCAGCGTAGGAGTATTAGAGTATTTCTCATTACCATCTCCCAAAAGTTGGGTTTTTGTTTGCTTTGTTGGAAAATGCCGGCATAATGTGATGTCAAGTTTTAGGCGGGACATTACAGAATGGAGCGAATAAACACGAACCGTCCAGGGTCTGACAGAACCCCTCGGTTTGAGGTGTGGAGTCTTGCGTTAGCTCACACATGCTCCTCAAATCAGTCTTACACAGACGAACATGCTCTTTCAGTCATGAACTGTCCATGTAAAGTCCTTGGAAACAACATTAAGGAGGAAGCAGCTGATCAGCAGTGAAAGCCGGTGCTGTGCTCTAAACCGTCTGGCTAATGGAAATGTAAAATCAATTTGTTTACAGTTGATTGATTCAGTCCTACTGTAAAGAACGGGCGGTAACCAATCATTCTTAGGTTTATAGTCATAAAGGTGTGCTGTGAGGTGTTCACGTCGACAGGGATCAATTAAAAATAGTAATGAAGCCTTAAAATGAAACATTTCAGCCAGATGCAGTTTCTCCTAACATCTTACAGGCCGGACCCATCTCTTCCACCGAAGGCAGCCCGGTGTTAGCCGACCACGTTTGGAAATAATTTCCTGAAATTCCCTGGTCTCCAACCTCCCTGCAAGATAATACTGAGCACCAACTGCCTGGGACAATGGTGACGATAATGGACGGCCTTTTGACCAACTGGATTATTTGAAATATTTTTCCTAACTGATGAGAGGATCTGGACCGTTATGATGCGGGTGAAAGACTAGAGCTAAATATTCACCCAGTGGGGTGTCAGTACCTGCATTTCCATTAATCACAGAAATGTGAAAATCGGAATTACAAAAATAAATGTACTTAGTGGAAATAAGTCAATTTCGGTAAAAAAAAAAAAAAAAAAAAAAAAAAAGCCTCGTCTTTTGATAGTTTTTGTGGTAGGATGAGGTTTTTCAGCAGTGTCAAAATAAAAGTGTTCTGCAAAATGCAATGAAAACACTTTTTTCTTTTTTTTTTTTTTTTTTGGCATAACATGACTCATGCAACCAAAAGCCGGATGCCACTAGCGGCAAAAACGACGAATTAGACAACAGGAAGTAGAAAGAGGGTGATGTTTTTGTTTCGTTCCGTTTTGGTGTTTTTCAAGACGACGTTCAGCCGGCCCCGGCAGAGCCCTCACAGCACCACGCAGTTCACGTAAAGTTGTGTGTCATCGCAACGTGTTGAATCCACAGCACAAACGGACGACCGGCGTCTCCTCTGACGGCTGACAGACGACGAGCCGAGTTATGAATATATCGTGCAAGTGTTTGCCTCTGTGCTGCCATGATTTTTAATGACCTATTGTGTGAATAAAGTTATTGTGTGACCGGCGACGTTGTGTGACGTTAACTTGTGGGAACAATGTGGAGCGTTACTGCTTTCGCCATGATGCTCCACTTGATGTATAAATAATTTGAGTAGAAATGTCTTTGGGTTTATTTAAAACGTAATGGACACATAGACAAAAGAAGAAATGAGAAAAGAAAGGCAGAAATATTGTTGAAAGGGATCAAAAGGAGATGAGAGTAGAAAGAAGCATGGAAAGAACACCAGTGAATATTCACACTAGGCTGGCGTTGACGTCCCCTTTTCCAAGTTGCATATTATTAGTTACAATTTGGGAAAATGTAGACAAGAAAAAGCGGACAAGATTAAATGTCTTGCCTGTCCTGTCTGTGCAATAAAACATCTTTTTCAGAGTGATTGACTCGCTCACCTGACAGTCACTAACGTCTCAACACTGTGGGATCTTCCAGAGCAACAACACAGAACAGAAACAATCAGTGGAGGACGACAAGAGAGCAATATTGACTTTCGAGCTGTTGAGCAACTCAGGAGAGCTTTGTGTCTATTTGTGCAGAGGACATCTCTCAGGATATTGCGTGTTTTAGTGAAAAAACTACAGAAAAATGATCATTTAACCATATGCAAGGGAGTGTAATACAGATTAAAGTGAGCAGAACTTTATTCCTTTAGATTTAAACCCAGAGCAGAAACAGGGATGATCAGGGAACATGGTTTTTTTTACCAGGGATCATACAAGTTTTCATTTCCACAGACAGTCAACAAACCTTTGTTTCAACAATTCCTCTGGCTCGGTTTCTTTGGGTCCCAAATCTTCAGTTATCAACAGAACTGAATAAAACTGTCCACAGGACAGCAGTGACAGCGAATCCACGTTATGCTTGAATATTTTGCTCTTCTCAGCGTTACCAGGTCATTCTCATTTATCATTTCGCGTGAAAGCACAAAGTAAACGTTTTGAAGTAGTAATTGTTGTGCGGTTGGTTAGAGTAGTTAGAGAGTTAAACTCAGAGAAGAAGAAAAAGAAACTTCTGGGATATAGTGATGTGCTCCCTTAAAATCCCACCGATGCATAAAGACAACAGATAAAAAGAAATTAAAAAAAAAAACTCTCAAAATAAAATGAACTAATTCACAGCAGAAAAAGTGATGACAGGGAATCAGTAAAAGTGAGCAGGGGGACAAACTGAATGACATTTTACTCAAATGTCCCTTAAATGTCCTGGGTTGGTCATGAATTACAGAGGAAACCCCGTCAGGCTGTTATATACAGAGTCTGAAGGGTCTGGATTCCAGTTCTGAACTCAAACAGTCTCAGTCTGTTAAACCGACAGGAAGTCCTCAACCCCTTCAGTGGTGCTGCAACATATGAAGACCGGCAGCCCTAAAGGTCAAAGTCTGTGACCGACCGGCTGGACGCCCAAATCCTCACAAACAGAAAGGCAACTCAGAACTTAGTTTTGATTTCAGGGAAGTCATCAGACGAGGAACATGGCATTTTCGGCGTTAAAAAAAGAAAGAAAAGTTTCCCCTCTTGTCGAGTGAATGGCAGGGACATGAAAGCAGCACCATGTGACAGCGTCCAGCCAAGGAAAGGAGAGAAACGGTTTCAAATGGACTGAGCCAAACTCAGCTGTCTAACATCTCCTTTTAGCCTAAAACATTTACTTAAGATGAATTGTAAAGCTAATTTCAAACCAGCTTGAAGTGCTGAACTGGTCTGGAATAAATATTAGCAGAGTTAAATAAGGTTAAAGTGCTTCCTGTTACAAAAATAAGGTAAATTCCCTTCATTTCATTTCACACCTGGTGTTCCCAGAGCGACCTGTGCAGCGGCCGCTGCAGGATGTGATGTCATCGGCCTACTCAGATTCGGTCCAGCTGTGAAGTCACACGATGGGAAGAGCAATGTCGGTGACATCACAGCGTTCTTCTGGATCCAGGTGACCAGCAGCGGAGACGGAGTCGCCGGTCAGATCAGCTCCCATTCATCCTCAACATCCTCTCCTCCCAGCACGGCGCCTGCAGGCGGGGGGGTGCTGGGCATGTGTGGGAGGAGCTTGGTCAGCCGTCGGCACAGTCCTCCAATGGGAGTCACCGCCCACAGCTCTTCCTCTGGAGTCACTGAGCAAAGAGGAGAGATTGGCTGCTTCAGCGCTTGATTTTCTTGATCATCCAGTGAGAATCAATGTCGGCTTCTGATCAAAGATCGGCCGTTTCACCACTCACATTACAACCCGACTGGTCTATTTTTACCTGTCCATGTTTTAACGGGCCACTTTCATTGTATAAAAGTGACTTAGCCGTGTGTTGCTGTTTCAGAAAACCAAAGTTTAGAAGCGATTGGAGCTCTAGAAAATGTCACTTTACACTAGAAAATAAGACAGAAAGTGAATGTAGAGTTTTTAGCAAAATGTGAACAGCAGAGTATTTACTTGCTGAAGTTCAAAGTTTCCCATTCTTTGTTTTTAAAGACTGCAGCTCTAGTTGAGCTCTCGTTGATAATTAATCTAGTTGATAATTATCAGATTAAATTACCTGATAATTTAATCAAAAGGAAATTAGTTTTTCCTTTTGTTTGGGCTAATGGTTAGGCCTCTCAAAGGAGTGGGAGTGAAGACGATGCTCTATTGCAGGCCAAGATGCAAACCTATCAAGGTGCGTCATGATGAGGTAGATTCAACTGTAACTGGTGTGAACCGTCTTACCAGTAAACCAGTTAGTGTTTCCAGGAATCTTCTTCCAGTAATCTCCGGCAGGGTTCCGATCAGAAATGCCATATCGTCGAGCCAGTTCTCCATTTACACACCGAACCCAAACAGTCTGACAGCTGACAACCATCTGACTGACAGCCAGCCCTGCACACACACGCACACGCACACACGCGCACGCACACACACACACACACACACCGTAAACCAGAGGAACACACAGAATGGACAGGCAACATACATTGACGAAGCAGTCAGAGAAAGAAGTACCTGGTACCAGTTCCCAGTCTGTCCCAACAGGCATCTCATCACTTAGACCAGTTCTGACAAACACACTTCCCCTGTTGTCCAGAGCCCAGAGGAGACGGTCGTTAGGACTCGTCTGGATGCTGACCAGCTGGACTCCTATTGGCTGTAAAGATGTTACAGGTCATAGTTGCATGATGGAAGTCTGTAGATTGACTCCACGGAGCTGCGTTTCCATTAACCATAAAATTGCCCAAACTGAAGAAGTTAAGAAAATGTTTAAGGGAAACACAGCAGTTAAAAAAACAGATCAGGTTTTTGTGCTAGAATGAGATGGATTTTCAGCCCTATCTAAATATATGTAGATCACAAAACTACAATGGAAACACTTTTTTTTGCATCACATGACGAACATTTGGATGTTACTACTAGTGAAAACCACAAAGAACAAGACAGGAAGTGGTAGGAGGATGATGGTTTGTTTAGGATGTCTCCTCTGATTGGCTAAAAGATAATGAGCTCTGACTTTATGAATATATCTCATGTAATTGCGGCTGCCATGAATTTTAATGACTTATTGTGTGAATAAGCTTATTCACGCATGATTTTAATTCAATTTCCCATTTAAATAGAAACACAGCACCAGTGAAAGTTTGTTTTTTTAAACATCAGCAAAATACAAACCAACATTTGCACACATTTCGAACGCAATCGCAGCTGGTGTCTATCCCATCCCCTGCAGTGTAAATACCCGCAGGTATTTATCAACCAATGAAAAATATCGAAGAGCACCTAAGACAACTGCTCCACTGGACCATCAATATTTTTCACATGAAGCTGATTTTGGTCCACTGTCAGATGGACAAACACCATAGTGAAGCCGTTACCTGTGAAGGAGGTTCGATGTAGATCCAAGCCGGCATCATCATGCTCGCATTCAAAGGCTGAGTTCCAACTCTGAAGTAGACGAGTCCTCGACTGTCCACTGACCAAACGTTCTGGCTGCCACAGCTCACACTGACCAGACGAACACTTCCTGAGGGAAACAAGGGAGCACTTTGTTACGGAGCCTGGAACAGGGCTTTCAGACAGATGTATGCCAAACCTAAAGCTGCTGTAGATGACTTTTATATATCAAAAAAGTTTTTTTTTTTTTACTTATTTGTTAAAACTGTCACCATGTTGTGGTGAGCTCTGAAAAAATTAAGCCAATTAAGCAACTTTGTGTTGCTCTAAATCATCAGGTCCCACGAAGACGTATTTTGGTTTGTGGCTGTAATGTGGGACAATTGGGTTTAAATCTCGAGCCGGGTTCCTTCTGGATGGAACATGACTGTTAACTGGTCTCTCCAAATTGTCCTTTGGTGTGTGTTTGTGCGTGGTAGTTTGCCCTGTGAAGGATTGGTGACCTGTCCAGGGTGTGCCCTGCCTCTCACCCAATGGCTGCTGGAGATAGGCTCCAGCCCCCCAGCAATCTGTAAGGACACAGATAACGGATGAATGGTTGTAAAGTGGCCAAATGTAAAAAAAAAAAAAAAAAAATAGATAGATCTTCAGAAATATTTTTGCAAAGCACTGTATTATATACTTTATTATATTTATTTACAGTGTTTAAGCATGGCTGATATATATATTACCGCCTGCAGCTCTGTGCAGCTCAGGGTCAACAAACAGCCTGTGGCTCAGGTGACAGAGTGGCTGTTGTGTAATCTGAACATTAGAAGTTGGTCAGCAGGTCTTTCATGAGCTAAAGTATCATTGGGCAACTTGCTGTATCTGCTGCCAGAAGTGAATGATAGCCCAAAAGTGCTACATGTGTGGAAAACAGCAGGCAGTGTATAAATATGATGAAACTGTAATCATAGGATGTAGATCCTGGGTGTCCAGTTCCAGTCATCCATGCAGGGCCGATGTCCTGCCAGTTTTAGACGCGTCTCTGCTCATTCGGATGGTCCAACAACCTGCTCAGCATGTCAAAGTTCGGCAGACGTTCTGTTAATGAACCATCATTCTGAACCAGGAGGAAATAAAATGCAGACTATGGTGTTCTCAGACATGATAGTCCACTAGACTCTATTGGGGACCAAAATTGCAACATTTATTGCATTTTTCAACTGCTGTGGTTCTCTGTCACACTGCAAGGTGTCAAACTAACCAAAACCTTTGAAAAACCTGTTCACCTCCTCGCCTGTGGGGGCGCTGCACCAAACGCCACTGAAGGAAACGACACGGAAACTTCTGAATACAACTTCTTTCTTCATGAAATGAAAACAAAAATGGAGTAGAGTCAATTTTAGCAGTTGGAGGATTTCTCTTTTGTCTTTGGTAGAAGACCACAAGCCATTTCTCCTGATAGCCCCAAAAACCAGTGCATTTGTTTTGGTTATATTTAAGCAGAATGCCCTGTGCATTAGTCCACTTCCTGATTATTGGGGCAGTTGCCAGTCCACGCGGTTTGTAGACACATCAGAGATTGTTTTTTGGTCAAACTGCAAACCTCGGTTTTGGTTCGGCTGACGTAAAGTCTGGTTCAGTTTGATTGCATATGAGAATACCAGGCGGACCTGAGATCGCTCCGGAAGCACAATATAGTGCAGGTCATTCTGGGTAAATATAACCAAAACAAACGTACTAGCAGGAGAAACTGGTCTTTTAACACAGACCAAAAAGAAATCCTACAACCAATAAAATCTGATATCAGTGGTTCTTGGTGTAGCGCCCCCACAGGCGAGGAGGTGAACAGGTTCTTCAAAGGTTTTGGTTAACTTGACACAGGGGAGAGTGAAAGAGAACCAAAGCAGCTGAAAATGTAACAAATGTTGCAATTTTGGTCACAAACGGAACCGAATGTAGCAGACTATCAGGTTTGTGTCTCAGGCTGGGTGTCCACAACATATAGCAGGTGAAGACAGGTCAGGAAATCATGTGATCTTTGATAAGGAGAAGAGCAGAGGCACTATAAACAGATCTGACCTTTCCGCCATGCTACACTATCTCTATCACACACACACACACATTCCTGCTGAGCTCTGACACAAACCTGTTACACAACCTCAGACTGTCAATGTGACGAACACACACAGCTGAGTCTGGATGTTCTGGCTTCAATTTGTTTCTGCAGCGTCTGGAACAATGCGTGATGTGATCGGTGCTGCAGCGGCTGTCTCCCAAATCATTCCCTGATCCGGGATTTATTTTCGTTATCCGACATGTGCCAAAGACATTGAGCCCCAAATTACACCAAACATCCTCCACACAGCATGGCTGTAGAAAATAAACACGGCACATAAAGACAGTGCACAGTGTCATGTATCCGGGGTTTAGGTGAGCGGTGGGAACATTGTGGAGAACACTGAAAAGTGTTTGTCTGAATTGGCTAAAATGCTAGGCAGAACAGAAGAAATCAATTTTGAATCTATGTTTCATGTTCCAGTTTGTGCTATCTAAGAACTGATATGGAGTGGAAGATTAAAGCTGGTCCTCAGCTTTTATTCCTCTGAGCCACCAGGAGGGGGCAGTCACACAGCTGGGACCACAGGAAGTGGTCCCAGAATCATTGACACTGCTGTGCCTTGCAAAATCTTCAGATTTTTCACATTTTCTGTCATTACATGATTATATTTTAACGCAGCTATATTTTATATCTCTGTAAGGGGTGGAACTTAAAAAATGATTGAGATCAAGTTATAATCTAACCTTGAAATGAATAAATCAACAAGAGCAGCTCAGCATAAGTTTTTAAAAACACAGTTTCTATGGAACTCACCAAGCTGGCTGAGGTCCAGGAGGGTCCAATGCAAACCGATGGGACAAGAAGGAGACAGTGTTCGAATGCTCACTTGGCCATGAATGTCCAAACCCCACAAAGCATCATGACAGGCGGATAAGTGGGTCAGCTCCACCTGAGCTCACAGAGGAGAGGAAAAACATGAGGGAAGTGCCTGAAAAGCAGCAGATTCAGACGTAGAGGCGAGTTGGATGGTCTTACCTCCGGTGGGAGCTGGACGGAGGAAGGACGAAGCTCTCCATCCCGGTCCCAGACACAGAACAGATCCTTCCTGCTCTGAGCCAACCACAGGAATGTTCCTACACACAGTCAACACAGACAGCTGACATTTGCACAGCTGAGTGCCAGAGGTCCAGATGTGTGTTCCCGTCCAAACGGCTTACCTTCTTTATGAGGCACAGATGAAGAAGTGATGAAGGTCCACCTGGTGGCTGACACGGTTCCTCTTGGGACCACGTTCTGCCAAAATGTTCCTGAAAGAACCCAAATGGAAGTGATAAGCAGGAGCAAGCTGAAAGCTGCTGAGCTGCTGTGCAGAACCTCACTGACCCACGAGGTTTCCACGCGCCAGGTGCAGCTGGTTCCGTCCTGACGCCACCCACACTCCAGTGGCGTTGGCGCTGACCAGGCTGGGCTGGCACTGGGAGTACTGCGACAGGAAGGCCACCACCCGCTCCACCGGACCCCTGGTTACTGTGGCAACGCTCTGCGTAGCTTGCAGCAGGGTCTGGAAAAAACTGCCTTGATCGAAGACCACGTAGTCCGAAATGCTGATCTGGTAGAGAAGAGAAGCGGAGTGGTGAAAGAGCAGAACCCAGAACCCAACAGAGCCCAAAATGGATCCGCTCCGCTCTAACCAGTGAGTACCTGCCACCAGTGGTCATCGTTGCCCTGGGGTCTGGACGGGCAGACGCCGGTTCGGAACCAGAGGCTGCCGCTGGCATCAAGCGCCCAGGCGGTTCCGCCTCCTCCTAGAGCTATGCAGATGAGCTCCAGGCCCTGAGCCTCACTGCAGCAGAAACAGACAAATAAGAACTAATGACATGTTCACTTTCACTTGTGTGTCTAGTTGCTTGGTTACCAAGCAAAAAAAAAACTAAACAAAGAAAAAAACGTAGTTGATCTACATGCATATGTAGAAGCCAAGCAACAGAACAAATTATCCTCAGCCTGCAACACAGTCAGCTCCCACTGGTCAGGGTTTCCATACTGCAGCAAACAAAGAGTTAAACTTAATACATTCCTATTTAAAATTATTTGTACTAATAAGAACTAAATGGCAACCCTGGCTTTTGCTTAATGATGCACGATATATCAGAATTAATACCTGGGGGCGGACCAGGTCGGTCATGTGATCTTTGTTTAGTCATGTGACAGTGATTGAGATGCAGTGAAGGTTTCAGGGAGTTTAACTGCAGCAGAGAAGCAGTGCAGGCGGTGTGGTCGCTTTTTCAGTGAGTTAAAGGGCCGGTATTTTGTATTTTCCAGATACTAATATTAAAATTAAATTTTACTTCCTAATTTGATGCCTTAAAATTGTGCCTTTGTCTCTTTAAAACCTGCTCTTTTTGAAACTTCGCCTACAGGAAATCATCACAACGCGGCTCCTCTATTAACCTTTAACAATATTTTTACCAGCACTGGACTGAGGAGTAGCTCCTATAATGAGCTCAGCAGATGTGCAGTTCTACCAGATGTTTGCTAATTGCTACTGGCTAGTCTGGAGGAGCTGAATGTGGAAGGTTCGGCTCTGTGAGGTGGAAGCTCGGAAGCTGCAGCTCTTAGGTGGACCTGAGCCTCAAAGGCTGAGCTAGATCCAATCAGGTGTTTTTGGTTGCCAAGTGAGATTAAAAGATTTCTCTGAACATGCATGAAAGAACCAAAGCAACACTACAGGTATGTTTTTGATGAGGGAATAACTTTATAACATGATGTAACGCTCAAAAAAGGTTGATTTTACATTATACTGTCCCTTTAAATGATCAATATCTGTCAATTCTTTCATCTCTTAGTCTTTCCTTTCCATTTCATATCAAACGGTCACTATACTGACGTTTCATTTGGGACTTGACCTAAATACAACAAGCTGAGCTGTTGCACTGTGGTCGTGTTGAAGGTGTGTTAGAGCAGGTTCGGTACCTGACAGTGTCGTACTTCCAGCCGTCTCCCTCGCTGCAGTAGCTGCTCAGTCCCTCTCTGTAGAACAAAGCCTTGTGTTCACTTAAAGCCCAGACCACGCCCCCTCTCACACACACCTGGCTGAACACACAGGGAGACTCCACCTTGACCGAGCGGGCGCAGGGTCGCTCCACGCTCAGACCTGAAACACACACAGCTTTAAAATGCAGCAGCAGTAACCCATAGCAACGCTCCACCTGTGAGATCAGCTAGGCCTTCTTTCTGTCCAGAATCAAAGTCAGCAGTCACTGCAGATGTTTGGATCTCTTCTAAGTTTTGGAAACAAAGTGTGTGGCGATTGTGTGGAAAGTAGTTGTTTTCAGATTAAAAGCATCTCATAAACATATTTTGGTCACACGCCATACTAACAGGTGTGTCAGAGGAAATGGTCCTGATTAAATGTAGAAGCAGAGATGGATAACTGAACCATAAACATGACTCAGCATAAATGAGGACTTTTCCAACTGCCTCTGGAATCCACTTTATATCCAAAACAAAAAGTTCCAATTATAATAAATAATCAAATTGCTGATATAATGGCAACTTTAGTCATTTCGTTTCAGTCTCACAGTTTGTTTTTTGGAAAATCTCAAGGAATAAAAAAAAAAATCACTTAAACATAACTACCAAAGCCTGAAGTCTGATTTTGTAACCATTTGTCCTTCAATTTACTTTTAGTCACCAGTCCAAACTCAAAGCAACCTTTTTCTTCTAAATATCAAAGATAGATTCAGATCCTGCTGTACTGTTCCACATTATTCCCCTCCCCCCAACTTCAGACTGTACTAATGGATCACAGAAGGAGAGCAGGTCCTGCTCCAGCCAGCTGTAACAAGATTGGCACAAACTTACAAAGTGTTGTTGTTATGAAGTGAGACGGAGCATCACAGAGTAGCAGAAGATGAGAGAAAACAGAAACTGGATACAGTTTTCAGAATTTTTGTGGAGAAAAAAAAAAAAAAGAATCTAGTTTGGAAAAAAAAAAGACAGCTCATGCTCTGTCAATTTACATGGAGTGTTTTAGAGCATAATTCTGCAAGGCCTGCCACAAACTCTCAGGCTGATTTAAGTCTGGACTTTGACTAGGCCATTCAAAGTCCACTCACTTAAAGGTTGGATTTTACATTCAAGGTGGTTTTCCTACTGGAAGGAGAACTTCCACTCTGGTTTCTGTTCAATCTTCCTGTAAGACACCACTACACATACTGAACCAGAAAAACATTTTCTTATCCCTTACAGAGCAGAGAAAATCCCTGTAAAGCACAATTAAGAGCAAAATTATTTACACCCCTGTCAGATTTAGATTGAAAATAATTTTTATTTTAGCAACATGTTTGTTCTGACCAGAGGTAATATTAATTTCACAAGATTTCTGATATGAATCTGACAGAGTCTGTGGAGGGAACTAAAGAAAAGGGGTGATGGTGAGGGGGCCTCCCCACCTCAAAGACTAGGAGCTCATCACCAAAATAAAAACTGAAACATGAAAAAAGATTTTACTCACCGACTATTCAGAAGAAAATAAATCATTTTTAATATGACATTAAAAAAAAAAATATATATATATATATATATATATATATAAATAAAAACAGATTATTTTCATATAATTCCTATAAAATCAAACATCTTAATTGAAAGAAAATGCAAAAAAAAAAGCTAAACACGATAGCCTGAAGGTACAATTTGCATATTAGTGACAGTTTGTAAGTTTGAGTACATGCGACAGATGGGAAGTCACCTGTTTGCAGGTAGAGGTCTCCGTTGGTCCTGATGATCCAAGCAGAGTCGTCGCTCAGCGCCACGAAGGCCGCTTGCTCTGCAGCTTTATACCAGTGACGTTTTCCTTTAACCGACACTTTGGCACAAGCGAACGCCGTCATGGTTTTCTGCTCCACCTTCCACAGGAGGTTGCCTGAGGGGTTAGCAGCGGTTAGCATCTGGATAATACTACTCAACCATTTATGAATGACTCTGGGATGAGTCACAGCGCCGATCCAAAGTAAGACATAAGCCCACCTGAAGGGGATAGCGCCACCTGGTGGACGTTGTCTTCGAAGCGCTGCCATCTGAGTCCAGTTTCAGGAAGCGTGCTGCAGAACAGCCCTCCTTTGAAATCCAAACACCACACATGCCTGGAAGCGCAGGTTGTCCGTGAGCCATGTGAGCGCCAGCAGCAGGTCAGCGGAGAGGCTGACCGGACTCACCTGTCAGTCACCTGCAGGCTCAGGATCCCACATCCTGGTCCAGAGTAACCCATCCAGCTTTCTGCCAACTGCAAAGCAGAAACATATATATATATATACTGAATTACATTCATTGACTTGCAGTGGGTTCAGTCAGCACCACGGGGTTTAGTACCTCACATACAACGTTGTGACAAATTATTACCCAGCTTACAGATTTCTTCTGATTTTGCTTTATTGTCAACCTTCAAGATTTAACCTGCAATAGCTGTATCCCAATTCTTTGGATTAGTTTCACATCCCCACATCCAGGCCTGCCTTCGAAGCGCAGCTCTTCCTCAGAGCTGCAGTTTACAAGTTTCCACCTCCCAGAGCAGCTCTCCGCCCCCGCTCCTTCAGACTAGACAGCAGCAATTAGCAAACACCCTTTGGAACTGTGCATCTGCTGAGCTCATAGTAGGAGCTACTTCTCAGAGCGACACTAGGTTAACAGAGCCATGTTGTGATGACTTCCTGAAGGCGGAGCTTCAGACAGAAGTTTGAAATTCAATCATTTGAAAACTGCTTTTTTTTTTGGATCATCTCAGGTTATCTTTGTCTGATATTACAATCTGATCACTTCTGTGTGACAAAAAAACAGCTAAACCACTAAAGGAGTGAATACTTTTCATTTCTCACCATGTAGGGCTTGTTCTTGTCCTGCTCTGCGTCTCTCTCTGCTGTCCTCTCCGTCTCTGCAGATGGAGCGCTGCGGTCGTTTCCTCCTCCTCCTCCTCCTCCAGCGGCAGGAGGAGCAGAATGGCCGTAGATGTCTCCCTCCTCATCACTGGACATGCTGGGCTTCCTGTCCTGACTGCTCTCATCACAGGGAAACACCTGGTCTGCCAGCTGAGGAGAGAGAAGTGGGTGGTCCTCCTGCTCACACAGAGAGAGAACCGTCTGAACGACCCGCATGCTGCTCATTAACAAGCGATTTATTGTCGCATTAAGCAAGAAATCAGTTATGCGCATGATTAACTAATACAAGCTCAATCATTTCTATTTGCATGATTTATTGTTTTTCTCTTTTCTCTCTTTCTATCAAAATCTCGATGATAAAAGTCTTCGGTCTGGTGCTTTGGTCTCAATTGACTCTTTTTTGAAGGACCATTTCCTTTACAGAGACTTTATAATTCATTTTATTTATTGTTTTCTTTCATTAGAGTTTAAGATTTATTGCTCTTTGAGGATGTGTTCTTGCAATTATTATGCCAGTCTCATTATATTGCTTGAAAATGGTCTGAAAACAAAATGGCCTCAAAACAGCAAAAACAAGAACATTATTGTTTATCGCAATAACTTCTGGGACAATTTATCGTCAGGGAAAATGTGTGATGGTGGCAGGTTTAGTTACCAATACCACATGACCAACTTCCTCCCTCTGCTAAAACACAAACAGCAACAGGATGTAAATAGACGTCGGTTGTCATTAGCATCCCAGTTTTACTTCCTGGATTGATACCGATATTTAAAAAAAGGACTAACGTTGGCCAAAACGCTACATTTTGATATATCGTTAGATTATACTTAACGTGTTCGTAAATGTGAGCGCTCATATGAGATGATATTTATATAACTGGTAGAAATGTTAAAAAAAACCCAGTGAAAACCTACCGTCTCATCTCTGGATGCTGGCTCCAGCCCGCCATCGTCCTCAGCCTTCATGTAAGAAAAGGTGGATTCCAGCAACTGGTCAACATCTGGGGTGGGCGGGATACCGTCTGCCTCGGAACCGTCGTTCTGAGCCTTTTCTGGGTTCAGTCCCGACAGGAGCAGCGACCCTGCACTGGGAACTGAACTGAAAAGAAGAACAAGACTGTCGGATCAGCAGTAATGGGATCTACTGAAGGCTGCCAAGCACCAGATACAAACCCAGACTGGTTGAGGGAAGACTTCACTTCCTCCCCGACTTCCAAAGCGTTATCTGAACCTGTGTGTTGTGTCTCCTGGTCTTGGTTCTGCTGTAGAGTGTCCTGGCTCTCAGCATCAAGACCAAGGAGGAAGGCGTGGTCACTGGATGGGGTTCCACTTTCTCCGTCACTACAGTTGCTGTCCTGGACTATAAACACTGAATCTGAGCAGCTGCTCTCTACAAGACGGTTTCCAGAGCAACGGTCTAAGGAAAGGTCTAAAGACAGATGGACACAGACCACAATGAGTCACATCTACCTGTCAGCGCATACTTTTAGCTCACTCAATTAAACAAGCAGCAACATGGAAAGCTTGAGCATTAGTAAGAATGGTAATCTGCAGAAGAAAAGCAGGAAGAACAGTGAACAAGGAAGGAACCTGCTGTTGGTGACGACATCTTAGGGTTTTTGGAGACTTCTGTTAGCATTATGCAGTCTGCTTTCAGGATAAACGTGCTTGAAAATAGCATGTTTTAAATACAATTAGCCTGCTGTGTCTATGTAGCTTGCTAAATGTTAGCATATTTTTTTCAAAATAGAACGTTGACATGCTAAATAGAATGTTGGCATTTTATTTAACATTCTATGTGAAATAGAACACCAGTCAGCATGTCAAAGCTGTATGGCATTAACATGCTAAACAGCATGCTACAGCTATTATTAAGGTAATATCACTTATATTAAGTGATAGAAAACCTGCAGTATGTAGCTTTTACAAGTATATGTTTTTTCCATATTTGTTCAAACAGTCACCATGCTGTCACAGTGTAATATGTGACAGATAATCTGTGAAAACATCAATCTGCTCCACCTCCTCCCTGAGCTGCTAACATTCACAACAGGATCTGCCATCCGGAAGGAGCTGCAGCACAGCAGAGAGCAATGGAGGGAGGGGTAAGCAGCGCCACGTGAGATCGTGAGTGACTGCTCTAAGACCCTCCTCCTGACTCTGATTGGTTGTTTCCAGTTAGCACTGGGAGAAGCTCAATTTTTTCACATATTATCTGACTATACTGTAGCTAACCATCACTGACCACGAGGCAGCGTTGACATCTGTCCTAATTCACGTACCTTGATGTCTTTTCTTCTTCTTCTTCACTCTGATGGGTTTCACCACCAGCTCCTGCTGCATCCTCTCCTGGTCAATAGGGGCACTGTAGCGCCTGGAGCTCAGTCCAAGCGGAGAGCTCACCGGAGTGGCTGAGCTCAGGCTGTCCCACATGGTGACAGAGCTGCTGCGGAAGCGAGAGCTGCTGAACAAAGTGGACGGCTGGCTGGACTCCATCGCCTGAGCAGACAGACAAAATGACCCTCATAAACAAAAACTATTCTCTCATTCCTTTCATCATGAAATGTCTGCCCCTTCAGACAAACTATGGAGAGATATACAAGATTATAAAATAAAAAATATATTTTATTTGATGGGAGGAAAGCTCATCTCATTATTAGGGGAGGAGGTGGGTCGGCAAAGTTACAGTGAAATGTAACGTAAAGTATGGTTTAAAAAGTTTTTAATGTGTTCAAGCTGCAAGGCCAAAAATGACCAGTGGCAATGCACGACAAACATAACGTTACATGACACAATGCACAACATGACAATACTGTCTTTTTCAGTAAACAAACTGTTGAGACCCATAGAAGCCAAACTAAGATTAAAATGTTGTTTAGATACGAGTTTGGTTCAGTGTGACTGATCTTTACAAAAATAAATAAAAATAAGTTTTAATGAGTAACTCCACTTGATAAGATTCCTCATAAGAACTGATTTATTGAAGTGACTCTTACTACAAGTTATGTGTTATTTAAATTATTACTTGCTAAGTTGGTTTATTTTTAAACGTTTTTGGTTTTGCCATGTTCTAGATGGCTGAGAGATTATAAGTAGGCAGAAATAATTAATATCTGACATTAGTTTAAGTGTAATTGCTTAAACTTAACTCTCAAAGCACCAGGGTTTTTATGGAAAAATATTCAGATTTTTTTTTTTTTTGGTTTTAAAGGTTCTTTGTTGAAGATGGTAAGACATAAAGGCATACCCTTCTGTTTTTCTATTTGCTCTATGATACCTTTAGTGGGCTGTCCTGCTCCACCGCCTCTTCAACTTCTTCCACTCCTTCATCTTCCTCCTCTTCATCTGGTCCTTCCTCGCTCCCCCCTGCCTCCTCTTTGCCCCCATCTTCTGTGATGATGGCCATTGTTCTGATTGGCTGAACTATTTCCACTGACCCGGTTGGTTGGAGAATCGTGGGTGTGGTCAGCGGTGAAGGCAGGTGACCTGACAGCACTGGTCATAAAGGGAAACAGACAAGTTGTAGCTGTTGGTTTGGGCCGCCAACGGTAGAGGTTATCTGTGGCAGAGTTAGCAGAGCTCACGGTTTGAGGAGATTCCCTCTGGATTGCTGGACAGGCGGATAATCTCTCTGTCTCCTTTCAGGACGAAGATTTCATTTTCACAAGATGACACAGACACAATGTCTCCGCTGCTTTCCAGACAACCGATTAGAACCTTTAAGCACCAAAAAGCACAACTTGTGTTTAAATACGCCGTTTTCCGTATCTTAGAGATCTTTTCATTTCTCTAAGATACAATAATAGTCATGGTAAAATACTTTGTTTTAATTCCAGGTTGAGACATTTCTTCTTGTAGATTTCAGCGCTGCTATGACATGCTAATGAACAAAGAGGAAATGATTCTGCAACTGGGTTATGCTCTGCTGAACTGGTTGAAATCTTATCTGGCAGACCAGTACTAGCTGGTTTTATATGACAGATATGAATATATACAAACAGGGTCCTGTACCTCCTTGCTTCCATCTGGGCCCATTTTAATGTAGTAACTATGCTCTCCCTAGCTGAGAGTGTGTCTTATCATACTTATGATGATGTCATACAGCTTCATGTATCTGTGTCATCACATGATCCTATTCAGTTACAGTCACTGTGGGAGTTTGTCCATAACATAAATGAGGTGAAAGGTCAGAATCTTGTCCAGCTCATTCTGACTCATACATTGACTTCAAGAACCGCATGAGGTCTTTGTCTATCTGAGCCTACTGGCTATCAGGATTAAAGGATTCCTGTCAAAGGAAGAAACAGAAAAATTGGAGCGTGCTTTCATCCCCAGGACATTAGCATGTGGCATTGTATCTTTGGGGTGTTTGTAGAAATACATAAAGAAGTTAACAGTCGCTCATCAAGAATACATTTCCCTGAGTTTTGACCAATAACAAGAAATGAAAAACAACCCAAAAAATATCAACCTGATGTGATAAAGAGATGAGAATTCTGGGAGAAAGCCAGAGGTTTGTAGCTCACATTTTAAACCAGGAACTCAAATGTCACACTGGGGTAAGGAGTGATGCCTTCAGGTTCCAAAACTGAAAATACAGTCTAAAAGCAGCTGTAATTCCAGACAATCTATCTGGGGGTTTGTTAAAAGTATGAAGGTAAAACATCACCATGGCAACTAGAACAGAAAGCTTTTGGACAGTCAATTATGTCGAGCTACTTTCTTCTCTGTAGTATTTCCAATCCTTCATTGATCTTATCTTCAACTTTTCCACTGTCAGCAACTGTGAAACTACAAATTTCCTTCAGAAATTGTAACACTTCTTCTTCTGCTCATCTAAAGCAGAAGACCTACTCTGTTCTGAAGAAAGTAAATGTGTTTTCAAACTTATTGTGTGAAATATAAATACCAACTTATTAACTACATGGAATCAGAAAACACTTTAACTAAAGTACTAGATCTGGAATAAACTGATATCCAGACACCCTGATTTCCATTTCACTGATTTAAGCACTATGGTAACTATAACATCAACAATGTTGGGACCAGCAGAAAAGGTTTCATTTGATTATTTTTCAATGCTGACAAAATGAGCAATCATCTTTTTGACCATGAACGCAAAGAAATATTTTAACAAACACAGACCTGGCATAATTACTAGAGACGCACCGATCCAGTTTTTTTCACTTCCGATATCAATACAGATATCTGAGTTAGTATTGAATAATACCAATCCGATACAGAAAATCAGCTGAATTCATTCAAATGTTTCTGTTTTTAAACACAGACATAAAGGTACTGAATTACTAATTTATCAGAGAACTCTGATAGCTTGTGGTCAGGCTTGTTTGATCAAGCCTCACAAGCTTGATCAAACATGGAAAAGCAGCTTTAAATTGTTCAGGCAGTGAACTTAGGAGTAGGATAGCCAATGGAAAATAAAAAATAAAGAAACTGAAACAAAAAAACAATAGGTTGACTATTTTGGTAAAAGATGTAAATATAAACTGAAACAATCCTTTGAAATGGCTCAGAAAGAGCACTTAAGAATAAGAAATATAATACAAAGTAAATAAGAGCACAAAGCATAGAATTAGACTGAATAGATCTGACTTAATGGATCAGGCATATTGTCACCGATAAACGAATGTTTGTCAATATCCAGACTGATCCAGATGTTATGGATCGGTGCATCTCTACTATCTACTGGGTTCTTGGATTACTTAGAAACTGAAGAACATGCAGTAGACGAACACACTACCTCGTTGAGAAAGTCAAACACGTAGATGCTGTATTCATTCCAGCTGAGAATCCAGCCCTCTCTGAAGAAACAGCTGAGCAGGCCGAGCTGCCGGTCTGCCGGACGGTACGCTCCAACTGGACCGGGGCGTGGAAACAGCTCAAACTGAGGGATCTGGA